>CM075340.1:65771747-68271747 GCA_037788925.1 Mytilus galloprovincialis
CTGACATTAACAAAATATGTTTATGAACCTATTCTGTATGTTTTTCGCCTTTTGTTTTTTGCATAAAAGTATGTATGTAAATGTATATATATTATATTATTGAATATTTTGATATATTCAGAGGGAATCAGAGGAGATTAGTATTGTACCAACTGTTTTACCCTCTTTAAATAAAGTAATTATTATTATTATTACTTTTATTACTTTCTCAATGGCTCGACAGAAATAAGTAGAAATTTGGCAGCATTTTTTATACTACGTTAGAAAAGGGGTGAAATTCTTTCTGATATATGCGCTATTTCCTCTTGTCTTGATTTTATTCCCTATGTCACTCCTATATCAAGCGAAGTTTAACTCTTTTTAAAGACACATTAACTTTTTATTCCTAAATATTTCCTGTATACAATTACCTGAGTCACCCAAAAACAGTCTTAGGGTCCTTGTTTACAAAATGAGCAATCTATCCAGGGGTAATAAAAGGTCCACTTTTTACCTTGGATTTACAATTAGTGTCAAAAGTATATCCATATAATGTGAGAAGCATCTAACAGTTCTAAGCCTTAGTTTAAAAAAGTAAAATCACAAAAATACTAAACTTAGTGGAAAATCAATTCGGAAAGTCCATAATCACATGGCAAAATCAAATAACAAAACGCATCAAAAACGAATGGACAAGAACTGTCATATTCCTGACTTGGTACAGGCATTTTCAAATGTAGAAAATGGTGGATTAAACCTGGTTCTATAGCGCTAACCCTCTCACTTTAATGACAGTCTCATCAAATTCCGTTATATTTACATTGATGCGTTAACTAAACAGACAAAATAAATAAAATAGTAAAAATATGGGTACATCAGTCATCATCGTATAACAATTTTAAATCTTTATAGTTCCTATGACCCGAATTCGGGTCATAAGCACTTTTTTGCGCAAAATTTTGATTCAAACCTTAAGTTCTTTGCCATTTGACTATCAACAGATATCACCAAGGGCTTAAATTAACCTGTGAGTTTCAGCTTCACATTAAAATGCCAGTTGTGTATTTTAGGCTTGATATTTGTGGCAAAATAAAGCAATTAAGCTATCATCGTTTTAAAAAAAATCAGTTAAAATTTAACAGAAAAAACTTTAGAATTGTGTAAATCTCGAATTATGAAAATATTGTGTTTGGTTTCTATAAACCGCAAAAATCGGTCTATTACGGATTTTTTTCTTTCAGTTTTGTGTTGAGCTTTATAAAATGTAGGTTCATAAAGTTATACTTTTATTAATTTCTACGAAAAACGAATACAAACAGTGAACATTGTCAACATGTCAATAATTTTCAGCAACTATTTCTTAGAATTTCTGCCCATACCAGTAAAAACGTGCATATTTTGGTTCCAGAGATTTAAATGTAGTAAAAAATGTAGTATAAATAGTATAAATGAAATGCATTTCTTACTACTTGTGTTACTTGTTTTTGAATTATTATCATAATTACCCCCCCCCCCTTTTCCCCCTTTCCACTATTTTCCCCTGGTTTACACACCATCTCACATTTTGTGTTCTTTTAGAGATGTTAAAAAATGCATTTTTGACTTTTTTCTGAATATCTAATTATAATCTAATATTTGTATGTAAAAGGTCAATTAAAAATAAATATGACAAATAACATTGAAAATAAGTAGGAATTTAATCAAATCTATCTGTCTGATTCCGTAGCTGAGGGGGATGCATTTCAGGCTAGTAATCAAGCGATCCAGGTTCGTATCCCGCAAGGGTGAATGTCCGGTTTAAAAAAACCAATACCAATATGTAATAACTTGACTTGACTTTAATTTAATTCTAATTTCAAATTGAAAATGCTTTTTTTCCTTGTGACAAAGTTAATTGTCTGTCTTGTCTATATTCGTTTATAGAATAATAGAGACATACATGTGAAGATAATCTATTACAAATCGGTAACTAAGGGATGCTGAAGCTGCAAGACTTTTGTCTTTCTGTCTTTTAATTGATTTTAGGGATTATAGTGTGGATGCACTCCAGTTGCACAGTTTAGCTACGTTTTTTACCCAAAAGCTCGAAAATAGCAATTTTGACCCAAATCACCCACATAGCATGTTTGGCTATACAAATTGCTGTTTCTCACATAAATAGACCATACAGGGTTCTTTTTCGTTGAGATGTTATTCCTAACATTGTATTTGAATGCTCTGTTGATACTATCTCCATAAATAAACTTCAAAAAAGGACATTTTGTATCGAAATTTTACTATTTTCAGACTATTTTGTTATTGTCACGTGACATTGGACTGATTATCACGTAATCAAATATGATATTTTTGTTTTTACAAACCTGTCATTAATATTACTGAAAAACTATTGTCTATAAAAAGTCTTAGTTCATAAGTCTACTAAGAGTAATACGAAAGTTATGATTGATTGAAATTTGATCGTTCCTCTGCGGCAAAAATAGTGGAATTTTTGCCGAACGGTAAAGAGTTTAAAGTAAAATTTAACAGAACACAAAAACATCTATAAAATAGTGAGGAAATAAATAAGGTACCCAAACTAAAGATGTGCATTTACTACAATAAACGTAATAGGCTAACACTTTTTTATATCTTTTTTAATTTTGTATAAATTGTTAAAATCGATATTCTTATTCAATAAACCATATAAAATTTATTTTGACTCAAGTTTACACTCAAATGCAGTCAACTTTAGCGAAAGGTCCTACGACACGATCAGTGAACAAAACTTAATTGGATCAACACGTATAGAAACGATCATTGTCATTGGTCAATTCAAACCTTCGACCTCACACCTGCGAAAATAGAACACACGTACTATAACGTTGAATGGACTGATCAATATTCACGTAGCTGGTTAAGGTCGTTTAAAGCTTCCATCGTCGTATTTGCGTACATGATTGTGTTATTGATTATGCAATCACAATTCTAGCTTTTATAAATGTGCATGTGAAATTCATTGGTTTTATAATTTTCTGCAATTGATAGTAAAATTTTAAACTTTAAAATCTTAACAGTTTTCACATCGAAATATTTAATTCAAATTTGTCCTCTGGATCAAGGGACGACATCAAAAGTTCAATGAAAAAAAAATCAATCCACATATTTTTTTTCATTGACTCTCCCCTCCCCCCCCCCCCCCCAAGTTGTCCATCCTGCCTTTTCTTTCACTCAATGGACTCGATGAATTAGCGTTGTACTTGAAAAATGAAACCGTACTTTTCTACAAACACTTTTCATATTCTTTGACAAGTTTTAGGTATTCGACATAGGATAGTGATTTTTTTTCTGATTCCGTTTACTTGAGAAAAAAAAATCCCGAAATTGTAAGTAAATTCATAACATGTAATCAACCATGCATGTTCGTTAAAAAAAACGCAGATGGCAAACCATGGCACAGGGGAATTCAATGTAGTTTATAAACTCCAACGATATACTTCATGAGGTTTTGCTATTCTCGGTTGAAAAACGATTGTAAATATGTACATGTAAATAGAAACAATTAGTTTTTAAAAAAGTGTTTTTTCATAAAATGTTTTGATAAAAAGGTGAGTTGCTTCTTGTACATGCATTTAGTCATCCTTAATTTCTTGATATTTTGTTTATTAGTTTATCATACATGTTTCGTTTTGTATTTCATTTTAAATACGAATAGAATAAGAATAAGAATAAGAATATTTTATTTCCAATTAAAGGGCCCTATAAAGAGCTTTCATGACATTACATACAAGTACGTAAGATTAGACATAAATTAGAGAATATAATATAGGAAAACAACATTGTTTAATACTATTAAAAATGCTATAAAAGGCCAGGACATAACCAGATAATACAATTTACATCTTTAAATTATACCATTTAAAATTATATACCACTCAAAATATGTATATTTGTGGCTAATTTGCATTTATTATTTTTGAACTTCTCCTTATCTCTAGATTTTGAGATAAATACTTTCCTAAACATTTATACACATTTAAATTTTCTTGTGTAAATAGCCACAAAAACTTTGAAAAATTGTCTAAAGATTGAAAATTATTACAATTTAGAGAAATTTCAGTAAAAAACTCATTTTACATGTTCTTTAGCGAATAGTTCAACAATGTTATGCAGCTCTATTCTTACAGTATAAAATTAAAACATAAATGTTCATCCATTTAAAATCGAAAACAGTTCATTTATATTTAAAAAAAGAAGATGTGGTATGAATGCCCTTCTGGTCCCTTCTGTCCGGTGGGCGTCCGTTTTTTACGGATGTGTTCTTAAAAAGTGACAAATCTTAACTGCGGGATAATACCTTGTATACTGTAAATACATATATAAAAGAAGATGTGGTATGATTGCCAATGAGACAACTCTCCACAAGAGACCAAAATAACACAGAAATTAACAACTATAGATCACCGTACGGCTTTCAATAATGAGCAAAGCCCATACCGCAAAGTCAGCCATAAAAGGCCCCGAAATGACAATGTAAAACAATTCAAACGAGAATTGTTCTTTATAAACTACGACATTTCTCACAAGTATTAATTTATTATTTTGTTCTACACATGCAAAAGAACTGAATAATCTTCGCCGATGTAACATTTCAATTTATTACAACAACATGCCTTCACTGAATTCATTTAGGTGCACAAATGATACGATTAAAGTTATTTTGTTTCTATTCTGGGGGACAATTTCCTCCGTTTATGGTACGCTTAGCTACTGTGTGTATGTTTTATAGCATGAAAATAATAAAAGAGGAATGTCAGTGCAACCCATCATTAATTATTGTAATGGATCAGTATTGTGAGATATACTTATTATAAGTGACTACGACATTGTTAGGATTATAACCTAATGGGCTATCGTCAGTATGAAAGAAATTAAAAGTGGTTCATATATTCATCCGTACTAAAAGCGGCACATGCATTTTATTTTATCATAGCTTACATTTCTCATTTTGCGTTACACGATAATTGAGTTGCTGCATGCATAAAGAACTTAGAATAAAAAATATCAGTATAATATTTCGACCCCACTATTTGAATTTAGCAAAAGGTTTGTAAACTAAACAAATCCTTGTTTTTACGTTCGTAGTAACATAGTACATTCCATTGTCTGTCACCTGTGTCAATTCACGTGCACACTGATTACATTGTCATTGTATTTGAATCTTTCGGCCAATGAAATGAGACGTTACAAGTTGTTTGTTTATGATATGCTAGAATGTTATCAATGAACTATCAAATGCTAAACTTCACTGCATTTCACTGTATACTATATTTACTGTCTAAATTTTCATTAACACTGACTCCAATTTTGTCTTATCTATGATGTCAATACCTTTCAATAGAAGAACACATTTTAGATATTTGTTCAAGTTGTGGTTTAACTTGATAATCAGTGGCAGATCCAGGGGGAGGAGGTCCGGGGGGTTCGATCCCCCCTTTTTTGGACGATTAATGCATTTGAATGGGGACCTATGGTTGGAACCCCCCTTTATTCTTGGTTGGGAACTCCCTCTTTTTAAAATGGCTGGATCTGCCCCTGATAATGTAGGTTAAAGGTAGTTTAAAGTTTACACTTAAGATATCAGTAGTCGCATCCACTTGAAACATTGTACTGTGCACATGTTCATTATAAAATCATGTGTTTAATTTCATGGTTCGCTGAACATAGAAACGTAAAATGGTAAAGTTTTGGTATAAGATAAGTGAATGTTTTTGTTTGATTGGACACTAGATGACAAATTCATAACAACCAAATTGACTCGGCAATTTACATAAATATAGATATAAATAGGCAGACAAGCACATTGATAAACTAATAACTTTCACTGTTTTACCGATCTGAAAATGATTTAATAAGTGCCAAAGTCAATAAATTTGTTCTTCATGCTGGTTCCCTTGATTTTGTTTGACTATCTTTTTTTTCTTCACATTAAAAATTGTTTGCAAAAAACAATTTGATTGGTTTGCATTTGGTTGTTTGTGATTCTTGCAGGGCCAAAGTGCTTGCTTATATTCCAAATGCCCTCCCTATTTTAGTATCATTCCAAATTTTCGGCCCATTATTTTAGACTCTCACTTTCAAAACATTAACCTAACGTTTATTGTTAATCTTTTCCTGGATATGTTCATGATGTATGACGTATATGTCTTATGCATTAAGCATACACCATTCTTAAGTGACTGAAGACTTAAGAATATTCCAAAATTGTAGGTATTCCAAAATCGAAGGTAACTTCAATTTTTGCACAGAGGCAATGCTTTAATTTTTTATATACCTAGATACTTATACGAAATCATTACATGTATTGAGGTTAATATCACATGTTTGTTTTACAGCTACAGCTAGCATATCTGGACAGGCAAGTGCAATTAATGATAATGGTAAGTTATATGTAGAAAAAGCCGCGCCAGAATATAGTTTTACTGATTTATTGAGCAGGATATATATGTATACATTAAAAATAAACGAGAGTTCTTTCTAAATTTGCGTCTTATATCATATTCATTTTTTTATGTAGAAAATGGTAGATGAACTTGCTTTAATTTTATTGTTAGGAAAACCAGTCGTGTATGACAGTTGCATAAAAGTTCATTATATTGACAACGATGTGTAAACAAAACATGCAGACGTTTAGTTAAAATGTCAAAAAGGGGTACAAACATATGAATTGATGTTTATCCACCAAAATACTGGAAAGCTAAATACAAACACCATGCAAGAAATAACCTTCTTTATAGTTATCAGCAACCATATGATATTCATAATATTCATTCATTCATTGACCGTATCGTACATTATGAAGCTTAGAATAGTGACCAATTTCTGCGGCTCATCCCTACCATTTCGTCCATAGTAAGTATTTATCCATTCACATTATAAAGATTATTCAATGTATAATCCTTCTTAATACTGTGTTCTTGTTATAATAACATGTTTGGAGCATGCCATTGGTACACCTCACATTCAATGTGTTTTTAAAGAGGCTAATTACAGTAAACTGTAATAAAAAAATACTTATTTATTTCGATAATTGACTTATTACAAATTGTAGTAAATTACTGCCATGCCTTACGCCTTCTTTGTATTCATGGTTGAAACATATACTGGTACACGTTTACCTTTATTTTCATGATCTGATGATATACACTCATTTTGTATGTCAGTACTGTATATTGTTGAACTCTTAGATTATGACTTTATGTTGCATAACTTTAAACTTGTTTTTTGTAGAAGGCAGTTCACTCAAAATGCAAAAAACGAAACAGGGCAAATGCAAGACCTGTGATGCAAATAATGTACCTGTAGCACTTTTACCATGTGGACATATATACTGCTGTAACGACTGTACATCTGCCATGCTAAAATGTCCTATGTGCAAAGTTGATATTAAACAAGCATTAAAAAGGTACTTCCATACTTGAATTCTCTTAAAAAGTTATATCAACTCCATATAAATTAGAATGAGATTTCTCGGACATTTAGTGACTTTTAAGGACTTGCTTCTACTGATTGGCGTCAAAGTACCGTCCACGTAGAACACATGGAAACCCTGACTTATCTCAAAATTGTTAAAGATCTATTTTCAAGTTGATAAATCATACATCATAAATTTTGATTCCCTGTCTTGATTACTTTTCATGTTTTTACAATTAAATTTTTACTCTTGATAAACCACCAGGATATTGCAATCCATCTTTAACATCTCACAATACTTATAACTATCAAGCTTTAACAGTTTTTTGACAATTTCAAAATTTACATTAAAATATATCTTTCAACTCACAAAATGCCCACATATCAACCTTTTTAGATATAGGGACCAGCTATCATTGATTCACATTTATTTCATATTATAAATTGAAAAAAGTGATTATCCTTCAAAACACCGACAAAATGCAATTGACAGCAATAGTACTTACTGTATCAATATCATGTTTTGTCCACATCATACCTAAATATCATTTGAAATAATTCAAACTACTCTTCCAATTTTTCTATGATTTGAAGTTAAGCAACAGATACTAGCGTTTGGAATTTCTGTAATTAATATTCAACCAAGTGTTCCAAAACATATTTAACCTAATAATCGTCATATAAATACAAATCTAAATCAGCACAAGTTCCAAACGGAATTTTAGGATATTGACTAAACTACATTTTCAAGAGAATTACCTTCTGGAGTACCTGATATCGCCCTGGTTTTTGGTGGGGTTATTGTTGCTTGGTGTATGGTTTTATCTTTTGTGTTTGATACTGTGCATCTTCTGATCGTTTTCATTTTCATATGTTCGCATATAAAGACAGGATTTATTACGGTATACTGTTTCGGAATGTATGTCTCTCATCAAACCTTTGGATTATAACTCTTAAAAGCTTTCACCGATTGTCATGAAACCTCTGTGAATTTGTTTTGTGTAGTGACATAAGCCTCCATTTCATTTTTGTAAATTTCAAATTTTATGTTTCGAAGTTATGGGATTTTATTTATGAAAAATTGGATACTACTTGTTTGTATCTAATGAAATAAGCTATCTTCTGGGTATTTTTTTTTATAATTTCCTGATATGATATTGCAGCAGTACGGATCTTTATTCCTTAAAAACAGTTTGACTTTGTCGATTGGTACCACCTTGTATCTTTTGTCAGAGTTGGGGTCTTTCTGAGCAGTGATCGCACTATTTCTGTTTGATTATACCAAGCATAAAGAAGAGCTAAAAAGGTGACAATTGTGTGCTGTGCTCATTTTGCAGTTCTTTATTTGCTTAAGCACTGTCAGATTGTGAGTTTGAATATCCCTATGGTATCTTTCTCCTCTCTTTTAGAAAAGTTGAAGTTTCATCACAGAGAAGTTTGCAACAAGTGGAGGAAATTCAAAATTATATTTGCCCATCTGAGGAATATACCAATGTACAGAATACACAACAAAGTGTCTTGAGCAATTCTGAGCCATCATATGAGATTCAACAGTTATTTGGGGAGTTTCATCTAGGCAACGCTATTCCAATAACACCAGTGCATGGTCAGCTGTCAGATGATGGTTCATCAGTTCCAAGAATGTGTGATGGTAATACACCAATTATTAGAGCATTGTCTCAGAATCAAAATTTTGAAGGTTACAAATTATTTATTATCCAATTAACTAGTACTTCATAATGAAACTTGTGAGATTTTTTTTATTCATTGTTATATGGGGATAAAACGGAGCAGGCAAAACAGTATCATATGAATAAACTTACTTTTAACAAAATGTCCGAATTTATAAAATTAGTGGGTGGACTATATTCGACTTGGGATAAAATAATTAATAAAAGCCCAACCCATGGTTAATTGAAAACAAATCTACGGCTGCCATTAATTAGTTCTTAGTTATACATGGAGACAACTGTTCAAACCATTACAACGTGTGTCAGATTATTTTTCTGGTATCAATGTGACAAAAGAATGTATTTAGTCGAACTATAACCACAACCTCTGAATAGGAAAAATGTTTTAAAATACAAAGAAACAATACTTGTAATTAACTGAGCAATAAGTTCTTCTAAAATTTAATTGCTTTTATATTTTTATTTTATTTCAGACTTACCACTTATCATACAAGACTCCTCTGTATCTTCCGAGTTCGACAACACCTGTACAATAGATACACCTTTGATGATAATATTTTATCAAATGCACACAAATCAAAACATTTATCAGCTATTTGCTAACAGTGTTTATTGCATTTTTAATTTTGTAAGTATTTTAAATCTCATATATATGTATCTTAAAATCTTGAAGTTTCTGACATGCCCATTATTCTTTCTATATAATTTTTTTTACTTTCTGATTTTTCTAAATTTATCACATCAACAAATGATTGCTTATTCGTGTTTAACAGTTGCGGCACTATTTGATTTATATCCTGTTGATTAAGATAGGAAACGAACACACCATTAAACCATTTAAACCCGCTGTAATTGTTTGCACCTGTCCTAGGTCAGAAATCTGATGTTCAGTAGTTGTCGTTTGTTGATGTGGTTCATAAGTGTTTCTCGTTTTTTTAGATAGATGAGACCGTTTGTTTTTCGTTTGAATGGTTTTGTACTAGTATTTGTTTCTTGCTGTTCGGTGTCAGCCATGGCTCTGTGTTGAAGATCGTACTTTGACCTATAATGGTTTACATTTATAAATTGTGACTTGGATGGAGAGTTGACTCATTGTCACTCATACCACATCACCATATATCTATATTCAATCAGAGTACTCTGATAAGGTATATATTTCTGTCAGTACGAGTTGTTGTATACACTGTGACCTTATTTGAATAGTTTAGTTTTAGCGTTTCCGATTAAAGGTCAGTTGAGCTTTTGTCATTACTTTGTGTCCGCTGTCTGTCATTGTTCGTTTACTTTTTACAAAATCTTCTCCTCTGAAATTGCTAGGCTAAATTTATTCAAACTTCGCCACAATCTTTTTGGGGGTATTTAGCTTTAAAAATGTGTCTGATGACCCCACTTAGCAACCAAGTTGTTGAGAATATTGCAACATTCCTGCTGTTCATATATATCAGAGGGCCTGTGGGAGATTTCCCTTATATGTCAAATATATTCCAAGATTTAAATTCTCTATCGGATACTAATAAATCAAAAATAAATCTATTAAATAACATGCTTGTTGATTTAGAAAAAGAGAACATGTCAAATGTATTAGACTATAAAGTGACTAATCAGGAAATAGTTAAAACATTTACCAATTTAAAACCTGGAAAGGCATATGGTCTGGACCTGATACTAAATGTCATGTAAATACAAGACTTTCTAAACATTTAGATGAGAGAAATATTTTGATTGATTGTCAAGCTGGCTTCAGAAATAAATTAAGGACACCAGATCACATGTTTATCCTCAAATGCTTTATTGATAAATATACTTATTGTAAGGGAAGTAAATTTTATGCCTGTTTTATTGAGCTTTTAATACTGTGATACACCCAGGTATCCTCAAGGCTCAAGTCAGACATTGGGGGGGAAATTTTACCAGTGAATTAAACACATGTATACACTTAATAATCTAAGAGTAAAAGTTGATAACAAACTAGGTCCATGTTTTAAATCTTATATTAGGGTTAGACATGGGGATATTTTAAGCCCTGTCCTTTTTAATCTATTCATAAATGATCTACCTAACTGTTTACTAAATGTTCCTGATAGTGTAAAACTTATGTATGCAGATGATGTCATTGTATTTTCTGATTCTGCTGATGGACTTCAAAAGCGCTTGAAGGCATTGGAATCATTCTGTGATACCTCGTGTCTAAATGTTAACTTAAAAAAAACTAAAGTTTTACTATTTGATAAAAGTGGACGCCACATAAAAGAACCATTCTATTTTAAAAATGAATTAATTGAAACTGTTTTCAAATATAAATACCTTGGAGTTATATTCCAGTCAAGTGGCCTATTTGATTATGCAAAAGAAGACTTATTTAATAAATCTTTAAAAGCTTCATATAAACTTAATAGATGTTTATCTGGCGCAGATGCTAGTATTAAAACAAATTTACATCTGTTTGACCATACCATTAAACCTATTATTTTGTATGGCTCAGAGATATGGGGAATGTTTAAAACCAACTCTGCTTCTTGTATAAAAGATGTTACAAATGTACTTGAAAAAATATACCAGAATAATGTTGCTGATAAAATGAACTTAAAGTCCTGTAAGCATATTTTACAAAAGCTTGAATTGAAAGAAACATATTGTATTGATTATTCAATAAATAGATTAAAACAACTTATTATTAAAAAGTTAAAGACAATACTTTTAAAAGCATGGTTCAATGATAAAGATAAAGTTAATGGAAAGCTCGATATATATTTTTCTCATAAAAGTAATTTCCAAATGGAAAAATATCTTGATATTCAAAGTTTTCAATCAAGACAAATTTTATGTAAATTTCGCTTAAGTGCCCACCAATTACAAGTAGAAAAAGAGCGACATAAGAACAAACCTATAGAAAGGTCACAGAGGACTTGTAATTTTTGTTCTCATAATGATATATTGAAGATGAGTTTCATTTTTTAATAAACTGTCCATTGTATAACAAATGTCGGGAATCATTGTTTGCACAAGCTCATGAGCACTGTCAAAATTTTAACAACTGAGACTGCAAATCAATTTTTTTATGGTTAATGACCACTGAAGATAAACATATACTTAAAAAGTTAAGTATTTTTCTTATCCAGAGTTTTGAATTGAGATCCACAAATTATGTTAATGGCTAAATCTCTTTAAGTTTATCCATATATATATTTTGAATTCAAAAATTAAATTTAAATACACATTTCTTTATCTATGTGTATGCATATTTCATCTATTAATATGTAAATGCTTATATATGCATTAAGAAACTGCAGTCAAATCTCTAAGGTGCTTATCATATTCTTGCAATTGTGAAAGAAATATAATTATATATATAAATATCAAGTAATTGGTTGCTGTGTGTACATGGGAGAAAACTACCTTTATATCTAATCAGTTGCGGCTGCATTTTATTTTTATGCAGCTCAAAACACCATATCTGTTTAAAGGGGAATAATCCTTACAGAAATTGATTGTCTCCCATATTACTTTCTCTTCCATGTGCATGCAATAACTGTTCAGTGTTCTATTCATTTTATTATTTCATTGTTATAACACAAATCATTGTAATTATTATATGAAATTTAAAACCCGCAAAGGTCCATAATTGGATTAATAAAGTATTCTTATTCTTATAATGGATCGAACTGATTGCATTAAGGTTTATAATAATTTTGTTTAATTTATACCTTATATAATTAATGTTGATTTTATTGTAGGAACTGCCCAATCTGCTTTCACTGTTAAGGAGGAGCGACTTTGATGATATTAGAAGAGTATGGTCAGAGATCATTGGGCATAGGGGAAGAAGAGATTTTTATGGCTCAGATGCAGATTTGGTTATGGATCCTTTCAGCAGCCTGCTTCTTAACCATTACAGATTCAACTGTACCAATTTTAATTGTCCTACAAATGAGAGATCATTTGATATGCCTGGATTGACTTTACCACAGTAAATATAAAGCTCATTTTTGTCCCAATGGTTCAACTGGACTCCTCTCATCACTTTAACGTTAACTTTTACATAAATCTTCTCCTCTGAAACTACTGGATCAACATTAAGGTTTCTAGATTAATACATGTCCGATCACCCGCCTGACAACAAACATGGCCGACATTCATGAAAATAGAATATAGGGGAAAATGCAGATTTTGGATAATATCTCTGAAAATTTGCAGACGAATCAGGCAACCCGTTGTTGGGCTTCTGTCCCTAAATTGATAATTTTATGGAAATGTTTTAAGTTTTTAGATACAATATTATTTTAATTTTATCATAGATATTTAGGAGTAATTGCCATTTATAGTCTTTTTTAACAAATTTTCGTAAACTTTTGTAATCTTTCACAAAAATCCTCTCTACTAGAACTACTTTTAAAATATGATTCGCCACAATCATCATTTAGGTATCTAGTTTTTAAAAAATGTGTCTGATAACCCCGCCTTCTAAGTAGCATGACTAACATTGCTGAATATGCAAGTTTTGTCCATTATTTTGTATAGCATTATAAAGAGAGAAAATTCGACAGGAGCAATATATTTAGAATGCTGTGCTCTACCAATTGTCCATACATGTCAAAACTGTCAGATGACTTTTTATAGAAGTAATTGCCCTTATATGACAAATTTCATTTTTTTTTCAATTGTGCCTACTATATTTAAAACATAATAGATATAAGATCAGCCAGAAAAAAACTATAATCTACGAAATCGTCATTCGACTCCTGTATAGAGTTAAAGCCTTTTGATAATGATTTTGTCCATTTTTTGCGTTCTGTCTTATATCATAAAATGATTAGCAAAACAAATACTAGGAGGAAGACAATATTGCGGAAATGGTCAAGTGACTCGTTATAGACGTTTTTGACCTTTAAAGACCTCTTTAATTTGAGGTTTTGCCACATATGATTGAAAACTATAATGGATAAAGATACACTTTAAATCAAAATTATCAGCAAATCAAGATCTACTAACACGCCTTATTTGACAATATAGTTAAGTAGACTGTCACTCTTTTAATGATTACACTTAAATGAGGATTTGTTTTATCCTCTTTTGTGATTTAAGCAAAAAACTTAAGAAGGCAGAGACTACACTAAAAAGGTAGAGATATTTAAAATACAAGATCAGATTTTTGTCATAAATTCTATTCCTGTCAAAAATGGTGCAGCTAATGCTTTTCTTGAATATGCACAAAGATTAAGGTGAGCGACACAGGCTCTGTAGTTTTGGCTCACAAATGATAATAATTTTCTTGTTTACCTATCAACAAACTTGTAAACAAAAAGGATGTTTGATGTATTGCAAATGACACTACTTTCTGTAATTGACTTAAGACAATAATCTGAACCACTAAATGTCTGTCTGGGTAAAAAAATACCACTATGATGTTAAAGGCCCAAAGGTGACTAAATCTGAATTAATTTAAAGAGTAAACCAATGTCTTATTTATAAAAACAAAAATAAATAGAAAATTTAATCAGCCAAGAATCGAATTGTAAAATCTCGGACCTTTTTTTCATAAAACAAGAATAAAAAAAGTAATATGATGCCAGTGAGATAACTCTCTTCAACAGACCAAATGACACTGATATTAACAACTATAGTTCTCAGTACATCCTTATATTAAAGGCGAATGGGATTATCAGCAGCCAAGTAGTCAGCACTTTGTGTTCACATGAATCATCATTGATGTGGTTATATGGTTATAATTATAAATTAACTGTTGAACACAACTTTGAATTTTTGAATTACTAAGATTTTTCTACCTCCGGAGTAGATTAACTAAGCTGCATTCGGCAAAATTTTTACGAATTTCGGGACCTCAATGCCCTTCAACTTCGTACTTTATTTGAACCTTTTAACTTGTTTGTATTCGAGCGTCCCTGCTGATTTTTTTGTACAAGAAACGCGCCCTGGCGCAAAATCCTTGTATCTATGATGAGTTGATTTGCTATCTTAGCTTATTTTTAACAGGTACTAAGTTCGGCAGAAAGACTGATCGATTTATCTTTACAAACAAGGTTGACCCTATCACTAGAATAAGAACACTTTCTTTAATATTTTATAGAATCAAATTGATATTTAACTTTGACGAAATAAATTTTTTTTGAACCTCTTATAAAATAATCTTAATTGTAGCAGTGTCAATTATCATAGGAATTCGGGTATGCTAACCATATCTTATACTAACTTATTAACGGAAGGAAAATTGACAACTTAGTCTAATGTTTAAAGCTAAATAAACTGATAAAAAGTGACTGAACACAGCCAGTAACGGCCTTCCAAATACCGTTTTGATCCCTAACATCACTGAAGAGACATTTATTGTCGAAATCCGGATCTGGTGTACTAAAAATATATTGACACCGTATGTTTGTGGCATAATTTCGTGGCCACAAGTTAATCTTTTTCTGTTTAGTATTAAATTTATATTAAGATCCATTTTGTTACATCTTGTGATCAATTTTATTTGGCAATCGCCAATGGCAGTCAGCAGGGTTAAAGAACATCAGTTGTTCGACCTGTTAGTCAAATTCGTTTTGTTTGAATATACTTTGTTACTTTTTTAGTCTTTTGGAAAATGTTGTTTAAATGTGCTGTTTTTAGACCCTTCTACAACGAAATTTGTTTTACATGCACACGTATAAAAATTGCGGTTTTTATCCAACGCAATCATAGGTTTGAACGTAGTTTTCAATTTATATACAACTCGTCTAAACATCAACCCAACAATGTTAGATCTGTAAATTTGCTTTCGCAAATTTTTGGTTCTTCCCTCGCCGGGATTCGAACCCATGCTACTGTGATATCGTGACACCAAATCGCCTGCACTGCAGCCGTCCCGCTAGACCACACGACCACCTGGGCTCTCAAAAAGAGAGCTTTCGCTGGTCGTGTGTTACCTTTCCTCGTCAGTTTTAATCTAGCGGCGTACTACAGTACATGATATATAAGGCATGAAGATGTTATTGTTACAGATCAGCTAAATTATCTATAGTAAAGGATCCTACAAATTAATGTAATATACAGTCACAGAAAATAATTATATTTATAAGTACGTCTGAGTCAGTGACAACTCTACAACAGATGTATCCATCGGATCGCCATCAATGATGGTGATACATGGCTGTGTACATTATGTATATACAACTCGTCTAAACATCAACCCAACAATGTTAGATCTGTAAATTTGCTTTCGCAAATTTTTGGTTCTTCCCTCGCCGGTATTCGAACCCATGCTACTGTGATATCGTGACACCAAACTGCCTGCACTGCAGCCGTCCCGCTAGACCACACCACACGACCACCTGGGTTTCACACAAATAAAGCTTTCGGTGGCCGTGTGTTACCTTTCCTCGTCAGTTTTAATCTAGCGTCGTAATACAGTACATGATATATAAGGCATGGAATTTTTTTGTGAAGCCCAGGTGGTCGTGTGTATTAGCGGGACGGCTACAGTGCAGGCGATTAGGTGTCACGATATTTCAGTAGCATGGGTTCGAATCCCGGCGAGGGAAGAACAAACAATTTACGAAAGCAAATTTACAGGTCTAACATTGTTGGGTTGATGTTTAGACGAGTTGTGTGTATATATATATATATATATATTCATTAAATAAAATAATAAAATAAGTAAAAAGTTAACAGTTCCATTCTATCGATTTCATCCTTCCATTGGGACTCTTCAGGATAACTGATCTATACATATATATATACCTCGTCTAAACATCAACCCAACAATGTTAGATCTGTAAATTTGCTTTCGCATATATATATATATATGACTTTCAATGTTTTAAATTTTTTTAGATAATAATTTCAAACTTTTCAAAACAGAATAAATAGAGTTCTAAATTTATAAACGTCTTTTACTGACAAATTGTAAATATCAAATTTAATAAGATTCAACTAATAATTTTATGTGCATCTTAAAAGAAATATTGATAAAAAAAAAGTCAATACCAAATCATAGAACGTTCTTGCCAATAGCCATCAAATGTTGTAAAACTGTATATGTATGCTGCTTCAGAAAAATCTTGGTTGAAGTCAACATCTGCCTTCAAACGTTGCCAGCTGTTTTAGAAAGAATAACGGGTTTTCATAGTCCAAAAACAATTAACTTTAATATTTATATCTTTTCAGTTATTATCATTACATGTTTACAGTGTAGGTGACTCAATAAGAGTTATGTAGCAATGATATTTAATGTTAAGCAAACGACCAATATTATGTCACTGTGTTTTTGCAGGATTCCAATAGGGGAAGTTTTTAATGTAACAACATTCCAGCTGCTAATAAATAACTTTGCCTCCCAACTGCATATGCCATGCAATGAACATATAGTTCAGACTGTTTCTGAATCAAGAGAAGAGAATGCACGATATACCTATGAGTGAGTTTCTTAAGGGTGTTATATAATAATCATTGATAAACTGGTGTCTTTCATAACATCTTTGTGTGCACATTTCTTTTTATGCTTTAATTTGCGAACATCTGCTTGATTAGCAAGAGGCGTTTAGGAGAACGATCTTTGACTGGTTGTCTTGAAGTAGGAATAATATATTTAGGTAGTATGCAATTTCTTCATGGTACTTTGTTTACTAGTTTCTTTAAAATCTGGTATTAAACTGGTAATGGAAACAAGTAATACGTCAAAGAGACAATATCCTTACCAAATGTAGAAAACAGGCAAAAACCACCAATGGGTCTTCAACACAACAAGATAATCATGCACACTTTGAAACATATTAAAGTACCAAAATTAAAAAAAAACATTCACACTTAGAAAAAGCAAGCAGTTCCTTACCTAGGACACACGCAAAAAGTGAATGAAAGGATATGACAACAATTTACACAATTCAACAAAGAACTACTAGCAGCTACCGACAAACCAGCTCCAGACCTCAATCAAACCATTTGAAAAAAATTGAAAATCTAGTACAATACCTCCTGTAATATGTTTAGTTTTATGCCATCATAAAAAAATATGAGAAGAACATAAACCGTATAATGCCATCAACTGGTTTTAGAACTAATGTCTATATATCTGATGCTTAGACCGAGCTATGAGTGAATCAATATTCCAACAAATGATATCTTTAATGACATCACAACAGTATTATGAGTATAATTAAGATATCACTTCTTAATAAGTCTGTTTACGTGTTTGGTTAGCTTTTGAGGCGAATGATAACATTTTTTTGTACATTGTAAATTGATTACCATAAAAGATGAATTTTTGAAGATGTGACAAGACCATTTGAATGATTTGTTATCCATTCGTTTTGTGTGTTTGCGATTTTGATTTTGCCATTTGAGTAGGGACTTTACGTTTTGAATTTTCCTCGAAGTTCAGTATTTTTGTGATTTTACTTTTTTTGTATAATTTTCTTTCCTAGTATGTCCTCATAGTTCAAATGAGGATTTATATTTAACTGAATACGATTTTCATTGAACACTAATTACTCAAAGATGGGCGGAAGATACCAGAGGAACATTCAACCTCATGAATCGAAAATAAACTGACAACTCAATGATTAAAAATGAAACAGACAAACAGACAAATAATAGTAAACAAGAAATACCATAGAACAATAAAGACTGAGCAACACTAACCCCAAAAGTCAGTCATTCATAAGTATTATCTACACCACCACCTATTGTTCTAATGTAATAACATTAACGTTCCTAATTTTCCTGGATCAGATGCAAATTATAGAAATCATAGTGATTACATTATATAGTATATTGTGCAAGCATTTAGATGAACATGGATATTACATAAAACAATGTTGTTTGATAGTCAGAAATGATTAAACTGACAACTTGGCATACTTCTTCGTCAGAACAGGAACAGAGTAATGCGCAAGCTCAACCGTAAGACAAAAGTTCAAGATTTGGAGTTCATTAGTTTATTGATATTTTGTTGTATTGAACTTCTAAATGTTCTTTTGGACTTCGTACACATATTACATATCCCAATTTGACAGGCTATTTAATTTATCTAAAAAAACTATACAACACTGCTTTTCATCTCAGTTATCTGAATGAGAATCTGGTGTTGAATTTCCAGAAGTAGAACTCCTTATTTTATATAACGGCCTAATTTCTGTAAATGTTATATCCGCTAGTCTTAAAATCTGCTCAAAGCACAGGAACTTTTATAAAGTTTATTAGTATAAAAGTATTCAAGGTATCAATAGCCAAACCAATTCTCTCACAGCAATGCCACTGCTGATTGAGAATCCTCAGTACATTGTAACAGCTATATGCCTGTTTAAATGTTCGCATGAACTATATTTCAAATCTCTGATCATACTTTTCTAACATCATCAACTCACAGTTTATTAAATACTTAAAGTGAGAGTATCATTAGAATTCAATAATTCCCAGTTGATTTTGTGTTTTTGTTGTTTGTTCTAGGGTTTGCAGAGGACAACTTTTAATAACCAGAACATTGATAGATATTCCAGAGCAGCCACCAATGATTATGATCAATATGGGACCGCAAGGATTAATGAGAAGAAATATAGGAAATATGAATGGTACAGTTCAAATAGGTTCACATCGTTATTATATTGGTGGTCTCACATTTGCTTCCAATGATCACTATATTGGAAGAATATTATTACCTCATATAGACAGGACTCTGCTTTATTGCAACGGGCAAGGACTAATATGTAATGAGGAACATCAGGATTCTCGTTTGTCACTTATTATTCTTTTTAGGAATATATGAATGAATATTAATTCTTAACAGCACTATTTCTTACAGGTAAATCTATACATATATGTGATTCATTTTTATAAAAATGTATGACATACATATAAAAAAAAAAGACAACAGTATATAAGAAATAAGATAAACCTAAAACAAATATTAAATTTCATAAAAATTCCGCTGCATATTTTGATAATTATATGATATATTATTTGAGTAATTTTGTAGTCCAAATTAAAAAGGCAGTTTGAAAGACAGTGCCTTAAGTTTGGTCTAGAAAAAAATGATGCCTCTCAAGTATAAATTTTTGAGCTCACTCAATATAAAAACATTAATAGCTCTTTTGTTGGTATTTGAAGATTTTGTGAAACTAGATCGTAGAATACTAAGTATCAATACTACTTCATTAGAATATAGTAAGTATCCATTGTTTAATGTTGCCAGATGTTAACATGCTCATATATACCACAACGTATCAGATTAACATAAAGCATTATTTTACGTGTCAACCTCAAAATTGCGTTCAAAAGTTGATAATTATAAGTGTTTTCTGTAACAGAGTACATAATTATTTTGAAAAAGTACTATGATAGAACAGTTACCATACACTCTTTCAAATTACCATGGTATATTATATGGAATATTTTAAAGCATTTTTTGTTGTAGCTCAGTAGTAAAAAAAATATGGAAATGAAAGTATGCTTTAATTTGTAATTGATAAGAACATAATTATCTATCTTTATTTTTGTTTTATCGCATAGCTATTTGTTATTAAAATTATTAGGAATTTGTATATTGATTTTTTGAATGTTAAAGATAAGACTAGGCTATTACAATTTATTAAATTTTGTAAAGTTACACACTTTTGTGTGTAATAAGAAAACCAATGTCCATCATGTTTGGGGTTTTTTTTATTAAAAGCTTTCCTTTCCTAATTATCAAAGAGTACACCAAGCTTATTTTCCAGACTACTTCGTTTTGATAAATGCTCGTTCAGTGATATTATTCTAGAGAAATTTATTAAATGTTTGAATTTCTCGCAATATGAACAAATTTAGCAAGAGTATTATAAATACTGTTTTACAGAAGATTAAACAAATGCTTTAATTGTAAGTTTAAAGCATAAGAATAATCTAATGAAGTCAATTTAGTAGAAAAAAAACTATGATTGTTGTTATTTAGTCGTTGTTGACAAGAATTTATTATAAGTGGGACTCAATATTGCTAGGTATTTGATAAAAGTTCATTATGTTCGAGTAATATTTGTTTACAGGCCATAGATTACCTATGGTTGTTTCTCGATGGATTTTAAATAAGAATAAGATTATATCTAGACTGTTATACATAATAATCGTTTATCTTGTAATACTTTATAAATGGTGATAAGGAAATGAAAATAGCTGATTCTTAATCAAAATGAAGATTAAGTTTTAAATGTACTTACTAGAAGTTCGGTGCTTTATAAGCTCAAGTGAACAGTTACATTTGTATATGGTGTAAAAAAAAATGTATATAATGCTTTAGAGATGATGGATGTAAATTAAAGGGATGAGAAATCATGTTTTTATACGACCGCAACAATTGAAAACTGTTTGGTCGTATATTGGTATGATGTTGGTGTCGTCGTCGTCGTCGTCGTCGTCCGAAGACATTTGGTTTTCGCACTATAACTTTAGTATAAGTAAAGATAAATCTATGAAATTTAAACACAAGGTTTATGTCCATAAAAGGAAGGTTGGGATTGATTTTAGGAGTTTTGGTCTTAACAGTTTAGGAATTAAGGGTCAAAAAGGGCCCAAATAAGCATTTTTCTTGGTTTTCGCACAATAACTTTTATATAAGTAAACATAAATCTATGAAATTTTAACATAAGGTTTATGTCCATAAAAGGAAGGTTGGGATTGATTTTAGGAGTTTTGGTCTTAACAGTTTAGGAATTAAGGGTCAAAAAGGGCCCAAATAAGCATTTTTCTTGGTTTTCGCACAATAACTTTTATATAAGTAAACATAAATCTATGAAATTTTAACATAAGGTTTATGATCACAAAAGGAAGGTTGGGATTGATTTTGGGAGTTTTGGTCCCTAGAGTTTAGGAATTAGGGGCCAAAAACAGGTCCCAAATAAGCATTTTTCTTGGTTTTTGCAAAATAACTTTAGTATAAGTAAATAGAAAACTATGAAATTTTAACACAAGGTTTATGACCACAAAAGAAAGGTTAGTTTATTTTTGAAAGTTTTGGTCCCAACAAATTAGGAATGAGGGACCAAAAGGGTCCCAAAGTTAAACTTAGTTTGATTTTAACAAAAATTGAATTCTTGGGGTTCTTTGATATGCTGAATCTAAACATGTACATATATTCTTAATTATGGGCCCAGTTTTCAAGTCGGTCCAAATCGGGATCCAAAATTAAACTTTGTTTGATTTCAACAAACATTGAATATATGGGGATCTTCAATATGCTGAATCTAACCATGTATTTAGATTTTTAATATTTTGGCCCGATTATCAAATTGGTCCACATTGAGGTCTTAAGGGTCTAAAATTGAACATTATTTGATTTCATCAAAAATTGAGTTCTTGAGGTTCTATGATATGTTGAATCTAACCATGTATTTAGATTTTGGATATTGGACCATCAAAGGTAAATGTCCAATTTAAAATGTTTAAGTTTTTAAGTTTAAGTTCTTAGACCACATTCATTCTGTGTCAGAAACCTATGTTGTGTCGGTCAACTATTTAATCACAATCCAAATTCAGAGCTGTATCAAGCTTGAATGTTGTGTCCATACTTGCCCCAACTGTTGAGGGTTCGACATCTACGGTCGTATAAAGCTGCGCCCTGGTTTCTGATTAAGGTTGTTCAATTTGTTTTTACTTTATATGTCTACAATTTCATTCCATACTTATCTTTTATATTAACATGGAGTGTATGTTTTTTATATTACATATTATACATATATACGAGATTACCGATATAATTTATTTTCAACATTATTTTGTATTCGATATATATACACAATTTTTATTATTTTAGGAAAGAGTTCTTCATGACAAAATATCAATTTTGATTCCCATGACCTGCATTTGACTTTATCATGGCCCTTAGAATGAAAAAGTACATCCAACAAACATGATAGTGGGTACAGTCGTATACGATTGAAATGATTTAATATGGGTTTTTTTAATATTTATTACTGTTTAATGTAATTGATTAATTTACTTCTAGACAACTCAGGGAAATTGACACAAAAAAGACACATTTGAGGTAGATTCATGGTATATCACCATCTTGTATTGTTCAATCCAGTACAAAATCTGTCTATCTTTTTGTCCAAGTTAGCAAATTTGGAGACAGATTTGCAATTTATTGGTTAGACTTTTCATTTTTATGGAGATAACCTTTTTAGAAAAAAATAAATACTTGACTGATAGGGAAATTTTTAATTTTACTTGTAGCAAGAAAACAAGTTTGGTGACATCACCTTTTTTTTTATTTTCTTAAAACATATGATAAAACCTATCTTCTCACAATTTATTTCAAAATTCTATCTTATAGAATTGTATTTGCACATAAACGTGTTTTCATGAACTATAACAAAATTTATGCAATTTTCAATGACTCATAGCTTGCAGAATAGCACGGTGATCCATTCTTTTTATTATATTTTTGAGAAAAAAAACACACTAAAATCCTGATTTTGGCAAAATATAAGAAAATTCTATCTCAAGAAATACATACCTTAGATTTTCCAAATTTCATATTTTATATATTTACTTGCTTATTTTTTGTTTCGCCTGCGAAGAAAGTCGCAATATGTGAAACATAGGTATACCCATCGGATGGCAACCGGGTAAAGTAGTTGCATGATGTTTTAAATTTCAGAAGGTAGAAGACCTTAAAGCTTCATATCTTGTATAACAACTCATAGGAAATTTCCGTCAAACACATGTCCATTCTCTTGGCCTCATTTTTAAGTATTAGGATAACTATATTTGGCATATGTATTCCTTATAACATAAATATGTCCATTAGAGGTTATCGGACCAAAACCTTATTTTCATGTTTCAGTCATCAAGGTTAAGGTTAGGTGATCAGATCCCATTCTCAATTACTATACGCAGTAGGTCAACTAAGTTCTGTGTATGGAATGATTGTAATCGATACATGTCAGTCTGACAGATTTTATCCTACCCTGACCACATTTTCATGGTTTATTGGTCAATGTTAAGTGTTTGTGTTTTGGTCTGTTTTTCAAGTACTATTAGCAATAATTCAACTATATAGTGTGTGCAATTATCATTTTTTTTTTGGGGTCAAATATGAACTGTATATTGTGTATACAAAAATTATAAGATGTATATGTCTGTCCAATACGATTCAACTGACCTTTTCAGTGTGTGCATTCTTATTAATAATCTATATTAATATGACATATGAAGCTTGATTTTGTCATACTGTAGCATATTTTTTTTTTTATCGGAGTGCAAATTTAATAAATGTTTGATTAGTTTTTACCTTAGATGTGTAAAAAGTCATTCCATGTTTTTCTTATTCATTTACATGGCGTGTATGTTTTTGTGTGTTCCTTATTGTACATAAATATAAGATAACCAATACAATCCTTTTTAACATCTTTTTGTATTTACATCATAAAGTTTGATATATATGCACATTTGTATTCACTTAAGGAAACATTTATAAGTGATAACATATTAAATTTGTTTCCTTATCCTGCATTTGACCTTATCATTACCCTTAGTTTAGAAGAGTACATTCGACAAAAATAGGAGTGAGTTCATTTTTCTGATTGGTACATTTCCAAATGCCATCAAATAAACCAATTTTATAACTCAGTGTATCACATCCCTACATTTAAAAAAAGAAATTGTCCCTTGCTTTTTGATTATAATTCTCTGTTATAAGGTAACTTTGAAATCCCGGTTTTACAGTCAGATATGACAAATATCTGTAAACATCTGGTATTGAAATGTATTCATAGTCAATTTTTGTATCGTTATCAAATAGTTTCATGTGTAAAATGTAATTGTCCATATCAATTCAAGACGAATCAGGGTTTTGGCTTCAAAAGAGATTTATTTTTATACATTTACATATATATATATATATATATTTCAGGTTGCCAAATTTTATATTTTTTTATGAATTTACATCCTTGATTTTTAACTACACTCAAATGCAGTCAACTTTAGCGAAAGGTCCTACGACACGATCAGTGAACAAAACTTAATTGGATCAACACGTAAAGAAACGATCATTGTCATTGGTCAATTCAAACCTTCGACCTCACACCTGCGAAAATAGAACACACGTACTATAACGTTGAATGGACTGATCAATATTCACGTAGCTAGTCAAGGTCGTTTAAAGCTTCCATCGTCGTATTTGCGTACATGATTGTGTTCTTGATTATGCAATCACAATTCTAGCTTTTATAAATGTGCATGTGAAATTTATTGGTTTTATAATTTTCTGCAATTGATAGTAAAATTTTAAACTTTAAAATCTTAACAGTTTTCACATCGAAATATTTAATTCAAATTTGTCCTCTGGATCAAGGGACGACATCAAAAGTTCAATGAAAAAAAAAATCAATCCACATATTTTTTTTCATTGACTCCCATCCCCCCCCCCCCCCCAAGTTGTCCATCCTGCCTTTTCTTTCACTCAATGGACTCGATGAATTAGCGTTGTACTTGAAAAATGAAACCGTACTTTTCTACAAACACTTTTCATATTCTTTGACAAGTTTTAGGTATTCGACATAGGATAGTGATTTTTTTTCTGATTCCGTTTACTTGAGAAAAAAAAATCCCGAAATTGTAAGTAATTCATAACATGTAATCAACCATGCATGTTCGTTAAAAAAAACGCAGATGGCAAACCATGGCACAGGGGGATTAAATGTAGTTTATAAACTCCAACGATATACTTCATGAGGTTTTGCTATTCTCGGTTGAAAAACAATTGTAAATATGTACATGTAAATAGAAACAAACAGTTTTTAAAAAAGTGTTTATTCATAAAATGTTTTGATAAAAAGGTGAGTTGCTTCTTGTACATGCATTTAGTCATCCTTAATTTCTTGATATTTTGTTTATTAGTTTATCATACATGTTTCGTTTTGTATTTCATTTTAAATACGAATACATACTACATGTTCTTTAGCGAATAGTTCAACAATGTTATGCAGCTCTATTCTTACAGTATAAAATTAAAACATAAATGTTCATCCATTTAAAATCGAAAACAGTTCATTTATATTTAAAAAAGAAGATGTGGTATGACTGCCCTTCTGGTCCCTTCTGTCCGGTGGGCGTCCGTTTTTTACGGATGTGTTCTTAAAAAGTGACAAATCTTAACTGCGGGATAATACCTTGTATACTGTAAATACATATATAAAAGAAGATGTGGTATGATTGCCAATGAGACAACTCTCCACAAGAGACCAAAATAACACAGAAATTAACAACTATAGATCACCGTACGGCTTTCAATAATGAGCAAAGCCCATACCGCAAAGTCAGCCATAAAAGGCCCCGAAATGACAATGTAAAACATTTCAAACGAGAATTGTTCCTTATAAACTACGACATTTCTCACAAGTATTAATTTATTATTTTGTTCTACACATGCAAAAGAACTGAATAATCTTCGCCGATGTAACATTTCAATTTATTACAACAACATGCCTTCACTGAATTCATTTAGGTGCACAAATGATACGATTTAAGTTATTTTGTTTCTATTTTGGGGGACAGTTTCCTCCGTTTATGGTACGCTTAGCTACTGTGTGTATGTTTTATAGCATGAAAGTAATAAAAGATGAATGTCAGTGCAACCCATCATTAATTATTGTAATGGATCAGTATTGTGAGATATACTTATTATAAGTGACTACGACATTGTTAGGATTATAACCTAATGGGCTATCGTCAGTATAAAAGAAATTAAAAGTGGTTCATATATTCATCCGTACTAAAAGCGGCACATGCATTTTATTTTATCCTAGCTTACATTTCTCATTATGCGTTACACGATAATTGAGTTGCTGCATGCATACAGAACTTAGAATAAAAAATATCAGTATAATATTTCGACCCCACTATTTGAATTTAGCAAAAGGTTTGTAAACTAAACAAATCCTTGTTTTTACGTTCGTAGTAACATAGTACATTCCATTGTCGGTCACCTGTGTCAATTCACGTGCACACTGATTACATTGTTATTGTATTTGAATCTTTCGGCCAATGAAATGAGACGTTACAAGTTGTTTGTTTATGATATGCTAGAATGTTATCAATGAACTATCAAATGCTAAACTTCACTGCATTTCACTGTATTATATAAGAATGTATAGGTAGATTTATTTTAATATATTGTAGCAGATTGGTTTCTCCGTGTGCAAATTTTAGCAATTACATACTTCAAGATTCAAAATTTAAAGCTGCCGCAAATTTTGAACAATGCAAGAAACATCTGATAACTATGTGAGAATAATATAATTACGGACAGTTTTAAAAAGAGTAATGCAATCTATGACCTTCTTAGCTGAATTTTACAGTTATTGAGAAAATAAATAAATCACCGTAATCAAATTCACTCTTCATATTCATGTTTAAATGCACCAAGTCCAAAAGCTTAAACTTTGTATCATTCTTTTATCCTCTGATCCACAGAATATTTAACTCACCTACATGAATTTGTATATTGTTACGAAAGATAAATAGTGTTTAGCCTATTAGATTATTATTACATCCCAGTTCCTTTGTTCTAACAGGGTCGATCTGAGCTGAGTAACCCTACCAGATCACTCCAGACTTATGTTCTTTGTTTTGTAACATTTTGACGGTAATGCCTAATCCACAATAAAACTTAGAAATATTTCTACGGAAAAGACTCACTAATAAAATTTATGTAGAAAAAAATCCAGTAATTATGCTAGGATCAGAACTCAAAACCTTAGCATATCCACCCACGACTCAAACCCCTACACCAGGACGACTGGATACAAACACACTGTTGATTTGACATACTTAAACATTGTGTCTGGGGCTCATTAAAGGTAAATACTATATAATGATATATAAAGTATATAATACAGATTGGGTGGCATTCTAAACTAGATTTAATTAAGTGTAAATGCTTTTTAATCAATATAGAACTGCTGGGGATATATCAAAAATAGTTATCCCTTCTGAACATCGGGTAGATATTACACTAACACACAGCTTCCTAATGTGATAAACAGTACAGACAGCTTTATTGTAACTCAACATTCATTGTATATAGATATAGGAAGATGTGGTCTATGTATTGATCATGTTTATTGCTATTCTTGTTTGCTTCGCCCCGACTCAATCATGTTTTTTGTTCAATTGTTAATACAGGACTTATTAAAAATGTGCAAATCATATGTAGAATTTATGTCATTTTGTGTAATTATGTTTGTTTAAATAAGTGAATTTTGCTACTTAATCTAAAGATAATTTTTCATACATAGTTTGCCAACATTTTTGTTAAAATCAGAATTTTTTTTATCAATTATGATACAAATGCATTGGACACATAGCTTGCCTAATCATGCCAAAGGTTGATCATATTATAAGATTTTGTTTCGATTTCACAGTTAAGGATGCACTTAGGTGAAAAAATCAAGGAATTAAATTTGATACTACATTTTGAAAGAGCACCAGTTAAGGAACAAAATAAACTAAAAATATTGATAGGTCGTGGACCTCCTTTTCGAGTTATTTCAGTTTAAAAAAAAGCGGGAAAGGCTGACTCGGACTTTAACCTTACATTTGCATTGATATTATTTGGGTCTCAAATCGAAAGAACAAAAATTTACCCTGTATTGATGGAAACATACCAAGGAGTCCGAACATTTGACACCAATTTTCAAAATCTCAGCTAAGTACATCCTTAAACCAAATCCGTGTTAGAAAAAAAGAAATTAAACATTAAAATGTTCAGCTAAGATATGAAGTATTTCTAGAAACATGCTTTCTAATAATAAAAAAAACATGGAGCAGCTAAACTCATTTTCAAAATAAGTAACTTCCCTTTGAAATCCTTTATAAAATTAGTGTTATCTGGCTTATTTTGTTATTTGAAAGATGTTTTACTTGTTTCCAACTGTGATCTGAAATACTTTGTGAAATTTTGTGAATTATTCTATAGTCTATTAAAGTGAGAATGGAAAGGGGAAATGTGTCAAAGAGACAAAAATCCGACCAAAGGGCAGCCGAATGTCACCCATAAGTCTTCTTTTTTTAATATATTTTACCTATTTTTTTTTCTTTAATTGCTCAGAATTTTACAACTTTTGGAATTTTGGTTCTCAATGCTGAGTCGTATGTAGACGAAACGCGCGTCTGGCGTATTAAATTATAATCCTGTTACCTTTGATAACTATAATCAGAATGGTTATTGAAAATTATATCTCTTTACAGTTTTAAGATCTCAGTTTTAAGGAATCTTAAAAATCTTTTATTAAAGGCCGTACGGTGACCTGCATTTGTTAATTTATGTGACATTTGGATTCTTGTGAATGGTTGTCTCATTTGCAATAATACCACATCTTCGTTTTTTATATATTTATAACCTTTATGCTCTGTTTTTTGTGTAGTCTTGAGTCAACAAACTATTGAATTGAGTCATATTCATCACACCATAGCTTTGCAATACATATCTTTTTTGTCTACCTCCCTATTATAGCTTAAAAGATCTTGATCATACTCGATATAATATATTTTAGATCATCAGTTCTCCTCAGAAAGGTGAGATATGAAAAAGATGTTTTTTGTCCCTCAGTTTTGAAGAACAATCTTTCTTCTCAATTTTTTTTTTAAGTATTGATTTTGCAATCAGTAGGAAATAAACATTTTTGTTTGTGATAGTAGAAATTCATTACAAGTGACCTGTTGCACAAAACTATAGTTTTTAAAACACTGGTTTTAATGCAAAAGAGATTTTTGGTGTTCGACACTCATATATTCAAACAAAATATGTAAACAATTTCCTGACTTGCATTTTATGAAGTATAAAAAATATGTGATTTCAAGTAGTATTTTTGTGTGATGACATTAGAAAAAAAAATCATTATTTGGATCTCATCTTTCATTAGATTGTTTGTAGAAAAACAGGTGCATAGGTATGTAGACTAAAGCAATAAGTTTTTTAACATATTAAAATTGGTATGACAATGTATACGACATATTCAAACTTGTCTACAGCATTTCAGATTATCATTACAAATGCTAGTAAACCATTGCATTAATTATTATCTAATTATTAAAATTAAAAGAAGCTTATTTGTGATAACATGAGGTTTGAAAGAAAACTCAGTATCAAAGTGTAGGACAAGAACATATTTTTTTCATAAAATATTCATATATCTGTTATCAACGCTCTTTCAAATGAAGAGGGGTTTTCTACAAAATATCATCACCAAGTTTACTGAGCTTTTTACACAAGTAACTTTTTTTTCATATAACCTTACTGTTAATTTATATTTACAAAATATTTTAATATCCTTTTTACTTTTGTAATACTAATTTCAGACATTCCCAGAAATACGTTGTTTGTAAAGCTTCTACAGGCAACTTTGTTCTTGAAATAAGTTTTGTTCAGAAAAATCTCATTTCCTGTGTACTCTATTTTTTTATATTTATGTGACAATTCTTTACTTATAAAGATATTTTTGGCTGGAATTTACTGATTGTCAAAGTAATGTGATTCGCTATGGTAGAGTTGACCAGTGCTTCGAAAAACGTCACTCAGTTGTTTTGAAATTCAAATTACAGTAACACATTGCTAAGTCTGAGGATGACAATCATGACACCTTCAAAGCGACATAGGATTGAGCAAGAACGTATTGACTTCTATTTAACTATTCCACCGAACAGGAAGTTATACTCTATAGACTATAACACTCTCATGAAAAAATTCTGAGGCAATATTATTTACCTACGAGAACATGTTTAACCCCAAATGCCATTGTCATGATTGATTGTATATATAAAAGTGCTGCTTTCCGTTGAAGACTAAACTCCAACCTTTAATAATTTACTTTTATAAATTGTGACTTGGATAGACAGTTGTCTTTGGTACTTACATACATGTATATGAGATCCAGTTGTATCTATCTACAAGATTGAGCACACATTTTTTTGTAATAAATTTAAAACATAATTATTTCTATAATATCTGATAATATGTATCAGTTATTTGTGATTTTTCATTTGATGTGTACTCTCTGATAATCTGATAATGTCAGTTTCAGCATGATCAGTTGATTGGTTGTGATAGAAAAAATGGGGCAGTTTGCAATTGTCATGTGCAGGTACACCACATGTGGATCTTCTTTCCCCTCTCATTTATAAAATTGTGCATGATATCTATCACAGAAATGCCCCAGAATTTTGGTAAATGAAACACTTGTCATATTAAATTAAAGTCAGGGGTGGAATTAAGAGGGTTTTTCAGGGGCCTGGGCCATCCCTTTTGTAGGAAAAATTTGTTTTTTTTATAGGGAATCACTGAAGCATGACTGGAGTTGGCCCCTTCTTAGGCAGTCAGTGGGCTCTCGCTTATGAAAATTTCTGGATCCACCACTAAAAGTTTGAGTATAGTTAGATAAGAATTTATGACATATTATGTTGAAATTTGCACAGATAATGAATGAAAAATAGAGTAAATTAAAAATTAGGCACTATTATTAAAAGCTTTCCTTGCTTATTCACAAGGACGTATAATATCCTCCATGCTATTCCAATCTTAGTTTCTATTCATACATACATGTAGTCTGGTGCTGTTCCAAGTAGTTTTCTTTTTTCTGTTTCTTGAGAAGTATTTCTTTTACCTGTTCAGTCACTGTAAAGTGTTACAATTCCTATTTAAACGCAACACATAAATAGTGACCAAAAAGGTACAGCTATCACATGAGAGAAGCTAGAAAAAAGTAAAATGTATACATTTTAAACATTTTTGTAGGACCATGAAAATGGGGTATATAGATAGATATGCATAAAGAGACCATAGAACAAATAAGCAAACAAATTCAAAGGAGATATACAAGTACATGTAACATGAATTATTATATTAAAAAAAAGCCATGGCCAGAGACCCCAAACTTGACAGCATTTGGTGTTGAACAGGTAAAATGTTTGCATTGACAATAAATATAGCCTTTGTTTCACCCAGGTCGCCTTTCCCTAAATCAGCTATATTAAAGGTAACCACATATTTCTGGGCCGGGTTGAAAAATAAATGAAGATGACTTTGAAAAAAGCTTATAGAAAGACACCAAATTTGGGAGACATCTATTAAACTGTTTGAAATATTAAGAAAGTTGACAAGAAATAAGCTTTTTCAGATAATATACAGACTATTGCAGTCAGCCTCCTGAAATGTTTGCTTATACACTTTGCTTTCCTATAATGATTTAAAATCAGTGTGATAGTTTTCATGAAGAACACTGAGCGTACAGGTATTATGACGAGATAAATGTTGTGTTACATGTATCTACCCAAATAAGTAAAATATGAAAATTCTAGCCTCCAAAACCTGTGATTGATCTCCTGATTTATATCTCATCACTCTATGCAGATGCTGTGTGAAAAAAAAATTGACTAAACAGTATGCTTCTATCCATTGAGTTGATTTGTTATTAATTATTTTGCTTTGAATACACCTTATTGCTACAATATGAATATGTCCACCATTACAAACTGTACATGTACATCACAAATATTCCATGTAAAATTTTGATGTTTTAATACAAAATATATGATGCCACAATGGAAAAGTAATTGTTGTACATGTATGACGTTAATGGTTTAAGAACAGACAGATTCTTAGGTCAGGTGGGACAATAAGGGGGAAGGGGGCGACTTCTCCAGTCATGCTTCAGTGATTCCCTAGATAATCAACCAAATAGTAATGTTTGTTACGAAAAAAATACTAAGTGTAAGACCTGATGATGTGAATAAATTGAAATCAGACATATCAAATGAAATTTTCAGTGCTTTTGATATATCAATGGGCAATCTGATGAGTTAAGACTTTTTTGACTGATTTTTATAGTTCGTTCTTATGTCGTACTGTTATACATGTACCACTGTCCAAGGTTTGGGGGAGGATCAGAATCCCGCTAACATTTTTACCACGCCACATTATTTATGTATGTGTGTGTCCCAAGTCAGGAGCCTATAACTCAGTGGTTGTTGTTTGTTTATGTGTTACATATTTGTTTTCATTCATTTTTTTTATATAAATAAGGCTGTTGGTTTTCTGGTTTGAATTGTTTTACATGTCATATCAGGGCCTTTATAGCTGACTATGTTGTATAGATTTTGATCATCATTGACCTATAGTTGTTCATGTCTGTGTCATTTTGGTCTCTTGTAGACAGTTGTCTCATGGGCAATCATACCACATCTTCTTTTTTTATAATGACTGCTGATCACCACTGATCATACTGGGACTATTATGGTCCAACAACCAGTGGCGGATCCAGAAATTTTCATGAGTGCAGGCCCACCAAATTTCCCAAAAAAGGATTGCATGCCCCCTGGCCCCCTTCTAAATCAGTCTCCTGACAGCTACAAAGAATAAAAAATCAGGTACGAGTACATCAAAGATCATTAAACTATCTACCCCACATGCAAACATGTATTTGGGAGTTCACTGTATTGCAAGTTTTTTTTTTTGGGTTCGAAGGATCGTATAAATGATTGCATTGGGGGTCATTGTCAAAATATAGAGCTGTGCATTGTAAAAAGATAAATTATATAATTTGCAACAGCTGAAACTATAGTATCATATAGTGCACATATATGTGAGTTCGTGGTCTAGTGGTTAAGACCGATGGCTACAGTGCTGAAGGTCCCGAGTTCGATTCTCACTCGGGGTGCTAAAAATATCAGCACATCAGAAGGGTAATTTTCACCCTCTCACACACATCTCTGGTACCCAGACCGGAGTTTAAACTAGAATGGGTACTTTGGGGGCCTCGGTTGGTCAAAGTTGTCCCTTACTTTGACCTGGAGATCAATCTTCTGATATCTCTCTGGTTTGTCTGTTTTCCACCGAGTGGCCCGGTGGTTCTCTCCGAGTACTTCGGCTTCCTCCACCATAATAACAGACTGCCCGGTGTCCTAGCACTCCCTTTGTGTTGGGTGGGGATTGATTGTCCTTGTAAAAATAATTGTCGTATAAACATACGTTAGTGACACATCTCCATTAATCCCGTTAGGGAGTGTACATGGATGCCACTGTACCCTCGCAGTTTTCGAGGGGTTCTTCGGATATCGGAGGCATTTACCAGTACATACATACTGAAACCCTTGCAAATAACAATACAGTGGTGCTTGGTGTAGGCTTCTTTGCACATAAGAAACCATATTGCTCACCTTGTAATTTTTGTATTCTTCTATAATATAATAAGTATCGTCGGGTTTGTTTATTTACATCAGAAATCAATGAAGCGATGAATGCTGGAAACGAAATTACATCTTCGGTAAATTCCGTGATTCTAATATTTTCTAATCAATATGTCCAAGCAATGAAAAATAAATGGTTATTATTTTTATACATAGAGCATACGTTTTATGTATTTACTATTTTTTAAAAATCTAAGCTTACGAAGAAATCTAACACAAAAGTATCTCAATGCTCGTCGATCTCAATCATTTAACCGTTTTAATACGCAGTTTAAAGTGTAAATTATACGCATTACTGTTCTATTTTTAGAGAATAGCAATAATACATAAATGTACAGTTTCTTAACAAAATAGCAACATAATTACAAGATTAAATCACCACATTGTCACATGATTATATAATCTGCACCAAATTGACAGTTTGTCGTGAGTTATCATCATAACTAATCACTATAGCAAATGAACACTTTATCATAATATATACATATAACCTAGTATCATGATTTCAATCCGACCCCACTTACGGACGCGTTGAACATATAATGCATGCCACTCATTAATAGCCAATCAGACGTTAAAAAGACCTTCATTTCCCCAAAAATCATTCCGGAAACAGCCGCGAAGCAGTATTTATAACCAATGAAATAACAGAAATATCGTTAACAGATTTACCCGAACCTGACGTTTAGCCTCTGACTAATCAGACCGTATGACCATGGTCATACGGTAATCAACTTGATACGTATTACACATGTTCCCCATGATATGATCTTTCTTATTTTAATGCCAAATTAGAGTTTTGATCCCACTTTCACATTCCACTAAACATAGAAAATGATAGTGTGGATGGAGCATTTTCATGAAATCACATTTCTATTATCTATAGAAGAGGGGCGAAACATACCAGAGGGACAATCAAATTCATAGCTCGAAAATAAACTGACAACGCAATGGCTAAACAATAAAAATAATATAGACGATTACATTGTGCTATCAATACTGTAACATATTTTAGTGGTCTTATCTTGGACATTAAGAGGTGATGCATCTTCAACAATTCATTTTGTGCTACAGAATGTCCATTTTATTATAGTGTTGATCTTAAAACAAAATACTGCAGCTAGATAGTAGTTTGTCTTTTTTTAATTTTTAGCCATGACATTGTCATTTTTTTTTTCGATGTATGAGTTTGACTGTCCCTCTGGTATCTTTCGTCCCTCTTTTTTAATTATCTGCTAAATTGTGTTAGGTTGTAATTTATCTACAAGTGGGGTGTAAGATACCCTATGGACAGTCAAACTCGTAGATCGGAAATAAACTGACAACGCCATGGCTATAAAAGAAAAGAAGAACAGACAAACAGAAGAACGCATCACACAACATAGAAAAGAGTTGTTGCAAGGGTTCTTAACGTGCAAAGAGCGTGGAACTCTCTTTACACGAGGCATCGGATTTAACTTCCCCCTTCTGACCGGACGTGACTGCGAACTTGATACATCCCGCACAGCCAAACGGACGCCCAACTTTGGCAAGCGTTTTACTGCCGGTCGGGAGAAGACCAAGTGACCATATTTCTGAACCCCAGTCACCCTTGGGGTTATAGGTATAAGAAATGATTGGTACAGACTGATCTTTAAAATAAGTAGTTGGTTTTTTTAATAACTTATGATGAAGGATGTTACCTAAGTTAACGCAATCGAGACCGTTGTTGGCAAAGGAAAGTTTAAGAAAAGATCTTTTCTCTTCTTCATTTTTTTTTCAATCGGAAGTGGTTTGAAAGTCTGTGACTTGCAATATCCAAAATGATTGGTGTAAGTTTGTATTGGTTTGAATGAGGGTTTGTAACAGTGGTTTCTAAACATAAATTGAACAGAGAATGAAGTTTTGAAAGGATAATGAATAAAGTTTCGTGCAAATGTGAGGTATACCTAACGGCTTTTGTATAAACGGCAGCAAGTCATGAATACAAACTTCAGAGGTGGTGATGTATAATCACGAACGATGACCATGACTGCGTCAACGTCGAGGAGTAGAGTTGAAAATATCCATCACATCCTCCGAGCTACAGGAAGGACTAGATAGATTACCTAATATCAATTTCGTCATTGCAACCATATGGTGTCGCAGTTCCCAATAGTCGAATACAGTAGTCCTCTTTTTTTCTACGTAGAGGCGTTGCAAGATGAGAATTGTTAGTCCTGTAGTATATTTTTTCCTGCGAAATGTCATAGAAATGATGGCATGATTAGGCTGATTAAAATGCTGGTAAGGAATGTCGTTTGCATTAAGGTTGATATCTGATATAAGGCCGCACATATGTTGTTTAGCCTTCCTTTTGTTTCACCGGCGTATACCAATCAGCAAAGGTTACACTCTAATCCATAGACGACATTTGTAGATATACAATTCAGATCATCGTAACTTCCGGTAAAATGACACTTTTTTGTTTAATTACTACTGAATTGAGCATCTGTTATTAAAATTTGACAAGTTTTGAAGCCATTGGCTTCATATCTTTATATGAGACAATGTTGTTCAGGGTCATTAATTTCCAAAATGTCCTTAAGGGAAACTGAACATGGCTGTGTATGTGTAATTGATTATTATCACTAGTGTGGTGATATGAATAAGTCATGTTTGGGATATTAGTCATGTCTCGTGATATGGAGACACTTGTTGTATCAGAAGACACCGTGTCCATGGTGACGTCTGTTTTGGACCTTTTTATACTGGGCGACTTCCGAGCCAGTATCTTGTTAGATCTTCGTAAATTAATGCAATATTGCTACTGGGCGGATGATGTCCTTAAGGAATAAATGTCCACCAGCAGACATTGACCCAGTGGTTATAAAAGGGGGCAAAAGATACCAAAAGATATACATGGGACAGTCAAACTCATAGATCGAAAGTAAACTGACAACGTCATGACTATATAAGAAAAGACAAAAGGACAAATAATAGAACACAACAAAGATAACTAAAGACTAAGCAAGACGAACCCCACCACAAACTGGGGGTAATATCAGGTGCTCCGGAAGGGTAAGCAGATCCTGCTCCACATGTGGCACCCGTCGTGTTGCTCATGTGAGTACAAACCCGGTAAATAGTGTAATTTATGGGTCATATCCGTGTAAAGGGAAGTGGATTGTAGTTATATAATGACGATCATATCCGATATCATTTATGAAACGATTGTTCCATATATAATGACAATACATGTTCAAACGCATTTGGCTTTTAGGCTGTCATCGTGTATGGCCATTTTGTTTGTCGTCAAAATAGAGTGCTCAATTTTTTCGTTCTACAGTTCTTCCAAGACCGTGTAAAAGCTTAAATATGTGTAACAGTGTTTGCATGTTTGACTTTTGTATGTAAAATGAAGCCAATTCGATAAAGCATTCCTCAAATGCAATATTTATTTAGAAGTTTAATTGTTAATCCTTTTGCACAGAAATTTTGAACCGCTAAAGGTTACGAAACAGGCTTCATTTATAAACGCAGTGATACATTAACCGCATTTTGGCGGCTTATCTCAATCCGTCTTATCACCTTTAAAGAGCAAGTCACTCAGGTAGAATTGTCTGCGGCAAAATCACGCCGTAAATACTCATTAGCTGTAAAACGATTTTCAACAACTTGACAAAGATGACCTAGATTTAGCTACCTGAAATTTACCTTTCTGTTTAATTAATAATTACATTAAATGTATGTTTCACTATAATACGTTATTCTGATTGGCTAACTGTACATCACGTGTTATTCCTTAAGCAGTTGTATCACACAATAAAACTTTTCATTCATAATGACACGAGGTCCCACAATAAAGTGCACAGGTAAATGAAATAAAAACTTGATAAAAGGCGTGTTTTCATGATCCTATAGGTAAAAATGTAATTATAAGTATTTAATGCTTTTTTTTGTAACTTTATAGGGTTGTAAAAGCGTTGACCGTGCGCACATTTTTAGTTGTACATACAAAATGTACTTCGGTCACCCCAATAAATTTACAAAAAAGAGCATTCAGTTCTTAAATATTTTTTTTTGGATAAGCATGAACTTTTGTTGTGATAACTTCTTGCATCTATTCCTCTATTACCAAAATAATTTTAACGGGTAAATTGTAGGTAGATCAAAAGATGTTGGAATTCAAGAAATAAATCCTGGTAATAATGTTTTAGACACAAAATTTAAATTTGATTCTCTTAACAAAATCTTCTTTATAAATGAAATAGATTTATCACAATTTTTTTTATAAATTCTTCTTTTATTTGAACTCAAATTAAATTTTCATATTTTGTTAAGATGGATTTTTTTATTTCTTTTAACATGCATAATAATTTTGTTGTAGACACAATGGACTTGTGAAATATGAAAACAAATCTTGCAAATGTTTCTTTTATTTTAATTGTTTGAAACATAATAATCCTTAAAACTAAAATATCTCAACTCTGTTTTATCTCATGTAAAGTGACATGAAGCCAACTGTTTCACCTGACACATATTAATTTCAATACCAAACGGAATTGAATAGGTATGCATACATACTTGTAACTTTGAAACCGTATATAACACATATTTTTAACAGTATGTTTAATGATTTTCTCTCTGTGATGAAATTCTTTTTGTTTAAATCTATCTTTACCATTTGATAAATCGCTTTACACTTTTGATATTAAAAAAAATTATTGATGTGATAATGGTTTTATGGTTTAATATATTTGATAACAAAAAAAAAAAAGAATAGGGTTACATTCTCATTCATGTTATTCTCATTATGCAATGAACTGTTAAATGAATGTAGATCCTTCAACTTTTGCCGAAAAAGCGAGACATAGCGATCCTACATTCCGTCGGCGGCGGCGTCCACAAATATTCACTCTGTGATTAAAGTTTTTGAAATTTAATAACTTTCTTATACTAGTATGGGTTTCTACCAAACTTGGACAGAAGCTTGTTTATGATCATAAGATAGTATCCAGTAGTAAATTGAGTAAGTCTCTCATAAATGATCAAAAGCTATGATTTAGAAGTAAATTTTATAAAAATTTTGTACCTGTTTTTTTCAGATTTTACTTATAAATAGACTTAGTTTTTCTTCCACTCAACATTACATACAGCCTTCAGTTGAAGTTTTCTAAACATTTATTGGATTCATAAACCTGGATTTTCACCAAACTAGGACAGAGGCTTCTTACAATCAAAAGATAGTATCGAGAGAAATATTTTATTTTTATTTGTATTCCTCCTTTTTGTTAAGCCTGCGATTAATAGCAATAGTAGGCGAAACTCCGGGTTCCACGGAATCCTTAAAATTGTTTTACATATGAAGCACTTGGTTGGAATAGGTCCGTGTATATCTGCGTCCAGTCGTTTTTTGTTTTGAAATATCAAAAACAAAAAACAAAAGTGTTTTCATTTTTCGTTTTTGATTTCTTAAAAACCAAAATGAAAAACAAAAGTGTTTTCGTTTTTCGTTTTTGATTTCACAAAACAAAAAACGAAAAACAAAAGTATTTTCATTTTTTAATTTTGATTTCTCAAAAACTAAAATCGAAAAATGAAAGTGTTTTTATTTTTCATTTTTGATTTCACAAAAACAAAAAACGAAAAACGAAAGTGTATTCAATTTATCTTTCCCCCACACTGTTTAATTGTCATTCAAAAAATGACAATGTTGTCATTTGTCATTCATTTAAAGGTCGTTAAAGTATACATGCACAGCGGTTGTCAGATCAATATTATGCGGTCAATATTATTTTAATCGAAGAAAATGTCGACGGATGCAAAAGTCTTTAGCAATCTAAACAATAAGGGTGCGTGATCTTTTACTTTTAAGTTTTGAGAGGTTAATCTAAGATGATAATACAGAAGCGTAACTAGCCTCTTTTACAAATTAAGCAAACTATATATTGTTGGCGAGGGAAGGGCTCAAGGACCCGAGAAGAACTGGAAAAAATGATACAAAATCCTTCAGACCCTTTCTTAATCTAAAGCGCAAGTTTTGTTTTATCTATTTTATTATGTTCTGGTCTCGGAGCAAAATATATAGATACAGTGTAAGACTTCTAGTATTTACATGTATGAACAATATCAAAAGACATATGTAGGATGAAGAAAAAAATAACGTAATCCACAAAGTCAAATGTGTGGCTATTGTTAGTTTAAACATATTTATTAATAGTGGATTGGAAATTTTCTCCCTGGAACGGGGATCGAACCAGGAACTTATGTTTTTGTAGTCCGATGCACTAACATATGTTACAATTGTATAATGATGATCAATGGCCTAGTTCTTCGTTGAAGACCCTCCAGCTGCTTTCAAGATGAAGAACAGGAATAAAAGCCCTGTTCATTAATAATTTGTATTTTTTCTATATATTGTGTGCGATTTTGTCCCGTGTACATTTACTCCACATCTCTTTATTTTCTATTTAGGACCTGGACACGGCTCAATGCTAGTTTAGCCCTACAATGTTAAAGGTCGTATGTTTTTTTTTTTTAAATTATTTGATGCCGTGGAATTGGGATTTTTAGCTTTAATGTAAACCATGTCCGGTTTTTAACTTATATTTACAGCAAAGATAGCCAGTTTTGTGTTCTGTAATATACTGTAACAATTTAATTTTCAATGTCCGGTAGCATCGTAACTTCTCAAAACATCTTCCGAACAATATCTGGACATCGGTGTCGTGGGCATGTACAATTGCCAAACCACACATGAACGTTCATTAGTCTTCGTAGATCTATTCCAACTTGAAGTCTTTTTGAGTCTACGACAAGCAGAACATGATATTTTATACCATAATTGAATATTGAAGCCATAGTCATGAAGATCGATTACTTGATTGGTGTTCCGTTAACGTAGCCGCAGAACAAAAACGCGATCGAGAGCTACTTTTGAATATTTCTACAATTTTAAGTAGTTTTCCACTCACAAACACAATAATATTTTCAACATTTATTAAAATAATTTTATTTTTTTCACTTTTTAATTTTTATGTTGTTTTAAAATATCAATTTGACTTGAATTGATCCCGCTAACATGTTTAACCCCGCCACATTCAAAATGTATGTGCCTGTCCCAAGTCAGGAGCCTGTAATTCAGTGGTTGTCGTTTGTTTATGTGTTACATTTTTGTTTTTCGTTCAATTTTTGTGCATAAATTAGGCCGTTAGTTTTCTTGTTTGAATTGTTTTACATTGTCATTTCGGGGCCTTTTATAACTGACTATGCGGTATGGGCTTTGCTCATTGTTGAAGGCCATACAATGACCTATAGTTGGTAATTTCTGTGTAATTTGGTCTCTTGTGGAGAGTTGTCCCATTGGCAATTGTACAAAAGGCGAGGAGAGCTACTTTGATAGATCAGGTTGACTGATAAGCTGTCTATATAAAGTAATGGGACAGTGCATGGCATGAAGACATCACCAAATCACCGTATGCAATACTCAAAAAGACATCCAGAGCTTACCATATAGTCATCAACTACCCACCAACAGGCCGTGAGCTTTGGTTGGCTCTTAACTCAAATCCAAGAGCACAGCAAAATGTCAAAATATTCTATTCAAACTGGGTGACCTGGTAGAAAAACATTGAAATTTTCCAAACAAATACACACACCCCTCAACTTTTAATAAAATGATTTGGTATTAATGCAAATGAGTCAACTATCCAACAAATTTAGTGGGTGTAAGAAATTATATATAGGCAACCATATAATCTTCAACAATGAGAAAAAAAACATACGGTATTGTCGGCTACAATAGTCCATTAATTTAAAAATATGAAACAGTTCAATTGAGAAAAATAACGGCCTATTTTAAAACAACATGAATTATGAAAAACACATATAAAAGACATCAACAAACGACAACCACTGAACTACATGCTCCTGCGTTTGAGCAGGCACATGCAATATATTGCGGCGTTTAACATGCTTGTTAACAGCTGGGACAGTTTTATTACAGCACAGCTTAAGAACAAACTATACAAATCAGTGGAAAAGGGCTTAACGCATGAGATCGATACAAAACAGAAGAAAAAAAAAGGTCTAACAAAAACACATACCGAATGTGGCAGGGTATTTTTACCTCGTTTTCAAACAATCAAAGTACTGAATTACTGAACATTTAGGGGCCAGCTGAAGGACGCCTCCGGGTGCGGGAATTTCTCGCTACATTGAAGACCTGTTGGTGACCTTCTGCTGTTGTTTTTTATTTGGTCGGGTTGTTGTCTCTTTGACACATTCCCCATTTCCATTCTCAATTTTATTATCGAATAACTGCAAGTTCTTTTGGATTGTCACAAGCACTTGTCTAAGAAAAAAAATCACATCTCTATACCTTAAAGTGAAGTTAATGTACAGATATAATTTTTTTGAAACTCAGTACATATATTATATATCATATGATCTTTTTAATTTTAATGCCAAATATAGAGTTCTAACCCTCAATTCCACGGTCCACTAGCCATGGAAAATGATAGTGCGAGTGGGGCATTTATGTACTATGGACACATTCTTATACAAATCCTTTATTAAAGAAGTCAGTAAATTTACTACAGATAATACTACATTTGTAAATTAGACGAACTAATCTAATTAAAAGGTATATCTCTGATTTTGTTATACTTATGTGTATGAGAAAATTAATATATATATTAATTTTAATAAGATTGCTGAACGAACGCGTTCAATCTTAGGATTTTATTCTTGTTAATTTTTCCGAGCAGAGCGAGTCGAAAACAATTAAATAGACGTCTTTCAAGCCAAAGTTAATATGTTTGCTATACACACATTATGTTTTTATTAAACTTGGTAATCAATTATTAATCAAAAGTACAGTCCTAGATAAAAAAAAATCATGAAATATTTGGTCTAGTAATAAAAAAATCACACAAAAAACAGTAGTTGTCGTTTGTTGAAGCCGTTCTCGCTTCTCGGTTTTTAGCTCACCTGACCCGAAGGGTCCAGTGAGCTTTCCTCATATCTTGGCGTCCGTCGTCCGTCGTCGTAACTTTTACAAAAATCTTCTCCTCTGAAACTACTGAGCCAAATTCAACCAAATTTGGCCACCATCATCATTGGGGTATCTAGTATAAAAAATGTGTCCGGTGACCTGGCCAACTAACCAAGATGGTCGCCATGGCTAAAAATAGAACATAGGAGTAAAAGGTAGATTTTGGCTTATATCTCAGACACCAAAGCATTAAGAGCAAATCTGACATGGGTTAACATTGTTTATTAGGTCATTATCTATCTGCCCTGAAATTTTCAGATGAATCAGACAACCTGTTGTTAGGTTGCTGCCCCTGAATTGGTAATTTTAAGAAAATTTTGCAGCTTTTGGTTATATCTTGAATATTATTATAGACAGAGATAAACTGTAAACAACAATAATGTACAGCAAAGTAAGACCTACAAATAAGTCAACATGACCAAAATGGTCAATTGACCCCTTAAGGAGTTATTGCCCTTTATAGTCAATTTTTAACAATTTTCATAAATTTGTACATTTTTACAAAATATTTTCCACTGAAACTACTAGGCTAAGTTCATTATAGATAGAGATAATTGTAAGCATCAAAAATGTTTAGTAAAGTAAGATCTACGAACACATCACCATCACCAAAACACATAGACCAAGGTGAGCGACACAGGCTCTTTAGAGCCTCTAGTTGTATATATAGTTTAAACCTTTGGTTTTCCCGTTTGAATGGTTTTACACTAGTCGTTTTGAGGGATCCTTATAACTTGCTATTCGGTGTGAGCCAAGGATTCGTGTAGGAGAGGGTACTTTAACCTATAATAGTTTCCTGCTACACACTGCGACTTGGATGGAGAGTTGTCTCATTGGCACTCATACCAGATCTTCTTATATCTATATATTCTTTCGATATGTTTAATTGGGGTCTGGAGCTGGCATGTCAGTTACTACTAGTAGTTCTTTGTTAATTTATGAATCATATTCATTTTGTGTAGTTTCTTTTTGTTTACTATTTTGTCATCGGACTCGGATTTCTTTTAAACTGAGTTTTTCTGTGCATATTGTTGTATGTTTGTTTATTCTACATAAGCTAGATATAGTTGTATAGCGGGAGGGTTGATATCTCACAAAGCATGTTTAGCCCGGCCGTATTTTTGCGCCTGTCCCAAGTCAGGAGACTCTGATCTTTGCTAGTTTTTTATGTTTTTTTTTTTTTTATCTAAGTTAAGTGTGACGTCCATTTTCACATAACTAGTAAATAATTTTATTTAGAGACCAGCTGAAGCCCGCCTCTGGTTGCGGGATTTTCTCGTTGTGTTGAAGACTCATTGGTGGCCTTCGGTTGTGCTCTTTGGTTAAGCTGTTGTCTCTTTGACACATTTTTTTATTTCCATTCTCAATTTTGTTGATTGATCAATTGATTGATTGATTGATCATTTTACTACAAGCAAAAGTCATGATCATTTGAGAATCCTTTATTTGTATTGTAGTGTTAATTTCACCAATGAAACGCTACATTAATTTTTGTCTATAATAAGACACGCAAGAATAAAAAAAAATTATTTGGGCTTCAATGTCTCAACCTTTTTTAATGTGAGTAACTTCATTGTTCAGTTAGATTTCGATTTTGATATTGTTTTTGCAAGTTTCCATAATAGATTTCCGGTAATTGTTCTGCATAAAACCCTGTGGGAAAGCACATTGACTTAATTTTCCAAACGTTTATTGGAACCCAATGACTTGGCAAGGTGTTGCAACCTGTAATATAAAGAAGTTACAGCCGATTGCATTGAGTGTGTAGGCAAATGTAGCATATCCTTGGTTAGCTTGCTTGTATTATTAGGTTAGGTAAACTACCCTCCTTTAAGAGAAGACTAGTTCGACAGATAACCAATCAATCTGTCTGTAGGACTAGGCTCCTTCTACAGGAGGGTTCTCATAGTTCAGCTAACAAACAAGCGACCCAAAGATATTACCTTTGTCTACACACTCAATGTAATCGACTGTAATGAAAATGCGGAGTTTGTGAGACCAGGCTCAAGCAGCCAGTCGGTAGCAGCCAGTTTTCAAATATATAAACACAAATATTGCATAAGACTCAAACGTACTTCAAATGTTTTTATTAATATATAACCACTATATCATCAGTTTTTAATATATAATTAAGCAGTCAAAGACACTATTCAATGAATTTTAAAATTTCATTTCTGGTTCATTTAAGAATTGAATGCTTTTTTGTTTGTTACTTAATTGAGGTGTAAAGCGTTGACCTAAATACATTTTGTATGAAACGCGGAAGCGCTTCATTCTGAAAATGTGCGCACGGTCAACGCTTTTACAACCCTATGAAGTTACAAAAAGAAGCATTCAATATTTATAATTACATTTTTTAGCTAGAATCATGAAAACACGATTTTTATCAAGTTTTTATTAAATTCACCTTTGCACTTTATTGTGGGACCTCGTGTCATCATGAATGATGAATTTCATTGTGTAATGCAACTGCGTAAGGAATAACATGAGATGTGCAGTTAGCCAATCAGAATAACGAATTATAATGAAACATACATCTTATGTAATTATTAGTTATATAAAGGCAAAATCAATCGCTTTCGATATATTACACAGCGTACTGCCCGCTTTACATTTTAAATAGTCAACACTTTGAGTGTTTATAGAATCGTAAATAATTATGATTTTTGTTTAATGATGGCAAAATTGCACTATTGTGTGGAATAGCTTTCCTTATTATCGGCATCCTGTCAAATAGTTCATGAAAAGTAATAATAATTCTGCATTAAAAGAAAAGAAAGTTGCACTCGTGCTTTAACTTTTTTTTTGCCACACAAAACTATTTTTACAAAACATTCTACCTCTGAACTAGTGGATTTCGCTTAAATATGACTGGACAAAAGGTTTATTTTTTGTATTCAAAGTATGGTGGGCAAGTAAATTATTTATTAGCTTCAAAAAGATTGATCCGTGCTATAAATTACATGTAATTTTGATCAAGTAGGCCCTAGATCTCTAACTTACGTTCTCACCTAGTGCAGATAAAAGTATTGTAGCAGAATGTTTTTATTAACTGTCCGGTAAGGGTTGGGTAGGGTATACGACCTCAACTTTAGACCTACTTTAGAAAAAAAACTAAGCAGAACAACACCCTGGATTTTTCTACTGTAGACCCCAGCTACCCAGCTTCCCTTTGCACCTAGTGAGGTCAATTTTTATTACATTTTCGGTAAGGGTGGGGTTGGGTGTTCGACTCCAACTTTGGATCTATCTTTGAAAAAAAAAAAAAATAAGCTAAACAGCAACCTTGATTTTTTTCTCCAGCAGACATCAGCTACCCAGCTCCCCTTTACACATTGTGCGGACAGAAGTATTTCCGTAGACATTTGTTTATTAACTTTTATGTAATGATGGGGTAGGGTGGGTAACTGAGGTCCAGTTGAATTTTTTTTACAGGGACTCCAATGTGGTGTGGTCTATGCAGAATAATTACCGGAAATCTATGGTAGTTTGCAAAATAATAGTCTTTTTTTATAATGTGATATGTAAAAGGTTGGCAAATAATGCAGTGGCGGATGCAGGAATTTTCGAAAGGGGGGGTGCTAGCCCAGGGCAAAGGGGGGTGCAGGGGGGGTGCAAACATATGTCCCGATTCAAATGCATTGATCGGCCAAAATAAAGGGGGGGTGCGGACCCCCGGAACCCCCCCTCTGGATCCGCCACTGTAATGAAAGCACGCTTCTTAATTAATAGACATAGAAATAAAGAGAAACCGTGTGATAACCAATAACTATCTCCCAGAGACAAACTAACGTTCATTAAGGCAACCGGTATGATTGTCTGGATTCGGGGTTCTTAATTTCTGTATTCTTTGATATTTGAGGCCATTTTTCTCTATTCTTTATACTTTTTGACAATTATTCTCTTCTCATTACATTTTAACACCATTATTCTAGCTATTTTATTTATTTCTGTGTCCATTGTCTCTATTATTTATATTTTTTGTCCACTATTCTCAATTCCATAATCCCCATCAACGGCCTCTAGTTAATGTCTCCTTATAGTCTTCACAAATAAGCAAAATTACTACCTTATAGGCTCCTAATGGCAAACCAATTGAAGGCTTTAATATCCCAGTTTGAATTGTGAAATTGTGGAAATTTTGAAAATTTGATCAAGCAAAATACATTATCGTCCTCGTAGTTCGTAAAATACTGGCAGACGGACCTTTGTCATCAATTCTAATAATCTTGGATCGACCTTTCTAAACTTAAAAGTAATAAAGTTCACGCACCCATATTGTTCCGATTGCTAAAGACTTTTGCATCCGTCGACATTATCTTCGATTAAAGTAGTATTGATCTGACAACCGCTGTGCATGTATACTTTAACGACGTTTATATGAATGACAAATGACAACATTGTCATTTTTTTAATGACAATTAAACAGTGCGGGGAAAGATAAATTGAATACACTTTCGTTTTTCGTTTTTTGTTTTTGTGAAATCAAAAATGAAAAATGAAAACACTTTCATTTTTCGATTTTAGTTTTTGAGAAATCAAAATTGAAAAATGAAAATACTTTTGTTTTTCGCTTTTTGTTTTGTGAAATCAAAAACGAAAAACGAAAACACTTTTGTTTTTTGTTTTTTGTTTTTGATATTTCAAAACAAAAAACGATTGGACGCAGATATACACGGACCGGAATAGTCACAGTATTGTGATTAGTTTTTGTACATTTTTCCAACCAGTAAAAAATGTGTTAACTGAAGAAACAAAATGAAAACAACCCAATATAACTTTCATGCGTCAACAGCGCTTTTCTGGATTAACCTCAATCAGGAATTCTCAAAGCCAAGAATTTATAAGGAGCAAAAGTGTTATAGAGCTATAAACCCAAAAGGACCTAAAAGATAATAACCAAATCAATCTAACACCAACTAAGTTACAAACTAAAACTGAGGGGTACATTATAAACTGTTAAGCTGTTAACAAAAATCTGTCTTCCATACCTACCAACTTGTCAAAAAGTCCATGAAGGGATTGTAACCTCGACAGAACCTGATGTATCACTTATATATGACATCAGTTATTAGTATCTGAATCTTATATAATTTGGTTTTAAAAAGTTGTATTAAAGTGTGCTAAAATTCCATAGCAACTCCTTTAATTGCCTGTTCTGATGTATTATCAGTTTATATAATGGAGAATTTCAAGAGCACTGTCTACACCACTCATTAGGGAAATCCTTCATCAATCAGGAAAACTGGTAGGTATATGGTTTTGAAATTACATAGTCCTGTGTCATCAACCATTAAAGAAATATGTTAGTCAGTTATATGACTAAATGTGACCTACACAGATTGATTGCTGCTTGTTTGGTGACCAGTGCCAGTTATTTCATGCATATTCGGGACCGGATAAAAATATTGGGTACATTAGCCAAATGGAGGAATTGCCTGTAAGGTGTGTAGAATTTCATGTCTCAAAAACCATAGATGAAATCTTTCAAAATGAAGCTTTAAACAAAATATTGTATGAGCAATGTCAATGAGCTATTTAATCAAATTTAAATACCAACAGAAGCCATTTTCAAGCCCTTTTTCTGAATCAGATGATATTTCACCAAGATCTGCCCTAGGTAAAATGATGAAAAAATTAGGATGGATGCATTAGCTGATATTATAATTTGAAATGTGTTGTATTTCAGTTTAGCTACCTTGGTTGAGATGACTGTTGATTAATGTATAAAATGTCTAGATGTAACAATAACATTGAATTATCGAATCTGAAAACTGACATAACTTTAATGCTATAGTTTTTGATGGTGTTGTGTGTATTATTATAGTTTTAAATATTTTAAAACAGTTATAGTTATGACTTTAACAAGAAGAGCGCGTTTGAATAGCATAAGGGATACACACCTAGTTGTCACCGCTTCCCAAGTTTTAACCAATCAAATTTTTCCTGACTCAAAGTCTCAAGGATTTCAACGATGAAAAGATGCATGGTTTATTCTACGAATCCGAAATTCAGAAGAAAGACCAAGACGTGAACCGCATCTAAAAGGTCTAACGAAAGCAAAACAGTAACAGAGTATATTTACCGGCAGATAATATTTTTTCGCTTTAACAGACACGCGGAGGCCAGCAAAAATTTCATTCTGATGTATCAACTAGACATGTTACGAAAAGGTATATTCACGACGCTGAGGTTGACAAATTACACTTTAAATGTGGGGACTGTTTCACAACACCAAAGATATTACCTGTGTATACATTGGATTTTATTTAAAAACTGCATTGATCCTTTCGCAGGCAATTCCGTATGGAACGAATATTCAATAACATTTATACGATAAGAAATATAAGCAATAGATATTAATAATTTCCCTTATAGTTTTAAGAAACTATAATAATACTGCAAAAAAGGGGGACCTTCATGTTAATGCAGTAGAAGTGGCGGGCAACGGAGACACGGGGTACATACGTGTGTGAATTCTTTGGCGAGCCCTTACTATATCTTAAGTAATATAATCTGTTGTATACCTACCCGTGAATATATATGGAACGATCATTTTTATATAGTTTAAAAAAACAAACAGTGTATGTATTTTGATCCAGTTCTTTGCCACCTAAATTTTTATCTAACGGGGTCTGTTTTAAAACAACTAAAACACGATTTCAACTTGAGGCATGTTGCACTATATAGTTTTAGAACATTTTCGCCCGGTCATATAGTTTCGAAGGCATGTATTTTCTTTCTTTATTTCCTTCCAACGTTGTCTCAATTTCAAAAGTGACAGCTCATTTTATATTTTCTGTATAATAGTTTGTGATTGATTGATTGTTGGTTGCTTAACGCTCAGTGGCAAATATTTTATGTATGTTCAGAACGAGAAGAGGATTGTGTAAAATATGACTCGCTACTCATCGGTTGAACAACCCTGCAGAGTGTCAAAAGCATTGCATAATGACTTAATAGATATAGGAAGATGTGATGTGAGTGCCAATGAGACAACTCTCCATCCAAATAACAACTTAAAAAAAGTAAACCATTATAGGTCAATGTACGGCCTTCAACACGGAGCCTTGGCTCACACCGAACAACAAGCTATAAAGGGACCCGAAACTTCTAGTGTTAAACCATTAAGTTGTTTGCATTTACATCTTAAAACCACCTTATGCAGATATTTTGTATTTCATAAATTCCTGAAACATTTGTGGAAATTCGCCAACCGTTTCATAAGATAACCGATGGGTCTTTCCTGCTAGGAGTTTCTCTAAAACAAATATGTTTTTTTTTAAATTAAATCTGTTGGATTGGTACCTATTACTACCCTACGGAGGTACCAGGTGTTTTTTTTCAGGGAGAGGTGGGGGACGAGGATTAAATTTGAAAAAAGGCAGGACGGGAGTTTTGAGTTGAAAAAGGCAGAATGAGTAACTTGGCCAAAAAAATCCTAAAATTTAACTTGCTTACTATGTATAAGATATGATTATCAATCTAGAATTGAATGAACTTGTATAACCCCATCCCCCCCCTTTTTCTAGACCACCCACTCCTACGCGCGTACACCTTTTATGTCTTATGCCAGGCTTTAGCCAGCAATGATATCACAAAAGCAATTGTCGTATAAGATATTAAATACATAATGATGTTCTAGATAAATATAATTTGAATTAACCAAGACGCACAGGATTTAAATTTACCTATTTAAATCTATAATCAATGTTTTGACACCGTCCCCAAATTTAAAGTCTAATTTGTCAACATCAGCGTCGAGAATATACCTTTTCGTAACATGTCTACTAAGAGCTTTAAAGTTTATACCGTCAGTCATTTTTTATATCAAACAATCAGACATACAGTTAAAACAACTCATGAAGTTGCATTGTCAAGACTATTGAGATTAATTAGACGTTGAAGAGCTGATTTCATTCGATCAATCATTTGATCATTTTTAGTCTGAATTGATTGTCAGGTTTTGGTGATATACTTCCAATTTCTTATTCGAGCGTCTCTCAATCAGATTTCTCTTCCATGCATGCTTACAGTCAGTACTTGCAAAATAAAACTCATCATGGATACAAATTATTTGAATACTAGTCTTTCGTCACCAGTTTATCGACATATTCAGACGCATCCACATTTTTCTGGAGTTCTTTTATCGCCCCATAAGGATCTTTCTCCGTCTGTTCTATGTCCATCGTGATCTGTTTAGACTCATACTGTTCTGCTTTGGTTTCATCATACTGCAATCTTTCATTGGTTGTATAACCCACCATTTCGTTTCATTATACTGGCCCTGTGAGCTTTTATTATGGTTACGCATTTTGTAATCATGTTGAGGTCGCCGACCAGACTTTTCATGGCAATATCTCGCTCTTTCCATAACATCCAAACTTGTCTACCATGCTTTATATGACGAACTTAAACTTGGTGTTTTTCAATTTAATAATGATCATGTTTCGGTAAAGATAAGGCACCTATAAAAGTTTTATGTAATGTACTATTATTTGTTTATGTATTTATTTATGTGTTCTTGCGTTTGTTTGTACTGTATTCCTGTCACTTAGTGGTTTTTGTAACATTGACATATAAAAGGGAGGTTTTGATAACAATAAGATCAGGTTCAACTCGCCATTTTTCTTAAAATGGCTTGTACCAAGTTAGGAACATGGCAGTTGTTATTTTCAGTCCGTCTTTATGAATGTTGGCGTTTGCTTTTATTGCAGCTCAGTGGTGTTTTTTGAAGTTTTTTTTTTTTTTTTTTTTTTTTTTGGGGGGGGGGGGGGTCTTTTCCTCATATATTTGATATCTTTCGCTGTGTTTTAATATGTTACCTGGATTTGTTTTTGCCTAATCGAAGTATGAATATTGAATCGCGGTATACTACTGTTGGGATTTATTTGTTACCAGTTTGACCTTTAAGCTCTTGTATATGATCTCCATGATATTGCTGAACACCGAATTGTTCAAAAGAGTTGATGTTTGCCTTGGCGTAAAGACTTGTGTTCATGTTGATATTTATACATTTTAGTCATGGAGACTCCTCGGACCCGTGATGTGGTTGACCTTGGACAAATGCAGTCCAATTGCTAAGCACTGTTTCCATCAATGTTTCAAATTGTGGTAATGGAGAATATACATGTTGCAGCTATTCAGCTCTTGTACCTTGTTAATCTCTTAATTCTCAGGCTCTAACGTACAATCGTCATTTTTGATGTGGAATTTTTGGGGCTACTCGATGTCGCATTGAACCATGTACCCCTTCTCGTGATCGTTTTAGCAGTTTAGAATTTCTTCGTTATCCACAGGTTCCGTCCTCTCAAATCTCCGGTAAGAGTTGTGTCATAATCTACAGATAGGTTTGATAATTGTTCGGTTGTGTTTCGTCGTAGTCGGTCATGTACGGACTGTTATCCTTGCCCTGTCGATAAAATATTATGGCCACGACTTCTCTGGTTGCTTTTCAAAACATCAGTAGCATGTCTTAATTGCTGTGCTTTAGTTTTTTTGTTGCTTTTGGCTTAATGCTCATGCATGTATATAATAAACACACCATAGATACCAGGACTAAATTTTGTAAATACGCCAGACGCGCGTTTCGTCTAAAAAAGACTCATCAGTGACGCTCGAATCCCAAAAAGTTTAAAATGCCAAATAAAGTACGAAGTTGAAGAACATTGAGGACCAAAATTCATAACAGTTTTGCCAAATACAGCTAAGGTAATATATGCCTGAGGTAGAAAAGCCTTAGTATTTAAAAAATTACAAATTTTTGTAAACAGTTAATTTATGAATATAACCATATCAATGATAATTCATGTCAGCACAAAAGTGCTGACTACTGGGCTGGTGATACCCTCTGGAAAATAAATCTCCACCAGCAGTGGCATCGACCCATCGGTAATGAATAAACTCATCATAGATACCAGGACTAAATTTTGTAAATACGCCAGACGTGCGTTTCGTCTAAAAAAGACTCATCAGTGACGCTCGAATCCAAAACAAATAAAAATGCCAAATACATAGTATTTAAATTATTTCAGCGAAAATGTGCATGAAAATGGTCTATGACTTTTATCTTTTAATATTAGTATTGTGTATGATTATTGTGAAAATGTATCTATTTATCGGTTATAAAGTTCAAAGAGATTATTTTTATTTGTTATGTGACATGCTGCCTATAGATAAAGCTTTGGGTTGAATTGAACTGAACAACTGTTAAAATCTGACTCTTTGTTTTGAGCGCTGCGTTACAGACTTATCCTGGTGATAGTTCTAAGTTTCATGCACACAAGTATTACAAAATTTTCCTCAACATAATACATCGAATAGTAGAAAAATATTGTGATAATCACTCATGAAAGTTCTTACACACGAAAGTATCTAAATACACCGTTTGTGCATGAGCACAGTCTTCGTCGCTAGTGTCTTTGCCGTTGAGTTTGCTGTAAAAGTCTTGTTTGGATTATAGTTCGTTCAACCTCCTTCAATCTTTTCTAACCATTTATGTAATCTTAGGGATACTCTTCCATTTGTAGCAACAACATGAAGTTTATCACATGTTGTCATAAATGTTTTAAATTGATTAATATAAAAAAGAAGATGTGGTATGATTGCCAATGAGGCAACTGTCCACAAGAGACCAAAATGACACAGACATTAACAACTATAGGTCACCGTACGGTCTTCAACAATGAACAAAGCTCATACCGCATAGTAAGCTATAAAAGGCCCCGAATCGGGGATATGACAATGTAAAACAATTCACACCAGTAAGTAACGGCCTTATTTATATAAAATGATTTGGGAACAAACCGTGATAGTTTGTTGACCAAGTTACAGCTGTTGTGTGCATGACCTTGATATTTCCCTTTGAGACGATTGTGATCAAGAAGCTTGTGTTTCACTAGAGGTTTCTCACTGATATAAATGACTGCATGTCCATGATTGTTTTAAAACATTCATTGTCTTCTTCAGTCATCATTACCCCTTGTATCACTTTCTTGTCTCGGTAACTCTTGATGATGGCGTCTACCATTCTCAATACGCGTAACGAATTGCTTAGCCATATCAGTTCCCATGTATTTACTTCACTAAATAACAAAATAAAGATGGTGTGCGATGTTGAAATTGCTTCTTGTGAGCTTTTGATGGGCTGGCGCTAATCAATCTTCTTCATAAAGTAATCAAAATAGAAATAATAAAGTGAATCTTGTGCACGTATCATCCTCTGGTGATCTTCAACGGCTTCTTTTGACTACAATACTCAATATCTAAGATCTTAGATGTCATGTCTAGAGAAGTGACTCCAACACCGACGGCAAAAAAGATTTCATGATTGTGATCCCAAGCGTCTAGCTATTCACCCAACAGTAAGATTTTTCGTTGCAAGTTAGAAACATGAGGTTTAAGTGCTTCATACCTGTGTTCCTTGGTATTCTTAAAGGATATACTTCCAGCTGTTCACCGTCTTCGCCATCCTTTATTCACATCCTCATTGTTCACTGCGGTATGCTTATTCTGCATTTCAAACTTACCAGTGGCTCTTAGTACGACCGATAACGCAAAAATGCCCTACACTTTGAGATCTCCAGTCCATAATCTCTACCCTCGCGCTGAAAGTAAGTCATGTGTTGTTTTTCTCTACCATGAAATCAAGCTCAAATTCGAGGTCTGTCGATTAATATATGGTTGCTAAGTCCGATCTCAAGTATGGAGTGATATATAATACCTCTTTATTTGCAGAATTTACTTGGAGTTCGGTATTTTTGTTATACTTTTTCAACATATACACTTTTGAAAGTATTTACACCTTCTTCTTAGTAAATGCATCAAAAATATTGCTCTTAATAAAGAATAGTCTCGACTACAAGTACTTATTACATCACTTTGCTTCATTGTATGTCGAATTGTTACCGTACCTAGGACACCATTTAACGCAACACGTATGTCTTTAACTTCTAGCTCGTCTTCGACCGGGGCTTTTTCGAGTCCCCTTTTCATCAGAGACATATAATACAATTGTTATTATATGTCTCTGTTTTCACCAACACATGGGATTGTTTCTCTACAATTTGGAAAACTAGTAATTGAATAGTCATCGTCTCTCCACGAGCTCCTTTAGTTACTTCTTTTTGGACACCTCATTAAGATTAGTCTTCTCCTCGATGAACTTCACCAACGAGTCCTGTGCAATCTAGTATATTCCATCTAGCCTTCTTCCCTTTCTTTCGTGTTCCAGGTTAGTTTTCTCTTAAAACCCCGCTGCTTTCTTTCGAGTGGAGCATTGCAGTTGTTTGCTACTCCATCTACCTTATCTTCAAAAAAAGAGGCGAAAGATACCAAAGGGACATTCAAACTCATAAGACGAAATGATACTCACAACACCATGGCAAAAATAAAATAGAAAAAGATCTTCTCATGTAACTCTTCTCTAGTGTGTTGTTTCCCGCGTCCATAATCTATTGGTTGTTCAGAAAGAATTATATCATATGATCCATTGTTTAATTAGTACCCGTTGTAGAGAGTCTCTTTAAAGAATTAAAAGAAGCTAACAATATCCGTTACCTTAACTTATCATTATTCAATTGATGTTCTTATATATTTGATAAAAGATACAGTTTCAAGTTGAATTTTCCTCGGAGTTCGATATTTTTGTGATTTTTACTTTTTTCTTCTAATGTGTGGTGACTTATTTGAAGGCATCGATCCCATTGAAATAAAGGATCACTCAGATAAAGTTAAGGCTGCCTCATATCTTAACTTCCTAGTACATCAAGAAATTGACAATGAAGGATGGTTAAGAACAAAACTTTACGACTGACATAAGAGATTGTTTCAGTTTCCAATCGTGAATACTCAATTTATTTGTTTTTATTAATATGAAGTTTGTATATTTATTTCGGCTAATGAGTTTAAATGATCAGCTTTGGTATCATTCGTCTCTCTTTTAAACACTGCAGTCTGGTTTTTTTTCAATCATTTGATTTTGACTCTAGTGTCCATTTTGTTACATAAATTATTATTCTTTATAGTAATAATTCCAATTTTTGTACAAATTTTATTGGAGATTTATTACTGACATTACTATCCAAATGATACGTCATTCATTCTCACCACTTTTCAGTTTGCCAGTATCATAGTAGGAGTGAAATTATGGCTTAGGGGAGAACCAGCATTTTTATACCACTCATGAAATACTGCACAAATTCAAAATTCGGAAATTTAACTTTAAAATGTGTTTTATATGAAATAATCACGAAATTTGCATTCGGTCAATTGATTATAACGAAAGCTACTTTTAAGGATGTATTCTTCTGACTTTTCAGTCTCGTTGAAATCTCGTTCTTGAATTATTTCCAAAACATGTGATAGAAGTGGAAAATATCGATGAATTTTTAAAACATTATAAGCCAACATAAATCTGTGATAAAATTGTGTATTTACAATGAATGATTTTTGCGTAATCCAGTTTTCAAATTTTACGACCAATCAAGTCAATATTTTGAGCCAAAATTTTGAGAAAATGGGTGAGGGATACAAAAAATGATTTTACAAGAACCATGTACATCCCATATCATTTTGGTCTTTTCAAATTTCTTAGATATGTCTTTTTTCATTCATTTATAACAAAAAAAGTTGAAATAATATGCATTTTGTTCTTAAAACTGAGAAAAATCTCAAAAATACAAAATTGACAGCATGGTAAATTTTACACAAAAAAAGCGTCAAAATATGATAAAACTTTCTTATATTAACACCTACCTATAGTTTTTGTAAGTAAAATTTATTCAGATTGTCCACTTCATCATCATAGAAAGTATGAGAAAAAATGTATTTGTGTCTTCTTCTTCTTCTTCTTCTTCTTCTTCTTCTTCTTCTTCTTCTTCTTCTTCTTCTTCTTCTTCTTCTTCTTCTTCTTCTTCTTCTTCTTCAAGGTCACCGCAATTAAAAATTTTAGTTAAAATTAGAATAGGATAAAACTAAATTAGTTAAAAACAGGAACTTGTATGTACACTATACATTTTAAAAATGATAAAAATACAAACTTTTCAGTTGTTTAAACTTCTCTTCGCAAAAGGAAAGTGAAATGAATTACTAATCCGTATTAGTAAAGGGTAATTTTATGCCCTAGTGTGGTTTCCTATTTAGTTATATGTACTTAAAATCGAAAATGGTAAAAGATAAAAATAAACTATAAAAATTAGTTTTAAATAAAACAGTAGAGTTTGTCAACACAATTTTGGATCTACAAGATTATTTACAGGGGTAATTAATATTCATATGCGCTAATTATGATTTTAACTACCAAGTACTTTGTTATATCACTTAGTATTTAATTAAGAATATACACATAAGTAGTATAATACTTGTTACATGTTACATTTCCACGACTGACAGCCACTTGCAAGTTAAGCACCGAACTCTAACTGGTTGTTCATTTGTTTTCCAAAAGTTGGGCTCTTTTAGCATGCAATGCATATATCCAATCTTTGCAGATTCGTTCTACGTCTCTCTGCTGAGACACAATCATAAGGTTGTTCCTAGAACAGTCAACCAAGAATTCGAGAAGGTCCTCATCAGAACTAATTATACTGCAATAAGGGATATGATTATCCTCCAGTAGGGATTTTAGTCTATTGTGAGACTTTCACACTTGACTAGGAAGTGTTTATAATCCTCAGGTCCTACCATGCACAATTTGCATTCTGCAGATTTTGTTTCGTCAAATCGGTTGGTAATACTTTGGGTTTTGTAAGTTCCTGTAACCTTTGCTAACATCTCTTTTATGATCTCTGACACTGCTACAACAGAACTTTGGTTTTTTAAAGTTCCAGTTGTTTACTGCCATGTATTTGAGTGTTGTTTTGCTTCTAGCAATTTCGGTACATCTATTTTTCCAGGTTTTGTCTAAGACGTCGTGAGTCAATCGTTTCCAATTTTTCTCTGGATTTAGTATAATCTCATGTGCGGATGGAAGATCATAAGATTTGAGTATATTGTCCACGTTTATGTACCAACTATTTGATTTATCGCCTTTTGTTGCTAGCTGTCGAATTCCAATTTTACACTCAATTGAGTGGGGATCTTTTGATATTCTTAGAAATAGGGAAATGACAGATTTATGTATAGTTGCTCAATAGATTCTGCTCCGAGCAAGATATAGATCGCAGCATCGGCAGTTCTTTGAAGTAAAGACAGAATTTGTTTAAATGTTTTTTCTGAAAAGCTTCTAATTTTTGGATATTAGTTTTAGTAATGTTGAGAATTTCAATTCCATAGAGCATATTCTCGGTATAACGTATGTCCGCCATAGTTTATACGATACTAGTGGATTTATACCATTTATTCCATGTAATCCTGCACCTAATAGTGAATACATTGTAGCTCTTGCAGCAGAGATTCTATTCTCTACATTTGAATTATTGTTCTCTCGTCTTTCAATACCTAAATGTTTGATGATTTGCTATTCATCTATTTTTTTCATTAAAAAGTTGAAGATTTATATCTTTATTCTTCTTGTTAATCAGTAGAATTTCAGTTTTTTTTTTTGCTGTTTATCTTTACCGATCGTTTTCGGTACAGTTTTCAATGATGCGGAGTTGGGTTGAGGCATCATGTTCTGAACCAGCACATGGTCCAAGGACACAGTTATCGTCCTTTGGTTTTCGTTGTCTAGATAGTCCCTAGTGTATACAGTGTATAACTTGCATGTTTTATTTGATACACTTTCCCAATTTATTTCTTGATATTAAATGCATGAACTATTAAGGACGGGGATGTATTTACATGTTAAAAAAATTTGGGTGCTGAATCTTTATGTTAAGTAGTGATTTGGTCCAGTTCAAAAAGGTCAAATTTTATCATGTCTGAAGCTGTCAAACTGAATTTTACACCCCCTTAACACAGAATTGTCAATATTTTGAGTTAGAGCTGGTAGAAGTTTCTATAATTTTGATATTATTTGTCTTTCGGTAGTACACTACACTGTAAAAATCTTTTTGAGAAAGAGCAGGTGCGATTTTTTTAATCTGAATTTATTGTCTAAAAGAAATGCACTACGAAATAACTGTGTTCTCGGGCCACATAGCATTATGTCATCTGCGCACGTTGGGCAGCCCACGTAATTGGTTCCAATTTTAATTCCAATGTTTGTGGATTCAAGAGTATCTAGGATATTTTTATTATAAGGCTTGTAAAAATTGGCAGAGAGAATCCCACCTTGTTTGACTCCCTGCTCATTTACAAATGTTTCTGAGATGTATCCTTGAGATTTAAGTTGAGTAGTTGTTTTGTTATATAGCTCCTTAATTAGTAACCATGATGCTCCATTAATTACTTGGTGATATAATTTCCAAAATAGATGTATATGGTCAACCACGTCAAATGCTTTTTCTGCATCCAGAGTTATTAGAATGAGACACTCGTTTTTATCTTTGGCTTCGTTAATTGCTTCAGAGATGAGAAGAGCAATATTAATCAAGGATGCACCTTTTCTGAAGCTTGTTTTGTTGTTTATTTAGTGTACCCTCAATTCTAGCTCTAATACATAGCTCTAAAATCTTACTTATGATGGATATAACTGTGAGGTCTCTATAGTTGGATGGCATCGTAGGGTCTTTGTCTTTTTTGTGGACTGGGGTCAGCAGACCTTTTTGATGATTTCAGGTACATGCTTTGTATAAAAGATATTGTTAATTAAGTTAACCAGGAATTCAGTCAATTCTGTGCCACCATAAATTAGGTGTTCTGCAGTTAAGCCTTCTACATCACCAGCCTTTTTTCTTTTTAATATAGATATGCGCTTTGTGATTTCTGTTGAAGTAACAGGTTGAATTGTTATTTCTTGGTTTTCACAGATGTTAACAATGGTTTCCATGTCTAGCTTGACAAGATTATCATGATCAATGTTGAAGGCAGGATTTGAATTGGTCTTAGCTAAATTTTCAAAGTGTTCTTTGAAGACATTATTTATCTCATTTGGAGTTGATGCTTCTTTTTCTTCAGTTCTAAGGGTGTGTGTGAAATGAGAAGAAGAGGACCGTTGAGTTTTTATAAGTCGAAAAAAACAGATCCTTGTCTCTGTCTGAAGCCATCATAATCTCTTCATGAAGTTTAGTTCTTTTGTCAGCGGTTTGTTGCCTTTGTATGACTGAACGTTTCGTCTCTAGTCTCTTCAAGTTGTAAATGTTATTTTTTGAAGGAGGTGAACCAACCTTTTTCCACAGATAGAATGCCCTTTTTGAGACACCTACAGCTTTGGCAAGTTGTGGGGACCAGCTGGTGGACAGATGACACAAAGTATGTAAGCTATGTGTAAGATAGGTAGATCTCTATGGACAGCAAAACTGTTTTTTTTTTCTATCGTGATGATAAAATTGTTGAATTAGGTTATATGATGATTATAATATAGATTATATATAGTGTTATGACATAAATAGGATGATCAATTGAAATGTTCTTAGCGGAAAGCAAAACTTTCTCTACTATCGTATGATATTTAGTTACTGGTATTTTGTATGTTGATCGTAATACAGAAGCTGAATTTGTCTGATGTACAGGAGTGGACAGCAAAACTGGTTTTACTATCCAAATTTTCTGGACCAAACTCTGTTATTTATATTATGCAAAAGATAGTATTATAACTTAGTGATGAAGCTGTGTCAGAGATATCTTAATATGTTGTTGTATACGATGGGATGAGGTAGACAATATTTTTATTTTCCTTATTTATAAGACTGTATCAGGTTCACTTGGATTGTATAGAAATTAGGCAGCAAAACAGTATTTACTACCTTTACTAAAAGTTATTCCTTATTTTTCCTTTTTCAGAATATCTTGGATTGAGTTATATTAGTTGAAGTTAAATCTGCACCCTGAACTCATTGATTGCATTGCTGTTCATTCAGTTTGACAATAGGAAAATCTGTATGAGCAGCAAAACAGTTTTTTTAGCTCAGTTTTCAGATTTTGAGTTTTTGGATTTTCTGTGCCTATGACGATGCTTCTTTGATTTTGTGAAACAATCAAACATCATCTGACTGCCAATTCGTAGATACCAGAGTTTCGCAAGCAATGGGTTGGGGTGTTCACCATCCACGTAAACGTGCTTGAAGTTGTAATGGCTACGAGCCTTTGCTCTTTGTCCCTTGTGACCTTTGGTTGGGCGGGTTAAGTCCAATGAGAATCGCGGTGATCTGGCGTTATCTAAGCTTGAGGCATTAAGCTGACGGATTACACTGTTAATGGAATCAATTTGTTTTGAAAGTTTGAAGTCGTCTTCATAAAAGGAATGAGGTTCAGGGTGTTTTTGTGAAGAGTTGTATTCCACTAATGAGTAATGAGGGATTTCGAGCAATGTGACTCTTGGAGTGTTTTTCTTTCTAGACACTTTTATGGCTAAAATAATATCCTCAAGTTTGTCTTTTATGTATTTGATTATACTAGAGGTATTCTGAAAGCGAAGGTTTAAATATCTACCAGATTTTGCAGTAATATCACAGTTTCCAAGCCTCACGTAAACGTGAATATTTTTATATCTTTTGGTTCTTTTGCGAAGGTTGTTACGTACCCAGAGTATAGAATCTCTCAGTTGTGAGCCTGACTGACTTATGAACTCTATCTTGAGCTCATCTAAATTGGTAACTTCACGTTTATACGAGCCTTTGCTGTCAGACAGCAAAACCGGTATATATTTTTGCTGAAGACCTGATGTTTGGATTTTAATCTGCCTCAAGCTCCTTCTAATATAGCTATCAGTCATGGGAATAGTCTTACCTAGCAAGTGTAAAAATTATTTATAGAAAAGGGGGGAGGGTATTAATACACAAGGATAAAAATAGGAGACTGAGAAAAAATTAGATCACCTGGTTTAGTTAATCCTACATGGTGGAAATATTCAGCAGAGAATGCTTTATATAAGTTATTTACTGGAGAAACAAAAATTAATTATGTAGCTTATACGTAGCTTGTTAAATTATCAGCTTTTCAAGATATATATATGAATTATACAGTTTTATTCTATATTAATGATGTTTTTATATAAATTTGCTATTTAACCTTTTAAATGGCGGGAAATTTAATCTCTTTCTGCACGGGCAAAAACTCAAGTTTCTAAGGGGACGACCATTTGATATTCTGGGGGAGGAGGATTTTGAAAATAGATAACTCAGCCTTGATAATCACAAAAATAAATGGTTTTTTCTGTGGTAGTTTGAATATAAATTACCTGACTTGCAATGTATAGAAAATAAATAACTCAGCAGGTCTAATCTAAAGTATGAGATGGCACCAGATTCTTCATAAATTCATCTTTTTTCCCTAAAAAAATCGGGAAACACTTCCCAAATTTTTTAATAACAAAAGTATAAATATTATTTAAATATACTTGAAATGTCTGAAAATTGGTTTCATTTAACTCGAGGTATGTTGTCTCAGGAAACCTTACCTCAATTTTATTTTAACAGGGCCGTAACTACATGTAGGAAATTTCAAAACCAAACGCTTGTCTCCATATCAAATTGTGTTCACGGCCTTGCAAGAAGAAAGTTCTGTTTTCCCTCAGACTTATAGCCCTGATTTTTCGGGATCAATGTTTCTTATTTATTTGTCTTTTGTTCATCGATTGCCCTTCTGTATTCTGTTAGTGTGGTATTCCTTTTGTAATCTAGTAATTTTGTTATGAACTTGATCATGAGTTTAAAAAAAAACAGCAGCCACAGGCTCAACTATGTGAATTCCATTTTTGCTTTATTATGCACATTGGTCTTTTGATGTTGTCCCTAGAAACTTCAGTCTTACACTGAATTTATACATTTTGCTTTGAGACCAAAATATTGTCAAAAAATTATTAAAACAAAACTTCATTTTCAGATTATGAAAGGGTCTTCGGAACACCCAGTAAGTATGATTTTGCATCATTTGTTCTATAGCTTCTTGAGCCTTCAGTGGCTCCAAAACCCTTCAAAAAAATTTTTTGCCTCGCTCCGCTCGGCATAGTATGTTTGCCATTGATACATTTAAAATTGCATAGTTATAACTAAACTTTAATACTATGTATGTATCCAATACATGTATATGCAGTTGGGAATTTAAAAGATTCATTTCTGCAGAGGGGGATGGTTAATCTAATTAAATGGTACATAATGACTTGACTATACTATAAGTATTATTTATAATAAACAAATCATTTAAAAAATTGTATGTTTTCGAATATCAAAAATATAGCTGAAAATGAATAATCAGTCCCTGGCTTTAATGAAAATGAAAAATCTTGCTTAAATAGTGCAGAAAATGATTAATCTGTCCTCTTAGTTTAAAAAAATAAATAACTGACAAGGCCGTAACTACCATTGAGGCAAGTGAGGCAATTGCCTCACTAAAATTTCGAGAGTGATTTTTTTTTAATAGTAATTAAATACGAAATATAATTGTCATTTGATGTTCTATCTCAACCTTAATTTCCATAACTTGTCATCATTCCTTTTAAATTATTATTCCTGGATATAACTCAGCATCCCAACGGGTGATGTCTCTCGATTACACCAACCTAGTAACGATAATCATTGTGGATCTCTGATTAAAAAACAGGCTCTTGAAGAAAAAAAGAAAAAAAAGCGATACTGAAGGTAAATAAGGAATAATTCTAGTAAACTAATGCTGTTTGTTAACATAATCTGAGTATTGAATATAACTTCATTGGAACTAATCCAAAAACAATAAGTAAACTGACAAATCAAGTACTGGGCATCGCAAGGGGACAGTCCTGTCTGCGTATTCCTTTCTCCGTTTCACCAACTTTACTTGTTCTCTGTTTACAGATAAACAAAATATAAATGATATGAAACATGCATGGATTAATTTTTATCCATGTTTCTTCAACCTTAAAAATTGAAAGAACATCCCGTATTCCAATTTGACATTATTGAGGAACGGTAGCACCTTTAAAACGGGATTTTGTCTTTACTTATTCGGGACTACGGAATTTCGTTTTTTATATTCGGGATTTCGGAATCGGACACCCCCAACCACTAACCCCTAAACTTATAGATTTTGGAACTAACATATCTTACCACCGACTATTTCCAGAAATAATTTGAAATCGCGGACCTACATGTAAACGGCGAAAACTCCATTCCATTTCCCCTGTACCGGCCATATCATACAAGTAAATTAACTCCAGATAGAATCATATTCATGTATCTTATCTCATTCTATCCTTAGTTTGGTTACTTTTTGTCAGCATAAACGCGAGTTTAATATTTTGTAACAGCGACAGTATAATGGTGCTAACAGGAAAGTTAAATTCCTTTTTTCCCGACACAACTGTTACTACCGATGCATGCTGCTACCGAATTGATGATGGAGAAGGAATCAGAAGAAGACGTCGATCATTATGTTGATGATAGTGTGCTACCGCTAAAAACACAGTCTGCCCTGAAACGATTGAAAACTTGGGAAAGGGCATGCATGAGTTGCGAGAGATTGTACTGTCTTGCCATGCTCCATGTTCATCGCGATAAGGATGTCAGCAGACAAAATATTCTGAAACGATTTGACGAAACCGGCCATAGTAAAATTGGCAAACTCTATACTGAAGCGATGTTTGTTCGAAGTTCTGGCGACAGACTCAAATTGATATTTGAATGTTTATCTGACATTTAAATTTAAATAAAATTGTTAAAAATTTAGTGTTAGTAAATTTTTCTAAATATGAAAAATTTATATATAAAGTGTCAAAATTTAAAACATTGTCAAGCTCTCTTGAAATGCCTAGAATGCAGGATTTTGCACCATTCATTTCATACTCTCGCAAAAAAATTACGCCTTACTTCGCTCGGCTCAATTATTTTGCCTCACTAAAATAAAAGGTCTAGTTACGGCCTTGACTGATCAAAAACAAATCCTCCTGCCCCCCCCCCCCCCCCCCCCAGAATATCAAATGGTCGTCCCCTAATTTAATGAATTACGCTTTATTCTACATAGTATTTTGGAATAAGTGTGAATAAATGTTTTAAAATGTTAAATGTATGGCAAATAGGGTGTGACTTTGTGAAATTCCTGATAAACTTTCAATTTTCTTCTCTGTGAAAATCCACGTCCACGCTGTTCAGGCCTCGTTCTTTTCAATCTTTATCTAGATTATGAAAACTAAATGTTTTACAGAAAGTCAATCCTTAAAACTCCCGCCATTAAAACATTTCTATATTTAGAACAACAGGAAGTTGTGACAGAGGAAACTTGTAATTTTTGCCAACATTCGCAGTGTTTACCTTTCAAATATCACACATGCTCTTATAATCACTTTTCCAATGATATTTAAAACTCTGCAGGTAAAAATTGTTGTTTGTGCCGAATTGATTTATTAATGCGTCGCGTTAAATGCTGACCTACAAAAGGGGATTTCCATGTTTCACGACTGATCCAAATCAGCAAAAAGTGACCGACTTGTATTATATAGTCATGAGTCAATTAGATAAACATGAATTTATACATGATATCAGAAGAAACTAGATTATTAATACAAAAGGAACATGATATGGTGTAGTAAATTATACTTTTATAACTTACCTTACCTTACCGCTGAATCTTCTTCCGTCCTTCAGGACAACCTCCAAAGGAGTAGTAGTAATAATCAACCTCCACCATCAAGAAATAAACAGTTGTATGTACACAATATATACAGTTTTTCTTTTATTTTGTACACAAAATTCCACTCACACACGATTCAATGTTTATCTTCTAGTCTTAATAGGTGTGAGTAGAAATCCTTTTCACCGTAGTTTTTACTGGCGGCTTTGTCTTATCGTACAGTATAGTGTGGAGTGACCCACGCTTACTATGCTGTTATAATATTCGTTCATTTTCGGGTTTGGTATAGCAGTATAGTGTGGTGGAACCCACGCTTACTAAATATCTTCATACTTTTTGGATGGTTTACATCACAGCTGTTATAATTTTAATTTAACTTTCTTTTTCTCTTTGTGTTGAATTATCGTTCTGGCTCTAATGGAATGAAGGGCAAAACACAGTTTTCGAGATATAAGTTCACAGTTCTGCTCACCTTTCTTATTTAAAATTATATCTGTTTGAAGTTCGTTAATTTTCGAGCAGTCCAGAATTAATTGTAATTTGGAGTCTGTATTGATGTTGTGTAACGATATTGTTGTTTCCTTTATCAGCAGGTCGTCTAGTTGTTTAATGAACGGCTGACGTATATTTTCCAAAATTTTACATTTAAGTAGCAGATGTTCTATATCTTCGTTATCTTGATCACATAGCTTACACGTCGGCGATTCATGCTTGGTAAAACTTGCACGTTTAGCCTGTGTCATGTATGTACCAGTGACCATTTTAAGTTTAATTCCTATTGATAATGCCCCTTTTGATGGATTGTTGTCATTTTCCAAATCAATGATTGGATGGCAACTTCTCGGTAAAAAAGTATCACAGTTAAGATGAATCAGTGAGGAATAGAATGTACAATCATGAGTTATTCTTTGAACCCAGTATGAATCCGTCTTTTTTTGTATCAATTTCTTCCATTCATATTTACTTGGTGGATTATCCAAGAATTGAAAAATATCACTAAATCCATATTTATATAAAAGTTTTTTGGTAATAACATACCAGCTGCTACTGCTGTCTAATTCAATATGTAGTTGTCTATATGCAAGTTGTTTCTCCACAGATTTATCATCCTGTCTGCATATATTGTTGAACAGGGTTAGACATTTTGTGTCAATTGATGCTTCAATTGGAAGTACGCCCGATATGATGTAAATAGCTGGATCTGGGGTGTTTGGAGGAAGCGATAAGACTTTTTTCAGTAGTGATTTTTGGAACTTCTCTAATTTAGTTATGTTTGATGGACCTGGTTGTAGTATGACCCTGATCATTTCTTCTGAACAAATAAAAAAAACATCTTCTGTGAGCTGGGAACATAAGGGACGACATCAAAAGTTCAATGTAGGATAAAAAACTTAATTCACATATTTTTTTTTACTGACCCCCCCCCCCCCCCTCTGAACTTACATTGGGAAAAAATTGATTTACCAATAGAGATATATGTAAAAATCGATTTTAGATATCCAAAACTAGCAGAATTTTAACCCCCCACCCCCAAACTATATGATTTAAGTTTTTTTTATCCTACATCGATCTTTTGATGTCGTCCCTAATATAAAGTCAATATACAACATGTACAAAATGTATATGCTGCTGCTGTGAGTTATAATTTAAGAATCACTTTATTTTGATTAAACAGATTTACACTTTTCACCTACATGTAATATGATGAAGTATACAGTACCAATAAAGGCAAGGATTTAAGCATGCAAGAGGGGCGTAAAGACCTTGTTCAGTTATTCATGATAATCTGAGACAGATTTCACTTTATTTTTAATCTGAATTGACCTGCAACCAAAAATTGTTGTTAAATGTACCTTGGTGTATTTCAACAAGGATTTGTATAGTACTATACAAAACCTTGATTTCAATAATAAACACAATCAATGGTCACTGGCTTGTTGGTTTACATTATTTTTGTTAGTTTTAGGTTTTGAAATGCGTGTGTGTCTAAGCCATCAAAGAGAGGCCTATAAACCCCTCCAAAAAAAATCTGTTATCTGAAGAATGATTTTAAGTGTAATCTAGCTGTTAAAATCAATTCAGTTGCTTATGGAAAAACTAGACAAAAAATATCATGAAATACAATTTTTCGACCTCAATGTCCACCCTGCCACTCTTGAAAATCTCATATTGCTTTAAAACACATCTAGAGTATCTGATCTTATCCCACAATTTGGATTGGTTTGAGTAACTCAATCTTTAGTATTTTGGCACTGATTGCCTATTACTCTTTTTTTCCTTTGCCCTTGTCATTGTCTGTCTTTCATTGACTTTTGGATCAGCTTAATTACTCCCTACGTTATTAACTATACAATATAAAAGGTATGTGTTTAGGGTTTACCAACTCACATAATTTTGAGCATGGAAGTATTATATTGACAGGAACTCCAACAAGCGGGCTTCAAACGTTTGTAGTGCGATGCCGCAAAATCGTTAAGTATCTGTTAATTAACTCGACATGTCTTATGGATGCATGGGTTCCGTTTAAATTTTTGGAACCTCGTGAATGGTCGTAATTACGGAACATACCGAAATAACCGGATGTGTACTTAATTGTCAAGGAAATGACATTTACCGACCATGTGAATGACAAATATGTCAGTTTTTACGGGTTTTGGTGCTTAAAAACAAATAAAAAGAAAAGAAAAAAATGAAGAGTAAAAATACTCACAAGCCATAAACATTTCAGTTTAAGTTGCAATCAATTTTAAAATAGTAAGATTTTTATTCATGAGAGAGCCGTTGGCTAAACACGCGTAACTGTTATATACATATATGCATGTTAGGCTTGAAAATCATAAAATTCTCATGTAAAGTAAACGGAAAAGTTTTTATCAGTAATTATTATCGCGTTTTGACAAATATTCTAATAAGTGTATAATGAAAGAATTTCCAACAAATATTTAATCCAAAAGTTGGCCGGGAGGAGACGGGGTGAAAGAGCTTTGATCCGAAAAAAATATCATATATTTTGATTTATTGTTTACTGAAAGTCCAATGGCAAATATTTCATGCAATTAAACAAGAAACAGAAACATAAATTGCTTAGCATACGGCGTATAAGATGTTTCAGAACTGTTAAGCTTTTAAACACATAAATAAATTCTAATTTGGTTTCCATGATAAAAAAAAATTAAACTGCTTAGGTCATGTAGGTCCCATCATGGTAATCGTTCTTTAAATGCATCCAGAAATATTAAAAGTCATCCGTAAAAAATAAATCTGTCAGACGTCAGATTGAGTAATCTCGGACTAGGCTGAATGTTTAACCCTTGTCGTGCGGGGGCCCGTAATATTACGGCCGTACCCAGAATACCGTTATTTTGGCATCAATGGCGCTCCATACATTTAGAGGTCATCGTAATACCATTTATTTCGTAGTGTATGAACGTTTCCTCAATCTGAAACTATTCATGTCATGTTTCTCACTTTAAATATTCATTTTGAGCTCAAATACGAACTTCAAAATTTGATATCGGACAAAATTGGGTTTTTTGGAGGGGTGGGCTTACCTTCAAGGTCTGAATCACGGAGTTCAGAGGATTGAAACCTTGACAAATACCGTTAACCTAAAGGCACATAAGGACTGGTCGTGTCTATTATCAAAATACGCCGAGGAAACGACTACTTCCGGTTGCAAGTCCAGTTAAAGTTCAAAATTGGAAAAATTCCGAAATTTGGTGAATTTTGGTGCAAATGACCTTCTTTACACTGATGAACCCAGATCAGTTTCACTCCGACCTAACAACTGTTGTTATAAAAGTGTTCACTGGTGTCCACGCTACATGTAAACTACAGATGGATGCATCTATTAGCATCTCTCGGACTTACAGGTCGAGAAAAAGAACGAAAAAAGGTCAAAATTGACGCTTTTTGTACCTGAGGACCAACTTTGGGGCAAATTCCCGACAAAAAAATACAGATACCAACTTTTCAGATTTGCTTCATACATCCATTTTGACTTTGAGAGATGCTGAACTGACACTTGAAATCCTCAATTAGATAAACATGAAATAGAGTACCTAGAAACAGATTTATAAAGAAGTACATTCATAATATTTTTAGTGCAACAATACATATACAATACATAATATACAATACATATATATATATAAGAAATGAGTCAATCCATAGAATATGAGATTTAAAACACCTATATAAGTGTACAGAAAACTTTTATTACAAATTGCAGTTATATTGCCATTACTCATTTAATGTAATATTTTTTCTGTCTATGAAGAAATAACATAAAAAATGTTATGCACACTGAATAACGTCCGTAGCGGGTTATTTAACAGTGTGTACCACATTTTTAGCTCACCTGTCCCGAAGGGACAAGTGAGCTTATGCCATCACTTGGCGTCTGTCGTCGTCTGTCGTCGTCTGTCGTCGTAAACTATTTCAAGAATCTTCTCCTCTGAAACTACTGGGCCAAATACTTTCAAACTTTAACTGAATGTTCCTTAGCGTATCTTATTTATAAATTGTATCCGAAGTTTTGATCTATCAACAAACATGGTCGCCATTGCTAAAAATAGAACATAGGGGTCAAATGCAGTTTTTGGCTTATAACTCAAAAACCAAAGCATTTAGAGCAAATCTGACAGGAGTAATATTGTTTATCAGGTCAAGATCTATCTGCCCTGAAATTTTCAGATGAATCAGACAACCCGTTGTTGGGTTGCTGCCCCTGAATTGGTAATTTTAAGGAAATTTTGCTGTTTTTGGTTATTATCTTGAATATTATTATAGATAGAGATAAACTGTAAACAGGAATAATGTTCAGCAAAGTAAGATTTACAAATAAGTCAACATGACGGAAATGGTCAGTTGACCCCTTTAGGAGTTATTGCCCTTTATAGTCAATTTTTAACCATTTTTCGTAAATCTTAGTAATCTTTTTCAAAAATCTTCTCTGAAACTACTGGGCCAAATACTTCCAAACTTTAATTGAATGTTCCTTAGGGTATCTAGTTTGTAAATTGTATCCGAAGTTATGATCTATCAACAAACATGGTCGCCATTGCTAAAAATAGAACATAGGGGTCAAATGCAGTTTTTGGCTTATAACTCAAAAACCAAAGCATTTAGAGCAAATCTGACATGGGGTAATATTGTTTATCAGGTCAAGATCTATCTGCCCTGAAATTTTCAGATGAATCAGACAACCTGTTGTTGGGTTGCTGCCCCTGAATTGGTAATTTTAAGGAAATTTTGCTGTTTTTGGTTATTATCTTGAATATTATTATAGATAGAGATAAACTGTAAACAGGAATAATGTTCAGCAAAGTAAGATTTACAAATAAGTCAACATGACGGAAATGGTCAGTTGACCCCTTTAGGAGTTATTGCCCTTTATAGTCAATTTTTAACCATTTTTCGTAAATCTTAGTAATCTCTTTCAAAAATCTTCTCTGAAACTACTGGGCCAAATACTTCCAAACTTTAATTGAATGTTCCTTAGGGTATCTAGTTTGTAAATTGTATCCGAAGTTATGATCTATCAACAAACATGGTCGCCATTGCTAAAAATAGAACATAGGGGTCAAATGCAGTTTTTGGCTTATAACTCAAAAACCAAAGCATTTAGAGCAAATCTGACATGGGGTAATATTGTTTATCAGGTCAAGATCTATCTGCCCTGAAATTTTCAGATGAATCAGACAACCTGTTGTTGGGTTGCTGCCCCTGAATTGGTAATTTTAAGGAAATTTTGCTGTTTTTGGTTATTATCTTGAATATTATTATAGATAGAGATAAACTGTAAACAGGAATAATGTTCAGCAAAGTAAGATTTACAAATAAGTCAACATGACAGAAATGGTCAGTTGACCCCTTTAGGAGTTATTGCCCTTTATAGTCAATTTTTAACCATTTTTCGTAAATCTTAGTAATCTTTTACAAAAATCTTCTCCTCTGAAACTACTGGACCAAATACTTCCAAACTTTAACTGAATGATCCTTAGGGTATCTAGTTTGTAAATTGTATCAGAAGTTGTGATCTATCAACAAACATGGTCGCCATTGCTAAAAATAGAACATAGGGGTCAAATGCAGTTTTTGGCTTATAACTCAAAAACCAAAGCATTTAGAGCAAATCTGACATGGGATAATATTGTTTATCAGGTCAAGATCTATCTGCCCTGAAATTTTCAGATGAATCAGACAACCTGTTGTTGGGTTACTGCCCCTGAATTGGTAATTTTAAAGAAATTTTGCTGTTTTTGGTTATTATCTTGAATATTATTATAGATAGAGATAAACTGTAAACAGGAATAATGTTCAGCAAAGTAAGATTTACAAATAAGTCAACATGACGGAAATGGTCAGTTGACCCCTTTAGGAGTTATAGCCCTTTATAGTCAATTTTTAACCATTTTTCGTAAATCTTAGTAATCTTTTACAAAAATCTTCTCCTCTGAAACTACTGGGCCAAATACTTCCAAACTTTAACTGAATGTTCCTTAGGGTATCTAGTTTGTAAATTGTATCTGAAGTTATGATCTATCAACAAACATGGTCGCCATTGCTAAAAATAGAACATAGGGGTCAAATGCAGTTTTTGGCTTATAACTCAAAAACCAAAGCATTTAGAGCAAATCTGACGTTGGGTAGTATTGTTTATCAGGTCAAGATCTATCTGCCCTGAAATTTTCAGATGAATCAGACAACCTGTTGTCGGGTTGCTGCCCCTGAATTGATAATTTTAAGGAAATTTTGCTGTTTTTGTTTATTATCTTGAATATAATTATAGACAGAAATAAACTGTAAACAGCAATAATGTTCAGCAAAGTAAGATCTTCAATTAAGTCAATTTGACCAAAATTGTCAATTGACCCCTTAAGGAGTTATTGCCCTTTAAAGACTTTTTTCACAATTTGTTCATCATGTTGACTTACTTTAAAAAATCTTCTCCTTTGAAACTGCTGTATCAATTTCAACCAAACTTTGGCTAAATGAGTTTCAGAGTATCTAGTATAAATTTTATATTTTATTTCCTTGTATGTCAAGAAACATAGCTCCTATGGCTAAAATAGAACATAGGAGAAAATGATTATTTTTTTTGGCTTTTGAAGAAAATAGGACGATCCAAAAAATATTTAAATAAATTGAAAAGCCAAAATAATCATTGATGAGAGATTTAACCAAAAGAATTAAGGTGAGCGATTCAGGCTCTTGAGAGCCTCTTGTTTTATTTTATTTCGAATAAACTGACAAAATATTACAGTTATGTCTTATAATTTAATTCTAAATTCCATTTTAAACTGGTTGTAAATCATGATACGTTGATGACGTCATGGTAACATGACAAAATTGTGTCTATGATATGATAAACAAAATGAAGTCAGCCAATCAGAAGACGCGTTACATCATAAATTAAATTATTATGTTATAGTAATAATTAAACCAAATAAGTGTCTTGATTTCTAGGCAACCCTTGATGGTTGATCTTTGAGAAAAAACTGTTATTGATTTCAATAGAAAATATAATAATAATGATATTTTTCTGTTTTCAGATAAAAGATGTCAATATTTAGTGATTGTCAGATAGTCCTGGATTTGACTACCAGTGTCAACTTTAAGAAAAAGACAGAAATCAGGAAAAAGATCACTGAAAATGGAGGAATTATTTCTTACATTGTCACCAAGAAGGTATGTATAATGTAATAATAAATTTTGAATGAAGACTGACATCCATTACCACTGTACTAGTATATATATTTGTTTAGGGGCCAGCTGAAGGACACCTCCAGGAGTGGGACTTTCTCGCTGCATTGAAGACCTAATGGTGACCTTCTGCTGTTGTCTGTTTTATGGTAGGGCTGTTGTCTCTTTGACACATTCCTCATCTCCATTCTTAATTTTATTGCTTCTTGAACAATTCACATGAATTACAATTCAAAGTTTTATTCATAGTGATTCAAAGTTAAAATCAGCTTCAGGTTACCCAGAAATTTTTTGTTCATTTGATCACAGTTTTTGAAGAGACTTTTTGGAAAGCAAATATCCATCAGAATTTCAGTCTTATTACTTTATAAACAATAAGGAGATGGGTATGTGATTGCCAATGAGACAACTATCCACCAAAGTTCAAATGAAGTAGATGTAAGCAATTATTGGCAACTGTAAGGCCTATATATGACAATAAGAAAAACCCATACTGTTTAGTCTGCTATATAAAAAGTCTTACAACATGAAAAATTAAGGAAACAATTAAATTCAGCAAACACTGAACTACATACTCCTCGATTAGTTATTGACTGCACTCTGGAGTGTTGTTGTAGCGTGCTTTCCTCAAATGCAGGAGATTGTGGGTTTGAAATCATTAAGGGTAAAACTAAAGACTTTATTATTGGGTATTTGCTGCTTTTCTGTGATGCAATTACCGCATTAAAAAGTAAGAGCAAGGACTGGTCTACTCCGAGTAAGAATAATGTGTTAAGGATATACTTAGGTGATCTAATTATTAATAAGGTAAAATTAAATAAATGAAAATTTATACTTTAAGCTGGCAGAGTATTAGTTCAGGATCAAAATAAGCTAAAAAATATTGATAGGCCTTGTAGCTCTTTTTTGTGATATTTGACTTATGAAATATGACGGAAAAAGGCTGACTTGGACTTTTACATTATATTTGCATTGGTATTATTTAAGTCTCAAAACAAAAGAAAGAAAATCCAGAATCTGCATAAATTTTGTCAAATGACCTTTTTATGAGCTATTAAGTCTAATTATGTTAAAAGATAAAAAGGTGTTATGGGGCAAAATGTTTTACCTTGTTTGTATGGAAAAACACCAAAAGAGTCTGAACATTTGACACAAATTTCAAAACCTCCCTAATGGCTACATGTCTTTCTAAAGACTCATTATCATCTTTGTTGTCTAGTTTATTATATGTTTCTGGTATATTTACAGAGTACATATGTTGTATGTAATGACCCTGAAAAGGCGGATATCAGTTACAAATGTAAGATGGCCACAAAGTATGGATTACCAGTAGTGTCACTTGATTATATCCATGACTGTGTAGACCAGGGGAGACTACTCAATACAGATAATTACATCCTTGTTGGAAAGACAAAGTCACAAGAATTCAGCAGTGGCAAAGTACCAGGTAACTATTTATGCCCCCACCATAGCTGAGGGGGCATTGAGCTTTACCCTTGTTTGTCTGTACGTCATTCCGTCCATAGGTCCCAAAGTTGGTTTCCATTCTCTAACTGTAGTTTGCCTGAACCAAATGTTTTGAAACTTATACACAATTCTTATTACTACCAAAATTAATACAGATCAAGTTTGAATTTTGGTGGGATCACTTTAAATGATCTAGAGTTATGCCCCTTTACAAATAGAAAAATTGCAGAATTTTTGTTTCTATTCTCTAACTTTAAATAGTATGAAACTTATACACAATGCTTATTACCACAAAATACAGATAAAGTTTGAACTTTGGTGGTGTCACTTTAACAGTTTTACAGTTATGCCTCTTTACATATGGCAAAAAATTGCAGACTTTTTTGTTTCTGTTCTCTAGCTTAAGTTTGTCTCCACCAAATGTTTGTTTGCTTGTCATGTTTTGGAATTTTTGTCAGATTTTCGAAATCCTCTGGTTTTATCCATTTGAATGCCTTAAAAAAAATTGCCCATGGACCCCCATTTTTCTTTTTATAAATCATTTTCATGTATAATTATCAGCCATTTTTAAAAGTCTTATAAAATTTTTTTTTTTTTTTATAGTATTTGAGAACTTTAACTGGTCAATGATAAAGCTATGAAAAATCAAGAGAGAACATTTTCCCGCCAAAATTCCAATGGCTTATGTCTCAAAAACAAGCACATTGACCCCTATATTTTTTTTTGCTTTTTAGATTCCTCAATTAATCCCCCAACTATATATACTAGTTTTATGGAAAGTTATTCATTTTGAAACTGAGCAGCAAACATCTTTAAACACAAAACTTATTACTACAAAACTCATATCAATAACAAATTTGGGAAGCATCACTTTTGCCATTCTTGAGTTATGTCCCTTTATATGATATACAAGTGAGAGCATCATATGTGTCCCATGGACACATTCCCAATCTATTTATTTTTAAATTGGATCAATTTTTTTTTAAAAGAAGCTTTTTTTTGGGTATTTCTCATTAACTTATTAACTTTCAACTTGGGTTGGCATATTTTTTATCATTTTTCTGTGACATGAAATTGTGTAACCAGATAAAGCGTTTTATCAAGGAGAGTATATATCAGACTCACTCAATGGGAGATAACTCTGACCTCCATTTAACATTTTATCTACAATCTCATCTTGTAGAATAAAGCAGATTCCATGAAAATAAATGACTGAACTAGATTTTACACTTCAATGACTCTATTTAGTTTTATCTCCAAAGTCATAGGTTTAAAGTTTCCTGATATTATATGAAAAATTGTATGGTTATATATCTAGAGGAATGTAGCTGTTTCGATAAAAAGGGCACTAATTTTTACATTATAATTCATTTTGTAGACAATAAGTGACTTTCAATTAAGGATAGATAGTGTTGTAATATGTATCTTCAGTTTTAATAAATTAATTTATTTACATGTCCCCTGTTACTTTATTATTTTGTAGCAAGCAAGTATCAAAGTAAAGATGTCACGAAGAAGAAAATCAAAATAGATCCCAAAGGTGTTAAAGTGTGGCACCCTGGTAATAAAAATTCACCTGATTACAATGAGGAGAAATATGAAGTGGCCAAGTTTGCTATGTTTCAGGTAATATTATTTACCAATTATCACAATTTGATACTTGTATTCATACATGATACATAATGATTGCAGTGAGTGCTATTAAATAGTGTTGTTCAGATAATCGGAATAAGTCGCAAATCAGTTGGTTCGTCCTGGCTATGTCGATAATCAATTGGGATTTTGTTTAATCGATTGTGGTTAAAGTTTGTGGACTTTTGACTCATCAACTTCCGGTCTGATTGCGGTTTGCATTTTATATGCGCAGTCAAACAAATAATAACAAAAAATATCAGTCCAAGACAATAACAATCCCAAACATCCTATAATTAAAGACTTTCGTTCAATACCGGTACTTGTTACTTAGGAGCGAACATAAAATCACTTTGATTTTAGACAAAATAATTTCTTTGCTCCATTAAAACGTGTTGCAAATTGCCTTTTATTAATATTTGTTCCATTTGTAGCATCAAAAACTTCATATTCCTTTCCAAATTGCTTGCCAAACATCGTTTATTTTTGTAAATTTTCCGAAATTTGTCCGCCATATTGAAAAATATAAGAATCATGAATCGGATAAGTCAACTATGTAATGATTCCACATTATTGCAATTATAAGTTCAGACACACGAATGACACAATTGACAGAAAAATAATGATCACAAAAGTAAAAAAAATCATTCTACACGAATTAACAAACTTTGGCTTAATCCCCTTTGTTTACTATATATATTGTAATGCAAATGCATTGTTTTATTTTTTTCTGTTAATCTTAAATTTCTTAAAGTTAAAAACTTTATATATCTTTTCTTAATTAGCAGCATTCAAATGTTGTTACAGCTATGTTATTGAAATTGTATTGTGAGTTACACCATTGAAATTTAGAAATGTTAGTGTCACTGTTGGTAATTAATGTTGAAATTATGAGATAAAATATGTTCAATATGAATCTTGATTCTTATTAATTCATTGTTTTAAGGAAGCTGGCTTGCCACGTTTTTGATTTTTGTTAGATTTTCGGAATCCTCTGGTTTTAACCATTTGAATGCCAATTTGCCCTGTGACCCCCATTTTTAAAGGCAGTGCTTTAAGGCCTGACTTTCAAGTCATGAGGTTAATCTTTTCATACGCAATCTATGCAGGGGGTCTTTTGGCCAGAAAAAGATCCGGAAATGTTCGAATTTCTCCTCTTCTTTTTATGGTATGATATGGTTTTTGTTTCTTTCATTTACATTGGGGACTAAAGAAACGATCAGTGTGTATTGTTCGTTTTATAGAACTTGTTATTAATGTGTATTTTGCATTATAAGCAGTCAACCTGACTACAAACTATCATTATTTGTATTCCGTGTGGAAAGAGGTCGGGTCAATTTCGAGTGTTATCTGAGATCTAAAGATTTTTTAATTAGTTCAGACGTTGATATAACAATGAAAAGTCGACTGAACATGATTAATATTGCATCTTCTATAATTTAAAGCGGAATTCAGTTTATAAACGAGAAACCGTAAAGCGTTTTCAATTTCGGTATTAGTTATGTATGTTGTCTACGTATTATCCTGGTTCCCGGTACTACGTTCCGGGTATTAGCTATTTGATATATCTGATTACGATCAGGTACCAGCCAATCTACGTGTGTATGTGTACATGATTTCCCGCCAAAATGACCGACTTACAGCTATGGAAAAATAGTCCATAAACGTTCCGTATAATGATATGCAAATTCATAATTAATCGTAACTTTTTTTATCTTTATATAATAAATATAACAAAATGGATTCCACAAAATTGAAAATAGCATTATTTTACGAGGATTTCTAATATTTTTTTCACTTCCGGGCGCAGTAATATGTATGTTTTGAAGGAACTCGAAGAAATTGACAAAGTGAATTGAGAAGGAAACGGATAGATGTACGTCCTTGCTATCAGGTAAAACAATTTAAATGTACAGAAAAAACACATTTACTTCACACAAATAGTACAGGCTTAAGCATTTTATTGTCTTATACACGACTGTAGTCTAGTGTTTAAACGACGGCGGTGACCTACAAGGTACGGGTCATACTGGGTCAAGTCTAAATATGTAAACATATCCACGTGCTATTAGGTAGAAAGCATCGTAATGCAATATCTGCAATTTTTTCCTCCTTTATACATCGTTTAACCAGATATATTTCTCTTTCAAATACACTTAAACACGGGTTGTATGTACGTATCTTTTCTAGTGTTTTCTTGTCCTTTAATATTAAAGTTCATTTGTTGATGTTTAAATATTTTTGAACGACTGAACACAGGAGTGAATGAATGCAACAATGATATATACTGAAGACTTGGGCTGTACAATGATAGTGTACGTATATCATACTGATAATTATTCTAGCAGTAATTATGTTAATTTAGGATGTAATGACAGGAATTCATGAGCTATGCCTCAGGCTTTCTGAAAAAATATCAATGACAATGTAAACAGGAACAAAACATTGACACGAATGATGCTCTCTTCTATGTTATAGTTATTTAGGTATGTGTGTTGCACAAGTTTCAAAAAAACTTGAGTTATAAAACTTTTTTTCAGGGCACAAACCCACTTTAAAGAGACTTGTCTACTGCCATACCAATCCTATTTTCATGCACCATTTGCAAGCAAGAGACTGAATGGTTTGCAAAATTAAAAATCAGGACGGTGTCCAATTAAACCAAAAGAACTAAACTGGATGAATATTGTAGGAGAAATCTAGAGGAAAGTTTTGATTTGTGAAATTGGTTTTCCTGAAAAGTCATTCATCCTAGCCTGCAGAAAGGAACTATAACTGTCCACCACCAACTGACGAGCTAATGTTGAGCTTCACATATGGAATTACTCAAATACCATCAATGTCTATGTTTTCAGCACAGATTTCACAAGTTATGACACAGCTGTGCTTTTTTTAATACCTGTTAAAGAGTTGTATACTAAATTTTATTTTTTTTATCAATAAATATATCTTGTGTCATTTAAGAACTTGTATTTTGCCAAAAGATGCATACTAGTGAATGAAAGTGGTGCAGTTCAGTTTGCTTTGGTATATAGAATTGAATTACAATTGTTCATGTTATTGGAATGCATATAAAAATAAGGAGATGTGGTACAATGTATATACATGATATTTAGTGAGTTTATCAAGCAAAAGTGAATAAGAAATAGGTATAAGCAGTTACAGGTACTACTGTACAATCTCAAACAATGAGAAAAACTCATACCGTAAAGAGAATTTCATATTTACAAGTAAGTTTTGTTTTTACGTTGAATAATTTTCTTCTATTGTTTTAATTGCAAATATGGGAAGTGGTTAAAATGCTAATGAGACAGCTGTTATGGCCACAGAGCCTTGATTTAAAACTTCTTTTTCATTCATACCGGTAGATTTTGCCTGGAGTTAGAAACATATCTGCCAACTTTTCAAAATGCACATGGGGGTTTTACGTGAAAGATTGTTCATATAGTCATACAAAACCTTCAAGGGGGCCTTCAAATGGAAGCAGGACAAGTCGCCCCACTGGCTAATCGCCCACTTTTAAAAAAACCACCACAAACTGATTTATCAAATCGCCCCACGTGTGAAATTGGTTAAATCATGTTAAATATTACTCCTGCCAACCCGCCCTACTTATAAAAAAACGGTAATATTTAGATAAATATATATATATATTATTAAAAATAAAAACTCTCACCACTTTAATGAAAACTAATCTACACAGAATACAAACAAACCGAAAATTTATTTAATTACTATTATTGATATACTGAAATTATAATTCTAAAAAAAAAATGTATTGTTGAAGAATAACTAAGTTTTGAAGCTTAGTTATTTGCATAACAATTGAAAAGAAACCTGTTAATTGTATCATAATGCAATATAAGGAATTTAACTTATATTCAACGGGATAACATCTTTTTCCATAAGTGGGGAGAGTGGCAAGACCTTTTCAGCTTTTGGTCTTCGGTGCTGTGTGGCTTTGTGCCTTTTTCACTTTCGATCTTTTATATCTGGGCGTTATGTATTCGGGTTTAGTTTTCTGTAATTAGTTAATACTTCAGTTTCTTTATGTATATCTCTTTCATATTCATTTGATAAAATTTACTGTTTGCAATAGCATGAATTGTTCTATATAATAAGAATGTTCTTATCCCGGGCATAAAAACAATGCCGTATTTGGCGAAACCTTTTCAACTTTTTATCTCCAGTGCTGTACAACTTTGTACTTTTTTCTCTTTCGATCTTTTATATCTGGGCGTCACTTGTAAGTCCTGTGTGGACAAGGCGCGTTTTTGGCGTATTGAATTTTAAACCTGATGCTTTTTGTTATCTATTAATCATGTTTTTCTTTGTCTAATATGTTCTCCTATTTATTTGTATTGTAGTCCTGTAACATGTTGTCATTTCAATGTTATATTTAACTTTGCCATTAAAGTGCGAGGTTTGGCATGCCACAAAACCAGGTTCAACCCACCACTTTTATTCCCTTTAAAAGTGTCCTGTACCAAGTCAGGAAGATGGCCATTGTTATATTATTGTTCGTTTCTGTGTGTGTTGCATTTTAACGTTGAGTCATTTGTGTTTTCTCTTATTTTTGAGATATTGAGATCAGACGTGGCACGGTACTTGTCTATCCCTAATTCATGTATTTGGTTTTCATGTTATATTTGTTATTCTCGTGGTGTTTTGTCTGATGCTTGGTCCGTTTCTGTGTGTGTTACGTTTCGGTGTTATGTAGTTGTTCTCCTCTTATATTTAATGCGTTTCCCTCGGTTTTAGTTTGTTACCCCGATTTTGTTTTTTGTCCCTGGATTTATGAGTTTTGAACAACGGTATACTACTGTTGCCTTTATTTGGCATTACTAAATTCATCCTGGTTAATAATATATTTATCTAGATTTCACTGATTTCCATTAGGTGGGACCAGTTGGCAGGAGTAATATTAACGGAATTTAACTTATATACAACGGGATAACATCTTTTTACATGAGTGGGGCGAGTTGGCATTAGTAAATTCTTCCTGGTTAATAATATATTTATCTAGATATTATCGTTTTCTATAAGTTGGGGCAAGTTGGCAGGAGTAATATTAAGGGATATAACACATTTCACAAGTGGGGCGATTTGGTTATCCAGGTTGGGACAGTTTTTTTTTAAAGTGGGGCGAGTTAGTGAAAAAGTGGGGCTATTTGCTAATGGGGCGATTTGTCATGGATTCCCTTCAAATATATTCTAATGCGGTTTTTGGCTTCTTCGTGCATAAACAAGCTCATTGCCATTGTTGAATTAATTGTTTTCTTTAAAATAGTCGACAAAATTGCTCTTACAAAATTTCCATTTGGGAGCCTCGAGCTCGATGGGGGAAATACTCTGCAAATACTGACAGTTGGCAGGTATGGTCATCAAAAAAGTTGATGTGTTACTATGTACATTTACCATTATGTTACTTGATGTTCTTGCTATACACACAGTACAGAGACTAGTCAATCTTTGTGAACTTCTTTTTATGGGAGTCATAGAATATGCGTATACAATCAATAATTAAAAATAGTCTATTTATATTGAAAAGGAAAAGTTCTTATATGTCTAAAGAAGAGGGACGAAAGACACATAAGGGACAGTCAAACTCATAAATTTAAAGCAAACTGGCAAGGCCATGGCTAAAAATGCATTTCATGGCGAGGCAGAGAAAATATACTGTAAACAGTAGACTATAGATATAGGTGAACTAGGTACAAAAGAACTCTAAATCTTAAATTCTACAAACCACCTCTGTTCTATGGAAGATAATGATATAACTGGACTAGAAATACACACAACCTGTAATTAACTGCCTTTACAGCGCTTTCGCGCTTTGATTCTTTTTGTTAATCTTTACATGTATAATGATAAGCCATCTGTAAAAGTCTCTTAAAATTTTAATTACTTTTTAACATTTTTGAGAACTTCAACTTGTCAATGAAATAGCTATGAAAAGTCAAGAGAGAATATTTTCCCGCCAAAATTTAAATGGCTAATATCTCGAAAACAAGCCGGGTGACCTTTATATTTTTTTTGCTCTTTGGATTCCTTTATTAATCTCCTATCTATATAAACTAGTTTTTTGAAAAGTTAATTACTTTGAAACTGAGAAGCGAACTCCCTTAACTGCTAAATAAATAGTTATCAAAGATACCAGGATTATAATTTAGTATGTCAGAATATGAAAAGGAAACAAAAGATCAAATATGAATATATAAACTCTGCAATGATATGGAATATACACATTAGACATGTACAATGAGACTAAATGCATGATTTCATTTAAAAAAAGGGCAAGGTATTATGATGCAATTATAACCGATAGTCAGTTGGTTGCTGACAATAGATAATCTGTTGGTAATTTCAACCGATTATCCAACACTACTATTTAAGCAATATATTTTGATTTTTTCAGATTAAATTTCTTGTAATTTTCAATTATTTTTTAAGGCCGTATTCTTTTTAGTTTAAAATAATGGAGAATGCAAAAGAACAATTGTTGTATAGTTTGATTGGCCTTACTCTGTTATGTCAATCTCTGTTTAAGGGCTAGAAGTGTTTTAAAGCATTTTAAAGAATTATAAAATAGTTCATACCATTTTTTTCCATTTATGAGAAATATGCTTTTTATCCAAAATAACATGAAGGTTCTATGAAGATTATTCATTTCAGAAATATGACAAGTTGAAAGAGACGACAATGTTTTATAATTTGGAGATACATGTAGCTGAGCCTGTAGATTTAAACAGATCAGACTGTTATAGATTCAGGATATATTCACACTATGGTTCTACACAGGACATAGAGGTAATGCTGCACACAAAGTTATCAATCAATAATTATACATTTTCTGGTATTTTTAAATATAATCAAAAGCATTCATCTGTTTCATAGTGGATCAGAAGACCAGGTAGAGTGAATTTTACTTGCTTGAATGACCATCATATACACTTTAATTGTACTAACTGTATTTTTAAATGATAGGGATTTTGCATTTTCAGAAAGGTATTATACTCTTGAATAGCACTTAAAATTGTATGAAAATTCACATAAAAAGGCAATTAAAATTTTCAAAACCACAGGTAATAATCTAAAAGATGAAGTGGACAGAAAACTGGTCCAATCTTTTTGTTATTTTTAAGAAGTGGGCAGTCAACAAAGTAACCTACCTTATAATAAACTTTTATTTCCAGGAAGCTGTTGTGGAATATCGCTATATCATCACATCAGACGATGCTCTACATGTGTATGCATATCTGTATTATGAACAGTCAAGACCTCCACGTAATATGAACGTCATTTATCAGCCAATGATGAGAAATATTGGATCTAGAAAATTTCAAAAGGTATATCATTTCGTTAAACAGATAATTGTATCATTAATGAAGTAAATTTTGATTTAATTAAACAGAAGTTAAATACAAACTATTAGTTCTTGAGAAGGACATAAGAAAGTGATGAATCAAAGGGAGTGATGCATGTTCACAAAGTAATATGTGTGTGAAGAATTATTGAAATCTGTGGATGATGCTTTAATAATAAAATAAATGCTTTAATGACCATCGTATACATTGAGTTTTAGAGGTATGGTCTTTTTATTGTTATATTTGTGTTTCAGATAATTATATCTTTTCACCAAAACACAATTTGATTTTGGAATGTACAAATCTATGTATACTAATTTAGTTGTTTTAAGCTAGTTTCATTTTAGTTAAGAGTAATATTAATTCCCAAAGATTTTTTTATTAATTTTATGCCTTTTATATCCAAGAATTTCATGGAAGTTTAAAGGTGCACGCTTGAAGTTTGACATGATAACTAAGTCTGATTGCATTAAATGTAAATTTTTGTAGATGGTAGAAGAATATGGAATGGATACTTGTCCCTTATCTCCTTCTGTCGTAGAGTTGATGGAACATATCTGGAAGGAGGCTACAGGTGAAATTGAAGAAGTTATCAGTTCACCCTTACAGAGCCTCAAACTAGAACAGGTAGGTATACATAAACAAGAAAAGGTGGTATGAATGCCAATGAGACGACTCCTCACAAGTGACTAAATGCCACAGAAATTAACATCTATAGGTCAGGTCACTGTTTAGCCTTCAACAATGAGCAAAGCTCATACCTCATAATCAGCTATAAAAGGACCCGAAATGACTAACGTAAAACATTTCAAACAAGAAAATTAACAACCTAATGTATGTACAAAAAATGGTTCATTTAACTTATCATGATCCATTCCATGAAAATGATTACTAAAAAAATTACATTTGATTTTTATGTTTCCAAGTCCCTTTATTTGGCCTATTTTATTAAATTTTATCCTCACCATGAGTGAATAATATAAATTCACATCTGACACACTCTTATTCACTGCTTAATTTCTGTAACTTAAAGTGATCAAGATCTCTGACTTTCCTTTTCATTCAACTTAGCGTGTACATATAAATTTAAAAAAGGATGAAATTGCTTTAACTGCTAAATTTTTCCACTCAACACTTTTAATTTCATTCTGTATTTTATTATACGACCGCAAAATTTGAAAAATTTTTCGGCGTATATTGCTATCACGTTGGCGTCGTCGTCTGCGTCGTCGTCGTCCGAATACTTTTAGTTTTCGCACTCTAACTTTAGTAAAAGTGAATGGAAATCTATGAAATTTTAACACAAGGTTTATGACCACAAAAGGAAGGTTGGTATTGATTTTGGGAGTTTTGGTCCCAACATTTTAGGAATTAGGGGCCAAAAAGGGCCCAAATAAGCATTTTCTTGGTTTTCGCACTATAACTTTAGTTTAAGTAAATAGAAATCTATGAAATTTTGACACAAGGTTTATGACCACAAAAGAACGGTTGGGATTGATTTTGGGAGTTTTGGTTTCAACAGTTTAGGAATTAGGGGCCAAAAAAGGGCCCAAATAAGCATTATTCTTGGTTTTCGCACAATAACTTTAGTTTAAGTAAATAGAAATCAATGAAATTTAAACACAATGTTAATGACTACAAAAGGAAGGTTGGTATTGATTTTGGGAGTTTAGGTCCCAACAGTTTAGGAATTAGGGGCCAAAAAGGGACCCATATAAGCATTTTTCTTGGTTTTCGCACCATAACGTTAGTATAAGTAAATAGAAATCTATGAAATTTAAACACAAGGTTTATGACCATAAAAGGAAGGTTGATATTGATTTTGGGAGTTTTGGTCCCAACAGAATAAGGGGCCCAAAGGGTCCAAAATTAAACTTTGTTTGATTTCATCAAAATTGAATAATTGGGGTTCTTTGATATGCCGAATCTAACTGTCATGACTGTGTATGAAGATTCTTAACTTTTGGTCCCGTTTTCAAATTGGTCTACATTAAGGTCCAAAGGGTCCAAAATTAAACTTAGTTTGATTTTGACAAAAAATTAATCAGTTAGGTTCTTTGATATGCTGAATCTAAAAATGTACTTAGATTCTTGATTATTGGCCCAGTTTTCAAGTTGGTCCAAATCAGGGTCCAAAATTAAACTTTGTTTGATTTCATCAAAAATTGAATAAATGGGGTTCTTTGATATACCAAATCTAACTGTGTATGTAGATTCTTCATTTTTGGTCCTGTTTTCAAATTGGTCTACACTAAAGTCCAAAGGGTCCAAAATTAAACTTTGTCTGATTTTAACAAAAATTGAAATCTTGGGGTTCTTTGATATGCTGAATCCAAAAATGTACTTAGATTTTTTATTATGGGCCCAGTTTTCAAGTTGGTCCAAATCAGGATCTAAAATTATTATATTAAGTATTGTGCAATAGCAAGTCTTTTCAATTGCACAGTATTGCGCAATGGTAAGAAATATCTAATTGCACAATATTGTGAAATAGCAAATTTTTTTTTAATTAGAGTTATCTTTCTTTGTCCAGAATAGTAAGCAAGAAATATCTAATTGCAAAATATTGTGCAATAGCAAGATTTTTTTTTAATTGGAGTTATCTTTCTTTGTCCAGAATCAACTTAAATCTTTGTTATATACAATATACAATGTATATTCACTTTTTACTACCAACTGATAAATTAAAATAATCTTTACCATTCAGTGATAACAAGCAGTTTTTTTACATCTTAATATTTTATGATGTATTTAAATGAGTAGTTATTGTTGCAAACTCCATTAGAAATTTTAATTGAGATTAGTTTTGGAATAAGGGAAAGGGGGATGTGATTAAAAAAATTGGGTTCAATTTTTCTCATTTGAAATTTCATAAATAAAAAAGAAAATTTCTTCAAACATTTTTTTGAGAGGATTAATATTCAACAGCATAGTGAATTGCTCTAAGAGAAAACAAAAATTTTAAGTTCATTAGAACACATTCATTCTGTGTCAGAAACCTATGCTGTGTCAACTATTTAATCACAATCCAAATTTAGAGCTGAATCCAGCTTGAATGTTGTGTCCATACTTGCCCCAACCGTTCAGGGTTCAACCTCTGCGGTCGTATAAAGCTACGCCCTGCGGAGCATCTGGTTTGTTCATGCTATGTATTTTATGAATAAATTAAAAAATAATCATGATTTTGTTACCATTTTAGATAGAGAAAGCAGAAGCTATTTTATTAAAATGTAAAAATTGCAGTGACAACCAACAGAGAACAGGTCTAGTCGATGAATTCTACAGTTGTTTGCCTCATAGGAGAAAACATACACCATCAGACACAGAACTTAGAGCCTGGCTTTCTCAAAAACAAGATATATGTCAGGTAATGGGTCTCATTCAACAGGTTAATATAAATATAAAAGAAACACTTTTCTTTAAAGTAATTTCTATCAAAAAAGGATTGGTAGGTATCTATTTTTAATTGTTTCAATTTTTTTCGGACCCACCTAGGGTTTTTTGGTCTGTGGGTCTGTCTGTCCATCAGTCCATCCGTCTATCCTACTTTAGGTTAACTTCAGGTTAAAGTTTTTGGTCAAGGTAGTTTTTGATGAAGTTGAATTCCTATCAACTTGAAACTTAGTACACATGTTCCCTATGATATGATCTTTCTAATTGTAATGCCAATTTACCCCAATTTCGAGGTCCACTGAATTTAGAAAATGATAGTGTGAGTGGGGCATCAGTGTACTATGGAGACATTATTGTTTTATGACAGTTTCTTCTATAGCTTACAATATGGTTTTGGTTTGGATCATTTTTGTCGGCGATCATAAATATTCATGCTGTGGTTAAAGTTTTTAAAATTTTAATAACTGTCTTAAATTATCCTGGATTTGTACCAAAATTAAACAGAAGCTTGTTTATGATCATAAGAGTATCCAGAAGTAAATTTTGTAAAACAGCTAGTTTCTAGAAGGAAATTTTGTAAAATTTAATTCCTATTTTTCCAGGCCTAAATTAAAATATTGTTTGTTTGCCCTTTTCCGACCCTATGTTTTGAAACAGGGTAGGTAGGTAGGTAAAATATTTTATTTTTTTCCCCCAAAAAATAACTTGGCTCTGTATATTTGTTTTTATGGGTAGGCAGGTAGGTATAATATTTTATTTTATAGATACAAAATCTGCATAATGTCATTTTTGTCTGTTTTGCTTTTGCTATTAAGTTTCTGGAACTAGGCTTCGCAAAAAAATAGCATGTAGAGTGTGAAGTTAATTCATATGCACTACTATTTTGTTTTCAAATATCAAAATATAGAGCTGTGCCGCATATTTTCAACGTTTATATATGCCTGGAACTTTGAAGAGTTTTAACTTGCACTAATATTCTGTACTACGTACCTTGTACGCTTACCTCTACCTAAAGGTTTTCTGTAAGAGATAAATTTGTCCTGGTAAAATATGTCCGGGCAGACATACATTACTAGTAGAAAAAGTCCCTAGAGTGTTTAAATTTCCGTGTGTGCCTATGTTTCTAATAAAAATGCTACAAGACTTAAACTCAATTGTCACATATTTTGCATCGCACTTATAAATGATCTATATGGAAAACTTGGGCGATTTTACTGCCAAATATTCTTCACTTCACAGGCTTTTGTCACCTTTGGTTCATGTCAGATATAAATAATATAGTAATGCTGGTCGAAGGCATCGTTAACATAATCTTCCTGATCTACGGATCACAAAAGGCCATCCCTACATAGAATACAACGTCCATTTACACAAAATACTACGGATTTGTACACACGTTGATAATTTTGTATTAAACGAACTTTTTGGTAAATGAACCCTGCTCTTCAAGTATAAAGATACAGAGTTAACGTACGTCATATCATGATTTCAAAGCGTTCAACATCGATTTCAAACAAATGCTTTGAAACTCTAAATGCAAGTGTTCATGTCAAAAGTTCACGATAAAGATAAAACCCGAGGATTCCGGTAAAAAAGTTTTGAGCGGGAAATACAAATAAATTTTTTTTGGTAGGAACGAAAAAATAAAATAAAATAAAATCTTGCTGATAAATACAAATAAAAGATTTTCAGGCGGAACGAATTTATAGGGTCGGTCGGTAAAGGGCAAACAAACAATATTTTAATTTAAGCCCCATGCATAACTTATAATTATAAATGGACTTTGTTTTTCCTCCAGTTAACATTACATACAGTCTGCAATTTTTAAAACATTTATTAGATTCATAAACCATCCTGGATTTTTACCAAACTTGGTCATAAGCTTCTCAAAATCAAAAGATAGTATCTAGAGGAAAAGTTTTAATAAATTTTTCCACATTTTTGTTGTGCCTGTGACAAACAGCAAAAGTAGGCGAGACACTGGTTTCACGGAACCCTTTCTAAATTTTTTTACTAACTTTTTTTTACTTTAGTTGTTTACATTCTCGTCCTTTGGTCTCTTGTGGATAGTTGGCAAATAGCCACGCAAAGCACATTCCATATTATTGTATATTACTTGTTTTAAGATTTACACTTTCCACTCTATAATTCAACATATGTCAAAGCAGCATTGGGATATCAAGCAATTGAGATGTTTCAGATAACTGACTGTTGAAAATATCTTTACTTTTTTCATTCGGTCATATAAAAAAGTAAGTGTAAATCTGATTAATTTTTCACTGCTAAGGTAGGACTATGTAAATTTTGACTTCTGAACATATAGCTAGCCTTGACTCTAAATTAATTTGTCATATTTCAGATGATTAAAGATATGGTAGCTGTGAGTGAGTCTACAAACTGGTCAACCAGAAGTAGTACTGAGGCCAAGTATAAAGCATTACGATGTAGACTTGATGGTTTAGAGATTACAGATACAGAATATAAACAGATCAAGGAACACATTATACAGTCTCTCAAACAGTTTGTATTTTACTGGACATAACTACTGAGAATGATTTGTGATTCAGTTATTCAGATGTATTTATTGAATTAGTAACTTGAAATTCAGAAATTACTTCATGTGTTTTTTTTTGTAATTTCAACATGATTTGAGATTAATTATGGCAATTTATGAAAAAAGCTGCATACAGATACATGTATATTAGCTAAGGGCTTTTTCACTTAAGGACAACTATATAAAATATAAATTGACATATTTTAAAAGTAAATGAGGAGATGATAAAACCATTAACAATTCAAACAGTTGCATTATTTCTTACATGCACTAGTACTTCTGGATAAAGTATTATTTTTTGAAAACAATATACATCTTTTTATTTTGTAGTACTAACAACCACATTATTTTCAGAAATGACCAGATTATAGTAGAAAATATATTTTGTGTTCATCGACAAGTAGAAGAAGACAATTTTAGAAAAGATTTGAGGCCTCAGAAGTTGTTGTTTCATGCATCAAAAGTTCAAAACTTTGTTGGAATATTATCTAGGTGAGAATATAAATATCAGAATAGAATATCAATTTGCATTTTTTCTTAAAGGCATGTTATAAAATTGAGAATGTAAATGGGGAATGTGTCAAAGAGACAACAACCCAAACAAAGAGCAGAAAACAGCCCAAGGCCACCAATGGGTCTTCAACACCGCAAGGTTAGAAATTCCTGCAACTAAAAGGGACTTTTGCTGTACCCTTAACACAAATGTGTAGTATCTTAGTGAAAATGTAGATTACACTAAATTCTGACTACTTTCCATAGAAAACAGTACATAAAAGAAGTTTTTGATATGCATGGTGGCGACAATTTAAAAAAACAACAGCTCATGAATATTCACCACTTAGATGATATTTGGTGTTAATTATATATAATGAGAAGATCACATAATATATAATGACTCAATACTCAATTACTCAGCCTCAATACTCAATTACTCAGCCTCAATACTCAATTACTCAACCTCAATACTCAATTACTCAACCTCAATACTCAATTACTCAGCCTCAATACTCAATTACTCAGCCTCAATACTCAATTACTCAGCCTAAATACTTAATTACTCAACCAATCTGTATGGATGAGGATCAATTGTATTTTTGCTAATTTTTTATTTTGTGGCTTTGGTAAAGTCTGCATACAAGGAATTAAACTTTCATTGAACTTTTGAAATTGTAGTTTATCTAAACCAACGAAATCCATAAAAATTCATATCACACAATTGATAATTATTCCACAGTAGTTACAGAAAAAGACATAATGTTAGATAAGATAACAAAATGTTTACAAATATAAAAAGGAGACACCAATTTCTCATTAAACCTGTACTTTGAAATATAGAAAGAAACTTACTTTTATTATCATTATTATACAGTATTTATAACAGCTCGTTACATAATATTAAAATTATGCTAAGAGCTTTACAACATATATCCGCTTTAAATGTAAATATTTGTTGCAGAGGTTTAATGCTGCCTAAAGTTGTAGTTGATGATTTTGGTGGAACCAGAACAGATGCAGGAATGCTGGGAAATGGAATCTACTTTGCCAGTTCTGCTAGGTATGTAAATGTGATTCTGTTTGTAACATTCATCCAATTTTCATAACATCTATTCACAGAAGGTAAGATACATGTGAATATAAATACTGGAAGTTCAGAAATTATTGCATGCATTTATAATTGTCTTTTTTGAAGATCTAACCAAAATGTAAGACTGGTTATTGCGATTTCAGCTTAATCTCCATAAAGATATATATGTATCCAATATCAGACAATGCAAGTTTTTATAATTGGGATACTCATCCAGTCCCATTATTCACAATTATAAAATCCTTGCATCAATTTACATAGAGATTGAATCATAAATGTTTGGAAATGCAACTTACTTTTATTTTTCCAAAGTGCAAAGTGCTAATTAAAAAATTGGGGGCCAAAAAAGTTGGTAATGTCAAATACATAATTAACAACAACTGGTATATTTATATTACAGTACCAGTATACAGTACTCAGACCAAAGTAAATGTAAGGGAACCAGAATGATGCTAGTCAGTAATGTTGCCCTTGGCAACTGTAAAGATTTCACAGAATACCAAAAAGACCTACAGGGGCCTCCAGAGGGTTATGAAAGCTGTCATGGTGTAGCGTCATCAGAAGATCAACCTTCAGAATTCAAGGTATACAATCTGAGGCAATGCACCTTCTGTGTTGTGATGAAATTAAAAATAACAATCCTGACATTTTGGGTGTTTTTTTTTTAATCTTTTGCATCACAATATACTCAGACATTCCAAAAAACTTTCCTTTCTTTTCAGAATATAAATAATTTACCACTTATGACTTATTAACAATCTAAGCAAGGGAAGTAATTCTTTGCAGTCAATCCAGTTTTCTGCTAATTCTAAAATAGAAAATACAATGTCCAATGAGTGTTAAGCATGCATGTAATACAAAACTTTTTTTCTATTTAGAATCAGTTCTTTATTAGCTGTACAATAAATAATTTATCTTTAAACACAGGATAATGAGTTTGTAATTTACAACACTGACCAACAGATGACACAGTATTTGGTAGAGTTCTCTGTCAAGGGAGATAATAAGAAGACAATGAGTATAGAGGAATTGTCAGACGAAATAGAGGAATACTCAGAAGTAGAAGATAAAAGTAAATCAGTCCAAATAATTTTAATACATTCAAATAAAATACAGGATATCAAATTACCAGGCCATAATTTAACACAGTACTATTTATAAAATTGATAGCCAATGAGACAACTCTCCGTCATGCATAAATTTCATAAAAACAACTAAACTTGACTTTTTCAACAAACAAATAAATATATTAGAGAATCCAGAAACCAATGTTAAGAATTGGTGGAAGCTTTTAAGAAATTTATCTGGACAGCCTTTGAAAGCGTCAAATTACCCCCCTTTGTTAGTAAATAATGAATATATAGAAGACGATAATGAAAAATCAAACGCATTTAATCTCTTTTTTTGTAAGCAAGCTACTGTGGATGATTCTACAGCGTCTTTTCCTAATACCCCCATGTCCGATGATATACCAATTCTAAACAATATTATAATAACCGAAGAGGAAGTGTTTGATCACTTGTCTTTGTTAAATGTCACTAAAGCGACGGGCCCTGATGAAATTAGCGGTAGGCTTCTGAAGTATGCTGCTTGAGAGTTAAGTAGGCCCCTGGCTCTTTTTTTGTAAGCAAGCTACTGTGGATGATTCTACAGCGTCTTTTCCTAATACCCCCATGTCCGATGATATACCAATTCTAAACAATATTATAATAACCGAAGAGGAAGCGTTTGATCACTTGTCTTTGTTAAATGTCACTAAAGCGACGTGCCCTGATGAAATTAGCGGTAGGCTTCTGAAGTATGCTGCTTGAGAGTTAAGTAGGCCCCTGGCTCAGCTTTTCAACAAATCTATACATGAAGCTGTGTATCCAGAAACTTGGAAATTAGCAAGCGTTATACCAGTTTTCAAAAGTGGTGATAGAGAACTGGTGTCAAACTATAGACCGATATCACTTTTGTCGATCTTTATGGAACGTTGTGTTTTTAAGCACTTCTTTAACTTTTTAACAAAACATAATATAATAACAAGTGCCCAGTCAGGTTTCATGCCTGGAGATTCTACAATTAACCAACTCTTACACATAACAGATTTATTTGGCAAAGCTCTTGACTCAGGAAAAGAGATTTGTGTTGTCTTTTTTTATATAAGTCGTGCTTTCGATCGAGTCTGGCATGAAGGTCTAATTTATAAACTTAAAAATATTGGTATAAGAGGAAACTTATTAAAGTGGTTTATGAGCTATTTATCAAATTGAAAACAAAAATTTGTTATTTCAGGTCAATCCTCGGATACTTTTGGTGTAAATGCTGGCGTCCCTCAAGGATCAATATTAGGACCCTTACTTTTTTCAGTATATATAAATGACATTGTAAACGACATAGACTGTAATATAAAACTATATGCTGACGATACTTCCCTTTTCATAGTAGTTGAAGATGAATATGCAGTAGCGAGCAAACTTAATTCTGATATAGAGACTCAACAATTGGTCAGTCCAATGGCTAGTAAATTTTAATGCAAAAAAGACTGAAGCTATGACAGTTTCCAAGAAATCAGTAAAACCCCATCATCCACCTCTTTATATGAATGATGATATGATTTCAGAAGTAGAAAGCCATAAACACCTTGGATTAATTTTTCATGAGGATGGTTCATGGCATTCTCATGTCAATAAAATAATTGAAAAGATAACACCTAGATTAAATTTATTTCATGCCTTGAAATTCAAATTGAAAAGAAAGTATTTACAAACTATATATTTAAGTTTTATCGGACCTTTATTTGAATATACAGATATCATTTGGGACAACATTCCAGACTATTTAAGTGATAAACTAGAAAATATGCAACTTGAAGCGGCTAGGATAGTTACTGGTGGTACTAAGTTATCGTCCATAAATAAATTATACGACGAAACAGGATGGGAGTTACTATCAGAAAGACGTAAAAAAAAACACAAAATTATAAAATTTCATGAAATGTTTCACAATAAGACCCCTGATTATTTAAGCGATATTATTCCTCAACAATTGTTTAATATTCATTATTATGACACAAGACGAACGAATGACACGCAACATATAAAGTGTAGAACTGCATTTTACCAGAAATCTTTTCTTCCCTCAGTTATTCGATCCTGGAATGCTATTCCGGAAGATATCAGACTAAGTCCATCTAAGTTTACACTTAAACGTTACCTTAATCAAAATGTAAGTAAAATACCAAATTATTATTTTTATGGAGACAGGAAAGGACAAATACTTCATGCCAGACTTCGGATGGATTGTAGTAATCTGAACAAACATTTATTCAAGAGAAATCTTGTAGAAAGTAAAAACTGTACCTGTGGTAGAATCAAGAGCAGTAAGCATTTTCTTCTCGAGTGTAATAATTACTCCCTTGTCCGTAAACGTATGATAGAATAAATTCCCTTCCCATACAATATAAAAACACTCCTATTTGGCTGTAATAACCTCAATCAAGAGGAAAATCTACTCGTGTTTAAACAAGTGCAACAATTTTTGGTAGATTCGAAGCGTTTTGGCTTATAGCGTCCTTTGTGAATGATTGGGATCGTAATTGGGTGAGACAGTCTTGACAAAGTCCTGTAAACACACTCCGCCGCCGGTACATATATACATAGGAAAGATCTGACGAAAAAAAAATCAACTTTTTTATTTGCAGTTATTCCCCTTTATCTTTTTTCTACAGGGAGACCGATTAATATAAGGGAAACCTTGTTTCCAAATCCTTTTGTTATATTTTATCACTGTATTTATATGTGTATGTCATGTACATGATTTTTTGAAATAAAATATGTTTAAAGTAACTCTCCATCAGTGACCAAATGACATAGAAGTTAATGGCACAAAATCTACAGATCACTGTACATCATTCAACAATGAACAATAATTTGAAACATTAATCATCTTGTAAATTGCTTTTGAGGAATGAAACAGGCTTTAACTGTTTTCTTACAGACTAACATAATTATGATCCCAAAAATATATTGTTAATATTCCACGTTATTTTTAATTTTTCAAATATGGTAACTATTGCAACCATGTCAACTTATTGGATCTTTTGATAAATATCTTCTTAGTTGGCATGTGCACTTGATATTATCAGTTGCAAAAACATTTTTAATACAATAAATTATATATATTTCAGTTGATTTAAAAGATGTTTCTGGAATAAAGAATCCGATGGACAAAGTAGAGCCAGGATTGGTATCTACCTCAGGAGAATCATGTGTTCTTAAATCAGTCCATATCAGAGCTCAGCTTATGGACTTGGCCTCAAAGGTATAATTATCACAAGAACTGTTACTATGAAAATGTTTTTAATGCCCTCACCATCACTCAAAGGGGCATTAATTTTCACCATTGTCTCTGTGTCATACATAGGTACATAAGGGCATGTACTTCCCGACATTTGTTTCTTTTCTCCAACTTTAGTTTGACTCAATCAAATGTTATGAAACTTATGCACAGTGTGTATTACCACAAAACACTGATCAAATTTGAAATTTGGGTGATGTCACATTTACCATTCTGGAGTTATATTCCTTTATAATATTATATACAAATAGGGGCATCATCTGTGTTTCATGAACATACTCTCTATTCATTTTTATATGCCCGTCAAAATTTTGACAGGACGTATTATGGTATACAAATGTCTGGCGTCCGTCTGTCCGTCCGTCGGTCTGTCCATCGTCCACATGTCACACCGTAACTTGAGAACCCCTTATCCAAATTTCATGAAACTTAACATAGTTGTTTATCATGATGGTCAAAAGATCTGTATACTTTTTGGTGAAAATAGGATTTAACCTCAAAATCTCAAAAATGATTTATGATTATTGCTTAAAACTTTTCACACTTCTTAGTTATATTAATCTTAAGATCTGTATACTTTTTGGTGATGATTCAAAATTTTATTTTTGCTTTATTAAGTTTTTTGTAAAAAAAAATGTTTTTTTCATATGTCACGGTGTATCTCAGAAACTAATTATGATTATTGCATAAAACTTTACACACAAGACGAAGGGCGTATCATGCCCTCATGGCGCAGCTGTTTATTAATTGTCTTTCCAGATGGATTGGTTTAATTTCAACTAGCTAGTTTCCTAGGCAAAGAAAATACAATTTTGTCAGCCTCTTATCTAGTTAAACTTCACATGCTGCAGGTATAGGAATGAATAAGATATCTTTGAGAAAAATAGACACAATAGATCTGGTACTACAACAACATTTTATAATTAGGTGTCACAAAAGTACCTCACTAACCTTGTCTCTACTGGTACTTTACAAACATATTATATCTTTCTCTTACATTATTTTATATTATACATCAAGTGGACCATCACCATCAAACGGTACAAGCTGGTATAGTAGTCCAAGGTGGATACTGATGTTGTCTTAAAACCTTGTGAAAATAAACCTATAGAAAGACAACTGCAAATTAAATTATCCTGAAGACGCCACTGTTAGTTGCCAAAAAGCATTTCCTTGCAAAAATTCTGGATGTTGTCTTTTATCATAGTTTTGTTATTTTATATTGTTAGGTTGTAGTACTCCAAGAATACCACAACACTAGTACCTCTACTCTGGAAGCTAAGTATGTGTTTCCATTAGATGATATGGCTGCTGTTTGTGGATTTGAGGCTTTTATCAACGGTAAACATATCGTGGGAGAAGTAAAGGAGAAGGAGACAGCTCACAAGGAATACAAGAAGGCAATAAGTGAAGGACATGGAGCTTATCTCATGGATCAGGATGAAGAAACTCCGGTAAATAAATTCTAGTTCTGTGCTGTTAAGACCTTCTCTTGATAGATTGGTTTTTATTGACTTCAAGTGAGGAGCTTGTAATTCAGTGGATGTCGTTTGTTCATGTGTTACATAATGTTTTTTTTTTTTTAATTTTTGTACATTAATAAGGCCGTTAGTTTACCTGTTTGAATTGTCATTTCAGGGCCTTTAATAGCTAACTATGCGGTATGTGCCTTTGTTTATTGTTGAAGGCCATACAGTGACCTATAGTTGCTTATTTCTGTTTTAATTTGGTCTCTTGCTGAGAGTTGTCTCATTGGCAATCATACCACATCTTTCTTATATTCAGCAAAAAAGTAGGACTAAAAACAGCGGTAGCCTTTAGTGTGGTGTTGAATAATTTTGACTATGCAACAAAACTGGTTTCAAATTAGGAATTATACTGTTTGCAGGATTTATTTGATATCACTTTTATATATTGAGATTTTAAATCAAGCATGTTACTTTGAAATATGTATCAAAATTGAGTTGGTTTGAAGAATTTTCACACACGATTACATTTAAAACATTATGATTGATTTCTTTTATTGGTGACAGAGGCTATGAATTACAAATATTATTAAACAAGGTTATAAGTGATATATTTTGTCTGATTGTTATACATTTGTAAAAGTCTCTGTTTGAAAAGGATATCATATGGAATTTCTTTTTTAGGATGTATTTACTGTCAGTGTGGGTAATTTACCACCAGGTTGTGTAGCCCTCATCAAGATAACTTATGTATCAGAATTACAAGTGGAGGGAGAATTGATTAACTTCACAATTCCTGGATCTGTGGCTCCTTGGAAACAGGGACCCAGTAATACTGAGGTAAGGGAGGTAATCTATAATATGAGGGTCTCATTTGGGGTCTGATCCAGGATCATGCTTATTGTTTTGTCAGATTAAAGTAGCCCACTCATCATTGTTATAAGTCAATGGAGATAATTGCAAATAGACTGAGACAATTTGTTTGTCCCTAGATATGTTTTGTGGCAAAAATAGAAGTCTTTCAATATGTATACAGTACAAATGCTAGTTACAAGGAGAATGAGAAGGATATATAATTACTACAGGAGTATATAAAACTGATTGATTTCTTTGTTCTGTTTGTCAGTAGAGAAGCAGAGAGCCTATAACATTGATGTAAAAGAGATAAGTTAAATAAAGGGAAAGATTTATTAATTGCTTTATTATAAGTAATCTCTAAACAAAAAGGAAATACAAGAACAAATTGGAATAGTTCAAAGTTGCAAGAGTACCAATGAATTTCAGTACCGTCTTTTTATCACAGAACACCACAGAATACCACAGAACACTGTAGAATACCAAAGAACACTCAATATATACCACAGAACTACACAAATTACAATAAACTACTGAAATATACCATTGAACATTAAAATTACCTTATAAACTGCAAATCCAATAATTTCTGTATTCTTGGACCTGTTAATGTGTTTTGTTGTACCAAAAAAAAGAGATGTGAATGATAACTGTATTATATTTTCAGAGTTCAGAAGACAGTTGTAGTATACAAGTCTCCATACAGATGCCATTTGATATTAGAACTATAACATGCCCAACACATCAAATCAGAAAAAAGGTCTGTATTCTTATTTCTGTACATGTCATATTGTATCGACACCAGTCATGTTCAAAACAGTAGGTTGCACTCTAGATGAATGTTTTGCTTTTTTGTGTCATTTGGTAGCTGTTTTAGTGCAAAATATTGATTCTTAAAAAAATACACCTTTTAAATATAGTTTAATTACTGTGGATTCATTATTATTAGTTTGATACCAATTTTCATGGGTTTCCTGGTTACAGGTGAAAAATAAATTAGAATGTTTAATGTATTAAAAATTTCCTATAGGCTTTGTAAGTAGAGATTGGCAAAACCACATAATCAAATACCCATGAAAATGCACAATTTATACCCACGAAAATAAATGAATCCTCAGTATATTTTTTGCCTGTAATACTGTCTCATTTCAGTATACGCCCATTGCTTAATTCATGCTTTATAACAATGATTTCATAATTATAGAAAACAGCCACAAGTTGTATCATTGAGATGATTGGGCAGAAAATATCTGATGGATTTCAGTTACTGATTGGACTGGCTGAAATACATGTTCCGAGGATGTGGGTCGAGGTAGATAGTGAAGGGTCACAGACTGAGGTACTTGTTAATTTCATTTGTTAAAAAAGCAACCATATTATGCAAAACTAATAGATCAGTTATTGAAATGAGGGTAAAACATTGTTATCTTTACATTATTTTCATTTTGACCTTTGACCTATTTAAATACAGTAAACAGAAACTAAAAATCACACAATTGTTTTTTTAGGCAGCCATGTTGACATTTTATCCAGAATTTGAAGCAGCAGAAGACAATGAAACAGAGATAATACTTGTCCTTGACCTTTCAAATTCAATGAAGGGGAAAGCTTTGTTGGAAGCCAAGAAAATTTTACTGCTGACATTAAATCACTTGACAGCTCATAGTTTGTTTAACATTGTAGTATTCGGCACATGTAAGTCAACTGAACCATATATGTTATGCTGTATTAACAGGCTTAGTAAACTGAAAGAAACCTCACTTGAAATTAAACCTTTGCTTAATAATTCAGAACAATAAACATATGTTTATGTTTTGAAAATTTAACTGTAAAAGCAATTATTATAGAATATAAATAGTATACTGTTTCATTAATTATATCAAATTACTGAACAGGATAAAACTTTACTCATGCCAAGTATTTCTTTATTTGAAACAAAGATAAATTCTGCACATTTGTTTGGGAAAGTGCAAATTTAACAAAGACTGATAGGGGAAAATCAATGGTGGTATTACACATGAATTAGTATCTGACAGTATTTTGTTGTCATGCATTTGCTATCTCACATGACATAACTTTTGTATTACCTAGGTTATAAAGAATTATTCCCAACCAGCCAAATGAAATCAAAAAGTACTCTGAAGGTTGCAGAACAGTTTGTTCAGGTATTGCATTTAGACTTTACTAGCTGTTAGTTTTTATTTTCTTCACATTTATTGTTCATGATTGTTGAATTAATTTATAAAGTATTGTATAATAATGTAATAAGTTGATTTGAGAGCAAAATTATAATTCCTTGATGAAAAATAAAGGTAAACAGTCATGTCTTTTGATTTGTATAATATTCTACACAATATTATGAATGATTTCAGGAAGTCTTGATTAGATATCATAAATGAATATCTGGTATACTTTTACAGGGAATACATGCCAATATGGGAAGCACAGAGGTATATCGCCCTCTCCACAGTTTCTTCCTCCTAAAGCCGGAGAACTCTTTGAGAAATGTCTTTATATTATCTGACGGCCATATTAACAATGAGGAGACAACTCTTAAAGCTGTTCATGACAATTGTCAACACACAAGGATCTTTACATTTGGTGTCAGGTAAGCAAATGTTTAAAACAAATGTGTGTATTTACAATTTATTCATTCAAGTTATAAGAAAAAGTATTTTATATTGTGAAAAATAATTGAAAGCATATTTAGGATGGAAGCAGTATTTGATATGGCTATGAACACTGTTGTGTAGCAGACTGAATTCTGAGCCAGATTTTCAGATTCTTCCAATGCTAGTTCTGTGGTAATAGTTGGAATAAAGATATGACAACTTACCTGCACACATTATGTGAACTTCTTACCAGCTGGTGTCCTATTCTAACTCAATAATACTGTATTGTTAGCAGAGAAGCAGCCAAATACCAATTTTAAAGTTTTTGTTTTGACTCTGATAACAAGCAAACCCATACCCTGCCACACTCAATGTGAGTACCATACCATATGATAATCAATGTGGTTGTGTTGTGTCAGGAAAAAATACCATTAGTATCCTGTACTGATGTGCCATAAAGAATAAAAAAGATTGGAAGTACCTGTACTAATTTGATACTTATTATGATACATTTCAATGACAAATGGTAGTGTGCTGTGTGAGTACTGATGTAAATAAAAACATTGTTTAACTATATTTCAGTTCTATTGCTAACAAACATGTGCTAAAGGCCATGTCTAGACTTGGAGCAGGTTCCTTTGAATATTTTGATTCTCATGCAAAATCAAAGTGGGAAAGTAAGGTAAGATGTGACATGTTTACAGATAGATGCATATTTTTTTTTTAAAGTTTATGGGAATAAGTTACAATAAGCAAAGAACAGCATTACTTTATATATTTGTAAGTACATGTTTTTGTAATTTTATATTATATTGTTGTTTCTGTAAGATTTCTTTTTATTTCATGATAGCATATATATGTTATGGTAAATTCTATGTTTCACTATTATTTTTCTCAGTTCAGATAGGAGGAAGTGTGTTGCTGATAGAGTAAGTGTGGGGAAAATGTAAACAAATAACATTTTACTGCTTAATATATATGTGATGGCATTGTACATATTTAAACGTTTTGTGGTATTGAGCTATCAAAAATAGAATTTATTGACCCTATTATTATTTTATATACAATTTGCAAGACATTTTCAAAAATATGTTGATCATTTAATATATCTAGGGGCTAATTAATTCTTTGTTTACAGGTGAAATCCCAAATTCAGAAGACCTCTCAGCCAGTGTTGACCTCTGTATCAGTTGCTTGGCAACAGTTTGATACTCCTCTTCCAGTTCAAGCTCCACAACAAATCACAGCTCTGTTTAATGGCTCCAGACTTGTGGTATATGGATTTGTCAGCAACTGCAGAATGGTAATTGATTATGTAGGACAATTGTTGATTAGACAAAGTGGAATTTCTCATCTTCAAGGAAATTGACAATTTGACAATTGATTTGGAAGTATAAAAACTAGAACAAGTATTTTAGGACCTGATTTATTGTCCTCTCAGTACTGTAAATTTAGAAATTATTGCGATGTTTTTATTATTGTGGAAAATGGCTTATAATGGCAAAAATTTAAACTCTCATTTTGAATTTTTTATATGAATTAAATAGGATTTTTATCAATATTGCATAACTTAAATGACAAAATCGCAGTAACAAATGCACGTAATAATTTCTGAATTTACAGTTACATATATGGTTCTCCTTAACAGATTTTTTAGCCATATTAAGAGTATTAATAGTCATTGTATTTTAATGAATTGAAATTTATACAGATAACCAAGAATTTAATAGTATAAGAAGATGTGGTATGAATGCCAATGAGAGAACTCTCAATCCAAGTCACAATTTGTAAATAATAAACCATTATAGGTCAAAGTACAGCTTTCAACTAGGAGCCTTAGCTCTCACTGAACAACAAGTTATAAAGGTGTAAAAAAACATTCAAACAGTAAAACCAACAGTCTAATCTACATGTATATATAAAAAAAAACAAGAAATGAGAAACACTTATGAACCATATTAACAAACAACAATCACAGAACATCAGGTTTTTGACTTTAGAAATTTAGTGCAAATTAACAAATGCATCAGGTTTAAACCTTTTAATAGGGGCCAACCTTCACCCTAACCTGAAACAATAGTGTTACATCACAATATATAAAACACTATACAATATCAATTGAAATGGCTTTGATTTTGTATATTTTAGGCTACATTGAAGGCTGAGATAGGAGGGCAACAGATATCCACAGTAGTGTACACATCAGAATTAAGTATGACGAAAGGAAAGGTAAAAAATAAATAGCAATTTTGAAATTTACAAGGTGCTATATGTGTTTTAAAATAGTAGGTCTGAGGGCAGAGTTATCATCCTTTGCTTTTTTTTCCTACAATTATAGTCTCTAGTATATATGGACAGTGTATAACTTGCAATGTTTTTTTCAGATTTTTTATAATTTTGATAAATTATTTACATTGTTTTATTAAAATCAAATGTGAGAATATGAGTCAAATGGCTGAACATAAATTTGACAGCTAGTGCCCCTTCAATTCTTGAATACTATATTCATATCTATATTGGTAGATATGATTATATATATACTTAAATGGCCAGATAATGTTAAAATAAGTTCTGGAGATAATTTAAAAGCGTCATTTCAAAAGTGTTAAAAGCAATGTTTCTGATATAAATCACTATATTAAATCATCAAATATGAATCTGTAACTTTAACATTGACAGGTTCTTCACTGCCTGACAGCTAAAGCTGTGATCAGAGACTGGGAAGATGGAGTACTCTCCCCTGACAGTATTGACCATCAGGTATAATTATGCTTTATAATAGAGCTGACCTTGCAGTGGGTCTCATTGAGGTCTAAACCTGACGCGGGATTGATGATTTTTTTGTAAGCTTAACACGTGAAAGTCAAATTATTGTGCCGTGAAAACGTGAAATGAAGTCTAGTGGGACACGGGAAATTACAAAAAAATGAGAATTGCTTACATACATAGTGTAAGTCGGATATGGGAATCTGACAAAACAGTAAGTGGGATCTGGGATCAGAACCACCCTGCATGCAATAGATATTGTCACTTCTAATTTTCATCAATAAATAAAGAGAATCTTAGATTAAAGTATTAAAAAGGGTATAGATTTGACATACAAAAAAATTCTGTGAAACTTCATGACTGATTTTAGCGCAAAGACGTCATGGCTAAACGTGAAGTCATACAAATGAAAACTTACAAAATGGAGGTTATTACGTTACCTCTAGGATTCAAATATAATTGGATAAAATTACATTAAAACGAAGAATTCAAGGTAGGTGTTGTTTTACTTTCGATAATTTTGTAGTAATCGAACATTTGTTGATCCAATCAATTCAAAATGGTGGGTCCCTCCTTAGTTACGCCTGGTCAACTGTGGATTTGACGGTAACTATTAGCCAATGAAAAAAATGGTTACATACTTATCGCATTAGAATTGTACTTCATCTGGACTATTTCTTCCACTTGCATTCAATTTCTATATTTTAGTTAAAGAAGATGAATATGAAAGACTATATAATAGAACTGAGTAAGAAATATTCCATTGTTACACAGTTGACAAGCTTTATTGCTGTAGAGAAAAGAGAAAAGGTAATACTGAAATTTTGTGTATAAAAAAAAAAAACAGACAAAATTTTTCCGTAGTCATCTCAAAGTCTTGTTGCTGATTGCTTTTATAACCTATTTATAAAGCTACCAGTGAAATAACATAGCTTACACAAAAGTGATAGACCACATAAAACATGTTATTCTAACAATGTTTAAAAACAAAGACCTAATACTTTTGTTCTTTTATTAATGTTAAGGTGTACTTAGGTGAAATTAAAGAAAATCAAGAATTAAAAATTGATACTATAAGTCAAATGAGCCTACGTTAAGAAACAAAATCAGCTAAAAATATTGATAGGTTAAGGAGCTCCTTTTCAAGATATTTGTTTTATAAAAAATGGGGTAAATGGTTACCTTATATTTGCATTGGTATTATTTGGGTTTCAAATCGAAAGAAAAGAAATCAAGAATTTGCTAAAACTTTGGTAAATGGCCTTTCATGAGCTATGAATATAGATTCTACCACTGCATCAAGTGTGATACGATATTTATCCACTCGAGACAGTTAAATATTTAAAATTTAACTGTTGAGAGTGGATAAATATCGTATTACACGAGATTTGATGGTAGAATCTGTTTCTCTAATGATTTTCAAACAATATGCAGGCAAACGTATTCCTTCTTTTTGAATGATCTGCAAAAAGATGTGTTGTTTCTATGTGACGTCATCAGACATGGTCGCCTTTTTTATGCCGTCACAATAGGAAATTCAGAGTAAAGCAAGAAAATTCGACGTCATAATCGGATTTTGACCAATGAAGAACTGAGATCAAACGAACCACACGTTGATTAAATTTTTTTTATACAATGGGTGCAGAAAGGGATAAATTGACGAAGAATTAGAGAAAGTCTTATATGAAAAGAAAAATGAGTGTTATGGGGCAAAATATATTACTCTGCATCATAGAAAAAAAACAAGGAACACCTGACATCTTTTCTTAAACTGCACCCAAGTACATCCTTAATGTATAATAAAGATAAAACTTGATGAAATGTTATGTTAGCATCTTTATATTGTTGATTATTAACTGATTAGGATTAATTTTTTTAGAAATGATATAAAATCTGTCTTCTGTAATTGATGTATCCAACCTGAGTCACTTTCATTATATTTAACAGATATTTTTAAAGAAGATGCAACCATTTCTAAAACTTTGGAATATGTCCATGGCTTTTCAAAATCCTGAAGAGATCTAATATATTGAGAAATTTTAGCATGATTTTTTTTATTGTGATGGATTGTTGATCAATTGACAAAATTGGGAGATTAATTATTGCAATTTTTAAATACAAATAAAAAAAGCAAAATTTGAAAAAGAATTTTTCATTTTTGCAAAGCTTATAATGTTGCAATTTTCTCAATAATAAAAACATCATAAATTATATCTGAATTTACTGTTTTAAAAGCAACACATTTATGATGGCTTTCTTGATTATATACACAAACATTTTAAAAGCCTCTACTTGTTTATTAGAGATTGTTTATTAAACATTTTTAGGATGAGGTAGTATCGTCAGAGGGACCATTTATATCAGAGTTAGTTGATAGAGAAGATGTGGACTTCCTTACCTACCTCAATTGGGAAGGAGAGACAGGTAATCAATAGACTTTTCTCATATTACCACTTTTGACTCTAGATTTTATTTTTTTTGTCAAAAGGTACCTATTCTGTGGTAAGACATCCTAGTACTCAAGTCAAGAAAGAGCAACAAGAAGAAGTAAATCAAACATCTATTTGGTGCAATTTTTGGGAAAAGTTTTCTGTTTTCCGTAATTTGTCCTATAAAGAAAAAGTAAAACTAAATTTCCCCCCTTAATTGTACCGATTGTAAGCTTGATTTTTACTTCTTTAACTGAAAGTTGCTCCTACTTATCGGAGTACCAGGATGTCCAACTACAGATAAGTTAACCTGTCTAAAAAAACAAACTCCTGAGTCAAAAGTCGGTAACATGAAAATAGTCTATTGTTCTAACTAAAATTTCATCTGCTTACCAAAAAAGGATTTTTGGCCATTATTTGTAGATGTTTATATTTAACCTTCTGTGTGATTCTAACATATTTTGGAGTTTTGTGACTGTAACACCTTGTGGAGGCATCTCTTCTGAGACCATTTCACAGAAAGCTCTCACATGTGTTACTATTGTTACTGTCATTATATTCTGAAATATAAAAGTAAGGAAACCTTGACAATTTTTTGAAGCTTATGACAATAACACCCTGTGAATACAACTACTATGAGACCATTTTATAAGATTTCTCCTACTTGGTAAGATTGGTTCTTATTGTATGTAGTTGATTGATTCATTGTTGGTGTTTGACTCCACTTTATAGTGCCACTCTAAGGCAATTACATAGCGGCCAGTTTTTAATGGTGACGGAAGCTGGAGTGCCCAGTGAAAACCACTAACCTTCGTTCGGAAAACCGACAATCCTAGTCAAGATTGGAGTCAAGTGTACCGATACGAGCAGGGTTTCAAAACTCACAACCTCAATTTTATAATTTCATGCATTAAAGGTGCTCAAAGGAATGTTTATGAGCCTCTATGAATTTATTATTTAAGGAAGTGTCTATAGTAGTAGCAGTGAGGAAGAATGCACTAGTGAGGATGAAAGTCTAAGTATTGGAGGATTTGTAAAAGGAGTTCAAAGAGGAGCAGTGGATGGGGAAGATCTTATTACTTCAGGTAAAATAGAGGCATTTGTGCTATAAGAGATTAAGATTAAGACAAAAGAGTCAAGTTTTAAAAATACCAAAGAACTGAAGATCATTTTGAAAAAATATGGTTAGTTAATGTGATTAATGAAGGCAGAGGTATGTTTTGAGGCTCATGATAATAACCAAAAAAAACCTCTTCTGGCTCAAAATCCCTTATGAATGATCTTCATTGCTTGGGTGTTTGTCGTCCTGGTCCTAGGTTTTTATATGACTGCAAAAATATTTTGCGGTCGTATATTGGTATCATGTTGTCTTTGTCGTCGTCAGCATCATCCAAAGACACTAAGTTTCCGGACAATAACTTTAGTTTAAGAAAATGAATCTCTATGAAATTTAAAAAGAAGGTTTGAAACCACGAAAGGAAGGTTGGGATTGAAATTGGTATTCATTAAGGTCCAAAGGGTCCAAAATTAAACTTAGTTTGATTTTCACAAAAATTGAATTCTTGGAGTTCTTTGATATGCTAAATCTAAACATGTATTTAGATTTTTGATTATGGGCCTAGTTTTCAAGTTGGTCAAAATTGGGGTCCAAAATTTAACTTTGCTTGATTTCAACAAAAATTGAATGTAACGGGTTCTTTGATATGCTAAATCTAACCATGTATTTTGATTTTTTATACGACCGCAAAAATTTTAATTTTTTGGTCGTATATTGCTATCACGTTGGCGTCGTCGTCGTCGTCCGAATACTTTTAGTTTTCGCACTCTAACTTTAGTAAAAGTGAATAGAAATCAATGAAATTTTAACACAAGGTTTATGACCACAAAAGGAAGGTTGGGATTGATTTTGGGAGTTTTGGTTCCAACAGTTTAGGAATTAAGGGCCAAAAAAGGGCCCAAATAAGCATTATTCTTGGTTTTCGCACAATAACTTTAGTATAAGTAAATAGAAATCAATGAAATTTTAACACAAGGTTTATGACTACAAAAGGAAGGTTGGGATTGATTTTTGGAGTTTTGGTCCTTACAGTTTAGGAATAAGGGGCCCAAAGGGTCCAAAATTGAACTTTGTGTGATTTCATCAAAAATTGAATAATTGGGGTTCTTTGATATGCCGAATCTAACTATGTATGTAGATTCTTAATTTTTGGTCCCGTTTTCAAATTGGTCTACATTAAGGTCCAAAGGGTCCAAAATTAAACTTAGTTTGATTTTAACAAAAATTGAATCCTTGGGGTTCTTTGATATGCTGAATTTAAAAATGTACTTAGATTTTTAATTATTGGCCTAGTTTTCAAGTTGGTCCAAATGGGGGTCCAAAATTAAACTTTGTTTGATTTCATCAAAAATTGAATAAATGGGTTCTTTGATATGCCAAATCTAACTGTGTATGTAGATTCTTAATTTTTGGTCCAGTTTTCAAATTGGTCTACATTAAGGTCCAAAGGGTCCAAAATTAAACTAAGTTTGATTTTAACAAAAATTAAATTCTTGGGCTTATTTGATATGCTTTATCTAAATATGTACTTTGATTTTTGATTATGGGCCCAGTTTTCAAGTCGGTTCAAATCAGGATTCCATATCAAGTATTGTGCAATAGCAAGAAATTTTCAATTGCACAGTATTGCACAATAGCAAGAAATATCTAATTGCACAATATTGTGCAATAGCAATTAATTTTCAATTGGAGTTATCTTTCTTTGTATAGAATAGTAGTTGATAATATATGTTGGAAATTTGCCAGACATGACTATGATGTCATTTTCTATTTTTATTTGCCAATAACTTTATGTAAATAACTTCATTGGAAATTTGCCAATATAAAATGTTGCTGATGAAGCTTTTTTTCCTTATCTTATCTAAAATGTTTTTAGATAATGTATGTTGGACATTTGCCAGTCATGACTATGATGTCATTTTCTATTTTTATTTGCCAATAACTTTATGTAAATAACTTCATTGGAAATTTGCCAATATAAAATGTTGCTGATGAAGTTTTTTTTATTGTTTTATACAATAAACAATGTATATTCACTTTTACTACCAACCAATCTTTACCATTCAGTGATAACAAGCACTTTATTTTACATTTTAATATTTTATGATGTATTTAAAAGAGTAGTTATTGTTGCAAACTCCATTAGAAATTTGAATTGATATCAGTTTTGGAAAAAGGGAAACGGGGATGTGAAAAAAAAGGGGGGGGGGTTTAAATTTTTCTCATTTCAGATTTCATAAATAAAAAGAAAATTTCTTCAAACATTTTTTTGAGAGGATTAATATTCAACAGCATAGTGAATTGCTCAAAGGCAAAAAAAAACTTTTAAGTTCATTAGACCACATTCATTCTGTGTCAGAAACCTATGCTGTGTCAACTATTTAATTTTAGATTTAAAAAGTTTGAAGAAGAAATCTTTAATTGATTTGTAAAATCTTGACATTTGTTTTGTGTAAAAAAAAACCATGTAATGTCAAAAATTTGATCACAATCCAAATTCAGAGCTGTATCACGCTTGAATGTTTTGTCCATACTTGCCCCAACTGTTCAGGGTTCGACCTCTGCGGTCGTATAAAGCTGCGCCCTGCGGAGCACCTGGTTGATTTTTGGGCCCTGTTATCAAATTGGTCCACATTTAGGTCAATAGTTATCAAAGGTACCAGGATTATAATTAAGTACACTAGATGTGCCTTTTGTTTGCATAAGACTCATCAATGACGCTCATATCAAAAAAGATAGAAAGCCAAACAAATACAAAGTTGAAAAGGATTGAGGATTCAAAATTCCCAAAAGTTGTGCCAAAATTGACTAAGGTAATCTATGCTTGGCATAAGAAAATCCTTTGATTTCGCCATTGAGGTCAAAAGGGTTCAAAATTAAACATTGTTTGATTTCATAAAAAAATGAATTCTTGGGATTCTTTGATATGCTGAATCAATCCATGGCCATGTAGATTTTGGATCTTGGAACATCATAGGTAAATTTAATTTTTTTAAGTTCATTTAACCACATTGATTCTGTGTCAGAAACCTATGCTTGAATATTGTGTCCATACTTGCTCCAACTGTTCAGAGTTCAACCTCTGGGGTATATCAAGCTGCGCCCTGCGGAGCATTTTATTCACATTATCATCTTCTTCACTTGGTCTGGCAGATTTTAATCAAACTTGTCAAGATATGATGATTGGAGGTCCTCTCCTAATGATCCTCTTTTGGTTCTGATTTGACAAAAAGCATAAGTATTTTTGGTTTTGATATTTAATAATATATATATTTTCAGAACTAAAAGAAGCTTTCGATTTATTTTCTGAAGATGATGGGCATACAATTTCTACAAAAGATGTTGGGTCTCTCATGAGGGCTTTGGGTCAAAATCCAACAGAAGCAGAACTACAAATCATAATAAATGATCTTGACTTTGATGGTAATCTATTCCAAGCATAATTTGTTTCAATGAAAAATAATATATAAGATATAGATAGAAATATATAAATAATGTCTACAAGCAAGCTAATTTTAAGATTTGAATTTTTATCTGTGCTGTGGTATAAACTGTACTCAACTGAAATAAAAACTTGTTTTATGCTCCAAAATTATCATGTATTGTTTTCAGTGTAATGTATTGTTTTCAGTGTAATTATCATGTATTGTTTTCAGTGTCATTGTTAAAAGATACTTAGATAAATTTATATACTGTTAATTAAGAAATTATTGCATGCATTTATTATTGCGATTTTTCCAGAATGAACAAAAGTGCGAGTTCTTTTATTGTGATTATGGAAAAAGGGGCATACAGGTCTATATTTCAGTTGTCCGAATGCGAGTTCTTATCATTGGGATACTCACCCAGTGGCATTTTGTGCATTAATAAAAACCTGGCAATAATTTCTGAATTTACAATATAAAAAATATATAAATGAACTCATCATAGATACCAGGACTAAAATTTTACACTGACGCCAGACACTCGTTTTGTCTACCAAAGACTTAGATTTTAAATTTGTATTTTAGATAGAGGTACAGTTGACTTTCCAGGATTTTACACATTGATGACACATAAAATGAAAGATACTGATGCAGAAGAAGAAATAATGGAAGCATTCAAAGTATTTGACAAAGATGGTGAAGGATCTATCAGCATGTCAGATTTAAGACACGTGATGACAAACTTAGGGGAGAAATTAACAGATGAGGAGATTGAAGAAATGATGAGAGAAGCTGATGTGGACAGTACTGACCAACAGATTAATTATTTTGCCTTTGTAAAGAGGATGATGGACGAGGAAAAAAGTGAACCAGATCAGCCTTCAGGTAATTAAAGTGTCCATTTAAATAAAGTAAATCCCGACGTCCCGAAATCCGAAAAAAAGGATTCCCGGATCCCGAAAGGGTCAATCCCGAAATCCCGAGCTTAAAAACACCCGATCCCGGAGTCCCGATAAAGGTCCTATCCCTCCTCAATGATCATTGATATACAGATAAATTTCAAACATTTATATGAATAGAAAATGATGTACTGTTAATTTCAGAACAAGACACAAGATCCAAATCAAGCCAATTAAAGGAAAAAGGTGATTTTAAAACTCCTGCAGCACAAGAAACTGTGGAAAACTTAAAGAAAAAAGAAGACATGTTAGGGAAAAAACTAGATTACCTTGAAAAGAAGGTGGACAAGGAACTGAAGGTGGCAAAAGAAAATGCTGCCACAAACAAAAGAGGTAATTGTTGCAAGTAATCTTTAAAATTGGAGTTATCTTCTTTTGTAAACAATTGTAGTTAATTCAGCTACAACCAAGGCCAGGGTTTTTTAATTTGTTGGCTTACGGATTTATTTTGTCGGTCGGCAAAAAAAAGAAAAAAAATATGCTATTTTGTCATCATTTCTTAGATTTTAGTTCGATGAAATCAGCTGTCATAAACATCGCATGACATTCTAATAATTTCCCGTAAACAAAAAGTGGACGGGGACTGCACGGATATCGTCATTTCACAAACATGAAAAACAGATTCGCATAGCTCTTAATCAATTCCTGATAACTTGGTGGGCTTGGTGAATTACGATCTTCAAGCACGAAAACTGATAAAGAAGAAAAAATGTAAAAACGTCGTACGAAAATAAGTTTCAACACACATGTCAACAAACGTAATGGACTCGTCCACTGGAAAAACGAGAATATCAGATTAATCTGTTGTCATGCATTCCCGTTTTTTTGGCCAAATGGACGATATTTTTTTATGATCTATGAAGCAAGAAAATTTCAAATGATTTGTTAATATTTAGTACTTTAACTAACTTGACGTCTTCTACCTGTCCACATTTGGACAAGTCTATTTCTATCAGATGATGCATCTTACGGACTGATGACAAATACGGTAAACGAATTGATTTTGTTATTGGTTTTAAACACAGGTTTCGTTTCGCAAAATTATTTGCGCAAACCACATTTCAAGGTCAGTTATAATTGATTTGTCTATTTTTAGAAACGTAAACTGGAAGACTTTATTTTTTTCACTACAGAAAGTGTTATTAATTTTGATAGTGATTAATGCATTTCATTTCATAAAAAAACGAGTATTTTAATTATTTTTTTAGGGATAATGCATTTGTTACGGTCGGCGGGAATAAAAAAGCATGAAAAGTGAATTTTATTTTTATTCTGGAAATCGGCAAAATCGGATCGGCGGATCCGTAAACCAACAAATTAAAAAATTCTGGCCCAATGTTTATACAAAGCAATATTTAATTACCTTCCATTGATAAATTGAATCAATCTACCATTCAGTACTGATAAGCATTTAGATTTACTGTTTTGCCTAATACCGGTATGTTGAATATTTAAATTGTTAGATATAAACTTAATTGGTAGATATGCTGCTGTTTAGCTCACCTGGCCCGAAGTGCCAAGTGAGCTTTTCCCATCACTTGGCGTCCGTCATCGTTAACTTTTACAAAAATCTTCTCCTCTGAAACTACTGGGCCAAATTAAACCAAACTTGGCCACAATCATTATTGGGGTATCTAGTTTAAAAAATGTGTGGCGTGACCCGGCCAACCAACCAAGATGGCCGCCATGGCTAAAAATAGAACATAGGGGTAAAATGCAGTTTTTGGCTTATAACTCAAAAACCAAAGCATTTAGAGCAAATCTGACATGGGTAAAATTGTTTATCAGGTCAAGATCTATCTGCCCTCAAATTTTCAGATGAATCCGACAACCCGTTATTGGGTTGCTGCCCCTGAACTGGTAATTTTATGGAATTTTTGCTGTTTTTGGCTATTATCTTGAATATTATTATAGATAGAGATAAACTGTAAACAGCAATAATGTTCAGCAAAGTAAGATTTACAAATAAGTCAACATGACCAAAATGGTCAGTTGACCCCTTTAGGAGTTATTGACCTTTATAGTCAATTCTTAACCATTTTTCATAAATCTTAGTAATCATTTACAAAAATCTTCTCCTCTGAAACTACTGGGCCAAATTAATCCAAACTTGGCCACAATCATCTTTGGGATATCTAGTTTAAAAAATGTGTGGCGTGACCCGGCCAACCAACCAAGATGGCCGCCATGGCTAAAAATAGATCATAGGGGTAAAATGCAGTTTTTGGCTTATAACTCAAAAACCAAAGCATTTAGAGCAAATCTGACATGTGATAAAAGTGTTTATCAGGTCAACATCTATCTGTCCTGAAATTTTCAGATGAATCGGACAACCTGTTGTTGGGTTGCTGCCCCTGAATTGGTAATTTTAAGGAAATTTTGTTGTTTTTGGTTATTATCTTGAATATTATTATAGATAGAGATAAACTGTAAACAGCAATAATGTTCAGCAAAGTAAGATTTACAAATAAGTCAGCATGACCAAAATGGTCAGTTGACCCCTGAAGGAGTTATTGCCCTTTATAGTCAATTCTTAACCATTTTTTCGTAAATCTTAGTAATCTTTTACAAAAATCTTCTTCTCTGAAACTACTGGGCCAAATTAAACTAAACTTGGCCACAGTCATCATTGGGGTAACTTGTTTAAAAAATGTGTGGCGTGACCTGGCCAATCAACCAAAATGGCTGCCACGGCTAATAATAGAACATAGGGGTAAAATGGAGTTTTTGGCTTATAACTCAAAAACCGAAGCATTAAGAGAAAATCTGACAGGGTTTAATTATTTTATCAGGTCAACATCTATCTGCCCTGATGTTTTCACATGGATCGGACAACCCGTTGTTAGGTTACTATCCTGAATTGGTAATTTTAAGGAAATTTTGCCGTTTTTAGCTCACCTGGCCCAAAGGGCCAAGTGAGCTTTTCTCATCACTTGGCGTCCGTCGTCCGTCGTCGTCCGTCGTCGTCCGTCGTCGTTAACTTTTACAAAAAACTTCTCCTCTGAAACTACTGAGCCAAATCAAACCAAACTTGGCCACAATCATCATTGGGGTATCTAGTTTAAAAAATGTGTGGCGTGACCCGCCAAACAAACCAAGATGGCCGCCATGGCTAAAAATAGAACATAGGGGTAAAATGCAGTTTTTGGCTTATAACTCAAAAACTAAAGCATTTAGAGCAAATCTGACATGGGGTAAAATTGTTTATCAGGTCAAGATCTATCTGCCCTGAAATTTTCAGATGAATCGGACAACCCGTTGTTGGGTTGCTGCCACTGAATTGGTAATTTTAGGGAAATTTTGCTGTTTTTGGTTATTATCTTGAATATTATTATAGATAGAGATAAACTGTAAACAGCAATAATGTTAAGCAAAGTAAGATTTACAAATAAGTCAACATGACCAAAATGGTCAGTTGACCCCTTTAGGAGTTATTGCCCTTCTAAGTCAATTTTTAACCATTTTTCGTAAATTTTATATATCTTTTACAAAAATCTTCTCCTCTGAAACTGCTGGGCCAAATTAAACCAAACTTGGCCACAATCATCATTGGGGTATCTTGTTTATAAAATGTGTGGCGTGACCCGCCAAACAAACCAAGATGGCCACCATGGCTAAAAATAGAACATAGGGGTAAAACGCAGTTTTTTAATTATAACTCAAAAACCAAAGCATTCAGAGCAAATCTGACATGAAGTTAAATTGTTTATAAGGTCAAGATCTATCTGCCCTGAAATTTTCCTATGAATCGGACAACCCGTTGTTGGGTTGCTGCCACTGAATTGGTAATTTTAGGGAAATTTTGCTGTTTTTGGTTATTATCTTGAATATTATTATAGATAGAGATAAACTGTAAACAGCAATAATGTTAAGCAAAGTAAGATTAACAAATAAGTCAACATAACCAAAATGGTCAGTTGACCCCTTTAGGAGTTATTGCCCTTTTAAGTCAATTTTTAACCATTTTTCGTAAATTTTATATATCATTTACAAAAATAATCTCCTCTGAAACTGCTGGGCCAAATTAATCCAAACTTGGCTACAATCATCTTTGGGGTATCTAGTTTAAAAAATGTGTGGCATGACCCCCCAGACCAACCAAGATGGCCACCATGGCTAAAAATAGAACATAGAGGTTAAACACAGTTTTTTACTTATATCTCAAAAACCAAAGCATTTAGAGCAAATCTGACACGGGGGTAAACTTGTTTATCAGGTCAAGATCTATCTGCCCTGAAATTTTCAGATGAATCAGAGAACCCGTTGTTGGGTTGCTGTTCCTGAATTGGTAATTTTAAGGAAATTTTGCTGTTTTTGGTTATTATCTTGAATATTATTATAGATAGAGATAAACTGTAAACAGCAATAATGTTCAGCAAAGTAAGATTTACAAATAAGTCAGCATGACCAAAATGGTCAATTGACCCCCTAAGGAGTAATTGTCCTTTATAGTCAATTTTAAACAATTTTCATAAAATTTGTAAATTTTTACTACCGGTAACATTTTCCACAGAAACTACTGGGCCAAGTTCATTATAGATAGTGATAATTGTAAGCAGCAGGAATGTTCAGTAAAGTAAGATGTACAAACATATCACCATCACCAAAACACAATTTTGTCATGAATCCATCTGCTTCCTTTGTTTAATATTCACATAGACCAAGGTGAGCGACACAGGCTCTTTAGAGCCTCTAGTTTGTTATTATCTTGAATATTATTATAGATAGAGATAATCTGTATACAGCAATAACGTTCAGCAAAATAAGATCTACAAATAAGTTTACATGACCAAAATAGTCAATTGACCCCTTAAGGAGTTATTGCCCTTTATAGTTAATTTTTAACATTTTTCATAAATTTTTGTTAATTTTTAGAAAATATTTTCCACTGTAATTACTTGTCCAAGTTCATTATAGATAGAGATAATTGTAGCAACAAGAATGTTCAGTAAAGTAAGATCTACAAACACATCACTATCACCAAAACACAATTATGTCATGAATTTATCCGTGTCCATTGTTAAATATACACAAGACCAAGGTGAGCGACACAGGCTCTTTAGAGCCTCTAGTTTAAGTTTCATCTGTATTTAAAAACATTGACCAAAGAAATTTTGTATGTAGCACTGCAGTAAAAAGTGTGCACTGCCTTTACTTTAAAGATTCAATAGGACTACAAAAAAGTAACCTTTAATCAAAATAATGGCTATTTTAATGCAAGCACCTAGAAATTAACTAGATAAAAACTGTCTGCATATAGTTTTTTGATGATCAATGGTTGCTCCTTGGATCCTGTTTTGATTCAAGTGTCACTCATGAGTCTTTTGTAGACCAAGCACATGATCAGTGTACACAGTTTTAATCCTGGTATGGTGAGTTTATTATATTTAATGGCAATATGATTGAATAAATATTCCATTTAAATCTTCATCTTTGTGTGCATTAACATGGAAATTTATAGTGAGTTTGTACCTATCAATAGCTGCTCTGCAAGCTTTAAAGAGGAAAAAGAAGTATGAACAACAGTTACAGCAAGTAGATGGAACACTAACAACTATGGAATTTCAGCGAGAGGCATTGGAGCATGCAACTACTAACAAAGAAGTTTTGAGTTGTATGGGAGGGGCTAATAAAGCCTTAAAGATGACCGAGCAGCACAGGTAAGAATCCAATAAATGCATTAAATGTTTAATATCTCATATTTATTCTTTACTTAAAAATCCCATTTCATTTTCTTCATCATACTTCAACAATGAGCAAAACCCATACTATTTAGTAAGCTATAACAATTAAGGAAAAACAAATATGTAGGACAGCGGTGTAGCAGCACAACATAAAAACAAACTACTGTGGATTCATTTATTTTCGTGGGTATCAATTTTCGTGGATAGTGAAAAAAGACGTTTCGTGGTATACGTAAATTCGTGGATCGCTGATAACAAAAAAAAAAAAAAAAAAATCAGATACATAATTCGTTGATTTGTTTTTGATTTAGGAGATCATATAACCTCCTTGGTTTAATCAATAATAAAACAAACAAAAAAGAAGGAATTCATTGAAAAAGTTTTGAATTGTCAAAATCCTCGCTTGGTCATTTTAGGTTAAAGTGTTCATTGAAAATTTCTATTACAATAATGGACAAAGACAACTAATTATTTGTTTGTTTTACAATTTATAAATGCTTGTCGGAATTCTATAAGGCAATAAAAACTTAATGATTGAAAGCTCATTTCCCTAATCAAGATATAATAAACAGTCATATAAGTAAAAGGTGTGAAAATAAATGTTCCTGTCATAAACAATATTACCTACGGGCAATTCCCCGTACTTAATCCTATTGGTTTTCAATCACTACTAAACCAAACTATGACACGGTAATTAACAACTTGTAGTTATTTTCCATGAACAGTTTTAATCAATTTTAAAAAGTAAATTATCACTGATATTCGATATATTTATTATTGATTTATTAATTAAACTGCTTGTATCTTCTTTCAATAAAAAAACAAGTGTTATGTTTCAATGTTTATCGCTAGCCTACACTATACTAGAACTGCATAACATAACCGGAAATAAACATCCGACTCCATACACATTTATCGGGATTATTCTTCGTTGAATTCTTAAATTCGTGGTTCGCTGTGACCCACGAAACCCACGAAAATTGGTATACCACGAATAAAAATGAATCCACAGTATTATAATAAATAGAAAAGGACAACACTCATTACATTGACGCACAGAAAACAATTAACAACTAACCAAAAGACTAAAGCCACAAAGTACAGTTCAAAGAGTACTTGAAGCTCGTTTTCGCCTCTTTGTATGATCAAAGTTGAAAAGTTTTCCCTTCAGACTCTTGAGAGGAAAAATCATTTCTGACGTAAAGCCGACTATTCTTTTTTTTCTTTATTTATGTACTTTTTATGTTTTCTTCCCAGGGATATTGACCATGTTCATAATCTAGTGTCTGGTGAAATATGTGATGCTATTTCTACTAATTATTTTGGATTGACAGCAGATGAGGTTAGTATTGTATGCACACGCTTGATATATTTGCCACTGGACATTAAAACAACTTACACTCAATGGTATATGGATTGCAGAAACACAAGGGTGATCTGATAGCTGTCAGAAAATAAAGGGGATGCGCGATATACCTCAGTTAGACAGCAAGAACAAAAATCAAAGAATTACCTACAATCAAGTTTTTTTGGAATCCTCTTGATTCAGGTCTGAGGGCTTATTCACATTTCTTAAACATTTAAATAATAATCTAGTTCATGTTCAAACAATAGCTTAGTATTTATTTAGGAATTGCATGTGTTGTTGCAGAAAGCTCGACATAGGGATAGTGATCCGGCGGCGGCGGCGGTGTTAGCTCACTTCTTAAAAGCTTTATATTTTAGAAGGTGGAAGACCTGGATGCTTCATACTTTGTATATAGATGCTTCATGTTACAAAGTTTCCGTCAGTCACATGTTCAATGTCCTTGACCTTATTTTCATGGTTCAGTGACCACTTGAAAAAAAAAGTTCAAATTATTTGTAATGTTTAATTCTCTGTTATTATAAGTAATAGGATAACTATATTTGATATGTGCGTACCTTGCAAGGTCCTCATGTCTGTCAGACAGTTTTCACTTGACCTTGACCTCATTTCATGGATCAGTGAACAAGGTTAATTTTGGTGGTCAAGTCCATATCTCAGATACTATAAGCAATAGGGCTAGTATATTCGGTGTATGGAAAGACTGTAAGGTGTAGATGTCCAGCTGGCAGGTGTCATCTGACCTTGACCTCATTTTCATGGTTCAGTGGTTATAGTTAAATTTTTGTGTTTTGGTCTGTTTTTCTCATACTATATGCAATAGGTCTACTATATTTGTTGTATGGAATGATTGTAAGGTATACATGTCTAGCGGGCAGATGTCATGTAACCGTGACCTCATTTTCATGGTTCAGTTGTCAAAGTTAAGTTTTTTAGTTCTGGTCTTTTAATCTAATACTATATGCCATAGGTCATATATATTTGGTGTATGGAAATATTTTATGATCTTTATGTCAGTCGCGCAGGTTTTATTTGGCCGTGACCTCATTTTCAAGGTTCATTGCACAGTGTAAAGTTTTTGTGTTTTTTCTATAAGTAATGGGTCAACTATATATGTTGTATAGAAGCATTGTTAGCTGTACATGTCTGCCTGGCATGGTTCATCTGACCTTGACCTCATTTTCATGGTTCATTGGTCTTTGTTTAGTTATCTTGGTTAATGTTAAGTTTATGTGACAGTTGTAATAAAGCTTTAAGCTTTATACTAAGGACTATCAACATAATATCAATGATTAGTATAGAAGGCGAAACATTTCAGTGTGTGCACTCTTGTATCAAGGTTACAATTATTCTCTAAAAATAGTCCAGTTGATATAATTGTCATACTTAATACTTCATATAAGATCTGTTAAATAAATTAATAAATTAATAATAAGAAAAATTCTAAAATCTGTAATTCTATCACATAACCAACTTTGTTAAAACCCAAATTTTGACAGAAGGGACATAGTATGCTGAATACCCGAGTGCCAATGGACATGGCATGTACATGAATTACATAAGATTACCAGCTTTGCCTTTAGTGGACACTCAATTTGTAATAAAAGTCATAGCAGCTCATCTGTCCAAAAGTGTGTATGCATGGGTATCTCAAGAATTTAACAATGGGCTGATTGATCGATTTTGTCATTATGAACATGTATGAAATATTTGACACTGAATGTTAAACAATGAACAATCAATTGATTGATTTTTGGCTTTCAAGTTATAGAACCAACTGTATTTTGTACTCAATTTGACATTGATTTTACAGGATGATGATCTGTTAGCAGAATTAGAAGAATTAGAACAAGAAGGATTGTATACGTCATTGGCTGAATTTGGTAAAAATATTGCATTTTAAGATCACCTGAGTCCAAGGGAGATCTTCAAATTTTTTTAACCTTTTTGGAGGTTTTTTTTGGCAAAAACTTAAGAAGACAGAGAGAAACAGTATACTAAAAAAATTATATACAATACAAAATTAAAACAAGAAATTTTTGCCATTAATTCTATCCTAGTCTACAATGTTAGAGAGTGTCAATTGTTGAAGATGTACATTGACCAAGGTGAGCAACACAGTCTCTCTGAAGCCTCCAGTTTGTTTATTTTGATAATAAATTGAAAACACCTTAAATCATTTCTTTCAAATTGATTTTTTTGCAGAAATAAGAATTAAAAAATGATTTTTATCCATAAAATTGGAAATACTGTCCAGGGGTAGGTTTCACAAAAAAACTCCTTACTAAGATTATCCTTACTATTCTGAACTGTTCTTGACTTACGTTCAATCTTAATCGTAAGTTTTTTTTGTGACACAGACTCCAGGCATTCAGATCCAGATAAAGACCCAGATCATGTCTGCAATAAAGTAAAGCATCCAAATCAAAATTGTCTTATACTCCATTCAAATAGAATTGAAAACAAAAATTTATTCATTTCCATCCATTTAGCATTAGTTCTGAAATATTGCAAAGTCAATGCAAGAGAATGGGCTGTTTGACTATGTATGAATTTCAAAGAAATGTTTTTGTTTTGTTGCAGAAGAAAGTGCTTCATTGCAAAGAAGATCAGTTGCTGAGAAAAATATTGAAAAGAACAAAGAAAGAGGCATGGACCAGTATGTATTTGTATGATTCGATTGGTCATTTAATTTTTAAACTCACCTAGCCTGATCTTCTCTGAAACTACTGGGTCAAATTTAACCAAACTTAGTCACAATCATCATTAGGGTTTCTAGTTTTAAAAATGTGCCTGGTGACCTGGCCAACCAACCAAGATGGCTGCAATGGCTAAAAATAGAACATAGGGGTAAAATGTAGTTTTTGGCTTATAACTCAAAAACCAGAGCATTTAGAGCAAATTTGACAGGAGGTGAAATTGTTTATCAAATTAAGACCTATCTGCCCTGGCAAATCCGATAACTGGTTGTTAGGCTGCTGCCCCTGAATTGGTAATTTTAAGGAAATTTTGCTGCTTTTTGTTATTATTATGGATAGAGATAAACTTTCAAAACAGCTATAATGTACAGCAAAATAAGACCTAAAAATAAGTCAACATGACCAAATTGGTCAATTGACCCCCTAAGGAGTTATTGCCCTTTATAGTCAATTTTTAACAATTTTCATAAAATTTGTAAATTTTCACTAACATTTTTCACTGAAACTACTGGGCCAAGTTCATTATAGATAGAGATAATTGTAAGCAGCAAGAAAGTTTAGTAAAGTAAGATCTACAAACACATCACCATCACCAAAACACAATTTTGTCATGAATCCATCTGTGTCCTTTGTTTAATATTCACATATACCAAGGTGAGCGACACAGCCTCTTTAGAGCCTCTAGTTTTCAAACCAGTAATATGATGAAGGGTTTGGATAGAGGGGGATGATTTATAATTTAAACCTGCTAATTAACAACCTATCCATTTGAGAGGCTTTAAAACTCATAAAAAAGGAATAAATATTAAAGCAAATAGTTACAATGTGTTTTACCCTTGCTAGTTGAAATTATGAAATGGTATGGTATTGTAAACCTTAATTTGCTTCAAGCCCAGACTGACATCCCCTCACGTCATTCATTTTGTTTTTATAGTGTGGAAAACAACAAAATCTTACTGAGATTGATGAGAAGGAGACACACAAATGAATAGATTGACTTTAAACACTTTTTTTACACATTTCCCTTCGGTTTCTCACGAAATTATCGTACCTTGAGCTCTCCTTTACACTAGTACTATTTACATTTCTTTTACAATCCGGAAAAATCAGTATGACGAGATAATCTAAATATATACAACCTAAATATATTTATTGCGAACCCTATCATAGTTTTCCATAGATTCACCTGCAAGTTACCTGTCCATTTAAACTTTTGTAAGTTCTATTGTCCCATTGAACAAATACAACAGGTATTGTTCTCTGTATAGTTTATTTGATGGGACCTTTAAATTACTTCCAAGAGAAATCTATCACTCATTGATTAATTTACCTGAGTTAAAAAAAAATCTTCCAAATAAATTAAAATACACTTGTAATTGTTCAATATACCCTGGTTGTTGTTTTTATTCTTCATTCAAAACTGAGGTTTTGTTATGTTTTCATGAAAGGATGTCAATAGTGTATTTATTAGGACAGAAATCAATTTAATAGATGCCCAAGGTGTATGAATGTGTTTTTTGTTTATTTTTCAAATTCTGTAACTTATTCTCACAAATAGTTATTCATCTCAACTTATTCCTTTTATGTTGATTTCTCAGCTATGTATCTGAATAGATTAATAATGTTCTTGCGGTTTTTATGTAAGGGAAGACCAAAAAGTAACATTTTTCAATGATTTATTTGTACTCGTATTTTATAAAATCACTGTTATTTTACTTTTGACCATACAAGAGCTGCAATATGTGATGCAGTTATAGATGGAATAACGCTTGAAAAATCTGAGAACATTTTTTAAACACTGTGGATATATTCATTAAAATCTCTCCTGGTTATTGTTCAGTCTGACTGTTCATTTATTATGTAGTTCTTTTGATTCATACAAAGTGCAAATTTTGCATTGGATACATAATTTACATATTACATCAATTTAGATAAAAAAATATCTTAAGAATTACATGATTAATTTGATTAAAAAAACGCTTTAATTTTGCATCTTGAATAATTTTGAAATCTTGAAAATGACTTTGAAATTTATTTTGCAAACTAACTTAACTAAATAATAGCAATGCACACTTGGCTTAGATTCACTTTACTATCATAAATACTGAAGTATGAACAAACTAATCCCCCCTTAGACAAGCTTACCCTCCTGTAGGTTATAAGGTTAATTATACAAAAGTTTGATCAGAAATCAACTTTTAATTTTTGAATCAGTGTTTATATTGAAACTATTAAAAATGTATTATTGATATTGAATAAATACAATGCCACATGCAGTTTTGCAGGAGTTCTTATTTATTATTTGTACATGTATTTTTATCATTGACAGTTCAATTTTTTGTTCAGGTAAATTAATCAATGAGTGATAGATTTCTCTTGGAAGAAATTTAAAGGTCCCATCAAATAAACTATACAGAGAACAATACCTGTTGTATTTGTTCAATGGGACAATAGAACTTACAAAAGTTTAAATGGACAGGTAACTTGCAGGTGAATCTATGGAAAACTATGATAGGGTTCGCAATAATAGTGACGACATTGTTGGAATGCCACACTACGTAGAAGCAGGGATCCTTCACTGGTTATTTAAATCATTCTCAGAGTTTGTGCACTAATTAACAATTGGAATTTTTTTAATTTAAACATAATCATGTTTGCTGTAGATGATTAAAACATCAACATGCAATGCTTTAATTTGTAGATCAATTAGTAACTTTCAAGGTAAGCAAAGGCCGTGGGGATACATGATATTGGGGGAAAAAAACAATTTTTTTCATTTTTTCTGTAAAATTCTGTTTTGAGAATCTTCCTCCAATACAGGAACACCTCAATTGATGAGTAATTATCCACTAAATAAAGGCAACAGTAGTATACCGCTGCAAAAATCGTAAATTTATGGACAAAAAACAAAATCGTGGAAACAAACTAAAACTGAGGGAAACGCATTAAATATAAGAGGAGAACAACAACGCAACATTCAAATGTAACACACATAACAATGGACTAAGCATTAGACAAAATCCGATGAGAATAACCAATATTAACATCAAAACCAAGTACATGAATTTGAAATTGAAAAGTATCGTGACACGTCTTATAGTAATATGAATTCGCACTCAAATATAGGAGAAAACAAACGACACAACGGAAACACAACGTAAAAATGTTCCACACACAGAAACGAACTATGATATAACAATGGCCATTTTCCTGACTTGGTACAGGACATTTTTAAAGAAGAAAATGGTGGGTTGAACCTGGTTTTGTGGCATGCCAAACCTCGCACTTTCATGGCATTGTTAAATATAACATTAAAATGACAACATAATAATACAGGACTACAATACAAATAAATAGGAGAACGTATTAGGCAAAGAAAAACATGAATAATAGATAACAAAAGGCATCAGGTTTAAAATTCATTACGTCAAAACCGTGCCTTGTCCACACAAGACTTACCAGTGACGCCCAGATATAAAAGTTCGAAAGTCAAAAAAAGGTACAAAGTTGTACAGCTCTGAGGATCAAAAGTTGAAAAAGGTTATGTTAAAATAAAAGTTAATGTATCTGAACACTTAAAATGTGACATTTAGTATATGATTAGTAGTCTTCCATTAAAACTAAATTTTGAGTACATGTACCAACATAATCATTGTAATGGTAAAAAAAAAAAAAATTAAATGTTGCATTTTGTAGTTTAAACCTATTTATTCATAAAATTTACAAATATTTCAAAATGTAAGATCTGGAAACAAGCTTCACACAGTTAACATCAATCATATTGGCTTTTATTAGTACCTGTATCCCTGTGATGAGAGTTGTAACTGGGAACTTTATCAATGGAAATTTAAATCTGAATAGATTTTTCAGTTCTCACTTTCTTAAAGACAAATCCCTCTATTGTTTATGCGCATATACAAGCGCAACAGTACTATGCCGTCAGCGGTTTATGACGTCGCGGTTTCCGCGAACTGGAAACGTTTATTAGAGTTATTCCTCTTTGAGCCGATGGAGAGAGTGACAATCGTTTTGATAGGTTAATTTTCCGAGAAAAAAAATGAAAATTGTTTTTATATAATAAACATGTTCCAGAATTGGATAAAATATGAGAATGAAAAGAGAGTCAACTATACAGCAATCTAACAACAACAAATACACAAAAATGACTGCAAAGAAACGATACAGAATCTGGATACTTGACAGAAAGATGAGCCAATCAAATTATAATATAATACTTTTTTCCTTAATTTTCTATATGTATAGACTTTCGTAGGTTCTTAATTATATCGATATTTTACAAATCATTAAGAAAGTACGAAAATCATCAATCATTCTGGACATGTCCTCAAAATTCAATGTATCTTTAGCAATAGGTACATAACGTGCCTATATATGGATATGGCAAATTGCACTGACGTATTTTGAATGTGTACGGCACTTACATTTTCACATGAATATAATAATTAGATTTCTGACAAACACCAACAAAACAGTAACCTAACGACGTATACATGTAAAACAAAGTACATCTAGAGACGTTAACATAAAAGCTTCTAACATTCTAGGTTTTTTATATGACCATTCCGAGTTTGTTCCGATTTACCAAATTTGATATTTATGTGCAAGGTGCGCAATTTTTGTATGAAAAAAACATAATCGTGTCTGTGTTAAAAAGTTGTCGGAATGAAGAATTACAGAGGAATGCATATGGAAAAAAATCAATTAAAAGGAGATTTGAGAAAAGAGGTCGGACTAGGTTTTATCCACACTTACGGTATGACATCTGTATGAGTATACTTAGACTGAGTTTCTAGCAACATTACGGAATATTTGGACATTCATCGATGCCTAAGGATGAATGATCAAAACAGATATGATGTTAATTAGACCTCGTCAACACTTGCACGGAATTGAAATAAAATCTATCTCTGAAGAGCATCTCTCGTTTTCGATCTTTTAAGAACTTGTGCGTTTACATTTAGTATACATTGCATATCTAAAATAATCGGTCTAACCATTTCGATAACAAAAAATCGTAGAAAATTGAATAAGGAAATATTTGGTTCATGGGATAATTATATGCTTCTGCATTTATTAATTTTATTTTTTATTACCATTCATAAGTAATCATAAACAAAGAATTGTCAGAAAAAATTACTTATAACGGAAGATGAGTAATTTACAGAAAATAAAAAATAATAATGAATAAATACAATTGAAAAGATATTTTTTAAAAGGTGCACCGATTACCACACGTATAGTAAGCGAATATGGAACGAATACGTAACAGGGCATCAGTTGAGCACTGAAACGAGTATTTACGCCTTAGTATAGGGTTATTTTACCTCTAAGAACCAATATAATTTATAGCATCAGAGGCAAGAAAAAAAATGGAAAAGATTTGTTTAAAAAGGTGTTACCTCTAACAAACATATTGTAAGCGAATAAGTAGCAGGTCATCGGTCTAGCGCTAAAACTGGTATGTTTCACTTTTAAGAACCCATACCTAACACCAGAGACAAGAAAACAATTGAAAAGATTTGTTTCGTAATAGGTGCAACGTATTTCAACGTATAAGCAAATAAGGAACGAATAAGTAATGGTATCAGTCGAGCGCTGAAACGGGTCCTGTCTCAACTCAGGAGTCGGTAATTAAGGGGTTGTTGTTTGTAAAAGAACTACATCTATTAGTTTTTCATTAATTTTGTTTTGTTATTTTCTAGTTTGAATTGTGTTACATTTGTCCTTTCGGGACCTTTTGTAGTTGTTTATGCGGTATGGGATTTGCTCAATGTTGTAGGCCGTACTTTGACCCATAATTAATAATTTCCTATGTCAATTGGTCATTTGTGGAGAATTGTGTTATTTGCAATCATACCACATCTTCTTTATTATTTATATATTTTCAGAAGAATGACGCAAAAAACGTCGAAGATATTTATTTGGTTTTTATTATCTCTATGGCACGTTCTGTCAAATCATTTGAGAATAAACACTGAAATCAACTTTTTTTAAGAACATTTTTAAACTGACAATGCGCAGATTTATTTTCATATCTACATAAAACACTTGGAATTTTATATCGATTTATTGATTGAAAAGTCGATCGCGATGTATATAAAACGTTTTCACTTGAAGAAAAATCGGTCTTTTAAAACTACATCTGGAGATGGAATGTTTACGTCCGATTGAAGATAAATCTTTCTCATTTTTGCAATACTAAATATCGGCGATCTCAGAAATGATCGATCTTTATTGTTAGTGGAAACGGAGTCTTATATTTCTAGGCAGTTGCTATTTGTCCGGCTAGCCGGACGAATAGTACCAGGACTATTTGTCCGGCCAATACAATGCGCATGTCATTATTTGTGTGTGCGTGTTATATTATCTTCAGCAGCACCAGGGGGTAGCACATATGTTTGCAATCTTTATTGTTAGGGCCTGATCTTGTTACTAGTAATTGAAATTGTTGTTTACTGCATACCAGAATATTGTCCAATCAATGACGAATAATGATAAAAAAATCATGTATAATATATTCCAAATTTTCAAATTAGTAGAGAGAAAAAATTACTAGTAAAACAAACTTAAGTATTGTTTGACTCAGTAGAGAATTTTAAGTTAACGTAAAGGATTTTGCGTAGCTGAAAAGGGTACAAAATTATTATGTCTGTAGCTGTCAAATAGAATTATAGACCCCTTGACATAAAGTTATCCATATTTTGAGTGAGAGATGGGAGATTTTTCTATAATGCCCCCCCCCCCCCCCAAAAAAAAAAAGAAAAAAAAAGTGAACAACACTGTTAAAATCGTGTTTAGACATTCTAGGTTGGATTTTATTTTATTTACGTGAGGGGTCGGGATGACACGGTGTGCTCCTTTTCCCAAATTACTCTTTTCTTTTTTTCTCCCAATCCCATCTTTGTTGTCCCCTGTATTTCATTATCCCACTTTTTATAATCCTATATCCAACATCCTTCAAGGTTGTAACCTCCCCCCCCTTTCTTTGGTCCCTTTCATAAGATTATATCATTTTTTGAAGTTCATACTATCGTTTTTCATTGTTAAATTCCGATAAAATTGCAAGATTTATCACAAATATTGATATCGCCGTTTTCAGCCATGATCTTAAAATTGAAAATCAGTGATCGGATTACACGCGCCCCCTCGGTGCTACTGAAGATAATATTACACACACTTCCGAAAGCACATTATATGACATGCGCATTGCAATGGCCGGACAAATAGCCCTGGCACTATTCGTCCGGCTAGCCGGACAAATAGCCACTCCGATATTTCTAATGATTTTAAGTAATGAGGGCCCTCATGGGGTTTTTGATTATGTGATTACTTGGCCGTTTTTTTAATGATTATTTGATTATTAAGCCAAATATTTCATGATTATTTGATTACCTAGGACTGTATTTTTAGTTTATGATTATTTGATTACTAAAGATAAGCAAATATTTAATGATTATGTGATTATATTGGCAAAAAAATGGTGATTATGTGATTACTAGTACCCCCCCATGAGGGGCCTCAGTAATTATCATCAAAATAAAAAGGAACAACATTCTTAAACGAAATTAAAATTCATGATATATACCTGAAGCTAAATTCTGTCTTGTCTTTCAGATATACTTTGATTGAACAATGATATTATATAAAAATGTCTTCACTATTTTAAAAAGAATTTCTGTTAAACACATAAGCACTATGAAGAACCTGAAATGAAATGTTCATAGAAGCATTCGTGTGTACATTTGTACAACGCATTGTTTTCCAACCACCGCATTTATATTACGTGTCTGTGATTATATACTGACTTAAAACTAAGTACTATCATGTGTAGATTAATGTGAATTTATCGTAGTTTAAAAATCAGCAAATAACGAGAACTGTGTTGTCCCTAATTTGTGAGGGCCCTCATGGGGTTTTTGATTATGTGATTACTTGGCCGTTTTTTTAATGATTATTTGATTATTAAGCCAAATATTTCATGATTATTTGATTACCTAGGACTGTATTTTTAGTTTATGATTATTTGATTACTAAAGATAAGCAAATATTTAATGATTATGTGATTATATTGGCAAAAAAATGGTGATTATGTGATTACTAGGACCCCCCCATGAGGGGCCTCATTTGTAAGAATATAGCCTAAACCGGCCGAACGTCTTTCGACGTTGTTTTTAGAATTGGCGCAATATGTTCCCGCCAATTCAAATTGTTACCCACTTTTTAGAAATATCTCTTTTTCCATTACGGTGACCCCATCTTTTTATTTCCTTATTTTGTTTAGATATAAACAACGCATATTCTATTGAAGACTCATGGAGAAATTATTGGTCAATTTTTTTTAAACTTAATTTTTTTATAGGTATTTCACAATAAAAAAAGGCGGGAAAACTATTATAGCAACTTATCATTATTATTTTCCATTCAGAAAATGGTGATATTATTAAAATAGTTTGTATTAACAACTAGGTTAACAAAACAGACAAGTTTTTATTGGATACGGACTTTTAAAAAAATATTACACTGCTATTGAGTAGAAGTCCCAATTTCCAAATTCCGTGAAAAAGATGGCGTTTTAAATCGAAAACGAGGTCGGTGACCCCATTTTTTTATTTGCTTATTTTAAAGCTTTTACCTAGCCTAAAGTAAAAATAAAATATAAAGAAGATATTATTGGTAGATCTGAATAGAAGGATTTGTCTTTAAGAAAAAAATTAAAAATCTTAAGAGTACTGTCACAAAAAATGGAAGATGGCCGTAGCCTGCAGTTCAGTGGTACGCAATTAAAATTTCAAAAAATATTGTTACAGTAGTAGTTGTTAAATGACAGAATTCAGTTGAATTTTAGATAATTAACTATCAACTTTAATCAAATGTTTAGATTTAGAAGATGCAGATCTCTTCCATTGGTCAAAATTGAATCCTAAACTAAGAAAATGAAATTACATAAAACAACAATTGATTTCAATATGGCAACCTTTCTTATATTGATTATTTATTAATGTTTTTTTCTATGTTTTAGCTGTTCTTTTTTTCATTCTTTACATGAAGACTATCAATACCCCCCCCCCCCCCCAATTTTTTTTTTAGAATCAATGACCGTCTTTCCCCTCAGAGCTAGTCAGCTCTTTGATTAGTTCCAACTGACAACCTCAGTGTTGATAGGCTAGTAATACAGTTGATAAACTACTTAGACCACTGGGTTACCAAGGCTCTGTTTTCTAATCTACTGTAAGAATAAGAAGATGAGATAACTCTTTCTTCACCAGAGACCAAATGACATAGAAAATGACATTATGTAGGTCACCTTACAGCCTTCAGCAATGAGTAAAATGCAAACCCCTTAGTTAGCTAGGAATGGCCCAAAATGTAAAACAATTTATTTTCTATATGCAAAAGTTTGACCTCAACCTAATTGTCCTAAGGAAAAAAAGTTGATGAAGGTATAATGATCAGTTGCTTTTGTTATTAACAAGGAAAATTATTTTTTTGTTCTATTTTGTTCTTGTATTATGTTACGGAATCAACAATGCATTAGTTTCTACTATCATTGAAAATCTTTTATAATTTCCATGTTTAAGGAATTTAGGGGATATAGGATCAATGCTTGGAGACCTAAGACATATGGCTATAGATATTGGAGCTGAGATTTCAGAACAAAATGCACAAGTGGATAGAATATCAAATAAGGTGAGTGATTTAAACTAAATTAATAGATGTGTTTTCAGTAAGACAGGGCTGTAACAATGTTTCAATACTGTAATAATTTATCATGTTTAATACTTTTGGTAAAACTTGTGTTTCACCAAATTAGAAGATTGTGATATTAATTTACTGTTAAAATACACAGAAATATGACATTTAGATCCCTAAATCAACATTTTTTTGTTACAGGATAGTTTTGTTTTCAAAATATAATACATTATAAAGCTACAATAAAAGGGGGTACAATACTAACATCTGGTTAAATAAATATGAACATTTTCATGAATCTGTGATGCTTGAAGGCATCATCTTGCATCTGGAAGGTGATGTCTTTGTTGAGGCATTGCTTGTTGCATGGGCATAGATCCTTGAGGCATCTGGAAGGTGATGTGTTTGTTGAGGCATTGCTTGTTGCATGGGCATAGATCCTCAAGGCATCTGGAAGGTGATGTGTTTGTTGAGGCATTGCTTGTTGCATTGGCATAGATCCTCAAGGCATCTGGAAGGTGATGTGTTTGTTGAGGCATTGCGTGTTGCATGGGCATAGATCCTCAAGGCATCTGGAAGTTGATGTCTTTGTTGAGGCATTGCTTATTGCATGGGCATAGATCCTCAAGGCATCTGGAAAGTGATGTCTTTGTTGAGGCATTACTTATTGCATGGCCATAGATCCTCAAGGCATCTGGAAGGTGATGTCTTTGTTGAGACATTGCTTATTGCATGGCCATAGATCCTCAAGGCATCTGGAAGTTGATGTCTTTGTTGAGGCAATGCTTATTGCATGGGCATAGATCCTCAAGGCATCTGGAAGGTGATGTGTTAGTTGAGGCATTGCTTGTTGCATGGGCATAGATCCTCAAGGAATCTGGAAGTTGGTGTCTTTGTTGAGGCATTGCTTATTGCATGGGCATAGATCCTCAAGGCATCTGGAAGATGATGTGTTAGTTGAGGCATTGCTTGTTGCATGTGCATAGATCCTCAAGGCATCATTCGCCTGGAAAGTGTTCTTCATAAAAAATCTTGTTGTTTTTTTCAATGAAATTTGAAAGATAGGAAATTTGTTGGATAAATAAGAAAGCAAGTTGTGGAGTGAACTGATAGAATTATCTATTATATATTTTCAGAGTTTAGCATCTGACGGTCAAATACAAGCAGCTAACAAAAAAGCTATGAAAATTTTAGCCGATAACTCAAGTGATTCAAGCGACTCCAGTGTAAGTACAGTATAAAAGTTTTTATGTAAAAGTCCCCTCTTTTTTCAAAGAACCCCAAGTGTTTATAGAGTATAATCAGAGCTGAGCAGATAAGAATTAGGCAGGAGGAATCAATTCCATTTAACTTTAGACTTGAGTTTCCTTACAAAGTTGACCCTTAATTGATCCCATATATTGATCTCTTATAATTAGTGGAGTTATAGGACCTTTATCATATTATGATTATGGTATCACATAGACACAGTATGGAACACAATTTAATAGATATAGGAAGATGTGGTATGATTGCCAATGAGACAACTCTCTATCCAAGTCACAATTTATAAAAGTAAATCATTATAGGTCAGGGTACAGTCTTCAACCTGGAGCCTTGTTCACACGGAACAGCAAGCTAAAAAGGTCCCCAAAACATCAATACATCACAGGGGATATTTTGCTAGGATGTAGCAATCTTGTTAAACTTGTTGTGGTTATGTTTGTGGAAAAACAGATGTGAAAGTCACTGACTTTTGATTTGCTGACATTTTCTGAAAGGTTCATGTTAATTGATTTGAAAGTAATATGATGGAAACAAGTCATTGGAGAATACAACTCAATCTGAAGAATCAAAACTTCTCAGTTTTACTGAAGGATCATCATATCACGAAAAGAACAAAACAATGTTGTTTTTTTTTTAAATTTCATTACAGTGAACATTATGTTCTATATTAAAAGATACCTTGAGCTTCTTTTTTTGAAATTTTTGTACTTTTAAATACCTATCAGTGGACTCATTTGGGCCCCTGGATTCAGTCATACTTTCAACCAGTTTTCAGATTTTTCAATAATTTTAGTTGAATAAAATTGAGAATGGAAATGTGTATCATGTCAAAGTCAGACAACAGCCCGTCCAAAGAGTAAAAATCTACCCTTTGACCTATCCTCACCAATTACATACCAAAAGTTGCATTATATAAGAAAATAATTTTGATATAATAATAATTTTTACATTAACCCTTTCCTCCATGGATTTTTTTTTTTTAGCATACTTGATTTGCATAGGATTTTTTTCATCAAAAAAAATTAATAAGGTTTAAAGTGTTAATGCATTGTGAAAACAAATATTTCATCAATGAATTTGAAGTCAGATATTCTCATGAATCTCCTTTTTATATTGTATACAATTTTTTTTAAATCTGATGCAGGCGTTTTGGAGTCAAAGCCTTTCAACTGAGGTACTACACAGGCGTCAAAAGGCGTCATTATGGAGTAAAGGGGGTGGCGTCAAAAGGTGTCTTTATGGAGGAAAGGGATATATGTTACAGGAAGAAGAAAATGATATGTTTCCACCCATGAATATGACAAGAAGTTCAAAACTGAAAGATTTTGACACTACTGTTGAAAGTATAGGTAAAAATCAGTCTTTTTCTTCCTTACCACATCAAATATTGTATTGCTTCATTCATTGTATTGATTTTTTGTCTTTTTAAGAAAAGTATACACAATTTCAATGATAGCATCATACTTAAGCTAAGAATTAATCATACCCCAACAATAATCTTACAACTGTTCACCTGTTTTGTTACTTTATTTAGACTAATACAAACTTGTGATATTATTTGTCCATGTGACCACCTACAACAACTTTTCGGTATCTTCTGTTTTTACAATTATGTTTGTGATTTGCACAAATTTTGTCAATTGATTCGTACCTCCATCTTTTAGAAAGTTTGCTACTCTCCATGCAGATTGTTTATAGACTTTTGACAAGGAATGGAGATAGCGAATGTTGGCCATTAATGCTAGGTGTTTTTAAAATTCTAGTTGTTACAAATATACACTATATAATCAATAATTAGATTGAACTAATTTGCTAACAATTCTAAAGTACACTTTTAAATTCTCACCACAATGATTACTGTAAATTCAGAAACTATTGTGTGCATTTATTATTGCAATTATGCCATTTTAGACTTAAATGCAATTTTAATTAACCAGGATTTTGAGAAAAATTCTGTTAATTCATATACAAAATTTCAAAATGCTTGTTTAAACTATTGCGATAATAACCCTGCAGCATTTTTCACAATAATAAACAAAATTGCAATAATTTCCGAATTTACAGTATCATATAAATAATTATGGATAAACAAAAATGAAAGAATTATATTTGATTAAATGCAGACAAGTTTGTCATTCACCTTGATTCATAGAAAAATATATTCCAATGTAGTGGCTGGCATGTAATGTTATAAAGTACACATTTGTATCAGAATCATACAGCTGTAAAGGCTTGTGCAAAAAGATTTGTTCAAGGAAAGCTCCTGTACAAAGAGATTTGGTCAAGGAAAGCTCTTGTGCAAAGAGACCATGCAAGGTCCTCATGGGTAGTCAAGGTCATTAAAATGAAGCTTTGTCATGGTGTACGCTATCTTTCTGCACAAGAGCTTCCCTTGACCAAATCTCTTTGCACAAGAGCATACCTTGACCAAATCTCTTTGCACAAGAGCTTTCCTTGACTAAACCTCTTTGCACAAGAGCTTTCCTTGACCAAATCTCTTTGCACAAGAGCTTTCCGTGACCAAATCTCTTTGCACAAGAGCTTTCCTTGACCAAATCTCTGCACAAGAGCTTTCCTTGACCAAATCTCTTTGCACAAGAGCTTTCCTTGACCAAATCTCTTTGCACATGGGCTTTCCTTGACCAAATCTCTTTGCGCATGGGCTTTCTTTGACCGAATCTCTTTGCACAAGAGCTTTCCTTGACCAAATCTCTTAGCACAAGAGCTTTCCTTGACCAAATTTCTTTGCACAGGAGCTTTCCTTGACCAAATCTCTTTGCACAAGAGCTTTCCTTTACCAAATCTCTTTGCACAAGAGCTTTCCTTGACCAAATCTTTTTGCACAAGAGCTTTACGTGACCAAATCTCTTTGCACAAGAGCTTTCCTTGACCAAATCTCTTTGCACATGGGCTTTCCTTGACCAAATCTCTTTGCACATGGGCTTTCCTTGACCAAATCTCTTTGCACAAGAGCTTTCCTTGACCAAATCTCTTTGCACAAGAGCTTTCCTTGACCAAATCTCTTTGCACAAGAGCTTTCCTTGACCAAATCTCTTTGCACATGGGCTTTCCTTGGCCAAATCTCTTTGCACAAGAGCTTTCCTTTACCAAATCTCTTTGCACAAGAGCTTTCCTTGACCAAATCTCTTTGCACAAGAGCTTTCCTTGACCAAATCTCTTTGCACATGGGCTTTCCTTGACCAAATCTCTTTGCACATGGGCTTTACTTGATCAAATCTCTTTGCACATGAGCTTTCCTTGACAGAATATTCCTGCATGAAAGCTTTCCGTTGACTGAATTCTTTCTGCACAATCCTTCCGTTGACTGGCGTCTCCTCCACTATTTGAATTTTCCTGGGATCTACACGAGGTATACATTGTTTATACCATACACTTATATCAACAGTACAAAGAAGATACAGCAATAGCTACAAGCAAAGTTCTAATTCAGTCAGTCGAGACAGTGTAAAACAGTAAGTTGATGTAGATTGATAATATTTCTTGTAAAAGTTCTCTTATTATTATTTTTATATTTAAAGTGTGTCTGATATCATTTGTAATGAAAAATAAAAAAATATGTATATGCTTCTTCTTTCAAAATACTAAGACGGTTAATGTATGCAATCTGTTAGATAAGTCCAATTTTAGGAGTAGTTTACCCAATATATATGAAATAGTCCCATAGATTGGGTGACACAAAACTATTTTTAAGTCTTAAACAGTTATGTCAATAGATGTGTTTCTTTACAATATGTTTAGCTCTTAAACAGTCAGTGTCTATAAAGTTATAAATAAAAGCTTGTTTATATGCCTTTTCTCATCTGATGATTAAATTTTTAGAGGACAGAATATATGGATGGAATCTGTCCAGGCTGCTGTGAAATCCTACAAAGTAAGAACTACTAGTAATGGGAGAATTGATACGGAAACAGATAGGAATAAAGATAGATATTTCTCATCCTTTTCACCTCCTTTATTTGGATCTGATGAAGAGCAGAGATATAGAAAAAATATAGTGGAGAAAGAAAGAAGAAAAGTGGAACAAAATAGAATGATTAATCACAGTACCAAGGAAGGCAGAGAAAGGGAAGATGAAAAGCTTTCTGAAAAGAAAAGGAGAACATTAGATCAAAAAGGGATGAAGAGACTGCAGTGTGAAAGAAAAAAGCAGAATGATGAAGACAGGTGGAAAGAAGAAATAAGGCAATTGGAACAAGAAAATAAACAGAAACTAGAAGAAAATGAAAGAGAGAGAGAAAAGATAAGAAATGAAAGAAGAGCTGCTTTCATTGAAAGAAAAACAAAGAGAAATGGTATGAGTAAAAGAAGTATATATTTTAAGTATCCCAAATATTGGAAATTTGTCAAATTGTCAATTCCTTGTTTAAATTAGTGGAAGCTGTTTTTATCATTGAGTGTATACATGTAATTGTATGTGGACAATTTAATGTATTAATTACAAACAAAAGTGCACCAACGCCTGGTGAAGCTGTAGTACCGTAGAGTCCATAATGTGGATACCTCGAGTATACAGGGTCGTTATGATAAAAAACATAAAATGTAAAGTCTTATAACAACAACACTTTAGGGACTGCTGCAGAAATATTGATCAATATGTTTCAGTGCCTGGGTGCCCTAGGCACCGAAACATGTTGATCAATAAATTTCTGCAGCAGTCCCTAAAGTGTTGTTTTTATAAGACTCTCTAAAATTTAATTTATAAGTATGAGAGTACAGAAGGAAAATTTAGAATTTTCAATCAGCAATCACCTTGAAAAAACCTGTGGTGATCAAATTGCAATTGTTTTCCATTCAGAAGTTTAGGCCCTTATAGAAACGAATTTGTTGTAATTCAAAAATTATTTGCTTAGTTTCAAAGGAGAGGTAGAAGGTACCAATTGCAAAGGGTTTTAAAACTGACAACACCATGGCAAAAAAAAATTATGACCAAATGACAGACAATAGTTTACAAAACACACAAAATAGAAAACTAAAGACTTCACAGCATAAACACAACCAAAACAATAATCTGCCTTTTGTGAGGCCATAGAAAAAAATATCTTTGGTTCTGGTTTCTCTACCTTTCCCTTATTTTAAGATGCTACACTAACAAAACTAAAAAAAATTTGTGGTATTTATGACTAAGCACTATTAAAGTGACAATATTTACTCTATGTTTCATATTAAAAAAAAAAGTCCTATTTTTGCATCAGATGTAACAGAACCACAAATTTCATTTCAATTGTCCTAAAGCTCACTTTTAATTTTGTAACCAGTAATATTGATTGTAAAATTAAGTCCTCTATTATTGTATATTATAGCTGAACAGGCAGACAGATTACCAGTTTACAGAAGAGAAAAAATACAAGACTTACTTTTGTTAGATGTCACTCCACTGTCTCTTGGTATAGAAACAGTTTGTGGTCACATGACACCTGTTATCAAGCGTAATACAACAGTTCCTACTAGAAAGAGTCAGACATTCACTACTTCAATAGACTACCAGATCAGTGTGTTGATTCAGGTTTATGAAGGGGAACGAACTTTGGCAAAGAACAATAACTCTCTGGGAACATTTGTACTGACTGGAATACCTGCTGCACCAAAAGGAGTACCGCAGATTGTTGTCACCTTTGATATTGATGCCAATGGTATTTTGACAATATCTGCAGAAGATAAGCTTACTGGAAAGAGGAAAATCCTTACAATTACCAATGACAAAGGTAGGGATTTTTATGCCCCACCTACGATAGTAGAGGGGCATTATGTTTTCTGGTCTGTGCATCCATCTGTTTGTTCGTCTGTCTGTCCCGCTTCAGGTTAAAGTTTTTGGTCAATTTGAAGTCCAATCAACTTGAAACTTTGTACACGTGTTGCCTATGATATAATATTTCAACTTTTAATGCCAAATTATATTTTTGACCACAATTTCAAGGTCCACTGAACATAGAAAATGATAGTGCGAGTGGGGCATCCGTGTACTATGGACACATTCTTGTTAATGACTAGTTGACCACAAATTCCAAAAAATACAGCTTTACTGTTTGTTTTGCAGTTCTTCATCTTTTTGTCATTATTTAATCCTAAAATATCAATTATAACTTTATCATAATAACAAAAGAATTTTTAATAGTGAGGAAATTGGGAATATATTGCAATGAAAATTACTGCTGATGTTTTTATTTTTAACGTTGTTCTTTAGGTCGTTTGGGGTCAAAAGAAATAGATAAAATGGTCAATGAAGCAAAGAAATTCAAGACTGAGGATGAACAACAGGAAAAATGTATTTCTGCAAAGAATGCTTTGAAAGGCTTTACACTTAACATGGTATCAGCAATTGATTTTGAAAAACATGAAGTTTACAGAATCGAAAAAATACAAAACCCACTTTTGTTACATGTTACTCCAATATCTCTTGGTATAGAAACAGTCTGTGGTCATATGACACCTGTTATCAAACGTAATACAACAATTCCTACAAGAAAGAGCCAGACTTTCACTACTTCAGAGGACTACCAGATCAGTGTGTTTATTCAGGTTTATGAAGGGGAGAGAACTTTGGCCAAGAACAATAACTCTCTGGGAACATTTGTTCTGACAGGAATACCTGCTGCACCAAAAGGGGTACCTCAGATTGTTGTCACCTTTGATATTGATGACAGTGGTATTTTGACAATATCTGCAGAAGATAAGATTACTGGAAAGAGGAAAATCCTTACAATTACCAATGACAAAGGTAAGGATTTTTAATTATTAGTTGACCACAAATGCCAAAAATTGTCATACAGTTCTTAATCTTTTTGTCATTATATAATCCTTATATATCAATTTTAACTCTATCATAATAACAAAAGGATAATGAGAAAATTCAGAATATATTGCAATGAAAATTACTGCTGATTTTTTTATACGACTGCAAAAATTGAAAATTTCTTGGTCATATATTGGTATCAGGTTGGCGTTGTCATCGTTGTCGTCCGAAGACATTTTGTTTTCGCACTCTAACTTTAGTAAAAGGAAATAAAAATCTATAAAATTTAAACACAAGGTTTATGACCATTGAAGAAAGGTTGGGATTGATTGGGGTGTTTTGGTCCCAACAGTTTAGGAGTTAGGGGCCAAAAAGGGCCCAAATAAGCATTTTTCTTGGTTTTCGCTCAATAACTTAAGTATAAGTAAACAGAAATCTATGAAATTTAAACATAAAGGTCTATGACCACAAAAGGAAGGTAGGGATTGATCTTGAGAGTTTTAGTCCCATTAGTTAAGAATTAGGGGCCAAAAACAGGTCCCAAATAAGCATTTTTCTTGGTTTTTGCACAATAACTTCAGTATAAGTAAATAGAAATCTATGAAATTTTAACACAAGGTTTATGACCACAAAAGGAAGGTTTGGATTGATTTTGGGAGTTTTGGTCTCAATGAATTAGGGGCCAAAAGGGTCCAAAAATTAAACTTTGTTTGATTTCATCAAAAAATAAATTATTGGGGTTCTTTGATATGCCAAATCTAACCATGTATTTAGATTTTTAGGTCGAAATCTAAATTGAGCCTGATTTTAACAAATATTGAATTCTTGAGGTTCTTTGATATGCTGATTCTAAACATGTACTTAGATTTTTTATTATAGGCCCAGTTTTCAAGTTGGTCCAAATCGGGGTCCAAAATTATTATATTAAGTATTGTGCAATAGCAAGAAATTTTTCAATTGCACAGTGTTCCGCAATAGCAAGAAATCTTCAATTGCACAGTATTGTGCAATAGCAAGAAATTTTCAATTGCACAGTATTGCGCAATAGCAAGAAATCATCAATTGCACAGTATTGTGCAATAGCAAGAAATCTTCAATTGCACAGTACTGCGCAATAGCAAGAAATATCTAATTGCACAATATTGTGCAATAGCAAGAAATTTTCAATTGCACAGTTTTGGGCAATAGCAAGAAATATTTAATTGCACAGTATTGTCCTGTTTTTAAATTGGTCTACATTAAGGTCCAAAGGGTCAAAAATTAAACTTTGTTTGATTTCAACAAAAATTGAATATATGGGGTTCTTGAATATGCTGAATCTAACCATGTATTTAAATTTTGGATATTGGATCATAATAGGCAAATGTCCAATTTAAAATTTTTAAGTTTTTAAGTTTAAGTTCTTAGACCACATTCATTCTGTGTCAGAAACCTATGTTGTGTCAACTATTTAATCACAATCCAAATTCAGAGCTGTTTCAAGCTTAAATGTTGTGTCTATACTTGCCCCAATTGTTCAGGGTTCAACTCTGCGGTCGTATAAAGCTGCGCCCTGCTGAGCATCTGGTTTAATTTTAACTTTGTTCTTTAGGTCGTTTGGGGTCAAAAGAAATAGATCAAATGGTCAATGAAGCATACAAATATAAGGCTGAGGATAAACAACATAGAAAATGTATTTCTGCAAAGAATGCTTTGAAAGGCTATACACTTAACATGGTATCAGCAATTGAATTTGAAAAACTCAGAGGTAAATTGAAAATGGATTGCAATGTAAAAAGAATGCTACAATGTGCAAATGGATGACTGTGCTACTAGAGTGTGAGTGATGAGGATATAATGGATTATATATATAGTGCTGAGCCATTATTGAACAATGACTTTCAGTCAACTATTGGAGCTTGAAGTGAAGTCATCAAGGGATATGCCAAGTTACTCATAGTAGCACTTCAAAAAAGATCACAGAAAAATGAGATTATTATCAGCCTTCTAAATGTCCCTTGCTGCAGTACAGTATGAGTGAATGGCTTTGCCTCGATCTTGTGGTGTCTCTAAATATTTTTGTATCTATAAAAATGTTTGTTGACTGCTGAAAAATCAATTAAAATTATATTTAGCAATTTCTTTCTCTGTTTTTAATCTGGACTCAATACCTACTACAAAAGTAAAGGTACTGATAAAACCAAAAAGGACAAAAGTTAAGTATAACCCAGTAGCTATAATTGTTGTCAAATGAGAAAATATATCAGTAATGAAATTTGCCCTCCAATATAACAACCAAGCGAACTAACTCCCACCTTATTTACTTCAATGGAAATAACCTATAGATTAAAGTTACAATTGTTATGAGCTGATTATATAATAGTAACTTATAATCCTGTATATTGCATCATTTTACTAAAATTCTGCTTTATTTATCATTTTACTAACTTGTAACTTGTAAACATTTGCTATTCTCTTATGTTCAATATTTATATATATTAAATTTGAATTCTGATCCAATCATGCTGAATGAACCAATACAGTTTGTATATCCTGTCTATGAGGGTGTCCATCAATTTCTCATTAAATATGTCTGTTCCTATGTCATATGGATGACAAGGAAGTTGTGTTTAAAAAAGGGGGTTTATTTTATTTGAAATACCTCATTGGACAAGAAAAATGCTTCTAACACTATTTTATTTAGTTGCTTTAAATACAAATCAAGTGTAAATATTTTAATCAGAATTAAGGAAGCATAAACCATTACTGACTAGTTAATGTATGGATCTCCCTAGTTAAATATATGTCTGTATAGGATTCCTATCTCCCTAGTTAATGTATGGATCTTCCTAGTTAAATATATGTCTGTATAAGATTCCTATCTCCCTAGTTAATGTATGGATCTCCCTAGTTACATATATGTCTGTATAGGATTCCTATCTCCCTAGTTAATGTATGGATCTCCCTAGTTAAATATATGTCTGTATAAGATTCCAATCTTCCTAGTTAATGTATGGATCTCCCTAGTTAAATATATGTCTGTATAGGATTCCTATCTCCCTAGTTAATGTATGGATCTCCCTAGTTAAATATATGTCTGTATAGGATTCCTATCTCCCTAGTTAATGTATGTATCTCCCTAGTTAAATATATGTCTGTATAGGATTCCTATCTCCCTAGTTAATGTGTGGATCTCCCTAATTAAATATATGTCTGTATAGGATTCCTATCTCCATAGTTAATGTATGGATCTCCCTAGTTAAATATATGTCTGTATAAGATTCCTATCTCCCTAGTTAATGTATGGATCTCCCTAGTTAAATATATGTCTGTATAGGATTCCTATCTCCATAGTTAATGTATGGATCTCCCTAGTTAAATATATGTCTGTATAAGATTCCTATCTCCCTAGTTAATGTGTGGATCTCCCTAGTTAAATATATGTCTGTATAGGATTCCTATCTCCCTAGTTAATGTATGGATCTCCCTAGTTAAATATATGTCTGTATAGGATTCCTATCTCCATAGTTAATGTATGGATCTCCCTAGTTAAATATATGTCTGTATAGGATTCCTATCTCCCTAGTTAATGTATGGATCTCCCTAGTTAAATATATGTCTGTATAAGATTCCTGTCTCCCTAGTTAATGTGTGGATCTCCCTAGTTAATGTATGGATCTCCCTAGTTAAATATATGTCTGTATAGGATTCCTATCTCCCTAGTTAATGTATGTATCTCCCTAGTTAAATATATGTCTGTATAGGATTCCTATCTCCCTAGTTAATGTATGTATCTCCCTAGTTAAATATATGTCTGTATAGGATTCCTATCTCCCTAGTTAAATATATGTCTGTATAGGATCCTATCTCCCTAGTTAATGTATGGATCTCCCTAGTTAAATATATGTCTGTATAAGATTCCTATCTCCCTAGTTAATGTGTGGATCTCCCTAGTTAAATATATGTCTGTATAGGATTCCTATCTCCCTAGTTAATGTATGTATCTCCCTAGTTAAATATATGTCTGTATAGGATTCCTATCTCCCTAGTTAATGTATGGATCTCCCTAGTTAAATATATGTCTGTATAGGATCCTATCTCCCTAGTTAATGTATGGATCTCCCTAGTTAAATATATGTCTATATAAGATCCCTATCTCCCTAGTTAATGTGTGGATCTCCCTAGTTAAATATATGTCTGTATAGGATTCCTATCTCCCTAGTTAATGTATATATCTCCCTAGTTAAATATATGTCTGTATAAGATTCCTATCTCCCTAGTTAATGTATGGATCTCCCTAGTTAAATATATGTCTGTATAGGATTCCTATCTCCCTAGTTAATGTATGGATCTCCCTAGTTAAATATATGTCTGTATAGGATCCTATCTCCCTAGTTAATGTATGGATCTCCCTAGTTAAATATATGTCTGTATAAGATTCCTATCTCCCTAGTTAATGCGTGGATCTCCCTAGTTAAATATATGTCTGTATATGATTCCTATCTCCCTAGTTAATGTATGTATCTCCCTATTAAATATATGTCTGTATAGGATTCCTATCTCCATAGTTAATGTATGGATCTCCCTAGTTAAATATATGTCTGTATAGGATTCCTATCTCCCTAGTTAATGTATGTATCTCCCTAGTTAAATATATGTCTGTATAGGATTCCTATCTCCATAGTTAATGTATGGATCTCCCTAGTTAAATATATGTCTGTTTAGGATTCCTATCTCCTTAGTTAATGTATGGATCTCCCTAGTTAAATATATGTCTGCATAGGATTCCTATCTCCCTAGTCAATGTATGGATCTCCCTAGTTAAATATATGTCTGTATAGGATTCCTATCTCCCTAGTTAAATATATGTCTGTATAGGATTCCTATCTCCCTAGTCAATGTATGGATCTCCCTAGTTAAATATATGTCTGTATAGGATTCCTATCTCCCTAGTTAATGTGTGGATCTCCCTAGTTAAATATATGTCTATATAAGATTCCTATCTCCCTAGTTAATGTATGTATCTCCCTAGTTAAATATATGTCTGTATAAGATTCCTATCTCCCTAGTTAATGTATGGATCTCCCTAGTTAAATATATGTCTGTATAAGATTCCTATCTCCCTAGTTAATGTATGGATCTCCCTAGTTAAATATATGTCTGTATAAGATTCCTATCTCCCTAGTTAATGTATGGATCTCCCTAGTTAAATATATGTCTGTATAAGATTCCTATCTCCCTAGTTAATATATGGATCTCCCTAATTAAATATATGTCTGTATAGGATCCTATCTCCCTAGTCAATGTATGGATCTCCCTAGTTAATGTATGGATCTCCCTAGTTAAATATATGTCTGTATAGGATTCCTATCTCCCTAGTTAATGTATGGATCTCCCTAGTTAAATATATGTCTGTATAGGATTCCTATCTCCCTAGTTAATTTATGGATCTCCCTAGTTAAATATATGTCTGTATAGGATTCCTATCTCCCTAGTTAATGTATGGATCTCCCTAGTTAAATATATGTCTGTATAGGATTCCTATCTCCCTAGTTAATGTATGGATCTCCCTAGTTAAATATATGTCTGTATAGGATTCCTATCTCCCTAGTTAATGTATGGATCTCCCTAGTTAAATATATGTCTGTATAGGATTCCTATCTCCCTAGTTAATGTATGGATCTCCCTAGTTAAATATATGTCTGTATAGGATTCCTATCTCCCTAGTTAATGTATGTATCTCCCTAGTTAAATATATGTCTGTATAGGATTCCTATCTCCCTAGTTAATGTATGGATCTCCCTAGTTAAATATATGTCTGTATAGGATCATATCTCCCTAGTTAATGTATGTATCTCCCTAGTTAAATATATGTCTGTATAAGATTCCTATCTCCCTAGTTAATGCGTGGATCTCCCTAGTTAAATATATGTCTGTATAGGATTCCTATCTCCCTAGTTAATGTATGGATCTCCCTAGTTAAATATATGTCTGTATAAGATTCCTATCTCCCTAGTTAATGTATGTATCTCCCTAGTTAAATATATGTCTGTATAGGATTCCTATCTCCCTAGTTAATGTATGGATCTCCCTAGTTAAATATATGTCTGTATAGGATCCTATCTCCCTAGTTAATGTATGGATCTCCCTAGTTAAATATATGTCTGTATAGGATCCTATCTCCCTAGTTAATGTATGGATCTCCCTAGTTAATGTCCATTGGTCACTTCATTCACCTTGTCTGTCCATTGGTCACTTCATTCACCTTGTCTGTCCATTGGTCACTTCATTCATCTGTTTGTTCAACAAATATTGTTGTCACTCTTTACAGAGAAACCGGTACTGATGCAAAAATATTCTACAAGATATTCATATATGTTGGAAAGTGAAGAAAGTGAAAGTGATACAGACATGGGTTTTAATTTATTTGATGATGGTAAATATAATTGATTTTTTTTTTATCACAATAATGTCTTTCTGTCTGTGACACAATATAAAGTTTTGATTTCATTAAAATTGAGAATGGAAATGGGAGAATGGAGAGGAGACAACAACCTGACCTAAGAGCAGAAAACAGCAAAAAGGCCTTCAATGGGTCTTCAACACAGCGAGAAAATTCTGCAAATGGAGCATGCATTCAACTAACCACTAGACAAAAATGTGGACTAGTTCAGTGTAAATGGACGTCATACTTAATTAAAAAATAATATATAAATGAACTAAAATTAAAATCATATAAGACTTAACAAATGCTCCTGACTTGGGAAAGCTTACAAAGTATCACATCTTTAGTTATGCTCAGTTGTGTTTATAGTGTTTATATTTATCTTCTGATAAGATAGGTTTTTAAAATGTTTTTAACAATTTAGTGGCGTTACTAACTAAAATGATCTTTACGCCAAATATGATTATATGGTTTCATTGGCTTTCAATACTTTTGAAGCTTTATCTATTTGATATTGATTTAGAAATTATTGCATTTTGTCTCAACTTAAGGCTATTTCTTTTTATATCCCCAGACTATAGTAGCCCAAAAATGAAATCTTGATGAAAAAAGCAAATCTGAAGGTGTATACCTCCTTTCTCTATCTGTCCCACACAGGACAAAGGTCTGAAATTTACACAAAATAACTTAAACCCATATGAACCTATCTACTGACTGTTTAAAATCTAAATACACTTTGGGATTGACAACTTCTGGTATCTGGTCCAGGTGAAGCCAAAAATTGGAAAAAATTGGAAATGTATGTTTTTTTTGTATAATGGCATTCTTAAGACACCATATAACCAGAATAGTTTCTCTCAGACTTTATCACTTTGGCCATTGATGTAGGTCCCTGTCTATTGAGGCTATAATAATCTACATCTATTATCATCCATTGGTCTTGTAAGTAAGGAAATAGGACCCCCAAAAAATTGTCAAACTAAAGTTTTTTGCAGCAGAGGGCCAACTTTTGGCAAAATATCAAATGAATTTTAAATTCTCATCAGAAACAGACTTCATAATAGGTGAGATAATTGACAGTAATTTCAACATTGGAGGATTGTTTTGTATATCTCAGTCACTTAATTACTTCAGTTTTCTGATATATATTTTTTGAAGTATTATATTGGAGTATGATGCATAACATGACAACAAATGTATTTCAAATCTTATTGTAGAACAAGCTCCATTAGCCACGATGCCAACTAAAGAAAGTACAAAAGCAAAGCCAACTCCTAAACTTGAGTATTATGAAGAAAGTGAAAGTGTTGATGATGACTTAGGTTTTGACTATATATTTGATGATGGTAAGATAAACCTAGATTATTTTCAAAGTTTTTAGAGGCCTGTTTTATAGACCATATTATGTATGGTATAACGTTGTCTGTCGGTTGTCAATATGTCAGACATTAACTCAATTTAAAAGCTCTTTAACCAATTTTCATGAAACTTTACTGATTTTTAGCTCACCTGGCCTAAAAGGCCATGTGAGCTTTTCTCATCACTTGGCGTCCGTCGTCGTCTGTCGTCGTGAACAATTTTTCAAACATCTTCTCCTCTGAAACTACTGAAAAGATTTGAATGAAACTTAAAATGATTGTTCCTTAGATTATCCTGCACAAAGTGTTTGCTTCGATTTTTGATCCGTCAAAAAACATGGCCGCCGTTACTTAAAATAGAACATAGGGGTCAAATGCAGTTTTTGGCTTATATCTCAAAAACGGAAGCATTTAGAGCAAATCTGACATAATTTGGGGTAAAAATGTTCATTAGGTCAAGATCTATCAGCCCTGAAATTTTCAGATGAATCAAACAAACCATTGTTGGGTTGCTGCCACTTAATTGGTAATTTTAAGGAAATTTTGCAGTTTTTGGTCATTATCTTGAATATTATTATAGATAAAGATAAACTGTAAACAGCAAAAATGATCAGCAAAGTAAGATCTACAAATAAGTTAATATGACCAAAATTGTCAATTGACCCCTTAAGGGGTTATTGTCCTTTAATGACAATTTTTCAAAATTTGTTCATCACATTTACTAACTTTAAAAAATCTTCTCCTCTGAAACTACTGAATGGATTTGGATGAAACTTAGCATGATTGTTCCTTAGATTATCCTGCACAAAGTGTGTGCTTGGATTTTTGATCCGTCAAAAAACATGGCCGCCGTTACTTAAAATAGAACATAGGGGTCAAATGCAGTTTTTGGCTTATATCTCAAAAACGAAAGCATTTAGAGCAAATCTGACAGGGGTAAAAATGTTCATTAGGTCAAGATCTATCAGCCCTGAAATTTTCAGATGAATCAAACAAACCATTGTTGGGTTGCTGCCACTTAATTGGTAATTTTAAGAAAATTTTGCAGTTTTTGGTCATTATCTTGAATATTATTATAGATAAAGATAAACTGTAAACAGCAAAAATGATCAGCAAAGTAAGATCTACAAATAAGTTAATATGACCAAAATTGTCAATTGACCCCTTAAGGGGTTATTGTCCTTTAATGACAATTTTTCACAATTTGTTCATCATATTTGCTAACTTTAAAAAATCTTCTCCTCTAAAACTACTAAACCAAATTCAACCAAACTTCAACTGAATGATCAGTAGGGTGTATAAAATAAAGTTTGTGCTTTATTTTTTATTTCGTCAAAAAAACATGGCCGTCATGGCTAAAAATAGAACACAGGGTAAATTGCAGTTTTTGGCTTATATCTCAAAAACTCCAGCATTTAGAGCAAATAAGACAAGAAGTAAAAGTATTTATTAGGTCAAGGTCTACCTGTCCTGAAATTTTCAGCCGAATTGGGTAACTGGTTATTCAGGTATAATGCCCCGGAATTGATGATTTTAAAGAAATTTTGCAGTTTTTGGTTATTATCTTGAATATTATTATAGATACAGATAAACTGTGTATAGCAAAAATGTTAAGCAAAGTAAGATCTACAAATAAGTCAATTTGACCAAAATTGTCAATTGACCCCTTAAGGAGTTATTGCCCTTTAAAGACTTTTTTCACAATTTGTTCATCATGTTGACTTACTTTAAAAACTCTTCTCCTTTGAAACTGCTGTATCAATTTCAGCCAAACTTAGGCTAAATGAGTTTCAGAGTATCTAGTATAAATTTTATATTTCATTTCCTTGTATGTCAGAAACATAGCTCCTATGGCTAAAATAGAACAAAGGAGAAAATGATTTTTTTTTTGCTTTTGAAGAAAATAGGACGATTCAAAGAACATTTAAATAAATTGAAAAGCCAAAATAATCATTGATGAGAGATTTAACCAAAAAAATTAAGGTGAGCGATTCAGGCTCTTGAGAGCCTCTTGTTTTTTTAAATTTATAGGTGTAAACTCCCTTTTGATTTTTATAAATTTTGGATATTATGTTTTAAAATTATGGGGTTACTATTTCACCAAAAAAGGGGATTTTTCTAGTTTTTTTCGGACAAATATTTTGCAATCATACACATTTTCTTTTCTTTTTTTTCTATCTTTAAGCTTTAACATTTTCTCTTAAAAGTTTTAGGGGGAGATAAGAACAATATTTCAAAAGATAAAGGATTTTAGATTATCTCCCATGCATGGAAACTTATTAAAATCATATTGTAATTTTACATATCTTTCACTGAATAGAATCTGTTTTAATTCAAACTGGTGTATTATTCTTATGAATATAGAAGACTTTTTATAAGAAAAAGTTATGAAAGCTAAGTTTTGACATTTTTTTAGCAATTCTAAAATTACTTCTCATTACCTTTTTGAATGACTTCACAATGACAATGTGTATAGAAACTTTAAGATACAATTTTATAGGACCATTAAAGTGGATTTTAAAGTTATGTAGAAATAAATAAATAAAGATATATAAAGAATTAAAAGATTTATAGAATTGGCAGTATCTTTTATATTCTAACCTTGCACTCTGATGTCTTGACTTTGTTTTTGGCAATTGTGTAATATTTCAAACGATTTGAACAGGCTGATTTGATAAAGCAAATTGCAACTGGGTCAGAATTTTAAATGACATGCAATAAGTTGAGTCAATTCACAGTAATATCATTATTTAGGCACAGCAAAGACTCTAGCAAGACATCTATGTGTGTCCACACTTGTATCTGTTAAACTATAGAAGGTGCTCATCCATGAAATTATAACACTTACATATGATCTGACTTATTTACTGAGTTGGTATTTTGAGTTATGTAAAAACTACTCATGAACAAGATAACACATTTATACCTCAGGCTGTTTATTCATGTGTGAAGGGTTCCATAATACTCTACCAACAGAGGACTGATATATTGACCAGTGTTATTATCTCACTTCTGGATATTATTCTTGTTGGGGAAATTGTTTACAAAATGTTGTTTGAAGAATCAGGTTTGTTTTATTTTTTATAATGAAATTTATCCTGAAATTTTAAGAAGTGCATTTATTTAGGGATATCAATGATATGTTTATCATTTCTAATCTTTTATATAGATTATAAGTGATGGTTTTCCTGTTTGAATTGAAGGCTTTAATTTGACCAATTACTTAAACTTTTTATACGACCGCAAATTTTGAAAAAATTTTCGTCGTATATTGCTATCACGTTGGCGTCTGCGTCGTCGTCGTCGTCGTCGTCCGGCGTCCGAATACTTTTAGTTTTCGCACTCTAACTTTAGTAAAAGTGAATAGAAATCTATGAAATTTTAACACAAGGTTTATGACCATAAAAGGAAGGTTGGTATTGATTTTGGGAGTTTTGGTCCCAACATTTTAGGAATAAGGGGCCAAAAAGGGCCCAAATAAGCATTTTCTTGGTTTTCGCACCATAACTTTAGTTTAAGTTAATAGAAATCTATGAAATTTTGACACAAGGTTTATGACCACAAAAGAAAGATTGGGATTGATTTTGGGAGTTTTGGTTTCAATAGTTTAGGAATAAGGGGCCAATAAAGGGCCCAAATAAGCATTTTTCTTGGTTTTTGCACAATAACCTTAGGTTAAGTAAATGGAAATCTATGAAATTTAAACACAATGTTTATGACCACAAAAGGAAGGTTGGTATTTATTTTGGGAGTTTAGGACCCAACAGATTAGGAATTAGGGGCCAAAAAGGGACCCAAATAAGCATTTTTCTTGGTTTTCGCACTATAATGTTAGTATAAGTAAATACAAATCTATGAAATTTAAACACAAGGCTTATGACCATAAAAGGAAGGTTGGTATTGATTTTGGGAGTTTTGGTCCCAACAGTTTAGGAAAAAGGGGCCCAAAGGGTCCAAAATTAAACTTTGTTTGATTTCATCAAAATTGAATAATTGGGGTTCTTTGATATGCCGAATCTAACTGTATATGTAGATTCTCAACTTTTGGTCCCGTTTTCAAATTGGTCTACATTAAGGTCCAAAGGGTCCAAAATTAAACTTAGTTTGATTTTGACAAAAAATGAATCGGTTGGGTTCTTTGATATGTTGAATCTAAAAATGTACTTAGATTCTTGATTATTAAAGTTTTTTTGGTCCAGTTTTCAAATTGGTCTACATTAAGGTCCAAAGGGTCCAAAATTAAACTTTGTTTGATTTCATCAAAAATTGAATCCTTGGGGTTCTTTGATATGCCAAATCTAACTGTGTATGTAGATTCTTCATTTTTGGTCCTGTTTTCAAATTTCAAATTCTACATTAAAGTCCAAAGGGTCCAAAATTAAACTAAGTTTGATTTTAACAAAAATTGAATTCTTGGGCCTCTTTGATATGCTGAATCTAAACATGTACTTAGATTTTTGATTATGGGCCCAGTTTTCAAGTTGGTCCAAATCAGGATCTAAAATTATTATATTAAGTATTGTGCAATAGCAAGTCTTTTCAATTGCACAGTATTGTGCAATGGCAAGAAATATCTAATTGCACAATATTGTGAAATAGCAAATTTTTTTTTAATTAGAGTTATCTTTCTTTGTCCAGAATAGTAAGCAAGAAATATCCTATTTGTGCAATAGCAAGAATTTTTTTTAATTGGAGTTATCTTTCTTTGTCCAGAATCAACTTAAATCTTTGTTATATACAATATACAATGTATATACACTTTTTACTACCAACTGATAAATTTAAATAATCTTTACCATTCAGTGATAACAAGCAGTTTTTTTACATCTTAATATTTTATGATGTATTTAAATGAGTAGTTATTGTTGCAAACTCCATTAGAAATTTGAATTGATATCAGTTTTGAAAAAGGGAAACGGGGATGTGAAAAAAAAGGGGGGGGGGGGTTAAATTTTTCTCATTTCAGATTTCATAAATAAAAAGAAAATTTCTTCAAACATTTTTTTGAGAGGATTAATATTCAACAGCATAGTGATTTGCTCAAAGGCAAAAAAAACCTTTTAAGTTCATTAGACCACATTCATTCTGTGTCAGAAACCTATGCTGTGTCAACTATTTAATTTTAGATTTAAAAAGTTTGAAGAAGAAATCTTTAATTGATTTGTAAAATCTTGGCATTTGTTTTGTGTAAAAAAAAACCATGTAATGTCAAAAATTTGATCACAATCCAAATTCAGAGCTGTATCATGCTTGAATGTTTTGTCCATACTTGCCCCAACTGTTCAGGGTTCGACCTCTGCGGTCGTATAAAGCTGCGCCCTGCGGAGCACCTGGTTATACATTGAGTCTTATTGACACTCATACCACATCTTGTTTATATGAATATGTAATTACATTAGATGTATGTTTCATTATGATACTTTATTCTGATTGGCTAACTGCACATCACATGTTATTCCGTAAGCAATTGCATTGCTCAATAAAACTTTTCATTCATGATAACACGTGGTCCCACAATAAAGAGCACATGTGAATTAAATAAAACAATAATAAAATTCGTGTTTTCATGATCATTGCTAAAAAAATGTAATTATAAGTATTGAATTTGTAACTTCATAGGGTTGTCAAAGCGTTGACCGTGCGCACATTTTTAGTATGAAGCACTTCCGCTTTTTTTGGCCTTTCTTTTTTTTATGACCAACAAAATTTTTGCTGTTGTATTTTGGTATCACATCGTCATCAGAAAAGACACTTAGTTTCCAGACAATAACTTTGATTTAAGTGAATGAATCTCTATGAAATTTAAACACAAGGTTTGAAACCACAAAGGAAAGGTTGTGTTTGATTTTGAGGGTTAGGGTCCCAACAGTTTAGGAAATAAGGGCATTAAAAGAGGTCCAAATAAGCATTTTTATACGACCGCAAAAATTGAAAATTTTTTGGTCGTATATTGGTATCACGTTGTCGTCGTCGTCTGCGTCGTCGTCCGAATACTTTTAGTTTTGCACTCTAACTTTAGTAAAAGTAAACAGAAATCTATGAAATTTTAACACAAGGTTTATGACCACAAAAGGAAGGTTGGGATTGATTTTGGGAGTTTTGGTCCCAACAGTTTAGGAATGAGGGGCCAAAAAAGGGCCCAAATAAGCATTATTCTTGGTTTTCGCACAATAACTTTAGTATAAGTAAATATAAATCAATGAAATTCAAACACAAGGTTTATGACCACAAAAGGAAGGTTGGGATTGATTTTGGGAGTTTGGTCTCAACAGTTTAGGAATAAGGGGCCAAAATTGAACTTTGTTTGATTTCATCAAAAATTGAATAATTGGGGTTGTTTGATATGTCGAATCTAACTGTGTATGTAGATTCTTAATTTTTAGTCCCATTTTCAAATTGGTCTACATTAAGGTCCAAAGTGTCCAAAATTAAAGTTAGTTTGATTTTAACAAAAATTGAATCATTGGGGTTCTTTGATATGCTGAATCTAAAAATGTACTTAGATTTTTTATTATTGGCCCAGTTTTCAAGTTGGTCCAAATTGGGGTCCAAAATTAAACTTTGTTTGATTTCATCAAAAATTGAATAATTGCAATAGCAAGAAATCTTCAATTGCACAGTACTGTGCAATAGCAAATATTTTCAATTGCACAGTATTGCGCAATAGCAAGAAATATCTAATTGCACAATATTGTGCAATAGCAAGAAATTTTCAATTGGAGTTATCTTTCTTTGTCCAGAATAGTAGTTGAATCAACTTAAATCATTGTTTTATACAATATACAATGTATATTCACTTTTACTACCAACTGATAAATTAAAACAATCTTTACCATTCAGTGAGTAGTTATTGTTGCAAACTCCATTAGAAATTTGAATTCAGATCAGTTTTGGAAAAAGGGAAAGAGGATGTGAAAAAAAAATGGGGGTGGGGGTTAAATTTTTCTCATTTCAGATTTCATAAATAGAAAGAAAATTTCTTCAAACATTTTTTTGAGAGGATTAATATTCAACAGCATAGTGAATTGCTCAAAGGCATAAAAAATATTTTAAGTTCATTAGACCACATTCATTCTGTGTCAGAAACCTATGCTGTGTCAACTATTTAATCACAATCCAAATTTAGAGCTGAATCCAGCTTGAATGTTGTGTCCATACTTGCCCCAACCGTTCAGGGTTCAACCTCTGCGGTCGTATAAAGCTACGCCCTGCGGAACATCTGGTTATAGTTTCCAGACAATAACTTGTGTGTAAGTGTATGGATCTTTCTGAAATTATATTACAAGGTTCCATACAAAAAAAGGAAGGTTGGGATTGCTTTTGGGGGTTATGGCCCTAACTGATTAGGAATAAAGGGTCAAAAACAATACTTTTCTAATACTTTGTATAAATTGCTTATTTCTTGTCCAATTTAAATGGGGTTTTATTCTTGAGTTCTTGGGGTTCTTTAATATGCTGAACTTAACAATGTATTAAGATTTGGATTTTGGGCCCTGTTTTTAAGTTGGTTCACATTGAGGTCCAAAGGGTCCAAATTTTAACTTTGTTTGATTTCATCAAAAATTATATATTGGGGGTTCTTTGATATGCTGAATCTAACCATGTATTGTGATTTTGATTTTTGTCGATCCTGGAACTTTTGTTGCAGAAAGCTCGACATAGGGATAGTGATCCGGTGGCGGCGGCGGCAGCGGCGTTAGCTAACTTTTTAAAAGCTTTATATTTTAGAAGGTGGAAGACCTGGATGCTTCATACTTTGTATATAGATGCCTCATGTTACGAAGTTTCCGTCAGTCACATGTCCAATGTCCTTGACCTCATTTTCATGGTTCAGTGACCACTTGAAAAAAAAGTTCAGATTTTTTGTAATGTTGAATTCTCTCTTATTATAAGTAATAGGATAACTATATTTGATATGTGCATACCTTGCAAGGTCCTCATGTCTGTCAGACAGTTTTCACTTGACCTTGACCTAATTTCATGGATCAGTGAACAAGGTTAAGTTTTGGTGGTCAAGTCCATATCTCAGATACTATAAGCAATAGGGCTAGTATATTCGGTGTATGGAAGGACTGTAAGGTGTACATATCCAACTGGCAGGTGTCATCTGACCTTGACCTCATTTTCATGGTTCAGTGCTTATAGTTAAATTTTTGTGTTTTGGTCTTTTTTTCTCATACTATATGCAATAGGTCTACTATATTTGTTGTATGGAATGATTGTAAGGTGTACATGTCTAGCGGGCAGATGGCATGTGACCTTGACCTCATTTTCATGGTTCAGTGGTCAAAGTTAAGTTTTTGAGTTTTGGTCTTTTTATCTAATTCTATATGCCATAGGTCAACTATATTTGGTGTATGGAAATATTTTATGATCTTTATGTCAGATGCGCCGGTTTTATTTGACCGTGACCTCATTTTCAGGGTTCATTGCACAGTGTTAAGTTTTTGTCGAGCCTGCAACTATTGTTGCAGAAAGCTCGACATAGGGATAGTGATCCAGCGGCGGCGGCTACGGCGTTAGCTAACTTTTTAAAAGCTTTATATTTTAGAGGGTGGAAGACCTGGATGCTTCATACTTTGTATATAGATGCCTCATGTTACAAAGTTTCCGTCAGTCACATGTCAAATGTCCTTGACCTCATTTTCATGGTTCAGTGACCACTTGAAAAAAAAGTTCAGATTTTTTGTAATGTTGAATTCTCTCTTATCATAAGTAATAGGATAATTATATTTGGTATATGCTTACCTTGCAAGGTCCTCATGCCTGTCAGACAGTTTTCACTTGACCTCGACCTCATTTCATGGATCAGTGAACAAGGTTAAGTTTTGGTGGTCAAGTCCATATCTCAGATACTATAAGCAATAGGTCTAGTATATTCGGTGTATGGAAGGACTGTAAGGTGTACATGTCCAACTGGCAGGTGTCATCTGACCTTGACCTCATTTTCATGGTTCAGTGGTTATAGTTAAGTTTTTGTGTTTTGGTCTTTTTTTCTCATACTTTATGCAATAGATCTACTATATTTGTTGTATGGAATGATTGTAAGATGTACATGTCTAGCGGGCAGATGTCATCTGACCTTGAGCTCATTTTCATGGTTGAGTGGTCAAAGTTAAGTTTTTGAGTTTTGGTCTTTTTATCTAATACTATATGCCATAGGTCAACTATATTTGGTGTATGGAAATATTTTATGATCTATATGTCAGTCCCGCAGGTTTTATTTGACCTCGACCTCATTTTCACGGTTCATTGCTCAGTGTTAAGTTTTTGTGTTTTGGTCTATTTTTCTTAAACTATAAGTAATAGGTCAACTATATTTGTTGTATGGAAGCATTGTTAGCTGTACATGTCTGCCTGGCATGGTTCATCTGACCTTGACCTCATTTTCATGGTTCATTGGTCTTTGTTTAGTTATCTTGGTTAATGCTAAGTTTATGCGACAGTTTTTAATAAAGTTTTATACTTAGGACTATCAACATAATATCAATAATTAGTAAAGAAGGCGAGACATTTCAGGGTGTGCACTCTTGTTGTGTTTTGGTCTATTTTTCTTAAACTATAAGTAATAGGTAAACTATATATGTTGTAGAGAAGCATTGTTAGTTATACATGTCTGCCTGGCATGGTTCATCTGACCTTGACCTCATTTTCAAGGTTCATTGGTCTTTGTTTAGTTATCTTGGTTAATGTTCAGTTTATGTGAGAGTTGTAATAAAGCTTAGCTTTATACTTAGGACTATCAACATAATATCAATGATTAGTAAAGAAGGCGAGACATTTCAGCGTGTGCACTCTTGATTTTTTATTTTTGGTCCCGTATTCAAATTGGTCTACATTAAGGTCCAAAGGGTTCAAAATTAAACTTAGTTTGATTTTAACAAAAACTGAATTCTATGGGTTCTTTGATATGCTGAATCTTAACATGTATTTAGATTTTTATACGCCCGTCAAAATTTTGACGGGGCGTATTATGGCATATAAATGTCTGATGTCCATCGGTCTGTCTGTCTGTCCGGCGTAAACATGTTGCACTGTAACTTTAGAACGACTCATCCAAATTTCATGAAACTTAATATAGCTGTTTCTTATGATGGTCAAATGATCTGTATACTTTTTGGTGAAAATAAGATTGAAACTTTTTGAGTTTCGGCTCTTTGTAACTAAAACAGGGGTGTGTTTTTTTTTCACATGTCGCACTGTATCTCAAAAACAATTCTTGATTATTGCTTCAAACTTTACACACTTTTTTGTTATATTAATCTTAATATCTGTATACTTTTTGGTGATGATTCAAAATTTCATTTTTGAGTAATTGTATATTTTGTAAAAGCGTGAGTTTTTTTTTACATGTCGCACTGTATATCAAAAATGAATTATAATTATTGCTTTAAACTTTACACTTTAAATGTTATATTAATCTAAAGATCTGTATACTTTTGGTGATGATTCAAAATTTTATTTTGGAGTAATTGAGTATTTTGTAAAAAAAGGGGAGGGTTTTTTTGGTGAAAATAAGATTGAAACTTTTTGAGTTTCGGCACTTTGTAACTAAAACAGGGGGGTGGTTTTTTTTCACATGTCGCGCCGTATCTCAAAAACAATTGATGATAATTGCTTAAAACTTTACACACTTCTTTGTTATATTAATCTAAATATCTGTATAAAAAAACAGGGGGGGGGGGGGGGGGGGGTTCACATGTCCCGCCGTATCTCAACAATATATGGTTATTGCTTAAAACTTTCTCATAAACTATTTATGATTATTGCATAAAACTTCCACACAAGACGTCAGGCTTATCGTGCGCTCATGGCGCAGCTGTATATTGATAATGGACCCAGTTTTCAAATTGGTTTAAATCAGGGTCCAGATTAAACTTTGTTAGATTTCAACTAAAAAATTGAATACCTGAGGTTCTTTGATATGCCAGATCTAACCGTGTATTTAAATTTTTCATTTTAAGTCCTGTTTTCAAATAATTCTACATTAAGGTCCAAAGGGTTTAATATAAAATTTAGTTTGCTTTTAATGAAAATTAAATTTTTGGGGTTCTTTGATATGCTGAATCTAAACATGTATTTAGATTTTTAATTATGGGCCCAGATTTCAAGTTGGTCGAAATCGGGGTTTAAAATTAATCTTTGTATGATTTCAACAAAAACTGAATATATTGGGCTCTTGATATGCTGAATTTAACCATGTATTTAGATTTTTGATTTTTGGGCCCCGTTATCAAAATGATCCACATTGAGATCTAAAGGGTCCAAAATTGAACTTTATTTGATTTCATCAAAAATTGAATTCTTGGGGTTCTTTGATATGATGAATCTAACCATGTATTTTGATTTTGGATATTGGAATACCACAAAGGGATGTTAAGAATTGTCTTTGGGAGTTATGGCTCAAACTTTTAAGGAATAAGGTGCAAAAAAAGGGGGAAAAGGGTTTCCAGGTTAATGGACAATTACTTAAGTACAAAACATGATTTAAAAGCAGTATAAGGTTTGTAATTTAAACTCATTTTAATAGCTCACCTAAACTGCTCTTAAATTATGTATATTGGAAATTTGCCAAAAACTTGAGTTTAATAAACTTCATTGGAAATTTGCCAGTATAAAATGTTGCATTGGAATTATCTTTCTTTGTCCAGAATAGTAGTCAAATCAACATAATTCATGACTGTATGACATTTTATATTTTATGATGTATTTAAATGAGTAGTTATTGTTGAAAACTCCATTAGAAATTTGAATTGAGATCATTTTTGTCGAGCCTGCAACTTTTGTTGCAGAAAGCTCGACATAGGGATAGTGATCCAGCTGTGGCGGCGTTAGCTAACTTCTTAAAAGCTTTATATTTAAAAAGGTGGAAGACCTGGATGCTTCATACTTTGTATATGGATGCCTCATGTTACAAAGTTTCCGTCAGTCACATGTCCAATGTCCTTGACCTCATTTTCATGGTTTAGTGACTACTTAAAAAAAAGTTAAGATTTTTTGTAATGTTAAATTCTCTCTTATAGGATAAGTAATAGGATAACTATATTTGGTATGTGTGTACCTTGCAAGGTACTTATGCCCGTCAGACAGTTTTCACTTGACCTCAACCTCATTTCATGGATCAGTGAACAAGGTTAAGTTTTGGTGGTCAAGTCCATATCTCAGATACTATAAGCAATAGGTCTAGTATATTCGGTGTATGGAACACTGTAAGGTGTACATGTCCAACTCGCAGGTGTCATCTGACCTTGACCTCATTTTCATGGTTCAGTGGTTATAATTAAGTTTTTGTGTTTTGGTCTGTTTTTCTCATACTGTATGCAATAGGTCTACTATAATTGGTGTATGGAATGATTGTAAGGTGTACATGTCTAGCTGGCAGGTGTCATCTGACCTTGGCCTCATTTTCATGGTTCAGTGGTCAGAGTTAAGATTTTGAGTTTTGGTCTTTTTTTCTAATACTATATGCAATAGGTCAACTATATTTGGTGTATGGAAATATTTTATTATCTATATATCAGTCGCGCAGGTTTTATTTGACCTTGACCTCATTTTCATGGTTCATTGCTCAGTGTTAAGTTTTTGTGTTTTGGCCTGTTTTCTTAAACTATAAGCAATAGATCAGCTGTATTTGTTGTATGGAAGGATTATTAGGTGCACATGCCTGCCTGACATGGCTCATCTAACCTTGACCTATTTTTCATGGTTCATTGGTCAATGTTTAGTTTTCTTGGTTAATGTTAAGTTTATGTGACAGTTGTAATAAAGCTTTATATTTAGGACTATCAACATAATATCAATTATTAGTAAAGAAGGCGAGACATTTTAGCGTGTCCACTCTTGTTGGAATAAGGGAAAGGGGGAGGTGAAAAAAAATTGGTGGGGTTCAAATTTTTTCTATTTCAGATTTCAGAAATGAAAAAGAAAATTTCTATAAATATCAAAGGATTAATAATCAATAGCAAAGTGAATTGCTTCAAAGCAAAAAAAAAACATTTTAAGTTCATTAGACCACATTCATTCTGTGTCAGAAACCTATGCTGTGTCAACTTTTTAATCACAATCCAAATTCAGAGCTGTACCCAGTTTGAATGTTGTGTCCATACTAGCCCCAACCATTCAGGGTTTGACCTCTGTGGTCATATAAAACTGCGCCCTGCGGAGCATCTGGTTTTATGTCATACAAATTGACTCATTTTCCTAAGCATTACTTATATTGCAATTAGCCTGAACACAAATTTTGTACTTAAGTACTTTTACTGCACAAGAAGATGTAAATTATAATTAAATGTATATTAATTTATATATTTTTACTGTACAATTAAAAGATTGTTTGAAACTTAGAAAATTGTCAGATGATAAGGATTTTAACTCTTAAATACAATTCCTAGGGGACACCGCAGGTGGGAGTCAGATACCTGCTCAACAAGGTAGTTACCAGCAACAAGGAACCAGTGCTCCTAACATGCCTGGATCTGGAGGGTACCAGTCTAGGCCAATGCCATGTCAGCAACCAGGTGGGCCAATGCCACAACAAATGGCACCACAAGGTGGATCTATGGCACAATCTATGCCTCCCCAGGCTGTCTATGGTAAGTTGAGTTTTATTTTCAATACACTGATGTTTGACAACTTATTTATATAAAATAACTTGTATTTTTTGGAAATGGTGAATGTGTCAAAGAGAGGACAACCAAACCAAAGAGTAAAATAACAACAAAAAAATACCAAAGAGCACAGGGTAATGTATTAACTTACATTTACGTATCCTCTTCGCTCCGGTCTGAGCATAAGGTCAGGGTAATGTATATTACTTACTTTTACTTATCCTCTTCGCTCTGGTCTGAGCATAAGGTCAGGGTAATGTATATTACTTACTTTTACTTATCCTCTTCGCTCCGGTCTGAGCATAAGGTCAGGGTAATGTATATTACTTACTTTTACTTATCCTCTTCGCTCCGGTCTGAACATAAGGTCAGGGTAATGTATATTACTTACTTTTACTTATCCTCTTCGCTCCGGTCTGAGCATAAGGTCAGGGTAATGTATATTACTTACTTTTACTTATCCTCTTCGCTCCGGTCTGAACATAAGGTCAGGGTAATGTATATTACTTACTTTTACTTATCCTCTTCGCTCTGGTCTGAGCATAAGGTCAGGGTAATGTATATTACTTACTTTTACTTATCCTCTTCGCTCCGGTCTGAGCATAAGGTCAGGGTAATGTATATTACTTACTTTTACTTATCCTCTTCGCTCTGGTCTGAGCATAAGGTCAGGGTAATGTATATTACTTACTTTTACTTATCCTCTTCGCTCCGGTCTGAGCATAAGGTCAGGGTAATGTATATTACTTACTTTTACTTATCCTCTTCGCTCGGGTCTGAACATAAGGTCAGGGTAATGTATATTACTTACTTTTACTTATCCTCTTCGCTCCGGTCTGAGCATAAGGTCAGGGTAATGTATATTACTTACTTTTACTTATCCTCTTCGCTCCGGTCTGAACATAAGGTCAGGGTAATGTATATTACTTACTTTTACTTATCCTCTTCGCTCCGGTCTGAGCATAAGGTCAGGGTAATGTATATTACTTACTTTTACTTATCCTCTTCGCTCCGGTCTGAGCATAAGGTCAGGGTAATGTATATTACTTACTTTTACTTATCCTCTTCGCTCCGGTCTGAACATAAGGTCAGGGTAATGTATATTACTTACTTTTACTTATCCTCTTCGCTCCGGTCTGAGCATAAGGTCAGGGTAATGTATATTACTTACTTTTACTTATCCTCTTCGCTCTGGTCTGAGCATAAGGTCAGGGTAATGTATATTACTTACTTTTACTTATCCTCTTCGCTCTGGTCTGAGCATAAGGTCAGGGTAATGTATATTACTTACTTTTACTTATCCTCTTCGCTCTGGTCTGAGCATAAGGTCAGGGTAATGTATATTACTTACTTTTACTTATCCTCTTCGCTCCGGTCTGAGCATAAGGTCAGGGTAATGTATATTACTTACTTTTACTTATCCTCTTCGCTCCGGTCTGAGCATAAGGTCAGGGTAATGTATATTACTTACTTTTACTTATCCTCTTCGCTCCGGTCTGAGCATAAGGTCAGGGTAATGTATATTACTTACTTTTACTTATCCTCTTCGCTCTGGTCTGAGCATAAGGTCAGGGTAACGTATATGTTCACATGTTATTATTCTGTGTATTTCTAGTTACTATTGTACACTCTGTGTGTTCATATTTTGTAAAAATCATCCTCTATTTGAAAGTGTGTCTTTAGGTCTCTATAACATGCTGGGGATGATCATGCAAGGATTTATTGCTGAATGTTAGTGCATAGTGATACATGCCTTACATCAAAAAGAGTAATTTCGGTAACGGAAATATTAATAAAGTTCAATGTTACAAGATAAAAAATGTTTTGTATGTTGACTTCAAGACATGTTGATTTTACTATCCCAATTGTGTCAAAGTTAGAGATTTTGGTGAAAAGTAAAATCACAAAAATACTGAACTCAGAGGAAAATCAATTCGGAAAGTCCATAATCACATGGCAAAATCAAATAACAAAACGCATCAAAAACGAATGGACAAGAACTGTCATATTCCTGACTTGGTACAGGCATTTTCAAATGTAGAAAATGGTGGATTGAACCTGGTTTTATAGCTAGCTAAACCTCTCACTTGTATGACAGTCGCAAATTCCATTACATTGTCACCGATGCGTGAACAAAACAAACAGACATAATAGGTAAAAATGTCAAAAATAGGGGTACAGCAGTCAACATTGTGTTATCATCTTAATCACTATAAAAACAACAAATGTAACGAAGAAGCACAAAAAGGCATACATCAAATTAACATCCTCAGTTTGATTATATTATACGATTATATTTGTCTATGTAAAATGCACCCATCAAGGAAGGAGGGTATGGGTACTGGTGTAAAATTGCGCGTTTGAAATTCGCACAGGTAGACATGAAATAATTTTGTCGTTCAAAGTATGACGGGATGCATAAATACAGTCACGCAAAATAGATATAACAAACACTGACTTAACAGTTAAAGTAATAATAATAAATAAAGTAATAGTGTGGTTCAACGTATGACGTGATACATAAGTACAGAGTCACGTAAAATGTATATCACAAAAAAAGTTGGTTAACAGTAAAAGTAATATTAATAAATAAAATAATTTTGTCATTCAAAGTATGACAAGATACATAGGTACAGAGTCACATCATAAAATAATTTTGTCATTCAAAGTATGACAAGATACATAGGTACAGAGTCACATCATAAAATAATTTTGTCATTCAAAGTATGACAAGATACATAGGTACAGAGTCACATCATAAAATAATTTTGTCATTCAAAGTATGACAAGATACATAGGTACAGAGTCACATCATAAAATAATTTTGTCGTTCAAAGTATGATGGGATACATAAGCACAGAGTTACGTCAAAAGGATATCTCAAAAAACAGACAACAGTAAAAGTAATATTAATAAAGACAAATAAAAGAATAATATAACACGTAATTAAGACGATAAACAACGTCAGTACGCAAAATCTATACTTCAAGACCATCGTGTATTATTTGTGAAGTTGATACGGAATATTTATCAACAAGTTCTGGGTACCTTCCGATGAACTTTTTTAGAAAAAGGACGAGACGTTCTTTGACATACCCCTGGTTCATCAACTTTCTGCTCAGACACTGGTGACGTTTTACAAAGTCTGAGTAGGAGCTGCAAGCTCTTGAATACCGAATAAGTTGGGAAATGTATATTCCATATGCAGGTGAAGTTGGTATGTTGCTACTAAGGTGGGGGAAATTGATAATTTCAAAATCAAAATCATCTCGTTTGTCATAGATTCTGGTACTAAGATGACTGTGTATGTCAAATTCGAGGTATAAGTCTAAAAATGAGGCGGATGAAGCCGTGTCTGTTGTCTCTTTAATTTCTAGTTCTGGTGGATATATTAATGGAACCCAATCAGAAAAATTTGGATTGTTAATGGAAAGAACATCATCAATATATCTGAAAGTGAAATTAAATAACCTGGCTTCTTTGATCTTCTTGTTTTTGACAAGTGTCTGAAGGAACTCCGATTCATATGAAAACAAGAAGAGGTCAGCAAGGAGAGGCGCGCAGTTCGTTCCCATAGGAATGCCGACAGTTTGTTGAAAAAGTCTACCTCCAAACTCAACAAATATGTTGTCGACAAAATCAAAATTTCACAAAATCACCTGGAATTTTAGACTTATTTAGGATCAAGAAACAGAGCACAGGTGTCACCAAACTAAATATCCAAGTTAGACATGTACATTTTCTTTACAAACAATATTTCAAAGATCTTTTTTGTCAACATATGCGCTACCCTTTTTCATTGTTTTTTTGAGGAAAATCAATATGATTACTAGTTGTATTTTTTCATAAATAAAATGCATGAACGTAACTTTTCCAACAAAAAGACTTATTTTCCAATTAGTCATTGTATTAGCTGTGATTTGTTGTGATATTGATCAATAAATCCTAATTTGAAATTTAAGCTTAAAAAAGGGAGCCATTTTAGGGCCTTATGGAACCTACTCCTTTTGCTGGTGTTACTGTGGATTAATTAATAATTGTTGGATTCCAATTTTCTTGGATTTTCTGTGTGCAGGGGGCCTAGGAATTTCAATATTCATCATATTCAAAATTTTCAATAGGAATGTTATACAACTACATTTGCACTGTCTTTTGATGAGGTAAATGTGTGGTTTTATTGATTTTTTTTTGTTTGAAAAACTGCTGCAGTGAATGGGATGATGTTTTTAAAAGTCAATTAAACCACATATTTACTGGAACAAAAGACAGTAATTGGTACCCACACAACATGCACAAATGAATGAATCCACATTAAAAGCAGTATCCTATTTTGATTTTTCCCAGTATTTTTTGTAGGTTGGGTTATACTCATATAACTGGGTTTTTGCCAATTCTGATGATTATTATGGTCATATCACATTTGTGTCTAAAATAACAATCAAGTGTATAAGATGATGAAAACATTTTGAAATATTAGCATAATGAATTTATAATCTAGTTCTGTTGTCAACAGCATAAACTATTTGAATACTGCTTTTTTAAGACGTAAATAAAGTTTTACAGAAACGAACTATATAATGTAACAATGGCCATTTTCCTGACTTGGTACAGGTGGGTTTAACCTGGTTTTGTGGCATGCCAAACCTCTCGCTTTAATGGCAGTGTTAATTATAACATTAAAATGACAATATAACACTACAGGGTTACAATAAATATACAGATAAATGGGAGAAAATATAGGACAGAGAAACAAACGAATAATAGCTATCAAAAGGTAACAGGTTAAAACAAGTTTTTATACACCAGACGTGCGCTACATCCACACAAAACTATGCTCAGATGTGAAAAGTTCGAAAGCAATAACAACTACAAAGTTGAAGATCACCAAGGACCAAAAGTTCCAAAAAGTTGTGAGGCCAGTGTTATCCGCCTGGAATAAAAACATCATTATTATCAAGAATAATATATAGTTTTGCAAACAGTAAATTTTATAAAATGACTATATAAAAGATATACATAATTAAACTGAAGTGGTGACTAGCTGCAGAATAAAAACAAATACATTACAAAATCACAGCCCTGTTAGCCATAGTCAATGCAATGCCCAAAGTGACGTCACATTTAAATTTCTAAAACGTTTTCCGAAAATTAAGAAAGAATTTGGATGAAATTCAAGATTAGATTTGTATGATTTATCTAACTTATATTAATAACAGTGAAAATTATAATACTTATTAATATTTAATTGTAGTAGTAATTATATAATTAATTGTATTATCTAGCTTTGTGGGTGTTTCTTCTGATCAAACTGCAAAACAAATATATCGTGTAATTTTGGTTGATCCAAAATTAAATCTACCAAATAAACTGGATGAGTAGTTATCCCCAACACAACACACGAATACAACAGAAAAAAAATATGATTTACAAATACAAACGTTAAGACATTTGACAAAATCCGATGACAACAACAAACACAACATCAAAACCCAACAAATTAATTTGGGATGGAAAAGTACCGTGCCACGTTTTAAAGCAATACGAATACACACTCAGCAAAACAGTCACATTCGGGAATAAGTAACGTTCGGTAATAAAAAGGTCAGACCACGTAATGACAAACCACAATCTAACATGTGGTAAAAAACATCTGGTTCTTATACCAAATTCCTTTTGAGATTCTATGTCCATAGTGATTTTCGCATTTTAACCCCTTATCAAAATTTGTTAATTAAGTACCTCACCTCAAAATTCTGCCTTCTATGCCTACAGCATTATTACATACTCCTTGTTTTCTGTAAAATTATCTCTTACAATTTCAGATCAGTCTCAGTCTGGAATGGGAAGTCAACCATATGGAATACAACAAGGTAATTTTAGTATCCAACAGCAGCCAATGATGTCTCAGTCACAGCAAATGATGCCCCAACAGCAACAGCCAATAATGTCACAGCAACAACCTATGATGCCACAACAACAGCGTATGATGCCACAACAACAGCCTATGATGCCACAACAACAACCTATGATGCCACAACAACAGCCTATGATGCCACAACAACAGCCTATGATGTCACTACAGCCAATGATGTCACAGCAACAGCCTTTGGGACCACAACAACAGCCTATGATGTCACAAGGTCAAATGATGTCTTGTCCTAGTAGCTCACAAGGGGGACCAATAATGAGTCAAGGTCAAAGATCATCAATGCCAATGCAGTCTGGCTATAGGAGAGGACCATCTCAAGGTAGTATGATAAGAGAAATGTAGAACTTGAATATTGTTGGTATTATGGGGATCTGTATAACATGTTATATACAACTTTAGTCAGTAATTTTTTTTCAATAAGTGATGAAATTTTAATATGTTTAATCTAATTTTTGATGTAATATGTCTTCTGATTGGCTGAAAGTTTTTAGTCTATCAGCTCATAGACGTAATTTTATCTTGTGACCGTGACATCATCAATATTTTTTTTCATGATTGACTCCTTGAAAAATGAAATTTTTATAATTATCAGCAATGCCTTCACACACTTTTAAATAACCTGCTATGCAGAATTTTCAGTGTGTACTACATTTATATGTCCTTTTTTCATAGACAGAAAAAATATTAAAGTTATTCTTAAAACGTTTTATTTTTATACGACCGCAAAATTTGAAAAATTTTTCGTCGTATATTGCTATCACGTTGGCGTCGTCGTCTGCGTCGTCGTCGTCGTCGTCCGAATACTTTTAGTTTTCGCACTCTAACTTTAGTAAAAGTGAATAGAAATCTATGAAATTTTAACACAAGGTTTATGACCACAAAAGGAAGGTTGGGATTGATTTTGGGAGTTTTGGTCCCAACATTTTAGGAATTAGGGGCCAAAAAGGGCCCAAATAAGCATTATTCTTGGTTTTTGGACAATAACTTTAGTTTAGGTAAATAGAAATCAATGAAATTTAAACACAATGTTTATGACCACAAAAGGAAGGTTGGTATTGATTTTGGGAGTTAAGGTCCCAACAGTTTAGGAATTAGGGGCCAAAAAGGGACCCAAATAAGCATTTTTCTTGGTTTTCGCACCATAACTTTAGTATAAGTAAATAGAAATCTATGAAATTTAAACACAAGGTTTATAACCATAAAAGGAAGGTTGGTATAGATTTTGGGAGTTTTGGTCCCAACAGTTTAGGAATAAAGAGCCCAAAGGGTCCAAAATTAAACTTTGTTTGATTTCATCAAAAATTGAATAATTGGGGTTCTTTGATATGCCGAATCTAACTGTGTATGTAGATTCTTAATTTTTGGTCCCGTTTTCAAATTGGTCTACATTAAGGTCCAAAGGGTCCAAAATTAAACTTAGTTTGATTTTAACAAAAATTGAATCCTTGGGGTTCTTTGATATGCTGAATCTAAAAATGTACTTAGATTTTTTATTATTGGCCCAGTTTTCAAGTTGGTCCAAATCGGGGTCCAAAATTAAACTTTGTTTGATTTCATCAAAAATTGAATAATTGAGGTTCTTTGATATGCCAAATCTAACTGTGTATGTAGATTGTTAATTTTTGGTCCCGTTTTAAAATTGGTCTACATTAAAGTCCAAAGGGTCCAAAATTAAACTAAGTTTGATTTTAACAAAAATTGAATTCTTGGGCCTCTTTGATATGCTGAATCTGAACATGTACTTAGATTTTTTATTATGGGCCCAGTTTTCAAGTTGGTCCAAATCAGGATCCAAAATTATCATATTAAGTATTGTGCAATAGCAAGAAATTTTCAATTGCACAGTATTCAGCAATAGCAAGAAATCTTCAATTACACAGTATTGTGCAATAGCAAGAAATTTTCAATTGCACAGTATTGTGCAATAGCAAATATTTTCAATTGCACAGTATTGCACAATAGCAAGAAATATCTAATTGCACAATATTGTGCAATAGCAAGAAATTCCAATTGGATTTCAATTGGAGTTATCTTTCTTTGTCCAGAATAGTAGTTGAATCAACTTAAATCATTGTTTTATACAATATACAATGTATATTCACTTTTACTACCAACTGATAGATTAAAACAATCTTTACCATTCAGTGATAACAAGCACTTTTTTTACATTTTAATATTTTATGATGTATTTAAATGAGTAGTTATTGTTGCAAACTTCATTAGAAATTTGAATTGAGATCAGTTTTGAAATAAGGGAAAGGGGGATGTGAAAAAAAAATTGGGGGGTCAATTTTTTTCATTTCAGATTTCATAAATAAAAAGAAAATTTCTTCAAACATTTTTTTGCGAGGATAGATATTCAACAGCATAGTGAATTGCTCAAAGGCAAAAAATTTTTTTTAAGTTCATTAGACCACATTCATTCTGTGTCAGAAAGCTATGCTGTGTCAACTATTTAATCACAATCCAAATTTAGAGCTGAATCCAGCTTGAATGTTGTGTCCATACTTGCCCCAACCGTTCAGGGTTCAACCTCTGCGGTCGTATAAAGCTGCGCCCTGCAGAGCATCTGGTTGTTTTTTATCAATATTGCAAAAACATTATCTGATCATTGCTTATAGAAAATCAAAGGACATGGGGTATCCATCCATTACACAACTGGTTTAATAACCCCCAGCATTGCATGGTTTAGGGGACATTGGAAGTTTTGTCATGTTTTTTTTTTAATTTTTATTATTTATAACTTCTAATTTACAACATAGTATACACAAGTATAATAGCAAGATATAATATATAAATCTATAGATATTATCTAATCAATACATCTTTCTATTAGGAAGAATTTTTTTTAATATACAAATATAAGATAAAGAGTAAAGCAGTTTGAACACCAAAGAGAGAGAGAGATAGAAAGAGAAAGAGAGTGAGAGAGAATTCCATTCCATTCTCTGAGAAACTGATGTTCACATTTGTTTTTCATAGCAATATTTTTGTCCATTGCATACACATATTTCATCTTTTTTTTTACTGAGTTTATTGACAGTTTTTTTTTAAACATCTGGAATTATAAATATATTGCTTTATGGTAAGAAAAAGAGAATTTTATGCATTGCCTTTTGATATTTTTGCAATGTTACCAAACAAACAAAAACCTTCTTTTGTAAAAAGTACACTAATTCCATTGGTCAGAAACCAATTTTCAATCTGTTCTAATAACAATTGTGTATGTTCACATTCCCAAAATAAATGTTCTAATGTCTCAATTTCTCTATTACAAAATGTACAATTTGGATTATCATAAATCTTAATTTTATGAAGAAATTTGTTTGTAGCTAAGATTCGATGATTGAATCTATACTGTAGCCACTGTAACTTAGTATTATTTGTGACAACAAATGGCAGTTTATAAAATTTTTTCCAATGATTTTGATCAAAGACAAAAATTTCAGTCCATCTTAACTGACTAGTGGGAACACTTCCATTTTTATTTAAAACAATATACATATCTTTAGATCCTTTTGAACTTTTAACAAGTCTTTTAATAGCAGATTGAATTAAAGGTAGTTCTAATTTGTGATTTTTTTCCCACAAATGATTTTGATGCTTGATGTATAGCAGATATAATACTATTATATCTCATGAAATTCACATTTATCAGATACGTTTCTTCTATTTTTTGATGAGAGAAAAAAGTCCCATCTTCATTTACAATATGGTTTGAAAATGGTATATCATTTTAAATCTTATACCATTTTCAAACCAATCTTTATAAAAAAATAGGTTTATTTGCTACCTTTATATTATTGTTTAGCCAGATTGGACTAGCAAGAAAGCATTCCCAACTGTCATATTCATCTTTTTCTCTGAGAAGTTGCCATGCTTTCAGAACATCTTGCCAAAATTTATTTTTGATATTTTGTTGTAATGTTTGGATATAAACACTACCACAACCATAAAATTTTTCAAGTTCCACATGAAGATTTGACAAAAAAACATTCTGCCATTTGTTGTCTGTTTTAAATAATCTCCTTATCCATGTACACTTCAGTGCTAAAATAAATGGTCCGAGACCACAATTGTCGTCCCTTGATTTTCGTTGTTCACGAATATAGTCCCTAGTGTTGACAGTGGGTTACTTGCCATTTATTTTTATACCCCTTCCAAATTTATTTCTCCATTTTTATACGACCGCAAAATTTGAAAAATTTTTCGTCGTATATTGCTATCACGTTGGCGTCGGCGTCGTCGTCGTCGTCGTCAGGCGTCCGAATACTTTTAGTTTTCGCACTCTAACTTTAGTAAAAGTGAATAGAAATCTATGAAATTTTAACACAAGGTTTATGACCACAAAAGGAAGGTTGGTATTGATTTTGGGAGTTTTGGTCCCAACATTTTAGGAATTAGGGGCCAAAAAGGGCCCAAATAAGCATTTTCTTGGTTTTCGCACTATAACTTTAGTTTAAGTTAATAGAAATCTATGAAATTTTGACAAATAGAAATCTATGAAATTTTGACACAAGGTTTATGACCACAAAAGAAAGGTTGGGATTGATTTTGGGAGTTTTGGTTCCAACAGTTTAGGAATTAGGGGCCAAAAAAGGGCCCAAATAAGCATTATTCTAGGTTTTCGCACAATAACTTTAGTTTAAGTAAATAGAAATCAATGAAATTTAAACACAATGTTTATGACCACAAAAAGAAGGTTGGTATTGATTTTGGGAGTTTTGGTCCCAACAGTTTAGGAATAAGGGGCCCAAAGGGTCCAAAATTGAACTTTGTGTGATTTCATCAAAAATTGAATAATTGGGGTTCTTTGATATGCCGAATCTAACTATGTATGTAGATTCTTAACTTTTGGTCCCGTTTTCAAATTGGTCTACATTAAGGTCCAAAGGGTCCAAAATTAAACTTAGTTTGATTTTAACAAAAATTGAATCCTTGGGGTTCTTTGATATGCTGAATTTAAAAATGTACTTAGATTTTTAATTATTGGCCTAGTTTTCAAGTTGGTCCAAATGGGGGTCTAAAATTAAACTTTGTTTGATTTCATCAAAAATTGAATAAATGGGTTCTTTGATATGCAAAATCTAACTGTGTATGTAGATTCTTAATTTTTGGTCCAGTTTTCAAATTGGTCTACATTAAGGTCCAAAGGGTCCAAAATTAAACTAAGTTTGATTTTAACAAAAATTAAATTCTTGGGCTTATTTGATATGCTTTATCTAAATATGTACTTTGATTTTTGATTATGGGCCCAGTTTTCAAGTTGGTCCAAATCAGGATTCCATATGAAATATTGTGCAATAGCAAGAAATTTTCAATTGCACAGTATTGCACAATAGCAAGAAATATCTAATTGCACAATATTGTGCAATAGCAATTAATTTTCAATTGGAGTTATCTTTCTTTGTATAGAATAGTAGTTGATAATATATGTTGGAAATTTGCCAGACATGACTATGATGTCATTTTCTATTTTTATTTGCCAATAACTTTATGTAAATGACTTCATTGGAAATTTGCCAATATAAAATGTTGCTGATGAAGCTTTTTTTCCTTATCTTATCTAAAATGTTTTTAGATAATGTATGTTGGACATTTGCCAGACATGACTATGATGTCATTTTCTATTTTTATTTGCCAATAACTTTATGTAAATAACTTCATTGGAAATTTGCCAATATAAAATGTTGCTGATGAAGTTTTTTTTATTGTTTTATACAATAAACAATGTATATTAACTTTTACTACCAACCAATCTTTACCATTCAGTGATAACAAGCACTTTATTTTACATTTTAATATTTTATGATGTATTTAAAAGAGTAGTTATTGTTGCAAACTCCATTAGAAATTTGAATTGATATCAGTTTTGGAAAAAGGGAAACGGGGATGTGAAAAAAAAGGGGGGGGGGTTAAATTTTTCTCATTTCAGATTTCATAAATAAAAAGAAAATTTCTTCAAACATTTTTTTAAGAGGATTAATATTCAACAGCATAGTGAATTGCTCAAAGGCAAAAAAAAACTTTTAAGTTCATTAGACCACATTCGTTCTGTGTCAGAAACCTATGCTATGTCATGATCAACTATTTAATTTTAGATTTAAAAAGTTTGAAGAAGAAATCTTTAATTGATTTGTAAAATCTTGACATTTGTTTTGTGTAAAAAAAAACCATGTAATGTCAAAAATTTGATCACAATCCAAATTCAGAGCTGTATCACGCTTGAATGTTTTGTCCATACTTGCCCCAACTGTTCAGGGTTCGACCTCTGCGGTCGTATAAAGCTGCGCCCTGCGGAGCACCTGGTTAATGCTTCAAATTGCAAGTAGGGGGGTGAAATTACACTGTAAAAAAATTTGGGTCCAGAATTTAAAAGGAAAGTACGGTAGTGATTTGGTCCAGCTGAAAAAGGTTAAAAAGTATCACTTCGGAAGCTGTCAAAAGATTTCAAGACACCCTAAACATAAAATTGTCCATATTTTGAGTTCGAGCTGATGAAGTTTTCTATAATTTTGATATAATTTGTCCCAAAAGTAGTACAACACACTGTAAAAATTTCATTGAGAAAGCGCAGGTGGGATTTTTTGAATTTTCATTTATGTTCTAAAAGAAATGCACTAGGAAATAATTGTGGTCTCGGACCAAATGCACTAAGATTTATCATTTTGAGTCCACCATCTTCAGTATCATTTTGTAAAACATCTCTCTTAATTCTATCAATTGGTGAACTCCATATAAAATTGTACATAAGTTGAATAACATTTTGATACGACTGCAAAAATTGAAATTTTTTTTGGTCGTATATTGGTATGACGTTGGCGTCATTGTTGTCGTCATCCGAAGACATTTGGTTTTGGCACTATAACTTAAGTATAAGTAAATAGAAATCTATGAAATCAAAACACAAGGTTTATGACAATAAAAGGAAAGTTGGCATTGATTTTGGGAGTTTTGGTCCCAACAGTTTAGGAATTAGGGACCAAAAAAAGGTCCCAAATAAGCATTTTCTTGGTTTTCGCACAATAACTTTAGTATCAGTGAACAGAAATCCATGAAATTTTATCATAAGGTTTATGACCACAAAAGGAAGGTTGGGAGAGATTATTGGAGTTTTGGTCCCAACAGTTTAGGAATTAGGGGCCAAAAAAAGGTCCAAATAAGCATTTTTCTTGGTTTTCACACAATAATTAACTTTAGTAAAAGTTACTAGAAATCTATGAAATTTTAACACAAGGTTATTGACCGCAAGAGGAAGGTTGGGATTGATTTTGGGAGTTTTGGTCCCAACAGTTTAGGAATAAGGGGCCAAAAGGGGCCAAAATTAAACTTTGTTTGATTTCATCAAAAAATTAATTATTGGGGTTCTTTGATATGCCAAATATAACCATGTATTTAGATTCTTAATTTTTGGTCCTGTTTTCAAATTGGTCTACATTAAATTAAGGTCCAAAGGGTCCAAAATTAAACTTAGTTTGATTTTAACAAAAATTGAATTCTTGGGGTTCTTTGATATGCTGAATCTAAACATGTACTTAGATTTTTTATTATGGGCCCAGTTTTCAAGTTGGTCCAAATCAGGGTCCAAAATTAATCTTTGTTTGATTTCAACAAAAATTGAATATATGGGGTTCTTCGATATACTTAATCTAACCATGTATTTAGATTTTTAATATTTGGGCCCTGTTATCAAATTGGTCCACATTGAGGTCTAAAGGGTCTAAAATTGAACTTTATTTGATTTCATCAAAAATTGAATTCTTGGGGTTGTATGATATACTGAATCTAACCATGTATTTAGATTTTGGATATTGGACCATAATAGGTAAATGTCCAATTTAAAATTTTTAAGTTTTTAAGTTTAAGTTCTTAGACCACATTCATTCTGTGTCAGAAACCTATGTTGTGTCAACTATTTAATCGCAATCCGAATTCAGAGCTGTATCAAGCTTAAATGTTGTGTCTATACTTGCCCCAACTGTTCAGGGTTCGACCTATACGGTCGTATAAAGCTGCGCCCTGTAGAGCATCTGGTTCTGGTTTGGTTTGTTTCTTTCATGCTATAAGAATGTCACTTATATTTGATGTATGAAAAGTTTTACATGTATGTCTTCTTGGGTTTATCTGACCTTGACCTTGATTTAGCTGATCATTGATAGATATATAAAAAAAAAAGATGTGGTATGATTGCAAATAAGACAACTCTCCTCAAGAGACCAAATGACACAGAAATTATTAACTATAGGTCACTAGGGCCTTCAACAATGAGCAAAGCCCATACCACATAGTCAGCTATAAAAGGACCCTAAATGACAATGTAAAACAACTTAAACAAGAAAATTAACAGCCTTATTTATGTACAAGAAATGAATGAAAAAACAAATATGTTACAAATAAACAAACGACAACCACTGAATTACAGGATTCTGACTATGGACAGGCACATACATACAGAATGTGGTCGGGTTAAAAGTGTAGTTTATGTGATACCTGCAGTAGTAAAAACTTTATTTTTATGACTTTTAAATCAAACCTGGTTTAAGTAAGGCAAGAATAACATTTGGTTAAAATGTGTTAGAGACATTTTTGTGTTACAATTTTTTACAGTTTGGTTATACATGTGTATGTGTAACAGCCACTATGATTTGTGAGTTACTTTGTTTCGGCGGAATTTTTCAACCAGTTATTTCGTTCTGATGGAACTTTCCAACTACCGGTAGTTGTTTTATTTCGAGTGCAGTCGAAAAGTTCCTGAAAAAAAGTAGGTAGTTGAAAAGTCCCGGAACAATGTAGCTAGATGAATAGTTAACCCTAACATAACCTAACCCTAACAGTAACCCTAACTCTAACAAAAAGGAACTTTGTGACTAGTTGATAAGTTCCGTTTGTTTTTTGTGGCTTGTATCTTTGTTCCCCTTTGAAAAGGTTCAAAGATAATATGTTGCGCTTTTACTTTGCATCTATTCTCCAAATGGAACTTTGTGACTGGTTGATAAGTTCCATTGGAATTTTTGGGCTAGTTTGTTAGTTCTGGTTTTGACTTATTTGCCAAAGAGGAACTTTGTGGCTAGTTGATAATTTCCTTTTGACTTTTGTAATCAGTAGTATCTTGGTTTCCCTTTGAAAGGTTCAAATATAATATTTTGCGCTTTTACTTTGCATCAATTCTCCAAATGGAACTTTCTGCCTGGTTAATGCTAGTTTGTTAGTTTCGGTTTTGACTAATTTGGCAAAAAGGAACTTTCTAACTAGTCACTTGGTTCCAGTGGAACTTTTAAACCAGAGGATGAACACAATAACTTGTTAACAAGTTTCTCCATATCTTTTCGGCTAATTAGTTCTTTCCACCCGGAACTTTATAAGAAGAGCATTTACATATGTACAATTTTTTTTTTAGGAAACATAGTAAAAGATGATTTTGTATCAAAACCAACTCAACTAGAATCAGATATGATACACATAGGTGTCACAGACATGGCTCCAGCCTGTAAAAAAGTGCATGGAGGCATAGCTTGCATGCCACAGTCAACACCTAGCTACAGAAAACGTGGAGGTAAACAGTCATCTTTAGTCCCATCTAGCAGGGAGGCAGATGTAGTCACAGGGTATTCAGCATCAGTAAATCAGAGAAGTCAAGCAATTCCACCCAAGAGTATGCAACCTCAGGCAATGCAAGCATCTTCACCCAAAATGATGCAACCAGCATCGCCTCAGACACAGCAAGCATCGTTACCAAAAATGATGCAACCCGCATCACCTCAGAGACCCCAAGATTTTTTTGCCCAAAGTATGCAACCAGCATCACCTCAGGCAATGCAAGCTTCGTCACTCCAAAGTATACAGTCGACTGCTCCTGCCATAATGGTTTCAGATGCAAGTCCTGAAAAGCATAAACCAATTTCATTATCAAAGTATAATGAACACCCAAAAAAGTCTGGCTGTATGGGATCACCTAATGGTACAATATGTATGGATGGCTCAGCACCTGAAAGAAAACAAACAACAAGTTCATCAGAAAGTCAAAGTCACCCAGACACAGCTTCACCTCAATTAGCAGGAAGTACAAGATTTAGGGGAGGGGTGACACCACCTCCACTTTCACATTTGCCTCAAATACCAAGGAGACCACTCCCAACACCCTCTCCAGCAGCTGTTAAAACAGATACCAGTAATAAAACACCATCCTCCTTTCTAACAATACCAGAGCAACAGAGATCAAAAATAACACCAACTCAACCACATTTACAGGCTGAGGAGATACCAGGAGCACCAAGGCCTAGAGCTCCTGCCAGAAGGATGTCTGGGTCTTTAGGTTTTCAGTCCAAATCATGGGGTTCCCCAGCCTCTGTACTGCAGTAAGTAATGCAAGGAGTTTTCGTTTTCTACTGAAACCATATTTCGAGTTGCAGTTGAACAAAGTGATTTTTCTTAGAGACAATTAAATTTATGCATCTTAAAACAATTGGTTAGCACTTAATTTAAAACAGAGAATTTTCAATATCAATTTTTATTAATTTCTTTTTTTGCTGTATTGGATCTATATAATGTAGAGTTGTTGTAAATTATACTTATTGTTCAAAAACTGTCTAACCTTGACTATATTTTCATTATTTATTTTGACGATAAAGTAATCTTTTCAGGTACTGCAGGTTCATTTATTGTTGTGTGTACCAATTTTCGTCGATTGGGTAAAACATACATTTTTAGGATATTTAATTTCATGGTTAAGCCCAAATTTGCATACAAGTGTCTACAAAAGTTGATTTTCTTTGAAAATTTAAATTTTAGATTCACTCTAACAGGGCCTTACCCATAAAATCTACAAATAACAATGAATCCACAGTACTTATATCTTAAATAATTGTGTCCGTTCAAAAACATACACTTTATTATTGTATTTCCGATGTAAAAAAAAAAATATCTCCTTTCTTATGTGTTCACAACCCTATTATATGTTTTGTTTCTTTCCATCTAGTGTAACATTGCTATTTTTCTAACATTCTACTCTTTGAGTATTACAATATGAAATGTTCTTATTTGAATTAGGAAACGGATTAATATAAGCTAACAGCTTGTTTCTGGATCCTATTAATTATTCACTTGTATTATTATGTAAATGCCTATTTGTGTACATTACTTTACCTGAATTTAATTGATAAAATGTGTTTACACTAATTCACAGTACTATAAGTTGCTAATGAAAATAATGCTGGTGAAACATTTCAGAGTTTCCATGTTCTGCTTGTGTATACCTATCACAGAAAATCAGTGTGAAATGTATTGTTTATATCTTTCAGGAACAGGTCCTTTGATGAAGGTTATTTAAGTGACGCAAGAAGATTATCTGTTGACTTGACACGTGAAATGTTAGCGGAGACCAAAGAACCATCACTTAAGGTATGCTGTCTATTGGTTATATCTTCTTAAGTTACAGAATACCTTCAACATTTTGAGATTACTTTCCAATGCATGCCTGTATGAGATTTTGTGTCACAATATAAAATGTCCTAAACTTTCTAAGGTTATTACTGTATATGTATGAGCAAGAGATCTAAAAAATTTATTCAAGCCAGTGGAAATCTCATTTAAATTACTAATTTATTCATAAAAGTTGATTTTTAACAAAATGTTTGCATTTTGAAAAAAAATTTAGTTATAGAATATATTTAAGAAGGCCTTATTTTAAACTTTATTTTTAACTTTTTATTTGTCAAACACAAAAGAACAAATTTCAAGAGGAATTGTTAAAACTTTGTAAGAAATCAACTTTTTAAGCCCCACTTAAGGGCATTATGTTTTTTCGGTCTGTGTGTCAGTTTGTCTATTCGTTCACTTGTCAATCCATTAGTCCATCTGTCCCAATTCAGGTTAAAGTTTTTGTTCATGGTAGTTTTTGAGGAAGTTGAAGTCCAATCAATGCTTAGTACACATGTCCTCTAAGATTTGGTCTTTCTGATTCCAATGCCAAATTAAAGTTTTGACCCCAATGTCACAGTCCACTAAACATGGAAAATGATAGTGTGAGTTGGTCAGAATTGTACTATGGAAAAATTCTTGTTATGATAAAATCAGTGTTTGTGTTGAACAGATTGAAAACATAATATTGATATTCAATAAATCCAACACTACATGCCGTTTTGTGAGTTCAAACATGTATTTTCATTATTTAAAAGATAATACCGGTACTTTCACCACGGCAAATTAATCAATGAGTTCTGGATCTCTCGTAAAAGGGTCCAAGTAAATTAACTACACAGAGAACAATAGCTTTTGTATTTATTGAATGGAACAATAGAACTGACAAAATTTAAATAGATTGACCAATAGGAAATGACTCTGTAGAAAAATTTAATTTAGTTCCCAATACAGTTTGAAATTATTACTGTAGTAGTTGATGTCTTTGCAGTATATATATTACTTGATCAACATTCCAGTTTTAAATATAGGTTAGAGAATAAGATTCTATTGAAAATCAATCTAAAGAGTGAAATAAAAATATGTTTACTGGATATATTTACAGGAGGAAACAGAAGATGTCTCAGAACTTTTACATGAATTGGAGTTGGAGGATGATAACAAAAGTCTAGATGATATTGTGTATATTGATGAAATAGAAGAAGAAAAAACAGTAAAACCAGTAAGTTTATTCAACATTTTGAAAAATATCATAATTCTTAATGAGATCCCCTTGCAAAAAATTGGATATTTGGACCTTAATTCCATGTGTTATAGTATATAGTTATCAAAGGTACCAGAATTATAATTTAGTACGCCAGACGCACGTTTCGTCTACATAAGACTCATCAGTGACGCTCATATCAAAATATAAGGCCAAACAAGTACAAAGTTGAAGAGCATTGAGAATGGAAATGGGAAATGTATGAAAGAAACAACCCAATCAATAAGCAGAAAACAGCCAAAGGCCACCAATGGGTCTTCAACGCAGTGAGAAAAAAAACCTTCACGGTAGGCAGTCTCTAGCTGGCCCCTTAACAAAAATGTGTACTAGTTAAATGAAAATGGATGTCATACTAAACTCCAAAACATATAAATGAACTAATATTAAAAAACATACAAGACTGAAAAAGGCAAATGGCTCATGACTTGGAACACATGCACGGTTACACATGTTAAGTGTGATCTTAATCCTCCACCTATACCTCTAGCTAATGTAGAAAAAACAAACACACAACAATACCCACAGTATGTCAGTTTCATGAAAAGGAGATGCAGAGTGAATGTCAATTAAACAGCAATCCAACATTTCAATTCAACCAAAAAATTAGTTTCCAGTAGCAAATATTACATGTATATATATATATATATATATATATATATGTGAATAGGGATTGAACCAACAACCTTTTGAGCTCAAAGCAAGCAGGCAATTGTGATATAACTGATGAAAATCACTAATATCAGACAGAAGATATGAAAGAGACATTCAAAAATAGTTAGCTGAAGAAAAAGATAGACATTTATGAACACCAAATGCAAAAGTTCTTATAACATAGAAAATAAGAAGGAATGTCCTCATATAGATTGAATCTAATGTGATGAAAGATTTTTATGACCATAAGTTGAACCAACAATTAAAGGTCATTTGAATTTGTATAATGGATGATCATGACAAAATTGTTCACAGAAATGAGAAAATGTGGTATGAGAGCCAATGAGACAACTCTCCAACCAAGTCACAATTTATAAAAGTATACCATTATTGGTTAAAGTACAATCCAACACAGAGCCTTGGCTCATACCGAACTGCAAGCTATAAAGGGCCCCAAAAATAACTGGTGTAAAACCATTCAAAAGGGAAAACCAACTGTCTAATCTATATAAAAATGAGAATCACTTATGAACCACATAAACAAACGACAACTACTGAACATCAGATTACTGACTTAGGACTGGTGCAAACAATTGCAATGGGTTTAAATGTTTTAATAGGTACCAATAGTTATCAAAGATACCAGGATTATAATTTAGTACGCCAGACGCTTGTTTCGTCTACATAAGACTCATCAGTGAAGCTCAGATCAAAATAGTTATAAAGCCAAACAAGTAGAAAGTTGAAGAGCATTGAGGACCAAAAATTCCAAAAGGTTGTGCCAAATACGGCTAAGGTAATCTATTCCTGGGATAAGAAAATCCTTAGTTTTTTGAAAAATTCAAATTTTTGCAACAGGAAAAAAAAAAGACCATATAATTGATATTCATGTCAACACTGAAGTGCTGACTACTGGACTGGTGATACCCTCTGGGACGAAACGTCCACCAGCAGTGGCATCAACCCAGTGGTGTAAATAGTTATCAAAGGTACCAGGATTATACTTTAGTACGCCAAAAATTCAAAATAGTTTTATTTTCCTCTTGTTTCAGTGCAATTTATGATAAAAGAAATGTTATTTTATTTTCCTAGAGTAAAAAGAAAAAGATGAGGAAAAAGGCTGTCTTGGATGTAAGTAATATTACTTAAGTAACAAAGTAACAAAACTAAATACAAACACGTTGAAATGACAATGTACAACAAATTAAAGGTAAAGAAAAACTTTTATTTTTTTGTACTTTAATTTCCTTTTATTACATGCATTTAAATTGCTGTCTACAAATTTTAAATTTCACTAGAACATAAGATGTTCTCCTACACTTCTGTTACATTCCAAGGCAAGATATAAGAAACACTATGAGTCATCAGTACAATGGAAACATTTGAAGGAACTAAAATACGCAAGAACCACATCCAAAATATTTTTGTTGGATTTTACTGTCCAGTCAAGCAAGGAAAAAAATCATAAAATTATGCATTTCAATAAATTAATTTTGCTGGAGATGTTTCATTGTATATAATATGTGGAAAAAGAGAGAGGATATCAAAGGGCACTAAAACATAGGTCTAATAAAAATGACAAAATCATGACCAAAATGAAAACTGATGAAAAGACAAATACAAACATGTATAATTAACAAAACACTTCACTGAAAGTTTTAACTTGGGTAAACCTAGGGATGGAATGTTTCTGCTGCATTAGTGGCAACATTCAAGTTACTCATTGTAAGTTAAAAATTTTGAAGTTTAGCTAATAATTGTTTAATCAAATCACATTAATTTATTGTATTGAATGTATTGATTCTAACTTATTCTCCAAGCTTATGATTTTAGAAATCATTTGATCACTTGGTGGAAAGATGCAGTACAGAAACTGAACATGTAAGTACCATAGATAGTCATTATACCCAAAGCATAGACATACTTATTTACGCTTGTATGCAAATGTGAAATTACCTGTTCCAGCAAAATTTTACATTGCAATGTAAAAAATGTGAGGTCATAATTATAAAGGGATTTTTGTGTGATGCCAAAAGTTAATTAAATAATTATCAGATTTAATTTATGATTCAAATACTCATTTTTAGCTCACCTGTCCCAAAGGTCTCATGACATTTCCTACCATAAATATCATGTTTTCCAAAAGAAGATCCGTAAGCTTTTTGCCAAGTTAGAATGTATAAATCTTATATATAATATTTATCTAACCTATTTCAATTTTGATTCAGGTGCAAAAATGTTTTTATAAGACAGGCAACACATTTTCTTCACCAAGTTACTTTTCATCAATTGGGGATGGTACCAGATATGTAGTGGATAAAGTCAAATCAGTTGGTGACTACATCTTTAAGGACAAGGGGGTTAGAGAGACAGATATAGCTTACTACAGAGATGATAGTGTTGATGATGTGTTATCTTACCATTCAGCATCAACAGGTATACATTATTTTCATTAGTTGCTGCATTAACTTTTCATTTACTGTAAATTCAGAAATTATTGCAATGTTTTTATTGTGAAAAATGCAACAGGGTTATTATATCAATGCAATAATTTAAACTTGCATTTTGATTTTTTTTTTATCTGAATAAAACATGATTTTTCTCAATATAACATATTTATACCCCCGCTTTAAAAAAGGGGGGGTATACTGTTTTACCTCTGTCTGTCCGTCAGTCCGTCCATCAGTCCGTCAGTCCGTCCATCAGTCCGTCAGTCCGTCCGTCAGTCAGTCCGTCCCATGAAACTTTCGTCACATTTTTCTCAGGAACTACACATCCACCCTTTCTATAATTTGGTATCAACATTTATATATGTCAGCCATACCGTGTGATGCGTTTTCAGATTCATCACTTGACAACTTCCTGTTTACCGAACACTTGTCTGATTTTACACATGATAGCCAAGTTGAAAATTTTCGTCACATTTTTCTCAGGAACTACAATACAAGGATTTCTGAAATTTGGTTTCAGGATTTATATAAGTCAGCTATACCGTGTGATGCGTTTTCAGATTCATCACTCAACAACTTCCTGTTTACCGAACACTTGTATGATTTTACACATGATAGCCAAGTTGAAAATTTTCGTCACATTTTTCTCAGGAACTACAATACAATGATTTCTGAAATTTGGTTTCAGGATTTATATAAGTCAGCTATACCGTGTGATGCGTTTTCAGATTCATCACTCGACAACTTCCTGTTTACCGAACACTTGCATATTTTTACACTATTAATATTATCCACTTGCGGCGGGGGTATCATCAGTGAGCAGTAGCTCGCAGTTTCACTTGTTTTTTTTAAATTGCATTTTAGTCTAAAATGACAAAATTGCAATAATAAATGCCTGCAATTATTTTTTTTTAACTGTCAAGTGTTATCTGATTACATGCTATTATTTCAACTTGGAACTATTTTTATACGACCGCAAGCGTCGTCCAAAGACACTTAGTTTCCAAACAATAACTTTAGTTTAAGTGAATGGATCTCTATGAAATTTAAACACACGGTTAACAACCACAAAAGAAAGGTTGGATTGATTTTGGGGGTTATCGTTCCAACAGTTTAGGAACAAGGGGCCCAAAAAGGGGTCAAAATAAGTATTTTTCTAGTTTCCAGACAATAACTTGTGTGTAAAAGTATGGATCTTTCTGAAATTGTACCACAAGGTTTCATTCCATAAAAGGAAGGTTGGGAATGATTTTGGGGGTTATGGCTCAAACTGTTTTGGGATCAGGGCCAAAAAAGGGGCCGAAAACAATACTTTTCTAATACTTTGTATAAATTGCTTATTTCTTGACCAATTTCAAGGGGTTTTATTTTTGAATTCTTGGGGTTCTTAAATATGCTGAATGTAACTGTGAATTAAGTTTTTGGAATTTGGTCCCTGTTTATGAATTAGTCCACATGAGTTCCAAAGGGTCTAAAATTAAACTTTGTTTGATTTCATAAAAAATTGAATGATTGAGGTTCTTTAATTTGCCAAATCTATTCAATGACATGTATTAAGATCTTTAATGTTGGGTCCCGTTTTCAAATAGGTCTACATGAAGGTCCAAATAAAACTTAGTTTGATTTTAACAAAAATTGAATTCTTGAGGTTCATTTATATGCTGAATCTAAACATGTATTTAGATATTTATACGACCGCAAAAATTATAAATTTTTTGGTCGTATATTGGTATGACGTTGGCATCGGTGTCATCGGTGTCGTCGTTGTCGTCCGAAGACATTTGGTTTTCACACTATAACTTTAGTATAAGTAAATAGAAATCTATGAAATTTTGAAATAAGGTTTATGACTTTAATTTAGCTTGAATGTAACAAAAATTGAATTCTTGGGGTTCTTCAATATGCTGAATTTAAACATCTACTTAGATTTTTGATTATGGGCCCAGTTTTCTAGTTGGTCCTAATCAGGGACCAAAATTATTATATTAAGTATTGTGCAACAGCAAGAAATTTTTCAATAGCGCAATATTGCGCAATAGCAAGAAATCTTCAATTGCACAGTATTGCGATATATTGCGCAATAGCAAGAAATTTTCAATTGCACAGTTTTGCGCAGTAGCAAGAAATATTCAATTGCACAGTATTGTTCCGTTTTCAAATTGGTCTACGGGTCCAAAATTAAATTTAGCTTGAATGTAACAAAAATTGAAAATATGGGGTTCTTCAATATGCTGAATCTAACCATGTATTTAGATTTTTAATATTTGGGCCCTGTTATCAAATTGGTCCACATTGAGGTCTAAAGGGTCTAAAATTGAACATTATTTGATTTCATCAAAAATTGAATTATTGGGGTTCTATGATGTGCTGAATGTAACCATGTATTTAGATTTTGGATATTGGACCATAATAGGTAAATGTCTAATTTAAAATTTTTAAGTTTTTAAGATTAGGTTCTTAGACCACATTCATTCTGTGTCATAAACCTATGTTGTGTCAACTATTTAATCACAATCCGAATTCAGAGCTGTATCAAGCTTAAATGTTGTGTTTATACTTGCCCAAACTGTTCAGGGTTCGACCTCTGCAGTCGTAGAAAGCTGCGCCCTGCGAGGCATCTGGTTGATTATGGGCCCAGTTTTCAAGATGGTCCAAATTGGGGTCTTAAATCAAACTTTGATTTCAACAAAAATTGAATATATGGGGTTCTTTGATATGCCGAATCTAACCATGTATTTAGATTATTGATATTTGGACCCTGTTCCAAAATTAAACTTTGTTTGATTTCATCAAAAATTGAATTCTTGGGATTCTTTGATATGCTGAATTAATCCATAGCCATGTATTTAGATTTTGGATATTGGACCATAATAGGTAAATTTAGATTTTTCAAGTTCATTAGACCACATTCATTCTGTGTCAGAAACCAATGCTGTGTCAACTATTTAATTAATCACAATCCAAATTCAGAGCTGTATCAAGCTTGAATGTTGTGTCCATACTTGCCCCAACTGTTCAGGGTTTGACATCTGTGGTCGTTTAAAGCTGCGCCCTGCAGAGCATCTGGTTAATTTTGGAGTTTGCATAATTTCTTAATAAACTCCATGTTTATTCTGTATTTTTATACCCCCGCTTTAAAAAAGGGGGGGTATACTGTTTTACCTCTGTCTGTCAGTCCGTCCGTCAGTCCGTCCGTCAGTCCGTCCATCAGTCCGTCAGTCAGTCCGTCCCATGAAACTTTCGTCACATTTTTCTCAGGAACTACACATCCACCCTTTCTGTAATTTGGTATCAACATTTATATATGTCAGCCATACCGTGTGATGCGTTTTCAGATTCATCACTTGACAACTTCCTGTTTACCGAACACTTGTCTGATTTTACACATGATAGCCAAGTTGAAAATTTTCGTCACATTTTTCTCAGGAACTACAATACAAGGATTTCTGAAATTTGGTTTCAGGATTTATATAAGTCAGCTATACCGTGTGATGCGTTTTCAGATTCATCACTCGACAACTTCCTGTTTACCGAACACTTGTATGATTTTACACATGATAGCCAAGTTGAAAATTTTCGTCACATTTTTCTCAGGAACTACAATACAAGGATTTCTGAAATTTGGTTTTAGGATTTATATAAGTCAACTATACCGTGTGATGCGTTTTCAGATTCATCACTCGACAACTTCCTGTTTACCGAACACTTGTATGATTTTACACATGATAGCCAAGTTAAAAATTTTCGTCACATTTTTCTCAGGAACTACAATACAAGGATTTCTGAAATTTGGTTTCAGGATTTATATAAGTCAGCTATACCGTGTGATGCGTTTTCAGATTCATCACTCGACAACTTCCTGTTTACCGAACACTTGTATGATTTTACACATGATAGCCAAGTTGAAAATTTTACACATGATAGCCAAGTTGAAAATTTTCGTCACATTTTTCTCAGGAACTACAATACAAGGATTTCTGAAATTTGGTTTCAGGATTTATATAAGTCAGCTATACAGTGTGATGCGTTTTCAGATTCGTCACTCGACAACTTCCTGTTTACCGAACACTTGTATGATTTTACACATGATAGCCAAGTTGAAAATTTTCGTCACATTTTTCTCAGGAACTACAATACAAGGATTTCTGAAATTTGGTTTCAGGATTTATATAAGTCAGGTATACCATGTGATGCGTTTTCAGATTCATCACTCGACAACTTCCTGTTTACCGAACACTTCCATATTTTTACACTATTAATATTATCCACTTGCGGCGGGGGTATCATCAGTGAGCAGTAGCTCGCAGTTTCACTTGTTATGTTCTGCGCCTTACACAGCACTATCTATACAAAATACATTTTAATACAGAATAAACATAGAATGTAATAAAGATTTCAAGCACAAGAAATTATGAAAATTCCATAATTGTAAATTATTCCAAGTTGAAATAAAAGCCTGTTTGATTCTCTTTGCACTGGTTTTGTATGAGTGCTGTATTTTTGGAAAAAATGTGTGGTTAGTTTGTCTTTGTGGTTGATTAATTGTTTCTAAACATTAAATTAAGACGAGAATTTTTTGAGTAAAATTTTCAAATAAAAATTGCACTTACATATATTTTATATTATAATAAGATATGCCATTATCATGCTAACTGAATAAACACAAGGCTCTGTACTAAAATGATAGACATTATTGTCACATAAAGGCAAGGCAGTAGTTAAATAACTCAAGTTATCTTAATAGCTCCATCACAGTTAATAACATCTATATATAACTCTCAATGTCAAAATATCAAAACTTTATTTAAACTACTTGGATGCAGATTTGTCTCATGGACAATCATACTGACATCTTCTTATTTATAATAATTTGATTTGAATTTTTTAGGTCAAGTTGAAGCACCAAAGAACCTAAGTGACTTTGGTATAGGATCTGTGATAAAACCTATCAGGACACAACATTGTTTAGTAGATAAACATAACCTGGATAAACTATTTGTATTACAAGGGGAGGTAATTTGTTTGATAAATCATAATCTCTTTTCAAAAGTCCTTGAAATAAGAAAGTATTGGTTTCCATGATAGTTTGTCCTTCTAAAACGTATTTCCACTAATGACAGCAAGATTTAGGCACACTTCTTTCAGCATCAAAATGTCTGTAACATCAACAATTTCTTAAGTTTGTGACTGGTTTCCTTATTATATTAGTCGATACTTATTAGTAATATGGCACATCTTAATCCCATGGTGATTATTTGGCTCCATCTATGGATGCAAATTTGCTTTTATGTTCTCAGGAACTACAAATCATAGCTTTAAGAAAGTTGTTAACAAGACTCATGTGAGCATGCTATACCAAGAAAAATAGTATTTCACCTCTAACAATGTGATAATATATAATTACAGGATGGTAGCTGGTGTTTGACAGAAAGATTATGTAATCTACTGGGAATTGATTATAATGTCTGTATGAATATTCTTAAAGAAGCTGGCATTGAGTCTTTAGGTAGGTGTTTCATGTTTATATTACAGTGTAACCTGTGTAAACCGACACACTGGGTGACCAGAAAAAAATGTCAGATTAAGCAGGGTGCCAGAATACTCGGGTTTTTGTTGAGCCTCCAACTTTTAGTTGCAGAAAGCTCGACATAGGGATAGTGTTCCAGCAGCAGCGGCGGCGTTAGCTAACTTCTTGAAAGCTTTATATTTTAGAAGGTGGAAGACTTGGATGCTTCATACTTTGTATGTGGATGCCTCATGTTACAAAGTTTCCGTCAGTCACATGACCAATGTCCTTGTCCTCATTTTCATGGTTCAGTGACTGCATGAAAAAAAGGTTAACATTTTTTGCAATGTTTAATTCTCTCTTATTATAAGTAATAGGATAACTATATTTGGTATGTGTGTACCTTGCAAGGTCTTCATGCCTTTCAGACAGTTTTCACTTGACCTTGACCTCATTTAATGCATCAGTGAACAAGATTAAGTTTTGATGGTCAAGTCCATATCTCAGATACTATAAGCAATAGGTCTAGTATATTCGGTGTATGGAAGCACTGTAATGTGTAGATGTCCAACTAGCAGGTGTCATCTGACCTTGACCTCATTTTCATGGTTCAGTGGTTACAGTTAAGTTTTTGTGTTTTGGTCTGTTTTTCTTATACTGTATGCAATAGGTCTACAATATTTGGTGTATGGAATGATTGTAAGGTGTACATGTCTAGCTGGCAGGTGTCATCTGACATTGACCGCATTTTCATGGTTCAGTGTTCAAAGTTAAGTTATGAATTTTGGTCTTTTTTTCTAATACTTTATGCAATAGGTCAACTATATTTAGTGTCTGGAAATATTTTATGATCCTTGTGTCAGTTGCGAGGTTTTATTTGACCTTGACCTCATTTTCACGATTCATTGCTCGGTGTTATGTTTATATGTTTTGGTCTGTTTTTCTTAAACAATAAGCAATAGGTCAACTATATTTGTTGTATGGAAGAATTGTTAGCTGTACATGCCTGCCTGGCATGGTTCATCTGACCTTGACCACATTTTCATTGTTCATTGGTCAATGTTTAGTTTTCTTGGGTAATGTTAAGTTTATGTGACAGTTGTAATAAAGCTTAATATTTAGGACTATCAACATAATATCAATGATTAGTTAAGAAGGCGAGACATTTGAGCCTGTGCACTCTTGTTTCTGTAAGGATAGGCATAGGTTACACTGTACTTACATTGAGTATGAACCACTGCTTGAGAACATTATTTCAAACGGATTCAATCCATTTAGTAGTCTAGTTCAATATTGGCATGATTCGAAATATCAAGTTTCAATTCACTTAAGGAGAAGGTCCAATTTTGGGTTTTTACCCTAATATCATATATATTTCATGCTTTCTCAATTTAGCAGAATAAGGAGGTGATTTTTAAATTTTTATTAAACTGGGCAGTTATAAAATGCCAATGAATATGGTTAAATGGCAAACTAATCTAAAATCTTGACTATAAGTATTTGACATGGACTTGCTTAGAATTAATTAGAGCACAACCGTCACCAAAACAAAACTCATGCAGCTGGTTAATCAAGAGAGGCAAAAGGAACATTTAAACTCAAAAGTCGAAAAATAAACTGACAATGCCATGGTTAAAAGGACAAACAGACAAACAGCAGTATACAAAACATAGAATATATGGAAATTAAGGGGGCTCCAGGGTATAAATCAAATTTGTTTTCTAATATAGGATTTCGCTATATCTTTTTATAAATAAACTTTATCATATACTTAAAAGAAAAATGAAATAAAAAAATGGGGTCACCGTTCATTTAAGCTCACAATCTGCCTCCGGAAGAAGCATACATTTTTGTTAATGCCCTTTTTTTCTGTTGAGCTAATAGGAGAAATAGAGGTAATATCGAAATAAAAAAATAACCTAATTACAGAAATCGCTTAAATTTTACAATTATTTAGTTTATGTACAGCTTATTTGAAAACAATAATAAGAAATATAGGTCACCGATGAGTTGAAAAAGATATTTCAAATTTAATGCCAAAATATGGCATTTTTGCACAAAAGGGAGATAATTTGGAGCTTTTTCAATGATATAAACATTTTAAAAGTCATCTGGGGCCAAATCGAATCGATTTTTTTGGGTTGATTTTTGTACCATATCACAAAGTAATAACTAATAGTGTAATAAATAAAATTTGTAATGAAAAAAAAAAGGTTTATTTGAAACTATTTAATTTCAAGCTAAGTACAATATTCTATTTCAGCATTTAAAGTCCAGGTTGAGATAATGACTTTACTGGCAACCTGTATTACCCTGCTGGTTATCATACAATTGGAGTCACCAGACTGGGTTCCAATTCATGTTAAAGACAATAACTTTTGGCAAACAGAGCTAACAAAATGGCTATCAGAAAGTACAGAGGGTGGTAGGCAACAAGTTGATGATGAACATTTTCCTAAGCATAGTCGAATGATAAAAACTGTCAATTTCTATCAGCAGAAAGAGGAAGAGCATAAATTGACATCAAGTATGCTGGAGTTAGGTCACTCCTGGGGTGAGGTAGCAGCAAAGATGTTAGGTGTTGCCTAGTGACATCTTGCTTCTGGGGTGAGGTAGCAGCCAAGATCTTAGGTGTTGCCTAGTAAAGTCACTCTCCTTGGGTTAGGAAGCAGCAAAGATCTTAGATGTTACCTATTAACGTCTCTCTCCTGGATGTTGCCTAGATACTGGACTTCTGTCATTGCTTGAAAATGGTTATGCAAAACAAAATAAAAATTGATGCAATAGTATAGAATTGTACCTTCATTGTCTTTATCCTGTTAGGCATTATAATTGTCAATAATGATAAATTGAGTTTGTGAACAAAAGATTAATTTTCATCATACCATTTACGATCAGGAATCAGTTATACAAATTTAATATCATTTAACAGATTATTTATTATAATGAGATTGATTTTTTGTTTTACATGAGGCTTCACATTTGTATTTCTTTATCTATTTACAATTTGGTTATAAAAAAAATGTGATAATTAGTTCAGGTGATATTGTCCAAAAAAGTAGTAGAACAATGCTGTTGTAATCTGCAGAATACAGTGGCGGATCCAGAAATTTTCATAAGTGGGGGCTCATTTACTGCCTAAGAGGGGGCCCGCTCCAGTCATACTTCAGTGATTCCCTATATAATCAATCAATTTTTTCCCAGAAAAATCCTATAAATCCGCCTCTGGAATACACTTTGACTTATATGTAATGATCAAAATGAAAGTGATTATCATTTGAGCTGTGTCCAATAGAAATCAACATAACTATTTGAAAATTGAGATTGTATATATGGATCCAACAAAACAGACCAAAAATCATCTCTTATTTCGTATCTGAATATTCCAAAATCAATCAAAGTCTTATATATGTACATGTATACGTACACTTAATAACATGTACATATTAAAGACTTTTCATAGAGATTTCAAACAATCAGAAGTTTGGTTAACAGATGTATTGACATTCATTTGCATAAGGTCATGTTCTATCCGACACCCCTCATAAAGTTGTTTATATATGATTTTTTATTAATTTATTTTTAAGTCTGTGATATATTTATTTACATTTTGTAATTTTTATTTATTTTTTGTATGTATTTACTATTTATGTGTACAGTTTAATGAATTCATACTATATTTGTGACTACATGGTTGACTATAGAAAAATTGTTAGCTGTCAGGAATGTATATAATGTTGAGAAAGTTTATTTTTCAATACATAAAAACACCCTTACTTCTTATAAGGCTCATTGTATGGTTTGTTACCAGTTTAAAAAATCAGTCCCTATCCATAATAAGGAAGTTCCAGTGGCCATCATAATTAAGTACTTTTGTTAATTATTGAATATGTTTGTGTCCTGAATATACATGAAATATTTTCCATAGGTCATTACTAATACAACAATCAATAAATAAAATGTATCATATTTAATATTTGTTATTTATTTCATATGATTTTCTAAAGACATATGATATACATGATTGAAATATTTTGTAACAAAACCAATTGAAATCCAATATTCTGCTCATGAGTGACTTATCTCTTGCATGAAATCAAAGCTCTGGAGTTTATTATCTCTTGTTTTATCATAATGATGAAGAGACATTGTTGACTACTGTTGTAATTTTAAAGTCCATAATGATGACCTTTAAAACAGCTATGCTTATTGAAACATTTAATTACTAGTAATTGAACTTTAACAGCCTTTTATAATTTAATTTGTTATCCAATTTAATTGATAGCAATCAATAAATACAGAAGAGTGAATTGAACAAAATTGTCATCTTTAATGGCCAATACTGTTGACTACAAGCTGATTGTTTTCTGTCTTAGAGTTTGATATTTATATGGCAATGTTCAGGAAGTGACATAAGAAATTAATGCAGACTTATTAGTCTCAAACAAACAAAGTTGAAGGGGACTTTAAGTTTGCACTGTTTCCATCTGTCTGTCTGCTGCTGACTTTCCATTAGTAAGTTCAGCAGATCAGTTTTTCACACTGTGTTTTAGTGCTTCCTGATATTGATTTGATATTTGATATATAAAAAAGAAGATGTGGTATGATTGCCAATGAGATGCATTGTTTCATCATGACAAGTTACAGATACAGTTCGAATTTAAGTTGGGTCTTATGATTCTGTGCAGAGTTATGGTCCTTGATAGCCTAGTGATACAGTAGTCTGACTAGTATTGAAGTTAAGATTGATTGATTGATTTTTCAGTGCTTTAAAACACACCCAGTTCTACTGTGACACTGTAAGATTAATGTATATGCCCAAAAAAGACGACCTTAAAGAAATTAGCTGGTCCATTGATCAGAATATAATTGCAATTACCCTGTTAATTGATACATGTATTTACATTGGCTAGAGGTATAGGGGGAGGGTTGAGATCTTATGTATATCATAAATAATTCCATAAACCAAATAAAGTTGACCTATTGCATATAGGATTAGAAAAACAGACTAAAACTAAAAACTTAACTTTGACCACTGAACCATGAAAATAAGGTCAAGATCAGAGGACACCTGCCAGTTGAACATGTATACTAACAATCCAGGTCAACCTGTCAACTGACCCGTATTCTGCGGGTGTGACCCGAGATTTTCATTTCCTTAGTCCTGAGGGATCACCCGGAACACCCGCCGGGTCATTGAAATAACCCGGAATTTCCGAAAATGACCCGATTTCACCCGTATTTCTTAGCCTTGAGATTGATTTCATAAGTAATATTCCTTTGAAATACCGGCAAATTCGTAATTCTTCCATGAACAGGAAGTTCATCTAGCTATGTAAACTGTCAAATTAAGTGACCCATTAAGTGCATGGCTTCACTTGACAGCTTTGGTGTCAAACACACTATTAATTAACACCAATTACCTTAGCTTTAGGTCGTAAAGAAATTGCACCATAATTTGGGTTACAAACTGAACTAGAGTTACTTCCCCTTATTTGTCACCATTCAAAATTATTCCTTATATTTACGTTTTATGGGTGAAAAAGATTAAATCATTAAAATATAAAATTCAAATACATATTGAAAAATAACTTTTCATTATTTTTATACCTTTATACAATTTTTTAAAAAAAGTTGAAAATTATTTTTTACATTTATACTTCCTTTAACTGTATTACTATATTTTATCATAGTCTAATTTCCTTGTTAAATGAAAAATATTGTGGTTATAGGGAACTTAGTCAATAGTCTCATACAAGAAAGATAAAAAAACAACACAATAGTCTCATATATTTAAGAATAACATTAAATTCCAGATGTTTGTAGTGTAAATTCTCAAAAAAGTAAAGCACATAAGACTGAGTTACACAATTTATAAAAATCTTTAAAAGTTAATGAAATAATATTTTATTAGATTTGAATTGACTTAACAAAGTGAACATGCATTGATGTTTTGGTATCTTTGATATACATTATAAGAAAATGTACCATAAATACTGAAATTCAGCTCGAAAAAGTTCGTACGCGTTATGACCTGAGATTTGATTCTTCAATGCAGGTCATGACCTGCATTTCGGAGTCATCGTCACAGGTTGACAGGTATGAATCCTTCAATACACAAAATATACTAGACCTATTGCTTATAGTATCTGAGATATAGACTTGACCTTCAACACTTAATCTTGTTCACTGATCCATGAAATGAGGTCTAGGTCAAGTAAAAACTGTCTGACGAGCATGAAAACCTTCCAAGGTACGCACAAACCACATTAGTTATCATATTACTTATAATAATAGAGAAATTAACATTACATAAAATCTGAACATTTATTTCAAGAAGTCACTGAACCATGAAAATGAGGTCAAGGTCAATAGACAAGTGACAGACGGAAACTTTCTAACATAAGGCATCTATATACAAATTAAATTATGAAGCATCCAGGTTTTCCACCTTCTGAAATGTAAAGAATTTAAGAAGTTAGTTAACGCCGCCAGATCACAATCCCTATGTCTAGCTTTCTGCAACCAAAGTCGCAGATTCGACAAAAATAACAATATTTGGCATCATTACCAATGACAAAACACTCCACAAAACAAAAACACTAACAGACGTAGTACAGGGCATGAAATGTTTTATTATGGTAAAATTTTGCATTTATATTTTAAGAATTTACAATTTCATGAGAATATCTAAGTAAGAGGTTTAGCTAGAGATGCACCCGTGTTTAATCCACCATACCTGTACCAAGTCAGGAATATGCCAGTTGTTATCTATTTGTTTGATGTGTTTGAGTTTTTGATATACCATTTGCTTAGTGACTTTCTGTTTAGAATTTTCCTCGAAATTCGTTAATTTTGTTATTTTACTTTTTTAATCACGAATAAAAGAGAGGCAAACCCTTAAGTAGAAAATTAGCTGGTAATGCTATGGCTAAAAGACGAATAGGACCAAGTGACAATAGTATACAAAACATAACATAGTAAACTAAAGACTGTGCAACACGAACCCCACTAAAAAACGGGGGGTGATATCATGTTCTTAAGAGTACAAGATCATGTTCAAAGGTTAAATGTAAAGCCAGGATCATAAAAGATAAAGAAGGATTGGTTTAAGTTGCAGGACATCAAAACAAAAAATGAAAACTATAGAAATTAAGTTCACCGTATTTCATGTATTTGCTGGTGTATAGGAATACTTATATCTTCTTTTCATCGACCAGAATACTTAATATCTTGTATATGTTCCGGACCATATGAGTATTTGGACCATACGCGTATGGTCGGGGTAATTAACCCTCTGTTACAGTATGGACGTCAAGTTGGTTACCTATTCCCTATTCCCTATTCGTTACCTATTCCCTATTCCCTATTCGTTACCTATTCGTTACCTATTCCCTATTCCCTATTCGTTACCTATTCCCTATTCCCTATTCGTTACCTATTCGTTACCTATTCGTTACCTATTCCCTATTCCCTATTCGTTACCTATTCGTTACCTATTCCCTATTCCTTATTCGTTACTTATTCGATTTTAATATCCTTCCCCCTTTTTAATTAAGTCTCCCAAACAAAGTTTGGAGACTTATTGTTTTTGCTCAGTTCTTATTATTTTTATTATTCTTCTTCTTCCTCTTCTTCCTCTTCTTCTTCCGCCACTTTAAAAATGAACTTGTCCGCAGCATTTTTCAAAAACTACTTGTCAGATTTACTTAGGGTTTCATAAAATGTTAGACTAATATGTCTAGGTGAGCCATCAATCGTTTATTTGTGCATTGGGGTCTATTAAGGGGTATTTTGGGAGGCAGAAAGAAGGGAGGGGTTTACTATAGAACCCTATGGGATTTTATTTTCTAAAACTTGAAAACTGTAAGTGATAGATACATGCAGTCTTCAGAAATGATTAAAGGACAATAAAACAAATCACATGAAATATAGGGGAGTCCCTGGGGGTCATCCCTACCCCTTCAATTCGAGAATATGCTTTTAACTTGTAAACGGTCCAGATCCCCACCCCTAAACCATATATATTCTTGTATGGGACAATAAAACTAATCAAATGAAATTAAATAAAAGTTCCTGGGGGTCACTCTCACCCCGTTCAATTTGAGAATGTACTATTATCTTGTAAACGGTCCAGATCCCCACCCCTAAACCATACATATTCTTGAAAAGGACGATAAAACAAATCAAATGAAATTAAATGGAAGTCCCCGGGGGTCATCCCCACCCTGTTCAATTTTAGAATGTGCTATTATCTTGTAAACAGTCCAGATCCCCACCCCTAAACCATATATATTCTTGTAGGGGACAATAAAACTAATCAAATGAAATTAAATGGAAGTTCCTGGGGGTCACCCCCACCCCGTTCAATTTGAGAATGTACTATTATCTTGTAAATGGTCCAGATCCCCACCCCTAAACCATATATTTTCTTGTAGGGGACAATAAAACAAATGAAATGAAATAAAAGGAAAGTCCCTAGGGGGTCACCCCACCCCCTCTTGTTTGAAAACTTATAAACGGTCAACATCCCCAACCCTAAACTATATATATTCTTGTAAGGGACAATAAAACTAATCAAATGAAATTAAATGAAAGTTCCTGGGGGTCACCCCCACCCCGTGCAATTTGAGAATGTACTATTATCTTGAAAATGGTCCAGATCCCCACCCTAAACCATATATATTCTTGTAGGGGACAATAAAACAAATGAAATGAAATAAAAGGAAAGTCCCTAGGGGGTCAGCCCACCCCCTCTTGTTTGAAAACTTGTAAACGGTCAACATCCCCACCCTAAACAATATATATTCTTGTAAGGGACAATAAAACTAATCAAATGAAATTAAATGGAAGTTCCTTGTGGTCACCCCTACCCCGTTCAATTTGAGAATGTACTATTATCTTGTAAATAGTCCAGATCCCCACCCCTAAACCATATATGTTCTTGTAGGGGACAATAAAACAAATAAAATGAGATATAAGGGAAGTCCTGAGGGGGTCATTCCACCCCCTCTTGTTTGAAAACTTGTAAACGGTCAACATTTCCACCCCTAAACCATATATATTCTTGTAGGGGACAATAAAACAAATAAAATGAAATGTAGATAAAGTCCGTGGGGGTCACCACCACCCCTCCTGTTTGAATACTTGTAAATGGTGGAGATCCCCACCAGTAAGCCATATATATTCTTGTATGGGACAAAAAATCAAATCAAATGAACATGGGACCATATGAATTGCGAGTTATGGGAGCTTTGTTTGGGAGATTTCGTAACAGCATCCTGTTACAATTACTTCTTGTTGTTTATACTCTTATATCTGGTAATAGTTCTAAATTTGTTGAGGTAAAATGATCTTTTTATGACCTATTTATATGTGTTTGTGCTCAACCGATCCTTTTACTTTATGTTCGATACTCATTTGTTCCTTATTTGATTTTTATACGTTCTACCTTTTAACTGCTTTATGTCCGTATGTTTGAAGATGGATCTTGGTTCGAAGGGGTCAAATCACCGTGTTAGCGATTGCATAAAAAAAGATGTGGTATGATTGCCAATGAGACAACAACCCACAATAGACCAAAATGACACAGAAACTATCAACTATAGGTCAATGTACGGCCTTCAACAATGAGCATAGCCCAAACCGTGTAGTCACCTATAAAAGGCCCAGATATGACAATTTCAAACAATTCAAACAACAAAACTAATGGCCGTATTTCATATACAAAAAAAAATAAACGGAAAACAAATATGTAACACAAAAACAAACGATAACTACCTAATTGCAGGCTCTTGTCTAGGGACAGGCACATACTAACATAATGTGGTGGGGTTAAACATGTTAGCAGGGTGTACATCGTTTCGGAGCATGCTATTACCTTGTTAAATTCGTTCCATCACTCGCTTATAATTCGCTTATAATACGTGTATCATACGTTGCACCTTTTAAAACATGATTTTCAATTGTTTTGTTGTCTCTGGTGGTAGATTCGGGTTCTTAGAGGTGATATAACTCTATATAAGCGCATATGTACCCGTTCCAGCGCTCGGATAATACCCTGTTAAATATTCGTTACTTATTCGCTTTTAATACGTTTGTTGTACGTTGCACCTTTTAGAAAAGGATTTTCAATTGTGTTCATATCTCTGGTGGTAATAATGTGTTCTTATAGATGAAATATCTCTATTAGCGCGTATGTACCCGTTCCAGCGCTCGGTAAATACCCTGTTACTTATTCGTTCCTTATTCGCTTTTAATGCGCGGGGTAAGTATACGTTGCACCTTGAAATACATTGTTTTTTAATTGTGTTCATGTGTCTGGTGGTAACAATGTGTTCTTAGAGACGAAATGACCCTATTAGAGCGCATGTACCCGTTCCAGCAGTCGGTTAATATCCTGTTACCTATTTGTTACCTATTCGTTACCTATTTACTTATAATACGTTTGTTGTACGTTGCACCTTTTAGAAAAGGATTTTGACTTGTGTTCATGTCTCTGGTGGTAACAATGTGTAATTAGAGATGAAATGACCCTATTAGCGTGCATGTACCCGTTCCAGCGCTCGGTTAATACCCTGTTACCTATTCGTTACCTATTCGTTATTTATTCGCTTTTAATACGTTTGTTGTACGTTGCTCCTTTAAGAAACGAATTTTCAATTGTGTTCATATCTCTTGTGGTAATAATGTGTTCTTATAGATGAAATACCCCTATTAGCGCATATTACCCATTCCAGCGCTCGGATAATACCCGGTTACTTATTTGTTCCTTATTCGCTTTTAATGCGCAGGGTATACGTTGCACCTTGCAATAAATCGTATTTTAGTTGTGTTCGTGTCTCTGGTGGTAACAATGTGTTCTTAGAGATAAAATGACCCTATTAGCGCGCATGTACCCGTTCCAGCGCTCGGTTAATACCCTGTTACCTATTCGTTACCTATTCACTTATAATACATTTGTTGTACGTTGCACCTTTTAGAAAAGGATTTTCAGTTGTGTTCATGTCGCTGGTGGTAACAATGTGTTCTTAGAGATGAAATGACCCTATTAGCGCAAATGTACCCGTTCCAGCGCTCGGTTAATACCCTGTTACCTATTCGTTACCTATTCGTTACTTATTCGCTTTAAATACGTTTGTTGTACGTTGCACCTTTTAGAAAAGGATTTTCACTTGTGTTCATGTCTCTGGTGGTAACAATGAGTAATTAGAGATGAAATGACCCTATTAGCGTGCATGTACCCGTTCCAGCGCTCAGTTAATACCCTGTTACCTATTCGTTACCTATTCGTTATTTATTCGCTTTTAATATGTTTGTTGTACGTTGCACCTTTTAGAAAAGGATTTTCAATTGTGTCCATGTCTCTGGTGGTAACAATGTGTTCTTAGAGATGAAATGACCCTATTAGCGCGCATGTACCCGTTCCAGCGCTCGGTTAATACCCTGTTACCTATTCGTTACATATTCGTTACCTATTCGTTACCTATTCACTTATAATACGTTTGTTGTACGTTGCACCTTTTAGAAAAGGATTTTCAATTGTGTTCATATCTCTGGTGGTAACAATGTGTTCTTAGAGATGAAATGACCCTATTAGCGCATATGTACCCGTTCCAGCGCTCGGTTAATACCCTTTTACCTATTCGTTACCTTTTCGTTACCTATTCACTTATAATACATTTGTTGTACGTTGCACCTTTTAGAAAAGGATTTTTAATTGTGTTCATGTCTGTGGTGGTAACAATGTGTTTTTAGAGATGAAATGACCCTATTAGCGCATATGTACCCGTTCCTGCGCTCGGATAATACCTTGTTAAATATTCGTTACTTATTCGCTTTTAATACGTTTGTTGTACGTTGCACCTTTTAGAAAATGATTTTCAATTGTATCCATGTCTCTGGTGGTAACAATGTGTTCTTAGAGATGAAATGACCCTATTAGCGCGCATGTACCCGTTCCAGCGCTCGGTTAATACCCTGTTACCTATTCGTTACATATTCGTTACCTATTCGTAACCTATTCACTTATAATACGTTTGTTGTACGTTGCACCTTTTAGAAAAGGATTTTCAATTCTGTTCATGTCTCTGGTGGTAACAATGTGTTCTTAGAGATGAAATGACCCTATTAGCGCATATGTACCCGTTCCAGCGCTCGGTTAATACCCTTTTACCTATTCGTTACCTATTCACTTATAATACATTTGTTGTACGTTGCACCTTTTAGAAAAGGATTTTTAATTGGGTTTATGTCTCTGGTGGTAACAATGTGTTTTTAGAGATGAAATGACCCTATTAGCGCATATGTACCCGTTCCATCCCTCGGATAATACCTTGTTAAATATTCGTTACTTATTCGCTTTTAATACGTTTGTTGTACGTTGCACCTTTTAGAAAAGGATTTTCAATTGTGTTGATATCTCTGGTGGCAATAATGTGTTCTTATAGATGAAATACCCCTATTAGCGCATATTACCCGTTCCAGCGCTGGGATAATACCCGGTTACTTATTCGTTCCTTATTCGATTTTAATGCGCAGGGTATACGTTGCACCTTGAAATAAATCGTTTTTTAATTGTGTTCGTGTCTCTGGTGGTAACAATGTCTTCTTAGAGATGAAATGACCTTATTAGCGCGCGTGTTTCCGTTTTAGCGCTCGGTTAATACCCTGTTACCTATTCGTTACCTATTCGTTACTTATTCGCTTTTAATACGTTTGTTGTACGTTGCACCTTTAAGAAACGGATTTTCAATTGTATTCATATCTCTTGTGGTAATAATGTGTTCTTATAGATGAAATACCCGTATTAGCGCATATTACCCGTTCCAGCGCTCGGATAATACCCGGTTACTTATTCGTTCCTTATTCGCTTTTAATGCGCAGGGTATACGTTGCACCTTGAAGTAAATCGTTTTTTAATTGTGTTCGTGTCTCTGGTGGTAACAATGTGTTCTTAGAGATAAAATGACCCTATTAGCGCGCATGTACCCGTTCCAGCGCTCGGTTAATACTCTGTTACCTATTCGTTACCTATTCACTTATAATACGTTTGTTGTACGTTGCACTTTTTAGAAAAGGATTTTCACTTGTGTTCATGTCTCTGGTGGTAACAATGTGTAATAAGAGATGAAATGACCCTATTAGCGTACATGTACCCGTTCCAGCGCTCGGTTAATACCCTGTTACCTATTAGTTACTTATTCGTTACCTATTCACTTATCATACATTTGTTGTACGTTGCACCTTTTAGAAAAGGATTTTCAATTGTGTTCATGTCTCTGGTGGTAACAATGTGTTCTTACAGATGAAATGACCCTATTAGCGCATGTACCCGTTCCAGCGCTCGGTTAATACCCTGTTACCTATTCGTTACCTATTCGTTATTTATTCGCTTTAAAAACGTTTGTTGTACGTTGCACCTTTTAGAAAAGGATTTTCACTTGTGTTCATGTCTCTCGTGGTAACAATGAGTAATTAGAGATGAAATGACCCTATTAGCGTGCATGTACCCGTTCCAGCGCTCGGTTAATACCCTGTTACCTATTCGTTACCTATTCGTTACCTATTCACTTATAATACGTTTGTTGTACGTTGCACCTTTTAGAAAAGGATTTTCAGTTGTGTCAATGTCTCTGGTGGTAACAATGTGTTCTTAGAGATGAAATGACCCTATTAGCGCGCATGTACCCGTTACAGCGCTCGGTTAATACCCTGTTACCTATTCGTTACCTATTCACTTAAAATACGTTTGTTGTACGTTGCACCTTTTAGAAAAGGATTTTCAATTGTGTTTATGTCTCTGGTGGTAATAATGTGTTCTTAGAGATGAAATGACCCTATTAGCGCATATGTACCCGTTCCAGCGCTCGGTTAATACCCTGTTACCTATTCGTTACCTATTCGTTACTTATTCGCTTTAAATACGTTTGTTGTACGTTGCACCTTTAAGAAAAGGATTTTCACTTGTGTTCATGTCTCTGGTGGTAACAATGTGTAATTAGAGATGAAATGACCCTATTAGCGAGCATGTAGTCGTTCCAGCGCTCGGTTAATACCCTGTTACCTATTCGTTACCTATTCGTTATTTATTCACTTATAATACGTTTGTTGTACGTTGCACCTTTTAGAAAAGGATTTTAAATTTTTTCCATGTCTCTGGTGGTAACAATGTCTTCTCAGAGATAAAATGACTCTATTAGCGTGCATGTACCCGTTCCAGCGCGCCGATAGTACCCTGTTACTTATTCGTTCCTTATTCGCTTTTATTGCGCGGGGTAAGTATACGTTGCACACTGAAATAAATCGTTTTTTAATTGTGTTCATGTCTCTGGTGGTAACAATATGTTCTTAGAGACGAAATGACCCTATTAGCGCGCATGTACCCGTTCCAGCTCTCGGTTAATACCCTGTTACCTATTCGTTACCTATTCACTTATAATACATTTGTTGTACGTTGCACCTTTTAGAAAAGGATTTTCAATTGTGTTCATGTCTCTGGTGGTAACAATGTGTTCTAAGAGATGAAATGACCCTATTAGCGTGCATGTACCCGTTCCAGCGCTCGGTTAATACCTTGTTACCTATTCGTTACCTATTCGTTACCTATTCACTTGTAATACGTTTGTTGTACGTTGCACCTTTTAGAAAAGGATTTTCAATTGTGTTCATGTCTCTGGTGGTAACAATGTGTTCTTAGAGATGAAATGACCCTATTACCACATATGTACCCTTTCTAGCGCTCGGTTAATACCCTGTTACCTATTTGTTACCTATTCGTTATTTATTTGCTTTAAATACGTTTGTTGTACATTGCACCTTTTAGAAAAGGATTTTCACTAGTGTTCATGTCTGTGGTGGTAACAATGTGTAATTAGAGATGAAATGACCCTATTAGCGTGCATGTACCCGTTTCAGCGCTCGGTTAATACCCTGTGACCTATTCGTTACCTATTCGTTACTTATTCGCTTTTAATACGTTTGTTGTACGTTGCACCTTTTAGAAAAGGATTTTCAATTGTGTTCATATCCCTGGTGGTAATAATGTGTTCGTATAGATGAAATACCCTTATTAGCGCGTATGTACCCGTTCCAGCGCTCGGATAATACCCGGTTACTTATTCGTTCCTCATTTGCTTTTAATGCAAGGGGTATTCGTTGCATCTTGAAATAAATCGTTTTTTGATTGTGTTCATGTCTCTGGTGGTAACAATGTGTTCTTAGAGATGAAATGACCCTATTAGCGTACATGTACCCGTTCAAGCGCTCGGTTAATACCCTGTTACATATTCGTTACCTATTCGTTACCTATTAATTTATAATACGTTTGTTTTACGTTGCACCTTTTAGAAAAGGATTTTCAATTGTGTCCTTGTCTCTGGTGGTAACAATGTGTTCTACATTTGAAAATGCCTGTACCAAGTCAGGAATATGACAGTTCTTGTCCATTCATTTTTGATGCGTTTTGTTATTTGATTTTGCCATGTGATTATGGACTTTCCGAATTGATTTTCCTCTGAGTTCAGTATTTTTGTGATTTTACTTTTTAGAGATGAAATGACACTATTAGCGCATATGTAGCTGTTCCAGCGCTCGGTTAATACCCTGTTACCTATTTGTCACTTATTCGGCTATAATACGTTTGTTATAAGTTGCAACTTTTAGAAAAGGATTTTCCATTGTGTCCATGTCTCTGGTGGTAACAATGTGTTCTTAGAGATGAAATGACCCTATTAGCGCGTATGTGCCCGTTCCAGCGCTCGGTTATTACCCTGTTACTTATTCGTTACTTACTCGCTGATAATACGTTTGTTTTACGTTGTACCTTTTAGAAAAGGATTTTCAATTGTGTTTATGTCTCTGGTGGTAACAATGTGTTTAGAGATAAAATGACCCTATTAGCGTGCATCTACCCGTTCCAGCAGTCGGTTAATACCCTGTTACTTATTTGTTACCTACTCGTTGCTTATTCCCTATTCCCTATGCGTTACCTATTCGTAACTTATTCTCTATTCCCTATTTGTTACCTATTCGTTACTTATTCCCTATTCCCTATGCGTTACCTATTCGTTATTTATTCTCTATTCCCTATTCGTTACCTATTCGTTACTTATTCCTTATTCGTTACTTATTCAATTTTTGATATCCTCACCCTTTTTAATTTTTGTCGAGCCTGCAACTTTTGTTGCAGAAAGCTCGACATAGGGATAGTGATCTGGCGGCAGTGACTACGGCGGCTACGGCGGCGGCGGTGTTAGCTAACTTTTTAAAAACTTTATATTTTAGAAGATGGAAGAACTGGATGCTTCATACTTTGTATATGGATGCCTCATGTTACGAAGTTTCTGTCAGTCACATGTCAAATGTCCTTGACCTCATTTTCATGGTTCAGTGACCACTTGAAAATAAAGTTAAGATTTTTTGTAATGTTGAATTCTGTCTTATTTTAAGTAATAGGATAATTATATTTGGTATGTGCGTACCTTGTAAGGTCCTCATGCCCGTCAGACAGTTTTAACTTAACCTCGACCTCATTTCATGGATCAATCAAGGTAAGGTTTTGGTGGTCAAGTCCATATCTCAGATACTATAAGCAATAGGGCAAGTATATTCGGTGTATGGAAGGACTGTAAGGTGTCCATGTCCAACAGCTGGCAGGTGTCATCTGACCTTGACCTTATTTTCATGGTTCAGTGGTTATAGTTAAGTTTTTGTGTTTTGGTCTCTTTTTCTCATACTTTACATACTCCCTCATGCAAAGCTCTGATTTCTTTCACGGATTTGGCTATACTTTTTGGACATTTTGGATTAAAGCTCGTCATCTTTTATATAAGCTTTGGATTTCAAATATTTTGGCCACGAGCATCACTGAAGAGACATGTATTGTCGAAATGCGCATCTGGTGCAACAAAATTGGTACCGTTAATTTTTTTATTACATAATAGATCTACTATATTTGTTGTATGGAATGATTGTAAGGTGTACATGTCTAGCGTGCAGATGTCATCTGACCTTGACCTCATTTTCATGGTTGAGAGGTCAAAGTTAAGTTTTTGAGTTTTGGTCTTTTTATCTAATACTATATGCTATAAGTCAACTATATTTGGTGTATGGAAATATTATATGATCTGTATGTCAGTCGCGCAGGTTTTATTTGACCTCGACCTCATTTTCACGGTTCATTGCTCTGTGTTAAGTTTTTGTGTTTGGTGTTTTTTTTCTTAAACTATAAGTAAGAGGTCAACTATATTTGTTGTATGAAAGCATTGTTAGCTGTACATGTCTGTCTGGCATGTTTCATCTGACCTTGACCTCATTTTCATGGTTCATTCAATTTGGTTTTTGTTATCTTGGTTAATGTTAAGTTATGTGACAGTTGTTATAAAGCTTTATACTTAAGACTATCAACATAATATCAATGATTAGTAAAGAAGGCGAGACATTTCAGTGTGTGCACTCTTGTTTATATTCTTATCTCTTGTTATAGATCTAAATTTGTTGAGGTAAAATGACCTTCTTATGACCTATTTATATGTGTTTGTGCTCAACCGATCCTGTTGCTTTATGTTAGATACTTATTTGTTTACTATTTGATTTTTATACGTTATACCCTTTAAATGTTTTATATTCGTATGTTTGAAGATCTGGTTCTTGGTTCGAAGAGGTGAAATCACCTTTTAAGCGCTTGTATAAAAATGAACATTTTAGAAAATGATTTTCAATTTTGTTCTTGTCTCTGGCGGTAACTATGTGTTCTTGCAGATGAAATAACCCTATAAGCGTGTATGTACTCGTTCCAGCGCTCGGTTTATACCCTGTAACTTATTCGTTCCTTAATCGCTTTCAATACGCGTGGTAAACGTTGCACCTTGAAATAAAACGATTATCGATTGCTTTCATGTTTCTGGTGGTAATTATGTGTTCTCTGAGTTGAAAAAACCTATTAGCACATTTGTACCCATTTCACCGCTACACTGATACCCTGTTACTTATTCGTTCCTTATTCGCTTTTAAAACGTGTGTTATGCGTTTCACTTTAAAAAAAGAAATATTTTTGTGTCTCTGGTGGTAACTTTCGGTTCTTAGAGGTGAAATAACCTTAATAGAACATATGTACCCGTTTCAGCGCTCGACTGATACCCTGTTACTTATTCGTTCCTTATTCGCTTTTAATACGCGTGTTATACGTTGCACCTTGGAATAAATCGATTATCTATTGCTTTCATGTCTCTGGCGGTAATTGTGTGTTCTCTGAAGTGAAAAAATACTATTAGCGCATATGTACCCGTTTCAGCGCAACACTGATACCCTGTTACTTATTCGTTTCTTATTCGCTTATAAAACGTGTTGTAGCGGTTAGTGCATCGGACTACTAACACAATGGTTCCTGGTTCGATTCCCGTTCGGGATGAAAATTTCAAGAACTCAATTTTCGGCTCTTCCTTGACACCATTTGCGACTATGGTCTTCAGGAAACGATGATAGTCCGTCGGAAGGGGACGATAAATGGCTGACCCGTGTTAAGAGAGAACCATATCTCTTGCAAGTTGAGGACACCCTTGTAGATTTCGAGAAAGAGTAGGCTGATGCCGCTACAAGGCAGCACTCCCACCCGAAAAGTAGAAAGGGGTAAATATAAGTTGCAAAACTTGTTTCCCAATCCACTATAAATAAATATGTTTAAATTAAAAAATAAAACGTGTGTTATGCGTTGCACTTTAAAAAAAGAAATATGTTTGTGTCTTTGGTGGTAACTGTTGGTTTTTAGAGGTGAAATAACCCTAATAGAACATATGTACCCGTTTCAGCGCTCGACTGATACCCTGTTACTTATTCGTTCCTTATTCGCTTTGAATACGCGTGGTATACGTTGCACCTTTAAATAAATCGATTATCGATTGCTTTCACGTCTCTGGTGGTAATTATGTGTTCTCTGATCTGAGTTGAAAAAACCCTATTAGCGCATATGTACCCATTTCACCGCTCAGTGATACCCTGTTACTTATTCGTTCCTTATTCGCTTTTAAAACGTGTGTAATGCGTTGCACTTTAAAAAGAAATATTTGTGTGTCTCTGGTGGTAACTGTCGGTTCTTAGAGGTGAAATAACCTTAATCGAACATATGTACCCGTTTCAGCGCTCGACTGATACCCTGTTACTTATTCGTTCCTTATTCGCTTTAAATACGCGTGTTATGCGTTGCACCTTGAAATAAGAAGAAACGAATAGGTAACAAGGTATTAGCCGAGCGCTGGAACGGGTACATACGCGCTAAAAGGGTTATTTCATCTCTAAGAACACATTGTTACCACCAGAGACATGAACACAAATGAAAATCTTTTTCTAAAAGGTGCAACGTACAACAAACGTATTATAAGCGAATAAGTAACGAATAGGTAACGAATAGGTAACAGGGTATTAACCGAGCGCTGGAACGAGGACATGCGCGCTAATAGGGTCATTTCATCTCTAATTACACATTGTTACCACCAGAGACATGAACGCAAGTGAAAATCCTTTTCTTAAAGGTGCAACGTACAACAAACGTATTAAAAGCGAATAAGTAACGAATAGGTAACGAATAGGTAACAGGGTATTAAACGAGCGCTGGAACGGGTACATATGCGTTAATAGGGTCATTCCGTCTCTAAGAACACATTGTTACCACCAGAGACATGAACACAATTGAAAATCCTTTTCTAAAAGGTGAACGTACAACAAACGTATTATAAGTGAATAGGTAACGAATAGGTAACGAATAGGTAACGAATAGGTAACGAATAGGTAACAGGGTATTAACCGAGCGCTGGAACGGGTACATGCGCGCTAATAGGGTCATTTCATCTCTAAGAACACATTGTTACCACAAGAGACATGGAAACAATTGATAATCCTTTTCTAAAAGGTGCAACGTACAACAAACGTATTATAAGTGAATAGGTAAGGAATAGGTAACGAATAGGTAACAGGGTATTAACCGAGCGCTGGAACGGGTACATGCACGCTAATAGGGTCATTTCATCTTTAATTACTCATTGTTACCACCAGAGACATGAACACAAGTGAAAATTCTTTTCTAAAAGGTGCAACGTACAACAAACGTATTTAAAGCGAATAAGTAACGAATAGGTAACGAATAGGTAACAGGGTATTAACCGAGCGCTGGAACGGGTGCATATGCGCTAACGGGGTCATTTCATCTCTAAGAACACATTGTTACCACCAGAGACATGAACACAATTGAAAATCCTTTTCTAAAAGGTGCAACGTACAACAAATGTATTATAAGTGAATAGGTAACGAATAGGTAACGAATAGGTAACAGGGTATTAACCGAGCGCTGGAACGGGTACATGCGCGCTAATAGGGTCATTTTATCTCTAAGAACACATTGTTACCACCAGAGACACGAACACAATTAAAAAACGATTTATTTCAAGGTGAAACGTATACCCTCCGCATTAAAAGCGAATAAGGAACGAATAAGTAACCGGGTTTTATCTGAGCGCTGGAATGGGTAATTTGCGCTAATAGGGGTATTCCATTTATAAGAACACATTATTACCACAAGAGATATGAACACAATTGAAAATCCGTTTCTTAAAGGTGCAACGTACAACAAACGTATTAAAAGCGAATAAATAACGAATAGGTAACGAATAGGTAACAGGGTATTAACCGAGCGCTGGAACGGGTACATGCACGCTAATAGGGTCATTTTATCTCTAATTACACATTGTTACCACCAGAGACATGAACACAAGTGAAAATCCTTTTCTAAAAGGTGCAACGTACAACAAACGTCTTATAAGTGAATAGGTAACGAATAGGTAACGAATAGGTAACGAATAGGTAACAGGGTATTAACTGAACTCTGGAACGGGTACATGCGCTCTAATATGGTCATTTCTTCTCTAAGAACACATTGTTACCACCAGAGACATGAACACAATTAAAAAACGATTTATTTCAAGGTGCAACGTATACTTACCCCGCGCATTAAAAGCGAATAAGGAACGAATAAGTAACAGGGTATTATCCGAGCGCTGGAACGGGTACATACGCGCTAATAGGGATATTTCACCTATAAGAACACATTATTACCACCAGAGATATGAACACAATTGAAAATCCTTTTCTAAAAGGTGCAACGTACAACAAACGTATTAAAAGCGAAGAAGTAACGAATATTTAACAGTTTATTATCCGAGCGCTGGAACGGGTACATATGCGCTTATAGAGTTATATCACCTCTAAGAACCCAAATCTACCACCAGAGACAACAAAACAATTGAAAATCATGTTTTAAAAGGTGCAACGTATGATACACGTATTATAAACGAATTATAAGCGAGTGATGGAACGAATTTAACAAGGTAATAGCATGCTCCGAAACGATGTACACCCTGCTAACATGTTTAAGCCCACCACATTATGTTAGTATGTGCCTGTCCCTAGACAAGAGCCTGAAATTAAGTAGTTATCGTTTGTTTTTGTGTTACATATTTGTTTTCCGTTTATTTTTTTGTATATGAAATACGACCGTTAGTTTTGTTGTTTGAATTGTTTGAAATTGTCATATCTGGGGCTTTTATAGGTGACTACACGGTTTGGGCTATGCTCATTGTTGAAGGCCGTACATTGACCTATAGTTGATAGTTTCTGTGTCATTTTGGTCTATTGTGGGTTGTTGTCTCATTGGCAATCATACCACATCTTTTTTTTTTATGCAAGCGATAACACGGTGATTTCATCCGTTCGAACCAAGATCCATCTTCAAACATACGGACATAAAGCAGTTAAAAGGTAGAACGTATAAAAATCAAATAAGGAACAAATGAGTATCGAACATAAAGTAAAAGGATCGGTTGAGCACAAACACATATACATAGGTCATAAAAAGATCATTTTACCTCAACAAATTTAGAACTATTACCGGATATAAGAGTATAAACAACAAGAAGTAATTGTAACAGGATGCTGTTACGAAGTCTCCCAAATAAAGCTCCAATAACTCGCTATACATATGGTCCCATGTTCATTTGATTTGATTTTTTGTCCCATACAAGAATATATATGGCTTACTGGTGGGGATCTCCACCATTTACAAGTATTCAAACAGGAGGTGGGTGACCCCCAGGGACTTTACCTAAATTTCATTTTATTTGTTTTATTGTCCCCTACAAGAATATATATGGTTTACGGGTGGGGATGTTGACCGTTTACAAATTTTCAAACAAGAGGGGGTGGGATGACCCCCTAGGAACTTCCCTTTTATCTCATTTTATTTGTTTTATTGTCTCCTACAAGAACATATATGGTTGAGGAGTGGGGATCTGGACCATTTACAAGATAATAGTACATTCTCAAATTGAACGGGGTGGGGTTGACCCCAAGGAACTTCCATTTAATTTCATTTGATTAGTTTTATTGTCCCTTACAAGAATATATATAGTTTAGGGGTGGGGAGGTTGACCGTTTATAAGTTTTCAAACAAGAGGGGGTGGGGTGACCCCCTTGGGACTTTCCTTTTATTTCATTTCATTTGTTTTATGGTCCCCTACAAGAATATATATGGTTTAGGGGTGGGGATCTGGACCATTTACAAGATAATAGTATATTCTCAAATTGCACGGGGTGGGGGTGACCCCCAGGAACTTCCATTTAAATTCATTTGATTACTTTTATTGTCCCCTACAAGAATATATATGGTTTAGGGGGTGGGGATCTGGACCGTTTACAAGATAATAGCACATTCTAAAATTGAACGGGATGGGGATGACCCCCAGGGACTTCCATTTAATTTCATTTGATTTGTTTTATCGTCCTTTTCAAGAATATATATGGTTTAGGGGTGGGGATCTGAACCGTTTACAAGATAATAGTACATTCTCAAATTGAACGGGGTGGGGTGACCCCCAGGAACTTTTATTTAATTTCATTTGATTAGTTTTATTGTCCAATACAATAACATATAAGGTTTAGAGGTGGGGATCTGGACCGTTTACAAGTTAAAAGTATATTCTCGAATTGAAGGGGATAGGGATGACCCCCAGGGACTCCCCTATATATCATGTGATTTGTTTTTTTGTCCTTTAATCATTTTTGAAGACTGCATGTATCTATCATTTACAGTTTTCAAGTTATATTCATTTGAAAATTTTAGAAAATAAAATCTCATAGGGTTCTATTGTAAACCCTTCCCTTCTTTATGCCCCTCAAAATACCCCTTAATAGACCCCAATGCACAAATGAACGATTGATCGCTCACCTAGACATATTAGTCTAACATTTTATAAAACCCTAAGTAAATCTGACAAGTAGTTTTGGAGAAATTCTGCGGACAAGTTCATTTTTAAAGTGGCGGAAGAAGAAGAGGAAGAAGAATAATAATAAAAATAATAAGAACTGAGCAAAAACAATAAGTCTCCAAACTTTGTTCGAATAGGTAACGAATAGAGAATAGGGAAAAGGTAACCATTATGGACGTCAAGTTGGTTACCTACTCCCTAATCCCTATTCGTTACCTATTCCCTATTCCCTATTCGTTACCTATTCCCTATTCCCTATTCGTTACCTATTCGTTACCTATTCCCTATTCCCTATTCGTTACCTATTCGTTACCTATTCCCTATTCCCTATTCGTTACCTATTCCCTATTCCCTATTCCCTATTCCCTATTCGTTACCTATTCGTTACCTATTCCCTTTTCCCTATTCGTTACCTATTCGTTACCTATTCCCTTTTCCCTATTCGTTACCTATTCGTTACCTATTCCCTATTCCCTATTCGTTACCTATTCGTTACCTATTCCCTATTCCCTATTCGTTACCTATTCCCTATTCCCTATTCCCTATTCGTTACCTATTCCCTATTCCCTATTCGTTACCTATTCGTTACCTATTCCCTATTCCCTATTCGTTACCTATTCGTTACCCAATTCCTATTCCCTATTCGTTACCTATTCCCTATTCCCTATTCCCTATTCGTTACCTATTCCCTATTCCCTATTCGTTACCTATTCGTTACCTATTCCCTTTTCCCTATTCGTTACCTATTCGTTACCTATTCCCTATTCTCTATTCGTTACCTATTCCCTATTCCCTATTCGTTACCTATTCGTTACCTATTCCCTATTCCCTATTCGTTACCTATTCGTTACCTATTCCATATTCCCTATTCGTTACCTATTCGTTACCTATTCCCTATTCCCTATTCGTTACCTATTCGTTACCTATTCCCTATTCCCTATTCGTTACCTATTCCCTATTCCCTATTCGTTACCTATTCGTTACCTATTCCCTATTCCCTATTCGTTACCTATTCGTTACCTATTCGTTACCTTTTCCCTATTCCCTATTCGTTACCTATTCGAACAAAGTTTGGAGACTTATTGTTTTTGCTTACTTTAATACTTCTAAACTCTCCATAACCGTTCATTAAAAAGACGCTATCATATAGGTAATTTTATTGTTATATTATAAGTAAAAGATTAGCTTAATTTTTTTAGAAGTTCCACATAGTTAATGAAGTATTACCTAAGAAGTCTGGAAAGTAACATATATGTAGTTTATTTAAGTTGTCTTGTGAATATGGTGTATTGCAGTCATATGTTAATTACGATATTTGAGATCTAGAGCTTCTTAAAAACACCGGTACCGTAGACATATCGGAATGGCCCAAGACCTCTGTAACACTGTACGCAGCTACAAAAAGGCTATAGCTTTTCACTCAAAAACAAAAGGTGTAAATAAAAAGGATCGTGCACAACCAAGACTTGCAAATGCAAAAAAGCTATGATACAGTGTGGAAGTTAATGTCACCCCAACCCTACCTGCGATATGGGGTTTCATTTTTTGAAAAACTCTGTTAAAGACCACATTATCATATGTGATTATCTGAAATGAATATTTTTGAACAAACAAATTAGGTAAAAATTAATTATTTGGCATACTACAAACTATACGTTTTCAAAAAGTCTTTCAAGGGCCTGCACACTATTGTTCTTTGTATTAGTGTGAAAATAAACACGAAATCAATCAAGGTATTCTGAAGTGACATTCTACGTTTATACAGTTCATATACTATTATTGGTTTCCAACATTTTTTTATCTTTTATTTGTTTTACAATAGTCAGGATTTTACAATACCACTACAATCACCACCTGACTATGGTTTTTGGGGTGAATATTGAAAGTTATATACAAGAATATCAATTTTTATAATTTTATTCATAATTCAAAAATATAGTTATTAAAGAAAAGAATTATAGCTACTCACACTCACACTTTCTGTCCCTACAAACTCACAGTCACTGCAATCTTACCATTAGTATGCATGTATGTCTATGTATAAAGTAAAACATTTCTGTGTAATATATTTTAAAGGAAAATCATAAAATTGAACTCGTGCTCATGTAAGACATGGTTTATAAAAAAGTATATAAAATAATATCGAACTTCTAGGCATATGTAAAAAAGGGATGTCATATAAAAACCAATATGAAATATACAATATATCTGAGATAACTATCAGACACAGTTAAAATGTAGCGGATTTAAGCCTAATTGAGAATGTATATTATTGACCAAAAATTGAAACAAAATCCTTTGGCATAATTGTCGACTCTTATTATATCCTATTGTTTACATTTAACAGTAAATTCTTTAAAATAAGTGCGATATTACCTTAATTTGCAGAATGGGAAGCTAGTCTTAGTTCTGTACCAAGTCAGGAAAATGACAGTTGTTATCTTATAGTTCGTTTCTGTGTTGCATTATCGTTTAGGTTTTGGTTTGTGACCCGGATTTGTTTTTTTCTATCGATTTATGAATTTTGAACATCGGTATACTACTGTTGTCTTTTTTTAGGTTTTTGTTGCACTTCAGTGTTTCTGTTGTTTCGTTGTTTTCCTCTAATAGTTGATGTGTTTACCTCAATTTTAGTTTGTAACCCGGATTTGTTTTATGTTTATCGATTTATGACTTTCGAACAAGGTATACTACTGATGTCTTTATTTATCATTGAAATATATCTTAAATAAGTATTTTGCATGGTCTTAAAAAGAATTACCTGAGAAAATCTACATGTCGCATGGACACGAAAATTTATTTTAAAAAAACCCAACAAATCCAAGAATTAATGAGTCTATCTTGACTTACATCTAGAGATTGACAATCAGGGTAGGTTGAAAACAAAACTTTAAGACAAAAGTGATGATTTCAGCTTCCAAATTGTGAACTTTCCATTTCTATTTAGCAACATTCCAGCAGCGCCTGCATACGGAGTATATATCTCTCAATTGATACGATATTCCCGGGCTTGTATTTCCTATCATGATTTCCCTGATAGAGGATTGCTGGTCACAAGGAAGCTATTAAACCAAGAGTTCAAATGGTGAAGTTGAAATCATCCCTTCGTAAATTTTACGGACTCTATCACGAGTTGGTTGACCGTTATGGAATAACCGTTTCACTGATGATATCGGATATGTTCCGTATGTCGTAACTACAGTACCCTTCCCTTTTCAACAATGTGACCTACCGAATTACTATTTACCGGATTTGTAATAACATTAGTAACACGAAGGGTGCCACATGTGGAGCAGAATCTGCTTACCCTTTCAGAGCACCTGAGATCACCCCAGTTTTTGGTAGGGTTTGTGGTGCTTAAAGTCTTGAGTTTTCTATGTTGTGTCTTGTGTGCTGTTGTTTGTCTGTTTATCTCTTTATTTTTTGGCAATGGTGTTGTCGGTTTATTTCAATCAATGAGTATGACTGTATCTTCCGCCCTTTTTTAAACACATCAAAAAGAGGTAATTCACGGTTTGTTCTATGTAAAGAGAACTTATTTTCATGAGCCAAAACTAAACCAATTCAGATGAAAACAAAATATGAGTTTGTTGAATATCTATTTTCCACCTGAACTCTATTTTTCGAATATTATAAATCAATCGACTAACAAACAGTAAGCTAAAGTAGACTAATAACAAATAGTGACAGGCATATGAACATCACACGTTGGTAAATATACAAATCATTAATTTGATCATTCTTATATTTCATTGTGATAAACTCCCAAAGGTAGTATGAAAAAACACGATCAACGCCGAACATTTATCCCGCCGTGAACACCTACAATTACATAAACATTACCCATGCTATGATTTGGTAAAGTATTGTAATTTGAATAGTTTATCTAACAATGTCTCCATTAAACTATATACGTCGTAACAGAATTTATTTCAACATGTCTAACCAAGTAAAGACTGATGTGAATTGTGAAGCTTTATCCATTCAGCAAGTTCATAGTTTTCGTAAGTATATGCTATTTCAATTGCAGACTTACTATCGAATGAGGATTTTTGGAATTTTTTAAAGATCCATTTGGCGTGTTCTTGGTTTTTGTTTTTACAAGCCCAATTCATTGCTTCCTTTATGTTAAAAAGAGAATTGTCAAATTTGATAAACATCCATTGACTTAAAAGACTGGTATTTTGACAAGCAATATTCATCGCGGATTTTAAATCAAAACACGATGTATGAAATTTATCTATCATCCATTTTGCAAGATCAGGATTCACATTTTGGCATGCTGCATTCAGTGTAGATCTCAAGTCAATTTTGGAATTATCACAATTTTTAAATATCCAAGTTGCCAGATGAAAAGTATCACTTTTACAAGCACTTTCTATTACCTTATCAATTCTAAATGGATAAGAATCAAATTCTTTGAACATCCAAATAGCCAAATTTGGGTTGTCGTTTTCGCATGCGTGCATTATTGCCTGATCAATATCGAATAAATTGCGATCAAACTTGCCAAACATCCAAATAGAAAGTTCAGGTTCATAGTTTTTACAAGCACTGTTCATCGCTTGCTTCATTTCTGCGGCAGAAAATTCAATCGTATTTAATATCCGTTTAGCAAGGTGATATCGTTTTTCACATGCAATAGTTAGTGCAAACATTTTGTCAAATTTTTCATCGTACTCGCCAATCATCCATTCAACTACATCAATTTTACAACGTAAAATGATTTCTTCAATTGATTTTTTATCATTCAAAATAATGGTGTCAATGGTCTTGATAATTGTTTTGATAAAATCGAGACTACCACATTCGCAAATGTAGTTTAATACTTTGGAACATGGTTTAAAAATCGGTCCGAATCGTTTTTCCAAACGCATTATAAAGTTTTCCATGTCTGTCGTTATAGTGCATTGCAAAACAAGTAAACGATCAAATATTTCATCAAATGCATTTTGAATGTCAATTATATTCGTGATTTCATTATCTGAAAACAACATCAATTCTAAACCTAATAGCCCTTGTAGATTGATAACATTTAGTACAAAGGTAAAAGTGTCTAGGGATGATATCTTCGTTTTTGTATTTCGAATGACCAGTTTAATAACTGATAATATAATGTCCATTCTATAAATGTCACCAATACAGATAGCGTAATTTAATGCAGTGACAAGTGTTTTCTGTAATAAAGGTAGTTTTTCAATGTTATCAGCGCAGTTAATCTCTTTAAAAAGAAAACATTGTAGAAAATTCAATATGTTTTTATCTGAAGCACAAAACATAAACAAACAACATGGTAGGTACCATTCGTTGCCATATAGAACAAATGTATGCAATAAATAATTCTTCATTTCACCTGGCACTAAGTTTTTGCCGATACAAAATCTTTGATCTGCGATGAAACAATCGAAGATTTCGGCTTCTGCAAGTGTTACTGAACTGTGGTCTAGTACAAGTTTTTCTATTATGTCGTTTCCACTTAATCGTATTATTGGAGCTTCACAAAGGCACTTAAGAAACGTGTATGGTTTCGTATAATAGGTTGTAACAAGACAATTCTTCAAACGCTGCACAAATACACCGTAGCAGATAACTGGAACTGTAAAAATAGCTTCCCCCTCTATTGGTTTGTATTGTTCAGGTCTGGTCATTTCAAGAATAAAGTCAACTGATAATAACGGAATAACCTTTTGTGCATCAATAATACTATACGATATCATTACACATTCGGCAATAGATCTATGTTGAAAAGTATAGGTTTTATGGCCGATTTCTTTTATAAACCTACTATGAAGACGATGTACAGAATCTTGTACCTGTAACATACTTACTGATATCAACATATTTGGGTTGATGGTTTTGCGAATATTCACGATTTCGTCTTTGTTTAAACTGAACAGATTTATGCAATCTCCATTGAGTAAGATGAAAACTAATATGACATAGTCCAAATTATAAGGGTCTGAATTTCCAGCAGTACGCAAATTTTCGACTTCTTTTAACATGATTTCAGATGCATGACTAAAGAATGCAACCCCTTGTCGTGTATATTTTCTATTTGAAGTGAATAGAGAACATGCTTGCGGAAATCCAAGAAGTTTACCAAAATCTTCATCGACGATCTTATGAATAGTGCTTCTATGCAGGTAAACTGTTATAGATTCGTTCAAAATTGCCTTGTCTTTATAATTTTCTTTTTGACGGTCGTCTGTTTCTTCTATATTATTCAATTCGCAATATCGTTTGAAATACTGCATTTTCTCTTCCTGGTTCATTTTGAATTCCTCTGATCCAAGCTCAACTCGATGTCGTATAAAGAAAAATATATTACTATCAATATTATCGCTCATTTCATTTCTAATGTGTTCCCGCATTGTTACTATCAGTTGTGTTTTTTTCGTTGTAACATCTATTTCCATGCATTCGAGAAGCTTACAATGCTTATCATGGTCAAAATTGCAACTTGTTTTTCCGAACGTATCATCAAGAAGGATAACACAGTTTTCACGTAAGATTTCAGTATAATCTTCAATTTTGTTTAATAATAAAGGAAATTTACCATCCATAGAAAGGATATTTAACAATTCTAAGCCAATTCGTGATTTACCGCTGCCAGGTGGTCCTGTTATAACCATAACATTATATTCGCGTAGGCATTCCTTTGCAAATTTGACTGCTTTAATAACTATGAAATTATTTTTCTCGAGATGGATCCTGATAGCTTCTCTGGTGTATTCTAAAAAAGACAATGTCATAAAGAAGAAATGATCAAATGATTATAAATTGATATTTTTGATAATATAACGTTAGAATATTCTAAAGCCATCATTATCGCATCACTAAGCAATATTGATCTCTTTCACCAATATTGTGACCTTTTTCCTGTTATGACATTTTTAATGAATAAAGAGGTGCATTGCGGTGAGTGCTTAAATAAAACAGGCGTAGAGTATATCAAAATTACAGTAATCCAACGACAACAATATCCAAATCATTCATAATCATTGAATTAAATATAATCAACTATAAATCTTATCGTGAATATTATTGAAATGTGAAAATTGTCAATTTGAAAAGAAATTGTATAAAGCAAGAAATATTACCTAGTATCTTTTGTCTTTTGCCTGAAACAATTATTACAAAATTTTGTTAGAAATTGCTTAAACATGATATACATGAACAGTTCATAATCATGGACACTTCCAAAATTAAAAATCGTGTGTTACACGCTGACGTTTTTCAGTATTGGTCTGTTTATATTTTCTTCCTAGGTAAAATATATAAATAAGGAGATGTGATATATGATTGTCAATGAGACTTCTATCCACCAAAGTTCAAATGAACTGGTTGAAGCTATAATATTAAGCAACGGCTCAACAATTAGAAAACCCAATACCGTAGTATTGTCGTAAATTAAATTCAACGACATTAAAAATATAAAACAATGAGAAAAATCTCGAAGTAATCTATAAACAGTTAACGAAAAACAAATATCATGATAGTCATGAACCAACGTATCTTGGATTCAAATTCATTTGATGCTATAGTTTTCTGGTTCAAAGTTTGTTTGTTGATGATGTATTTACAGGAAGGGAAAAGTGATTAGAGAAAAGACATATACATATTTGCTTTGTATGTTGCTGTATCGCTGATAATAACAATTATCGCTATTTTGTGTATTTTTCCTATGATTTTTTTTCTTTGATAATTTTCATATCATGCTACTCTCTTCAGATGGAAAATTATCGCTAGAAACTAAGCAGGCACGTGGCGTTGCTAACGAAATTGACATAAAATTAACAACGTCGTCATAGGTAAAGTAGCGATAAACAGATTATCATTGATCCTCTCAACTCGATTGCCTTTCTCGCTTTCGGCGTCCCGGCTCATTCGAGAATATCAATCTCGTTGAGATGCTCGACGATCATCTATAAATCATAGTTATTTTGATGAAGTACGTAGGCAAAGTGGATACACGTTGGTTCGATCAAAAGAGAAAATGGAATTGTACACGGAGGTCGAGTGGTATTTAAAAACAAATATTGCTAATTAATAAACTGACGTGTTACACCATACAATAAGTGACATGCATTAGAAAATCGCAAAAAATAAAATAGATCTCTTTTCTAACAAGAGCAAAAATTCACATGTGAGCTACAACTTTAATTTTTTTGTTGTGCATATCACTAAACGAACAAAGGTTGGTTGGTTGGAATTAATTTTGCCATAATTTGTATGTAGAGTTGATCCTGTTCATTTCATTTTTCATAAAGGGGTGTTGTTCTATCTACCAGATACTAAATTACGTGGATGTAAGCATCTGAATCTTTATTTAATTAACAGATTTATTATAATTCAGTCAACCGAAAAAATGTTTTATGTCAACTAACATGTTTAAATCAACCTACCATTTTGTTGAATTTCTGTATTGCAAATAATATCAAGAATCTTTTTCATTAAATCTTCGTTTTTTATCGACCGTTGTTCAATCTAAAAAAAAGTCCACAATATATTCTGATTTGCAAAAGGAAATAAAAGGCAAATTTATGCAAGTTTAAGTAAGAGTAATTAACTGTGTGAAAACCAGTATGGTTCATTTCTCTGATTATTTCCGCCTGACATGGTCAGATATTTTCTTATCCTTCTGAAAACTAAATACTATACTATATTCTATTTATATACTTAAAACGTTGTTAGCCAATTTTTTTACCTTTTTTAAAATGTTATTTGATTAATTGATGCTTTCTTCTAGCATTTATAAGTTTAGAACCAGATTAAAAATAAACCATACTCTATTTAACGCAGCATTTAGAAATGTGGCTGTAATATTCTAAAATTCAGTAAAGATTGAAAGACTTTTTGAAAATAGTCATGGTGAGGAATAAATCAGACAAATAAGTCTTTCTTGTAAATGGGAAGGAATATTTGCCATAGGACAAATCCAGAAAACAATTTTGTAAATTAAAATGTCTATGTTGGAATGTTCATGGTTTAACCTCAGTCTACAAAGATAATGACTTTTTGAACTTAATAAATGATTATAATATTTTAAATTTGAGTGAGACCTGGTTAAAAGATAATAACTTGTTAGTTATAGATGGTTTTGAAAGAATTTCTTGTGTATTTCGTAATAAAAATATAGGTACTAGAAATGAAGGAGGTATTGCTATTTTTTGTAAGAGTTTTTTTATGTAACGGTATTATTGTTGAAAAAGAATTAAATGATGGTATTATTCTGTTAAAACTTGACCATAGTTTCTTTGATACTGATAAAGATATTTTTATTTGTTTTTCTTATGTACCACAAGAAAGATCTAATTATTACCAATTATGTGATATAGATTTTCATGATATTATTGAAAGTATTGTAAATAACTATAGTGAAAAAGGTATTGTTTTGGTATGTGTCGATCTAAATAGCCGCATAGGTGAATTAAGTGATTTTTTACTCAATGATCTAGATAAATATGTCGAAAGTGTTGAGCACGTTGTAAACCCTATTATTTCTGACAGAAGTTCAATGGACAAAACAGTTAATGCATTTGGCCGTAAACTATTACAAATGCGTTTTAATACGGGTTTAGTTGTAGCCAATGGCAGACTTTGTAATGACAAAAATGGTAATTTTACGTTCTGTACGGCCAAAAGAAGAAGTGTAAATGACTACCTACTAGTGCTCCCGAGCGAATGTAGATTAATCAACGATTTTAAAGTGCTACCTATGAACGAATTTTCTGATCACATGCATGTTTACTTCGAACTAGACTTATCTGTCATTCGTCAACAAAATCTCCCCCGAGTCCATAAATTAATTAAATGGGACAACAATACGTGCGATGAGTATATTCAAATTTTACAGTCTCATCGTGACAGCCTCTTGAGTTTGGTGAATGAAATTGATATTAATAACGCAGTGAAGGAGATAACCCGAACTATCTATGAAAGTGCATATAAAGTTTTTGGACACTCTGTTTTAACTCGAGACGATATATATGTTAAACGACCAAATAACGAATGGTTTAACGAGAAATGCTCAAATGCCCGGATAGAATTTCACACTGCGAGAAATTTTTATATGCGACATCCGACAGATACAAATAGACATTCATATATTACGACTAGAAACAAATTTAATAAAGCCAAACGTAATGCACAATTTAACTTCAAAAAAAGAAAAGGAATCGAACTTTGTAATATTGCAAAAAGGGAACCTAGAAAGTTTTGGTCCGCTGTAAAACCGAAAAACTGATCAAAATGTTTAGTTGAAAATAACGAGATGTTGAACTATTTCGAAAATATTTTGGGATCGAACCCACCAGAACTTTGTGATGAAGTTTAACATTTATTAAACAATACCGACTTTAAAGAAATTTATCCTGTTGAACTTACTTTAAATAAAGCTAATACTAACAATGACCACTGCCCTTTCCTCGATCTTGATATCTATATCACTAACGGAAAGCTGAATACTGAAATTTATGATAAAAGAGATGATTTTTCATTTCCTATCGTTAATTATCCATTTTTAGATGGTGACGTTCCCTTGTCACCATCTTACGGTGTTTATATATCTCAACTTGTACGATTCGCTCGTGTATGTAACAATGTTTTAGATTTTAACGAGAGAAATTTATGTATTACTGAAAAATTATTACACCAGGGTTTTCGATATCACAAACTAGTCAAAACATTTACTAAATTTTATCATCGGTATAAGGACATCATTCATAAATATAGCTCAACATGCAGACTTCTTATACGTTCAGGTATTTCACATCCAATTTTTTATGGAAATATTCTTTATAAAACACATAGGTGTCAGTATTCACCTCAAAAACTAACAAAACCTTTGAATAGACTTATTACGAAGGAAGATAGTTACGATACTGTTGTCAGGTCATTAAAAATTGCATATTTTGGCGTTAATATTGATTCACTTATAGGGTCTTTGCATCGGAACTAAACAAATTTATTCAAAAACCAGTTGTTGGCATGACATGGGTTATGTTCTTCTCATATATGTTATGATGGTATGATACTAAACCCCTAACGGGAAGGATTCCTGATGTTCATATGATGAAATCATAATCTTTCAGTCAGTTTAATTAAAGTCTGGAGCTGGCATGTCAGTTAACTGCTAGTAGTCTGTTGTTATTTATGTATTATTGTCATTTTGTTTATTTTCTTTGGTTACATCTTCTGACATCAGACTCGGACTTCTCTAGAACTGAATTGTAATGTGCGTATTGTTATGCGTTTACTTTTCTACATTGGCTAGAGGTATAGGGGGAGGGTTGAGATCTCACAAACATGTTTAACCCCGCCGCATTTTTGCGCCTGTCCCAAGTCAGGAGCCTCTGGCCTTTGTTAGTCTTGTATTATTTTGATTTTAGTTTCTTGTGTGCAATTTGGAAATTAGTATGGCGTTCATTATCACTGAACTAGTATATATTTGTTTAGAGGCCAGTTGAAGGACGCCTCCGGGTGCGGGAATTTCTCGCTACATTGAAGACCTGTTGGTGACCTTCTGCTGTTGTTTTTTTCTATGGTCGAGTTGTTGTCTCTATAGCACATTTCCCATTTTCATTCTCAATTTTATTTGGTGATACAAGTATTGATATTCTTGATTCCGAAATTACAGAAGATGAAATTAAAAAAGATATACAGAAACTTAAAACTGGTAAAAGTTCGGGAAACGATGATATTATTGGTGAAATGTTAGCTGCAAATCCTCTTTTCTTTGCGCCTATTTTAAAATTCTTTTCAACTCTATGTTTGACAATGGAATATATCCAGATAATAGGACCAAATGTATAATTATCCCTGTACCCAAAAGCGGTGACTTGTCGGACCCTAACAATTTCAGGCCGATTGTATTAGTGAGCATTCTTTCTAAGATAGTTACTTGCATATTAACGGAACGTTTACTGTCGTGATCGGAAGACGAACAGAAATTAATAGACAATCAGTTTGGATTTCGTCCTGGTCGTTCAACTGTAGATGCCATTTTCACACTGCATGGAATTATATCACATGTTTTAGTACACAAACTTCAGCTTTTTTGTGCCTTCGTGGACTTTCGCAAGGTTTTTGATAAGCTACACAGAAGAATTTTAATATACAAACTGCTAAATAATGGCATTAGTAACAAATTTTTTTCTATAATTAAAACTTTATATTCATCAGTGCGTCTTCGTGTACGATCTGGAGGAGTGCTGTCAGATGCGTTTGACAATTTTCTTGGTGTGAAACAAGGGGAACCTTTATCGCCTTTGCTGTTTTTGTTTTTTATTAACGACATTATTCAAGATATTTCCGTTGAAACAGGTAATGACGTCGTGTCTCTAAATGGATTTTTAATATATTTGATCCTATTTGCTGATGGAACTGTACTTTTTGGAAAATCAACGAATGTGTTGCAGCATTTACTGAATAAATTACTACTATATTGTAATAAATGGAACAAATTGGGGATCAGAATCTTTCTTTAGGAAAAAACAATTACCCATCCCCTTTTGAAGTTAATTGGTCGTTACATAAGACACGTTCCTAATATAATCTAGCTATTTGGCTTTATTGAAAAGAGAATATAGTAATTTGTGATAATAATGACATACATACCTCATTTAACTTTTTTGTAATATGACAAAATGATGGCATTTTGTATAGATCATGCAATTTGTTCTTCGTTGGTCTTTCAGTATTACAGACATGAGAAATAATAATGATCTCGTACTCAAGTTTTGCTTTGTACTCGCTAAATTCTGTGTCTGTAAACTTGGTATGTTTTTCAATCACGTTACGCATACTAGAAAGGTTTTCTACTATTTTCCATAACGGACAACAATATTTTAGTAATAGCCGAGAAACATCAAGGTTTAACTGGTTAACTGAAATTCCGGGTGTTGCCAAGGCTGTGCAAATAGTATATTTCACATTCCCGCGATGTTGTTCCGTTGAACACGGAGACACTCGACTACTGTACAAAAATAACCAATCTGTTTCATTCAACTCTAGGACACCCTTAGGTAATGTATGAGGTTTTTGGATAGAACACAAGCAACATCGCTCAACATTTTCATATAAATGGTAAATAGTATGTTTATAATCATTGAGAAATTCTTCTAAAGTTTTTCCTCGATTTTCTAAGCAACTATACCAAAAAACACGCAAACAAAACTTAACGAGAAGACATTTTGCTAAAGTGATGTCAATTTCGGATGTTTTTATGCCCTTTTTGGCTAAAGCACAGCACAAACTAGAAGAACCTTTTGTTTTGCAAGTTTTCTTTCTCCTGATTTGGTCAAATATCGGATTAAGCTGACCTAGATTAAGGCACGCATGTTCCGTTTCATGGTATGCATTCGTGGATGGGCATTGACAACAGTTTATTGTCGAGCAAAGATGGTATATAGCATGCTGATTGCGATTTATAAAATCTTCAAATGTTACATTTCCAATAATTGATAAATTTTTATCAATCAACTCGGCAAACCCGTTTTTTGCGTTATCAAATATCAATCTTTTTATAATTTGAAAGTTATTGCGCTCTTTTTGGTAAGTCGCCATCCTACCACTTTTCATCTCAAAATTAACACCATCTGAAACAACAAAATAAATATTTTACGGTTGGATATTTTGATGTTGATGACTTTTCTTATAACATGATTTATACACGTAAACATTGTTTCTGGAATGTATGTTTACCCGCTATGTAGATGAATGTTAGTTGTGTGCTTTGGTTTGCTGTCTTATTGACGTACTCCCTACACCAATGTATTCATATATATTTACTCTACTTTGTAAATTCAATCTTGAATTTGCTGTAATGGTTTCAATTAGGTTCAACAATGGACAAAAAAGGTACACTAATTGCAAAAAGGAACTATATCAGATATTTGCTTTCATTCAAATCCGTTTCATTCTTTTCTTCCTATCTCAACCTTCTATTGTTAATTTTTTTTAAGATTGTTACTCCACTTTCTGCACTAATGACTATATCATGACGAACATTATGTTTCTTGGTGAGGAGTGCCTGTAAATAACAATGACATAGAAACGAAAGATACCAGAGATACATTCAAATAATAAATAACAAATAAACTGACAACGCTATAACTAAAAAAAAAGAGAAAGACAAATAGAAATACAATAGTACACAAGATATACCATATAATTCTAAAGACTAAGCAAGACAGACCCCATCAAAGTGTAGGGGTGATATCATGTGCTTCTGAAGGGTAAGCAGATCCTGCTTCAGATGTGTCACCCGTCTTGTTGCTAATGTTATTACAAACCCAGTACATAGCCTGATTTGGTAGGTCACATTCGTGGAAAGGGAAAGGAATTGTAGTTACGACATAAGAAACATATCCCATATCTTCTGTGAAACGGATATTCCGCAACGGTCACCCAACTCGTTGTGGCGTCCATAAAATTAACGAAGGGATGATTTCAACTTTGGAACTCCTCACTACAAAAGTCAAAAATTCTGAAAAGACCAATTTTTGTGTGAATTTGCATGAATTTTTTCTCAACATTCTTTCTTTGTCTGACTTATTCAAAAAGAATGGATAACATAGTATGAATTTGTCTAATAAGTTTCTTGATTTTTCTTGACTAGTGTTTTGACAATATTAACATTGTCTAAAAATTTTCCGACCCTTTCTGTATTATCTGATAACAGTCTTGATTAGTCTCGACCAATTCTTGATAGTCTTAAATTTGTATCGAACAGTCTTGACATATTCTTGACATTCTTAATAATGTCTGAATATGGCTTGATTTGAAAACTTTTAATTTTATTTATTTTAGAACAATCAGACACTTTTTATTCAAAATTGAATGTTGTATTTCCATGATGTATAATGTTAACAAAAATATCGAATTCCAAGGTACATTCAAAAAGAAAAAGTCTATACAAAATGAAATAATCAAACGACATCTACTAACGGAAATACTTGCCATATTCCTGACTTGGTGCAGACACTTTCCAAAGAAAACCGGAGATAGTGAATTGACTTAAAATTCTTAAAATTCCCAGTGATTTTGCTTTTTTGAATAGAATGGTTAAAAGATAGTTGACCAAGAAGGGATACAACTGCATATCGAACTCCAACTTATAGTAAGGTTAACTTTGTCCTTTAGAGATGGATTATTGGTTTCTTTTAAATTTCCACAGAGAATTAAAACAATTACAACATCAGTCCTTAATCTGAACTTTTAAGTTAGCTCATTTTTATATAAATAGATCTCCTGGACAATTTAGTGCAGAAATGTCATGTGTGATGTTTTTATGGTAATAAACACATGTTACTATTTACGAATACATTTTACAGGCTTTGGACAAAATTGATATGAACAACAGCATTGCCCAAAAAGATAGTTGACCCACATGAAGATCTCTTTATATAACATTTTGTAACAACATATCTTTATGGTAAAATTTTGCTCATATTTTCATAGCATAACTAAGTGCAGCATTTGAATTCCTTTTTTGTAAATGAAACAAGTGTAAAGCATATTGAATTACGTTGTTCCATTTAGGAATGTTTTTACAATAGAGGCGTTATCTCTGTTTCATAAGAAAAAGTTTAATATGTAAATTGTGTGACGGCAGTCTTAGGCCGATGGTATGAACATTTTCTAATTTCTAAGGCTAGAAAAAATCAATTTTTTATCTATAAGTGCCTGATTTCCAACCACTTGATATCACTTATAAACACATTTTATAGGAGTAAGACAACGGGTGTCACATGTAAAGCAGTAACTACTGACCATTAAGTAGCAACTGATATCATCGACCGTCTAGTGAGGTTCGTCTTGCTAAGTATTTAGTTTTCTATGTGGTATTTTAATGAGTTTTTTTTGTCTTGTGTTGTTAATTTTTTTTTGCCATGACTGAATACATTTTTCATCAACTTTGAGGTTCGAAATTTTTGTTGAATCTTCCGCCTTTGCTCTACTTTAATTTGCTATCCTGTTTTATTCCGTATACATTTTTAATGAAATCTCAGGAAGTTTCTTTGATTGTTTTATTAAAAATTTATATTCATGTTTTTATGCAATAATTTTCCTTTTATAGTAACACATACCCAATAGATGTTCCTTAAGCTGTGAAATGTGTTCTTCATATTCTATGCCTCTGCATCTCCATTCTTCGATTTCTTCCAGGTACCTTCGTTCTGTATCCTCGTCCATACAGCAAGTTCGTAGATCTTCGATTTCCAACACAAATTCATTATTCTGTTTTTTACAAATGTCTTGTAATCTACTTGCAATTGCTCTAAATTCATCAAAATATTCATTTAATTCATGATTGCTGACCTCCGTATTTCCTCTGTGTATTATCTTGTTTCTTCTTCTACGACATCTTTCTATATCATCACCTGGCCTCGTTTCATTAGGTTGTGGGTCGATTGAAGAATCCCAGCCCCTAGTTGGCTTAAGATCTTCATTATAGATGTTTCGCAAGATTGTATAGATAAGCGGAATATCAAACTCTTTATATGATTCTGTGTTTATCGCGTCTTTGATTTTTGTTACATCTGACGACTTTAGACGGTTGTTTAGATCATCATTCTTATGCCATCTCGAAGAAATGTCTTTAGGTTTCTCATATTCAAATAAAACCTCCTGTAGAAACCTTGGTATAATATTTTGTGCAGCGTGGCCTAGACGAGCATAGTGTGTCTTATTGGATACTACAGAACTACCTACTGTAGCCATATCAAATATTAATCATCCTTTCTCATAGAAAATATATAACTAAAAAACAACACTTCGCTTTATCAGAACTCTCATTAAACGTTCTTACAGATTTCTCAACAATAACTCGTAGAATGCGCTCAATTGGATTGGAGACCTATAAAATAGTTCATAAGCATTTGCTTTATCTATACAAGATATGATTGTTATCAATACCAATTAATTTAATATCAGGAACGTGAACACTGCTGAGGTAACTAGACAGAGAACCTCAAGTTACGGTTAAATGTCTTTTAGATTTGACGAAGCACATATAAAATTCCCTTACCAATGACGCCAGAACAAGAACACTTTTGACTGAGTTATCTGTCTACCAAGTTATACTTGTATTAATGGAATCTGACTGAATTGGCGAAGTAAGACTCACGCAGAACTTTCCAAGTCACACATCTGATTATATAATGATCTGCATGAATTTTAAACCCCAACAGGAAACTATACAAGCAACAGTATATTGTAGTTGGTCGCAAGGTGCAATACTAATGCAATTTGTTTGTACACAAAATAGGAAATTGTCATACGTTGTATATGCACATTTCGTGTATGGTAGAATTCATTCAATGATGTATTTAATGTGTCATAATTTAGATACACTTCCAAATCTGTGTTGCAGACCGTAGTTTGACCTAAAATGGTTTACTTTTAGAAATTATGACTTGTAATTTAAAGTTGTCTCATTGGCAGTCATACCACATTTTCTATCGACAGAACTAATCTTTACGGTCACGTGTCTCAATTGTTGCTGATAAACTTGGGGTCAAACTGTGCTTTCCAACTGAGTCAGCGAATAAATTTTGAAAAAGGGGTGACGGGGTGCCCCAATTTTAAAAAAATGTTTGGAGTGAAACAGTTACAGATTTAAACTAGACATTATAACCATAAACATAGTCTTTGTAGCAGTTGAAATAATTTTAAGGTCGACATAAAAATTAGCTTGTACAGATTCGTTGCCTCCTGTCTGTAATTTGTAAATACATGTCTGCTTACACGGTGCTTTCAAGAAATAATTTGAAATCAATTTGATCACTATGAGGATGAACGCTGAGCGTATGTTGGACAAGATAAATGTTATCCATAACTTAGACCAAACAATCATGATGTCTTGAAAGGCTAGAGGTATAGAGGGAGGGTTGCGATCTCAAAAACATGTTTAACCCCGCCGCATTTTAACCCTTGTCCCAAGTCAGGAGCCTCTGGCCTTTGTTAGTCTTGTATTATTTTAACTTGTAGTTTCTTGTGTACAATTCAGAGTTTAGTATGGCGTTCATCATCACTGAATAGTATATAACATATCGTACCAGTTTGTGCTTTGTTAAAAAATTTAATAGAATGACTTTACGGTTAGAGTCGGAATTGTTAAAGTGTCCAAAGCAAAATTATCGAAACGCATGCAAAATTTCGTTTTCAATATCATGTGCAAGAGAAAGCCATATTTCCTGCACAATGACAACATTTAAAATGACGTAATGCAGCCTGTGACGTAAAGTGTGATTCGCGATGATTCGACGCGATACAATAGTTCTATTGTTATTTGCTCTATTATTGTAGTTATTTTCATTTTCCCGTAATTACCGATAAACAGAATCCACAAAGTGATCTAGATTTCTATACTTCTATAAATAAAGGCAACAATAGTATACCGCTGTTTAAAACTCGTAAATCGATGGACAAAAAACAAAATCGGGGTAACAAACCAAAACTGAGGGAAACGCATTTATTATAATAAGAGAACAACGACACAACATTAAAATGTAACACACACAGAAACGGACTTAGCATTAGACAAAATCCGATGAGAATAACAAATATAACATCAAAATCAAATAAATAAATTTGGGATAGAAAATTGCCGTGACACGTCTTATAGTAATGTGAATTTACACTAAAAATATAAGAGAAAACAAACGGCACAATGTTAAAATGTAACACACACAGAAACGAACTTTAATATAACAATGGCCATATTCCTGATTTGGTACAGGACATTGTTTAAAGAAAAAAATTGTGGGTTGAACCTGGTTTTGTGACATGACAAACCTCCCGCTTTAATGGCAATGTTAAATATAACATTAAAATGACAACATAACATTACAGGACTGCAATACAAATAAACCGGGTAACATATTAGACAAAGAAACACATGAATAATTGCTACCAGAAGGCATCAGGTTTAAAATTCAATACGCCAGACGCGCGCCTCGTCCACACAATACATACCAGTGACGCCCAGATATAAAAGTTCGAAAGTCAAAACAAGTACAAAGTTGTACAGCACTGAGGATCAAAAGTTCCAGAAGGTTGTGCCAAATACGGCTAGGGTTTTAAGAACATCCTTATTATACAGAACAATTTATGCTCTTGCAAATAGTTAATTTTAACAAATGAATATAAAAAATATATGTCACTTGGTCTATAGTGGAGAGATGTATCATTGACAACCATACCACATCTTCTTATTTTCATATGAACATTTGAAACGATTTTTTTGTATAAATTAAAGTCATAAAGGTAACTTCGGGCTCACCTGATATTTCACAGTGATAAAGTCAGTATCAAAAACAAAAAGTCTTTTATTGTATATATTACGATTGGTGCTGTATTATATTAATAGTATTAAACGAAGTGAATTTCATAGTTTCATTATTACTAGATTCAAATGAACGCTTGGATGCTAAGGGGTTTTCTGTTATTCTTATTTAAATATTTTTACAACTGAAAAATCATCGAAACCATTTTAAGTTTAAAACACTTTTTTGTTTTGTTTAGTTGCTGTCTCCCTGGCGTATCTATCACATCTCCTTTTATTCATATAATGTTTTAAATATGTACGTATATGCGACCTTGTTATCGTCATTAAAATCGTGTCATTCACACAATAACAAACTTTGTTTAATATTTTCTTATTGTCAAGTGATTAATATGTAGATAAGAACATGTGGTATAATTGACAAATTAGAACATTTAAAGTATATAACCTCGCTCTTTTATGATCACATAACTGTTCAATGTATGTGACATTTATTTTCAGTTATGACTTTATTTTTTAATTTGAGTTATTGACAACCAATCGCAGTTTTATACTTGTAATACGTTCCTTCGTTCGCCATACCGTAAAAAAGTATTTCCTTCCCGACTTTTACGTTCTTATTTCCGCAATTATTTTAAAAGGATTTCATAAAAAAATGATTGTTTTTCAAAAAGATGTTTGTCTCATTTGTAAGCTAAAGTAATGTTGTGTTGTACATCTACATGCATGTTGAAAAAATGTATTTATATACAACAAATTTAGCAGTTCAAATATAAATTCATGGCATTAATATTACCAGAAGTCCATTACTAGTTATCAGAAGTGCATTTTCAAATTGTTTTGTTTGGCTTGATACAGATAATTAAACAAATGTCCATCTGGATAGTTTAACTGAACTGAGAAGCATTACGCAGTGTAGGTAATTCATATACCTTTATAACTTCAATTTATACCCAAAAAAATCGATTCAAATGTTCATATGAAAATAAGAAGATGTGGTATGGTTGTCAATGATACATCTCTCCACTATAAACCAAGTGACACAGAAGTATAGAAATCTAGATCACTTTATGGATTTCAACAACGACCAAAACACATAATAGTAATGACAAATGTAATACTAGATTTGCCATTGCAAGCAATAGCGGATGTCACCCTTCCCCCCATTGACAATAAGGGGCAGCCATTTAAAAAAATGTTTGACAGTGAATGCACAAATACATATGGTTATACATCATTCTGTAAATTTTCAGTTCATTTAGAGCATTTTAAAACAAATCTCATTTCTGTTGTTTCCATGGCAACGGCAGTCATTTTGAAATTTTCAAAGTCAAAAGTCTCATCTTTACTTGCCAGTTAACAATAATATCAAGTTTCATTAAGTTCAAAGCATTTTGAATTTTTTTGACATTTTTGCAGTTTCCGTGGCAACCGTGTTCTTTTTGGAAATTCCATCGTCAAAAGTGTCACCCAGACTTGCCAATCTACAATCATATAAAGTTTTGTCAATTTTGAAGCATTTTGAAATTTTTTGAAAATTTTGACATTTGTGATGGTTCCTATGGCAACAGAGACCATTCCCAAAAATAAATGGCATATACCACACTGGTACATGGGAGGGACCATACCATCAAAGTTTCGATCAATTTGACATACCATTTTAAGAAAGTACATGCCACTTTAAGGTTTTTGGACCATTTTTGACCTGTTTTGCATTGTTTCCATGGTAACGGCATACATTTTTGAAATTCCAACGCCAAATTCCACATCTACCAATGTTGCTCATCGTTACTGTGAAGTTTCATAAAATTTGGAGCATTTCCATATTCTAACTTATTTATTCCCTTGACATGTTATATGAAGTGCGCATACTTGCACTGATACAACTAAATCATACCTCAATTATTTATATGATTATATTATATTTTGGTGCGTGCCTGTTTATGTTGGTGTGTGCGTGTGTGTGTGTAAATACATGTGTATAGATATATTTGATACTAATGAGGTTTGCATATAAAGTATTCCGTTGAAAAAAATGCATATATGACACCATGTTGCGTGATTGCTTATTAAGTTATCAAATATTACTGGTACTAGTATACACTGTATTGTACTGCATGTAGCATGTGAATCATAGCACAGAACGACCATGGCAAGGATTGAGTACTCAAAGTCAATTATTTAGCTACCTATTATTTTTTATGATACTATTTCAGACTATGGCTGACATTATTGCTATTTAGCATAAGTAAATAAGTCTTTATTGTCAAATGAGTATAGTACACTGAGAATCGACAATACATTTATGACGAATACAACAGGCTTTTGCATGCTTGTATTTTATTCTAATATAGTAGTTATTTTGTTCATAAGTACTGGAAAGTAATTATGATTTGACAGTTTCGTTATGTTAGAAAAATCATAATAGTGTTGTTTTCTAAATTCTATTTATTAACGTGGACATCAATTCGTAGAGAAACTCGGATCGAAAAAAATTAAAACTGTGTATCCAATTTAAAAACTCAACACGAACTTCAATGAGAACACCTGGATTGAAAGTTTGCAAACGTTCCAACCATTGAAATTTAATTGATTATGTACCAACGCAAACTTCAACGAGAGCTCCTTGATGTTTTGTTTTTTGGAATCAGTCAATAATTCATAGACAGTTAAAAAAGAACATTGAGCTGTTAATATATTTACAATTTTTAGTAAGACTAAACTATTTACACAATGAATTCAACTAGTGTCAACATTATCTATATTAATTTCATTATTTAACACAAAATTGTTTTAAATACAAACTATTTTAAATGTCGATATAATTGTATTCTTTTTACCGAACATTTAAAGATGCGTCGATTTATTTTTTTATTTTTTATACACGCGTGCCCCTATTTAAATAATGAGTACAAAAAGGAAAAGAGAAAAAGAGAAAAAGAGAAAAGGTAAAAATATACAGGAATACAGCAAGTCGATGCATATAATAATGACAAATATAAACAGAAATTTAAGTGATAATTTTTCATCACAAAGTTGTTTTACTTTAAATCTATTTTTATATTCTAGTGAATTGTTTTTTTGAACATCTGTCACTGGTAGGTTCGCGCCTATGAGTGAAATGAGGAATTTCTCCTTCGCATATCTCTTTCCATTTAAAAACAACTCCCAAATATTTGTAAGAGGCAACACTTTACTAACACGTTAATTATCAATAATAGTTGGAGCTATTTTCTGACTAAACTCGATAATGTTTGTAACGGATTGGCGATAGATAAACGGAGATGCTGTTCTGCTTGAGTGATTTACCTTACAAAGAGGAGGACACTTTAAATATTAAAAGGATTAAACATCAGTTTGATTTCATTTAACGGGGGCGTGGCTAATCAGTTTAACACAGTTTAACCAGATCTAAAACAAGATTGAATGACTGCAAGGGAATCTATTTGACTGGTATCAAAATAATTTGATATGGATTGAAATGCATTAAAAATAATTTTTTATTTTTGTCAATCGTTGTCTAATGATAATCATTCTTTTTAAAATGCCGTTGATACCTTTTTGTCCGTTGAAGCAAAACTCGGGTTTCTAGTGTCGAATAATCTGAATTTGTCTGACATTTACTTGATATTACTATACTGTAGACTAGTCTCGACCATATAGTCTTGATCTTCTTTACTAATTTGTAATCGGTTTTGAACAACCTATCAGTAACTGCGAAAACAGATCTGTACTTTTTGTTGGGTTGTATCGGCCGGCCATGTCCACTCCGTCTTTATATGTATATATGTATTTCTAATTGTATCCATCTGATGGGTAAAGCCTTTTCAACTGATTTTTATGGTTCGTTCTTATGTTGTACTGTTACACCAGTGTCTCAGGTGAAAGGTAGAGTATGATCCCGCTAACATGTTTTACCCCGCCACATTCTGTTTGTATTTACATGTATCAAGTCAGAAACCTGTAATGGTCATTTGTTGCTGTGTTACATATTTGTTTTTCGATCTCTTTTTGTGGATTCATTAGGCCGTTAGTTTCTCGTCATTTCGGGGCCTATTATAGCTGACTATTTGGTATAAACAAATAGAAGATGATGTTCTTGAAGTAGGAAAGAACGTTGATTATAATCTTAATATCGCTTTATAATATTAAATTATTAGTCTTTTTGAATATTACTTTAACAGTTTATTCACATTTGGGAATATCCATTTGGCGTGGCTATGCTCTTAAACATCTCTACATTGGGTTATTGTCCTATGGTAAATTTGTGTATTCTTGTCTTTCAGTTTTACAATGGGATTTGTCTATATGTCTTTTTGTTGGTTTTTTTATAACATAGATATAGGAAGATGTGGTGTGAGTGTGGTGTGATAACATGTTTGTTTGTGTTATCAAGATTAACACAATGTTGACTGCTGTACCCTATCTTTTTGATTTTTTTACGCATTATGTCAGTTTGTTGACATTATAGTGGAATTTTATGTGACTTATAAAAGTGAGTCTTTTAGTTTTAAATATTCCCCGAAGTTCGATATTTTTGTTATCTTACTTGTTATTACCCTCAGTACAGTTGTGGTTTTCAGATAAAATATATTTTCTTTTTAATAAGACTTAAACTTTAAAATTATACAATTCAAGTATCTCGATTTTAGTAATCTGATAACCATGTAACTGTTTATATTTCTTTACTTAATGAAGTTTTTGTCATGTTAGTTAGAAAGATGTTAAAACTGTTAAAAATAATTAAAAAAAAGGTAAAGGTTATTTGGTCAAGTATGGTTCAGACTGGTAGAGTATTGTTCAGACGTTCGGTCGAGTATAAGTCACCAAATAAATAGGTCGAACACTAGTCAAGTATGGTCAAGTACAGGTCGGGAATGCGGTAAGACTGTTTCAGAGGAGTAATATTTCTATCTCTTTGCAATGTGAAAGATAAAGACCAACATCAAATCAGTACAGTTAATTATGGTTAAGATTTCGGGCCAAGTAACATCGAGTGAAATGCCAATCAATTCAGACTTGTCGAGGGAAAAGTAGTACAGTCAAATACAAATATAGGCCATTATGGACTTTTAATGGTTTTTGGTGTGTGTGTATATCATTCATAAAAAAATAGATATTTCTTTATGGTCTATTATTTTGTTATTGCAATAAACATAAAACCGATTTCCAACATTTATAGAACAGGAAAAATCTGTTTCATACTCAGAGTATTGGTCATCAGGCAATTCCCTAATGTTGAATGACCCTTGATTTTTTTTAATTGCATCTTTTCATATATTGGTATAATGATATATGATTGATCGATGGTTGTTTGCGTCATGTCCAGTGGCAGATGCATACTGAGAGCAAGAATAAATTAACACATTTGTAATTTTTCTAATCAATACAACAATGCGGATTTGAATATGCACAGTAAAAATTATGAGATTTTAAAGAAAAGGTGAAATTTTACAAAATTGGTTATGATTTTGATGGAATTTGTAAAAAGGGATAAGTTACTATCCACTGGTCAGTCGATGACGAAACAACGAATGTGTATGATAAGCATACACTTAGAAAAGGGAGATACGTCAAAGAGAAACCATGAATAGGGAAAATAAGGTAAAAATCCAAACGCTGAGGACCGGTTGCGATTGCAGTGTATATTGTCTACTTGAGTCTGTCCAAATTCCGGCGACTAACAATGTATGTAGATATAGATGGCTTTTGTTGAAGTCTGAATAATGACATCTACATGTCTTTAGGACGTATTCCCTACAATATTTAATACAAACTCAATGATACTATCCAAAAGAAATACAATATTATGATTGTAACTTGTTGCAGAATACAAAAAACACCTTTTTTGGTCGGTAACGCAATCTGCGTAAATCAACCATACCTTCACAATGGCTCTTTAAAAATGTCGTTGAATAATTATCAGACATTAAAGATGTATCATTGAAAAGATTTAAATCTATTATATCGAAACAAAACTAACTGTAGTACTGGGTCAAACCTGCTGGCTTAAAAATCAACAGTATTTTAAATATAATAACTGTTGCTAATTTCTCACCCTTTACTCCTCATTATATACTGGTTACATCATAATCTAAAAAAAACTGGTTAAAGATTTTCGTATGAGTAAAGTAATTCCAAAGAAGCTGGAAAAAAATTAGTTTTGTTTTGTTTTAGATAATACAGAACATTTTTACTTACATTAATGAGTTAAACAAGTCTAACCGTTCAGCAGGTATTCAATATAACATCCAAACAATAATCATTTGTCTAATGCATTGCCTGTTGGCATGGTAAAGTACATATACTAACTACTATAATCATTTCCTTATGACGCCATGTATGTAATAGTCATTTTACACATATATCTGGAGATGAAAGTGATCCAATGAAAAATAAATCTTTCGTCTTTAACTAAGATTTTAAAATACACTCTTTAATTCTTTGAGTACGATGATTCGATCACTGGTTACAAACAAAGCGCAAAAGTACGTCATATGGATGTATTGACCAAGGCAATGTATTTAAATTAAAATGTAAAATATTTCTTTCGTGTCTCTATTATTAGAAATCCCTATACATTTTTATTTAAAAAAAGGCATAAGCTGTACAATTCATGTTCACTGATTTAACTTGAATTCTCATATTTGATTTATAACGTTTATTCATATTACAATGCGTCTAAAATAAACAATAACCAATGCATGAACTCAATATTATGTATCGTCATTTCGTGCAAATTTAAGTCTAGTCCCCGTTTAAATACCATTAAGATGCTTCCAAAGACTACAAACAATCATATGACCCGATATAAAGGCAACAGTATAGTATACCGCTATCTACAAGTCATACATCGAATGAGAGAAAACATACAATATAAGTAAATATGTGCATTTGGATTTATCTATATCAGTTTGTGATCATGTAATAGTTTAAAAATTAGTTGATCATCGTTTCCCTTATATTTGCATGATTTTGTGTTCATCAAATCATTCAACCAAATGGTTCAATATATTAAATAGGATTTGGTTTGATTGCCAAGGAGATATGACAAAGATATTAACAAATGCATGTTAACATTGTTTCACTTCCAATGTTGACATTCGTTTTCCTTAAATAGATGAACACGCCTTCTACATGTGCAACCAATTTTTAGCTAAGGGACTAAATCGAAAGCGTAAAATCACAAAAAATGTTCAAAGTTTAGATTTTTTTTACACTATATGCCACTTTACCTCTCAATATTATGAAGAAAAAAAATCACACGTCCCATTAAATGGACATTTAAAAAGTCATAATGCGAATTTGTATGTTCAAACTCTTTTATGTCATTTTTTAGAAACAACAAACAAAAGATCTCTGTCAATTGAACCTGCTTTGATACTATAATGCCCTTGAATTTTTACTTGATAAAAGATTGTTTGCCATGGACATTCCGTATATCGTCAAGTTATATATCGGAGTTCCAATGGGGACCTACTGTGTCCCACTTATTTTGGACCTATTTCTGTATTGTTAGGAGTTACACTTTATGACTAAAATCCGCAAAGACCCATCGAAACAAAAATCTGATTCATAGATTTGACAAGACTTTTAGATATTTGGACGATATAATGGCTATCAATAATGACAACTTCAGTATATATACTCAAATCTCCCTCTGGCCTCTAATCGACGTCTATTCCTCAAATCGACGGCCGTTTCTCAAATCGACGTCAAAATCTGACGTCAAATTTCTAAAATCGACGTCTAACATTTGATAAGTCTAATCGACATCCAATGTGACGGCATGTATTTACATAACTACGTCCGATTGATTGTAGTCGTCTTTAATCGATGTCCAATATCAATAAATGGTTAATAAGTTGACTAAACTGTGTACACTTATACTTGTACATGTTTTGTAGGGTTTAAACATTTATACATACTTTCCATATAGATTTTTCTGTCCGAAATATCATGCATATACAAGTTTATCTTGTAGTGTGTCATTCCTATTCATGTTAATAAATGACATTCATGTATAATGGATGTCAAGGAGAAAGCAACATTACAACAACAAAAAAAAAAAGAAAACCAAACGACATCTAGAGGGCATTATTCAATCTTCAACAAAAGACAAAATAAAGAAGTACAGCCAATCGATTTTAAAGTATTATAATGTGGACTCTGTAAGATATTTTGCAACAAATTTCTGAGTTTACACATGGAGTGAAACATATACGCAATAATTTTGTATTATGTTTTATACTGTGCTGCTACACAACTGTTGTAGGTTGAGTGCTTACATAGCACATGTTTAAACCCGTCATTTTTTATGGTCCTGTAGTGCAGTGGTTTTCGATGGTTTATGTCAGTCATATTTGTTTTTTGATTTGATTTTATTTTTATAAATAAGACCGTTAATTTTCTGATTTGAATTGTTTACATTATTCATGTCATACATCATCTCCTCATTTTCATGTTGTAATCTCTAAAATTAAAAAAAAAATGATATCACAACCTGTTTACATATTTAGTCTAGTATTTTGTAAATTTATAAATCTTTTAATTGTTTTTTTTAAATAGATCTGAAATAGATTTGATCTTATTTGTCACTCATCATTTGTTTAAAGGTCTAAAGATTTCGGGTACTGTCAATTTTGTATTATGTGTCCAAAACGGACGTTGATTAGAGAAACTAGAAATTGGACGTCGATTAGAGAACCAAAAAAAATGGACGTCGGTTAGATAGGCATAAAATTTGCCACCGATTTGGAAGGATATTTTATTTTGACGTTAGTTTTATACGTCGCTTTGAGGAACGGACGTCGTTTAGAGACTCGACGTCGACCTGAATCTTACATATATAATGATGATATTTATCCTGCTGAACTGACTTTAAATAAAGTTAATAGCCTATTACTACAAAAAACACTGCTCTTTCTTAGATCTTGATATATATATATATATTTACCTTAAACGTAAGCTCCATACCAAAGTGTATGATAAAAGAGATGATTTTTCATTTCTTATTAGTGATTATCCATCTTTGGATGATGAAGTTCTATTGTCACCATCGTATGGTATTGATATATCTCAACTTGTTGAACTCGTTCGTGTATTTACTACATGTTTTCATAGGTCCAAAGACATGATTCGTAAATATGAATATACATGCAGACATATTATACGTTCAGAAGTTGTGCTTGATTTTCATATGATGAAGTCATAATTTTCAATCAGTTTAAATGAAGTCTTGAGCTGGCATGTCAGTTACTAGTTTAAATACATTGTCAGTAATTGCTAGTATTTCTTTGTTAATTTATGTATTATTGTCATTGTTACTAGTTTCTTTTGTTACCTATTCTGACATTAGAATCGGACTTCTTTTCAACTGTGTTTTACTGTGCGTATTGCTGTGTGTTTATAATTTAGTACGTCTGACGCGCGTTTCGGCTAAGGTAATCCATGCCTGGGATAAGAAAATCCTTAGTTTTTCGAAAAAGTATAGAAACGATGAAACTTTTATCGAATAAACAGGAAAGCCACATTTAGCTATTAGGTTTCTTGAATTTTATCGTCATGTTTTTTTAACGACACTAACAGTTGAGATGTGTACCAACCGTACCTGATACGTAGCAAATCGAAAACGCTCTACTAGATATTTCCAAAAATAACGACATAATAAATCATGATAACCGATTTGAACCTTCCTTGACCTTTTACATTGAAGCATGAGGTAGGGGAGTATAAACTACATGATTGTTTTTGCTCTTTGAATACACATACTTTGTTGGAATACATTTTATATGAAAGTTAATCCAATCTGCTATTTTAAATCTGTACATATTTCTTATTTTCAATTTTTCCAATTTTGGTGATTTTATTGTCAACAACCTTGTTAGGGAATAATTCCTCTAGTTATCAATTATCAATGCACTGATCTTAACGTAGTCTGTTCAGTTAACCCTTATACTTATTTCTTAAATTATTGATTCGTAAATCTATTAAATTAAAACTAAGTTTGAGAAAGAAAAAAAAGAAAAACGAAAGATCTTAAGCGAGATGATATTCTCATATTTGATATATAAGAAATAAGTTAAAAACAGATTTTTCCAACCCGCCTTATTGTTACTGGTATATACGACTTAATTACTCCCTATAAAGCATACTTCTAAAATTAATTTCAAAATACTTTGTCAGAGACAGAAATTCAGATCACTGATAAATTTATCTGATAGAACTTTGACATTTTGCGTGTGATTTTACAAGGTCTGAAATAATTTGTTATTCAATTAAATAAAGTATATTTGTACGTGGTTTTGCATTAACGGTCCTGATATGTGTTAGGTTTTCAGATTCTCTGTATTGGAAACCAATTTTTTTCTTTTGATTTATTGATAGAAATAACATGACTTCCTCAAATATCAAGTTTGATGGTTATCAAACTTTTGTTCATGTGTGTGAAACATAAATAGTTTAATTGATAATATTGACTGCATCAATGTTTCTTCACTACATACGCGTTTTGGCAACAGATATTCTATCGGTGATGCTTGAGGCCAAAATATTTGAAAAAACAGACAGTAATGAACGTTGAAATTTGATCATCCAAAAAAGCTCTTTCGTGGTTTTTAGATAGATTAGACCGTTGGTTTTCCTGTTTGAATGGTTTTACACGAGTATTTTTGGGGCTCTTTATAGCTTGCTGTTCGGTTAGAGCCTAGGCTCTGTGTTGAAGACCTACCTTGACCTTACTTTTATAAATCGTTACTTGGATGTAGAGTTGTCTCATTGGCACTCATTCCACATCTTCCTTCATCTATTATTTGAGGGGGATACATTTCTTTTTTTTAAGTGATTTCCAAAATGTTATGACCGCATTTTTCAATCAAGCAATTTCCGTATATTCATGTCATTAGCGTAATAATTCTTTATGCCCTGTTTATACCCTACAAACCAGTGGTAGAATAACATTAACGGTATCACTTTCATTGATTCAGATGCTCATTTCGACAATATTTGATTCTTCTGTAATGCCCGAGGCCAAAACATAAAAAAAACCTTATACAAATGTTAAAGATTTGATCACACTAGGAAGGTCCATACGTGTAGCTAAATTCAGACACGAAATCAATGCTCTGCATTACCGGTTTTCATATTATCATTTTTTTCAAATAAACGATTTAACGATACGACGAAGCTCTTCACTTTGATTGTCAATTAGATTACTGTTTATGTGTATGTACAAAGATGTAAGAGGTAAAACTTAAAGATGAAGCAATGATTTCTTGTAGTCAATAACAATGTGACCAGTTCATGTCACAATCAGCGTTAGGGTTAATAAGAGATATATTACCATAAAGACGACATACAATTCTTCACTGTTAGTTATCCAAAAATAAAAATGTCTGCTCTATCATGATTTCCTTGAATGAGGGTTGCTGCTCATGATCAGGAAGCTATCAAACCAAGAGTTCCAAATGGTGAAATTGAAATCATCCCTTCTTTAATTTTCGGACTAGTTACAGGTTGTTGACCGTCACGGAATGTCCGTTTAACAGATGGTCTGGGAAATGTTCCTTATGTCGTTACTACAATCCCGTTCCTTTTTCACGAAAACGACCTTCCGAATTAGACTACTCACCAGGTTTGTAATAGCATGAGTTATTAATTCTTGATGAAGAATACCTCAATTTATCGTAAAATCATTTTTTGAAATGCACGATATCTATTCTGATGACATTTTGTCCTTCAGTGGTATTCTAAAAGGATGTTTAATTGAACTTCAAAAAAACATATCAAACAGTTTAGTTTTAAAGAACTGGAAATGAATGTAAATGTAATGACAAAACTGGTGTCTATATAAGCGTTCTATATCTACTATTATTTTGTGAGTATATTTGCCAATATACAAAAGTACGAGACAGTTGGGTTTTTAAACCCTATTAAATTAAAACAAATTACTTTGGTAAAAGGAAATTTACGGAAAACATATCAAAATCACGTGCGTTGTTTTTTGATAATTTAAAAGACTATAAAAAGTAGCTAGACGCACAAAATGTCCATTCAAAGTCTATTTTAATATTGGTAATAAGGTGTTGCAGTGTCAGAAAGAAAGAAAAAATCTCTACACAACCAGTTGACAATCGATTGTATGTTGCACAATGCGCATTTATATAGAAGATTCAGTGTTTTTGTTTTATTTGTTTAAATAACTCTGCAAGAGTTAATGATAAAAAGAAAATCATGAGTTCGATCATCCTTCTGGATATCTTTCGACTCTCGTTTCTAATATTAACCACAAGGATTATATTTTATTAAAGAAGGAACAAAAATTTTAATTGAGCAATTATTTGTTATTTTGGTAACAATCATATTTACATATTTACATTTTCTTTTTATGAATAGCGGTATCCATGATTTGTATTAAGTCATTTGATAAACATTACGAAGGTCGTTTAAATCATGAGAATATTTACATACTATTAAATTATTTGAAAATAAAAATATCAAATAAGTTTTTAATTTAAACTATCTATTGTGGTAATTACGCTATTACATACAAATTTATATAAGCCTTCTCCACATGTCAAATTTTAAAAAGTTTTTGTTAATCGCTGACAACGAGCTATTATATACTTCAGACTTTTCGTCATTTGAAACAGAACAATTTTGCCAGAATTCCAATTAAGGTAAAGTAATAAGCATTTTAAATTATTTTTATAATATACTTTCTGTTCTTGAATTTGTAAAATCACAACTATGAAACATTAAAAGAATTGCAGCTAATAGTAAAGTATCAAGAGCCGAGCAACTGATTATCATGTGGTTCAATTTTAAAAAAAAGAAGGGGATTACATGTAATAACATTATTCATATTTCATCAAATCCGATATGATAACACTTTTATGGTTAAGGGGGTGTAATTAAAGGCAAGAGTAGTATGCCATTGTTTAATAATCATAAATCGTTCAAACTGAAACAAATATAGGTCGAAAACCAAAATTGAGTGAATCACATCAACTTTAAGATGTAACAAAACAGAACAACAGTAGCACTGAACTGCTACAAAAAATAAACGTCTACATACATATAACCAGACTGTGTAACAATTTTCAAAACAGTTAGAGAAATACTTAGTAGATATCTTGTATGCGACAATCTAGAAAATCAGAATCATAGAATCATCACCAACTTTTATGAGTTTCAAAATGCTTTAACAAAAAACGAATCCGAATATCCATCCTAATCTATGAAATACGCCAAAGTAACGGTCTGTTTTATACTAAGAGAGCAGTCAACAACAACCCTTTATCATGGAAATCCTAATGGTAAATACAAGCTCCGGAGTATCGCTTTAACAATGTGAGAAATATACTCTGTATACAGGAGCTGTTTGAACGTTGCTTCATAGAAATGGAGAAAGTACTCAATTGAGAATTATATTTATCAAAGTTGTAAATATATCAATGCTAGTTTGTTTTGTTTGGTAAGGAACATGTGTTTATGCTATTATAGAAAGGTCCGTTTGATTGGGTATAAAAAGTATGCGGGAAGAATTTCATGCACAGGTGGTTTGATAGTAGTTAAAGTCATTCGAGTCATTGCAGTCAAGTGCTCTAGATGCTGTTGTCGAATTCTTACAATTTAATACATTCAACTTAGTATGGGAAATTCCAAAAATGAAGAGACTATTCCTAATACACGTAGATAATACCAATGCAACTGTAACTAGTGCTATTGATGGTGGTTTCCGTGTCTACTAGAAAAACAACACTGGACCTAAATCCACAGACATATGCCTTGGTTGTCAGACGATAGGTCACTGGAGACGAAACTGTTCAAAGTTTAACAACACAAGAAGTTGCGGACGAAGATATGAATGATAAGTATTATTTTGATTTTGTTGCCAGTGATAAACGTCATTTAAAAGAGCAGTTAAATACTTTATAACTGGATTCATATGAATATGAGCAATCCATTAGTGTACAATTTGTTAAAGGTAGACGAAAATGTTTTATCAGAGTATACAATACAATATTTTATTTTAAAATTAAAGGACCCAATAAGAGCATAACATTAATAACGTCATGACATAAACATTACAGAGTGATTAAAGAAACATAAAATAATAGTTCAAAAGCCTGAGGAAAGGGTCAGTGGTCAGGGGAGATAATTTTTCTAGTATAAGGTTCCATCTATAATTGTGTATTCGGATGCTAACAGTTTAGCTTATGGAGCTTATGTATGTCTATTAGAGAACCAGATTTTTATAAAATGTGGACTGGTTGAGGGACAGGATTAAGTCTAATATGGAGAGAAAAGGAGGTATAGAATTATGTATAGATACTATTCAAGGTCAGTTATCCATGCGGGAATGTCTTGAAGTGGTTTACGGATAGTCAGAATTGTGTGGGTATAGTGGAGTCAGGTAGTGGTAAAAACGCAACTACATAGTTGGCGATGTATATTTCTAGTTGCGTAAAGAAGTTTATTAATTTAGATATTGTATGGATACCTAGAGATAAAAATGTTGAAGCAGATGTTATAAGCAAGGTTTTTTTTTATCTTGACGATTGGGGCGTCCGTGTGGAGTTTTCTTTTTGAATTTATAGATTAAAGGTATGGACCTCCTTCAGTTGATAAATTTGCTGACAGTGATAACAAGAAAATTGAATTATTTTATTCTAGTGTTCACAATGTTCAACAGGTGTGATTGCGTTTTGCTTTGACTGGAAGGATGACAACACTTGGTTCTTCCCCTATACATTTAGTATGTATAGTTATTAAACATTATATTGCGCCATTTTTGGCCTTGCTATATCAGAATAATTTGTTATGCCAACATTGTGTGGCCGAGATGCTTGAATTCCATGATGCTAAAGACATTTTTATTCATGGTTCTTAAAAGAAATCATTGTCTGGTTCAAATGATTTGAAAGGCACTGTAATTGCTGTACCCATTGTGATCTAATATTGATATACTTGACTGGTTTTGAATAATGATAAATCATCTTACTTTGTGTAGTTTGTATTGGTTTATGTATTTCCTACTCAACATTATTGTCTAGTATACCATTATAGATATGCCGCTTGGCTAGAGTAACGCTTAAGATAAGCCACTTGGCTACAATAACAATATTTACGGGTGGCCACTTGGCTAAAAGAACACTATAGATTGCCGCTTGGCTAAAATAACATTTCAGATATATAGCCGCTTGGCTAGAATAACATTACAGATTGCCGCTTGGCTAGAATGACAATAATTACAGGTTGCCGCTTGGCTAGAATGACAATATTTACAGGTAGCCGCTTGGCTAAAATGACAATATTTACAGGTGGCCGCTTGGCTAGAATGCAAATACTTACAGGTGGCCGCTTGGCTGAAATAAAAATATAGATTGCCGCTTGGCTAGAATAACAATACAGAATGCCGCTTGGCTAGAATAACAATACAGATTGCCGCTTGGCTAGAATAACTATAGATTGCCGCTTGGCTAGTATAACAAAACAGATTGCCGCTTGGCTAGAATAACAATACAGATTGCCGTTTGGCTATAATAACTATATAGATTGCCGCTTGGCTTAAATAACAATACAGATTGCCGCTTGGCCAGAGTTAAGCTTAAGATATGCAGCATGGTTAGAATAATAATACAGATTGTTGCTCGACTAGAGTAACGCTTCCGATAAGTCGCATGGCTAGAATAACAATACAGATTGCCGTTTGGCTATGATAACTATATAAATTGCCGCTTGGCTTAAAATAGCAATATAGATTGCCGCTTGCTTAGGGTAACGCTTAAGGTATGCTGTTCGGCTATGACAACTATATAGATTGCTGCTTGGCTTACATTACACATTGCCGCTTGGCTAGAGTAACGCTTAAGATATGCCGCATAGCTAGAATAACAATATACAGATTGCCACTTGGCTAAATAACAATACAGGTTGCCGCTTGGCTAGAATAACAATACGATTACCACTTAGCTAGAATACCATTGAAGGTATGTTGATCGATTAAGGTATGTTGATTGATTAGAATACAAAAAAAATACCGCTTGGACAGAAGAACAACATACCACTGGGCTACATGACACTGCTTGCTCAAGGTCTATGTAATTTATCTAAATTCTACATGTCGAATGTCTATAATATGCCATAACTTCATAAGATTTACACTTAACACTATAGTATTATGCTAGTTTATTTTGGATATAGGTTCTTTTTACGGATGAATTATTTTAATAATTATGGTTTCAAAGCTTGATACATAGTTGGTGTAAACATGACAGATTGATTTATCGATCCAAATCTGCTAAAGATGGATATGTAAAGGAAAACATTATTACTCAATTATCTGTATCTCAGAATTTAGGCATTTAATTATAATAAATTGATCATACATTTGCCCGATCTTTGTTTTTTCGAAAATGCACTTGACTTTTGCAAGTGGCTACTCCCATGTGAGAGTTTTGTATTATATTGATAAATCTTTTATGTTCGTTTGAGGTTACGAATTAGAACATAATTATATTTATCAAAGTTGTACATATATCGATGCTAGTTTGTTTTGTTTGGTAAGGAACATGTGTTTATGCTATTTATAGAAAGGTCCGTTTGATTGGGTATATAAAGTATACGGGAAGAATTTCATGCACGGGTGGTTTGATAGTAGTTAAAGTCATTCGAGTCATTACAGTCAAGTGCTCTAGATGCTTTTTTCCAAATAAATAATTATGAAAATTATTTATTTACAGGTTGATAGTCCAAGAAGAGTCGCAAATATTTATGTTGCAGTGCTAGTTAGAGACAAGACAATTTTCATAATTCTCATTGATATAAAATGAATTACGTGTACTTATTACCTGAATAAAAATGCACTTGACTTTTGCAAGTGGCTACTCCCATGTGAGAGTTTTGTATTATATTGATAAATGTTTTATGTTCGTTTGAGGTTACGAATTAGAACGTAAGCTGAAATTATCTCTTTTGTCGTGATGCTTTGACATCAATCAATAGTTTAAGAACTTATTAGTTTTATGTTAAATCGAATTATGATCTTAACCATTAATAGTTCCTCTTTCTCACTGAAAAAAAAATCATCCGAATTAGATGCCTTATCAATATTTTGAAAGTTCAAAAAAGACAAAAATCATGTAGAATTATGTTCCAATATAAACTCTCCGTCCAAATTTAGTCATTTAGGTAAGTTGTTGTAGTTTAGTTTAGTTTTACATATTTGTTTATAGTGGATTTGGGAAACAAGTTTTTCAACTTATATTAATCCTTTTCCACTTTGCGGGTGCGCCTTGTACCGGCATTAGCCTGCTCTTTGTTAAAATCTACAAGGGTATCTTTTACGTGCAAGATATATGTCTCTCTCAACACGGGTCAGCCATTTATCGTCCCCTTCCGACGGACTATTATCGTTTTCTCAAGACCATACTCGCAAATGGTGTCAAGGGAGAGCCGCAAATTCAGTCCCTGAATATTTTCAAAAATAACGACATAATAAATCATGGTTAACCGATTTGAACCTTCCTTGACCTTTTACAGTGAAGCATGAGGTAGGGGAGTATAAACTGCATGATTGTTTTTGCTCTTTGAATACACATACTTTGTTGGAATACATTTTATATGAAAGTTAATCCAATCTGCTATTTTAAATCTGTACATATTTCTTATTTTCAATTTTTCGATGTTTAGTGATTTTATTGACAACAACCTTGTTAGGGAATAATTGCTCTAGTTATTAATGATCAAATGCACTGAAAGGAACGAAGTCAATTCAGTTAACCCTTATACTTTTTTCTTAAATTATTGATTCGTCAATCTATTAAATTAAAACTAAGTTTGAGAAAAAAAAAGAAAAAAGAAAATTATTAAGCGAGATGATATTCTCATATTTAATATAAAAGAAATAAGTTAAAAACAGATTTTTCCAACCCGCCTTATTGTTACTGGTATATACGACTTAATTACTCCCTATAAAGCATACTTCTAAAATTAATTTCAAAATACTTTGTCAGAGACAGAAATTCAGATCACTGATAAATTTATCTGATAGAACTTTGACATTTTGCGTGTGATTTTACAAGGTCTGAAATATTTTGTCATTTAATTAAATAAAGTATATTTGTACGTGGTTTTGCAATAAAGGTCCTGATATGTGTTAGGTTTTCAGGTTTTCTTGTTTTGGAAACCATTTGCTTCTTTTGGTTTATTGATAGAAATAACATGACTTCTTTAAATATCAAGTTTGATGGTTATCAAACTTTTGTTCATGTGTGTGAAGAATAAATAGTTTAATTGATAATTTCAACTGTATCAATGTTACTGCACTACATACGCGGTTTGACAATAGATATTATGATGCTCGAGGCCAAAATATTTGAAATACACAGACAGTAATGAACGTTGAAATTTGATCATCCAAAAAAGGTCCTTTAGTACAGCCAAATCTAGATAAATTTAAATAGCTCTTTCTCGGTTTTTAGATAGGTTTTCCTGCTTGAATGGTTTCACACGAGTAATTTTTGGGGCTCTATATAGCTTGCTGTTCGGTTTGAGCCTAGACTCTGTGTTGAAGACCTACCTTGACCTATAATTGTTTACTTTTACAAATCGTGACTTAGATGTAGAGTTATCTCATTCCACATCTTCCTATATCTATTATTTGAGGGGGATACATTTCTTTTTTTTAAGTGATTTCCAAAATGTTATGACCGCATTTTTCAATCAAGCAATTTCCGTATATTCATGTCATTAGCGTAATAATTCTTTATGCCCTGTTTATACCCTACAAACCAGTGGTAGAAAAACATTAACGGTACCACTTTCACTGATTCAGATGCTCATTTCGACAATATTTGATTCTTCAGTAATGCCCGAGGCCAAAACATAAAAAAAACCTTATACAAATGTTAAAGATTTGATCACACTAAGAAGGTCCTTACGTGTAGCTAAATTCAGACACGAAATCAATGCTCTGCATAACCGGTTTTCATATTATCATTTTTTTCAAATAAACGATTTAACGATACGACGAAGCTCTTCACTTTGATTGTCAATTAGTTTACTGTTTACGTGTGTGTACAAAGATGTAAGAGGTAAACACTTAAAGATGAAGCAATGATTTCTTGTAGTCAATAACAATGTGACCAGTTCATGTCACAATCAGCGTTAGAGGTAATAAGAGATATATTACCATAAAGACGACATACAATTCTTCACAGTTAGTTATCCAAAAATAAAAATGTCTGCTCTATCATGATTTCCTTGAATGAGGGTTGCTGCTCATGATCAGGAAGCTATCAAACCAAGAGTTCCAAATGGTGAAATTGAAATCATCCCTTCTTTAATTTTACGGACGAGTTACAGGTTGTTGACCGTCACGGAATGTCCGTTTAACAGATGGTCTGGGAAATGTTCCTTATGTCGTTACTACAATCCCGTTCCTTTTTCACGAAAACGACCTTCCGAATTAGACTACTCACCAGGTTTGTAATAGCATGAGTTATTAATTCTTGATGAAGAATACCTCAATTTATCGTAAAATCATTTTTTGAAATGCACGATATCTATTCTGATGACATTTTGTCCTTCAGTGGTATTCTAAAAGGATGTTTAATTGAACTTCAAAAAAACATATCAAACAGTTTAGTTTTAAAGAACTGGAAATGAATGTAAATGTAATGACAAAACTGGTGTCTATATAAGCGTTCTATATCTACTATTATTTTGTGAGTATAAGATACCATAGGTTTAATGCCAATATTCAAAAGTACGAGACAGTTGGGTTTTCGCAATAAACCCTATTAAATTAAAACAAGTTACTTTTGAAAAAGGAAATTTACGGAAAACATATCAAAATCACGTGCGTGGTTTTTTGATAATTTGAAAGACTATAGCTAGACGCACAAAATGTCCATTTAAAGTCTATTTAATATTGGTAATAAGGTGTTGCAGTGTCAGAAAAAAAATATATCTCTTCACAACCAGTTGACAATCGATTATATGTTGCACAATGCGCATTTATATAGAAGATTCAGTGTTTTTGTTTTATTTGTTTAAATAACTCTGCAAGAGTTAATGATAAAAAGAAAATCATGAGTTCGATCATCCTTCTGGATATCTTTCGACTTTCGTTTGTAATATTAACCACAAGGATTATATTTTATTAAAGAAGGAACAAAACTTTTAATTGAGCAATTATTTGTTATTTTGGTAACAATCATATTTACATATTTATATTTTCTTTTTATGTATAGCGGTATCCATGATTTGTATTGAGTCATTTGATAAACATTACGAAGGTCGTTTAAATCATGAGAATATTTACATACTATTAAATTATTTGAAAATAAAAATATCAAATAAGTTTTTAATTTAAACTATCTATTGAACGTGGCCTTCATACCCGAGCCTGTTGGTAATTACGCTATTACATACAAACTTATATAAGCCTTCTCCACATGTCAAATTTTAAAAAGCTTTTGTTAATCGCTGACAACGAGCTATTATATACTTCAGACTTTTTGTCATTGAAACAGATTAATTTTGCCAGAATTCCAATTAAGGTAAAGTAATAAACATTTTAATTTTTTTTTTATAATATACTTTCTGTTCTTGAATTTGTAAAATCACAACTATGAAACATTAAAAGAATTGCAGCTAACAGTAAAATATCAAGAGCCGAGCAACTGATTATCATGTGGTTCAATTTTAAAAAAAAAGAAGGGGATTACATGTAATAACATTATTCATATTTCATCAAATCCGATATGATAACACTTTTATGGTTAAGGGGGTGTAATTAAAGGCAAGAGTAGTATGCCATTGTTTAATAATCATAAATCGATCAAACTGAAACAAATATAGGTCGCAAACCAAAATTGAGTGAATCACATCAACTTTAAGATGTAACAAAACGGAACAACAGCAGCACTGAACTGCTACAAAAAATAAACGTCTACATATATATAACCGGACTGTGTAACAATTTTCAAAACAGTTAGAGAAATACTTAGTAGATATCTTGTATGCGACAATCTAGAAAATCAGAATCATAGAATCATCACCAACTTTTATGAGTTTTAAAATGCTTTAACAAAAAACGAATCCGAATATCCATCCTAATCTATGAAATACGCCAAAGTAACGGTCTGTTTTATACTAAGAGAGCAGTCAACAACAACCCTTTATCATGGAAATCCTAATGGTAAATACAAGCTCTGGAGTATCGCTTTAACAATGTGAGAAATATACTCTGTATACAGGAGCTGTTTGAACGTTGCTTCATAGAAATGGAGAAAGTACTCAATTGAGAATTATATTTATCAAAGTTGTACATATATCGATGCTAGTTTGTTTTGTTTGGTAAGGAACATGTGTTTATGCTATTATAGAAAGGTCCGTTTGATTGGGTATATAAAGTATGCGGGAAGAATTTCATGCACGGGTGGTTTGATAGTAGTTAAAGTCATTCGAGTCATTGCAGTCAAGTGCTCTAGATGCTGTTGTCGAATTCTTACAATTTAATACATTCAACTTAGTATGGGAAATTCCAAAAATGAAGAGACTATTCCTAATACACGTAGATAATACCAATGCAACTGTAACTAGTGCTATTGATGGTGGTTTCCGTGTCTACTAGAAAAACAACACTGGACCTAAATCCACAGACATATGCCTTGGTTGTCAGACGATAGGTCACTGGAGACGAAACTGTTCAAAGTTTAACAACACAAGAAGTTGCGGACGAAGATATGAATGATAAGTATTATTTTGATTTTGTTGCCAGTGATAAACGTCATTTAAAAGAGCAGTTAAATACTTTATAAATGGATTCATATGAATATGAGCAATCCATTAGTGTACAATTTGTTAAAGGTAGACGAAAATGTTTTTTCAGAGTATACAATACAATATTTTATTTTAAAATTAAAGGGCCCAATAAGAGCATAACATTAATAACGTCATGACATAAACATTACAGAGTGATTAAAGAAACATAAAATAATAGTTCAAATGCCTGAGGAAAGGGTCAGTGGTCAAGGGGAGATAATTTTTCTAGTATAAGGTTCCATCTATAATTGTGTATTCGGATGCTAACAGTTTAGCTTATGGAGCTTATGTATGTCTATTAGAGAACCAGATTTTTATAAAATGTGGACTGGTTGAGGGACAGGATTAAGTCTAATATGGAGAGAAAAGGAGGTATAGAATTATGTATAGATACTATTCAAGGTCAGTTATCCATGCGGGAATGTCTTGAAGTGGTTTACGGATAGTCAGAATTGTGTGGGTATAGTGGAGTCAGGTAGTGGTAAAAACGCAACTACATAGTTGGCGATGTAGATTTCTAGTTGCGTAAAGAAGTTTATTAATTTAGATATTGTATGGATACCTAGAGATAAAAATGTTGAAGCAGATGTTATAAGCAAGGTTTTTTATCTTGACGATTGGGGCGTCCGTGTGGAGTTTTCTTTTTGAATTTATAGATTATAGGTATGGACCTCCTTCAGTTGATAAATTTGCTGACAGTGATAACAAGAAAATTGAATTATTTTATTCTAGTGTTCACAATGTTCAACAGGTGTGATTGCGTTTTGCTTTGACTGGAAGGATGACAACACTTGGTTCTTCCCCTATACATTTAGTATGTATAGTTATTAAACATTATATTGCGCCATTTTTGGCCTTGCTATATCAGAATAATTTGTTATGCCAACATTGTGTGGCCGAGATGCTTGAATTCCATGATGCTAAAGACATTTTTATTCATGGTTCTTAAAAGAAATCATTGTCTGGTTCAAATGATTTGAAAGGCACTGTAATTGCTGTACCCATTGTGATCTAATATTGATATACTTGACTGGTTTTGAATAATGATAAATCTTCTTTACTTTGTGTAGTTTGTATTGGTTTATGTATTTCCTACTCAACATTATTGTCTAGTATACCATTATAGATATGCCGCTTGGCTAGAGTAACGCTTAAGATAAGCCACTTGGCTACAAAAACAATATTTACGGGTGGCCACTTGGCTAAAAGAACACTATAGATTGCCGCTTGGCTAAAATAACATTTCAGATATATAGCCGCTTGGCTAGAATAACATTACAGATTGCCGCTTGGCTAGAATGACAATAATTACAGGTTGCCGCTTGGCTAGAATGACAATATTTACAGGTAGCCGCTTGGCTAAAATGACAATATTTACAGGTGGCCGCTTGGCTAGAATGCAAATACTTACAGGTGGCCGCTTGGCTGAAATAAAAATATAGATTGCCGCTTGGCTAGAATAACTATAGATTGCCGCTTGGCTAGTATAACAAAACAGATTGCCGCTTGGCTAGAATAACAATACAGATTGCCGCTTGGCTATAATAACTATATAGATTGCCGCTTGGCTTAAATAACAATACAGATTGCCGCTTGGCCAGAGTTAAGCTTAAGATATGCAGCATGGTTAGAATAATAATACAGATTGTTGCTTGACTAGAGTAAGGCTTACGATATGTCGCATGGCTAGAATAACAATACAGATTGCCGTTTGGCTATGATAACTATATAAATTGCCGCTTGGCTTTAAATAGCAATATAGATTGCCGCTTGCTTAGGGTAACGCTTAAGTTATGCTGCTCGGCTATAACAACTATATAGATTGCTGCTTGGCTTACATTACAGATTGCCGCTTGGCTAGAGTAACGCTTAAGATATACCGCATAGCTAGAATAACAATATACAGATTGCCACTTGGCTAAATAACAATACAGGTTGCCGCTTGGCTAGAATAACAATACGATTACCACTTAGCTAGAATACCATTGAAGGTATGTTGATTGATTAGAATACAAAAAAAAAATACCGCTTGGACAGAAGAACAACATACCGCTGGGCTACATGACACTGCTTGCTCAAGGTCTATGTAATGTTTCTAAATGCTACATGTCGAATGTCTATAATATGCCATAACTTCATAAGATTTACACTTAACACTATAGTATTATGCTAGTTTATTTTGGATATAGGTTCTTTTTACGGATGAATTATTTTATAATTATGGTTTCAAAGCTTGATACATAGTTGGTGTAAACATGACAGATTGATTTATCGATCCAAATCTGCTAAAGATGGATATGTAAAGGAAAACATTATTACTCAATTATCTGTATCTCAGAATTTAGGCATTTAATTATAATAAATTGATCATACATTTGCCCGATCTTTGTTTTTTCGAAAATGCACTTGACTTTTGCAAGTGGCTACTCCCATGTGAGAGTTTTGTATTATATTGATAAATCTTTTATGTTCGTTTGAGGTTACGAATTAGAACATAATTATATTTATCAAAGTTGTACATATATCGATGCTAGTTTGTTTTGTTTGGTAAGGAACATGTGTTTATGCTATTTATAGAAAGGTCCGTTTGATTGGGTATATAAAGTATACGGGAAGAATTTCATGCACGGGTGGTTTGATAGTAGTTAAAGTCATTCGAGTCATTACAGTCAAGTGCTCTAGATGCTTTTTTCCAAATAAATAATTATGAAAATTATTTATTTACAGGTTGATAGTCCAAGAAGAGTCGCAAATATTTATGTTGCAGTGCTAGTTAGAGACAAGACAATTTTCATAATTCTCATTGATATAAAATGAATTACGTGTACTTATTACCTGAATAAAAATGCACTTGACTTTTGCAAGTGGCTACTCCCATGTGAGAGTTTTGTATTATATTGATAAATGTTTTATGTTCGTTTGAGGTTACGAATTAGAACGTAAGCTGAAATTATCTCTTTTGTCGTGATGCTTTGACATCAATCAATAGTTTAAGAACTTATTAGTTTTATGTTAAATCGAATTATGATCTTAACCATTAATAGTTCCTCTTTCTCACTGAAAAAAAAAATCATCCGACTTAGATGCCTTATCAATATTTTGAAAGTTCAAAAAAGACAAAAATCATGTAGAATTATGTTCCAATATAAACTCTTCGTCCAAATTTAGTCATTTAGGTAAGTTGTTGTAGTTTAGTTTAGTTTTACATATTTGTTTATAGAGGATTTGGGAAACAAGTTTTTCAACTTATATTAATCCTTTTCCACTTTGCGGGTGCGCCTTGTACCGGCATTATCCTGCTCTTTGTTAAAATCTACAAGGGTATCTTTTACGTGCAAGATATATGTCTCTCTCAACACGGGTCAACCATTTATCGTCCCTTTCCGACGGACTATTATCGTTTTCTCAAGACCATACTCGCAAATGGTGTCAAGGGAGAGCCGCAAATTCAGTCCCTGAATATTTTCAAAAATAACGACATAATAAATCATGGTTAACCGATTTGAACCTTCCTTGACCTTTTACAGTGAAGCATGAGGTAGGGGAGTATAAACTGCATGATTGTTTTTGCTCTTTGAATACACATACTTTGTTGGAATACATTTTATATGAAAGTTAATCCAATCTGCTATTTTAAATCTGTACATATTTCTTATTTTCAATTTTTCGATGTTTAGTGATTTTATTGACAACAACCTTGTAAGGGAATAATTCCTCTAGTTATTAATGATCAAATGCACTGATAGGAACGAAGTCAATTCAGTTAACCCTTATACTTTTTTCTTAAATTATTGATTCGTCAATCTATTAAATTAAAACTAAGTTTGAGAAAAAAAAGGAAAAAAGAAAATTATTAAGCGAGATGATATTCTCATATTTGATATATAAGAAATAAGTTAAAAACAGATTTTTCCAACCCGCCTTATTGTTACTGGTATATACGACTTAATTACTCCCTATAAAGCATACTTCTAAAATTAATTTCAAATACTTTGTCAGAGACAGAAATTCAGATCACTGATAAATTTATCTGATAGAACTTTGACATTTTGCGTGTGATTTTACAAGGTCTGAAATATTTTGTTATTTAATTGAATAAAGTATATTTGTACGTGGTTTTGCAATAACGGTCCTGATATGTGTTAGGTTTTCAGGTTTTCTTGTTTTGGAAACCATTTGTTTGTTTTGGTTTATTGATAGAAATAACATGACTTCTTTAAATATCAAGTTTGATGGTTATCAAACTTTTGTTCATGTGTGTGAAGAATAAATAGTATAATTGATAATTTCAACTGTATCAATGTTACTGCACTACATACGCGGTTTGACAATAGATATTATGATGCTCGAGGCCAAAATATTTGAAATACACAGACAGTAATGAACGTTGAAATTTGATCATCCAAAAAAGGTCCTTTAGTACAGCCAAATCTAGATAAATTTAAATAGCTCTTTCTCGGTTTTTAGATAGGTTTTCCTGCTTGAATGGTTTCACACGAGTAATTTTTGGGGCTCTATATAGCTTGCTGTTCGGTTTGAGCCTAGACTCTGTGTTGAAGACCTACCTTGACCTATAATTGTTTACTTTTACAAATCGTGACTTAGATGTAGAGTTATCTCATTCCACATCTTCCTATATCTATTATTTGAGGGGGGGTAAATTTCTTTTTTTAAGTGATTTCCAAAATGTTATGACCGCATTTTTCAATCAAGCAATTTCCGTATATTCATGTCATTAGCGTAATAATTCTTTATGCCCTGTTTATACCCTACAAACCAGTGGTAGAATAACATTAACGGTATCACTTTCATTGATTCAGATGCTCATTTCGACAATATTTGATTCTTCAGTAATGCCCGAGGCCAAAACATAAAAAACCTTATACAAATGTTAAAGATTTGATCACACTAAGAAGGTCCTTACGTGTAGCTAAATTCAGACACGAAATCAATGCTCTGCATTACCGGTTTTCATATTATCATTTTTTTCAAATAAACGATTTAACGATACGACGAAGCTCTTCACTTTGATTGTCAATTAGTTTACTGTTTACGTGTGTGTACAAAGATGTAAGAGGTAAACACTTAAAGATGAAGCAATGATTTCTTGTAGTCAATAACAATGTGACCAGTTCATGTCACAATCAGCGTTAGGGGTAATAGAGCTTTCTTACAAATTGACGAAAGGTACGTACGGATGACGAATCATACGTAAGACTCGTTTTAGGGATGCTTTATTTTGACATATCTAAATAATAGTCATGGAACCTCAGACAGACCATTACCCTACATGCATCGACATTTTTTCCCGATATATAGGACATATAGGATTTCGGGACGTACGATAGGTTAAGATATAATACCACCAGGTGGAAGGAGATAACTCTATAAAATATCCTAAATATAGGGAATTCAGAAGAAAAAATGCCCCTAAAAACAAAAACAAAAAACCCTAAAGCTGGGGTCACACATTCACGATGTTTACTGCCTGTCTTGACAGGACCGTTCCCGATTAAAATTTGTCAAAAGTATGATCAAGATCCTGTGAATCATGGATGTAAATTCAAACTTCAATAAAAATTTGTAAAACAAATAATTTAAATAATTTAATCACAAACACATTTTGTGGTCATACAGATTACAAACAAAAAATTCTGAATCCAGATTTTCCCTTTACCCTATAGTGTTAAAATTTTGAAGAAAAAAAATCAATTGCTTTATAGCGTCGAAAAACCAAGAAAAAAAAAAACATTACCCCTCCTCTTTTGAAGTTGGTTTCTCCCATAACTTGTTTTTGTTTCCTATTTTATACTTGTTTCACAGTGTGGACTTTGTAACGTTCATATTTAACTGAATTTGCAATCATAACTTAAAGTTATAGTTTCAGATAGAAAAAAAAATTGATCACATCTCATTTCACATTACTTTTTCAAAACAATACAGCATTATTGTTTTGCAAATCTCGATATTTCACGTTAACAATTTGCTGAAAGTGTAATATAAAAAATAAAAACAAATGTGAATCTTGTCGTTAAATTTAAACCTCAATGATGCCATTCAAATTTTGATGATGAAACTCGTGCTTAAAATATTCGCGCGGAAATTTGTGTACTCGTGGTTTACGTATTAGTAACGTATCGGACGTAAGTGTATTTGACACTATTTTTCTTTGTTTTCTTATATTAAAGGCGTGTGTTATTTGCGATATGTCTATTTTTGAAAGATAAATTTGATCCAGGAAAGAACGCTGTTTTACCGGATAAAGTAAAGACTCTAAATTGTTATTGTGGAAATGAAATACGTGCTCCCTTTATGTTCGTTCGTACCTTTCGTCATTTTGTAAGAAAGCTCTAATAAGAGATATATTACCATAAAGACGACATACAATTCTTCACAGTTAGTTATCCAAAAATAAAAATGTCTGCTCTATCATGATTTCCTTGAATGAGGGTTGCTGCTCATGATCAGGAAGCTATCAAACCAAGAGTTCCAAATGGTGAAATTGAAATCATCCCTTCTTTAATTTTACGGACGAGTTACAGGTTGTTGACCGTCACGGAATGTCCGTTTAACAGATGGTCTGGGAAATGTTCCTTATGTCGTTACTACAATCCCGTTCCTTTTTCACGAAAACGACCTTCCGAATTAGACTACTCACCAGGTTTGTAATAGCATGAGTTATTAATTCTTGATGAAGAATACCTCAATTTATCGTAAAATCATTTTTTGAAATGCACGATATCTATTCTGATGACATTTTGTCCTTCAGTGGTATTCTAAAAGGATGTTTAATTGAACCGCTAATTACCTCACAAAAACATATCAAACAGTTTAGTTTAAAAGAACTGGAAATGAATTTAAATGTCATGACAAAACTGGTGTCTATATTAACGTTCTATATCTACTATTATTTTATGAGTATAAGATACCATAGGTTTAATGCTTATGATAATAAAAGTACGAGACAGTGGGATTTTCGCAATAAACCCTATTAAATTAAAACAAGTTACTTTGATATAAGGAACTTTACGGAAAACATATCAAAATCACGTGCATGGTCTTTTGATTATTTGAAAGACTATATAAAGTAGCTAGACGCACAAAATGTCTATTTAAAGCCTATTTAATATTGGTAATAAGGTGTTGCAGTGTAGGAAAGAAACAAAATAAGAAATCTCTACACAACCAGTTGACAATGGATTATATGTTGCACAACGCGCATTTATATAGAAGATTCGGTGTTTTTGTTTTATTTGTTTAAATAACTCTGCAAGAGTTAATGATAAAAAAATTCATGAGTTCGATCATTCTTTTGGATATCTTTCGACTTTCGTTTCTAATATTAACCACAAGGGTTATATTTTATTAAAAAAGTAACAAAAATTTTAATTTAGCAATTATTTGTGATTTTGTTACAATAATATTTACATATATACATTTTCTTTTTATGTATAGCGGGAGTCATTTGATAACCATTACTAGGATCGTTTGAATCAAGAGAATATTTACATACTTGTCAATTATTTAAAAATAAAAATATCAAATAACTTTTTAAATTTAAACTATCTATTGAACGTGGCCTTCATACCCGAGCCTGTGTGGTAATTAAGCTATTACATACATTCATATATAAGCCTTCTCCACATGTCAAATGTTTAAAAAGCTTTTGTTAATTGCTGACTACGACCATTTATACACTTTAGGCTGTTTGTCATTTGAAACAGTGCGATTTTGCCTGAATCGCAATAAAGGTAAAGTAGTAAGCGTTTTAAGTTATTTTTATAATTTACTTTCTGTTCTTGAATTTGTAAAATTACAACTATGAAACATTAAAAAAATTGCAGCTAACAGTAAAGTATCAAGAGTCGAGCAACTTATTATCATGTGGTTCAATTTAAAAAACAGTTAGAGCAATACTTAGTAGATATCTTTTAGCGACAATCTGGAAAATCAAAATCATAGAATCACCACCAACTTATATGTGTTTTTTAACAAAAAACGAATCCGAATCTCCATCCTAATCTATGAAATACGCCAAAGTGACGGTCTGTTTTATACTAAGAAAGCAGTCAACAACAACCCTCTATCATGGAAATCCTGATGGTAAATACAAGCTCTGGAGTATCGCTTTAACTTTGAGAAATATACTCTGTATGCAGGAGCTGTTTGAACGTTGCTACATAGAAATGGAGAAAGTACTCAATTGAGATTATCTCTTTTGTCGTGAAGTTTTGACATCAATCAGTAGTTTAAGAACTTATTAGTTTTATGTTAAATCGAATTATGATCTTAACCATTAATAGTTCCTCCTTCTCACTGAAAAAAAAATCATCCAAATTAGATGCCTTATCAATATTTTGAAAGTTCAAAAGAGACAAAAATCATGTAGAATTATGTTCCAACATAAACTCTCCGTCCAAATTTAGTCATCTAGGTAGGTTGTTGTAGTTTAGTTTAGTTTTACATATTTATTTATAGTTGATCGGGAAACAAGTTTTTCAACTTATATTAATCCTTTTCAACTTTGCGGGTGCGATTGCTGCCTAGTAGCGGCATTAGCCTGCTCTTTGTTGAAATCTACAAGGGTGTCTTTTACGTGCAAGAGATATGGCTCTCTCAACACGGGTCAGTCATTTATCGTCCCTTTCCGACGGACTATTATCGTTTTCTCAAGACCATACTCGCAAATGGTGTCAAGGGAAAGCCGAAAATTCAGTCCCTGAAATTTTTATCCCGGAACGGGAAGGTTGTTGTAGTCAAGCATAAGTTCATAAAGGATCTCCAAATCTTATCGTTTTACAAATGTGCTGGTTTTTTTTGTGTGTATGCCTTGGAATCTTAATAAAGTTTAATTGAGACACAGTCGTTACAATAAGAACATTCTAATACGACCCATAATGTATATATTATGAGCAGCTTAGGATGATCGTTATATATTTATCGACGTTGACCTAATATTTGACTAGATTTTGACTGTGATAAAACATTGCAAATTGGCCTGGTATATATATTCAGATAGATATTATCTGACACAGTTTAATAATTATATAACTAGTTACAAATTCGGCAATAAACAGTCGAAACGTCTAAAAGGCGCATTAGCTACGAGATATAAAGGTAATCGTCATATGGTTTCTTCAATCATTAATGAAAGTGAAACAATAAAACGATAATTTTTTTTCAATCAGCCAGTTTAGTTCAAATGTGTCAAATGTTCAAATTAACATCGCTGATGAATATTGCATATCCGTGTGAATATTCTGACCTCATTGAACCCGTTTTCATGTTACCTTAAATTTTACCCATTAGCTAGAAATTGATTACGCATATATTTGTTGTGTTCAGCCATTACAGCTAAAAGAATGTCATCATTAAAGTAAAATACTTGTGAACCATTTCTTAAACTAATTAGATCCACAAAAAAGTCAGACTTGTTTAGGCAAAAACGATAATAAACTTATCTTTTAATCTTTAATACAAAATCAAACAGACCTACAAAATCCCAAAAAGGGGTCGTTATCCATTTATGTCTAATCTCTTTATATCTATGTTTATGTTTACATCGGGTTATGTTACCGTCTGAAGTCTTCTGGTGTCATCACGGTTGCTATTTAGATGGTATCTTCTAGCCTTAAATATACACGAATGATGATATATATTATGTACGTCATAAATTGTTGATAGTTTATTTCAGACTTTATCCGTAATTTGTATATGTGTTAGTATGTAATAAATCAAATTGAGAATTTGAGTGAACTCATTGAACATGAATTTGACATGTAATGCACGTTTAAACGAAACACACAGATTAACTTAGATTATTATGTTATTGTCTATTCATATAATATACTAAAGACAACAAACAACAAACTGGTCGCATTCTTTATTTTAAAAAGAAAGTTGACATAAACAAATGAATATGAAATCTTTTTAAAATCATTTGCACTGAATTATACAGGTGAATACAAAATGCCGATACGAGCAATTTGACAACTCGCCAAGAATAATTGTCAAAGAACGGGAAAATGATGGTTGAAAAGTTATAGTGCAGAAAAACTGTCAAAGTATTCCATGGATAACGTGTGGTTAAATCACAAGTAAAACTATCGGATATTACGTTTGGGTATTGAACAGGCGATTGCCATTGCTACTTTAAAATATCGCTATGTAAAGATTTTTTTTTATACACTCTAATATTCAACTTCAAGCTGATCAATCTTACATTGTAGTCGACCAACAATTCGAAGTTTACCAGTGCACATATGTAAAAGTCTGGTATAGCTCACATTATGCCTTAATGTAATTAAAAAAATAATATCCTTCATACTTTTTACAACTAAATTTAATTAAACTAGAAATTAAAGGAAATTTATTTAAGTTATTATATTAGATTAATCAATATATCCTTAACAACTAAAGCTAATTGCAAAAGAAATAGTCTTATCTTAATTTATATTTTACTATGTTTTCAGGATATAAGTAGTTGAGAAAATGTCTGGACGTTCTATCTTTATCTGCGTATTCATATTTGGTTTTCAGATAGGAGTACTTTGTTCCTCAGGTATGTGTTAAGTCCATGGCTGAATATGTAACCGATAGTTTTATCATTATCAATGAACATCGCGAACTGCTTTCATCATCCTGTCAACTGTGTTTTTTTCTTATTGGCTTTCTCTGACAACATATAGTGCTTTTACATCAAATCTTATTTATTCTTTTTATGAAACAAATTGGTTCAACTTAGTATGTCGAATCAAACTCTTAACTTTGGAATATTCTTTTTACGGTTCTTCCACTTTGTTTCCAACTTATTTGGCCGTTTTTTTTATGTTTTAATGATGTACATTAATGTCCATGTTAAACGGAAAAGTTTAACAACTGCCATTTGGTTGCTTTTTTCTTAATTGTTTTTCGTTTTTTTGTTTTTAAAAATATCTCTCCTGCAAGTTAATTTCTATAATGAAATTGTTTCACACCTTGTCACCATAAATCCGTTTGTAGTTACTGTACAGTGTGTTGTGTACTGATATGTCCATAGGCAACGATTAAGAAGAAAAACGAATACTGATCAACCAGTTATGAACGGCCCAGTGTTGACAAAACGAATGTGAATGATAATTGTTTATATACTTGTTCTCTAATTTTTTGTGCATATTTGCTTCATTGAAAATTATAATACTGGTATGTCATATTTTCCTACTGACCGATATATAATAACGGAACAAGTAGATTTCTGTACGTCTAGAATATGTTTATAAGAAGTATTAACAAGATGTTCAGAAATGAAATATTTTGCCTTTATAAAAAAAACTTACCCTACTCAGAGGCAATTCAAAAAGGGGAAATCAGTAAATAATGATAAAATCAAGTGATGTCAACCAACGGAACGATAATTACTTGACTACATGTTATATTTTTGGGACATGCACATATAGATTGTAACTGGGTTATACCAATTTGCAGGATCTTAACCCTTCTTTTAAACTGCGCCTGAGTTGTTACGGTATAGAAGAGAAAAAAAAACAGATTGACCGCGGTAGCTAGTACCTTTATATAGACAAAATTGGGTAATCAACACAAATAGACATAAGTGAGATCACCGCAAGTTTTTGTTGGGGTTCGTGTTACTTAGTCTTTAGTTTTCTATGTTGTGTCTTCTGTACTATTATTTGCCTGTTTGTCTTTTTTGTTTTAGCCATGACGTTCTCAGTTTATTTTCTACCTATGAGTTTGCCTCTCCCTCTGGTATCTTTCGTCCCTCTTTTAAAGTAACAAAATTTGGGTTCCAGCAACCAAAACTGTACATCACTGGGTGATCAACAGTTAATTTTGTTTTATTTGATTATATTACCCACGCTTCAAGTTTCATCAATTGTAATTTAAATCTTTACATTTATACGATTCCTGTAAAAAAAATCAGAACTAATCACATTTAAAAGTAAAGTAAAAGATTAATGTCGTGAAACATAAAAAAAAACGAATTTGATATATACAACAACTATCATCAAAAGAAAAGTATCAATACTATAAATATATGTCATTAGTTTGGATTTTTTTAAACTCGAACTCTTATAATAATTAATTTGAATCGGATAGAATGTCGGCAAAAAAAAGGAAATAAAAAAGGAATTTCATAATTGGATTTTAGCAGAAATATTTTATTTTTTTAAGATTTTCGAAGTACGGTTTCCACCTGGCAGATTTCTTTTGTATCAAGTGATTTCTGTACAAATAAACTGGACAGTTGCCAAAGCCAAATCAGCAAGGCAATGAAAGCAGGACAACCCCAATCTAATGTAGACAGTAAGGCAGCAGTGGAGATGATTAACATTTACACAAGCAATAATCCAGCAACTTTCAGGGAGGCGAATGCTGTTTTGCGAGGACAACCTAGCAAATATGTTACTGAAAAAGACAAGAAAATGTTTAGAGAATTTGCGAAAGTCCTTGAGAAATCCATTGATATACTTTGCAAAACATTTCCTAAAATATGTCAAGATAACAGTCCTGTTTACCGAGGACAAAGTTATTGTGTTTCAATTACTGATGAAACATACACATTTGATAGCTTCCTAAGTACGTCAAAGAAAATAGGTCAGGCCGAAGCTTTTTTCGATGAATGTTCGTCTTCATCTGTACTATTTGAAATGATAGAGGTACAGGGTATATATGTGAGTGATTTTTCCATTTATCCTGAAGAGAAAGAAGTTTTGATAAAACCAACAGCAAAATTTAAAATTACCCTAAATTTAAACAGCACACATGTATCAACGGACCACCCTCAAATTGAACAGATGATCCATGCACTTGGAAGGACAAAGATTCCAAAGGCTTTTATCAAAGGTACTATGATTGGATTCACAAGTGCATCTTCTGCGCTTTCTGGACAAGACTTTGTCGGAATTTCTTTAGCTGTGATTTTAGTGTATCCGTCGTTTTTTATTTGATTTGTATATTCTATTTTAAATGTATACTACTCGAAGTCAGCATATTATATCGTAAGTCGAGAAACATTTCTCGATTACGTCAACATTTTGGATTGTGAACATGTTTGTTTAAATAATATATGATTTGTAAGAAGGAAAAGAGTAGTATGCTTTCTTCCATAGGAAAAAATACTAATATTTTCTATATTTACCACTTTTTATGATAAAAACATGGACACAACAGCTATTTGTGATATTAGTACTTTATTAAAGCCGGAAAATGTAATACTACCTTTTGCATATAGATATAAAAAAAATCTTACTTTACTATATTTTCAATGCTATGTTATTGTCAAAAGTTTGTTATAAGAAAAACTTTCCTCATTACTTAACGAAGCATGGATCATTACGTATCCCCACATCTGCATGTGTGTTTACCATTTTCTGTACTTCTTTCACATTATGCATCATTAACTACCTATATCAAATCACATGTTATCTTCGTTAAAAAAATATACTGAATAGTACCTTTCAAACAGATAAAAATTTCAGTTGCATTCAATTTATAATTTACAACATAAATACAAAATCAAGATTTCCTATACCAATTTCCATTCCAGGTTTTACTTTTTGTCAAATTTTAGAGCTCGTAATAAAAAAAAATATATAATGTTTTAAGATCTTTTAAGATGATGAATACAAAGATGTTGGACATTTGAAACAAAAGGTTCCAAATTTTTGAAAAAATGTGATTTTTGATATGATAAAATATAAAATATACAAAATGAAGCAATATTTAAATATTTACTGCATGAACTGCCAAGAATAATAATTAGTAGCACAAGAGAGTATAAATCGGATCTTGATTCAGCCTCAATTGGGTCTCTCTTTTCCTTAGGGGGGAACTTTATCACAGAAAATGCTTCTATTTAGCCTTATTATTGCCTTAATTTATAACATGTACAAATTAAACCAGAAAGTTCCTATTTTTTTTTAATATATATCATGGTTTGGGAACTGCCACGTTGATACATCTAGGGCATTACTTAGCCGAAAAGGCAAATATTTTAGTAAAAAATACTTCTTGAAACTTGAATATTAGGGTTTCCAATTGAGCAATCATTGCTAGAGTTTGCTGTATGTTATGGAATATAGCTAATTTGGATTCCTGGATTAAAGTTGCAAAAATCAGTACCCATCAATTTAACTTATCTTGATGATTCAGTGCTTTTCACAAGACAGTATTGGATGTTAGTAAATATTTATATATCTGAGGATATAAAATTAATTGACTAATGTTCTATCATAATGATATATAACGGAATTCTGATTTGTTATGATTTCCTTTGGTATCTTTTGCACATGGAAAATGGCAGCGTTTCTTCTTTAACAGGCGACAAAACAAACATTTTTCTTACTTTACCAATTGCATAATAATAACCTGGAACAACAGCTATGTGTAGTATTAGTACTTTATCATTCTGTTTTAGAAGTCAAATGGTATCATGACAATCTTCGAACCAGGCTTGTTTATAGTATCCATGTCCATCGTCATTTTATGAAAATTTTACAGCCTTTTCAAATAATTTTCAAAAGATTAATCCAAGAAATATATCATACTCTTTTCTCTAATCTTTATTACCCGTTGTATCTTTTTTCTGACCTATTGATATCAGTTCTTCATTGGTTGAAATTCGATTATGACACTGAATTGTCTTGCTTTCGTCTGAATTTACCGCTGAGACGTCAGAAAAAAAGGTGACCGTGTCTTATGACGTCATATAAAAAATACACATACTTTACAGATCATTCGAAAAGAAGGAATACGATTGTTTTTATATTGTCCAAAATCATACATTACAGAAACAGATTCCACCACGAAATCCGATACGATATTTATCAACTCTCGCCAATTATATAAGAAATATTAGAAACTATCCTTAAAAGGCCCTTTCATCGAGATATAGATACAATTAAATATGATTTTTTTTGTTTCATCAAAAATGAAAGTGAAATATCGAAATATAAATTCGCTGATAGCAACTAGCTATATATAGTTTGATTTAGTTTTATTAAAATAAGCAACAAAAAAAAACACCATTGCTTATGAATTATTCACTTGCAATGGATAATTTGACCTCAATAAATCTGTATTCTTGTTAACCTAAACTAGGCGTGTTTAGCTAGTAAAAGAAAAGAATCTCAACCACTGAAATTGAAACTAGGGTAAACCATTCGATCGACTGACTCGATCTGTTAATCTCATACTTATAATTGTAAAAACGATTATAACCATACACTTTTTACCTATAATATGAAATCAAACAGACCTAGAAAAATTCAATTACACGAGTTCGCTATCTATTGATATATATGGCTATAATTACAACGGATTACAAATACGTCGAAAGTCATCGGAAGGTCACATCCATTGTTAGTTAGATAGTGTTAATACACACGGAATGCTGATATATAATTTCGAGTTAATGCATCGTAAATTGTTTATTTTAGACTCCTTTTTATTTGGATATACGCTGTGGTATGTTATTATAATTAGAATATGAGAATTTGAATTAAGTAGGTAAACATGAATTTGATAGATAGTTCCCTCAAAACAATCTCCAGGGGATGAAAGTCGTATCACACTTGATGTAGAGGTAGAATCTATATATATCCAACCACAACGCTCTTAATTTGACTTCCATGAGTACACCTAAGATCAACATAAATTAGGGAGAATGTTATACTACTATTTCCATAAACGATAAACCACGTGCAAGTTGATTATGGTATCCGAATCCAATATTCTAATAAACTCTTTATCTCAAAATAAACTCATCATGGATACCAGGATTGAAATTTCATATTTACGCCAGACGCGCGTTTCGTCTACATAAGACTCATCAGTGACGCTCAGATCAAAATAGTTGTAAAGCCAAACAAGTACAAAGTTGACGAGCATTGAAGACCACAAAGTCCTAAAAGTTTTATTAAATACAGCTAAGATAATCTATTCCTTAGTATTTCAAAAATTCAAAATTTTGTTAACAGTTAATTTATAATTATGACATATCAATGATAACTCAAGTCAACACAGAAGTGTTGGACTACTGGGCTTAAACCGCTGTTTCTTGTTAAACAACTATCTATATAAAACGTTTTGACAATGATTAAAGAGAACCACATGAACATCATTCCATATTTTGTTCATTGTATTTTTCAATAATTATATCCTGATGGTTCATATCTATATACAGGCATCTGACAAGCAAAGAAAATTTAAATATAACTTCAAATTTAAGATCAAGTTTCTGTACTGTTGATTATTCAATTTTTAAGAGAGTAGTTCGTTTGTGTACATTTAGGTAATCGTTGGCAATTTGCAATTTCTGGACCAAAATGTATCGTTTGACCATGAAGAATTAGTTTTGTTTCATCTATTATGTATCTATAAATATTTAATATTCCGCCGAAAGGTACCAAAAGAATATCTTGACTATAAACTGAGCAACACTAAAACCCGGAAATAATCTCACGTGAAGAGTAGAAGTTTCTACTCTACCTGTGACATAGTTCGTGTTGTTCATGCTAGAACACTATCCTAATTTGGTAAGTCATATTCGAGGAAAATAGGACGGGATAGTGATTACGACAATTGGATCATGGCCTCGTCATCTGTAAAACAGATATTCCATAGCAGTCAACCAGCTCATGATGGCGTATTCCATTACAGTGTATTGATTTATTTATTTATTGGTGTAAAGCACAATTGTGCAATTTGGGGGTAAGTTTTTATTAGTTGAGAAGCTGGAGTTCCCTGACCATTGTCCTCTAACAGTAAAACTGCAGTCAATTAAGATTAAAGTCGAGTGCACATGCCATGTGCAGAATTCAAACTTGCAACCTCAGTGTCGATAGGTCAGTGGTACATAAGTTGGACTACTGAGTACACTTGCTTGCCCCAAGCATAATATATGAACAAAACTAAAGTATAACCAAATGCTGAAGTCCAACGTAAATTCAGAAAAGGATAAGTCCATAGAATTGACAAAATCAAACAAAACAATATCATCAATCAACGGAACGAGAGGGAAAACTGCTGTCATATTCCGGACTTGATGAAAGTGGTGGCTGAACCTGGTTTTATAGTTATTTAATTTTATATTGGTGATTTTGAATCTGTTCAAAGTTTTGATTTTTCTACCCTGTATACCACATTGCCTCACATTCTCATTAAGAAAAAATTCACACACCTTATTAAATGGGCATTCAAAAAATCAGAATGTGAATATATATGTTCAAACTCTTTTAGGTCATTTTTTAGTAGCAATAAACAAAAAAACTATGTTAATTGGACATGCTTTGATACTATATATGCCCTTGAATTTTTACTAGATAACATTTTTGTTCGCTTTGGAAATTCCGTATATCGTCAGATTATCGGAATTCCAATGGGGACTAACTGTGCACCACTTATTGCGGACCTGTTTTTGTATTGTTATGAGTTACAATTTATGACAAAAATAAGCAAAGACCCATCGAAACAACATCTGAAAAACAAATTTAATAATACTTTTAGATATTTGGATGACATTTTGGCTCTCAATAATGACGACTTCAGTATGTATATTAATGAAATTTATCCTGTTGAACTTACTTTAAATAAAGCTAATACTAACAATGACCACTGCCCTTTTCTCGATCTTGATATCTATATCACTAATGGAAAGCTGAATACTAAAATTTATGATAAAAGGGATGATTTTTCATTTCCTATCGTTAATTATCCGTTTTTAGATGGTGACGTTCCCTTGTCACCATCTTATGGTGTTTATATATCTCAACTTGTACGATTCGCTCGTGTATGTAACAATGTTTTAGATTTTAACGAGAGAAATTTATGTATTACTGAAAAATTATTACACCAGGGTTTTCGATATCACAAACTAGTCAAAACATTTACTAAATTTTATCATCGGTATAAAGACATCATTCGTAAATATAGCTCAACATGCAGACTTCTAATACGTTCAGGTATTTCACATCCAATTTTTTATGGTAATATTCTTTATAAAGCACAAAGGTGTCAGTATTCACCTCAGAAACTTACAAAACCTTTGAATAGACTTATTAAGAAGGGATATAATTACGATACTGTTGTCAAGTCATTAAAGATTGCATATTTTGGCGTTAATATTGAGTCACTGATAAGGTCTTTGCATCGGAACTAAACACATTTATTCTAAAAACAGTTGTTGGCATGACACGGGTTATGTTCTTCTTATATATGTTATGATGGTATGATACTAAACCCCTAACGGGACGGATTGTGCCTGATGTTCATATGATGAAATCATAATCTTTCAGTCAGTTTAATTGAAGTCTGGAGCTGGCATGTCAGTTAACTGCTAGTAGTCTGTTGTTATTTATGTATTATTGTCATTTTGTTTATTTTCTTTGGTTACATCTTCTGACATCAGACTCGGATTTCTCTTGAACTGAATTTTAATGTGCGTATTGTTATGCGTTTACTTTACTACATTGGTTAGAGGTATAGGGGGAGGGTTGAGATCTCACAAACATGTTTAACCCCGCCGCATTTTGGCGCCTGTCCCAAGTCAGGAGCCTGTGGCCTTTGTTAGTCTTGTATTATTTTAATTTTAGTTTCTTGTGTACAATTTGGAAATTAGTATGGCGTTCATTATCACTGGACTAGAATATATTTGTTTAGGGGCCAGCTGAAGGACGCCTCCGGGTGCGGGAATTTCTCGCTACATTGAAGACCTGTTGGTGACCCTCTGCTGTTGTTTTTTATTTGGTCGGGTTGTTGTCTCTTTGACACATTCCCCATTTCCATTCTCAATTTTATTTAAACTTTTTATTTGTATGAAAGATTTTTATGGTGTTATATTGACAAAATTGGGAAACCCAAACAGAGATAATAGTTAACTGTGACACTAATTGTGATCCAGCAGTCGCAAATGTAAAAAATATTCATGACAGATATACACTACATCAAATTGAAAAAAAAACTATACAGATGATTACTCATCTGTAAATCTGTCAATCTGGTTCTACCTTACAAGTATTCGTTTTTTTTTCGGTATCTCTCTAGCTATTAGAGATTTTGCTATAATACTAAAAACAATAGGTAAAGTAATTTTTCAAGTGCTATAATTAGTAAAAAGTAAAATCACAAAAATACTGAACTCCGAGGAAAATTCAAAACGGAAAGTCCCTAACCAAATGGCAAAATCAAATGATAAAACACATCAAACGAACGGACAACACTTTTCATATTCCTGACTTGTTACAGAGATTTTCAAAGTGTAAAAAAATTATGGATTCAACTTGGTTTAAAGAGCTGAACCTCTCACTTGTATGACAGTCTTATCAAATTCCATTATATTGATAACGATGCGTGAACAAAACAGATACAATAGGTAAAAATGTCAAAATATGTGTATAGCAGCAACACGAAACCCACTAAAAACTGGGGATGATTTCAGATGATCAGGAAGGGTAAGCAGATCCTGCTTCACGTGTTGCACCCATCGTGTGTGTTGCTATATATATTACGAAGTCGGTAAATAGTATAATTCGTTAGGTCACGTTCGTGAAAAAGGAATGGAACAGCAGTTACGACATAATGAACATATCCGATATCATCTGCATAACGGATATTCCATAACGGTCAACCAACTCATGATTGCTTCCGTAAAATTTAAGAAGTGATGATTTAAACGTCACCATTTGGAACTCTTGGTTTAAAATTGAAAAAGGTCACAAATTTCTCCTTGCTTTATATTTAACACTTCTCTCAACAAGCCAAAATTGTAATGATTTACAATAAAGAGAAACTACCATCCTCCACAAACATGGCAAGGAAAACATTAATATATAATTTCCTATTCAGATGAATTAAAAATTAGAATAAAAAAGTTATAAGGTTCACTATCAACATTTTTTTTCAGCAACTTGTTAACAAGTGAATGTACAGCTAAGAGTAGTCGGGACCACTCTTACAAAAAATATCAAGTGAAGCTATTGCGAATTGTTCTTGGTAAACCCCGAAGTTGCTAAGTTTGTTTTAAGAACACTTAATAACTGACCAAAATTTAAGAATGATTTTGTGTTACCGGAATTAGTAAGATCACTTTGAGGTAGACGTAAGAATCGTTCTTAAATCATGCACTTTTTCAAAACATTAAGGGCTGTCAATGATCTGAGGTTGGGTCTTGTTACATTCTTAAATCTTAAGACGCCCTTTACACGTTCGTAAGACATAATAACGCTTCTTGTTTCCGGCCCCGGGGTATGTCAAAAAACATCTCGTCCTTTTTTCTACAACAAAATCACTGGAATTTACCAATACCTTGTTAATAAATATTCTGTGTCAACTTCAAAAATAATACACAAGGACCTGAAGTATAGATTCAAGGTTCTGACGTTGTTTGTCATCTTAATAACTTTTTATAGTATTATTTCCCTTGTCTTTATGAATATTATTTTAACTGTTTAGTACGTTTTTGGTTATGTTCATTTTAATGTCTCGGTATTCAAACATCCCGTATTTGTGTTGTAGTGCTATGTCGAGCTTTTGTATTTTTGTCTTTCGGTTTACTGCTGTGCATTGTCTTTAAGCCCTTTTGTGTTTCTTTGTTGACATATTTGTTTGTTCATATAGTGATTTAGGTTATTACACAAGGTTGTCTGCTGTACCCCTATTTCTACCATTTTACCTATTAAATCTGTTAGTTTTTTTTACACATTGGTGTCAAAATATTGGAATTGTATGCATCTGTCATATTTTTGCAAATATCTGCAATGCAATTTCTGTACGGCTAAAACTGTACCACTTTTACCATGAATAAAATATTTTTTAAAATATAAAGTTCATATGCATTCCTATTTTTACAAAAGGTTAAAATATAGGGATGTGCGGCATATTTTTAACGTTTATATGCCCGAATTTCTAAGAGTTAAAACTTACACTCAAATTCATTACTACCCCTTCCTTGATTGTAGGTATCCCACATATTTGAATTTGACCAATACGCATATGCGCATTACTGGTAACATTACAAAGTTGTCTCTACGAGATAAAAATATATATCACATCTGGGAACCAGCACGTAAACAGAATTAATTATCTATGAATGTTTATATCTTCATAAAAGCGGCGTGGTTTGAGAAACAGCTGTATTTACAAAGTGCAAACTATTCGAACATTCATTCAAATAGAAAAATCTCTTAACATTGTTTTTCACAACAATACTTATTTATCAGAATTATAGCCTTAAAGAAATCACTGCTGCTAGAAACTATTCTGATAACCAATTGAAAGTATTTCAGAATACTATAAATGTAATGTTTAGCAGTTAATCATTCCAACATTCAAGATTATATAAAGTATCAAATCCTGCCTCTGTTTCAAGTCCTCATCTTACTGTTTACCTATTTGTAAACGAAAGTTCACAATTTCTTCCTCAAATGGTCGGTGTTGAACTCTTGTCACAACAGTATCACCTTTAACCATTTTCTAACATAATTTAGATAAAATCTGAACTAGACGTGTTGAAACAAAGCCATATTTGCAAAAGTTGTACCAGTCTGATGCATGAATTCACTAAATGTTTAAAAAAGAAAATGACTGCTTTAATCTTTTGTTTGCATAACTTCCAAGCACAGTTATTGTTTTCTATACAAAAAAAATAAAAATCATAAAAATACTGAACTCAGAGGGAAATTAAATCGGAATGTCCCTAATCAAATATGCATATATTATGAATTTATTTTGCATTCAGGGCTTTAAGTAAACTATGCATACTGTAGACTGTGAATTTAAGCTGAGTCAAAATAGTTACGGTCCAGGATTTTCTCAATCTTCATAACATATTTAGAATCCTTCATACTTAAGTTAATTTCATTGAAATCTCTAATATAAACCAGGTTTTGTGAAATTCTGTATTTTCTCTTGTTTTTTCATCCAATATAGGTTGCATTTCTGTAAATATCTTCAATGCACTTTCCCTAGTAACTCCATTTTCGGCTAAAACTGTACCGCTTTTAACATGAAGTTTTGAAAACAAATACATCCTAGAATAGAAAGTTCAAATGCACTACTATTTTTGTAAAAGCTCAAAATATAGGGCTGTGCAGCTTATTTTTAAAGTTTATTTGCCCTGAACTTATAAGAGTTTAAACTTACATTAAAAGTCTTTACCTCATCTTTCTTGATTGTAGTATTCCCTATAAGAAAATGCCTGTACTAAGTCAGAATTATATTTGGTTATCTATTGCCTTGATGTGTTTAAACTTATTTGATTAAGAACTTTCCGTTTTAACTTTACATAAAATTTCTTCGGAGTTCGGTATTTTTGTACCTTTTTTCATTATTTCAGCTCCTGTAAAAAAATTGCCTTCAGAACTAGCAATAATTGAATTTTACCCCAAATTTATCTTTTTATGTGAGCACAAACAATTACTAATAAAAAAGAGGAGCAAATATAAAGGGACGTTCGAAAATTATATGCCCAATAAGAACAGACATCTCAAAGATTGATACAAACTTTGTATCAATCTTTGAGATGTCTGTTCTTTGAAAGAACGCCTGAAGTATGAGCTGATAAGTCCTTCTATCTTTTTTTCATAACAAAACAGTTGCCTGAGTATTTTCATTTTTTGAATAATCCTTTCTACTGTTAAATTTTTAGTATAAAGTGGTACTGTCGACAACCAAAATTATCAAAATCACGAATACTGTGAATACTATTGTATGTGTGGTACCAATTTTTCATGGTAATCGTGGTTAGTTTAAACAACGAATATAAATTCCTTTCGAAAAATGACTCTTCCATTCAAAAACTCGGTTGCTTAAAGAAAATCCATGAATTCAAAACCCCACGAAATAACGTAAATGACACACCACGAAAAAGGATACTTGCGAATAAAAGAACCTTTACAATAGTCCCATTTAAAGTGGCATTAGGTACGAGATATATTACGTTTTTTAATGGTGAAATCATAAAATGAAAATGAAATATTGAAACGAAAATTCGCTTTTAGCATCCACTCTTATTGTGTCAACAACTTAGCTAGAATCTGTTTACGCATGCATTAGACGTGTTCAGTTTTTAAAAGGAAAAGAATGTCAACATTCAAAGTGTAATAAAGGTAAAAAATTAGATTGACTGATTCGATCAGTAAAAGCTCATTCGTATATATAGATTGAAACGATAATTAACATTTGTACGACTTTGCCCCCCGCAGAGCTATAGAAAAACAGTACATTAACGGGTGTTACACGGACTCTTTTAAGACGATACACGGACTCCTTTTAGACGATACACGGACTCTTTTTAGTTGTTACACGGACACTTTTTATGAATAGAATCACTCGTGCATGATCAGAGAGTTCATGGGCACTTTAACTTTCAATTAGATTTGAACTTTTTGGTTCGCCGACTTATTTTCTGTCTTTTTATTGAACAAAATATTTACGTTCGCATCAATATCTTTTTTTCAAACATTTCCAGTTAAATACTATTCATATCAGTACACTGAGGGATTAGACATTTAACTTTAAAAGGGGGGGGGGGTATGATTTTAGATATTTTGATCCCAAATTTAATGAGAAAAAAATTATTATGGTCAAGCAGATGACAAATTAATGTTTTGCATGACTCCTGATTTTCCGAATACCGTTAATAGTGCTAATTTAAACAAAAACATTTGGGTGATGGCGTTGAAAAGTAAATAGTTAATATACTCAAAAAAGAACATACTGCCCCCTTTTATGAAGCAAAATATTCGGTCAATAAATGTTTTCTTCAATATATGGACATGAATAGTATTTTGGACAATGCTGAAAGTAAAGAATTGATGATACTGACGTGTATAATTCAATAAAAATAAGACAGGAAATAAGTAAATAAAAAGCAAATCTAATATCAAAAGATAAAATCCCTATCAACTCACCAATACACGATTGATCCTATAAATAAAAAGTGTTCATGTAATACACGTCCAAATAAGCAGCAAATCTAGAAGAAAATCATTCAACTTATTTCATCAATTTTGGGCGGTAAGCTGCGATTGGATCATATATTAACACGTTTTTAATCCCGATCAACACTTGCAGATCTAGAGACGAGCATGAATTTAAAAAAAATCAAAGTATATGCCTGAATATATATAATATTAAGTCAAAATCCATTTTTTTTTTATAAATATTGCATTCACTAATGAAGTAGGAAATTCATTCTTTTGATACATTCATATTGTTATCGAATTTATATCAGTGGTGGATTCTTGTCCAAATCCAGGACAAAACAGGGGGGTCCAACTTTATGTCCCCATTTAAATGCATTGATCGTCCAAAAAAGGGTTGTTCCAACCCCCACGACCCCCACCGCTGAATATTAAATTCATGTATTTGTCAACAAACGCGCGATTTTTACGATTTTTTTTAGAGGGGAATGGTGGGGATGGAATGGCACATCTTGCATTTTTTCATCAAAAATAAAGATCACAGCCTGTTTATCTTAAAATGAATTAGCCCAACCCCCTCCCAGTGGCGGATCCAGAAATTTTCATAAGTGGGGGCCCGTTGACTGCCTAAGAGGGGCCCGCTCCAATCATGCTTCAGTGATTCCCTATAAAGGCAACCAATTGTTTCCCTAAATCCGCCTCTGTCTCCCCGCTTTCCGTTTCATTCATAAAAACGTTATCTTACTTACCACTAAAATATCTTTAATATATTACTTTTTTACGAAGTTGCATTTTAAAAAGTCTTAAATGCGTACAACGTTTATCTTTTACTTGGAATGGTTCTTTTTTTTTATCAAATTATTAGATTCCGGATTTTTTTTCTTGAAAAAAAATCTCGGTGGAAGGGAAATGAAAAAAAAAATGTGTTTATGCTATAACTTACATTTACTGCTTTATGGCTATCTAAGTGTCTCAAATGTTTAGTCTTGCTAAAAGTATTATTACTTTCTTGAAACGTCGTACAAGTCAGATAGGATGGAATGGCACATCCTGCATTTTTTCATCAAAAATAAAGATCACAGCCTGTTTATCTTAAAATGAATTAGCCCAACCCCCTCCCAGTGGCGGATCCAGAAATTTTCATAAGTGGGGGCCCGTTGACTGCCTAAGAGGGGCCCGCTCCAATCATGCTTCAGTGATTCCCTATAAAGGCAACCAATTGTTTCCCTAAATCCGCCTCTGTCTCCCCGCTTTCCGTTTCATTCATAAAAACGTTATCTTACTTACCACTAAAATATCTTAAATATATTACTTTTTTACGAAGTTGCATTTTAAAAAGTCTTAAATGCGTACAACGTTTATCTTTTACTTGGAATGGTTCTTTTTTTTTTTTATCAAATTATTAGATTCCGGATTTTTTTTCTTGAAAAAAAATCTCGGTGGAAGGGAAATGAAAAAAAAATGTGTTTATGCTATAACTTACATTTACTGCTTTATGGCTATCTAAGTGTCTCAAATGTTTTAGTCTTGCTAAAAGTATTATTACTTTCTTGAAACGTCGTACAAGTCAGAGGGGATGGAATGGCACATCCTGCATTTTTTCATCAAAAATAAAGATCACAGCCTGTTTATCTTAAAATGAATTAGCCCAACCCCCTCCCAGTGGCGGATCCAGAAATTTTCATAAGTGGGGGCCCGTTGACTGCCTAAGAGGGGCCCGCTCCAATCATGCTTCAGTGATTCCCTATAAAGGCAACCAATTGTTTCCCTAAATCCGCCTCTGTCTCCCCGCTTTCCGTTTCATTCATAAAAACGTTATCTTACTTACCACTAAAATATCTTTAATATATTACTTTTTTACGAAGTTGCATTTTAAAAAGTCTTAAATGCGTACAACGTTTATCTTTTACTTGGAATGGTTCTTTTTTTTTTTTTATCAAATTATTAGATTCCGGATTTTTTTTCTTGAAAAAAAATCTCGGTGGAAGGGAAATGAAAAAAAAAATGTGTTTATGCTATAACTTACATTTACTGCTTTATGGCTATCTAAGTGTCTCAAATGTTTAGTCTTGCTAAAAGTATTATTACTTTCTTGAAACGTCGTACAAGTCAGATAAAAAACAAAAGTAACAAAAGAAACAGGCCGGTTACAACCAGCCGAATAGTTTTTCTGCACTTGACCTGACTACTCGTGCACCGGCCTGTTTCTTTGTTACCTTTGTATTTTATCTAATACATATTTTAACTTGAAAAATGAAATCAAACAGACCTCAACAATCTAATTGCAAATATTCGATATCCATTTATATCTATCTTTTCACGATATACATTTTAGTATGATAGTAATTAAATATATGAGAATTTCAAATTGTTGAAAATGAATTCACAGCTTATTCGCCTTCAACTTAATTAGCTAATGCATATCAGCTCTGATATTCCGATTAACCACATTGCTTTGTTTAAAGATAATATAGTGATTTAATGTTACTTTAAATGAGATACAAAAAGAAAAATTCCGCACAAGTACAAAATATATAATATATAGATCGGCTTAAGGTGTTCAACAACACAAAAATGAATGTACCAACTACATGCAGATGACAATATTCTACGGAATATATCATAGACCCTAGACAGATTCCTGACTTAGGATATGTGTATTTGATTGAATCTGAGAAAATGATTTGAAGGCAATATAAGTTATAAGTGTAGGCAGTGGCGTCAAGACATGGAGTTTCGTTTGTATTTCATTTATTTATTCAAATTTTTTTTGGAGGGGAGGAGTTCAATCGAGGAATATTTCATGGCAATGCATTATAAATAATTACAAAGGTAAATCACATGATTCCGTTTTTCCTCTAAGTCTCTGTATAAACTCAAACGGTCCTAAATCTTTCCATGCTTATATATCCCTATATCTTTGTATTCATTTATGATATATTTATATTGAGTCATATATCAAACTTATACCGTTTTTTATCTATTACGAACTTCGATTTCTGATTTAGACTTATTTTCGAGTTTATAATCTGTAGCAACACGATGGGTGCAACATATTGAATTTTTGTGTCTTGTTTTGTTTACTTTTATTTATCTTGAAGTCTATAGTTTTTCATAACATGGCACTGTTTTTACTTGAATATCCCTTTGGTACCTTTCGCTTCTCTTTGACATTGACTTCAATGTGCAACTAAATTTTCATTTTGTAAGTTTAATTTCTTTTCCAATAAACAACAGTCAGATGCTATTACATTGACTTATCTCATTAGATATGATACTAAAGTTTATCAAATATTTATAAGTATTATTACAATACCAGAAATATCGTCAATTAAAAAAAAACCCGCAATGTTATACGAAAGTCTAACTGAATAAAATTGAGAATGGAAATGGGGAATGTGTCAAAGAGACAACAACCCGACCAAATAAAAAACAACAGCAGAGGGTCACCAACAGGTCTTCAATGTAGCGAGAAATTCCCGCACCCGGAGGCGTCCTTCAGCTGGCCCCTAAACAAATATATACTAGTCCAGTGATAATGAACGCCATACTAATTTCCAAATTGTACACAAGAAACTAAAATTAAAATAATACAAGACTAACAAAGGCCAGAGGCTCCTGACTTGGGACAGGCGCAAAAATGCGGCGGGGTTAAACATGTTTGTGAGATCTCAACCCTCCCCTATACCTCTAACCAATGTAGTAAAGTAAACGCATAACAATACGCACATTAAAATTCAGTTCAAGAGAAATCCGAGTCTGATGTCAGAAGATGTAACCAAAGAAAATAAACAAAATGACAATACATTGTAATACATAAATAACAACAGACTACTAGCAGTTAACTGACATGCCAGCTCCAGACTTCAACTAAACTGACTGAAAGATTATGATTTCATCATATGAACATCAGGCACAATCCTTCCCGTTAGGGGTTTAGTATCATACCATCATAACATATATGAGAAGAACATAACCCGTGTCATGCCAACAACTGTTTTTAGAATAAATGTGTTTAGTTCCGATGCAAAGACCTTATCAGTGACTCAATATTAACGCCAAAATATGCAATTTGTAATGACTTGACAACAGTATCGTAATTATATCCCTTCTTAATAAGTCTATTCAAAGGTTTTGTAAGTTTCTGAGGTGAATACTGACACCTTTGTGCTTTATAAAGAATATTTCCATAAAAAATTGGATGTGAAATACCTGAACGTATTAGAAGTCGGCATGTTGAGCTATATTTACGAATGATGTCTTTATACCGATGATAAAATTTAGTAAAGGTTTTGACTAGTTTGTGATATCGGAAACCCTGGTGTAATAATTTTTCAGTAATACATAAATTTCTCTCGTTAAAATCTAAAACATTGTTACATACACGAGCGAATCGTACAAGTTGAGATATATAAACACCGTAAGATGGTGACAAGGGAACGTCACCATCTAAAAACGGATAATTAACGATAGGAAATGAAAAATCGTCCCTTTTATCATAAATTTTAGTATTCAGCTTTCCATTAGTGATATAGATATCAAGATCGAGAAAAGGGCAGTGGTCATTGTTAGTATTAGCTTTATTTAAAGTAAGTTCAACAGGATAAATTTCATTAATATACATACTGAAGTCGTCATTATTGAGAGCCAAAATATCATCCAAATATCTAAAAGTATTATTAAATTTGTTTATCAGATGTTGTTTCGATGGGTCTTTGCTTATTTTTGTCATAAATTGTAACTCATAACAATACAAAAACAGGTCCGCAATAAGTGGTGCACAGTTAGTTCCCATTGGAATTCCGATAATCTGACGATATACGGAATCCCCAAAGCGAACAAAAATGTTATCTAGTAAAAATTCAAGGGCATATATAGTATCAAAGCATGTCCAATTAACATAGTTTTTTTGTTTATTGCTACTAAAAAATTACCTAAAAGAGTTTGAACATATATATTCACATTCTGATTTTTTGAATGCCCATTTAATTAGGTGTGTGAATTTTTTCTTAATGAGAATGTGAGGCAATGTGGTATACAGGGTAGAAAAATCAAAACTTTGAACAGATTCAAAATCACCAATATAAGCATGCAATTTATCAAGTACTTCCAACGAGTTCTTGACACTCCAAAAGTAATTTATTCCACTATTTTCGAAGGCCTTATTTGAACAATTTATTATCAGGTTTTTAATTGTACCAAGTGTGCTGGTAAGAAGAATAGACAATTTAGTAGTTGAACAATGGCTTGAAGACGAAATAAATCTATATTTGTAAGGGGTTTTGTGTAGCTTTGGAAGCCAATGCATAGTTGGGACTTTCATTGTATTTGGCTCTGCTTGTAAAGCGGTGGCTAAAAGTTTATGTTTGTTACAGATTTCGTTTTCTGAAAATGGAGTCAGTTGGAATGTTGGTGAATTGGTGATTTCCTTTTTCAGAACCTCAATGTAAAATTTACGTCAAACAATAATAATATTATTAGCAGCTTTATCGGCCGGGACAAAAACAAATTCCTTGGCTAGTTCTTTTAGTTTATGTTTGATACGAGAAATAGGTTTATTGTGGTTATTGTTTATAGTAAAATGTTCTTTAAAATGTTGAATACGTATATCAACTATCTTCATTACTGAATTAAAAAAAGAATCCAAAGATTTTTTGTCAGCTTTTTCCCGTTTTATCCATTTCATACAGTAAGTATGGAGTGAGTCGTGGATGATATTACGACACTCATTCCAATTTATAATTGACGGGGGACGATATTTAGGTCCTTTACTGAGGAATGATTTTAACTCTCGGTCTTGAACGATGTTAAGATCTCCTGTTATGACATGGAAAATGGGTCCATAAATATATTCGGAATTACTGCAATTACATGAAGTAGGTGTATTTTCACTGATATTAACATCTTTACACAATTGACTATAATTAAACACAAATTTCCGGGTAGATTTCTTGTAAATATAACAAATAAGAGGTAGCTCAGTATTGTCAAAATATCCAGGAATTTGTTCTTTAACATAATGGTCGTTAAATATACCGGCAATATTTACAAAATCAAAGCCTTTATTGACATACTTAATTTTAATAAAATGTTTTTTATGATCTTCAGGGCGATCAATTTTGGGAAATAATTTAGAATAACAATATGCCATAATAATTTGAACAATTTCATACTTAGGACTGCTATATGAAATTGTGTTGCAATCCTCCAAAATTTTATTTAACTTATTAACCGGTAACGAACAGAGTTTTGTTAACAGATAATGTCTGCCGTTGTTTTTTGAAATAGAAATGAGGTCCGAAATATTGGTATGATTGGCCCGAAATTTTCTTTGATTGCGATTTGTTCTACGACCGTGAGAACGTTTTTTACGAACAGTTTTAGAAACTATATCCAAAATGTTAACGGAATTGGTTCTAGATATATTACCAATTCCCATGATATTATCATTTAGACGGAGAGGGTAAACTGTCTGTAATTTTTTAATCCAATTTAATTCAATTATTTTCCGTGATCGTACAAACTTTGAATGCGATTCACCAGGCTGCTTATTTACTACTTCTAAAGGTTGAACTGCTAAATATTTAAAAGGATGGTTGTGTTTCTTAAGGTGTTGGTAAATGATACTTTTGAATTTATTGGGTCTTTTAAAACGATACAGATGTTCTTGAGTGCGTTTATGTTTTCCTCATAATTCGGTTCTTTCTTTATTTTACTTTATGCTCGTTACAATATCACAATGTCTTCTCCATATTTAAACATATTATATTTACTATGGTTTATATGGTTGATTATGTTTTTATGACCGCTGTGTAAATGTCACTGTCCTCGAGACCAGAAGGCATCATTTCTTTGCTGACATTCAATATCCTTTCTACTTTCATTATTTGTAAATTGCTGCTTTTTCAATATCATATTATTGAAAACGCCTAAGATTTTCCATCCATGGGCATGATAAAACCGTCAAAGTCTAAATTTGTAAACAGATACATTCACATTAAAATGATATTAAAAAAAACAATGTTTCTAAATTAAAATAACATTTCTTGGTTTGTCATTGTTACCTTCATTCGTCAGTCTATTGATTTTTCCATTAGGTTACAAAGTATACTGTATATATACGAAGATGTGGTATGATAGCCAATGAGAGGTCTCAAGTCACAATTTGTAAACGAGAAACTTTTATAGGTCAAAGTACCTTCTTCAACACAGATTGTTGGCTCAAAACGAACAGTAAGCTATAAAGGGCTAAAGGGCCTCAAAAATTACTAGTGTCAAACCATTCAAACATATATATCTTTCATCACTTGAATTCAAATTCAAGCGAAAGGCATATTTAACTTAAACGAACAATTATTATCCCAGTTTAAATCAAAGTAATAATTTGAGTTCAAATGATATATAATTGAATCAATAATATGTTTCATACAATTTTGTAATTTTGATTAGCCAAAGCATAACTAAAGTTATATTTTATTTCCTACTAAAATTCAACACATGTGAATGTGCTTTCTATCCATGATAACGTTAAAAATAGAGAACACTAAAGACGTAATCAGACCAGTAAAGTAATAAAAATTGAATAATACCGTTTGTAATTTTTATGGTTTTTGTACGTTGACTTTGTGCATAATTTATTATGAAGCACTTATAAACAATTCGGTCAAGGCATTAACACAAAATATGACATTCAATATTTACTTACTGACAGGAAAGTCATAGGTGGCTGAACTATAAAAGAACGAATCATCTATTACTTTCAAAAAGTATAGTAGCACAGTTTTGACCCGCTAACTAACTCAAGCGACTAACAAGTACCTTGGTATTGAAATGCAATGGTTACACAGGTTAACACAAATGCAATAAGATATATAAATAATACGGGTATTAAGTTTTTATTGTTAGTGGCTGTCTGTCACTGTTGTTTTTCGTTTAATATTTTTGCATTCAACGAGCCGTTTGTTGTCTTGTTAAAATTTAAAAAAAAATGCTGGACCTTTTAAAGTTTATTTTACGGTATGGGTTTTCATCATTTTTAAAAGCCGCAAGGTGATCCAAAGTTGGTACATTGACGCCCCATTTGATAGCTTCTGGATAGTTGTGTCATTGGCAATCATACCACATATCTATATGTTCATAATTGATAAATTGTGTTTGTAACGTTTTCTAGATATACCTTCATCAGGATGGACGTCAAGTTGGTTACCTATTCCCTATTCCCTATTCGTTACCTATTCCCTATTCCCTATTCGTTACCTATTTTCACCAGGCACGCCGAAACCACAAAACCTGAAGTCTTATGGTGGTGTAAAACAAATACTTGAAGTGCTGTTCTACCATCAAGACCTAAATTGGTATATTCTTTGCAAATTTAGGGCCGAATATGAAAATCATATTTCATATTTCTTGTAGGGATTTATTTCATTGGCAATGATACCACATCCTATTTTTATATATATGTATCCCTCCCATCTATCACATTTAAAATATTTCTACCTCAAAGATCTCATAAACTTGACATTACTACAAAAATACAAACAAAATGAAATTAACTCCACATATTTGTGCTGCAACTCAAATGACATTCATATCACTGCATTACACTGTTTCTGTCTTAATCAGATTCTTTAAACGCGGGCTCTTGTAAGGATCATGAGCCTAAACAATATCTGACTTGTAAACATTCCAAAATTTTCAACAGCCACACTGAACGGCTTATGTCGTGGTTTTCAAAGAACAATGCAACTACTGTGTATCTGTTTTCATAATAAATGTGACAAACAGAACTATCATTTCACAACGGTTAAATAGTCGATGAAGTGATCACTGATTTAGGTAAATCACGTAGCAATGTAACTTTATCCAGGTACGAACATCGCTTGAGATTGATACTGCTTTTAAATGACTTTCATGAAATGGTATACGTACATGCTCCAATTGCTTCACTTCAATATCAGTATATAACATGTATAATGAGACCCTTTGTGACGAATTTTTCTAATGGACCATAAATATTCGAACTTAAAACGTTGATAAAAATAACATCTTGTTCTTTTTTTCTTTTTGTTATTTATTGGTAATTTAGTTTTGCCATAGACTTCTTCATTAATCACAGCATTTACAAACAGAATAACCAAACATGTTAACAGTGACATAATGAAATTATGATATGAAAAAGTTCATAATTTAAAAGAGCCAATCATGATTTATTGAATGGTTGATGTTTAGCGCCACTTTCAACACTATTGTGCCTTTTTAGCACAGGCACGTAAAGAATATGATGGAGTTAATGGTGTAATGTGTAAGGTGTATGGTGCAAAGGTGTAACGTGCACGGTGTAATGGTACAGGGTGTATAGTGTAACGGTGTATTGTAAATGGTGTAATGGTGATATGGTGTATGGTGTTAGTGAGAGAAGTTTACATCATCCAAGAACTGTACTGTGAGATATGTTAACAACCAAATAACGTTGTCGGAAGTCTCTGAACTTTTTTTTGTCATGATTGTTTATGTTTTATTTTAGTTCTTTTATATATTTGAGAGTTAAGTGTGATACCCATTTTTAATAAACTAGAACACATGCTTTGTTAAAGGGCCAACTAAAGCCCGCCTCGATGTGCAGGAGTGTGAATTGTGGATTGTGAGAATATAATAATTTGCCATTTGATATTGGCTTGTTGTAAAGCAAAGTTTACCACCCTCAACCAGACAAAATGTATTTCTCACTTGATATTTTTTTATATTATTTATAATGTGTGTAAAAAGTAATGTTTATTTTGTTCATAGTATATATGTATGCACATGATTAAAATTGTTTAAATCTGCAGATAGGATTTTGTGCTTGTAACATCAAGTGGGCTATGTATAAAGTATAAATAACTTCTGAACTTTGCTGAATTTATGTAAAATAAGATTCAAGCTTTGCTGTTACTGTTAGGCATACATAGGTGTTGGGGTTTGTTTTTGTCAAAATATTTATGTTCGATGGCATTTATGAATTAGAATATAATTTTCTCACAATACTAGTAATACATGATTAAGCATAAGTTGTAAATGAATATTAGGACAAAGAACCTCTAATTTTAAAACAAGGTTGAAATGTTTTTAGTCAAAGCCGATATTAGGTTTCATTTAATTAACAGCTCTATTAAAGATAAGATTATCATAGGTGATCATCTGAAAAGAGTATTTTTGGAAAACCTAATGAAGTAAAAATAGAATGTTTTGCATACTACATACGATAGGTTTTCAAAAGTCTTTAAAAGGTCACTCAAGAATTCTTGTTTGTATTAGTGTAAAAAGATCATACAAAATCAATACAGTCAGTAATATCTGAGTTTATAAAGCATTCTATTATATTGTTTTTCAAAATTTCGGTGTATATAAAAAAGAAGATGTGGTATGATTGCCAATGAGACAACTGTCTACAAGAGACCAAAATGAATCATACATTAACAACTATAGGTCACCGTACGGCCTTCAACAATGAGCAAAGCCCATACCGCACAGTCAGCTATAAAAGGCCCCGATATGACAATGTAAAACAATTCAAACGAGAAAACGAACGGCCTTATTTATGTAAAAAAAAAAGAACGAAAAACAAATATGTAACACATAAACAAACGACAACCACTGAATTACTGGCTCCTGACTTGGGACAGGCACATACATAAATAATGTGGCGGGGTTAAACATGTTAGCGGGATCCCAACCCTCCCCCTAGATTTTGAATGAAAATTGATATTCATTTTGACTCATGTTCATTGCAGACATGATTCTTTTGCGGACCAATACAAAATATAAAACTTGATTAATTGATGAGTTTTCAACATGAAGTTAGTGAGTTGTGATGAATAAGGAATATGAATTATTTTCAAAATAAACAAGAACTCCAAGGAAAATTCAAAACGATAAAAAAAACCATTGACAAATGAAGAAATTAAAAGCTGAAACACATGTAAAGAATGGAAACCAACTTTCATATTCATGGCTTCATACAGGCATCTTAATGCAGAAAATGTTACATTAAACTTATTTGATAGCTAGCTAAACATCTCACTTGTAAAACAAACTAGTACATATGTTTTGTTCAGAGGTCAGCTGAGGGCCGCCTCCGTTTGTAGGATTGTTCCGTTGTATTGAAGACCCATCGTTGACCTTGTGTTATTATATACTGCTCTTACGTCTAGTTGTTGTCTCTTTGACAAATTGCCATTTCCATTTTCCATTTCATATTGTACAAATTTGTTATACATTGTTAACAGATGGACCATACTTTTTTTATGTAAACGTTACAACGTGAAGCTGTTTATACTTGATCCACGTGTTATGTGTTTTTGATATGTTAAATGTGTTTCATTAGTTACGTATGAACTGACACTGATATTGGAGTAAGATCAATTCAAATATTTAGTGCTATACTTGTAGCGTTTGGCGATTGTGTGAATTAAAGATTTTGTTATTTGATATTCGCTTTTGGTATAGGAATGTTTACCACCCCGAACCCGACAAAATGTATTTCTCTCATGATTTTTTATTTACATGATATAAAATGTGTGTGAAAAGCAATATTTCTTTGGTTCAAAGTATGTAAACATGTATGTGTGCACATGATAAAAATTATTTTAATCTGCAGATAGGATTTTGTGCTTGTTACATCATGTGGCATAGGCATACCGTATAAATAACAGTTGAACTTTGTTGCATATGTGTTAAAAAAGATTAAAGCTTTGCTGTCACTGTTAGGCATACATTGGTGTTATGGTTTGTTTTGTAAAAATATTGATGTTCGATGGCATTTATGAATTAGAATATAAAATGCTCACATCACTAGTAGTACATGATTAAGCATTAGTTTAAAATAAATATAAGGGCAAAGAACCTCTAATTTTAAAACAAGGTTAAAATATTTTTAGTCAAAGCCGATACTATGTTTCATTTATTGAAAAGCTCTATTAAAGATCAGATGATCATATGTGATCATCTCAAAAGAATATTTTTGAAAAACAAATTAAGTAAAAATAGAATGTTTTGCATACTACATAATACGATAGGTTTTCAAAAAGTCTCTTATAGGCCACTCAAAAATTGTTGATTGTACCAGTGTAAAAAGGTCAAATAAAATCAATATAGTTTACTTTCAAGTTATAAAGCATTATTTAGTATATTGTATTACTTAATATCTGTGTAGAAGATTTCAGTTTAAACGCATGTTTATTTAAGACATGGTTTATTAGGAGACAAATGTGAAATGTCATATATTATCGCGTTTCGGTTCCGTCGTTTACCGAATGTCTTTTTATTGTAAACAATCAACAAAGACGCATGGATATTGAGAACGTGTATAATATGTGCAATCAAAAAATAGTTTATTTCAATGACAGATCCATGTGTATTGCGATCACCGGTTTTTACGAGAAGGTTCACACTAAGGTCACTTGTGTCCTGGAAATATGTCAGCGAATTCCTTGCTGGAAGCAAGCAATTAAAAAAGAGTACACTTGTTCTAAATTTGGACAAATTAATGAATATTCTTCAGAAAAAAAGTATATGTACATAAGTTTTATAATAAAAACTATCCTTTTAGTTATAAAAAACGTATGAATCATTTTTTTTAAATTTGATGTATCATTTCACTTTATTGAGTTACGATAATCAGTGCATATTAATAACTATTAAAAAAAAGAACGTGAAGGACAATTTAAAACGGAACAACCAGTCTCAAATAACGAAAATAAAAGCTTAAACACATGTAAAGAATGGAAACCAACTGTCATACTCCTGACTTCATACAGGCATTTCGTTATGTAGAAAATCGTATCTATAATACTAAAATAACGAGGTCCAATTTGTCAGCCGTCATCGGGTAAAAACTACAAATCAAAGAATTAAACTTTATATATAGCTAATATAGGACAATGGTGTAGATTAAAAATTACACCATTCCAGACCCTTTTGTTTTCCACATAATTAATAAACAATAATTAACAAGTTCCTGGTCGAATCCGATACCGATACCAATAGTATATTCATCTGTTAACTATTACTTTATCTCTACCTTCCGCATCTGACAGGCGCACCACAAAACGGTGTAATTAGGATTTTGCTATATACACGGGTCATAATCACAGGGTTGACACTACTAAATTCAATCATTGTCAAATTGTTCCCTTTTCGAGTATTTCAATCAGTAAGACTTTCTAAGATAACAATACGAATTCTAAAACTCTGGACTTAAAATAAGGCATAAAGGTACAGTTTTAAATTTGTTAGCGGGCATGACGTAACACAGCGAATAAAAAAATTCTACTTTATTTATAACTTATATAGGGCAATGCTGTTGATTAAAAAATACTCCATTCCAGGACCTTTTGTTTTCCAAATTTTGAAAGCAGAGAAAACTGTGTATCTTATAATCGGTATGACTTTATCAGATGACAATACCAACACTTAAATAAGGCTAACGCATAGTTATATACTTAAATTCAGTTACGGATCCGCGATATCACGGGTGTGTTCTAGTATTTACTTATAATTCCACTATATCATCAACAATGATTGTGCAAAACAAAAAGACAAAATATGTTAACTGTCAACAAATTTGGGGTACATGAGTGAACAATGTGCCAAAATCTTGACACTATAAAAACAAACAAATATGCCAATAAGAAAAGAAATTAGGCACATAGACAAAGCAATTAAACAATGAATATAAGATTTGGAAAAATGGATTTGATTGCATATGACACAACCATATAACGGAGTCTTATTGCAACGGATTTTAGAAATTAATAAATGTATATTATTGGCCTTAAATTGAAACAAATAACCTTTGTCATAGTTGTCGATTTTAACTAGTGTTGATTCGTTTAAAAGCAGTTCGATATTGTTACAATTGAAGAAAGGTAAGTTATTTTAACTAAAATATCTCTATAATCATTTTGAAAAGTCTTCATAAAATGTTTTACCTTGGCAAAGCGACATGACGCATTAAGAGGAAAGTTGGATTCTTTAAAAGATAACTAAAATGTAGAATCACACATAAACATAATACGCAGTTTGTTTCCGATAAAAAATCAAAAATTTGTCGGTAAAAAAAAATAAAAAACACAAAAATCTTGGATGAGCGAATTAAAATACGCAAAACTTCTGGAACAAAAAGCTAGTTTTTACGAGATTGTGATGTACAAAAAAATGTTTTAGCGCTATAAAATCAGGTTTAATCTACCATTTTCTACATTTGAAAATGCCTGCACTAAGTCAGCAATATAACAGTTGTTGTCTATTTGTTTTATATGTTTTATCATTTAATTTTGCTATTTGACTACGGACTTTCTGTTTGGAATTTTCCTATCAGTTCAGTATTTTTGTAATTTTACTTGTTGATACAAATAATTCTCTGAACTTAAATCTCTTTTTTTTGGCTTTTTTCTTAATCAGTCTGATCCTTCTGATATCGTTTTCAATAATTAAAAAAACCTGCATCAAATGATCCATAGATGGATGCATATGTGCATAACAGGGTATTAACATATTTGATATTTAGACCTTATGCAGTTCTCATGATTGCTAAGAAAAACTTATATTGAACGGACGGACTATTGGACGCTCTGTCGCACAGAAAAACCAAAATCATAATGACCCTAACTATCGTTTGTGGTTCATAATAACCAAAATCTAAATTCATTATTTTACTTACAAGTATCAATGCTTATTCCTTAAAAAGATTGACGTTCAAAAGGGAGTCCTTCTGAACATGTGAAAATAACCTCAACTTTTGATCAGAGACAAAATTACATATCTACATTGAACGTAAAATCCTGGTCAAAATGATGCTTGGCAAGAAATCTAAAATTTCACTTCACACGGTATATGGGTTCTACGTTTAAAGTTAAAGTCCGTCTTCCAACAACTGCCAACATTCAACATGTAGAATATTTTAATGGTATTGTCATGTTTTGGAATTTTTGTCAAATTTTCGGAATCCTCTGGTTTTATCCATTTGAATGCCTTAGAAAATTTTGCCCATTGACCCCCATTTTTCTTTTTATAGATATTTTACATGTATCATTATAAGACATCTGTAAAAGTCTTATAAAATCGTTGTTATTTTTTAATAGTTTTTGGGCACCTAAACTTGTCAATGGTAAAGCTATGAAAAATCAAAAGAGAACATTTTCCCGCCAAATTTTCAAGGGCTTATATCTCGAAAACAAGCACATTGACCTATAATATGTTTTTGCTCTTTTGGTTCTTATAGTAATCCCCTATCAATATATACTAGTGTTATGAAAAGCTTGTTATTTTGAAACTGAGTAGCGTACTTCCTTAACACAAATGCAAGATTGATTAAAAACCAGACAACAGTAACATTTCTAAATAATTCTTCCGGTTCACTTTTCGTGTCAAATCAAGTTTCTTCGTATATAGCTAAAGAATATTTAGTCGTCTTTGCTGGAAAAGGGAGATAATTTGCTACTTCTGGCTAAGAAATTTTCACGGCTGTAATTTCTAAAACAAAAACAACATATATGTGGTTTATTTTTTTCATTTTTACATTTGCCAATAAAGGAGAGAAAACTAAGATAGTAGGGGAGATAACTCAGATAAAATATTTTTATAATAAAGAAAGTGTTGTGAATTTACCTATTTTAATTTGTAGCAAGAACACATGTTTGGTTACCTCCTTTTTTCTTTTCTTTTCTTTTTCTTTTTTTTTTTTTATCTAAAAACATGTTAAAAGAGCTATCTTTCCTCATTTTATCTTCAATTTCTACTAGGTAGTTTTCTTTTTTTCACACAAAAATGGATTTTCCATGCATACTCTTTATAAATCTGACAATTTTGCACAACTTCTAGCGTGAAAAATGTCCGGTGACCCATGCTTTTTATTATATTTCTGAAAAAACGTGACAAAATTTCATTTTGACAATTTATTAAAAAAAATCAAAAAAGTATTTTGCTTTTAGGTATTTTTCAATGCTTTTCATGTGACATATGATAGACAAATGTCAACCGGAGGTGACCTTGAGTGAACTGAAAATAGCCATGATTGCACTTTTTTTTTTTTATATCATATCACTTTAAAGCTAAATATTTTATTGCCTAATTATGTACCAAGTGGAATTTAAAATAGCTAATAAAAGGTAAAACAATCCTCTTAAACGGCATTCAAGTGTTTCAGATCAAATGTTGCATATCTGCATTACATTAAGGAAAACACTGGTTCTTTTTATATATAATTGTCGTTTTGAACAACTTTTTTACGTTAATAAATTTTATCTATTATATACCTGTATCACTTCTCGTAACGATCTAGCGACATTCTAAAAAGGATCGTTGACTAATATCTAGCGTTGTTTATATCTTTAAAAGAGTCAGAGGAGATCATAAAAAAAAACAAAAGTCAAAATTTAGAGCATGACCTTAACCTTTGATCTTGATTTCATTTTGTCATTTTCCATCGCACATGCATGATAAAGGTTTGAATGAACTTTCCTGTTTTTGTGATAAAGAAAGTTAAAGAATTTCTTTCGTGAGGACTCAAATATAAACTAAGTGTTGGGACTCAGTATTAAAAAAAAAGTCATTTTAACATTCAAAAACTTGATATTTTATATTCATACTGTCCTACTTAGGTCAAAGTAAGGCGTAAAAGAAAAAAGAAAAAAAAAGATATATCAATCTATAACTGCGAAAAGACCTGTTAAAAATACAAACATTCATTTTCTGATAAGGAAACACATTTTTTTCTTGTATTCTCTGAATAGAAAAACTTCTAAAAAATTTGATGGAATTTGCCATGAGTACAATATCAAATGCGTTATATCTTTAATCTGAGTTTAATTGTTTAAGAATATTTTATTTCATATCTTAATCAGTTTACCACCATAACTTACCAATTTAAAGCTCAAGCTAAAATTTTGACTAACATGTATATAGCAGCCTGCTTTGCTATATCAACATGACTTTCTTAGTAGAATTGGAAATTTTTAAAAGTGGTAACGGTTATACATTGTGACATCGACAATTGTGTAATAATTGATTTATTTGTGATTGCCTTGCGCTGCATCAGTATCATGTAATAGTTCATAAGATTGTCTAAAGGAATGTTTGAAGAGGGTAAAAATAATTATAACGAACATGTTTACCTATCTGATGAACATAAAAGAAAAGGACCAATTTCCACAATTTGTGACAATAGTGTAATTCTAACAAGGTTTTGTGTGGTTTTACGAAAAAAACTTTTACGACTTAATACATTAAAAAACAAACAAGTCTTAAAAAAATTATATAAGAGGTACAAAAGCTATAACTTTTCAGATTTAATCCACCATTTTCTACATTCGAAAATGTCTGTACCATATCAGGAATATAATAGTTTTAATTCAGATGTTTGATGTGTTTGAGATTTTTTTGCCATTTAATTAAAGTGTTTTTATTTTGAATTTTCGGAGTTCGCCATTTTTTCCCTTTTAAATCATTGCAAGTAAATAAACTTTCTTTTCTATTTTACAGGCGATTTAAAGATTGAGTAAAATGTTTCGACATTCTCCAATTATCTGGATGTTAATATTTGCTTGTCAATTCGGAACACTTACATTTGCAGGTATTTATTTATATAAGGTTTGATATTTAATTGATGAACGTAACACAAGAACTGAGAATCTGCAGACACAATTTATAGATTATTTTTTAAAATAATATACATTCTCATATCTTTATCGCTACTAACCCAGTAAATTAGCTTTTAAAACTAAAAGACACAAAAGACACTCAGTATGCTTTTTTGTGCTTCTTTGTTAAACATGTTTTGTTATTGTTCTGATTGGGATTTTGGAACAGTGACGACTGCTGAACCCCTATTTGGTCCACTTTACCTAGTTTCTATGTTTTGTTCATGCATCGTTATAGATATAATAAAATTTGATGCGACTGTCATACAATTGAGAAATTAAGCGCTATTTCAGGTTCAATCCACAATTTTATACATTTGATTTGTACAAAGTCAGAAATATGACAGTTGTTGTCCATTCGTTTGAATTCAAAACGCAACAACAGACACGGACATATATTATATAAACCCCGTAAGATGGTGCTAAAGGATCATCACTTTCCAAAAGAGAAAAATTACCAATAGGGAAAGAAAAATGGTTCATTTTATCGTAAATTTAGGTTTCCCGTAAAACCTAAATATCTTAATCTAGGCAAAGATATTACCGTTTACATTTGATTTATTTAAAGAAAGTTCCTTTTGGGCAGTATATTTAGAAAGTTCTTGATTATTTAACGAAAAAAAGAATCATCAAGAAAATGTTTTTTTTTTTAAATTATAAATTAAATTTAAGTTAGACCGTTCTTTACTGAGTTTGGTCATAAACTATGAGTTAAAACAGTACAAAACCAATTCTGCTATTTAAGGGGTGAAATTTGTGCATATATGAATACATACAACCTGTCGATAAACTTTGTTGCCGAAAGATACATATATATCATCAAGAAGAAATTTAACAGCTTCAATCATCTCATCACACCTCCCGTAAGCATATTTAGCATATTTACCTTTTTCATTAGAGAAGAAGGCTTAAAATAAGTTGCAGAAAATTTATTTGCATTCAGATATGAAACCTTATTCAACTCGTTGGCTACTCACTTGATAAAAAACTTCATATTGCGATTTGCAGCTAATATTTTACAATACCAATATGCAGACAATATGATAATCGGTACGTATCAGTATACCATATGTGAATGACTGTAGGTTACTTGGCATACCGCATTTGATGTAAGAAGCAAATAAAACTTTTCAAAGATATCAGGTTTTAAAATCACAATCAAAATGAATTGAGAGCAAATTGGGGGTTAATCTGTATGAAGGTATTACATTTCATGACACTTCTTGCATAACTATATCTAATTGATCGTCACTTGTATCAGAGAAATACAAGTACGAGCATAATTTCTCAGTTTGTATATGTAAACGTCATACAATGGGGCAGAAGTTATGTAACGCGTAAGGAATTGAAATTTTATCTAACGTTTAAATTGGGATATGCAAGGGCAAATCATGCATGATGCTTTTTCTTGCGATTGAAAAGAAACTTGTGATTAATAAAATCAGCTAAATCATATAAAATGTCACGGATCTGAACAGGATAGAACAGGTACAAAATTTAGAAAGTCTATAGAGTTATTAAATTTCTAGTAACGGTTGAACAACGGCCTTTTATATCTACTCTTAACTTATATATGTATATTAATAATTCATCAATAAATAAAAAAATCCGCAGTAATTTTGCTTTTAACAATACGTCTATTTTTTTTTTAGATTTACGAAGTACGGTATCCAGCTGGCAAGAATCATTCAAATCTAGTGATTTTTGTAATGCAAACAGTTGTCAAGGTCAAATAGACAAAGCAATTTCTAAAGGTCAAGGACAATCTAGTGATAACCTTAAGGCAGCAGTTGAGATTATTAACATCTACAGTAGCAATGTGCCAACAACTTTCAGGGAGGTAAATGCTATATTGCGAGCTGATCCAAACAGTAAAGTAAGTGAAACCGATAAGAGAATGTTTATAGAATATGCAAACATCCTTAAGATGTCCATTGATTTACTATGTGCAGAATATCCAAACGTATGTGGAAAACACGATCATGTTTACAGATCGCAATCGAGATGTATTGAGATAACTGGTACAACGCATACTTTCGATAGTTTTCTAAGCACGTCAAAGGCGATAGGGCAAGCTGAACTTTTTTTCGATCTATGCGGAGATTCATCTTTACTTTTTAGTTTGACAGCGGTAGAAGGAATATATATTAGTGAATTTTCGGACTATCCAGAGGAGGAAGAGGTTTTGGTAAAACCAATGGCAAAATTTCAGATAACCCAAAATTTGAACAGCATAAGAAATGCAACCCACGGACCTGAAATTGAAAAAATGATAAGTTTCCTTCAAGGGACAAAGATTCCGAAGGGTTTTATCGCTGGAACAATGATTGGATTCGCAAGTGCATCAAGTACGTCGTCAGATCCAAAGCATATGTGGACTGTGCTTACTATGAGTTTAATGTATATGACCTTTAAAGTCTAATATGACACAATCTTCTTGAATAATTGAAAATTTCAGATTGTGTATTTTTTATATTTTAACTTATTGATACTACCATTTACATTAAATTAATTTTAAATAAAGACCAGTTTTGGTAATCTCCGAAATATTGTGGCGCCAGCTATCATTGAATGTTTTATATAATATGAACAAACGATTTTGACCTATGATTATTAGATTTTTTTACATTGTGAATTTATTTTGTCTTATTGATACTAATAAAAACTGGTCCCAAAGATTGATTTTTTTTTTGGTTTTATTTGAAACAGTCACTAAATATCCGTTTTTCTCAAAATATAAGATATTTTTTCCGGTTATTTATTTTTCCCATTGTTTAGTGCTATCGTTTGAAAATAACTTGTATTACCATTGATTGAACTCTAGCATCATACATTAAATGAAAAGACAATACTAGATTTCCATTTTTCAAAATATATAATGCTTTATCTTTTATTATATTTTTTTATTTAATTTATTTTATCATACTATCATTAAAAAATAAGTTTACCTTACTTATACATAACTAGTTGGTTAGGGAATTGCCTGAACGCAAAAGAAGTATGATTGGGCGCATTGACAGAATAAGCTTCATCTAACAGCCATGCATCATTCTCGTACATAAAAGCAAACAAAGGTCTTTATGCTTCTATATTCATATACCCTTTTCAATGCCACTGAAACCTTAAATTAAGAAGGTAAATAGTTTTAGGGATTGCATAACAGGTTTCAGAGTTGACGGAATACGCAACGGCTTTATTACCATAAGCTATCACATTTCTGATATTTTACAAACAGGATTGAATAATATCATGGTTGACAATGTTGACATTAATGATCTGTTTTTAAACGACTTTATTAATCTAAAGATTCTGATTTGTACCATCTACGCATAGACTCTTATTTCAGATCATACGTCAGGTTTGTTTACAAAATGTAATAAGCTTTATTGCAAAGATAAAGCACATCAAGGGCATACGATAAAGTTTCGATCCCATAATGTGCTACTTTAAGAGATAAAATGGGTAGAAATTTGAGACATTTACTATACATTTCGTTTTTTTTGGTATATTTCTATCCTATACAAAATTTAGTCCTGGTATCTATGATGAGTTTATTTGGATAGACACACCTAACTATTTTATTTCAACAGATAAGCACAAGCGGGATTTTTGTAAAATCATTATGCAAATCTTTTTTACATGGTTATTCTATTTACAAAGTTACGATTTAAGAAATTGACGGCATTTTTTGCGGTATATCTTTAAAATTTAAAATAAAATCAATATTGACTTTTTCATTAAAATTGGTACAAATAATCCTGATATAAAATCAAATATAATGCCATTTCAAAAAGAGGGGTCCATATACTCGTTTTCAAGTTAAATCACTTTAAAGCATACAAAACAGTCGAAAATGCATCTTTTCCCGATATATCACAGTTTGACGTCGCGAAAATAAAATTTTACGTTAGCAAACATGTATCAATGTAAGTATCAGTGTCACTAATGTGTTAGGGTAAGGTTTGGGGTTAAGAATAGTTTAGTATGGCTTTTTATGGGTTGGGACCCCTAAAATAAGAGAAGGCCATGCAGTATCTTGATTGTCAGGATAATAATTATCTTCGTTTTTATATTTGTTGAGTTGTTAATCGTGTTTGTAATTAGTTCAAGTAACTTTTATAATGTTACAGTCCATCAGGTTAAGAAACAATCGATTTTTTTACTCATGACATGGCCGTTTAATGTTTATACTTGACGGTTTTCAGAAAGGCAAAATCGAAAAGGGGGTGAAATTTAGACTTTTTCATTGAAATATTTTGGAAAATTTAGAGACGAGACTTAAGATGACATTTTATAATTTAGGATTTCTTGTTTACCATAGAAAGGCATGTTAAAATTTCGCATGAAAGTGGCTTCTTGTTTACGTGTATTATTCAGGAAAGTAAGTGCATTTTTTTCAAAAAATGTCGGAACAATCGACGCCATAAATTCACTCTTTTTCTTGTATTCTGTATAACCATTTCCCTCAATTTTAATGCGCTTCAATCAATGTAAACAGGATTTGTTGATTTGTTGTTTATGTTTACACAAAAATCACTCACCTGTTACAAGTTGTAGCGTTGTCATTGGCTTATCAAAATATCGATTTTCTGTCAAATCTGATTCGTTCAATGGCGGACGTAGGCGGTTATTATTATCACGTGACTTGTTGTTTTTTTTGCACACGGCACCATCATGAAACACCTCCTCTGGTTAGCAACGTCATTAGCTCCTCTGTAACTGTACTGTATGCCTTTAAGACCGCATAGTACATATGAGTGTCATTTTAGAAGGCTATCTAAAGTTATGCTTTGTTACCTTTGCAGTATCTTCGATTCATGAATAAAAACCAATGATGTGTACAGTATGCTTCACGTGTACAGGTCAGACAAATCTACTGCACACTTTTTAATAGAAAAATCTAAAACCACAACTCCAAGGAAATTCAAAACGAGGAGTCCCTAATCAAATGGTAAAACCAAAAGCTTAAACACATCAATCGAATGGATAAAAACTGTCATGTTTTTTACTTAGTACAGGTATTTCCTTATGTTGGAAATGGGGGATTAATTCCTGGTTATATAGTTTGCACATCCTTCTACTTGTATGATAGTCGCATTGACTTCAATCATATTGACCATACTGTGTGAGCACTACAAACAGGCATAACAAGTAAAAACATCTAAAATTGGGGTACAGCAGTCAACATTGTAATATCATCTTAATCACTATAAAACAGCTATCTGTTTCAACTAAGCAAAGCTAATTAATGGCATAAAGGCAAGTACATAAGCAAAAATAGAAGACAGGTATTAAAAATTGACCATAGCCTAATTAAACAATGGCGGGGTAAATACGTACCAAGCCACGTTATAAGTATATAATCAATATAGACGAAACAGCAAAGATAAAAAAAAATATGTGAGGAAAAATAGAAATAAAGCTTGAACACGTAATAAAATGGTAAACAAAGGTCAGTACCTACAATCTATGCTTGCTTCAAGACCATGATGTATTATTCGTAAAGTTGATACGGCATATATTTATCAACAAGGTCTTGGTATCTTCCGATGAACTTTTATATTTTATAGAAAAAGGAGGAGACTTTCTTTGGCATAACCTTGGATAATCCATTTTTTGCGCAGACACTTGTGACGTTTAATTATTCTGAGTATCAAGTGCAATCTTTTGAATGCCGAATGAATTGGGGAATGTATATCCCATATGCAGGTGAAATTGGTATATTGCCGCTAAGGTGGTTAACATTTATAATTAAAAAAAATATATAGGCTTCGTTGATTTCTAGTTCTGAACATAAATTTATGAAACACATCAAAAAAGTCTGAATTGATGATGGAAAAAACATCATAAATTTATCTGATTGATAAATCAAATAATCGCGCTGCTTTAAATTATCTTATTTTTACAAGTGTCTGAAAGGGAGAAATACGAAGAGATAGGTAAGCAAGGATGAACAGTCTAATTTCATAGGAATACCAACAAGTTTCTGAAAAAAGCCTACCTATAAATTCATAAAATAGGTTGTCAACGAGAAACTCCAACATATTGATCACTTGTGTCTCTGTGTATACTAAAAAATAGATGTGGTGTGATTGCCAAGGAGACAGCTCTTCACAAGATGTTTAACCATACTTTTTAAAACCTTTTTACTTACTTTGCGATCGTCGCTGATGAGTTTTTGTAGACGAAACCCGCTTCTGGCGCTAAAACAAAATTTCAATCCTGGTATCAATGATGAGTTCATTTAAATTTTTTTTCAATTTCATATTGGAAATGGTGGCATAAAGGATTGAAAAATTTAATGTTGGGATTTGAAATCATTGAGAAGTTTTTAAGAGATTTTTTAGATTCCCCTTATGTTTAATTCCACTACACGAGTAAACAGTTTTACGCAATTTCTGAAGACACTCTTTCACTATGGATTTATTGTACGGAATTTTGTGAATCTTCGATATCCAATACAAACAAGATACAAGCCAATACATTTGTTATTTAATTTACTAGTAATGTTCATTGAAACAATGAAGGACTTATGATTCGCCAAACTTTCATCCGTGCCAAACGGTATTTTTTCTATGTGAGATTACATGAGTGCTCCTTTATTCCTAATTTATTTACAAGACATTCACAGACGTACAAGGTGGTCGAGTGGTCTAAGTAGTTATTCATATGATGAAGACATAACCTTTCAATCAGCATAGATACCTTACCCATATTTGGCACATCTATTTGGAATTTTTCAAAACTGGTATTTTCGAAAATATCCCTCAAGAACATGCGATATCTGTTTAATTACACCGAATGTTAACGTTCAATTACGCCTTGATGATTTCGAGGTGCCAAGCGTCCAGTTGGATAGAGTATTTTTTGGCAAATACCACGACAGAGAGGGTAAAAAAGGGCATAACCTTTTTGCATAAACCCCGGCGGCGTTAAAAAAATGGACGATATTCATTTGATAACAGTAAATTGGTGAGAAATACACTTGCTATCAACCAATCAAAACCCAGGATTCTTACATAAGGTGTAATTAGAGCTATAACAATCTGAGTCCTTTAGAAAAATATATAGTTACACCAACGATGACAGTATTCATGAATTTAATCATACATAATCAATCAACAGATCCCAGCAGCAGTTATTCTAAAGCTTCTTGGCCTTATCGCCTAATGCATTTACCTTATATCCATGGGTAGATAACATTTGAGGTCAAACCAGTTTGAATTGGTAGCACTAAGCTGCCTAACGATCAGACAAACTTTATTTTAATGAATTTAATAAAGACAAACAAGTACAAAGTTGAAGAAAAGTGAGGACCCAAAATTCCAAAAAGTTGTGCCAAATATGGGTAAGGTAATTTATGCCTGGGAAAAGAAAATCCTTAGTTTTTCGAAAAATTCAAAGTTTTGTAAGCAGGAAATTTATAAAAATGACCATATAATTGATATTCATGTCAACACCGTCGACCCTGTGGTGTAAATAGTTATCAATCAAATTATAATCCTGGTACCTTTGATAACTTTTTACACCACTGGGTCTATGCCACTACGGGTGAACGTCTTGTTCCCGAGTGTATCACCAGCCCAGTAGTCAGCACTTCTCTCTTATATCTTATAGCCGACTGGCTCATGAATTCAAGCTTTAGCTCTTCTGGTAAAGTATCTACTATCTTTCGATATTTCGATCACCTGTGATCTTTTTTCACTTCTATGGAAAAATTAAATAATGTGCCCCTACCATGGGGACTTATTTTGTACAGTTTGTACACAGCTCTTTGAACTTACTTCCATATTGTCAATATGATTTTGATGACCCCTTTCGAGTAAATTTCCTGCTTATATGCCCAACAGTTTCATAAAAGATAGACGAAAGATACCAGAGGGACAGTCAAATTCATAAATCGAAAATAAACTGACAACACCATGGCTAAAAATGAAAAGGACAAACAAACAATAGTACACAAGATGGGTACCATTTGTAGTGTTCATTGTGAATTAATTAGACGGATTAGTTTCCACTAAAAGACAAATTAGTTTCCACATGACAACTATCAAAGTAACTGATTTGAATATTGAAACCTAAACGATTAATAAGGTTCTGTGTTAAAATTATATGACGAATAGGTTAAAAACTATTTCACGAATCACTTTCCATGTCTAAATACGTAACGGCAGATGATTTTGTATCACTCAAGGATGGGTCTGTAGTAGTGCTAAACGTGTGTGACAAATTTATTAAAAAGCTACTTTTAAACGGAAGAGTTGTACCGTTTTCTTGTTGGATAATTGCACCGCTAGAAGTCTTTGTTCAGCGGAGAATACTGTTTTTATAAATATGCATTACTAATTGTACTACGACAATAAAAATTCCCAAACAGTTTTCAGTAACATGAACTGTTTTAGTTTTGATGGCATCATATCACCAACCAGGAATGTGTCTGATTTGAATTTAACAGGATCACCAGATTCAGCTTTATATATCAATGGGAAAGTAAAGTCATTTTGTATTTTATGTAGATCTTCCGTCGGAAGCAGTACATTATCAACAATATATCTTGTAAGTCCAAAGGAAAAGGACAATGAATTGACGAACTCGGCTGATGTTAAATCTTTTCAAGGAATCTTTGGTATGTCACCGAGCAATCAATTCAAGTGTAATGGTGTTTGTATTGATACATGTAAAAACAATACTATTGTAGTTTCTGATACAACTTATAAATGTGTTTATACTTTTGATGAAATCATGAAATTCAAGAAGTTCGTATTGAGCAATAGTGACTATAACATTGAATCACCTGGCGCAATTGCAATACAACGATCATTTGTGGGTAGCAGATGGCAAAACGATATTGATATTATTCAGGTACAATGTTGAAGAAAATAAAATAAGCTGATATTTGATAATGTTCTTCCATGCAAATTGACATTGGTGTTTGGGTAATGTTTTGTTGATTTCTTCTGATTTTATTTATATACCTACTAGTAATCATATTCGTTGATATTCCCACTTTTTGAGTGAAGGTTAACCTGATATACGCCGCACAGTGGTGCCCTACATCTTAAACTAACTTCGTTGGGTCGATACCAATTTTTATTCTCTGTAATTTACCTGTAAGATTTTCAAAAACTAATGCATTTAGGAGGCATATTCTGTCTGATCCTTTTTGGATATATGGTTGTACGTATAAAAATAAAATGATATGGTAAGATTATCAATGATACAATGCAACTTATATTTAGTTGTGGACGTTGCGTTCCTGAGGGTATCACCAGCCCAGTAGTCAGCACTTCGGTGTTGACATGAATAACAATTATATGGTCATTTTTATAAATTTACTGTTTGCAATATTATGAAATATTCGAAATACTTAGGGTTTTCTTATCCCAAGCATAGATAACCTTAGCCGTATTTTGCACAACTTTTTTGAATTTCGGGTCATCAATACTCCTCAACTTTGTACTTGTTTGGCTTTCTAACTATTTTGATCTGAGCGTCACTGATGAGTCTTATGTAGACGAAACGCACGTCTGGCGTATTTTATTAGAAGCCTGGTACCTTTGATAACTAATTATTCTTCCGTTGAAACCGATATAATATAATTTGGTATTTGCTATGATTTGAATTGGTCATTCGATACATTTTAGCTGAAAGCTATTTTCTATTTTTCAAAAAAAACTAAATTAAAAAAAAAACAAAGTTTACCTTACACGATGTTGTTTATTCTGTCGTAAATCCCTTAAGTTGTATCGCTCCACATATTTACAAATATGCACGTTGGTTTGACAAACTTTTTGCACTAGCCCTTCTTTCGGAAAATATGCACCCAAAAGTACCAATGTATTGAACAAACTCTTTCGCTACACGTCGATATACGCGAGTTTATCATCTGCCGGATTGACTATGTTTTTGGCATTTTCCATAATTTACTGCATACGTTTTGTTAAATGAATTGGCTATCAATTGCAAAAGAAAGTTTACCTTATAAACGGTATGATGTATCATTATGATACATCATACTTTGACTGTTCCAAAGGGAAACAAAAACAGTAGTATTTTTTTTCTGCGCAAGACATCAATTTCGACAATAAATGTATCTTCATTGATGCCTGGTGCCAAACTATTTGAATATACAAAACATAATAAAAGATGAAGAGCTTATGAACTCATAAAGGAAAAAGTCTTGCAAGAAATCGGAGTTTTTCATAAAGTAGATATATTCAATATATTTCATATAATTTCCTAAATTTTGTAACAGTACAATTTGGTTATTCTATTTCCGTTGTTGCTCTTTTTCAGAAATTTACGCCACTGACTGTTTCTGGTAATGACTACTCTATAAGATGGCGTCTAAAAGTTTTAATGTAAATTGAAATATTTTCTACATTCAATATTTGCAAATGCTGAAATGTCTTGTCTGCTATACGAAGCATGATTAATTTTCTTTTTAAGAGTATATAACAAAGATTTGATACAAGCATTACATTAACTTACCATGACAAACATGTACACATTACAAGCACCCATTATTTATATTACCTAAGAGACAGATTCGACTAGAAGACCTTTACATTTACCAAAGAACCATAAAAAGTATGTCACGGTCAGATGAACACTGCCAAACCGACACCACTTGTATTTTTGTCCATCTGATGAGTTAAGCCTTTTTAACTGATTTTTATAGTTCGTTCTTATTGTTGTACTGTTATACCACTGTCCCAGGTTATGGTGAGGGTTGGCATCCCGCTAACATATTTAACCCCGCCACATTATTTATGTATGTGCCTGTCCCAAGTCAGGAGCCAGTAATTTAGTTGTTGTCGTTTGTTTATGTGTTACATATTTGTTTTTCGTTCATTTTTTAATATAAATAAGACCGTTAGTTTACTCGTTTGAATTGTTTTACATTGTCATATCGGGGCCTTTTATAGCTGACTATGCGGTATGGGTTTTGCTCATTGTTAAATCCCATACGATGACCTATAGGTTGCACTTTGAAAATACAGCTAGTTCTCAAAACACGCCTCTTTTGGGGAGTAATTGAATATTCATAGAAAATAAATTTTGTTTACATACTGGTTCCCAGTTATGCTCTCTGTGTTCCATATCGCAGAGACAGAATTTGGGAATGTTACCAGTAAATAAACACGTGCATATTGTTTACATTGAAATCTGTGGTAACCTTTCATTCGAGGTAGGGGTAGTTAAGAAAATTAGTGTAAGTTTAAACTCTGAGAAGTTCAGGGCATATAAACGTTGAAAATATGCCGCACAGCCCTATATTTTGACCTTTGAAAAAAATTGTGGTGCATATGAACTTTTAATTCTAGGATAAGATTTTTTTCAAAACTTCATAGTAAAAGTGGTACAGTTTTAGCCGTAAAAGGAGTTCCTATGGGAAATTGCATTGTCAATATTTACAGAAATGCAACCTATAGTTGTTAATGTCTGTGTCATTTTGGTCTCTTGTGGACAGTTGTCTTATTGGCAATCATACAACATCTTTTTTTTTTTATATGTAGACCTTACAATCATTCTAATCACCAAATATACTTGATCTATTTCTAAGAGTATATATGTGGTGGTGTTTAACGACCTTGACTGGCCTTTCAGCCCTCGCACGGTCGGCTCGGTGCCCGAAGGCGTTTGGTGAGCTTTAAATATTCTGGAGCCATGGGTCAGGAATAAGTAGTGGAGGTCGCAATATGGAGGCCGCCATCTTGGTTTTGGTGAGTAGATTTTGGTTTTTTACTATTTTGTTGTTTTTTCTTCACTAACGGCTGCTTTCAGGGCCAGTTTGGTCAGCTTGGCAGCCCGCTAGCCTCGATGATGGAGTACTGGTAGATGATCTCGGACGTAGTTCGAAAGATGACAGGAAGCATTATCAGGACCAAAGCCGTGAGGCAGTGAAATGAAGGTCGTATCACCCAACAGCCTAGGATACAGCCCTCGGACGTTAATCGGCATAACACTCCCCATAATACAATGGTTTTGGAGTGCATGTTAACGCGGGTACGCCAACCGCTACGTCTATCTGTACGGCATGGATCGGTTTCTGTCATCTTAAGTAGTAAGTCGTTGATATCTAACTGTAAACCCTCATCGAAGATAGCGGGTAAAGGAGAGCTGGCCCAGCACGTCCGTTCAGCTGTAATGACTGAGACGTGACTGAATCATGTTTCTAAGAGTATCGTACGGGGGACTTAACTAATATTTTACACTGTGTGTCGGGATTCTTGTCTTATGTTATTAAAAACATTCAAAATGCAGAAGCAGTATGAAAATGTGATGATGAACACGATATTGAAAATAACCCAAATAAATAAGGCGTATGTATCGCGGTGCAGACTGAATGTAACGATGGTGTTACTAGAATAATCGATAAATAAGAATCATTTAGATAATTCTTCCGATATCTACAAGGGGATTATCCTATAACCATTAATATTGATTTAAAGGCAGGCGATATCAAAAATTTTATTTCAATAACACATCAAGATGCATAGGTAATCACGAGCACAAGGGGGGAATCTACGTCATCACGCAGGGTGTCGGCGATTGAGATTTGACCACCATTTTGTCGCTTCAAGGTAAGAAATTTACTTATTATGCCAGTTATATGAGGATTATGAATATACAAAATAGTCCACCAAAGACTATATAAAGTATGAAAATAAATGAGCCATCGCTCAATATTATTGGTTATCTCAATTTTGCAAACACTTCGATACCAGTTTTAGGAATTAGGTCAACATGCAGGATATCGGCAAAATTTTTTATAACAACATCTTGCATTTGATTATCAAGAACCGACTATTTTATCAACAAATGAACATGTCCGAATTCTTTATTGTACTGGGGAAATACTTGTTACTCACAAATATCCGTCATTATGGTCGAAAAACGTCTTATTTTTAAAATATGGAAAAAAGGATGTCGGCAACACATCGAATATCGAAGGATGTCGGGGACACACTAATATATACTATTTTTAACACATATGTTATTCAACATGTGACTTCATCTAATTTAAAACTAATGGTCATGACAAGCCGCAAATCAAATTCAAACTCGTGCAGGCGGAAACGATCGCGAATACAATCCGATGTTGAACAGCCGACCAGATCGCCCACTTCATCGCCACCCGTAAAAAAATCAAAACCATGCAAATCCTCATTTGTCATCAAAATAAAAACGCCTGTCAAAAATATTAAGTTCCCCCAATGTCAATTACTGAAGAAATTTCAACAAAACCGCCAGTAGACTTGAGCAAATGGCACGATAGAGGACCAACAGGGCCATGCATACGATTGTTTGTAGATGAACTTCAAAACGACATGTTACATGAAATGGAACATGAAATAAAGGATCCCCAAAAAATGACAAACTGCAAGAATTGATAGCACTTGCTCCTGCAGTTCTTCCGTATTCTAATGTGTGGTTGAACAACGTGTAGTTATATAAGATTGCTTTTTTAATCTGGTATCTGGGATGACATTGCATAATTGTCTGGGTGTAATGCCTTTACCAGCATAGTTTCCCATGAGATCTTTTTGTACTGTAGAGACATGAAAGTTCGATTAAAAAGCCAAATTAACTTCGGTATCATCTGCAAGAAATGTAACGAAACGCACGTCTGGCGTATAAAATTTTAAACCTGATACTTTTTGTTAGCTATTATTAGTGTATTTTTCTGTCCTATATTTTCTCCCATTTTTTGGTTATGTAATCCTGTCAGGTAATATTGTCATTTTAATGTTAAATTTATCATTGCCATTTAAGTGGAAGGTTTGGCATGTCACAAAACCAGGTTCAATCCACCATTTTTTTGTTTTTAAAAATGTCCTGTACCAAGTAAGGAAAATTGTCATTGTTATATAATAGTTCGTTTCTGTGTTTGTTACATTTTAATGTTGTATTTCTGTTGTGTCGTAGTTTTCCTCTTATATTTGATGAGTTTCCCTAAGTTTAGTTTGTAACCCGGATTTGCTTTTATTTCTCGATTTATGAATTTCGAACTGCGGTATACTACTGCTGTCTTTACTAAACACCCGGTAGATGTAGGGCCAGATGAAATGTCATATATATATATATATGGGTTTCGAATCCCGGCGTATATGGGTTCGAATCCCGGCGAGGGAAGAACCAAAAATTTGCGAAAGCAAATTTACAGATCTAACATTGTTGGGTTGATGTTTAGACGAGTTGCATATATATATAACATATATATATAGTATAAAATAAACTCATCATAGATACCAGGACTAAAGTTTATATATACGCCAGACGCGCGTTTCGTCTACAAAAGACTCATCAGTGACGCTCGAATCCAAAAAAGTTTTAAAAAAGCCAAATAAAGTACGAAGTTGAAGAGCATTGAGATCCAAAATTCCTAAAAGTGTTGCTATATACAGCTAAGGTAATCTATGCCTGAGGTAGAAAAGCCTTAGTATTTCAAAAAATTCTAAATTTTGTGAACAGTTTATTTGTAAATAAAAAGACTTGGTCCAATAATTGACCCCTGTGGGACCCCTGGCTTAACTAAAACGAAATCTGACTTTCACCTTCTAAAACTTTTTTTTTCTCGAATATTTACAAAAATTGAATCCTGAAATGAGTGCATGAAATGGAAGCAAGCAAGGAACACTAATCCTGGTTTTTTTTATCGTATCTTTATTATGGTTGATATAATCAAAGGACACTTACATTGTTAATATATTAGTGTGTCCCCGACATCCTTCGATATTCGATGTGTTAACGACATCCTTTTTCCATTTTTTTAAAATAAGACGTTTTTCTACCATAATGCCGGATATTTGTGAGTAACAAGTATTTTCCCGAGTACAATAAAGAATTCGGACATGTTCATTTGTTGATAAAGTAGGCGGTTCTTGATAATCAAGATGTTGTTATAAAAATTTTGCCGATATCCTGCATGTTGACCTAATTCCTAAAACTGGTATCGAAGTGTTTGCAGAATTGAGATAACCAATAATATTAAGCGATGGCTCATTTATTTTCCTACTTTATATAGTCTTGGGTCGACTATTTTGTATAACATAACCCTCATATAACTGGCATAATAAGTAAAATTCTTACCTTGAAGCAACAAGATGGTGGTCGAATTTCAATCGCCGACACCCTGCGTGATGACGTAGACCCCCCCCCCCCCTTTTGGTGAAGACAACATAGAAAAATAAAAAGTCATGTGCTTGAAAGTACTAACTTCTTTGCCAATGCGACAGACGATTTTCTAGTTCTCAATGATATTAGTGCAAAACAGCAATGGTAAATTTATTAAATAGCTACTTCTGCTTATTAGAAGACTTGAACCGTTTGCTTTTGTGGATAGTTATAGTCATAGACGTCTTTTTTTAGCGGAGAATTCACCTTAAAGTGTTATGAACTTGTGTTACTTCGACTGAAAAAATTCCCGAACAGTTTTCAGTATTTCAACTCTTTTAATTTTGATGGCAACATGTCATCAACATGGAATTTGCCTCCTTTAAATATAAACGGGTCGCTAGTATCAGTTATAAATATAAATGAAAATGAAATGATATGCATATATGCAGATATTACTTATCGACAACACATTTAATCAATCAACAGAAAAAGAGGATAAATTTAGATCTTTTCCAGGTTCGTTTGGTATTTCTCCGTGGACTCAATTCGTGTGTAAAGGAATTTGTGTAAAAACAACACGATTTGTATTCTGATGCATGTGTGAATGGCATCATGCTTTAGAAAACAGTTTTAATTCAAGAAGTTTGTTGTGAGCAGTACGTAGTGACGATAACCTATATCTCCCGGTCCGATTGAAATTTACAATGATCTTGTGTTGGTAGCAGATAGCAAAAGGATATTGATATACAGGTACGATGCTGACGAAATAAATAGTTATTGATAAGGGACTTTCCTTTTTTTAGTTTTCATCGGAGTTCAGTATTTTTGTGATTTTTACTCTTTTTGAACATCTTAGTTGAATTGTATTGTTCTTCCAATTGGCATTATCGTTTATTTTTTATCACATTTGGTTGTATATCATTCAATCTTTTGTATTCACATCTTTTGATTACGATTAAATGAGAATTGTGGTTTGCATTTAATCCATATATTTGGAGGGTTAATTTAACTATAAATATCCTCTGTAACAGTTACGTACTTGACCCTTACGATAGACAACAATTATAATTGACAATATGGAAATATGGGAAATTGCAACTGCATAATATGCGTCTAATGTGATTATTTCTTAAAGGAACGCTAGCTGTCAAATTCATGCTCAGCGATTTAACTCAAATTCTCGTATTTGATTTACAACATACTAAAACGTATACTAGTATTCAAATTACATAAAGACAGAAATAAACAGTAAGCATTGCAAGTTCTTGATAAAATAAATCATAATTTCGTGGGTATTTTACTCAAGGTGCAATCTAGTTGAATTTTCGATAACCGCCGGAGACTGCCGATGGTTATCTAACCCGATATAAACATGAATATAAATATGAATACATAACGACCTCGTACAATTGGATTTTTCTAGGTCTATTTGATTTCATGTTATAGTTTAAATAAAACGTTAATTATCATGTTTACCTATATAAAAGAGGGACGAAAGATATATTAAAGGGACAGTCAAACTCATAAATCTAAAATAAACTGACAACGCCATGGCTAAAAATGAAAAAGACAAACAGACAAACAATAGTACACATGACACAACATAGAAAACTAAAGAATAAACAACACGAACCCCACCAAAAACTAGGGGTGATCTCAGGTGCTCCGGAAGGGTAAGCAGATCCTTCTCAACATGTGGCACCCGTCGTGTTGCTTAGGTAGCATTCCACAATTAGAAAATAAAATTAAAAATGAGCCACAAAATGTTTTATCATCTCCTATTTCTGGATTTCTAATACATTAACCTTACTGTTTGTGTTGTACATGTGTATATGTATGTAATCAGTATCTTCCATAGAATTGATGTTTAAAAGTTAAAAGAGTGAAAATTAAGTCCTTGTATGTGTATCCATGGCAACATTCTGCATTTATTTACCATAAAGTATTGAAAAAAGGGGAGTGAACATGTCACATATCCCCCCAAAATTTGGATCAAATTAGAATTTCAATAACTTTGAAAAATACCTTTTTAAGAAGCTGTTGATATTCATCTTCCTAATGATCAAATAAAAAATGGGTGTCTTTCGCCTCATTTTTCGTAAATCCAATCACACTGTTTCTGCGATAAAAGTTGGAAAAAAAAATTACAATAATTGCCGGACCAATGTATGGTACCGACATGCAAATACGGACTGTTATACAGAAAACAGCCTATATTCCTTTCACGGATTTGGCTATACTTTTTTTGGAACTTTTGGATTATAGCTCTACATCTTTAATATAAGCTTTGGATTTTACATATTTTGGCCACGAGCATCACTGAAGAGACATTATTTGTCGAAATGCGCATCTGGTGCAGAAAAATTGGTACCGTTAATGTTATAACATACATCACATAACCTTGATGTTCATATACACCCAATACAAAGGCTATTTTAATACTCAGCTATCCAAAAATGAATTTTATTGCACACTAGCTCTCATATTTGAAAAATCCACAGGGGCCAAAATGCAAAACTACACACCTAACTGCGGAGTGCTACCTTATGTGATAACAAATCCGGTAAATAGTCTAATTCGGTAGGTCACATTCATGAAAGGGAAGGGGATTGTAGTTACGACGTAAGGAACATATCCGATACCATTTGTCAAGCACGGGAATATCGTATCAATTGGGAGATATATACCCCGTATAAAGACTGACTTTTTTGTTGATCGAATTAATCAACGAAATGGTTCACTTTCAATATAGGCATTCTTTTCATTTTAATGGCTGACCACGATGCATGCATGTGTAAACAATCTTTAGCTATTGGGTTACATTGAATGTCATACGAATTAGGAGATAACTGTATTGTATTTTAAGCTCCGACGGCATCAATTGGGGATTTGATGGTCGCAAATTAAGTTTACTGGCGACGCGCTAGCGGAGACAGTAAACGGGTATTTGCGACCATCAAATCCAAAATTGATGCCGTCGGAGCTTAAAATACAATATTGTTATCTCCATTCTAATGAAACTGACAGAAAACAACGTTAAAACATGTATTTAAAATCTGTCATATGCCGTCTGCGCTTGCGCGTACGTCCCATATCATCAATTGTCAATTGATGCCATGTAAGAAAGTGACGTTATCCAATCAAAATGAACGTTACAAACGTTGTTGCATTAGAATACGGATTTAATGCGATCGAATTTGACAAAATTAAACCGAATTGGTTGCTAAAAACGAATTATTATTTCAACATTTAACTTATAGTCTAATAATTGAACCAAACAAAACAATATTCTATTTTTTTCATATAGCATATGGCCTTTTAAACGTTTTATTTCTATTTTTTATTACATGTTATCTTTGTTAAGCCAGAAACGTTTTTCTATGAAAAAATATGTTTTATTAAAGAAGGGTTAAACGCCTTTATATCACTTCCTTGCGTCGTAACTACAATCCCATAGCTTCCATTTCATGAATGTGGCCTACCAAATTAGACTATTTACCGGATTTTTTATAACATGAGCAACGCGACGGGTCCAACATGTGAAGCAGGATCTGCTTACCCCTCCGGAGCACCTGAGATCACTCCTAGTTTTTCGTGGGTTTCGTGTTAGTTTTCTATGTTGTGTCATGTGTACTATTGTTAATCTGTTTAACCTTTTCATTTTTCAACTTTGTACTTATTTGTTTATACACCTTTTTTTATCTGAGCGTCACTGGTGAGTCTTATGTAGACGAAACGCGCGTCTGGCGTATAAAATTATAATCCTGGTACCTTTGATAACTTTGTTTTAGCCATGGCGTTTTCACTTTATTTTCAATTTATGAGTTTGACTGTCCCTTGTATCTTTCGTCCCTCTCTTTCAAAATGTCCTGTACCAAGTCAGGAAAAAGTTGTCATACCTTTTGGCTTTCAAGATCTTATTTTCTGTGTGTGTCACAACTGAACCATTAGGTTTGACTTGTACGCTTAAGTGCATCAGTAATAATTCTGAATTACTTCCTGTTGGTTGATCATCATTTACAAAAAATCATTCTTGCTTTGTCAACATATTTGTCATCATGTCTCCAATTTGTTCAACGGAATTTTCTTTAATTCCTGACTCTTTGTATTTTAATCTCCTACTATTATTTCTAGTACACTGGTTCGTATATTTTTGAATTTCCAGCAGATCCTTGCAATATGACCAAATCTATTTTCTGGCTCAAACTTTTCTCTTTTGTCTGTGATGTTAAGGTGTTTTGGGTTGAATCAAGATTTCAAAGTCTTATAGGATTGTAAGTTTACTACATATATTTTATCAACTTGCACTTTGATGACTTGACGGTGGTTTTCTACAGCAGCTGAATAAAATTTTAAATATTCACTTATTCTTTGTTTTACATAAAACTGTCATACGAGTAGGAGGTTCGGCTAGATATAATTCCAGTTTCAAGTAGCAAGTCAGGAACATGGCATTTGTTTTTCACATGTTCTGTTGGTTGATAATATTTAATTTTGCCAATTTTTCTGGACTTTCCCTTTTCTTGTTTTGCCTTTGAGTTCAGTTTTTTTTTGTTTTACTTTTATATGAATTGGCTAAGCTACATGTCATCCATTATGAATGGTTTAATCTTACTGAACATTCTTTAACTATTTATTTTTAGAAATTCAGTTTTCCATTAGCATTAAATCATTACAAACAAAGCAACCAGTTGGATGTTTTGTATTTTGACCTGGCAGATTTATCTGACATGTCTTTGAATTTTCTTATCCTAAAGTATCTACACATTAAAACAACAGTCAATTCAAAACTATGTCTACATTGTATATCACAGAATATGCTCAATGCTTATACATTGGTATCTACAAATTCCTCTACAGATTATATTGCTTTACAAATTGCATTTATAAAAAAACTTTTTAAAATATACATAACGTTTAAAGATAAAGACCTAATGTATAACTATGTCTCAAACTTACATGCATTTAAAACACTCAATCCTATTTGCATACACAAAATAACTTCAATGTCATTTCATACCACTACATATGTGTTCTCACTGATGCCATTTCACATTAGGGTACCAATGAATGCTATGACTTTACAAAACATTTGAGATGACACCATTTCTTTCACACCAGAAAGGATAGATATTTGAACATTTTTAGATTTTGAAACCATATTCACTGCAATTTAATCATCTGCAGCAAAGGTAACACCTGAACAATAATTATTTTGCCAGCAATCAATAAGTCTTGATAAATGTTTTAACTTATTGGTTTTTGCTGGAGAGGTAGGAATTCAATAATGATCACTTTTTTTAAAATACTCCTGGCTGCATGACCACATTTATGCCACTTACATTACTTAAAAAATATGGACAATGTTAATGGTATCACCAGCCCAGTAGTCAACACTTTGGTGTTGACATGAATATCAATAATGTGGTCATTTTAATAAATTTCCTGTTACAAAACTTTTAATTTTTCGAAAAACTAAGGATTTTCCTATCCTAGGCATAGATTACCTTAGCCGTATTTGGCACAACTTTTTGGAATTTTGGATCCTCAATGTTCTTCAACTTTGTAATTGTTTGGCTTTATAAATATTTTGATATGAGCGTCACTGATGAGTCCTATGAAGACGAAACGCGCGTCTGGCGTACTAAATTATAATCCTGGTACCTTTGATAACTATTTAATGACTCTAAGCCAGATATATCAACTCCTACTAGACAAATAGAAGTGACATTTTCATTCTCAAGATAAGATAAGTATTTCAGCGCTACAATTAGAGTATAGAATAGGGATTAAGTTAATTGGTTATCCAAAATGAATGAGATATAACAACAGCTGTTGTTCAAATAGATCATTTGTCATTTATTTGTTAAACTATTCCTGCACCAATTATTTCATGTTTTACTTAATATTTCATCAAAATATACTGAATGTAAGCAATACATATAATATAAATCAATAAATTAATGTAGGGTTTGTCCATGATTATAACTTGTTCTTCAAAATGAGGAGAAAAGGTTGAACTGCCAATATGACAAATATCCTCTAAAGTTCAAATGTTTGCACATGTTGCAGAAACACATTCATCAATTGTATTGAAGATATAAGACGTCACAAAATTCACCAAATAATGGTTTAACTCAAATAGCAAAAGATTTAAATCTATACAAACGTATTCTAATATGTATACTAACAATCATTGCATCAAGGACTCTGTAATGAGATTGTATAAATGGAAGATTCAAATATTCAAATGAGCACAATTTTGCACTAATATTTTAGATTAAAATATCATTAATAGCGCTTGTGGGTTCTCAATTTTTTTGTTACACACAAAAATATTGCGGAATGTTAGTCAAAGGTACTAAAATAGTACTGATAGAAGGAACGTCGTTTTATAACAATATTATGATGAAATAATATTCCATGAAAATAAAGACACTAGCTTAAGAATTTTAAGTGAAAAACTTATATATTTTCTTTCATTCAAGCATATAATGATTGTTATGACTATCTATAGAAAAACTGAATTTCTGATCTTAGTAAAATCGTTACATAATAAGGACACTTGTGGATATCAACTGTTATATAAAGAAGAATGTGTATAAAGATGCGAATGCGACTGCTCCAAGTTTCCAGTTTTCCCATTTAAAAAGCGACATAACTCTTGAACAGAAATTGACTCACTGCCCAAATTCGAACTCTGTTTACGTGTTATAGTTCGTAGCATTGTGTATGAGTTTTATAAAATTGGTATGAAACGAACGTAAGACAAAGTGCGAAAACGAAAAAAAAAAAACAATGCTAAAAAGGGAGAAATGACTCAATGTCCAAATTCGAACTATAAGTGCAAGTTATGGTTCTTAGCAGTGTGCACATATTTAATAAAATATGGATGAGTAAAACTTAAATAGGACTGCAGAAACGAAAATGAGACAATCGGAAAGACAGACAGGCGGACAAAATGACGGGCAAGGATAAATTTATTGCCATAATTGCCTAAGACGGGACCTAAGAATGTTTATTTGGAATATTAAGAAAAAGAATATCAGCATCACAACTACACTAAGATGGATAAGGTTATCTCTATTAGTTAAATTAACAATATTGTAAAAAGAGCTAATAAAATTAAGGCCGTGAAATAAATATCTTAAAGTGTATCAGAGATGTGTACATATGTAACACTTTTATAGTTTTAAAAGGTGTATGCACTTACAATGACAGTTAAAGTATCAATATAATTTATTTATATAGTGTCAACAGAAAATACAATGACATTAAATCAAGTCTTATTCTAATATAAATCGATTCAAATGCATTGCTCTAATTTTGTCATATATCTTCGTAAACATGCATAATGCACTTTCATTGCATCGCTGTCCTCTTTGGAGGTAATATTAAACACGATCGTTGTTTAAATCTTCGATTCCATCAGGTTTTAAATTCATTTACAGTTTAACACATGTTCCAGTCGAGTTATATCGATTTATCTGCACTCAATGTTTACGTTAAGGTAATAAACATGGTTAAGCTCTTATTGTTATCTATAAAATGTATAAGGTTTGTGAATATTTCTTATGTAATAACTGTGCCGTCTTATGTTAAAAATCATTAAAACTTAAGTTGTAAAATGGCGGACAACAGCAATATAAAATGCAACTTTCATAATCAGGATTACAAACTATATTGCAAGGACTGCAAGGAATGTATTTGCATGGAATGTTTAGAAAATGACCTGCATCACATGCATAGCTTTTGTAAATTAAAAGATGCCAGAAATGGCATATTCAGAGAACTACAAACATTCGTAGCTAAAAATGGCGAACATAACAGTGAAACAGCTGACCATTTTGCTGAAAAGTTGAAACGTAAGATTGAAAAATTCAAAGGTGATGAATTGTTGATAAAGACCCAAGTAATAGATGGAACAGAGGAAATGATACGGCATATAAAGTCTTCAAAAGATGAACTCCTTACTTCATTAGAACAACAGTTTTATAAACATAACGAACATATCAAAATTGTTCAAGACAGTTTGAAAACAATCTGCTCATGCGTTAATAATGTAGACATCGACACTATTAAGGACGATCAGATAGTTAATTTACATGTTGAGATGAGAAGGTGTATTTCAACATGTAAAGATATACTATCAAAGGATGAAAAGCCGACTTTTATTCAAAATCCAAATTGTGCGGTCGGATATTTCACTAATATTAACGAAGACTGTAAGAATGCAGGCACAGTTCGTAAATCTGCTGATGGAAACGACATAAACAAAAAGTCACATAAATTTGACCTTGGTGTTGCGGTACAGGCTGAGTGTTACAAAAATGTTACTGCAATTAAAGAAGAATCAAATCAGCACGAAAGTTCTTCTGATGAACTACAAGAGGATTATCCTATAACTATTAGTTTCGATAAAAACGAGGGAAATATTGACAAAATTTTTCCAACAGCCGATCAGGATGCATGGGTAATCATCAGCAGAAAACTAAGAAAAATGAAAAATCGGGTGCTTGAAAGTACTAAATACGTAACAGCAGATGATATTGTAGTACTCAAGGATGGGTCTGTAATAGTACTTAACAGGTATGAAAAATTCGTTACAAAACTACTTTTAGACGGAAGAGTTGTACCGTTTGCTTGTATGGAAAATTACACCCCTATGAGTCTGTGTCTCAAGGACCATTATGTTTTCATAAGCATGACATACTACGACAGTAACAAATCCCGAACAGTTTTCAGCAACATAAACTCTTTCAGTGTTGATGGCATCATATCATCAACCTGGGATGTGTCTTCTTTACATTTTATGGGATCACCAGAATCAATTTTCCATGTGAATCGAAAAGAAATGTCGTTTTGTATTTTATGCAAATATTGCTCAGAAAACTATAAATTATCGACGATTCATCTTGTAAATCCGAAGAATAAAGACGCTAGGTCCACAAACTCGGCGGATGTTCAATGGTTTCAAGGTTCCTTCGGTCTAATGCCGAATTTGCAATTCAAATGTAATGGCATTTGTACTGATAACAACAATACCATTGTAGTTTCCGATACAACTTATAGATGTGTTTATGCTTTAGATGAAAATATAAAATTCAAGAAGTTTATTATTAGCAACAGTGACTATAACCTGGAATCACCCGGTGCAATTGCAATATACAATAATCTTTTGTGGGTAGCAGATGGCAAAAAGATACTGATATTTAGATATGATTTTAAGAAATAAAATAATTTAGAATCAGATTATGTTCTTCAATTCAAAACAATTAACCTTATAATTTAACATTCATACATTGAGTATGTGCGTTTAAAATATATGACGTCATTGTAGACACAAGCCGCTAGAAATACCCTCCCCATAAGATGGTACCAAAATAATCACTGCTCTTAGAAACGAAATAAACAAACCTAAAGTTGGTTAATTATGGAGCTTCCCTGTTTGAAGTGTATTGAATTATAATCCTGGTACCTTTGATAATTATTCCTTACATTTTGAAAAAATCAGAGATAACAAATGAGGTAAATAAAAGCAACAATCGTTAACCGCTGTTCAAAAGTCGTAAATTGATTGAAGAAATCCGGGTTACAAACTAAACCCAATGGAAACACATCAACTATAAGAGGAAACCAACGACACAACAGAAACACTGAAGTGCAACAAAAAACAAACGACAATGCAAAATCATCAACAAAAATAAAAATATAACAACAAACGAATTATTTGATAACTAATGCCATATTCCTGACTTGTTACATGACATAAGAAAAATGGTGGGTTGAACCTGGTTTTGTGGCTAGCCAAAACCTAGCACTGTATGGCAATGTTGAATATACCGCGAAATGACAACATTACATGACAGGAATAAAGTGCAAATTAATGCAAGAAAAGCCAGGGCGGAGACATACATAGATAAATAATATATAAGTACATTTCGACGGGATAACCACAGAATAACAACGAATACCTAAAATATTTTAGGACAGTACAATATAACTGCATAATAGAATTACGAACTGTGCGTCACACGAAAATAACGATTTGGTCTGCAGCAGGAAATTTACCTTATACATGGTAGAATGTATATTTCTTTTATTGCTTCTGTATTGTGTATTAAGATAGATATGTTTTACCGTTCTGTAGAGTTAACTTCGCATCCAAATGTCTATCTGAACATAGCAACAATTAGACAAGCGCAAAAATTTCAGAATAAAACTTATTACCTAATTATGTCCCTCTCGTATCTTTCGTCCCTCTTTTGTGTCATTGATATATGTCTGCATTTAGAGACAGTCTACAGTAAAGTTAATCATAATTCTCTTAAGAATGATTTTTAAATGTTTTTGTGTGTCTCCAATCAAAAACTATTGAAGCATAAATGGGTATATTTGGATGGCCTACGTTGTTAAAATGTTCCAATACGAAGATTATCACTCCCAGTGTTTGTGGTGTTCGTGTTGATGAGTCTTTAGTTTTCTATGATGTATTTTGTATACTGTTGTTTGTCTTTTTGTCTTTTTCTTTTTTACCAACGGAATTGTCGGTTTATTTACTACAATTGCATTTGAATGTCCCTTTGGTATCTTTCGTCTCTATTGAACTTTTGTGTTCTTTGAAAGCTTTCTTCTAATTCAAATAACTATACACCAAAAATGTACTGTGTCTTGGTTGTTAGTGTTGCTTTCCACCTATTGCAACTTATTAAAAATTCTGACCAAATTGCAATTTGTTTTATAATACGAAACTGAACAACTGGTCAGAAATTTAAACAAACTGCTGTAGAAAACCACAGGCAAGTCATGAAAGTGCAATGTGATTTAATAAAACATACTTACTATCCTATTTTGTCTTTTAATCCATTTAATGTTGTTGTGAAAAATCAGTTTAACAGTTTTTATAGATATTTTATAGTCATTGTCATGATAAAGGTGAAATGTTGTAATTTTAAATTGCTATAAAAATGTCCAAACTAAGCTTACAAATAAGTTTTTCTTTCGAAAAGTCTTCTATATTCATAAGAATCAGACATTATTTGTCAGTGAGGGACAAAAAATGAAATGTCCATTTAAACTGTCAAAATCTTACTTTAAATGGACACAGCATTCAGGCTCGATACAGCTATGAAAAAAGATTGTGATAATACGTTTAGCACAGAATAGATTTTTGACACAGAATGAATGTGTTCTAAGAACTTTAATCTGTTATGGTCCAATATTAAAATTTAAATACATTGTAAAATTCGGCATATCAAAAAAACATAATTTTTTTATTATTGCAAAGTTTCATTGTAGACCACGATTTGGACCAACTTAAAAACTGGGTCAAAACTAAAAAATCTAAATACATGTGGTGTTGACATAAATATTAATTATATGGTTATGTTTAACTGTTTGTAAAAGTATAAACATTTCGAAATACCAAGGATTTTCTTATTCCAGGCATAAATTACCTTAGCCGTATTTGGCACAACTTTTTTGAAATTTTGGATCCTCAATGCTCTTCAACTTTATACTTGTTTGGCTTTTTAACTTGTTTGATCTGAGCGTCACTGATGAATCTTATGTAGACGAATCGCGTATCTGGCGTAACAAATAAGCCTAGTATCTTTGATAACTAATAAGATTAAAGATATGAAGGATTCCCAAGAATTCAATTTAACCCAATTTAAATTGGCAAAAAAAAAAACTATTTATACAAATATAGTATTAGAAAAGTATTGTTTTGGGCCTATTTTTTTCGTAAATGGTAAGTGTCATAATCTCAAAATCAATCCATACCCTCCTTTTGAGGCATGCAAAAGTGTGGTACAGTTTGATAGAGATCCATTCACTTATGTACAAATAATTGTCCATAAATTGAGAATTAAAATGCTCGTTTTTTTACCTTAATTCATAGACAGTTTTGACAATAACCCTTACTATCAACCCAACCTGTATTTTGTGGTATGAAACCTTGTGCTACATTTCCATGTAGATTCATACACTTATACCCAAGTTATATTCTTGAATCCAAATGTCTTGGGACGACGATAAAGACGCTGAAAACATATGACCACCGCAAAAATATTGCAGTCATTAAAAAGGTTGACAATCAACTTTGATATATCAATACACGTCTTGTAACACATTTTCATCAATAACTTACAGCATTAGTTACTGATAAAATTCATTCATAGTTCTTATCAACTGAATAAATTGGATACATTACTTTTTGGCATTAATTCAAAAATAGTGATTTTTTTTATAAATTTTGATTTAGGAAGGAACTATATGCAAATGTATACTAGTATCTAAAATAAATTAGCTGTTCAACCAATGGTAAATAAAGTTTCTGCAAGTCATAAAAAAACTTTGTTTTCAACTTATAATTCTGCACAAACTAAAAAAATGGAGTGATTATATAGATCCAGCATGGCTGAATGAGCACTTTATGCAGCAAGCCAACAAAATATTTTATATTTAAACAAGAATGTGTCCCCAGTACACGAATGCCCTACTCGCACTATAAATTTCTATGTTCAGTGACCGTGAATTTGGGATAAAAACTCTAATTTTGCATTAAAATTAGAAAGATCATATCATAAGGAACCTGTGTACTAAGTTTCAAGTTGATTGGACTTCAACTTCATCAAAAACTACCTTGACCAAAAACTTTAACCTGAAGCGGGACGAAATGACGGATGAACGAACAGACGGACAAACGGACGTACAGACCAGGAAACATATTGCCCCTCTACTATCGTAGGTGGGTCATAAAAAAAATAAAAACGGTCATACATGCATGTATATTGTCATGTATATTGATCAATTATTTAGATTTAATTAAATCAACAAATGTCTGTGACTATTTCTGACAAAGACAATTATAAAGGATGGATTTTGATAGACAGCATCAAAATCTAGGGAAAGAATACCTTCCTTAAACTTTTTTTTTATTAAATCACTTTAAAATCCAGTACTTCAGGGTATAGCACATAAAATACCTTTACTATAGGGATAATGCATTTTGTAAACACAGAGAGGATATATGTCATATTTTATTTTTCAACAAAGATCATTAACATAGGAATATCAGCACTTTCATCTAAACATCATCAACAAAAATACAAATATAACAGGAAAATGTAACATACATCATAAAAATTCACAAATTACCACATAATGCACCAAAACACAAATGTAAATTACTGATGTAATCTGATCTGTTTCACTTTAGATGCTAGCAATCTGATTATATGAGAATTATACAGCAATTTTACATGATCAAGTACAATAGATACTGCTTTAAAATTAGATGTCTTGCTTCCTCAGGCTTTGCAAAAATGTGAAATCAATCTTTTGAAGACAGTTTTGTCTTCAAAATTTTTTTTATTTTAAGTTTGGCCTACAAATTTCAGGTTGAAATATTCCAGCAACTTTTGATATCACTTTTCCAACAACCATAACTTGTATCTTCAATTTAATATTTTGACTGCACATACATGATGAATATACTTAATGCTAATTATAGGGATCATGTATCGTTTTCAGTTTGATTAATTTTTTTTCTACAATTTCCAATGATTACTAATGTTCACCATAATTCAAAATTTTGAATATTCACTTATTCTATGTTTTACTTCAAACTGGTTATAAAAACTGTAATACAAGTAAGAGATTTGGTTAGCTATTTAAACAGATTTAAACCACCATTTTCTTTGGAAATTGCATGTACCAAGTCAGGAATATGTCTGTTACAATTAAGTTCTGTTGATTGAAAAAAAATGATTTGTCAGTTTAAATGTCTTCCTTTATTAGAATTTGTCTTTGCGTTCAGTATTTTTGTTTTACTTTTATATTCATTCTCAAAGCTACATGTCATACATTTTTTTATCATCCTTAGTCCTTCAGTTAACCATGCCCCTCAACTCAATAAATTCTTGTAACCAGTTTGATGTTTTATATTTTTTTCCTGAAAGATTTTTCTGACATGTTTTTGATGTTTCATTAGGCCACGGTTTTTTAATTTGTTGGTTTACGGATTTTCCCCATGAAAAAGTCGGGTCGGTCGGTCGGGAAAAAAAAAGAAAAAAAACATCTTTGAAGACAGAAAAATATGCAAAATCAATATATATTTCACCTTTCTAACAATATGTTTGTTATGCCATTTTATCATCATTTCTTAAATTTTAGTTCAATGAAATATTATTGCTCCGCTGTTATAAACATCGCATGACATTGTCTAATAATTTACAGTAAAAAAAAAGGAGGGTGCACGGACATAGATGAAATTAAATCGTCATTTCAGAAACAAGAAAAATAGATTCGCGTACCTCTTAATCAATTCCAGAAAACTTGGTGAATAATGATCTTCAACCACGAAAACTGATAAAGAAAAAAAATGTAAAAACGTCGTACGAAAATAAGTTTCAACACACGTGTCAAAAACCTAATAGACTCGTCCATTGGAAAAACGAGATTATCGGGTCAATCTGTTGTCTCGCATTCCCGTTTTTTATCCAAATGGACGATAATTTTTTATTATCTATGAAACAAGAAAATTCCAAATGATTTGTTAATATTCAATACTTCAACTTGATGCCTTCAACCTATCCACATTTGGACAAGTCTATTTCTATGAGATGGTGCATCTTACGGACTGATGACAAATAAGGGAAACGAACTTATTGTGTAATTGGTTTTAAACACAAGTTTCGTTCCGCAAAATTATTTGTGCAAACGACATTTCAAGGTCAGTTATTATGATAATTGATTTGTCTATATTTAAAAACGTAAACTGGAAGTTTTATTTTTTCACAACAGCAAGTGTTATCAATTTTGTTAGTGATTAATGCATTTCATTTCATATAAAAAAATTATTTTAATTATTTTTCAGGGATAATGCATTTCTTAGGGTCGGCGGGAATAAAAAAGCATGAAAAGTCAATTTTATTTTTATTCTGGAAATCGGCAAAATCGGGTCGGCCGATCCGTAAACCAACAAATTAAAAAATCCTGGCCTTATCATAAATATTGTACATTCTACATTGTCTGATAATACAGAAAATATCAATTGTATATCTACATATCAACAAACTTGGTATATGTATTACTAATTAAGTACTAATCATATACCAAAACACTACAATCTATAAATTTTATTTCAACCTTTACAAAAATACAACATTCCTATAAACCCAAATCACATAAAAATCAACATGCTAAAAATTCCTATAATTTTAAAATAAGTATTTATGCATACCAAGGATTGCTTCAAGTCCTAATACTTTATTAACTTAACACTCCAATTAACTTGCATAATTAAGTAGAATGCTTTATAATACAGAGATCAGTATATTTACCTTCCATCTATTGATGTATGTACATGTTCTATTAATCAGTACCAGATTTTACATTGTCTGGGCCCTTGCATATATGTAAAAGGAAGGGCTGCAGACAAATTTTTGACAGGAATTGGAACTAGTTTATCCTCTCTTGTCAGAAAGTTGATCAAGACAGCCAGATTTATAACATAAATTTTGTAAGTATATTTAATATTTGAGTTCACAGTTGAAGTTGAAATGTAATCTAGTTTAAGGATGTTTGCTTGTCATGTTTTGGAATTTTTGTCAGGTTTTCGAAATCCTCTGGTTTTATCCATTTGAATACCTTAAAAAAATTTGCTCATGGACCTCCATTTTTCTTTTTATAAATATTTTACGTGTATAACTATAAGCCATTTGTAAAAGTCTTATAAAATCTTATTTATTTTTAATAGTTTTTGAGAACTTTAACTGGTCAATGATAAAGCTATAATCAAAGAGCTGAAGAGCTCTGAGGGAAAAGACGGCCATTGTTTCAATTTACAGGGGGTATCTTTTGATAGTCTACATACAAAGAATGAGCAAAAGAACAGCTAGAACATATAGAAAGGTTAACAATAATGAAACTTATTGTTGTTTATTGTTATTTCATTTCCTTAGTCAAGAATTCATCATAGAGACAATTTGGACCAATGAGATCTGCACCTTCAAAATTAAAACATTTGATTAAAGTTGGGAGTTAATTATCTAAAATTCAATTGAATTTAACAACTACTACAATATATTTTAGAATTTTAATTATGTACAACTGAACGGCAGGCTTAGACCATTCTCAATTTTTTGTGACAGTATTCTCAAGAAAGTGAGGACTGAAAAATCTATTCAGTTTTAATTTTCCATTGATAAAGTTCCCAGTTACAACTCTCATCACAGGGATACATGTAAAATGATTGATATAAGCTGTGTGAAGTTTGTTTCCAGATCCCACATTTTGATATATCTGTAAAATTAATGAATAAATAGCTTTAAACTACAAAAAGCAATATTTAAAAAAAAATGAAAAAAATAATGACCACTACAATAATTATGTTGGTAAGCAAAATTATTTTTTAATTGATGACTACTTATCATATATATATATACTTAATGTGACATTTTTAGTGTTCAGATACATTAACTTTCATTTTAGTGGGTAATTACTCATCAATTGAGGTGTTCCTTAATTGGAGAAAGATTCTAAAAACATAACTTTACAGAAAGAATAAAAAATGCAGTTACTCTCCCCAATCTCAATAGGTATAAACTACAAAAAGCAACATTTATAATTTTTTTTATTTTTTTTTTACCATTTCAATAATTATGTTGGTACACAATTTTTTTTTTATATAGAAGACATATACTAAATGTCACATTTTAAGTGTTCATAAACATTTACTTTGATTTTAGTGTATAATTACTCAACGGAGGTGCTCCTGAATTGGAGGAAGATTCTAAAAACAGAACTTTACAGAAACAATGAAAACTGTCGTTTCTCTCCCCAATCTCATGTATCCCCATTGACATTGTTTACCGCGAAAGTTGACCTACAAATTATCTGATTATAGCCTCAGATTAAAGCATTGCATGTTGGTGTGTGAATGATCTACACTACAGCAAACATCATTAGGTTTACATTTAACAAATACGGATTTTAAATTAGTATACAAATACTGTGAATGATTTTTATAATGAATAAAGGATATCCCTGTGTGGCATTCCAACAATGACGTCACTAGGTTAGATATATTTAGAATATTTCGTAATACTGATTTTTCCGGACTGTAAAAGAAACGTATATAGTGTAAGGGAAAGCTCAATATACGATCATTTCACGAGAAACAGAAGGGAAATGTGTAAAATAATGTATTTAAAGTCAATCTGTTCTCCTTGTCATCAATTTCAGTATGACATTTTGAGGGGTTTCCAAACTCTCAAAACAAAATGATTGACGTGAGGGAATGATACTCTGGCCAACCCCATTAGGGAATTGACGGCTTGAAGCCGTCTTTCCCCAAAAATCAAGAGAGAACATTTTCCCGCCAAAATTCCAATGGCTAATATCTCGAGAACAAGCACATTGACCCATATATCTTTTTTGCTTTTCTGATTCCTCATTTAATACCCTATCTATATATACTAGTTTTATGGAAAGTTATTTATTTTTGAAACTGAGTAGCAAACTTCCTTAACACCTTACTTTTTAGGAAAAATAAAGTTTGCCTTAAATTGCCTTAATACAAGCTGGAAAAGGCTTGCCATGACTAACTTACATTCATGTCATATTGTTTCTTGCAAAGTTAAATATACTGTGGAGCATACATAGACAAGTTTGCATAGAAAATATGCCTTATTTCCAATATATGCACATTTATAATCTTTTATACAATACAATACAATACAATATTTTATTCGCACAAACACATTTACATTAAATGGTTATGGCATACAAAATTAAAACAATAAACTGACAATAGTTAAATTGATTATAACTATATTAGAGTGACAGTGGTATTCACAGCGAAGAAGAAAAAGGCTATAAATATCAACAGTTTACACATTGTTAATGTTCATGAACAATTATAAAAAAGAACACAAACAAAAATTAGGTTGCATATTAAACAAAGTTACACAGATGTTCTTAATAAAAGACAATCATTAATATACTTTATGGTGATTTTTATAATGACTGGTAGACTGCTATTTAATAGTACAGTCAAATGATTTAATGTTATAGTGGACTGCAATTTAATAAAATTGAAATTTAGATTTTTATTAATATTTTGTATATAGGTATCCCTTAATGATTTATAGCATGGACAGATTGAGAAGAAATGGTATTCATCCTCAATTTCTTGTCTGTTACAGGATAAGCAAATGCGTTTATTTCTTTCAATGTTGGTATAACGCCCTCTTTCAATTGCTAGGGAATGCGCACTTAGTTTAAATTTACTGAAAACTGATCGGTCGGTTTTGAATTTACATATATCAATATATGGGGGCCTTTTTCTAATTCTTTTAGTATGACAAAAGAAATTTAATTTTTCACATTTATTGATAGAACAATTCATAATTTGATAAGCCTGGTCATAGATTCTTTGTTGGATACTATTTATGTGATATTTTAAATTAAAAGTATTAAAAGTGAGATGACCAAAACCTAATTTATTTAACCAGTCTTTTACAATGTTAACCCATTTACTTGTTTTCTCTACATTATTATATATTTTATGGACTAAAGTGTTAGGAGAGTTTACAATGTGGTTTAGAAATTTTATAGCTGAAAGGTGAATTTTAAAGTACAAAGGGATTCTGTTTGTCTCAGTTAAACAGGCTACATTTGTTGTTTTGCACTGTACTCCTAAAATTTCTTTAATAAATTTAATATGTAAATGTTCAAATGGATCTGAATCTTTGAACACTTGGCTTACACCCCAAACTTCACTTCCATAAAGAGTTATTGGAACAACTAAAGTATCAAATAATTTTTCAAGCATACTGCAGGAATTATCTAAAGAGACTGTTTTTTTAATTTTAAACCAAGCTTTTCTTCCTTTTTCTATAAGATTTTTTTTTGAATGATTTAAACTTCCTGAACAATTTATAGTTATTCCAAGGTAACAAATAGATTTAACAGTCTCAAGATGTTCTTTTTCTACTTTAAAATAATTACAATGAGATTTTCCATTAGAATTGAATATTATAATTTTTGATTTTTGTTTGTTAACATCAAGTTTCCATAGGGAACAAAATTTAGTTAACTCATTTAGTGCATTTTGTAGCCCTTCTTGGGTTTCAGACAATAAAATAATGTCATCTGCATATAATAATGATGTTAGTTTAACATCTCCTATAATAATTGGTTGAGTGTTTGCATGATCAAGGTCATTTACAAGGCCATTTATATAAATATTAAACAAAGTGGGGCTAAGTACATCCCCTTGTTTTACTCCGCAATTTGATATAAATTCATGGCTAATACCATTTTGAAATTTAATTCTGCATTTGTTGTCATTATACATTGATTGGATGACGTTAAAAAGTTTGCCTGGAAGTCTGTTTTGGAGTAGAATGTAGAATAAACCCTCCCTCCAGACAGTATCAAAGGCTTTTCGCAGATCTATAAATGCTGCAAAAATTTTCTTTTTTTTAGTTTTATATTTGTCTACAATAGACTTTAATGAGAATATATGATCTGCTGTTCTAGCTTTTTCTTTGAAGCCAATCTGATTTTCACTTATCAAATTATTGGTGTTAATAAACTTCATAAGTCTAGTGTGTATAATTTTATTGAATAATTTTCCCAAATTAGAAGTCAATGAGATACCTCTATAATTAGAGGGGTCAGATTTGTTCCCCTTTTTATGAATTAAAGTAATCAGACTTTTGTTCCATAATTTTGGGAAGCTGCCTTTCATAAATACTAGGTTAAAAAGTTTTAATAGGGGTTCTAATAATACTGGCATACCGCATTTAATCATTTCGTTAGAAATTAAGTCTTCAGCTGATGATTTACCATTTTTAAGTGTTTTAACTGCATTTAAAATTTCAGCTGGCTGAATGTGTTTATTAAATTCGTTGTCAGAGTTGCATGTGTTTAGTGTCTTTTTTAAGGCTGTTAATTTTTCAATAATTATGTCATGGAATTTATTGTTTTGGATATTAGAAGTACTGTTCATTTTTTTAAAGTAGTTTATAAATAATTCTTGATCAAAATTGTTTTCCTCTTTTATTTCTGAAAGAGAACTTAATTTGTTAAGTAAATTCCAAAATGTCTTTGGGTCTTTTTTCATATTTAGTGAAATTTGGTCACAGATTTGACTCTTGTAACTTCTTTCTTCTTGTTTACACCTTCTTCTTAATTTAGATTTGAATGAGTAAAATGATTTTCTATAGGATCCATTGTCTGGAAACTTATTTACAAGTAAACAGTACTTTTTAACTGTAGTATGGAGGTCATGACAAGAGTCTGAGAACCATGGTTTTTTATTTTTCTTAATAGGCCTATTCATGATTTTCTTTTGAACAAATTTAGTGGATAAAAGTGCTGTATCACACAAAATAGCATTGAATTTTTCAACAGCTCAATTACAATCAATCTGTTTATCATTTACAAATTCATCTAGTCTTTGTTTTACATGTGAGTTTTGAATGTTTGTAGTATAACAATCAATTGCTTTGTTATCCCAAATAAATTTACCAGGGAGAGGATCTAATTTTGTCTCTATAGTTTTACATTTGTGAAAGCAAGTAAGTAAAGAGCAACTGATAGGACAGTGATCTGATATTGGCGTAAAATCACTAACTTTAAAGTTTCCTATGCATTGTAATAAATTAGAAGACACAAGTGTATAGTCTACAAGACTGGAACCATTATATGTTATACATGTACATTTGCCCAAAGGGTCTCCAATAGTTCTTCCGTTCAGTATTCTGAGTCCGGATTCTTTACATAAATCAATTAATAACTTTCCACTCTTATTTGCAGATTTTGAATCAAGATTATTTCTTAAACTATGTGAGTCAATTGAATAATCTTAAACATTTCGATATATAACTAAAACATCTTTGGTTCACAGAATATATTTCAATGCATATGATATATAATTGTATCTAACAAAAAATCATTTTACAACACATTATAACATTTTAAGACAAATACCTAATGCATAATTATCTAATCACTTTAAAAGCACACATACATTTGAAACAATCCTTCTTTTATACACAAAATAACATTTCATACGTCATATGTGTTCTTTCTCCTGCCATTTCAATTAAGGGTATCCTTTTAAAAACTCCTTGAGTGCCATGACTTTATCAAAAATTTGAGATGAGACCACTTCTTTCACACCAGAAAGGTGAGATATCTAAACATTATCAAATGTTGAAACCAAATTTTTACTACAATTAAGTGATCTACAGAAAGGGTTTCATCTGACCGATAATTATTTCACAATCAAGAAATAAGTCTTGATAAAAAATTTAAGTTACTGGTTTTTGCTTGAGAGTTTGGAATGCAATTATTATCATCTATTATACTCCTGCTGTATGGTCACACTGATGCCACTTACATTTCTTGAATATTGAAAATGTAAATGACATAAAGATATATCAATTCCTACTGGATAAATAGAAGAAACTTTTTTCATTCTCAAGATACGATAGTTATTTCTAAGCTAAGATGGGAACATAGAATAGGGATTAAGTTAATAGGCTATCCAAAATGAATGAGATATAATAACAGCTGTTGTTTAAACTGATCATTTGTCATTTATTTGTTAAACTATTCATGCACCAATTATTTCATGTTTTGTTTAATATGTCATGAAAATATACTGAATATAAGCAATACATATAGTATCAATCAAGAATTTAAGTTAATGTAGGGTTTGTCCTTGATTATAACTTGTTCTGTAAATCAAAAATTCAAATTGGAAATAATATTGATTGTCAACATTTTAACAAATTGCTGGCATTGATGACATGATTGAGGAAAATATTGGAATGATGATAATAGTGGATGCTAAACATACAGTTGTAAATCTGTCAACAACATACAGGGCAAGGACATGACTAGTGATGTGATTATGTGCTGGACCTACAAGCTAAGCTACCAAAATACTAACATGGTAAAAGTTCTAAGTCCCTCAGGCAGACACATTAGTATGACTACAAGACAATCAGTCTCAATATTACAGACATTTACTGTGTGTCTAGCAGTAAGGTCACAAACAGATTAAATATCTTTATTGTCTCACAAGATGATATGCTTCACACCAATCAGACATGAAATTCTGACATCAAGACAATAAACTTTACTCTCACTTCAAATTCTGTATGCTCAGCAAACTAGAAGAACAAATTAAGCCTTTTGTTTGACTAAGTGTGGGATGAACATAAATTGAACACATGGCCTATCATAAATAATGAAACAATGGCTTAACCTTGATTATATGGGACTTACCTTCTTAAATCAAATCACTTTCTCAAAAATACACTATTATACAAATAAATACATATTAACATATATATATGTACATCATCTATACAAGAGACATGATTCTTAATGGGACACATTCATGCTTATATTGAGCAAATAATATAATTAACCACAAATTAAAACATTGTGTGAATAAACATAATAACTATCTAAGTACTACTTCTATGAGAAAAATATGAAGAATACAGAGTTTGGTACTATGCATTATACATGTGACTGTTTCTGTTGTTTAGCTATCCAAAGGGGTACTGCCATTGCCTGAGGAACTCTTTCTACTGAAATACATTATACATGTGACTGTTTCTGTTGTTTAGCTGTCCAAAGGGGTACTGCCATTGCCTGAGGAACTCTTTCTACTGAAATACATTCATCAAAACTTTCTGAAGCACGGTAATATTGTAACAACTCCTGGATAGCCTGTTCTTCAATCTGTAAACATATAAAATTAATCTTCATTGACATATTCAATGGAGTAACTGCAAACAGTCAAAATTCATGATAAGAAAGTTGCATACTTCCTTATGTGAAAGGTTAGGTACAAAAAATAAATGACTACATTCAATCAAATCAAATAACCTCATGATGACAGTACAAAGTCACATTGGGCAAAGTCTTTCTGGATAGTCAGTAGATTTCTGGTAGGGTCTTGCAAAATATTTTATAACTTACCAGTATTTTCCTTATAAGAATTTTTGTGAAATGAGTCTCTGTTCTGTTAGTTCTTCTCACTTCTTTTAATACCAAACATAAAACCTCTATCCATCACTTTCTTTGAAAATGCAGAAATCAAAAAAATTAAAAACAATTTCACTGCCCCTACAGGTGTTAATGTTAAGTTTGGGTCATCTAGGAACTAGGATATATAGCTTGTTTACTCTGTAAAGTTTTGAAATATTTTGCAATAAAAACATTACCTGTATAAGTCCTAGTGGCTTATTAGTTGTACGTGCCAGTGTCTGATGTTTCTGAATTTCATCTTTAACAATCTCTGTAAAACTAAACGAATTGGCTGCTGCTGCCTCTTTTCTCTGTTGCCATGGATTCACAGATTCTGTAGGACTTTTGGGGCTCTCAATAGTAGTTTCTGATACAGATTCCTTTCTCTGATGTACTGCACTTGTAGGAAGGCCCCAACTAAAAATATATTTCAAATATCATTTCTTTATTCATGTGTAAAAAAAGTAAATCTTTTCAAGAATATTTTATATTTTTTGACCTTCATTTGGAAGGGAAAATCAAATATGCAATTCACCACTTTCACTAATCTCACATTTTGTCCACTTTTCAAAAATCACAGAAAATCAAGAAATAATTTTAGAATTAACAATATCATAATAAACCAGGTGTACATCAATAACATGGGTGAAAAGGGACACCTTAAAACTTATTTTTATGCTTTGTATTTATGGACAGTCTTAAGACATCATAAGCTGACTTTGCAAGGGCTGTATAGCCAGCAAGGTCGTTAAAAACTTTCATTTGTTGGCATCATAGGATAATTTGTTTCAGAAAGATACCTGTCGGACACTCAACTTTGAAATATGAGGATGGATCATAGATGCATAAAGAGTGAAAATAAAAGCTCACACTGACTCTTTCATTCAGGTGAGCTATAAATCAAAAATATTTATGAATTTACCTGAATAAATTAGATGCTGACTTTGTTGTAGTTGCTACCTGACCTTTAGACAAAGGCATACTCTTAGTAGACTTTGATGAAGTGACAAGCAGATCTGAAGGTACATAAGTGCTATTTATTTTTTCAGCAGCCTTTTTATTTCTAGGTCCTCTGTCATTCAAATTCTGGGCACCTTGTCCTGACTTTTGTTGTGTACTCTGATGAGAGTTCTGAGCACTTTGTCCTGACTTTTGTTGTGTACTTTGCTTGACACCTTGGGCACCTTGTCCTGACTTTTGTTGTGCATTCTGATTTAAGTTTTGGGCACATTGTCCTGACTTTTGCTGTGTATTCTGGATCTTTTTATCCTCAATCATTAAATCTCTAAATGACTTTGCTACTTTACCAACTTCACCCCTTAAAAACAATGTAAATACAAAATGAGTTATTCGAGGAGAAAACAACAGCTAGAATGAAAGTTCTTTTATTTGTACAGAACAAGATCTTTGAAATCTTGTGTTTAACCAGAAAGTACAAAAAAGATGAATTTGGAAACAATAGAGAAGCATATTTAACATTAACATCTGTTATGACAAATTTTACAAATCATAATATATTCAAAATTCCTGGAACCAATAATTTTACCATAATATTAATGTCCTTCCTTGAAACAATATAATTTGTAAATCTCAAATAGTTTGCTATGAATGATTTAAACTGATTCTCCAAAGTTGAATTAGTTAAAGTAACCTCATTGAATAATACCTTCTTGCTGTGATGTAATGAAATAAGCATTGTGTCATAGGAAATGTATTTATTAAGTGCACACATTTGAAAGTGGTTTATTACTGACATACCATGGACAAGCTGCTTTGATTTGCTCTGACTCTATATTGTTATTTTGACTGGTATCTTCTGTGATTTGTCTTTTTTGTGCAGGTGCTGATTTAGCTTGTTGTTTCTTTACATCCTTCCAGGAGAATCTCTTCTGTGACGGACTATAATGATATAGCAATAAAAAAAAATATGAAAAGATAAAAAGAAAAAAAAGAAAAAAAAGAAAAATCATTTGTTTTGTTTGTTTGGTTTAACACAATCATGTAAATATTTGTAATTGTTATGGTAGTGATTTCATTGGAAATTGACAAAATGAATGTGTTAAGACTATTGAAATCTATTATACAGTTATTTCCAATCTTTATCACATCTTAGAGGTTTATACAAGTTTTTTCTTTCTTAAATGACCATCATCATTTCATCATATATGTGTTATACTTCAGAAGTAAGATACTCCAATATCCCCAAGCCAGATGGTCAACCTGGTCCTAACATATTTGATATAGATTGAAATCATTTCTAAAATAGGGAATGGCTTTGAAGTTTCATTTGTTTATTTGAAATTTAAATAATAGGTTGTACCTTGTAGATTTTGTATGATCTTTATCTTCTTCTTCCATGATCTGTCTTAAGTCTGTACCTTGGACCTTTGTTTCATTGTATGACTGTGGAGATTTAGGCCACACAGGTCCTGGGGATGGACTTGATGGAGTTGGACCCCATTTTGATCCTCCAGGAGGTACTGTGATAGACACAGGAGAAGACTTGTCTCTGTTGGTTCTGTCTTCCATTGTTATATCCTAAAACAATAAGACAACATTAAGAACTTTTGTATATATCAACAAATTTTCTAATTAACATATGAATTGAGATTTCTACACAAACCTGAAACTAAGAACTAATGTGTCTTTGGAGATTGTTTGAAGTTAAGGACTTGCTTTAACTTTGGACTGTTTCCATAAAAGTTTTTAAGTTTGTATTATTATTGTTATGTCCGTTTGTTTACAGAAAGTAGAATTAACAAGGCTATGAATAACCTCCATGGAGGAGAGTTGTCACATTGTCAATCAATCAAAGAGCATATTCTTATTCAATGCTCAATAATACTAACTATGTAATGTATGTATACATATATACCTTGAATACAGGTTCTGTTGGACTAGATACCATGTCTACTTCTGTTATTTCATCATCTGACTTCACACTTATATCAGAACTTATAGAAATCTGTCGTTGTCTTAGTGAACCAGACTTATCTACCTCCTCCGACATACTCTTATTTCTACTCCTCCTTTTCTTAGATTTACTCTTCCTGGTTGGCGTTTCAAAGCTGTCTTCCATTTTAGGGCCCTGTGCTATTTCCTCTAAGTATGCTTTATCAGGGCCTTCATCCCAAGGGATGATAATTCTCCTACACATTACAGGCACCTGTTCTCTGTAGTAGGACATCAGGTCTCCTATTACTTCATCACTCAAGATATCTAAATACCTGGAAATGAATATGAAAAGTAAATGATAAATCAAATCAGTTACAGTGGTATTTTTGGATGTAGAAAACTTGAAGTCATTTTTAAACATTAACGAAAACTGAAGAATTAACATGATGACTAACTCTAACAATGTTTTTGTAATTATTTTATTTTTCAAGATGAAACATGTGAAATTTCATAATACAGTATTAGACACAAGTATAAAAAGTTAAATAACACTTGTAAGATCAATTAAATCATAATGGTATAATAAGATATAAATATTACAATTGATTTTGTTAATTTAATGCTGCTTCTAACAATTGCCACTTCTGATCCATTTTAATCTTTTGTGTAGGGGTTAAGAAACATACTTTAAATATTCTATCCCACCATATTTTGTGGGCAATACGCTCTTACATCTACATTTGTATATGTAGTATTTAAGTAACAACAAAATATTATTAACTGTTTTACTGTTGACAAAATCCTCAGACACACCTAAAATGACCTCTTTTGCACTAAAAGGCAAGAAGATGTCATAATTTCTAATCCAATCTATAATGGAAAACCAGAAGTTTTGTGTTACATTACATTCCCAAAAAGTGTGAAAAACATTTTCTATAACTTCTGAACAAAATGTACAAAGTTCAGTTTCTTTTAATTTACATTTATATAAAAAGGAATTACATGGTAAAATCCTATGAACAATCTTAAATTGAAAATTTTGTAAAAACGATTTCTTGTTATAATGAAGGGCATGGAATAAATAGCATTCCAATCTTCAATCTGTATATTTAAGTCTATTTCCCATTTGTTACGGGAAGATAGTGATAATACTTTATTATCCTCCAGAAATAAATTATAGAAAAATTTACAAAATTTTGGTTCTTTTTTAACTTTATCTACTAATTTATTTTCAATATTATCAAGTTTAGAACTACCTTCTATCCTACTTTTCCATCTATTTGGAATAGCACTTAAAATACCATAAAACTCTACAAAATTAGTCTTGATATTATACTTTTTCTCAAATTCTTCATATGAGAATAATGTATTATTATCTGACACCAGATCATTGATAAAAAATATACAACTCTAACAATGTTATTGATATGATAATTCATAATTTTATCACAGAATATTTTACTCCCAGTAAAAACCTATTTTAAATAAAGTTAACCAAGTTACAAAATATATAATCAAAGATAGTTACAAACCTTCCTTCCATCAATGCAGCTAAATTAATATGTATATACTGTTGACATGTGGACTTGAGTTGTGTAGCATTGTAGAGACTTGAAAACTCAAGTAATTCTCCAACATTCTTAAAGGTCACTGAAAATATATATAGATAAAAGTTATTTAAATTGCAAGTATCTATAAAATAATAGTGAACAGTTCTAGATGTGTTTGCTATATTTTGCAAAAGCTATAACAGTGTCTAATATGTTCACTTCTGAATATGTTCTTAATTTGTAGAATTGATAGTTTTATTCTAATGCTTAGTCTTACTATAGCAAAAAATCGTGAATTTTTCAATGCATTCTTAGTCATAACTGAAATTGTTCCCCATCCTTGATATGTAAGAAATGTTTGCCAACAATTAACAGTAGCCAATTGATATTTAAAAATGCTACACTGGAACTTTGCAACAGATTAAATAGGTTGTTTATACTTATTGATTAATAAATATACATACCTAGTTGTGACAGTGATGTTTCACACATTTCCTTCAGTCTGACAACTAACATCTGATCTGCTACCACTAAGATATTACATAACAGCTCTACATTGTCTGTATCTATAAAACAAAAAGTGTTCTTTACAATATGAACAATATTCAATATTATTGCATAGCAATATAATATTTCCCACAGAAAGTAACCAAAAGTTAGCGTGCAATAAATCTTCAAAATTCATGACGTCATCAACGACAAAATCTTAGTTTAAACAATTTTTTACTTTCAAATATCATATTGCTATACAATAAAAGGGTTATTGCATGAATATTGGGGAATATTGTCCCTCGTAGAACATATATTGCACTCGCAAGCTCGTGCAATATAAAGTTCTACTTGGGACAATATTCCCCAATATTCATGCAATAACCCTATAATACAAAATGATTGAGAAATGGGTAGGGTAGTTGGACAGGATTTTTTTCATTACATATAAGACATATGACAAAAGCTATATTTAGAGTCAGTATATGTAATACAATTACAAGCATAAGCTATGAAGAGCTTTTAAAACAGACAGAACAAAATTACAACAAACAAAACATATATATCAAGTCATGCACACATACAATTAAACATGACAAATGTTTTATATATTTTTTATGACTTTGCATTAAAAAAAATTAACACTTTATAATCTTAGGATTATTGTAACTAAAATAACAAATTTATCCTATGTCATTTAAGAAATGATTGATTTAAAAAAAAAAAATATATTTTTAAAAGACACATATATGTATTGTAAAACTAACCTGTGATTACAACAGATTTATCAGTATAGAGATAATCCAGTAATATTTCTAACACTTCTCCCGTCACTGGAAGGTTTAGTGATTTGGTATTAGATGTCTGAAATTACAAATAAAGTCTATATAAATCATGCATGGCAATATTAGTTGCATTTAATTTTTTATGTTATAAAGCTTGGTTGAATCTTTAGACTTGTATTTCTAGGATGTATTACCATTTCCTTTTAAAGATTTTCCATGTTCATGCTATGAATAGTTTCCATAATCAGAAGTTAAACAAGACAGAATAATATCATTTATTTATGTCAAATTATGATCATGTTCAAGTTTTTAACCTGAATTTTTCAGTAATAATTTTTTTCTATAATTAGACTGACCTCCACCCATCCACAACTCAACATACTCTGGAAGTATTCCAGTCTGGCCACTAATATACATTTGTGACACATAAATTCTACACCATCTTCTGATTGAATACACACATCATATAGACCCTTCCTGTAAATTAAAGTTTTATTGGTATTATAGTCAACATGTTAGGGACGACATCAAAAGATCGATGTAGGATAAAAAACTTAAATCAAATAGTTTGGGGGTGGGGGGTCAACATTGCTGCAAGTTTTGTTAATCTAAAATCGATTTTACATATATCCCTATTGGTCAATCAATTTTTCCCAAATTAAGTTAAGAAGGGGGTGTGGGGGTCAGTGAAAAAACTATGTGAATTAAGTTTTTCATCCTTCATTGAACTTTTGATGTCGTCCCTTATATTTACATATGGCTTTCATATAATTATTCAATCTATTGCCATTTGAGGTTGGTCTTCCCATTTTCATTTCTCTTTTTTATATAGCACTTATTATATCATATTCTTGTCAATTGAGATAATCTGGTGTCATGTTATTGCAAATCGAACTGTAGCTCTCCAGGTTGTGTGATTTAAATAAGTATTTAGAATATTTGTATCTTACAAAAAATGTTTACTGTTGCTAAAAAGAACAATTAATTCAAGGAATCTATACAATAACCATAATGTTTTAATGTTATGTCATTATTGATACTTGAATTTTGAGAATTACTTAAAGTGAAAGTGGAAAATGAGTGGAAATCTGATTCCTATAACGTTTAGATTAAATTTGGATGAATGTTCATATTACCTGACTAACGAAATACACTGAAGAAATTTTAGGAATTAAAGTTTGTGGGTGAATGAATTGTCTATTACACTTACTCTCTTTGTCTGTCAAACATAATTGCAGGCTTAGGCAAAAATCTGTTTGGTAATAGATCTATTTTACCTCCTATGCACTTAACAGCTTCTAGTCTGAAATATAGAAATAAAACATCAGGAAAACATTCTACTTTCTGACAGATAAGACACAATTAAAGCAGATTTAAGATTTATGTTTGCTTGAAACTATACACTGTAAATTCAAACATTTGTGTCATGCTTTTATCATTGTGAAAATTAAGAACGAGTAGGTTTTGAAAAAAAGAACTCCACTGCAAAATTGATAGCCTTATTCGTATGCAGCATTTCCTGAAATCACACTATAAATCTCTCTTTTCAGGCTATTGTTAATTAATGAACCGGCAAATGAATTGATTACCAACAGTCTCTTCCGCACATATAGCTATCTGTTTTTATTCATATCTATCAACTTTTTGAAGTGTTTGATGTATTTCACTACATACATACATACACTTTATATACCTTTTAGGTAACCCTTTAATGCCATATTTCTTTGCCAAATCTTGTAACATTTTGACAGGATTTGTTGACTTCACTTGTTTCTCATCCTTTTTCCCAGCATGCCCTTTCTTTTTCTTCAGTACTTCAAAGGCTGACGTTGTATGCGGAGAGGTTATAACAGCAGTGTCCATAACTTTACCAAGAAAATCGTCCTCAGCTCCAGACTCAACAGATATTTTTGAAAGTTCAAATTTTGCACCAGGGGTTAAAAGGTCACAAGTGTCAGTGTAAATAAATTTGACCAATTGATCAAAGATATCCGGATGAGTCCCCTGTACTGTTATTACAGAAGTATCGTCATCTTCCATTTTCTTACTCTCTGCCAATAATTTGTGGAAATAATCACATCTACTCAAAAGGATATATTTATGTGCTATCCATGAATGGCCACCAATCTGAAAATATAACAAAATTATATATAACTATGAGTATGAACAAGCATTCTGAGTGTATGGCAATACATAGTCCCCTACTGGTTAAAAATTCATTGTACTGGAACAATATGCTACTTGATCTATAACTAGTCATGGTGAAAACATTAAAATAAATATCAGTCAATATCTTCAGTCATGATGAAAAAAGGTTGGAAAAATTATTATTGAAGTGAACTTTCTGATTTAAAATGAAAGACTATAATTCTGCACAAAATCATCAGACCAGAACAAAACTTGAACTTGAAATGTAACATCTCATGATCAAACTATACACAAATTATCAAATCAAATCAATATCTTTTAGCATGGCAAATAAAGTGAGGAAACTGATTGAGTGAATAAGCCTGCACTAAACTATCAGACTCAAACAAAATTTGAGTTTGATCCATACCTTGTCATGATTAATCTATTTCTCTAAATCTTTGTCAATTATCCCTTTCTGCACCCATTGTATAAAAAAAATTAATCAAGATGTGGTTGGATTGATCTCAGTTCTTCGTTGGTTTTAATCTGATTATGACATGGAATTTTCTTTCTTTCCTCTGAATTTCATATTGTGATGGCATCAAACAAGAGGCTCTCAAGAGCCTGAATCGCTCACCTGAATTTTTTTGGTTTAATCTCTCATCAATGATTATTTTGTCTTTTCAATTTATTTAAATGTTCTTTGAATCGTCCTATTTTCTTCAAAAGCCAAAAAAAATCATTTTCTCCTATGTTCTATTTTAGCCATAGGAGCTATGTTTCTTGACATACAAGGAAATGAAATATAAAATTTATACTAGATACTCTGAAACTCTGAAACTCATTTAGCCTAAGTTTGGCTGAAATTGATACAGCAGTTTCATAAGAGAAGATTTTTTAAAGTAAGTCAACATGATGAACAAATTGTGAAAAAAGTCTTTGAAGGGCAATAACTCCTAAAGAGGTCAATTGACAATTTTGGTCAAATTGACTTATTTGTAGATCTTACTTTGCTGATCATATTTGCTGTTTACAGTTTATCTTTATCTATAATAATTTTCAAGATAATGACCAAAAACTGCAAAATTTCCTTAAAATTACCAATTAAGTGGCAGCAACCCAACAATTGGATGTTTGATTCATCTGAAAATTTCAGGGCTGATAGATATTGACCTAATGAACATTTTTACTCCATGTCAGATTTGCTCTTAATGCTTTTGTTTTTGAGATATAAGCCAAAAACTGCATTTGACCCCTATGTTCTATTTTAAGTAACGGCGGCCATGTTTTTTGACGGATCAAAAATCAAAGCACACACTTTGTGCAGGATAATCTAAGGAACAACCATGCTAAGTTTTAACCAAATCCATTCAGTAGTTTCAGAGGAGAAGATTTTTTAAAGTTGGCAAATATGATGAACAAATTGTGAAAAATTGTCATTAAAGGACAATAACCCCTTAAGGGGTCAATTGACAATTTTGGTCATATTAACTTATTTGTAGATCTTACTTTGCTGATCTTTTTTGCTGTTTACAGTTTATCTTTATCTATAATAATATTCAAGATAATGACCAAAAACTGCAAAATTTCCTTAAAATTACCAATTAAGTGGCAGCAACCCAACAATTGGATATTCGATTCATCTGAAAATTTCAGGGCTGATAGATATTGACCTAATGAACATTTTTACTCCGTGTCAGATTTGCTCTTAATGCTTTCGTTTTTGAGATATAAGCCAAAAACTGCATTTGACCCCTATGTTCTATTTTAAGTAACGGCTGCCATGTTTTTTGACGGATCAAAAATCAAAGCACACACTTTGTGCAGGATAATCTAAGGAACAACCATGCTAAGTTTTAACCAAATCCATTCAGTAGTTTCAGAGGAGAAGATTTTTTAAAGTTAGCAAATATGATGAACAAATTGTGAAAAATTGTCATTAAAGGACAATAACCCCTTAAGGGGTCAATTGACAATTTTGGTCATATTAACTTATTTGTAGATCTTACTTTGCTGATCTTTTTTGCTGTTTACAGTTTATCTTTATCTATAATAATATTCAAGATAATGACCAAAAACTGCAAAATTTCCTTAAAATTACCAATTAAGTGGCAGCAACCCAACAATGGTTTGTTTGATTCATCTGAAAATTTCAGGGCTGATAGATCTTGACCTAATGAACATTTTTACCCCATGTCAGATTTGCTCTAAATGCTTTCGTTTTTGAGATATAAGCCAAAAACTGCATTTGACCCCTATGTTCTATTTTAAGTAACGGCGGCCATGTTTTTTGACGGATCAAAAATCGAAGCGCACATTTTGTGCAGGATATACTAAGGAACAATCATGTTAAGTTTCATTCAAATCCATTCAGTAGTTTCAGAGGAGAAGATGTTTGAAAAATTGTTAACGACGACGACGACGACGTCGACGACGACGACGACGACGACGACGACGACGACGACGGACGCCAAGTGATGAGAAAAGCTCACATGGCCTTTTAGGCCAGGTGAGCTAAAAAGGCGACCATGCCTGATGACGTCACATAGAAAAACACATCTTTTTGCAGATCATTCAAAACTAAGGAATAACTTTGCCTTCATATTGTTTGAAAATCATTAGAGAAACAGATTCCACCACCAAAAACTGTAATACTATATTTATCCACTCTCGATAGTTATATTTTAAATATTTAAAATGCTTGGTGAGTCTCTTATTTTAAATTTGAAAATTTAACTGTCTCAAATGGATGAATATCGTATCACACTGGATGCAGTGGTGAATCTATATAAATCAATTATCAAATCAATATCTTCAAGCATGACCAACTAGAGTGGAAAACTGATAATTTAAGTCAATTTTCTATGTCCAAGGACCATAACTTTGCCCAAATCATCAGACTGGAACAAAATTTGAACTTTGAAAATTTGACAGATAGACAGACAGTCCAGACTGCAAACCTTAAGTCCTCTTTGACTTTGTCAATAGGGGCCAAAAAAACGGGAATACAAGGCATACCGACCTTTACACAAACTTTTATATGTATATATAAACTAAGTAAAATTGTAAGTTAATAGATCATGATTGAGGGGGAGGGGCCAACTTCCTATCTACTGCTTCCTAATAAAACATTTGCTATTCTCTTAAACTATCATTGGCAAATTGGTAATTACCTTAATAATAACATCATGAATCATATCAAATTCATCAGCTTCTTCCATCAGTTGTTCACAGTCATCTATCATACTAGAAGGACTTATAGATGGTACATCTGTTACACTGAAATAAATTACAAATAATGTATTTGATGTAAACATCTATTAAAATTAGAGAACAATTTTTCAATATCCCTGTTAATGCACTTATTTCATTGGTCCAAGGACAATAATTCCATCTATTTGTTATTTGTTCTGTGATATTTTTACATAAATATCTTATAAGAAATGAATCCAGGAAATACAATGCAATTTCCCATAGAATTTACACTTTCAAGGGACATAACTCCTGTAATATAGAGAATAATACATGGCAAAATCCGTATCATATATCGTTTCATCCTGAGACATCAATATCAGCCCAAGGGCTGATATTGGTTGAGGGTGATACTGCATGTGATACAGATTTTGCCATGTTTTATACGCTTTATCATATATTTCAACAGAAGACTATTATATTATATGAACTGTTTTCTGATCCATAGCATTGGGTTACCTTCAGTTCTACTTTTGTCTTGTTTCAAAGGCATGAAAAGAACTGCTCAATTACTTATCCGAAGCACCTAGGTTACCTTACAATTTGCGTGCTGTTGTTTTAAAAATATTTTGTTTATTATTGTATTTTTTTGTGTGTTTTGTATTTTTTATAGTTGCATTTAGTGTGCCAAAAAATATGAAAACTTGATTTTTGGATAGTCCACCAAGATATTGCTGATATAAACATTTGTTATCAATTTTATACAATTGACAAGAATTGTATGTGTGATAGCTCTTATAAGGCCAGATAGATAGAACCACAGACTTTACAAAGGGCATAATTCCTTTATAAAATAGTTGATCATACAGGTCAAAGCAAATGCTGATATCAACCTTTGATATTGATTAACTAAAATCTGGCATTAATTGTACAACCAGAGTCTCTGCCATACAGATGGAAGCCCTTATTTTTTTTGCAGCAGAAGATAACTAAAATTTAAAGAAAGAATAACCCAATGAAAGAAAGAAAGAAATAACATCAGATTAGATTTTAATAAAGTCACTCAAAGATACAATTAAATGTAAAACAAATTCCATTACATTTAATACCCAAACCATGCTTTTAATACGTTTTACTCACCACAGATTAGGTTTTGACTGTAGAACAGTAAAGTTTCTTCCTTTTCTGTCACAGAATATTTGTGTAGCTCTATGTATGTTAGGAAGTCTTCTCAATAACACATCCTCTATCTCATCTTTAAGTAACAAATCAATTAATCTCATCTTACCAAAATCATCATCTCCAGTTGCTGTACAATGAAAACATAACAAAGTTAGAGAAGATAAGAAAATAAGTCTACAATGATTGAGTTTTCAAGACTAGTTTTATTTTTCTTACTAAAAGATTTATGTATGATTGGTGTGATTATGAGACTTTACAAAACTGTTAGTGTTTCTTTCCACCTATAGCAAATCCTTACAGTAAAAGTTTTGACCGAAATAGAATTTGGGTCATGAAATCAATCTGTATAACAAGCCAGGAATTTTACCAACAGTCAACTCATCAGTATCAGCAGTAAAACTTACTAAAAGAAAGCAGAAAGTAGAATGAACATTAACAATTAAGACACAATAAGTTTATCTCAAATTTTTCAGATGTAAGTGCTTCAATTATATTTTGGCCATATTGACATTTTGTACAGGTTTTCCTTTGGTTTTTTTTATAGTCTATTGAGGATTAATTAAGAAAATAGCGTAAAACATAGAAATTATACAAAATTTAAGAATCACATGCTGAAATTCACCTTTGAGTTGAAACAGTTGATCAACAAATTGAAAATTTTTATGAAATATGTTATATATACTGTACCATTAATTGAGTTCTGACGAACAATATCTTTTGGCGTAGACTTCTTAGGATTGATGGTACCAATGAATGCTTCTCCATTATCTGTTACTATGGATACTGAATTTAAACTGAGGCAGACATCTTGAACAAGAATTTGTCTCCTAATGGCCCATCTACATCTTTTAAGGACAGGACTGCTGGTCCTCCATATAAATATCTACAAAATATTGATTTTGATAGAAAATTATTTCATGTATGATTTTTTTCATTGTTGAATCTGTGGAACATTAATCACAAATAACATTCCTATCTCTTGCTGAATTCCATTTACAATTTTTAAATGACTGAATTTATGGTCACAATAACCCACTTTCAGTGGAAGAAAGACATAGCTACTTTACAATATATAACAATGATTGTAAATCGCATGGTATCTGCTTATTGCATTTATATTAAAACGCATTTTCCTAATAACATCTTTAGTAAATCCACAGGGGAAGGGGTCTCTTCCTATATGAAGATATATACAGATGTGCCACTGGAATGGTGCCTTTTTTTTACACATCAAATATATCAATGGGTTGGGATTTCACCAAGGTAATATGTCAATGGGTCAATGATTTTCATCTTTTGATTAGAATTTTGTATCAATGCTGTTTTATCGTTTAAAATCAAGTCAGGATGTAAAAAAATTAATATGTGTTAACTGAGGAATATGTGAATGGGTTAGGATTTTGCCATGAAATATGTTTATGGGTCAGGATTTCACAAGACTACAATATATGAATGGAGGGTATTTTTGAAATCCCAGCTGCACATCCGTACCCAAAAACCGATGTTGACACCCCCTCCCCCCGTGAGTAAATCACAGTGTCTACGAAGTCTAAAAGGAGAGGAATTAAGCTTATCATGTATGAATCATATAATTTAGTTTTTATGTCAGAAGGATAAATGAACTACTAAAATCTACAGGAAGTTCAATAAGTATCTTAGAACTGAAATACGTTCATATTTAATTAGCCATGACATATATAATGGAGTCTTATACTTTTGGTGATATTTTGTTGTGTTCAATTAGACCATAATGAATTTAGATTGTGATACCTTTCCAGGAAGACCATATTGTAAGAGTATGGTGAGTTCTGTGCCTCCTTTCTCCCTCAATACATCCATGTCAGTGTTATGGTCAAGGTTACCTCCAGATACACTCATTTTTACTATATCTTGCCATCTGAAATTAATAGAATTTACTTTGATCTTTAAAACAGGAAGCTAAAAAAAAAATACAACAATTTTTTTATTGAGTTATAATATTGTCGATTTTTTATCTATGTAAATGGAGACACCTTATTTTAGAAGGCATTCAAAAGATCCTTCAATTGTAAATGTTAATTGAATTTAACTTGTCATAACTTTAAAATGTTACATCATGTATACACTGTGGATTCATTATTATTCTTTGGATACCAATTTAAGTGGGTTTCCTGAACACAGGTGAACCATGAGTTAAATGTTCAACTACGTATAAATACAAATTTCTACAAAGTTGTATCCAGACTTTGACAGAACCAAGAAATCACATATCCATGAAAATGCAATCCACAAAGATAAATGAATCCACAGTTCTATAAGAATTCACGATGAAGAAAGGCAATAATGTTCAAGTTATTTCATTTGTAGTTAATTACACATGATGGGTGCCACATGTGGAGCATAATATGCTTACCCTTATGGATCATCCCTGATTTTTGCTTTGGATTACTGTTGCTCAATCTTTAGTTTTCAATATTTTGTAGTCTGTTGGTTGTCCTTTTGTTCTTTTTTGTTTTTACCATGGAATTGTCAGTGTCTTGGACATATAAGTTTAAATACCGCTTTGGCATCTTCTATCTCTTTTTGCATGCCCTTGTATGATATCGTGTGCATGTGCATTTATGTCTTTTTCTAGTTTTACACTATAATATTAATTTTAGGAAAAGACTATTCAATTTCAACAAATTTCTAGTTAGGCATACAATAACATAGTTATGACTCCCTTCCTTCATTATGATATTTTTTTTGAAAAAGATACTACCGGTACCTTCTCTGTCAAATTTTGACAACATAAATGAAAACGAATTACTAACTTTTTCCTACACTGATATTCGTGCAGTACATAGATGTCTCCTTGAGATGTCAGAAATAGAGTTACTTACTTTGAAGCTATTTTCCTACACTGGTATTCATGTAGTACATAGATGTCTCCTTGAGATGTCAGACATACGACAGCTGCATCAGAACATTCGACCTTCTCAAAGAAAATGTCCTTGTGATTCAGTGCTGACACCTGTCTTAAAGGACAAAATCTGTCTTGACTCTTTGGATGACCTGTGAAAATAGATAAAACTTAAACAACTTTTACCCTTTCATTGGAAACTTAAAGTGAATTAACTTGAATTTGGTATTACATTTCCTGTTGAAAGAGTGACTTTACATACAAATGACAAGTGTTCACCTCCAACTCATCTGAAAATGGTCATAACCCAACCTTCAAATGTATGCCTAGGCTGTAGATTCAAATCAATATCTCTGTATCTTTAACACTATGAATGCTCTTTTCGTTGAATTCCAATAAAAAAATTGGAAACAAAGTTGTAAAATGTTCAATTTCACTCTGATAAGTGATTTGTGCTTTAAAATTTTCAGTTGAATAGCTGCTCTATATGTATATTTTTTTGTTCCTTTGATGGATTGATTATCCTTAAATAATATCTTAAAGTAGCTCAACAGTTTAATATCTAACAAACCTAGCTGTCCAGCATTAAGTCCACACGTAAACACAGCATGGTTAGTATACACAACAGAATGGAACCTTCCAGCACATATCCCTTTAATCTGTTTCCCTTTTAGTACCTTACCATTTATCTAGAATAAAAACAATCTTATCATTATTAATCTAATAAAATCAACTTTTGCAAAAGGCAATTATTCTAATACATTACAATTAGATGTAATGCATCACAGCTTGGAAAAATGCACAAAATTAAAATAAATTCTGTCAATGAATATGTTTCTTAATTGACAAACCAACCTTTTGGATTTGATCTGCTTTCCTTTTAGCAAGGATACAGAATCTTAACTTATAAATGGTACAGAATATTTTGACTGACAGACAATCAAAAGTTTGAATCTATACTTACAGTCTTAGGTAATAAAGACTTTTTAACTGTTTGTCCAAGCTGATGACTTTCATTCAATCCACAAGAATATACAATTCCACTGAAAGTATATGCATAAAAACGTTTATTGTAGTTTAATTGAGTCCTCAGGTCCTTAGTTAATTTATGCATCATTGTCATTTTGCTTAGTTTCTTTTGTTGCCTATTCTGTCATCAGGCTCGGACTTCTGTTTAACTGAGTTTTCCTGTGCATACTGTTGTGTGTTTGTTTATTCTACATAAGCTTGACAAATTCCCCTTTTCCATTCTCAATTTTATTGTACCTTACAAGTCAACAGTGTCGAGCAGCAAATAAAATATGAGGTAATTTTGTTCAATAGTATTGGAGAAAATAATTCTAAGCTACATGTAATTTAAAATATCAGAAAACATGAAGTAGGACTTCAAGAGATCTGAAAAGTGCTTAAAATTCATGCCTGTCAACTTGCTGAAGTGTTTTTGATAAGTGTAAAGACAATATTTGTTGGACAGACAGGCAGATGAACAAGGTGATTGCATTATATCTCCTCACTCCTAAAATTGGTGTATAATTTGAGATTTCATTCACAAAATGTTAACTTACACAGTTTGTGGTCGGTTTATTTCTAAAATTGTTAAAAAAAATAGTCACCTGTCAACAAGAATTAAGGTATGATCTCTTGCTGCTGCTATTTGTATACAGACTTCATTGTTTAATGATTCCACTTGTCTTGGGACCTACAAAGTAAAGCATACACATTGACTGAAATTACTGTTAAACTCATACTTGGTGCCATTTTATTTTTAATTGGCCCTAGAAAATTGTTTAGTACAATTGATCCAATTAGATTCCTCTTTTCAAATTAGACTTTACTTTTTCTGTCAAGAATATTCCACATGAGAAATAAATGTTGTTAATGTATTGCTTCCTTTTAACAAAAAAAAAACAAAACAATTATATTCATTTAAAAATTTAATCGTTTCTATTAAGATAAAAAGCCATAACACAGTTAAACAAATACCATCAGATAAAATTATTTGGATGGTTCATAGGCCATGATTCAAAGATTTTAGCTTTTTACAAAGTAAAGATTAGGAGCAGAAAGTCTGCCTGTAGAAGATCACTTGTGTACTATTGTTTGTCTGTCTTTTTCTTTTTTTAGCCATGGTGTGGTCAGTTTCTTTTCGATCAATGAGTTTAAATGTTCATCTGGTATCTTTTGCTTCTCTTTTAAACTGCTGACAATAAAAATATTACATATCATGACAATGTTGTTATTTACAGCAAGTAATACAGGATTAACTGAAGTTCAAAAAGATTTTAGATTTTTTTCAAATATAATGACTTCATGTTATATTCAATAACTGTATACAAACCAGACAAGTGTGTTCATCACCATGACCCAGACGACCTCCTTGTCCATGTCCACATGTGTACACCTGTCCACTGTGTGACAGGAAAACACTGTGATATTTACACATCACAATCTGTAATATATAATATGATTAACAACTTAACAAAAACTTGGAGACGAGTGGGTCTTATTTAAAGTAAACATGTATCCATTAATTAATCACTTCAGAAAATCATCTTTATTAATAAAACTTTGCAAAAAAAAACCAATTCTCTTGGTTTATTCTTTGTAATACATTTTCTGTACCTACTATTTTTTTTTTTTTTTTTTTTTTTTTTAACTTTTTGCAACAAGTTCACATTATTTGCTTTGTGGTTTTGTTATCTAGAATTGTTTGTCTAAAATTGTCTTCATCCCATATTCATACAGATTTGAGATATTGATAGAACAGCCAACTGCTTAGATTTTATGTGGGGTATAATACTTTTTGTGTTATTTATTCCACATATGGTATACGAGAAAAATTGTTGATAAAAACTATGTCAAATCCAGAATTTTAGCATCAAGTATTCTAGTCAATAGGGCTTTAGCTAAATTTATGATGAAAAAAGGATTTTTAAATGTTGTTGATTCAACAGAAGTGCATGGATCTGAATGTTGATTAAATATGGCCATTTGCCAGGCTTTTTTTTCCATATATGTAGATACAAGTATGCATACACCATACACCTTTACATTTTTATCTATACTTACATCTTTGACATTAATATCATTTTTAAACATTTCTACTCTCTCTGGGTAAATCCGTCTCTGTTCAGTAGAATGTCCGAGGGTAAAGTTAGTGTTGTCACCCCAAGAATAAACACTGTTAGCATCTATAACAATATATCATCATATTAAGTATTTTGAATATCACAACTATTATTTGTCAAATGTTTTCCTCAATGTATAGAAAACAATATATCATGAAACTCTTGTTGTATGTGATAGGACTTTTATTCAAGTGTAATTCAAAACATTTCTGAAGCTACAAGGATAGTACTGTCAAAAGGTTTAAAAATACTGAAACCCCATTCTTTATAATATTCAGGTAGTTTTATACTGTGATTGAATGAACTGTAATTTCAATTTAATACCAAACTATTTATTGTAAATATATATACATTTGTACAAAGTTTTGACTGGAATTCCAGTTAGATGAATGAAAATTCCTTTGTTATTTACATACATACCTTTATCAGAAAAAGAAACATTAACAGGAACATTTTTCAGGAACAAGTCCAAGGGAGATAATCCTTCATGATCTCTACTGTACAAATCACAATTAAACTGAAATTGAAATGAACAGAATGTTTTAAAATTTTAAAAGATGAATATTATTTTGAACTGTAATCTAACTGTTTATAAACTTTAACCAAATTTCCAGTAACTAAGCTAAACTATACATTTTTCAGTTCTTTAAAAAAAATTGGTCCATTTTTACAATTACTTGTTTCTAAAAGCTTGACATCAAGTTTTAAATTTGAACTGATGTCACTACCTGCACAAGTAGTCTAAAAGCTGCCAACTGTCCATAAAAAGCTGCTCTATGAAGGGCGGTCCACCCAGATTCTACATCTTTAAGGGTGGCATCAGCATTCCTATCAGTCATCAACCATTCAACCACATCACACTTTCCACACGATGCTGCCACATGTAGGGTTGTCCTTCCATATATATCTGTCACTTGTGTAGAAGCATAACAAAGTTTACAGTATGCTTGAATTTCTTCTAACAGCCCCTTTGTTACGGCTGCATTGACTTCTAATGCATGCCGTTTGGATTTACACTTCAACCCACACTCCATATTTACAGATATAGTCTAATGTTTGACTTTAATCACAAAAGAAAGTTGACTTAATAGTTGTAGACTGAAGATAAATAAATACTGTATGTCTTGGTTATAAATACTGGTATTTGTGGCACAGAATTTGCAAAGAAGAAGCACCAATTAACAGCTGGATACCAGCCAAAGACTGGATGCCCACTATAGGGCAACCATAGTGTCTGTGTTTAAAAAGCCATAATGGTAAGATTAACCTGAAATTAAGAAAAACAATAATTAATTGAAATGTAATTACTAATAAAAAAGTCAGTACAATTTTTAGATGCAAATAAAAATATTTTCTTTTCATATACAAATTTTCATTGAATGGTATACTGTATATTGGATACCATTTATTCTCTTGACCAAGTGCTTTCCAATTATGTGCCATATACTATTTTATATATAATTAATTTGTTCAAGTAAGAAGTCATTCTGTTGGACGCTGCATTGTAAAATTGAGAAAGGAAATGGGGAATGTGTCAAAGCGACAACAACCTAACCATAAAGTTGACAACAGCCTAAGGCCACAAACGGGTCTTCAATGTAGCGAGAAACTCCAGCACCTGGAGGCTTCCTTCAACTGGCCCCTTAAAAAGTATGTATACTAGTACAGTGATAATGGACGTCATACTAAACTCCGAATTATACACAAGAAAGTAAAATTAAAAATCATACAAGACTAACAAAGGCCAGAGGCTCCTGACTTGGGACAGGCGCAAAATTGTGGTGGGTTAAACATGTTAATGAGATCTCAACCCTCCACCTATACCTCTAGACAATGTAGAAAAGTAAACGTATAACAATACGCATATTAAAATTCACTTTCAGTTCAAGAGAAGTCATAATATAATCTGTATTGTATTATAAACCAATAAAAATTCGTACTATTCCAATCACCATGTAAATGTATTTTCCTTAATTTAAGCTTGCAAAGAGACATTAAAAACACACAAAGGTGTCAATATTTACACACCCATCGATAAGTTGTCATAAATTACACATGTGGACGCTGGCCAGATTAAGAAGTCAAATCAAGCTGTGATTCATTTCAGCTCTAGACAAGAAGTTCAGTAGCAATAAAATTATGTTAGAAATTTTTTTTGTTGGTGACCTGAACTGTGGACGCTGGCCAGATTAAAAAGTCAAATCAAGCTGTGATTCATTTCAGCTCTAGACAAGAAGTTCAGTAGCAATAAAATTATGTTAGAAATTTTTTTTGTTGGTGACCTGAACTGGGGGGGGGGGGGGGGGGGGGCACGTGCCAGTATACTAGTATGATATCAAGTAGGTGTGTTGTATTCTAAATAGCTTCTGCCAGATACATTGGCCACACTCAATGAACTGATTATATGGGGACGAAGTCCCAATAACAGTAGAAAAATCAATAATAAAAAAAAAAAAAAAAAATCGGGAAAATTTTTCATTGTACTACTGAACTCAAAATTGTTCAATTTTTTTGATGTCATGTTTTGAATTCTCACATCTGCGCAGAAATCTACAATGTACTTCCTTTTTCCGGTCTCGTTTTTGTGAAACTTTGAGTAAAATATATGAGCCAGTCCATGCGAAAAGGTACAAAAAGTCCTTTTGATAAACTTTACAGGACACGTTATCAAGTTTGTTATAATATTTTTGAAAAACGATTTTATCCGGAAAAAATTACATTAATGTAAACATTCATAAGATTGTCAATTCTATCCCGAATTTGTCAATTAAAACAGCAAAAGACGTAGAAATATCTGAATTTTTGGTATTTGAGCAAGTGTAAAATCATTTGTTCCCCGGACTAATCCTATATAGACCAGAAACTTAAAATTTTACGACACTAGAGAGACAAAAGTCAATAATTTCTTTCAGTTTTACCGGTTTAAGGAGAGTAAGACAACATTAAAACATGGAGGAAAATACAAAAACTATGACATCATGTGTTTCAGAAATTGAAATTTAAGTTAAGTTAAGTTATTTAATATTATATAAATCAACCGTTGCACGGGACTCGAACCGTTGCCGGGTCTGATTGCATTGATATCAGCATCGTAAGCGAGAGCCTTATCCCCACTGCTACCGGGGGTTAACATTATCAATTGGCAAATCAAGCCATTTAAACTGTACTTTTAAAATGATTGAAATATATGAAATAATTCATTCAAAAATCTTGATAAAAAGAAAAGGGGGGGTCTCAACACTTGCAGGTGCGTGTAGCTCACAGCTTAAGGATATGAGGAAAAGTAAATGTGTTTTATTAATTTATACATCACAAGTCTTCTACCAATAATTATGCACAATTTTTAGAATTTCGTAAAATTTTCGTTTTTGTACCTTTTCCCATGGACTGGCTCATATATTTATCAGTCTAGTATAAAATAGAAAGGAACGCAATACCAATTTCATTTTTTTATAATTCCTTGATATGAAAAAACGTTACCTGATGAAAGCGTTTCTTGGTTTACATTGCATATGACGTCATAACTTAAATAACGTCACAACTAAAAATCCCTAACAACAGAACCAAAATCGGAAACGTTACGGTATTTCTGTTTCTTTTTTTTAACAAATATTTAAGGTTCAAAAAAATAATTCATACAGACTTCGTCTCCATTTACAGGTAATGCCTGCTTCATTATCATATTCACAGGGACTCGGTTAGCAGATTAAAATTTTGTAAATCAATGTTTTTAATTTATTTTTTATTATTTCCTGTCTATTTGCATTACTATATTAACGTATTTAACGTTGCCATCACTATTTCTTTGATTTCTGGCAATGTGCAGTTTACTATCCATATCCATATACTAAAAAAACCTAAAGGGATCTAAGTCGCCATCTTGAATTGCCTTCCCTACTTTAGATAAAAAATAATTAAAAATATTAATAAATTACTATATACCTTAAAACAGCCCTCATTTTCTTCCGAAATTATTCTTCTATCACATGCATATTTTGATTTGTGGATTAACATAACCCTTACGCAGTTTCAGTTGCATTCGTGTCAGAATATTCAAATTTCCCGGCGAAAGCAACGTATCATTCGGAAACTTCCGGGTTGATGCGTCTACAACGATAAATCCTTATAAACAGACGAGTGCTGTCCCCTGATTTATTATTACATATCGAGTGCAAAATATTAACCATGTTAATGAATAGAACCTTTCTTCAAACGGGGTAACACAAATCATTGACATTTTTTGTAAACAGATCAATAAAATGAAGAAGTTACTTAAAATACTGACACGTTCAATGGGATTTATAAGGTTTACTAACAGTACCAGGACATAAAAAAAGGTGGAGGGCCGGTTGGTAGGTCAACTTGGAGTTATACTTTGTGAAAGTATATTAACTTATCATACCTGCATGTATGAAATTCAATCAGTAGGCCCCTTTTCCATATACATACATACTCCTCTGCTTATTTAAGTGTTGTACTGCATAAATCCATGATTTGAAAAATATCAGGACGATGTCCGAATATCTTAGAAATACAACCCGATAGTTTGGGACAATCATTTGATATTTTCAATGGGCGGAAGGATAGGAGGATAATCTGATATTGAAACAATACATGCACTAACTGTTCAAAGACTTTTTTGTTTGATATTTAATTTATATGAAGGATATCTTGGTGTGGCGTAGGTATGAAGTTAGGGGACAGCACTCGTCTGTTTATAAGGATTTATCGTTGTAGTAAACGCATCAACCCGGAAGTTTCCGAATGATACGTTGCTTTCGCCGGGAAATTTGAATATTCTGACACGAATGCAACTGAAACTGCGTAAGGGTTATGTTAATCCACAAATCAAAATATGCATGTGATAGAAGAATAATTTCGGAAGAAAATGAGGGCTGTTTTAAGGTATATAGTAATTTATTAATATTTTTAATTATTTTTTATCTAAAGTAGGGAAGGCAATTCAAGATGGCGACTTAGATCCCTTTAGGTTTTTTCAGTATATGGATATGGATAGTAAACTGCACATTGCCAGAAAACAAAGAAATAGTGATGGCAACGTTAAATACGTTAATATAGTAATGCAAATAGACAGGAAATAATAAAAAATAAATTAAAAACATTGATTTACAAAATTTTAATCTGCTAACCGAGTCCCTGTGATCATATTAGCCTTGCAAGTGCCTCACCACTATTAACATACATGTATATATATACCAATATAATTAAGTTTACCTTTATTGACTAATATGAGGCAGGCATTACCTGTAAATGGGGACGAAGTCTGTATGAATTATTATTTTGTAACTCAATTATTTGTCCAAAAAAAAAGACACGGAAATACAGTAACGTTTCCGATTTTGGTTCTGTTGTTAGGGATTTTAGTTGTGACATTATTTAAATTATGACGTCATATGCAATGTAAACAAGAAACGCTATCATTAGGTAACGTTTTTTCATATCAAGGAATTATTAAAAATGAAATAAGTATACACCTTATCGCTATTTGTCCGCCATTACTGGATATCACACAGGTTCCCGTAAAATTATGACGTCATAATACAAAAAAGCTGACGCCACAATGAAAAAGTGATTGTTGTATGCGTCAAAAGTTCAAGCGGCAGGGTCAGCCGGGAATAGCGATAAGGTGTATTGCGCGTTCCTTCCTATTTTATACTAGACTGATAAATATATATTTTACTCAAAGTTTCATACAAACGAGACCGGAAAAGGGAAGTATATTGTACATTTCTGCGCAGGTCCGGGATTTCAAAACATGACATAAAAAAAATTGAACGATTTTGAGTTCATTAGTACAATGAAAAATTCGGGAAATTTTCCCGAATTTTTTTTTTTATTGAATTTTCTACTGTTATTGGGGACTTCGTCCCCATATAAAGACATTTAATGGATATAAATGAACAAATTTGTAGCAGATCATAGCACTATATTCCCGATCATAGTGAGATATGCCAAGAAAATTGCATAACAAGTATGAAACACTGTGTATGTCGAGCTATGTCACTTCTTCAAAAGTTCTTGTGACCTTAAGTTAACCATGTTAACATGTTCAAGATATTTTTGTTAATTCAACCAAAGCATTCGAGTTTTGCATTACCTGATCAAGAGGACAGAACATTATTGTCGCAAACAGTGTAGAAGGAGTATGTAAAGTTGGTGTTTATGCTTAGTTTAGACATAATTTTTATATAATTTCTAATTTTTTGACGTGGTGAAATATAAACAGGAAACGACGATACAAATTTATTAACCAAATCAAATCTGGAGAAATGTTCCGGAAATATGTCCGATTCTTAAAAGAGGCCCCTCATGGGGTAGTCCAAGTAATCACATAACCATTTACGATTTTTTTTGTTTCAACAAGATAATCAAGTGGTCAATATACTGTGTTGGATCTGTAATCTGGTAATAAACTTTTTGTTCATATCCTTAAAAAAATGTGATCTTTTACATAAATTCGGAACTTAGTGAGTATTTTTTATTTTAATTTCACTAGTAGAAGTCATAAAACAAATAATTTTAACTTTTGTCCATGTCATAGTGACACGTTAAAATTTTGTTTTGTGGATGGTTGAAGACTTATTTAATTTTGTAGCTGGGTTACTATGTCATGGGCATATAACCCCACATCTCCTTTTATTCATCATCGACTCATGGGTTCAAAATACAACAAAAGGTGGTTTGTTAGAAAAAAACTGTAAAGTGACAAAAAATTACTACGTTTTGCAACTTTAGTCTAAAAGTTTTAAACTATTTTACAAGTGACGCCGCTCACGATATCCGTGGCAGAATTCATCATGGACAAACGGAAAATACTCTATATATATGTGAAACAGGAGAAGCGCTTTCTGTGTTTGTTATTATTATATCGAAAGCTAGTTCAAAAAAGCAGCTAGCTGGGACTATTATACTAATGATATTATAATAGTCCCAGCACCTAGTGACTATTCAAATTATATCGCAGGAAAAAGTTTTAAAAAAAGAAGAAAAATACCGAACTAGCTCCGAGGAAATTTCGAAACGGAAAATTCCTAAGCAAATCATTTTATGGCAAAATCAAATTCTCAAACACCAAATAAATGGATGACAACTGTGATCAACTGTCATATTCATGACTTGGTTCAGGCATTTTCTGAAGTACAAATGGTGGATTAAACCATACAGTCGCATGTATAATTATACAATTCCATTATATTGATAACGATGTGTGAACAAAACAAACAAAAAAAGATAGGTAAAAATATCAAAACTTGATAAGGGTGCAGCAGTCAACATTGTGTTTTAATCTTTTGATAGTCGGTTAAAGAGCTCACCAGAGCTCATGTTTTCTCTGTTATAATGTATATATATGCCGACTCTAAATAAAATTTACTTACTTACTTACTTACTAATCTTAATCACTATGAAAACAAACAAATATGTACGATTCGCTCGTGTATGTAACATTTTTTCAGATTTTAAGATGGTATGGGTGTCTTCCTCCATCTTGGTTTGTAAAAAACAGAGAATCAAAGGTCCAGATTCTCCTTCAAGTTAGCAAAATTTGATGCAGGAATGCAGATGTTTAATGTACATTTTCATTTAAAAGTACCAATTTATAAGAATATAACTTCTAAATATTGATATTTTTGCAAATGTAAATTATTTTTGGTTTTTTTTTTTTTTTTTTTTTTTTTTTTTAAATTGGCATTTTAAGGGGAGGTAACTCTAAAAAAGTGCATTTTCTGAAGGATTCTGTATGGAATTTTCCTATTTTGTATTTTAGACGGAAAAAACGTACGGTGACCCTATCTTTTCTTTTGATATTCTCAAAGCAGTGTCTGAAAGCTATCTTTTCCTGAAGTATTTAACAATTCTATCATTTTGTTTAGTTTCTAATCACAAAATGGTGTTTTTTTCCTGTATAGTCCATACAAAATGTGTCATTTTGTCCCGTCCTGTAGCTTGAGAAAATGCGCGGTGACCTATCATTTTTATTATATTTTTTCAACATATATCAATAGATACAACGTTTTGGCAAAGTATGAACAAATTCTATCATTTTTATTTTAGACTCCCATACCACCTTAACGAGAGAAATTTATGTATTACTGAAAAATTATTACACCAGGGTTTTCGATATCACAAACTAGTCAAAACATTTACTAAATTTTATCATCGGTATAAGGACATCATTCGTAAATATAGCTCAACATGCAGACTTCTTATACGTTCAGGTATTTCACATCTAATTTTTTATGGAAATTATTCTTTATAAAGCACAAAGGTGTCAGTATTCACCTCAAAAACTAACAAAACCTTTGAATAGGCTTATTAAGAAGGGATATAGTTACGATACTGTTGTCAGGTCATTAAAGATTGCATATTTTGGCGTTAATCAGTATTGATTCACTTATAGGGTCTTTGCATCGGAACTAAACACATTTATTCAAAAACCAGTTGTTGGCATGACACGGGTTATGTTCTTCTCATATATGTTATGATGGTATGATACTAAACCCCTAACGGAAAGGATTGTGCCTGATGTTCATATGATGAAATCATAATCTTTCAGTCACTCAGTTTAAATGAAGTCTGGAGCTGGCATGTCAGTTAACTGCTAGTAGTCTGTTGTTATTTATGTATTATTGTCATTTTGTTTATTTTCTTTAGTTACATCTTCTGACATCAGACTCGGACTTCTCCTGAACTGAATTTTAATGTGCGTATTGTTATTTTCTACATTGGCTAGAGGTATAGGGGGAGGGTTGAGATCTCACAAACATGTTAAACCCCGCCACATTTTTGCGCCTGTCCCAAGTCAGGAGCCTCTGGCCTTTGTTAGTCTTGAGTTATTTTAATTTTAGTTTCTTGTGTACAATTTGGAAATTAGTATGGCGTCCATTATCACTGAACTAGTATATATTTGTTTAGGGGCCAGCTGAAGGACGCCTCCGGGGGCGGGAATTTCTCGCTACATTGAAGACCTGTTGGTGACCTTCTGCTGTTGTTTTTTTTTCTATGGTCGGGTTGTTGTCTCTTTGGCACATTCCCCATTTCCAATTTTAAAATATGTACCAAACTGAAAGAAGCTCTAAAAGGCCTCAATAGACGAAGCACATTAGCAAAAAATAAAAGGTAAGAATACAAAAATTTACCATAGCACAATAAGACAATGACGGGATGTATCATGAAGTATATAGATCCACGTCATGTAACAAAGAAACACAAAAAGCATGCATATATAGACAAGGACATTAGCAAAATTGAAAAGCACGAATACAACATTTTATATCAGGCGTCAGGTATATTTACAGTGCATAGAAAATAGCACCATGCACGACGGGATGTCTAAGTACATGTAGAGCCACGTCAAATGGATATCACAGAAAACAGACTAAACAGTAAAACTAATATTCATAAAGACAAATACTTAAGTAAAATAATACCATAACAATTAAACAACATCAGTACCTAGAATCTATACTTCAAGACCATCGTTTGTTATTTGTGAAGTTGATAAGAAATATTTATGAACAAGGTCTTGGTATCTTCCGATGAACTTGTTTAGAAAAAAGACCAATCTAATTAAAATATTGATCTCTGATTTCGTTATACATGTACTACATATATAAGTCTGTAGTATAACGAAATCAGAGATCAATATTTTAATTAGATTGAAAAAGGACGAGACGTTTTTTGAAATAACCCTGGTTCACTAACTTTCTGAAAAGATTCTGATGACTTTTTACAAAGCAGCTGCAAGATCTCGAATACCAAGTTGGGAAATATATATACCATATATATACATGCAGGTGCAGTTGGTATATTGCGACTAAAGGCAGGTGCAGTTGGTATATTGCCACTAAAGGGGGTATTTATAATTTCAAAATTAAACTCATATCGTTTGTCATAGATAGAATTAAGAAATAATTCATTGAAGCCATAGATTTGTTGTAAATTTACACATTGCCTGGTCCGTGATATTCGAATTTTATCCTGAGCGTTAGCGAGGGATAAAATTAACGAATATCACGGCCCAGGCCATGTGTAACTTGAACAACAATTACATCTATGACTTCTATGACTTCCATGAATTATTTCGATTCTAATAGAACAAATAAGTTCATTGAAGCGAGGACGGAGCTGTTCTTTTTTACTCCAGGTTAGATAAAGCTCAAATATTCTCATGCATTGATTATTTCGTTAATAACCGCTAGAAAAACTATGCTTAATTCTCAAACCCAATATTTGCGATTTATAATTTACATGTTTTCTCGTAAGCTAACGTCAAAACCAAAATTGACATTTCGTAACGAAGGAGCTGCCATGTTGACTCGCTGAAATCAGTTAATATGCGAAGAATGCAATAGAAAATAAAATAAAACAAAACCTACCTCAGAATTCCATTTTAATACAATATTATACGAACTTCGATGGTTACAAAAAAAAATATATTGTTTTTATACTGCAACTTAAATTAGTATATTGATAGCTTTTAAAATCGTAACATAAATATCAAGATAATTTTCATCCCTTAATGAACCCCTGATTTTGGAGAAAGTGTTCCATGATGAAGTTGTGATATTGTACAAAATATATATCAGGGGTGTAGCTGCCGTTAGGCTCTGGGCTCTGTAGGCAAGTGCCAGAGGCGGATTTAGGGGGGGGGGCAGGGTGCCCGGACCCCCCTTTTTGGGAAAAAATTTGGTTGCTTATATAGGGAATCACTGAAGCGTGACTGGAGCGGGCCCCCACTAATGAAAATTTCTGGATCCGCCACTGCGTGCCTACACAGAATTTTTTCACAAATATTTTTTTTTTATTAAAACAAATAATAAACAACGTTATATGTAGATGAACTCCACCAGTGAAGTTGTCACAACTCTACTATTTGAATTATCGAATGTCATGTGTACACTAGTCTCTCGTCCTTAGTGAATGGAATATTGGAAAGAATTGATACGTTTTTTTTATGTGTGTACCTTAATTATATAGGTAGAAACTATAAACTAGAACTTTGGTTAAGATCATTTCAATTCTATCAACAAAAACTTGAATGAACCTCAACTTAGACACACGAATTTTTAATTAGTTGTTGTTAGTTTTCAACTAGCTTTCCACTTTGTCTTCACCGGACTTGCCAATGTTGGTCGTCCGTTTGGCTGTGAAGGATGTATGAATACGTAGTCACGTCTGGTCAGAATGGGGACATTTAATCTTATGCCTAGTTGTAGAGAGAATGCCACTCTTTGAGGAGTTCGTAGTTGGTCTACTGAAAGGCAAAGTTTCTGCTCCTATCCAATAATCCCTCATTTTCCAATGCATGGCATTTTCAAATTTCCAGACCTTCGTCCTGTACAACAACTATTACAGGACTAAGCTCCCTGTTGTGTTTATTGTAAATAATCATTTTTTTTTGTGTTCTAAACTTGCATAAATATTTTACACTCCATGGATGTTTAAAAATCAATCTATCAACTAGCTTCCAGTAATTTTGAGTACTCTCAGATCTACGTGTAATGACCACAATTATTCAAATTCCTAAGCAGGTAGGGATTTTACAGTAGAGCGGGATATAAAGAAATAAGAATTTCTTGAATTTTGTTACGTTAGTATGAACAGAACAGAACTTTTGCATTAGGCATCGACTATGTGTGTATGTGTTTGTGTGGCTAGGGTGAAGGTTCAAGAATCAAAAGATGGATGGTTGATGTCTTTCTAGCCAAAAGGATAGTGTTATTATATAGTAATATCAGTGTTTACGTGCACGTGCCTATTTTTTTTAATGAAGGATCGTCGATATGGACTATTAATTAAGTTTAACGTATATATCGATCATCAGCCTACTGCATGCACATTAAATTTCAAGTCCCATGTTTTTATTAGCACCATGTATAAATGTTATGAACAGCTTCATTTTTGTTTAAGTTATTTTTGGACTTGTTATGTTCACAGGCGCACACCAGACAGTGACAGGATAGTCAAACTAATGACGGTGGTCACTTAGTGGAAGAAGTAGAAGTATAGAATTGGGCTTCTTTCAATGTTTCGGACGAATTTTACGGCCTTAAAGAAGGTTTACTCCAGGAACTTCCTACTATTATGATGTAGTACTATACTAGTATGATAGCTAGTATCCATTGAAGCAGAGTCTCTAATCCCTAGCCATAAAGAACTACAGAGAAGTGGGTGACCCTTCTCTTCTTCTTCTTCTTTAAGTTTTCCAGTTTTCCATCTGAATAAAGATGATTAATAACTGGTGCATACGTGGCCTATTTATTAAAATTAAGTTATATTTACAAACAGTGCAAAGAACAGATGTAGTGATTAAAACTATGTACATGAGATGAAGTTTTTTAAATAATAGTGGAGAGAACAGCATATGTTAGCTGATCTCTGAAAGAGTCGACTGTCTGTGTATTTACTACTGTGGTTGGTAAAAGATTCCATTGAGTTATTGTGTATGGGAAGAATGAAAATCTGTACGAGTCTTTTGATGTATAAATATGTCTGAAGGTGTGAGAATGATGTTTTCTGGTTCTTGAGTCTGATGGAATGAGAATTGTGCTAGATGGTATAGCAACAAGTTGATGTGTGATCTTGTACATCATAACCAGTCGTGCACGCAGTCTGCGTTGTGTCAAAATAGGCCAGTTTAGTGTGTTCAGCATGTTTGATACACTACTAGTATTATGATACCTGTTGCAGGCATACCGAGCAGCTCGCCTTTGGACCATCTCTATCTTTGAAATAGATTCTGAAGTGTGGGGGTCCCAAACTGAGCAAGAGTATTCGAGTTTGGGACGGACAAGTGCTTGGTATGCCTGGCTCTTGATGTTTTGATTTGATGTTTTCAGATTTCTTCGAAGGAAGCCGAGAGTTTTGTTGGCCTTTGATATATTGTCATCTATGTGTTTGTCCCATTTAAGGTTTGATTGTAATGTGATGCCTAAGTACTTAGCAGATGTAACAGATTCTAGTATATGATTGTGGAGAGTGTAATTATGTTTTAAAGGTTGACGTTTAGTTGTTACAGAGAGAACATTACACTTGTCTGGGTGGAAGGCCATCAGCCAGTCCTCTTCCCATTTTGCAGCTGCGTCAAGGTCAGCTTGCAGTTTTAGGCAGTCACTCTGGGATTTAACTGGCATGTATAAGATACTGTCATCAGCAAATAGTCTTAGTTTGCTATGTGTAAGGTAGTCTGGAAGGTCGTTGATATACGCCAAGAATAAGACAGGACCTAAGACAGTACCTTGAGGAACCCCAGAGGTGACTGGGACTGTGCTTGATGATCTTCCATCCAGAACAACTGTCTGGGTTCGATCAGAGAGAAATGCAGAGATCCAATTTAAAGTGTTTCCATTAATGCCAAAATAGTGTAATTTGTATAGTAAGTGACGATGCGGAACTTTATCAAAGGCTTTCGCAAAGTCCATTATTACAAGGTCTGTTTGTGTATTTGAATTGTTTGTGGATTGAAGTTCTTGAATGAAGGAGAGAAGTTGTGTCTCACAAGAACGAGAGTGCCGAAAGCCATGTTGAAGGTCGTACAAGATGTTATTTGATTCGAGATGTTTCATAATGTGTGATGTTACTATGTGTTCCATTAACTTGCAGCAAATACAAGTCAATGAAATAGGTCTATAATTGACCGGTTTATGCTTATCCCCTTTTTTATATGCTGGTGCGACTCTAGCGTGTTTCCAGTCGTTAGGTGTAATACCAGTGTTGTATGATTTGTTAAAGATTAAGCATAGTATTGGTGCAATTTCTGTCTTCATTTCTTTCAGTAAGCGGCCACTGATGTTATCTGGGCCGGTGGCTTTATGTGGGTTGATCTTATTTAAGAGTTTTTCGATCCCATTTGGTGTTATATGTAATTCGCTGATATTAGGATGTGAACTGATGCCTTTGTTTGGTATTGGGTCATCTGTAACTGGGGTAAATACAGATTGAAATTGTTCGTTTAAGAGATTTGCTTTCTCTGTGGCGTCTGTAATGATGTTGCCGTCTTTCTTTAGTGCAGAGATACCAGATTTGTCAGTTCTTATTGACTTGATGTATTGAAAGAGTTTCTTAGGTTTGCTCTGATTTTGTATTTGAATGTCTGGTTCATTAATTGGAAGATCACATATAAGTTTTTCAATATATTCCCAGTAGGCTTTCCTTTGATCTTTTTGTACCTGAGCTTTCATCTTTTTATATTTCTCCGTGTATTCGCTGTTTTTTCGCTTTTTGTAAAGTTTGTTTTTCTTGTTAATTTGTCGTCTTAATTTATCAGATATCCACGGTAATCGATGTTTGTTTCGTAGGATTTTTGATGGAATGTGTTTTTCGACAGAGCTGATGAGTTTGGTTTTAAATAGTTCCCATAGCTCATTGGTGTTAAGAGAATCATAGTTGTCAATGATTGATTTGTAGATGGTACTTATGTCAAGTTTAATTTCGTCCCAGTTGGCTTTGTTATACTTGTATACTTTTTGTGGGGTTTCTCTTATTCTCTAAAGCCAGATGTCTGCTTCGGCATAGACAATATCATGGGACCCCAATGCTAATAGAGTTTAACTTTTCAAGTGTCGTACATAGCAATTTTTTTTTAGCAAAATGGCATCATTTATGCGGAAAACTATTATATTGTACTACAGGAAAATAGATATGCTATTTTGCCAGCTTGCGTAACTTCTGATTAAGATCATACACTTATATCCTCTGTGACGTGTCTAACATATTTCTAAATCTGTATCTCATTTTTTTTTTTTTTATTTATTTCGGGTCCATTTATGATTATCCTCTATTCTATAACCTAGCCGTGAGTTTCAGACCCTCAATATTTCCCGCCATTAACATCAGGGTTATCTCCCATTGCTTAATCCACATGATGCTGAGAGCCTGAGTTGTTGAGTGTGATAACTAATGTGTGGATTACAAGATAGCAAGTGTAATGAACTGAAATTGCATCTGTACTTTCTGACTTTTGTGGATAGATTCAACATGCGTATTGTGATGACTTTCATTCAGGTACTTGGGGGAATCAGTTTTTTTGCACTCGATCCCCTTTTATTTCCAAAAAAACCTGTTAAGTTGATAATTTTCTTTTCTTCTTTTCATTACACTGTCAATAACTATGGATAATAAACTAGCATTTGATTATAAAAAGTAAACCAGTGTTTTGTTTAATTCCACAATATTCAATTACAAAACTAAGGCGGATTTAGGGGGCGGGGGGCTTTTCTGGGGAAAAATTTGGTTGCTTATATAGGGAATTACTGAAGCATGACCGGAGGTCCCTCTTAGGCAGTCAGTGGGCCCCCACTTATGAAAAATTTAGGACCCACCCAGTGGTGGATCCAGAACTTTTCCTAAGGGGGGGGGGGGGCCCGCTGACTGACCTAAGGGGGGCCCACTCCAGTCATGCATCAGTGATGCCCTATATAATCAACCAAATTTTACCCACGAAAGGGGGGTCCGGGCCCCCCAGGGCCCCCCTGGATCCGCCTATGCCACCACTGCAAAATAAGATGTTGTATGTTTGCCAATGAGACAGCACTCCACAATAAATTCTGGATCCACCAGCACTCCACAATAAATTCTGGATCCACCACTCCAAAATAAGATGTTGTATGTTCACTCCTCAATCATTGTCAATAGACCAAATGACTCCAAAATTATCAACTGTATATCACAGTACAGCCTTCAACAATGAGAAAAGCCCATACAGCATATAAGTCAGGTATAAAAGGCTCTAAAATTTCAAATGTAAAAACAAATGAAAAAAGAAAAATAACAGCATATTTTTTTAACGAAATAGTGAATGATAAACAAATATATTACACAGCAACAAATGACAACCACTGAATTAATTGGAACAGGCACATACAAAATGTGGCTTGGTTAAACTTGTTTACAAGTGCCCAACCCGTTCCTTCCCGTTAAACTGCATGGTATAGTGGTGCACCAGTATAACACAAGAACAATCTATAAAAATCATTTGAAATGGCTTAACTCATGAGATGGCTAGAAATAGAAATACAATCTAACAAAACTACAGAGTGGATGTGGCGGGGTACTTTTGCATCCAGACCATATGTGTGAGAATTTTGTGATGTATGAGCACACACCAATTCTTCACTAGCACATTACTATGTAACTGGGGTATCCTAGGTTACTGTGACCCACAGTTGTTCTGTGTCATTTGTTCTATTGTAGAGAGTTGTGTCATCAACAATCATACCACATCTTAATTTTATCTATAAAGAAGCTAAAATGAACCAGAAGTTATTGAAGAAGATCTAATGGATCTATGAAAATTGATATAATTCAAATTATAAGTAAATCACATCACTCTTTCCTGTAAGTTTTTTACAAGCCTATGAATTGCAAACTTGTCTGGCGTAAATCTACATATATACGTGTAATGTAAAATATGTGAAATATGAGGATCATTAATGTGTTTCTATTAAAAGAGCTCTATATTTAAACAACATTGTCCAATTTATTGATATTATAACAATAATTCTTCTTATCGTCTCATCTTTAATTGATATCAGATATCTTCATGTCCTCAACACAATAATAAGATGAATTTGATATGACTGGTATATCTGCATCATGAGTGTATAATTGATATTCTAATCCTTTGTATGATTTAAGGTTGGTTTGTCAACCAGAAAGGTGTTGATACTACTGACTGAACTCTATTGTTCCTGGGTCTTGAAATAATGTAGTCGGAATATTTAGAATTGTGAAACTTACGTCAGCAATATTAAAGGGTATGTATATATCTATTAGTGTTTTATGAACACTTTTAAATATAAATTTTAGTTGCTCGTTATTGACAAAAAAGAAAGTTGTTTTTAAATGCGATTTTTCTACAAATTCCCCATTTTCCATTTTTAAGAAAATTTTAATAAGATTTATCTCCCATGTCACATTGTAGCTAAAATTGAGATTATTGTACTATTTTTTGGTTGTATGGTTGTATGTAGAATTAGAAAATAAAAGAACTCAAGCTGGTGGCAGATTTGTTCATGTCGATTTAAATGTTTTTCATCATTCGAAATTCTAACCATGTTTATTTATGGTAGTATGAATTTCTTGATGGATAGATAGATATTTTTGAACATTAAGTGACAGAAGCAGTCATATATATATCACAGTGGCGGATCCAGAAATTATCTTAAAAGGTGGGGGGGGGGTTTCACTGCCTGCCTAATAGGGGATCTGCTTCAATCATGTTAAAGTTATGAATAGTCAACCAATTTTTTTCATGAATTGAGACCCCTGCCATCCCCCAATCCACCTCTGTATCAGAATGAAAAACTTTTATTGTGATACAAATATGTTAACCATGCATTTGTCAACATAAATGTGTTCCTCCTAACAGAAATTCCTTTAAACTTTGCTGTACACAATTCTTTAAGTTTTTCCTGTTAGAACGCATATTCTTTATCTGTTATTCTGTCAGGGATAAATATCAAACGCCCATTGTTCACTCTGGAAAAATAATATTTCTTCCAGTGGAAATATATCCATGCCACTATATTTCTTCCTTTTAGAATTTGTTTTTGGAAGAAACTTCCATTTCTTGACGCTTTGCACCCATCATGCTCAGACATACTTTTAATGTGCTAGTACACAGTTCCTAGGACGACATGTCAACTTACCCTGAAACATAATTCTGATTTCGCACTGGCAAGGCCGACTTACCCTGAAACATAATTCTGATTTCTGACCAGCAACTGAAACATAATTCTGATTTCTGACCAGCAAGTCTGACTTACCCTGAAACATAATTCTGATTTTTGACCGGCAAGTCTGATTTACCCTGAAACCTAATTCTGATTTCTGACCGGCAAGTCTGACTTACCCTGAAACCTAATACTGAATTCTTACTGGCTAGCCTTTCTCATACTCCTACATACTGTATGGTTCTTGTAGAAGCAGCTTATAACAATGTTCTATCTATTGGTTTTGACCAGGCATGGAAAAGTACCCACAACCTCTTGCACTTAAATAAGCATGGTGCCATGAGACTATAGACGGTCAGTTGGAATAATAGCTAGTAATATACATGAATAATTCATGTGGTTATTTTGTCTCAAATGTTTAGTTTTGTATGTTTATACGTACTGGTATTTCATTGATGATTATATTCATGGACTGGATTTTATACTGAATAAGATTTAGTAAAGTAGTTAGTTAAGTTGAGGAGGTAAATAAATCTAGCAAAGCAAATAATAAAATTTTACAGGTGATCCTGTGTAAAAGACACCCTAGATAATAGTTACAGCTAATTTCCTAATGCATGTAGAACAAAACTTTGGTTAGCTTGCTTGCTTGGTTTGTATATTGTACAATCATTAGAATAACACCCAATTAAATTCAAATATGATATATATACAGGTTAAACTATGCCTATATATATTGTTTAAAGATGTCAATCTTATTTACAAAGCTTGTATTAACAATTATACAAACAAAGCAAGCAAGCCAAGAAACAAAGTTTTACTTTGCAAGCATTAGGAAATCAGCTGTAAAGATTTTAAAGCATATTTAACACTATTAAGTTGTTAGCCTTACTATTAAAAAAAAGTCAAACCACAATTAATTTTAAATCAAGAGTACTAAAACTGACAGTGTTATGTCTTGCCTGTGACAAAAATCCTTGTTGCTTTTTAGCTCACCTGACCTGAAAGGTCAAGTGAGCTTTTCTCATCACTTGGCGTCCGTCGTCCGTCGTCCTGCGTCCGTCGTCCGTCGTCTGTCGTCCGTCGTCCGTCGTCTGTAAACTTTTACAAAAATCTTCTCCTCTGAAACTACTAGGCCAAATTCTACCAAACTTGGCCACAATCATCCTTGGGGTATCTAGTTTAAAAAATGTGTGGCGTGACCCGTCAAACCAACCAAGATGGCCGCCATGGCTAAAAATAGAACATAGGGGTAAAATGCAGTTTTTGGCTTATAACTCAAAAACCAAAGCATTTAGAGCAAATCTGACAGGGGTAAAATTGTTTATCAGGTCAAGATCTATCTGCCCTGAAATTTTCAGATGAATCTGACAACCGGTTGTTGGGTTGCTGCCCCTGAATTGGTAATTTTAGGGCAATTTTGCTGTTTTTGGTTATTATCTTGAATATTATTATAGATAGAGATAAACTGTAAACAGCAATAATGTTCAGCAAAGTAAGATCTACAAATAAGTCAACATATTTAAAATGGTCAGTTGACCCCTTTAGGAGTTATTGGTCTTTATAGTCAATTTTTAACCATTTTTCGTAAATCTTAGTAATCTTTTACAAAAATCTTCTCCTCTGAAACTACCATGCCAAACTAAACCAAACTTGGCCACAATCATGATTGGGATATCTAGTTTAAAAAATGTGTGGCGTGACCCGGCCAACCAACCAAGATGGCCGCCATGGCTAAAAATAGAACATAGGGGTAAAATGCAGTTTTTGGCTTATAACTCAAAAACCAAAGCATTTAGAGCAAATCTGACAGGGGTAAAATTGTTTATCAGGTCAAGATCTATCTGCCCTGAAATTTTCAGATGAATCTGACAACCCATTGTCGGGTTGCTGCCCCTGAATTGGTAATTTTAGGAAAATTTTGCTGTTTTTGGTTATCTTGAATATTATTATAGATAGAGATAAACTGTAAACAGCAATAATGTTCAGCAAGGTAAGACCTACAAATAAGTCAACATGACCAAAATTATCAGTTGACCCCTTAAGGAGTTATTGCCCTTTATAGTAAATTTTTAACAACTTTTCGTCATTTTTTGTAACTTTTCTAAAAATCTTCTTCTCCAAAACTACTTTGCCAAATTTAACCAAACTTGGCCACAATTATCATTGTGGTTTATAGTTTAAAAAATGTGTCCGATGACCCCGCCTACTAAACAAAATGGCCGACATGGCTAAAATTAGAACATAGTGGTAAAATGCAGTTTTTGCTTTATATCTTTGAAACTAAGACATTTAGGGCAAATCTTTCAACATTTAAATGTCCATCAGAATAAGATATATCCCCTCACAAATTTTGAGTTGAATCGGACAACCGGTTGTTGGGTTGCTGCCATAAAATTTGTGATTTTAAGGATATTTTGCAGTTTTTGGTTATTATCTTGAATACTATTATAGATAAACTGTAAACAGCAATAATGTTCAGCAAAGTAAGATCTACAAATAAGTCAGCATGATCAAAATTGTTAGAGGACCCCTTAAGGAGTTATTGCCCTTTATAGTCAATATTGAACAACTTTTCGTCATTTTTGTAACTTGTAACTTGTATAAAAATCTTTTCTAAAACGACTTGTCCAAATTTAACCAAACTTCGCTACAATCATAATACATTGTACTAGGGTATCTATTTAAAAAAAAAGTGTCTAATGACCCCGCCTACCAACGAAGATGGCCGACATCAGTAAACACATTAACAGGTGAGCGACACAGGCTCTTGAGAGCCTCTAGTTCTGTAGAGCTGCATAAATATTAGTGTATATCAGTTTGAAATCTATTTCAAGGCCCTGCCCCCTGGTTCATGGTTCATAGCTTTTTTATAGTTTCATTTTTGAAGATCGTATAGTGGTATAGACTACTTACTACTTCTTTATTTAAACATTGGTGGATAGTTTTCTTATTGGCCATCAGCTCTTCTAATTTTTATTTTACAAGTAACTAGTAAGATAATTGTTATTTACTGTTTATAAATTTACCTTCTGTTAAGGTAGTTTGACTCTCAATCATCACTCTTTTTTAAATGGTATATGCAATGTTACTTCTAAAATGGAAACTCTGCCAGATTTATGACAAAAGTAAAAATAAAAGATGTATGCTTATACTGTATATATTGTGACAGCACAGTTATTCTGACACTTAGCAATATTACCTACCACAGATATATGGTGAAAATGTTTTGTGTAAATTCATAAGATTTGTTCTCATTCTTTTAATACTGGAGATGTTTTTGAATACTATCTCTTTTGCAGTGTTCATCCTTTGAACTGAGAGAGGAAAAATTTAACCCACAGTGTACATCTGCTGCTTATACTTCTTATAACTGACTAACAGAAACATTTATAGTATAAGAATTGTAAGTAAAATTTAAGGAGTAATTGGAATATATTTCATATGTCTTTTATTATTAGAGACAGGATAGCAAAAATTAGTTGTTTTTAAAGAGGGTTTTTTTGGGGAGGGGAGGGGGGGGGGGGGGCCTTTCTTTATAACTTCTATCATTCATTGTGTGTTACAAACTCACAGACTTCTTTTATTTTCATGTCTGTTCATTATATAAAAAAGAAGATGTGGTAAGATTGCCAATGAGACAACTATCCACAAAAGACTAAAATGACGCAGACATTAACAACTATAGGTCACCGTACGGCCTTCAACAATGAGCAAAGCCCATACCACATAGTCAGCTATAATAGGCCCCAATAAGACAATGTAAAACAATTCAAACGAGAAAACTAACGGCCTTATTTATGTAAAAAAAATGAACGAAAAACAAATATGTAACACATAAACAAACGACAACCACTGAATTACAGGCTCCTGACTTGGGACAGGCACATACATAAATGATGTGGCGGGGTTAAACATGTTAAAGGGATCCCAACCCTCCCCTAACCTGGGACAGTGGTATAACAGTACAACATAAGCACGAACTATAAAAATCAGTTGAAAAAGGCTTAACTCATCAGATGGACAAAAATACAAGTAGATCATTATGTCTGTTCTATAAACTGCATAACATAGTTCATTTGACATTCGACTATTTTCTAATAAAAATCACACCATGTCTAAATTAGGGAGAACAAATTTTGCTATTAACCACAAATAATGGCTATTTGTCGTCAGAACTGTGAATCTACTGAGATGTAGGAGTTCATAATGATGTTATCTCGGCCAAGCATCTTCTTGTAGGTATAATATGAAGTGGATAGTTTGAATCAAGGGAATAACACCGCAGTCTATTAGGATTAGTTTTCTACCGATTTGTCGAAATTTATAATTATTGTCGTCCATTATAAATGATTTCATTGACACAATGTTTCTGACTTCTCATTAATGTTATGATCAGATGTCATAACCAAATTATCTTTGATAAATAGGTTTGCAAGAGTCTGTTTCCAAATAAATGGTGTCTGTCAGAACCAGTTATAAATATAGCACCAAGTTATCTCGTTATCAACACACAATTCTAATAACAACTTGGTTACAGGTTTGAAAATTTCATGATAGATAATATTACTTTATAACAATTGTAATTCAGTTAAGCATATTTTTTTTAAGTAAAGATTTTCAATATTCAAGAGTCATTGAAGAATTTGAGGCAAAATTGCTTTACAAAAATATGACTTTTTTATTATTGAATATATATTAAAAATAACAAGATGGATGTCGTAAGATTGCCAATGAGACAACTTTCAATCAGAGACCAAATGACACAGGAGTTAACAACTATAGGTCACAAAACACAGGGGCAGAATCCAGCAAATATAAAAAGGGGGGTCCAACCCAAGAGAAAGGGGGGATACAAATATATGTCCCACATCAAATGCATTGATCGTCAAAATAAAAATGGGGGTTTTAACTTCTAACCCTAGAAACCCCTGGATATGGCACTGGTACAGCCTTAACAATGAGCAAAACCCATACTGCTGCTTAAATAACTTGAAGGTCTATTGATCATACAAAAGAGATCCATTGATTATGCCCCATTTATGGGCATTATGTTGTCTGGTCTGTGTGTCTGTTCTTCAGTCCATTCCTCCTTTTGATCATCTGTCCATTTGTCCGTCCATTCGTTTGTTCATCCGTCTGTCCCGCTTTAGGTTATATTTTTGGTCGAGTAGTTGTTGATGAAGTTAAAAGTCCAATCAATTTGAAACTTAGTACACATGTTCCCTATGATATGATCTTTCTAATTGTATTGCCAAATGAGAGATTTTCACGGTCCACTGAACATAGAAAATGATAGGCGGATGGGGCATCCGTGTACTATGGACACATTCTATTTACTAATGAAATTATGTCCATGTTTTAAATAACATGTTTCTGTTTACATGAAATATCTTACATGAATTTAGTTAAAGAGCTTGGACAGATAAGTATTAGTCCGAGGGGAGAGGCCCTTTCAAATGACTCATTCAAAAGGTAATTTTAGTCTGAATAAAGATTTTCAAATGAAATATAGACCTCTGCCACACTATACAATACTATGAATAAAAGCAAATGATAGGCATATAAATAGCAATTACCAGCAGCAAAGTAACTTACAAAGACATTTATAGGTCTAAAAACAACATACCTATGGTTTTCAACCTTTAAGATAATTTAAAATTTACAATGGCCTTTTGACATTTGGATAAATTGGTAATAAAATTTCAGGATATATATCAGATTATATTTAAAGCAGCTTTTATCATTTAAATATTAATCAAAATGACACATGACTTTTAAAAGATCTCTACATTATTATTTGTGTCAATGTAGGAACAATTGTGTTTTTAGTTGAAAACAAAAATTACTTTAAAAAATCCAATCAAGAATAAGCACGTTTCAGTAGTCACATGAAACCATATAGATGTGAGCGTTTTTTTCCTTGTGCAGAATTCTATTCACAACAATTTTAACTTGTAAGTTACCAGGAAAATCAAATTTGAAATTAGGTTGAAAAAACATGAGCCATTTTTATTATGTTTGTCATGAACAGGATATAATTTGGTTTGGCCTGACATGCTTCTGTTTGGGAAGCATTTGTCTCTAATTGAATTGATTAAAACTTGTAACCAGATTCCTCTTATTCCAGCTGTTAAATTATCAATTTTTACATTACAATGGCTTGTGAAACTTTAATCCTTAATAACAGATTTCAGTTCAGCATTTAATTTACGAGTTTTTGAAACAGATCTATTAAATTCACAAGCTTTGTTATTTATGCATGTGTTACCTTTAACTCAAGAAGTGTTTAGTTTACAAGACAGTGTTGGTTCGGTCTTTTTTAAGGAAAACTTGAAAATATATGATGGAGTCTGTGTTTGATTAATTCATTACATTTAAATTTGCAATGATATTCTAGTCAAATAAAAAAGATATTTTACATCAGAAAAAAAATCTTTTTTTGTTATTTTCACTCGACCCTCCTGTAATTTGACATCATACAACAATAGGTGTTGTCAAGACATTGTCAAGGCATTGCATCAGATTAAAGTGAGATAGCATAGACAAAATAAAGGGCTTTACATTTTCTACTTCAATTTAAAGCAGAAGTGAAAAAAAGGTTGCTATGAATCAGTTTGTAAATTGACTTTACAGGCATAGCCATTCCCTTTTGCCTGAAGCATATTATAAGTGGATAGGAAAATATGATAGATGTGGTTGTTATTGCATATACTGATTATTGATATAGTTTATTTTAAAAACATTGTGAAAATATCATACTCCCTGCATACCATTGTGTATAGTAATTGTTGTGTCAGTTTGTAGCAATCTGATCTAAAACAATTAAAAAAAACCCAAATTCTTTACTTTGACATAATTTAAAATCAGGATATAAGATTTCAAATCATTTTGCTCAATCTAAATATTCAAATTCCTCTGTTAGGAATTAGGGAGTTTAAAGGATTTAATAAATTTCAAAGCAAGATAGACTAGTTAAGGACTGTCAGATTTGATATGCATTTATTCAATGAAACAAATGTTCTTTATTCAAATTCTTTTTAAAGACACCTGCTTTATTACTTGTTGCAATATAACCGTCTCAACACCATAAGCTGGTACCAATAAGAAATAAGATTTTTATGAAAATGGAATTTAGAAAAGAGTTCAGTTGCAGTGTTAGTGCAATCTAAAGTTTAAGGTGGATCTTTATAATCCTGCTGCAGGGAAGGGGTATTTAGTGTTACCCTTGTCCATCAGTATGTCCATCACAGAACACAGATCAGCTTTGAATTTGGGTGGCCTCAATTTTACCATTTTAGAGTAATGCCCCTTTATAAATGCCAAAAAATGCTAAAGTTGTTGCTTCCATTCTGTACCTTGGATTTCCTCTACCAAATGTCAGACAACTTATGCATGCACAATGCTTATGACAATATAACACAGCTACAGTTTTAATTTGGGTGGAGTCACTTATGATTTACAGTTCTCAGTTACCCTTTTTTGTGGGCATCATCTCTGTCCGATGGACATATTCTCCATTTATTTACATTGTAAAATGCAATTCCTGCCTTCACAAGTTGCGGGAATATACATTTAGAAACCAATCTTTATTACCATGATAAAACCTACCACTAATTTGATATTGCCTTAGCATATCTGCTCAAATTTTGATTCAATTACAAATTGTGTATTTGCACAAAGTTTTAATCATTAAAACCTTTTAAAACTACCAATTGAATTTTCTTAATCAATAGAATGTATGCACAAATTGATAGAATAAAGTCGCTCAAACTGATAGAATTAAGTCAATTTAATTTTTCAGACTTGTATTGTGATGAAGGATTATACATGTATCTATCGTACATCAATCAGACTCCTCCACGTTTTGTCATAATTCTTATGTTTTTCGTCTAGGAGCTATTATCTTGCAACTGATAACCTGTACTTTGTGGAATCATTTGTCAACTTGGACTACTTTACTAAACCAACAGTTTAATGCTTTTGAGAACAAATTATAAAGGTAAGTTTCGATCAGCTTGGTGTAACTTCTTTTATCAGGCTGATTTATTGATGTTTAATTTTTCATTCTTCTTCTTTCAATACCGAGTCAGACTCTTCTTGAGTGTATAATACACATGCATGGTTCTTTAAAAATACATCTAAATATAGGGCTTGGAGGTATATGAAATATATTGTTAAATAGTTAAATTGAATTACTGTAAATTATGGAATTATTGCAATTTTGTCGTTTTAGACTTAAATGCGATTTAAATTTTTACGATTTTGAGAAAAATCCTGTTTAATTCATAAAAAATTTCGTAATTGTGAGTTTGAATTATTGCGTTTACAACTCTGTCGCATTTTTAGCAATAATAAAAACCTTGCAATAATTTCTGAATTAACAATATGTCAATCTTCTACAATTTGGTAAACCTGCATCTAACATTGGGAACCACATATTTAAAGATACCCTATGTATTAGTAAAGAAAGGGAGATAACTGGCATTAAATGAAAACTGACATTTAACTTCAATGAATACTGTCAATTTAGAAGCTTTTGTGGTGTTTTTACTAATCGTGAAAATTATGTGTTTTGAATATTGTTTTAGTAATGTTTGTATACATCATTTTCTGAAATGATAATTTCTTGTTGGAGCAATATTCCCCTTTTCCATACAGACACTTGGGAACTTCACAACAGCATTCATTTCCTTATTGTTTGACAAGACCATAAGTTGTAAAATGAAAAAATGAAAATGTATGAGAGTTAAAAAAATAAGCAAAAACTTCATATGCATGAACAAAATGGAAAAAAAAATGGTCTAGGTCAATGTTACTTGAGGGAATTGCAACCTAATCATAAACTCTACTATATAATTTGATGAATTTGATTTTTGACAAGAAATTCACCTTAAGGAGCATTCAAAATCTGAAGTACTTGCTACTGGTAAACTGGCAATACTTCATGATTTGTTCACTAAATAGTCTGATCATTCTTAAAGACAGGTTTTTGATTTGTTCACTAAATAGTTTGATCATTCTTAAAGACAGGTTTTTGGTTTGTTCTTTATCAGGTTTCAGGTATTGTTTATACTTCACATGAAAGGTCTCAGACATTAATACATGGCCACCCCTTTAAGCCCTAATTATAATATTAAATAGATCCCAGAAGATTTTTCTAAGGATAAATTATTTTAGGAGTTATTTCCCTTTTCTTTATTTAATTATGGATATTTTCTGTTGATATTTTACTTCAAAGACACATGTTTTGATCGATCAATGGTAGCAGCTAAACAAATCTGTCAGATTATATTGTTTTGATGAAAGCATCCTAACACAGTTGACATTTTTATGGAAGATAATTACATGCAGAATTAAATTGAATTGTAACAGGATGATCTGGTTCTCTATTGATTACTGTAAATAATTTAAATAACCTACAACTTCTTTTAAAAGGTATGGTGACATATGTCCAATAATTTAATAATTATATTGAAATTCATTATTTAACAAATACTGTGTAAATATTTATAAATTGACATTTGAAAGGTCAGAAAAAGTACATTTAGCAATGTATTGATTTATGGTCTCAAAAAAGTCAGCTAAATTTCTAAAGTTAACTGATTTTATCAAGTGGAAAAAAACTTGAATAGAAGTATTAGCAATCATTTAAATTGTTTGACAGTGCTAAAGACATCCATAATTTATTTTGTTGATTCCAGGTCGGGATCTATTAAACTTGTACAACAGTACACCACCCTCCCTCTCCCTATTGCTTTATATTTTTTTATAACACCTGCCCCCTTTCCTAATGATTTATAGGAATGTTTAGGAGATAGTTCTATCCCTGGTATACATCTTGTATCACAAATCCTGTACAACCCCTACACCCTTTTTGCTTCTATTGGTAATTATGAGATAGTTGTATTCCAGGTATGTAAATATCATGAAGTCCAGGCCTTGCGGTCATAAAACATTGCTCAGTACTCAGAGTACAAAATATGTTCTCCAAATTCAAATTCATGCTCGAAAATTTTGTACTCCAAATTTCATGCGGTCATAAAACTTTGGAGATTCGTGCTCAAGACTGTTGAGTATACTCCAAAAAATTGAGAATGGCAAGCACCTGTCTCGAATCTCGTGCTCAAGATAAAAATGCCGGCTGCAGGACATCGAGAGATAAGAAGACAACAGAGAAGACGCCGGGTTGCTTGAAGGCATAAAACTTTGCTCAGTGCTCGGAGCACAAAAATCATGCTCTAAACATGAAATCCAGCAATTTGATTGGTTAATTTTCGAGTCTTGAGTACAAAAATCATGCCCTCTTAGCTTTCATTGGAAAGTTTTTGTGATGGTTCTTTGGAGGAAAGAAGGTATAGACTTCAAATTAGGTTCTTTGGAGGAAAGAAGGGATAGACTTCAAATTAGGTTCTTTGGAGGAAAGAAGGGATAGACTTCAAATTAGGTTCTTTGGAGGAAAGAAGGGATAGACTTCAAATTACCAAATATACCAAAAAAATTATCCTAAGAATAATATTAGACCTGGTGATGGTTAACTTAGGTAAATAGGTATAAAATTAACAGTGATCTAGTATAAGCTGGGATAATTATACTAACAGATCGTATAATAGTCCCTGCTATAAGGCATCATTTTTTTGGTAATTTTGTCTTTTGGTCCTCTAAAGAAATTGTATAGAAAAATCCTGCTACCACACTGAGAATTGCTTCAGTTATTGTAAAGAGAAATTAGGTCAATTATTCATGAAATTTTTAATGCAGAGCCTCTTTAAATCTGTTTTACAGCATGGAGTATTGGGTAAAGGAAAAGTTGTGCCTTCACCCAGCTCATGTCAGAATTTATTGATTAGCCATTTAGACCATTAAAGTGTAATCCTTTATTGTTACATTTCCATTGATACTTATGACTGAAATTTTCTGACAATTCTTTTGATGTCAAATGGTAACAACACAGTTTGGGTAATTATGATAAAAATTTAAAAAGACTAGATACCAATTATTTTTTGTGTGTGAAGCAGGAATAAATCTATTGGATTACATTTGTAGATTGCATTGATTTTGTCAAATTCTTGGGGGAATTATGTGTGTTTTGTTGAAAAAGGGTTGCTTTTAAAAATTGTGTCTTCATGCGATGATAATTTGCTAAAATAAGAAAGCATTTTGAATGTTTAATTATTTTTAGGCGACCAATTCCATTTTTATGGGGAGACAATTTTTTATTTAAAAAGGTATGCTTATGACTTTGCACTTGCAAGATAATTTTAGTAATTTGACTGTATGAAAGTTTTTTCTTAAAAGGTTGCAACTACATGTAATAGGAATTATTCGAATGAGTGCTGGAATGGAACTCAATCTCAATACCAAACAATTTTGGGGGGAAATCTTTATAATTGCTGGATAAAAGATGAAAAAGAGAATTTGATTTATTTTCATTTAACTTTTTCACTTGGAAGAGATATCAATTGCTAATTGTATATATGATTTTCTGGTAGAAATTACCCAGGACTCAAGTAAACTCTTGAATCTAGTGCATACAATTTTTGTGCATTTGCTAAGAAGTCTGAAACAATAAAACAAATCAATATATCAATGGGGCTATGGGAGTTTCAATAGTCATTAATGCACTAGGTGTACTTTTATTATAGAAATAGTGTTTTAAGAAATTATTTTATCCAGTCAGGCACAATGACTTTTGATTGCTTTATGAAGATTATTAAACGATTTTCAAATTTTGGGTTTAAGAGCTTTTGAAATTTTGTAATACATGACTGCAAAATTGATTTATATAAGAAGATCGCAACAGATTTTTCTTCCATAATTTTTCATTAAAACATGTCCATAGTTATCTATAATTGTTTAATATCTTGATATCTTTAGAAAGAATACAATGATATGTCTGATCTATTGGAAATGAATTCTGGTGTAAGATTACACCATCTAATGTAAATATGTTCTGTCAGAGAGATCTGCAGGGTAGTTATTCTAATGAATAATACCTTGTTAATGGGACTCGACAGATTTCTAGGAAATATAGTAATGACGAAAAAATCTATTGAATTCTGATGCTATTTCATTTCACAGTTCAATAAATTCATGTTTCCTAGTTATCAAAGCAATAAAATTATCTTTGAAGCTGATGAAAATTGTAAAAATGTTTTACAATTACGTAATGTAAGTGTTTTTTTTGTTTAATTTTATATAAGATGTTACCCTGTGAACCACTAGTGAAAATGATACTGTGTGTTTTAAAGGAAATATTCCTACAAGAGATTGAAAAAGGCAAATGTGATTTTCAATATGGTTAGATATTAAAAGTAAAATTAAGGTTGAAAAGTCACTGTTGTGTGATATTCTCCTTAAACTATTTGATGTTGAAAAAAATCATAGTTGGTATAGAATGCATCAGCTTTTTTGTAAAAAAATCAGAAGGATAAATTTTTCATAATCTGTAATATCCATCCTGACAATCTAAAGTCAGAATGTTTAAATATTCATAAGCCTAAATAATAATCACACTGTCCATCTTTCAATCTTATGTCAGTCTGTTCAACTGTCCATCTTTCAATCATCTGTCCATCTTTCAATCTTATGTCAGTCTGTTCAACTGTCCATTTTTCAATCTATGTTAGTCTGTTCAACTGTCCATTTTTCAATCTTATGTCAGTCTGTTCATCTGTCCATCTTTCAATTTATGTCAGTCTGTTCAACTTATGTCAGTCTGTTCAACTGTCCATCTTTCAATTATGTCAGTCTGTTCAACTGTCCATCTTTCAACCATCTGTCCATCTTTCAATCTTATGTCAGTCTGTTAATCTGTTCATCTTTCAATCTTATGTCAGTCTGTTCAACTGTCCATCTTTTAATTTTATGTCAGTGTTCAACTGTCCATGCATGTTCCTTACGTAAAAGTATCTCCTCAGCTAGAAAGATATAGGAATGTTATTACAGTCTTACATTTAGTAAACAACAAAAAGCATTGGTAATGTAAAATCTAAAAGAAAACAGTATTTCCTCCCCTCCCCCTGCCACTCAAGTGACTGACCCCTCTCTTATTTTCTCCCCTCCCCCTGCCAGTCATGATACTGACCCCTCTCTTATTTTCTCCCCTCCCCCTGCCAGTCATGATACTGACCCCTCTCTTATTCCCCCCTGCCAGTCAAGTGACTGATCCCTCTCTTATTTCCTCCCCTCCCCCTGCCAGTCAAGTGACTGACCCCTCTCTTATTCCCCCTCCCCTGGCCAGTCAAGTGACTGACCCCTCTCTTATTTTCTCCCCTCCCCCTGCCAGTCAAGTGACTGACCCCACTCTTATTTCCTCCCCTCCAACTACCAGTCAAGTGACTGACCTCTCTTATTTCCTCCCCTCCCCCTGCCAGTCATGTGCACTTCAAGTGACTGACCCTCTCTTATTTCCTCCCCCCTCCCCCTGCCAGTCAAGTGACTGACCCCTCTCTTATTTCCTCCTCCTCCCCTGCCAGTCATGTGATAGAGAATCTACCTCCTACAGACAACGTAATTATTAACATGAATTGTCTGCCTGTGTTTACTCTCAGCAATTGATTTTCCATACATCTTAAGTCAGGGATGCTACATAGACTTAACTCTGTCAGTCCAATACACATCACTCTCTAGGAATACACAGGCAATACACATTGGATTATCTTAGTTTGTCAGGTGGGTAACATGGCTAATTATTTTAATGTTAAGATGATTGATAGTATTGCATGTTGTTGCAGGTGCCAGATATGCACACATTTTGTATGAAGGGTAATACCCTAGGATCTTACAATGACTTAACATGATTTGTTTGTATTGATAATATTTGATTAAATTAATTGTTAATTACAGTATAATTGGTATGGATTTTTAAGACACAGAATGTCTGTAGGGAATATTCTGACAATGAAATCATTTTAACACAATATTAAGCTGTTTTTGCATGGAAAATTAAGGACATTGTATAACAATTACTACACTGTTACCAGAATTTCAAATCTTGATACATATATCACATAGTTTACCAGAATTATGCAATTATGACACGAATAAATAAACTTGCATAAAATCACAATATACAAGCAGGAAATATATAAATAAACTGGTCATAGAAACCTAGACAGTATATATGAGTGAGTGCACAATTTATCAGGTTATATGATTTTAGTCAGAACTATACAGCTGTGGCTCTAATTGTTGTGTAAATTGAATTGAAGTTAAATGAAATATTGTAAGTTCTTTTGTATTTAGAATGCATTTGTATTTATTTTAAATATCAGTCAAAGATTATTGTAGATTACTCATGAATGGCTTCATTCATTTCTTCATACTTATAAAACTAAATGTTGACATTGGTTTTAGTTATTAGTAAGGAAGAAACAGCTTCATAACATTTTTAAATTTATTTTATACATGGGTAATGGCTTGAGAGTGTATAATTTCACTTTTCCTTTTTGCCAAACACCTAGGTGTCTTCCTAATGATTTTGTTGTGACAATAGTAGCTTGGAATATGTAGACTAATCCAGTAAAGATTATTTTATCTATTTAAACGATTTATTTTTTATTTTTGGGGAGTTTTAAAATTTTAGATAAAAAAGAAACAATCATAGTGACAGTATAGACCTTAGTGATATTTGAGATTCTGTGATACTATGCACCATTGGACCTATTGACTTTAAACAACAACAACTTTTGCACTGTACCCTCAGACGTTTCCTCTTGTGTCATAATAATTTACAGGGAAGTTTGTGATATCCTGTAATGGTAGTCAAAGCTAGGTGTATTTAATTAAATATAAATAGTATCATCATTTCCATAGACTATCTTTGATGTTACTAGTACACATGCATGCCATTGTCCAAAGTTAAATCATAAACATGTGATTGATATGTACCTTCTAGAAGAATTGACATGTGTCCAACCTTTTAGTTATAAAACTCTTGATATCCCTAAGACGCAGGATATCTTTACCCTTTAAGAACACTTGATATCTGTCTAAAGTAAGATGTGTCTTAACTTCCAGTAATAGAACATTTGATATCCCTAAAACGCAGGATGTTTACCATTCAAGAACACTTGATATCTGTCTAAAATAAGATGTGTCTTAACTTCCAGTTATAGAACACTTGCTATCCCTAAAATGCAGGATAATGTTTGCCATTCAAGAACACTTGATATCTGTCTAAAGTAAGATGTGGCTTAACTTCCAGTAATAGAACACTTGATATCCCTAAAATGCAGGATATGTTTACCATTCAAGAACACTTGATATCCCTAAAACGCAGGATATATTTACCATTCAAGAACACTTGATATCTGTCTAAAATAAGATGTTTCTTAACTTCCAGTAATAGAACACTTGATATCCCTAAAATGCAGGATATGTTTACCATTCAAGAACACTTGATATCTGTCTAAAGTAAGATGTTTCTTAACTTCCAGTAATAGAACACTTGATATCCCTAAAACGCAGGATATATTTACCATTCAAGAACACTTGATATCTGTCTAAAATAAGATGTTTCTTAACTTCCAGTAATAGAACACTTGATATCCCTAAAATGCAGGATATGTTTACCATTCAAGAACACTCAATATCTGTCTAAAGTAAGATGTGTCTTAACTTCCAGTAATAGAACACTTGATATCCCTAAAATGCAGGATATGTTTACCATTCAAGAACACTTGATATCTGTCTAAAATAAGATGTTTCTTAACTTCCAGTAATAGAACACTTGATATCCCTAAAATGCAGGATATGTTTACCATTCAAGAACACTTGATATCTGTCTAAAGTAAGATGTTTCTTAACTTCCAGTAATAGAACACTTGATATCCCTAAAACGCAGGATATATTTACCATTCAAGAACACTTGATATCTGTCTAAAATAAGATGTTTCTTAACTTCCAGTAATAGAACACTTGATATCCCTAAATTGCAGGATATGTTTACCATTCAAGAACACTCAATATCTGTCTAAAGTAAGATGTGTCTTAACTTCCAGTAATAGAACACTTGATATCCCTAAAATGCAGGATAATGTTTACCATTCAAGAACACTTGATATCTGTCTAAAGTAAGATGTGTCTTAACTTCCAGTAATAGAACACTTGATATCCCTAAAATGCAGGATATGTTTACCATTCAAGAACACTTGATATCCCTAAAACGCAGGATATGTTTACCATTCAAGAACACTTGATATCTGTCTAAAGTAAGATGTTTCTTAACTTCCAGTAATAGAACACTTGATATCCCTAAAATGCAGGATATGTTTACCATTCAAGAACACTTGATATCTGTCTAAAATAAGATGTTTCTTAACTTCCAGTAATAGAACACTTGATATCCCTAAAACGCAGGATGTTTACCATTCAAGAACACTTGATATCTGTCTAAAGTAAGATGTTTCTTAACTTCCAGTAATAGAACACTTGATATCCCTAAAATGCAGGATATGTTTACCATTCAAGAACACTCAATATCTGTCTAAAGTAAGATGTGTCTTAACTTCCAGTAATAGAACACTTGATATCCCTAAAATGCAGGATATGTTTACCATTCAAGAACACTTGATATCTGTCTAAAGTAAGATGTGTCTTAACTTCCAGTAATAGAACACTTGATATCCCTAAAATGCAGGATATGTTTACCATTCAAGAACACTCAATATCTGTCTAAAGTAAGATGTGTCTTAACTTCCAGTAATAGAACACTTGATATCCCTAAAATGCAGGATATGTTTACCATTCAAGAACACTTGATATCCCTAAAATGCAGGATATGTTTACCATTCAAGAACACTTGATATCCCTAAAACGCAGGATATGTTTACCATTCAAGAACACTTGATATCTGTCTAAAGTAAGATGTTTCTTAACTTCCAGTAATAGAACACTTGATATCCCTAAAATGCAGGATATGTTTACCATTCAAGAACACTTGATATCCCTAAAACGCAGGATATGTTTACCATTCAAGAACACTTGATATCTGTCTAAAGTAAGATGTTTCTTAACTTCCAGTAATAGAACACTTGATATCCCTAAAATGCAGGATATGTTTACCATTCAAGAACACTTGATATCCCTAAAACGCAGGATATGTTTACCATTCAAGAACACTTGATATCTGTCTAAAGTAAGATGTTTCTTAACTTCCAGTAATAGAACACTTGATATCCCTAAAATGCAGGATATATTTACCATTCAAGAACACTCAATATCTGTCTAAAGTAAGATGTGTCTTAACTTCCAGTAATAGAACACTTGATATCCCTAAAATGCAGGATATGTTTACCATTCAAGAACACTTGATATCCCTAAAATGCAGGATATGTTTACCATTCAAGAACACTTGATATCCCTAAAACGCAGGATATGTTTACCATTCAAGAACACTTGATATCTGTCTAAAGTAAGATGTTTCTTAACTTCCAGTAATAGAACACTTGATATCCCTAAAATGCAGGATATGTTTACCATTCAAGAACACTTGATATCCCTAAAACGCAGGATATGTTTACCATTCAAGAACACTTGATATCTGTCTAAAGTAAGATGTTTCTTAACTTCCAGTAATAGAACACTTGATATCCCTAAAATGCAGGATATGTTTACCATTCAAGAACACTTGATATCCCTAAAACGCAGGATATGTTTACCATTCAAGAACACTTGATATCTGTCTAAAGTAAGATGTTTCTTAACTTCCAGTAATAGAACACTTGATATCCCTAAAATGCAGGATATATTTACCATTCAAGAACACTCAATATCTGTCTAAAGTAAGATGTGTCTTAACTTCCAGTAATAGAACACTTGATATCCCTAAAATGCAGGATATGTTTACCATTCAAGAACACTTGATATCTGTCTAAAGTAAGATGTGTCTTAACTTCCAGTAATAGAACACTTGATATCCCTTAAATGCAGGATATGTTTACCATTCAAGAACACTTGATATCTGTCTAAAGCAAGATATGTCTTAAATTCCAGAACTGTTGCTATCCCTCCATAGCAGGATATGTTTACCCTAGAGAATACATGATATCCTTTCAAAGCTGAATATGTCTACCCTTTAAGAACACTTGATTTCCCCCCAAAAGGTATGATATTTTTACTCATCAAGAACACTAGTTATCCTTCCAAAGCAGGATATGTCTTATCTTCCAGAACACCTAATATCCCTCCAATGCATGATATATTTACCCTATGGGAGTAGCTGATATTACCTTTGTTTTGTGGGGATTAATTTTACCCAAAGTTCAAGCTTTAGGTAACTGTAATGTCAATGTTTTATAGCATGTGTCACAGTGTGTCAATGACAATGTTAGGGTTTGTTGTCTTATTTATTGTTTGTATTGTCCTATTGCTTTGGTTATTTGTTATTTTGATTTTTCATGCACAATTTTTGCTTTATTAACTCCTGTCAGCATCCAGCTTATATTGATATTAAGCCAGCTGCAGTGTAAAAACTCTTTAAACATTTTGTCAATTTCTAGCATGCTGTTTTGCTCTGGAGACAAGATGAGGGGAAAAAATGAACAATATTTATATTCATTAAAAGAAGGCTTTATAAAATATGGAGTTGCTGCTGAGTATTTAGGGCAATCAACTTTTTACATTTTAATCCTCTTATTTGAAACTGCATGTGGGTCAAAGTTGTTAATGCTTATTCTAGACTGTAAAAGAGGCATGAATAGTAGTAACTATAACAGGAGTCTAAACTATATGTTTGTCGTACAATGTGTGGGTATTGTTGCAGTGTTTAAGAGCTTTTTTTTGCAGAAATAAGGACGTTCGTCCATGCTTAAAACAAGTATGAAATAAGATCTCAGGCCCGTAGCCAGAAATTTCCAAGGAGGGGTTCGTTGGACTCATGAACTCAACTTTAACAGTCACAATTTGAACAAAACGTTGACTTTAACAGTGCTTATTTGATTTCAAGGGGGGGTTGTCTGAACCCCCCCTGGCTACGGGTATGGATCTTCTCAAATAAAACATGATTTTAAAAATATTTCCTTTCAAGTAGTGACAACTACATTATAAGGTTATAGATGCATTATTAAGACAAGATTAAAAAGATAAGAATTGTTCAAATTCTGAAACCTGATAATGAACAATAAGAAGTTGGCCTAAGAATAAGATTAATTTAATTCAGATTAACCAGTCAAAATAAAGGAGTTTCCTTTGAATATCAGTGTAAATATTAAGAATTCAGTCTTTTGAGAGCAATATGAAGCTGTAGAACAGACCACATATGTAAATTCTTTCTAATAGAATAAAGACCAAAGACATTTTTTTTTTTATAAATTGATTTGTATGTGTAGATGAAGCCTATGTCTTAAGGTTGATGTCTCCATGGTCTAGTGCGCCGGATACAGTGCAGGCGATTTGGTGTCACGATATATCAGTAGCATGAGTTAGAAAGGGAAGAACAAAAAATTTGTGAAAGCAAATTTACATATCTAACATTGTTGGGTTGATGTTTAGACGAGTTGTATATTATATATATAAATATATAGATATGTAACTTTTACATAATGGTGATGGCATAGTCATTAACAGATGTTTTTTTAAGTTTAATGACTACCTGTGCAGAATAATTATTGGTTATAGTTCATTGATATTTGGTATGGTAGTTGCATTAACATTTATTTATCTAAGTATAAATAAGAAAATAAAGAAACTACCCTCATTAATGAATTATTTTCTAAGCATGAAGTTCAAGATTACATAAGAATAATTTAATCCTCACAAATGTGAATTGATATAAACCTAAATTTTTTTTAACATCAGGCCAAAAAAAAAAATAGGTGTGTTTCCTGTTGCATGCCCCAAAAAATTAGGGTCGGTAGGTAGGTATTTTTTTTTTTTTTTTTTTTTTTTTTTTTTACTGGCCGGCTTCGGTTGTTTTTTGTGTATTTTTATAATCAGTTTGTTATTCTGTCAGGTTATTTTCATCAGTTCATTGTATAAAGTATACAAAATATGAATAGTCCATGTTCAAAAGTTGCAGAAGACTTGGCCAGGACTTCCAGCTTATAAAATTTTCAAACATTTCAGAACTGATATGCCATCTGTACGGGTCAGGCTATAGTCTTACACAGAAAGCCCATCAAAGTCTGTCTCAGCAAAGACCTGTTTTATAATCAGTTTCTTTCAGACAATTTAGTTCACAGAACTGATGCCAGCTTTATTGATAACACACTTTGACTGATGGCCATAGCAGAAGCCATGCCGTTGTTTGACTTCAATCTGTATCACACAAATGCTTACTGTATTAAAATTTTATTTGAAATCAAACGTTTAAAAGATGCCATTCAAAGGCTATACTAAACAAAAACCGTTTCCGGAAAAAAACGAAAAAAATCCGGATTTTTTTTTTTTTTTTTTTTTCCGGGAAAAAAAAGTTAGGGTCGGCGCCAAAAAATTAGGGTCGGTCGGGCGACCGGAAACACACCTATTTTTTTTTTGGCCTCAGAAACATAATACTAATGCTCATTAGGCCAACTAAAGATAATTAGAAGATTTTCATCCAACTTTTTCAAAAAAATGGGGTGGGTGGGAGGATTTTATTTTCTAAATTTTATTTCATTTGAAACCCTCTTGTGACGTGTTCTTCATATCTGCAAGTGCAATAATAAGCTTATGTCATGTATATACATGTATAAGGAATCGTACATAATTTTTCTAATTTTAAAATAAATATATCTCTGATTGGCAACCACGGTTCTTCATGCAATTGCCCTTTAGAACCTATTTTACCGGTGTATATTAAAAAAACAGCAGTTGGGCTACATGTACCTTCACCAAATTTATTTTAATTTCTCAGTGATGGTTTGTAGTCCCCATAAAATGAAGCAAATGCATTTGTATGCAACACAAGTGTTATGAGTACAGAATAAAATGTAAACTCAAAAACAGTGTTGAAAATAAAAGGGTTGGTGCGTTATTAACTTATGCAAGGTGCAAATATAATTACAAGGCTGTACTGTGACCTATAGTTGTTAATTTCTGTGTCATTTTGGTCTCTTTTTGAGAGTTGTGTCATTCGGGCAATCATACCACATCTTCTTTTTTTATTGACAAAATAGAAGTTTGTTAATGACTCTATTGGGGGTATTATAGCAGAGGGTGTTTGTTGTTTGTCAACAAAAAACGACAGCTATGGGTAAATCTAAGAGCTTAAATGGGTTAAAATGCTATAATAAAATGTGTATGTTTGTCAACTTTTTGAACTGAATACGGTCATATATCTAACAAGTTCGTGCTAGTGTCAATTTCTTTAATCCAGTCATTTTTGTACCAATGTGTTCCACGGTTCTTGTGTTTGAATATCGTTCACAGATATTTCCTGACACAAAGTCATAATTGCATAATTAAAAAAAAAAGTTTTTGGCGATTTGCGTTTCTTGGACACAGCGTATTATTGTAATCCCAAATTTATGGTTCATGCCCTTTTGTGTAATCAATCTCTATTCTCGGTAGATGATGTTGTCATCATAGAGCACTTAAGAATATGTTTACTTATTCATTTGATTTTGATAACTTGAAATACGAAAACCAAAATTTGAAACTTCAAGTTTTGAATGAAACGATATTATCGATGGTTGCCAGTGACGGAATTGATCAAAATCCGGAAAACATAAATTTTTTAAAATAAAAAAAAATCGGGGCGGGACAATTTCTGAGGGGCAGGCGGGGATGAAAATCTATCAATTAATTTTAATTGGCCTTATATTGAAATCAATGTAAAAAAAAAATAGGTGTAGTGTTCTGACAATTTGTCCTCTGTTAAATATTTCAAACAAGAGTATTACAGCAAGGAAAATGAATATCCCCTTGAAGACTGACTGATATTTAAGTAGGCCATTTTTCCACTTATCCTATTTCCCAGTGATAATGTTTCTGACAAAGAAGTTCATTGCTGTCACCTAACAGTCTGTTTTATGCCAATAAGACATCTAACAAATGATCTTATGTGTGAAAATTTATTATTTTACCAGCCAAATTAAATCCCATCAGTGAAAATATATATTGTTGACCATGGAATCTGATCAATGCCTGTAGTATGTCCATTATTATTGACCAGAGCGGTGATTAGAACCTCATGTCTGGGATGTACGCTGTCCATCCATTTTATTTTGTGACAACTTTATTTGTAGATGTGAGACCATTAAAAGTATTTTTCTCTCAAAGGTGAAGTAATCAATACAATGGCTGGTCTAATTTCCCCCCAGAATTAGACAGATTGTTCCATCTTTTTTCACATCATTTAAGCTTTCTATTAATTGAAGTCAGTAAATGGTCAGATAATTCAATGTTTGGAAAAAAAGTGTTGCTGTAAAAAAAAAATTAAATATTAAAAGGAAACTAACCATACAATTTTTTGACAATTCATAAGATTATACATAAGATTATACATATACTAGAACACACCCGTGATATCACGGGTACGTGACTGAATTATAGTATATAACTATGCCCAAGCCTTATTTTAGTATTAGTATTGTCATCTGATAAAGTAATGCCGATTATAAGATACACAGTTTTTCTCTGCTTTCAAGTCTTTCTGTTTGAACCCGTCGAACTGAAACAATAATATTAATTATTTGGAAAACAAAAGGTCCTGGAATGGAGTATTTTTTAATCAACAGCATTGTCCTATATAAGTTATAAATACAGTTGAATTCTTTGCTTCGCTGTTTTACGTCATGCCCACTAACAAATTGAAAACTGTACCTATACGCCTTATTTTTAGTCCAGATTTTTAGCATTCGTATTGTTATCTTAGAAAGTCTTACTAATTAAAATACTACAATAGGTAACAATTTGACAATTTAGTAGTGTCAACCCTGTGGTTATGACCCGTGTATATAGCATATTAATCCTGAAAACAACGTTTGGTGGTGCGCCTGTCAGATGCGGAACGTACAGATAAGGTAATAGGTAACAGGTGAATATACTATTGGTATCGGTAGCGGACTCGACCCGGAACTTCTTAATTATTGGCAATATTAATTACATGGAAAACAAAAGGGCCTGGAGTGGTGTAATTTTTAATCTACACCTTTGTACTATATTAGTTATATATAAAGTTGAATTCTGTGATTCGTCGTTTTTACGTGATGACGGCTAACAAATTGGACCTCGTAATTTTAGTATTATAGATATATATTTAAGTCAGGCACAGTGCAAGGTGTTTTGGTGCCACAATATCTCAGTAACATGAGTTTGAATCCTGGCCATTATCATAAACATTTTCTGGTAGAATTTCCTATAGATTAAGTTTCATGGGTAATATATATATATGCCTAAAAAAAAAAAAAAAAGCCGAATATTATGTAACATTGATTGTTCCTCTAAACTGAGTCTATAACAACTAATCCATCATTTTTTTCCTTAAGGTATTGGCAATGATATAGTTAACAATTGATATTTTTTTCTCTCCTGCCACCAGAATATGTGTCATTAATGTAATGAAATCTATTATTTTACTTCTCAGACTGAGGTCTTTATTATACACCATAAATGTGTATTTTATTCAGGCCTAAAACTTAAAAAAAAATTACACATTGGTTAAAACTAGACCAGATAGTGTCATTTTTAATGTAGATTACTTTATTTCGTATTTTACCCTTCCTAGACCGTTTCACGGCTATTTAATTTTGCGATTTTCTGATTGACTTGATGTAGTTTAATAAGGAATGATCAAAGTTTTACATATTGGCGATGATTTATATTCGCTTTATTTTTCTACACGCGATAATTAGTTGTTTTAAAGTATATATGTATATAAATTTCTTAATGTCTGATTCAACCTAAAATTTAGAAGTTGCTAGCTACAAACTTCTATTTGTGTTGATGAATCTGAAGCTTAGTTTACACATGAGTTAATGAAAACATGTTATGGGGATTGTAAATTCTTTATGACTTCCTCATGTAGTAAAGAACCAAAATAGAAAAAAATGACTAAAACATGTTATGGGGATTGTAAATTCTTTATGACTTCCTCATGTAGTAAAGAACCAAAATAGAAAAAAATGACTAAAACATGTTATGGGGATTGTAAATTCTTTATGACTTCCTCATGTAGTAAAGAACCAAAATAGAAAAAAATGACTAAAACATGTTATGGGGATTGTAAATTCTTTATGACTTCCTCATGTAGTAAAGAACCAAAATAGAAAAAAATGACTAAAACATGTTATGGGGATTGTAAATTCTTTATGACTTCCTCATGTAGTAAAGAACCAAAATAGAAAAAAATGACTAAAACATGTTATGGGGATTGTAAATTCTTTATGACTTCCTCATGTAGTAAAGAACCAAAATAGAAAAAAATGACTAAAACATGTTATGGGGATTGTAAATTCTTTATGACTTCCTCATGTAGTAAAGAACCAAAATAGAAAAAAATGACTAAAACATGTTATGGGGATTGTAAATTCTTTATGACTTCCTCATGTAGTAAAGAACCAAAATAGAAAAAAATGACTAAAACATGTTATGGGGATTGTAAATTCTTTATGACTTCCTCATGTAGTAAAGAACCAAAATAGAAAAAAATGACTAAAACATGTTATGGGGATTGTAAATTCTTTATGACTTCCTCATGTAGTAAAGAACCAAAATAGAAAAAAATGAGTAAAACATGTTATGGGGATTGTAAATTCTTTATGACTTCTTCATGTAGTAAAGAACCAAAATAGAAAAAAATGACTAAAACATGTTATGGGGATTGTAAATTCTTTATGACTTCCTCATGTAGTAAAGAACCAAAATAGAAAAAAATGACTAAAACATGTTATGGGGATTGTAAATTCTTTATGACTTCCTCATGTAGTAAAGAACCAAAATAGAAAAAAATGACTAAAACATGTTCAATATGAACCTGTAAAGAAGTCTGTAAGGTGTATGGTTACATATTTATTTGTTTTGATTGTAAATTATCTTTTTATTTTAACTTGCATATTCAGTAATTCTCTACTTTGATATAATAGTCATTCTTGAAAAAAGAAATTGATGATTTATAGTCATTTTTTTTTTCTTTTTTTCTTTAGACATTGGATATGTCTTACCAAGACTCAGATATCTATAAAACTACCATCTTAAACACTTAAGAGTGTATTTGGAATACTCAGCTTATTGAGGAAAATATCTCTTTTATCATGTCAAATCTTTTAATTATGGTTTGAAAATAACAAACTTCTGTGGACATATTTATGGTAGAATTTGTCTGTGTCTTCTACATCAAAGCTGGTGATACAGATTATAAGTATACCCTTGTTAAAAGATGTAATGTACAGATTATAATCATACCCTTGTTAAAGATGTAATGTACTGTCACAAAATTATTCTATTGAATTCTTTTTTATGGTATGTTGACCTATTCCAATGTCAAGCTCTTTTTGGATTCATAATCAGCATTAATCAACACATTAAGAAGTTGTACAATTTAATCAGCATGGAGAAAATCATCAATTGACCTATTATAAGAGTTATCACCCTTGAAATACATTTTTTTCTTTTTACCTATGATAGGTAGAGATATGATGAAATGTTGAAATGTTCAGCAGAATAAGATAACAAATAAGCTAGCATGGCAAAATCATGATTTGAACCATTATGGGGGTTATTGCCCTTGAAATTAAAGATGACTTACTTATTTTAGCAGAATCCATTAAAGAGAAACTTTAGATAGTAAAAAATGTTTATCGAAATAAAATGTTTAGGTAAATTGATGATGTTCAAATTGTCAATTGCCCTTGCTCCCCCCCCCCCCCCCCCCCCCCCTAATAGGAGTCATTGCCCTTGAGTGAAGAATTAAGCTTTTTTTCAGAACCCATAATTGAGAGAGATTCTGGAAAAGCATGTCAGCTTGGAAACCGTACTTAGATACAAACTGTAAACAGTAAAAAAGATCTGCATTACAAGATCTGCAAAAATATCTATAAATAAGATTTAAAAATAAGCACTCATGACTGATGGCAGTACAAGTAAAAATCAAAATCAAAAAGGTATATTTTGAACAGATGTCAAGGATTAAGGATTTTGGGAGCCTCTTGATCATAGTTTTCATTAGGTATCTGGTTTAATTGAAATACCTAATTTTGATACACCATTAATCTTATTAAAACAAGTTTTAATGTGCCTGTCTGAAGTCAAGTTCCATATCACAGGTGGTCTTCAGTTATATAACTCAAATGCATGATGCATAGTTTCAACTGTTATCCATCACTAAATAATGTTGATAGTAGTTGTTTCAGCTTTGAAGTTGAAAATGTCATATCATGTACACATTTTCTGCATCTGCCATGTTTTTCCAAATGGATATATTTGACCACATGTATCTGTTTTGACTTTCTCCCCCATCTAATTAACACTTAGGTCAGGTGACATTGAAGTCATATGTTGATACTATTGCAGAGGTTGGTTGTTGATCCCATTGTAGACTAATATTTGAACCATATTTGACGTTATTATGTAACTATGGTGTTGGTAATATGAGATGGGCCCAGAATAATTGACTCTCTTCAACAGGAAGGTCCTTATAATCCACCAGTATACAAAGAATATAGTTAAAACAACAAATATGCTGTTTCTATGATTTAAATCCAAGTGTTGAAATTATCAAAGAAGTGGGTCCGGTAAGACCTCTTTTTGGCCCCAAAATATAGCAGTTTTACAAAATTGTTAAAATGTAAACTTTTAGTTATTTATTAGACAGTAGAATGCTTCTGCTACATAAATATGGGCTGTTTTTGACAATACAATGCACATATATCGGGTACTAGCACCATTAAGTCGTGCTAAATTACTGAAATCTTCACAATTCCATCATTTTAGTTAAAATTTAGACGGTTTTCGGGTTAAACGAAAGTGGCCGCATTCGTGTTCATCCTTAATATTGAAATGTAAGTTGTATTTTATGATAAGACATAACATATATAAAGGTTAAGGATGAACACGGATGTGGCCACTTTCATTTTTGACAAAAAACATCAGAAAAGTGACATTTTTCGGCATATTTGGTAGATTTTTGATTTTTGTGCTTGAATCAGATCGAGTTTAATGACTAAATCAGTTAAAATCTTTCACATACACTAATTGATTCAAATGAAATAGACACTTAAGTGTTTAAAAAGTGGTCAAAATCTGTCGTCAGATGAACTTGAAATTTGAGGCCAAAATCGGTCCTTACCGGACCTACTCCTTTAGAATTGGAATACTTATAGTAAGATTGTAGAACAAGTTGCGATATGTTTATTGAAATAGAAGTAACATTAATGAGTTCGTTTGACAGACAAGACAATATATCTCTCAAAATCATATGTTTATGAAAAAAATATGCAATGATAAAAAAGTAAAAGTAAAATATTAATAGTACTGTAAAATCAGCATTATGAATTTGAAGAATGGACAAAAATGTGAGGTTTTTCACTGCGATTTTAGGAATATCTACATACAGATGAAGGTGATATCAAAATGTGAGTTCTTATTAATTGAAATAAATTTCATAAAAGAGTCTTTTGGACTATTTAATTGCTGCCAACTTTGTTATCAGGTCTTTGCCGATGACTTGTAAAACACGTTTGTCCTATGCTGAGAGTACTCCTGAAAGTATACTTCATTGACCTAGTCAGTTTTACTCATCAATTCTCTGATATTGATTCCATATTTTTAAGGAGCATGTGATTAATAAAAGCGATTGACATTTTTATGACAAATTTTGGCAGAAATATTGAATAAATGCCTATAGAAAGAAGATTTAGGGATAGCTTGCTGTTAAAACACAGACACACAAAGTAAAATCACTAATGAAAAAGGATTTTGATGATCCTGAGTGAATGCATATTTGAAACCTTGGTTGTATATATGATGCAAGTAAATTGTTGTACATCAAATATATCGACTAGAATCTAAAATTAAATGGAAAAACAATTTCCGTGCAGATATGGGATTGGGAGGTTAAGAATAATTGAAGACAAAATGAAGTCACAATTTGTGAAAATCAGTTGAAAATGGAGAAAATAAAAGATAATACTGATCTAAAGCTTTGACATTTACAGGGTAATCACATAAAGATACATTTTTTGCTGGATTCAGAAATGTGATTAGAAATTTTCATCTATTAGAATGTATAAAATTTAGTTCCGAATTTAAACAGTAATAAAGTTGGTTTAGGTTGACATTGTATTCTAATGTGAAAAGATCAAGTCTCAATTTAAAAATATTTGATTTAAACCTAGGTTGGTTATCTACAGAAGTTTCAATAATTATTGTGGGGGAACATTTTCTTGTTTATGGAGGAAAAAAATTCCATTTTCAGAATGTTTGATTAAGTGTTTTTAGCAGAGTTCAAACTCCCAAGGCTATATAAAATTGATCGTTTGTCAATTGATATCATTTGCATGTTATCCGCAAAAATTAGTACCCCACCAATATTGAATCCACATTATGTTCAAACATTTTTCAAAGTTTTGTCGTAGAATTTTCAAATGTTTTCATCAATAAAGCAAAGATTTTACAATTGAGAGCTTAATTAGCACTATGTCAAAACTTTCAATCTGTGCTGTATGATAATACGTTTATTGTTTATTTAATGCCACTCCTTGTACACAGAAATGTTCAGTCCAAACTAACATCACTGACTGTGCTATAACTCTATGAGAGAACCTAAATATATGAAACTCTGCAACTGTTCTAACTTCAGAAAGCATGTTTTTTTTGTTTTAAAATGTTAAGCATAGAATCATTCCAGGTTAAAGTTTCTATGGAGTGGGAAGATTTAAGAAACTGTTTGTTTAACATTTTCAGGGCAACCAATTTGATTGAAATCTTCCCTGAGGGACAAGTGGATGGGATTTAAAGAATTGACCAGTAGATTAATGACATCTTGGTACTCTTAAAAAAGTATGTGTCCAGGTTTCCTTTGTAAGAAAAATATGGTATATTGTGTTTTTTTTTTCTTTCCTAATTTTTTCCCTTGAGTATAGGGAAATTAAAGCTATCAATTCTCATGTTGTTCGCCAGTTTTCCAAAGCTATGATGAGTATATTGAGGATACAATGGGAATCAGTAAATGTCTATAAAACTTACCAAATACGTCAATGCTATCAATCTGATGTTGATTCCTGTTTTATTAGATTGCAATACAAATTGATCAGTTTGTTAATATTTTCTGACATGAACATTTAACTGTTTTGTTGATAGATTGTATAAAGAATAAAAGAGAGATTTTGTAGCTAGCATAGATAGAATTAGATGAGTCTCTTGAATAATCATTGAAATTTTACGCTATTTTGTTGGATTTGTGGCAGTACTTCTGATGTAGAGAAATGTCAGTAAGAAACCTATCATTTCACAGTCTCAATGTTTTCTTGAGAAAAAAAAAATGTCTGTTGATGTCATATTCTATTGGGAATACATAGATAATTTTTTTTATCAAAAATATAATTTGATTTAAGTCTCTTTTTTTTTTTTTATCAAAAATATAATTTGATTTAAGTCTTACCAACAAGTATTGATAGATTAGCCATTATTATTCTCACAGTTGTAACATGCTGCTTACATACATGTATTTAAGTTTTTTGTTAGGTGATTTTTTTATCGAGGCTGTCTGAATTTTCTTCAGAGAAGACTTTAGAAAACATTCATTCTCAGACAAACAATTTATAATGCCCTTAATTGAAATAACTATGGATTTTAACAATTAGATAAAAAGCAATTTCATTTTTTTTGCACTTCTTATTGAGGGTGAAAGAAATTTATGTTCAAAGTAGTTGTATGTATCAGTTAAGTCTATCAACACTGAGGATTAAGGTACACTGTGCTCCTATCTTATTTGACTTAGGATTGTCAGTTTTCTTACCCAAGGTCAGTGGTTTTTAAACAAACACTCCATCTTCATCCGCCAATAAAAGCCTTGGAATAGCACAATAGCACTGAAAGTGGTGTTTAACACCAATCAATCAATTGTTGTTTACTAAACATTCAAGGACAAATATTTTATTAATGTTCAGGATGATACATAAGTCAAACATTCATATCAATATTACAATAGTAAAATGACAACCTTATTTCAATGAATGTTGTTTGTGAAACCTTTTTATAATAAGGAAAACAAAATAATACCCTGATTTTACAAATAAATGCATATTAATCCAGATACACTTGTTCTGGCCCCACCCACCTCCTCATGGGTATCTGAGAGAATTACATGTAAAGTATGTGTGTATGTAATATGCATCCAGCAGACAAATGCTATATATTCTGGTCCATGCCCATAACACAATTGGATGTAAGACCAGACCCTGAAGAGCTCATGTTTACTGAAGCCGAACAGAATCTTGTACTTTAACCGTTATGCACAGGCTGGACCAGATAATTATAAAACATATAGTTGAAATGAGACAAAATACTGGTTTGGGCAAACTAACCACAGTTTCATTAATTTCTTTCATTATATAATAACATGACAATGAACAATGAAAGAATCATAAAAAGTCAATTGTTTCGCAAATATCAATTCACTGATAAGTCTGTGGTACTCCATACAAGGAGCTGAAAGCCTAACGTCAACTGTGGTTATCAACATGAAAAATGGAAACTAAACTACTGATACAAATTAAAAAATAAAAGATTTCACTAAAATACAATATCATCAAATAAACAAAATCTACAAATACAATTTGTAGGTGACACATACAATGACAACAAATAGTCATAAAAAAAACCCAAAAACAACATACATACAAGTATTGCGAGGGATGTGGTGGGTGGGAATAAAATAGAATTGTAACTGGAATATGAAAAGCAGCCTGCACACGCTTTGTGCAAATTCAAAAGTGATCAAGAGCGCTTGTGATAAAACAAAGACTGTAATTAACAATCTGATTGGATAATTTAAATAAATCAAGAATAATGATTGGCTAGCATCCTAGATACCAACCATACCAATTAGTAAAAGATTAGGGCTGCAGAAATTATGATTTCCAATCATGATTGGATAAAAGGAACTTCCTGGATACAGTAATTAATTAAGTAAGCAAAATGCTATGTTCAAGTTCCCTCTGTATTAATACTTTATTTATTAAAAATAAGCACGTTGTGTGATATATCTCAAATCTCTAAGACCATGCTAAGACATTTTTATATTATAACTTTTTAAACCAATAGTAGGTTCTGTCCTTAAAGCCCTTGTATATTTGAAAAAAAATCAAATTACCCTTATATTTACCATTTTATACAAGAAAAAAACTTTATTTTATTATGCTGCATTTAAGTTCTGAAACAAGAGTTCTACATATGAATGTCGAGAATGAGACGCAATAAACTTAGTACCACCTGAACTTATAATAGGTACCGTGACATTTTCAATATTAGACAGTGAATCTTGCAGACATATTAAGGAGAAGAAAGTTTTTAAGAAATCCATGGAGACCTTATCAAACTAGAAAACTCTTGTCTACATACGACATTGTCTTTTTTACAGTAAATTAGTTGATTATTCTCATATTATGTAATTGAAGTATTAAATAAGGTTTTATGGCAATGAACTTTAGAGAATGGTATGTTTGTTATAAGTTTTGGTGTAATTTCCAAGAATTTGCTTTAGATAAAATTTTCTTGTAAACAATTGAGGAAAAATGTCATAATTGCCATTTTTTCATCAAGCTTAATATTTTGTAGGTGTTAATTGGTTTATGTTTTTAAGTAACCAACACAAATACAAATATGTCAGACTATCAAGGAACAAATTTTTGGCAATACTAATTTCTGGTATCTGTATCATATATTATAAAAACTTATATTTGGTTATTTTGAGTTTTTTGTTATAATAAATTGTTGCAGAAAAAATTCAAAACTTATGTCAAAACATCTTATGCTATAACTATTAATGTGTATTCTTAATTATTATAATCTTTAATTTCTTGAGAATAAGTTTCTTTCAAGTCTCTGTACTTGCACATGTATTCAATTCATAATCAAGAAACTGGCCTCAAACACAATTCTTTATAAATCATACTCTTATCAAAGCATCAACAAAATAATGAATTAGTTGGAACATTTTTGTCTGATGTGTAAATGGTAAATGATTCTTTACAGAGAGTACAAGATTAAGTTTACTCTTTTTAACTACAAAAATGACATGATGTCAATACCAGCTTTATTCCACAGTGTCTGTAGGCAAATTTGTAATATTTAATCTTGAAACAAAGAATCTGTTTTTGAGCCTTGAAAATATTCCCACTTTCCATTTTATATATATCAAAAGGTCAATAGTATCTTACATGCAATGCTTACACAAAATAGATATATATATACCTTAAAATGGAATATTATTTGAATTACTTCTCTGACATATAGATATGCCAATAATAATGTACAATGTCGGGCCTAAATTAATATATTTGTTTGTTTCCTCAATCCCGACCCTGCCAAGCCAGGTGTGGGTAGGTAGGTAGGGAAATAGTTTTATTTTTTCCAAAAAGCTTGCACATTATCGGACGATCCTGCAAGCCTGGAAATCAGAAATGAATAAAATAATATTTGACTAATAGTTATGACAATAAAATTTTATGAGTAGCACCATTTTTGCAGGGTCGATCGGGAATGGAGAAACAAACAATATTTTATTTTAGGCCTCAGGGCATTTTACAGCTAATTATACTGTATTGGTTTTCTAATTGTTGAAGGCCATATGGTTGCCTATGATTGCTTATATCCACTTCATTTGAATTTTGGTAGGTGGTTGTTTCATTGGCAATCATACCACATCTCCTTATTTTTATAAAGTTCATACATTTGCAATAACAGTCAAACCTGCTATAATGGTCATCTCTATGAAAGAGAAACCTATCTTGTCTGGTCAAGATCTGTTCTTACTGCTGTAGTAATACTATGCATTTTAAACCTAAATTTACAGGTTATTTTCCTAGAAGGTAATTATGCCCCCTGTAAGCAATAGGGGCATTTAGTGTTACCCTTGACCATCTGTCCCATTTTACTTACCACACTCTAATTTAAGTTGAATAAATCCAAAGGTTATGAAAGTCATACACAATCCTAGGATCCAATACTTACAGACAGAGAGTGAATTTGGGCAGTGAATCACTAATGGTTCTAGAATTATCCCCCTTTAGAACTTGGATTAATACAATTTTTTATGTTTTCAATAACTCTAGTTTTCCTCATCTGAATTTTATGAAACTCATACACAATGCTTAGAACCAAAACTTGCTTTTATTGAGCAGTGAGTCATTCTAAAGTTATGCCCTTTATAAATTACAAATTTTTAATTTCTCCATTCTAACTTAAGTCTGTCTCATCCAAATTCTATATGGCTCTTAAACACAATTCTAAGAACCACAGCACTCAGACAGATTTTTCATTTGGTAGTGAGTCATTTACTGTTATAGAGTTGTACTCCTTTTCAACTTAGAAAGTTTCAAAGGTTGAGCAGGACATTCCTGTCCTCAGACACATTTTTCTTTTATTTTTTTAGGTGTCCTTTATATACAGGTTCAACTGTAGTTATAAATGTAGAAACAAGGAAAAGTTTGTTCTTGCATTAATGAGTCCTGTAGTTTTAGAAAATCACAGACTGTAGGCAACCAGACACATTTATAGGTATAAAGACAAGTAGAAGGTTGTTCTTCATTGATGACCTGCAGTCTTAGAAATCAGTAGACAATCAGACACATTAATAGGTATAAAGGCAAGCAGAACAAAGACTACCATTATAGTGCTAGTATTTTATGTGAAAACAGTTTGGCATCATCAACTACTGTATTAAAACTGAACTTGTTTCTCATTAAAGTAAAAATGTTACCAAACCTCAAAGCATCCATTCAAAAGTCATTTCCATGTTATTTATATAAGAGCATCTAAATTAAGAGGCAACAACTTAGTAATAAACAAGCTCTTTATTCTAAAAAAATCTCTTTATTGTTTTCAGTTTTCTGTTTGTGTCAATCACATCTGAACTTTGGAAGCTTGATGTAATGTAGATATTGATTGTCTCTAAAGTACATAACAAGATAACAGGTGAGTACACATACAACCATGAATCCTGTTAATTTAGAAAAAAATGTTATGAGAAATCATAGGTATTTTTATGGTACATATATATTTTCACTGATATTTCAGTTAATTTTTTAGCTTACCTGCTCCGTAGGTTATAAAAAAGTGAGATTGCCCAATGAGACTTATCTAACAGCATCAATATTACTAGGACTTCAGAGTTATAGGTCACCATACAGCCTTCAACAATTAGGAAAACATATACCATATAGTCAGTAATATAGGGACCCAACATTACAAATTTCAAACGTTTCAAACGATTAAACCAACAATCAGATTATGACAAAAGGATGAACAAAAACCAGATATTTAGAGACAGCAACCAATGATAATCACAGAATTACAGATTCCTTACTTTGGACAAGCACATTAGGAATGGGGCATTTAGACATGCAAAACATGACTGAGAGATTTAGCTAGCTAGAAAACCATGTTTTATGCACAATTTTCTAAGTAAGAAAATGCCTGTAACAAGTCAGGAATATGACAGTTATTATCCATTTGTTTGATATATTTGAGCTTTTGATTTTGCTATTGAATAATTTAGAATTTTCCCAGGTGTTCTGTATTGTTGATATTTTACTTTTCACAAAATGATATATTTTTTATATGTAAGGCAAGTACAGCATATATAAAATTTTTAGTTCCCCTGGTCCAAAGAGTCAATAAGAATTATTCTCATTACGCCCTGTGTCCTTAAATTTAGCATTCATCTGATGTTTTAAACTTTGTCAATTATCTTTGCTGAACTTTCCAGACTTTCAACCAAAGTAGGCCAGAATACATTACTAAGGTATTTTGATTCATATGATATATCCAATGATGTTAATTAACAAGGGGCCTCGGTGGCCAAGTGGTCTAAGTAGTTGAACTACTGTATCACTAGCTTGTCAACACCGAGGTTGTGAGTTTGAATCCTGAACAGAGCAATCTTAATAGACTAGGATAATGTCAGTTTTCTACCAAAGGTTGTCTCTCTCTCTGGGTCACCAATAGAAATTGACCCCCATGAAATAGCCCAAAAGTGTTGAAAGTGGTGTCAATCAATGTTTAACCAAAAAGACAGCTGTTACTCTAAATACGACATGAAGATTAAAGAGCCAAAAATGTAGTTTTAGTTCTGTTGATCTCAGTATACATAGTTATATTGAATGGTTTTCAAATGACAGCTGTCCTTTTTATTTGGGGTCTTTTCAACTGACACTCAAAGTGCCATCTTCTTAGAACATTCTCTCCTGTTCTTTATACATGAAAAATAACATTTTAATAAAGGCACTGCCACTGTAAGTCTGTTGATATAACATGCAGCTATTATTAGATTATATAATAATATTAGATTATATAATAATAATATAATCAAAGGTATGGTATAATTAACTCCTATCATCTATTTATATAATACAAGTGTAGTATTATTTGTAGTAAATGAAAAAAATCTCATGTTTAATTTTAGATGTTACAAATTATTTCATCTGATACATCAGAATTAAGTCCACAGTTAATCTAAAAATAACAGAACTTTATACAACTTTCTTCGAGTTACTTTCAAGTATACACTTCACAGAAACTGGAAACTATTGGCAATCTGTTTTCAGTATTATTTTTTTTCATTCTGTATTACATATTGATGTTGGATGGGATAGCACCGAATTGAGATTCATATATGATTGAATGAATTTTAAATTTGACATATGCTTTTGTACGTGGGTCTTTTATTTTCCTCATTTCCATAGCAATGTATCGTGCAAATAGACCATCGTCATCTTCATCTGTATAAGCTAACTTCTGTTCTTCTGGTTTATTTTCAGTATTTAAGTTCATGGAATCTCTGTCACTAGACTGTGATGTCAGTAATCTTGTACCCTTTGCTTTTATTCTGGTATCATATTCCAGGGAATCAGTTTCTGATATAACTGTTTCTGGACCAGAATGTTTTGGTCTTTTCATTCGGGTACTACTCTCTGGTCTATGTTCAATTTCTGGTATCAAAGATCTGGTCCCTGATATGACTGGTACCATTGACATTGTATTAGTACCATGATATATTGCAGTGTCATTTGATTGATCCTCAGAATGCATCGACATGTGATGATGCTCCTGGGCTTGCTGTATGTGATAAGCATGGTTAGGAAGGCTGGAATTGGAGGATTGCTCTTCAGTTTCATCAGACACTAGATACAATTCTTCATCAGTATCATAATCTTCTGGTTCTGTCTTACAACTGGTTTCCTGTTGATTAAAAGACATTGGGGTTTAAATTTGATAATCATTTTGTATGGAATTATTTTTAAATTGAAAACTATGGCATAAATTAAGGGCAACAAAAATCAAAACAAAAATAACAAGTTTTGTCAAAATTTCCTGACTGGATTTTCCAAACACATCCAATAACTTGTGCATCATCTTGAACTTTTGCCATTTTGAAGTCTACTGTATGTTGCAAAACACAACAACTTTGATGCAAAATTAATAAAATGTCTTGGGGTTAGTGATTAAACATAAGTAGATTGAAAGACAGGACACAGACATTTGTATTTTTGCCAAGAACATAATTTTTTTTTTTCATTTGTGAATCTTATTTACAGCATTTGTACAAAAGTTCATTCCCAAAACACTGTTGTAATTATGTACATGTTTTCATCTGTTTTACACATTTTGCAACCACCTATATGTGAAAATCTGATATATACTATACATTGAAGAAACTGTGGTAAACGAAACATGATTTTTCTGTTTGCTTAAGTTTTGATGTGACAGGACTGCTCTTTAAAAATGGACTATTTACCAGGTCTACTACATCACATGTTGGGGCTTTCCTGGGTATTATATGTTGTCTTAGGAAGCTATCCAGAGGTTCAAATAATCTCCAGGAACTGATGTAGACATCATCTGTCCCCATTCTCTGGGACTTTCTTATCTTACTTAACTCCCTTGAATAATATCCTCTCAAGTTAGATAACTTGTATTGTAGCTGGTCAACTGTTAAAGAATGAAGAAAAAAACCAGACATAAATATATGACAATTTGAGGATGGTATTTTTGCAATAGAAATGAGTTCATGAATTATTATCTTCAAATTAACATAGAAGGTATAACTAATTCTTTACAGTTTTTTTTTTATATGCATTAAAACAATGCCGGTTCTTTGATCCATAATGAGCATATAATGGTTTACTTTTATAAATTGTGACTTAGATGAAAGAGTTTTCTCATTGGCACTCATACCACATCTTCCTATATCTATGAATGTATTAGTGTAAAAAGACTGCTCAGGTGTAATAACTGGATTGCCAATCTTATTTGTTACATATATTAAAGAATTTTCTGAAAGAATACAATTACTCATTGCATATTATTTATGTTTGAAAAACTAAGCCTCATGTGAAATTAACTTTGTACCTTTAAATAGATTATAAGTTCTTCAATGTATTAAAATAAAAATTGATTAGAACCCAGGTAAGATTTACAGTATAGCCTTTTACATATGTTACAGTCATGTCCAACAATGAGTACATATCAGAAGTTATATATAGATTAGTTAATAATTTACATGTCAGAAGTTATATATAGAATATGGTTTATATATATCCTAGCAGATCATTTACCTGTAGCATCAAAGCCTGGATATTCCTCTCTCAGTGTATCAAGAATAGATAGTAATGCTTTCCTTCTTCTGTCTTTGTTATGATAGACAGGAGAAGACATATCCCATAGTCCTATATCACCTTTATACAGCTCTATAAGTCTGTCTGTCTGTGCTCTGGTTAAAAACAACCCTTCATTACAATCACGACCACTTTTCCTTGCATACATTTTGTTTCTTGTACAATAAAAATATTAAAAAACACATCTGACTAGTCAGACATTTAATGTATTATCTGTGTAACTGTGTACACACACATGATTTATTGGTTTTAACCTCTGACCTATTAATTTGATTGGTTGTTACAGACAGATAGCTCCAGGATCAATTTAAATGACATGCTTTGTCATTTGTGTCATGTTAAAGTTTGATATGTTGTTTACATACTTAATGCCACATGTTTCTTATTGATCTATTTAATGACCCTTTTATTGACTTCTCAAGGCTTTGAACGAATGTAGAAAAAATATAATTCATATGATATGCATGCGACTGTTAGACATGCACAGATATAATGTAAATTAGAGAATCAACATCCTTATATAATTACAGAGGAAGGTTTATGATAATTTTATGAGTCAGAGTTAACAAATTAGGGGAAGATTTTAAAGTTATTGAGGGAGCAAAAAGGGCTTTAAAATTGGAATGTCTATCATTGTATATTAAAAAAAAATAAAAGATTAAAATTCTTTTATAATTGTAAAGTTTTTAGTTTCAATATTATTTCAACTGAATTTTAAGAAAAAGAATTTTGTAATTTTATTACTATTTTACATTTTAAATTACATATTTGAAATAGACGGTTGATCAGTATGAAATAGATTTGTTAACCTATTGCCACCAAATAACATTCCACATCTGTCAAAATCACAATGTTGTCAAATATTTATTTAAAACTGCCTTAAAAAACAATTTGACTGACTATGACTTTTCTCTGCTTGATTCAGCTTTATAAGTGGTCTACTGGGGGAAAAAAATGTTTTCATGTCCACTCTGACACAATGGAATTGCTCCAGCTACCGCAACAAAAGTTTGTGTACTTTTACCTTACAATGCACTGTTTTTTTATTGTGTATTTAAAATGTGTTTTCCCTCCTGTTTTTTTTTAGGAATTTCCAAACAAGAATATTTTACTGTTCCCTGAATGATGGTTTGAAATGAACTAAATTATTTTTGTCTAAAAAAAAAAGCTGGTTTACTACATTTAAATTTAAATTATTTTATTTTTGAAATAACTATTTGAATAATATTTCAAGTTCAGCTTCTGAATTGAGATGTAACTGAACTATTCTTCCTTAGCAAATTAAATTTATTGGTGGACCAAATTTGTAATTGAAGGTACTTTTTTGTGATTGTAAAACGATTTTGTGAAACTTTCAGACGATTAACCGGTGGTATTTACATAAATAATGATGTATTGGTTAAAACTTGGAGGAATCTTCACTAATTAATTAAATTTCAGTGACAGATATATTAATACAGATTGACTGTAAATTGGATAACTGTGAGGTAGAAATCAGATTAACCCAAAATTTATCTGTGTGGAAACAGAACCAATCAGTGAATTGTTATACATATTGATGAATATCGCAAATTCTCATCTTTTTTTAAAATAATGTGAAATACACTCTAATGATTTTTTCATGTTTGCTTGACCTCTCACAATCTAAAGTGTATCATTTGAAAAATGGTTTTAAAATCCAGAATCTGAGTCCATTATACAAACAACAAAATGTGTAAAAAAATATGGTTAATATCAGCAGTTATAGATATAATATATAAAGGGAATATTAATTGGTATTTGGCTTTTCATGTCTTTCTTTATCCATAATTATCTTTCACCCTTAAATCATGAATTGTCTCCCCTGTCTACCTCCTCTCCTTTGATTTTATTCATGATTCACATGTCTTCCACTTGTTTTTGGAAGTGAAGTGAAGAAACTTTCTCTCTCATTAGCATTAAACATCCAGGTATCCTTTAACAAATTCTGTTACCTTCAACATTCTTTCACCCTAAAATCATGAATTGTCTCCCCTGTCTACCTCCATTTCTTTGAGTTTATTCAGGATTCACATATGTCTTCCACATGTTTTTATAAGAAAATGAAAAAAACTATCTTCCTCATTAGCACCAAACACTATAAACAACCTTTACCTTCACCTAACTTTAAATAAAAACACTGATTTTTGCCAAACATTTGATCTGGATTGTAACAGTCAATTTCCACTGAAGCACCTTTACGTTTGGCTCCATTTCAGTTAAAGATGTTCTACTTAAATGATTGGTTTGGTATAAATAACACCTCTAACTCTGTTTTCTCAATCATCTTACTACTCCTGTGAAGAAGTTATCTATTGTTTCTTCCTGGGTATTATTAACTAATTTTGATTGATATTGTTTAACTAGCCTGTGTGTAAGGTAAGATTCATTTCTGTAATTGTTTGTTTCATGAAAGATCACAGTCTTTATCAAATTTTTCTTGATTGCTACAACTTATTTATTAATGCTGCTTGGAATAAAATGTTTAATTATCAAAAATCTCAGTAAAGATAATAAGGTTTTGAAAAAGTACCGAAGTGTTTCAAACACAGTACGTGTCTGTTATACTTTTATCTATTTTACCTTTGCTCTGTCCTTATTCATCCAGTCCAGTTTCCAAATTAAATATATTCATTAGGCACCACTGCTAAAGTAAAACTACAAACTGGACAAGGGAGTTTTAGTTTATTCAATAACTTAAAAATCTTGACTTTTATTAAGTCTTATCACTCCCCAACCAATCCCCTAAGTGAATGTTATAAGTTGTATACATCTAATGATATTTAAAAGTTTCCTTATCGATTTTAATTTAAAGATATCATGATGATGTTCTTTAAATTTGGACTGTATTCAGGGGTGGATCCAGCCATTTTAAAATGGGGTGTTCCCAACTCAGAAGAAATGGAAAAAAGGGGGGGGGGGGGTGTTCCAACCACATGTCCCCATTAAAACACGGTTATCCAAAACAAAGGGGGAGGTAGAACTTCAGACAACCCCATATATGGCAAGGTTTTTAATTTTTGTGATTACTAAACCCTCCTCTTTACCTTGGACAGTATGTCAGTCACAACACAAGAAAAACAAAACTAAAAATGATTTGAAAAGTACTTTGATTCATCTATATCTTATCATGTGAGACTTTGTTTTTCCTGTGGTAATATACTGTGGATTCATTTATTTTCATGGGTACTAATTTTCTTGGTTGGAGGAAAACTTGTTCGTGGACATTTAATTTCATAGTTTTGCTGAAACGTTCATACAAGCTATCAGAAAATTTGTCATTAGTTGAACATTTAATTTTGTGGTTTACCTATACCAATGAAATCCTCGAAAATTGGTATCCCACGAATAATAATGAATCCACAGTATACTGGTATCCCACAAATAATAATGAATCCACAGTATACTGGTATCCCACAAATGATAATGAATCCACAGTATACTGGTATCCCACAAATGATAATGAATCCACAATATACATTTTCTCACCCTAAGTTCATGATGATGTAATACTTCTAGTTTACTCCTAATGTTTTAACAGCAGCCTGATATCAAGTCATATTATTAGTCATCCTGTTCAAGTTTTTATGTTGGAGAATTTTTGTTTTCAATATCTATCTATAATTTTTTTATAGATTTGACCACATTATAGTAATTGGTTAACACATATGCATGTTTTCTGGAGTAAATGGCTGAACATACAATACTAAACTAAAATCTTAATACTCTCATGTCTGAAACGAATAAAGGTGTTGGTCCGAGACCACAATTGTCGTCCCTTGATTTTCGTTGTTCACGAATATAGTCCCTAGTGTTGACAGTGGGTTACTTGCCATTAATTTTTATACCCCTTCCAAATTTATTTCTCTATGTTTAATGCCTCAAATTGCAAGTAGGGGGGTGAAATTACACTGTAAAAAAATTTGGGTCCAGAATTTTAAAGGAAAGTAGTGATTTGGTCCAGCTGAAAAAGGTTAAAAATTAGCACTTCGGAAGCTGTCAAAAGATTTCAAGACGCCCTTAACATAAAATTGTCCATATTTTGAGTTAGAGCTGATGAAGTTTTCTATAATTTTGATATAATTTGTCCCAAAAGTAGTACAACACACTGTAAAAATGGTAATTTTTGAAATCTCAAGAAGAGATTTTATATGAATTTATAGGGTTAAATATACTTACCATGAAATTACATTTATATAATATAGAATATGTTTGCTTTCACAACATGTTCTCATCGCAATTAACTAGGTGATTAAAAATTACATCCATGAGATGTACTCACCTACGTCATAGTTCACCTGTGTAACATACACTAGCTTTAGTTTTAATTTGTCGTTTAATTGAATAATTTCAATTAAGTGAACAAAAAACTGAATTTATTCCAGGGGTGGTGGTGGATTGTGGTAAGTATATTTAACCCTATAAATTCATATAAAATCTCTTCTTGAGATTTCAAAAATTACCATTTTATATGAATTTGGTTAAATATACTTACCATGAAATTACATTTATATAATATAGAATATTTACTGATTAACAAGCAGTATTTCATTTGGTGGAGGATAAATTCTCTCACACACATACAATTTCAACATATAAAAAATTATGTGAAATTTTTTAAAAAGTAACTCCATTAAATTTTGTAAATACGGATATTAGTAAAAACCGAAATTACTGAATTTATCATACAATGAAGCTATGCTGCATAACTATATGTATCAATGGCAAACTTTGCAGATTGTATAAATACAAGTATGCAAAATTAATAGACTTGATGTAGAGTTGTCTCAATGGCACTCACATGTATATATACCCCATCTTTCTATATCTGATGAATAAATAATCTGCAGGTCAGTATAGAAATAATTATATTAAAGCTCCTTCATTATGAGCTAAATGTGTTGTAATATTTATGCAACAGTATTAAAATAAGCATTTATTTCTGAATAGGTTGTTCTTGTTGCTTGTACAAATCGACAAGAACTAATCCAACCTTAATTTCATTACTTTCCACTTTGAAACTTAAGTTTATTTGGAAACATTATTACCTTTCTTTAACTTTCCATTGTTTTCTCTATGTTAATATAATAACAGATAATATATGATTGCTGTCATCTTTTGATAACCTGATCAATATCACATCTTTGGAAATAAATTCTTTTCTACTTAATTAAAGAATTATAATCAATTAAAATATACTTTGTAAATAGGTGTCCTTAATACAATCAAAGTTTATTAAAGACTCAAACCAAAGTTGTTTCATGATTATGCTAAATCTGGATTAATCTTTAAACTTTTTTTAAAGTTATAGTCCCTGAGAATTTGCTTCTCTGCTAGATATACTACTTTTAATATTTTATAGAATTAGAATAAAATATTTTCATCAAGAGAAGTCTTGTACTATTGTATAATGACAATTCTCTAAACTGACTAAATTTAAAAAATCTGATAAAATTTCTATGAGTGGTAGAACCTTTGAATACAATGTCTACCATTTCAACCATGACCAATATTTTTGTTTTGTATTGGACTACTCAAGTGTAAAAATACAGAAATGGACAAATCAGTGGAAAAGTTTCAGTATACATGTTTCCATTGATATACTGCTTCCACAGAACATTTGGATGTTGAGCTGAATTAAAGCCATGATTGTTGTCCTTATAAGTCCAAAAAGAATGCTAACAGATGATTTTCTCCAGCTATGAAAAATCTGTCTAAAATAAAATGTTTTGATATTTCTAATTAACATTTGACAACGGTTAACTTTCTAGAATATCTTGCCATGTACAGTTCAAAATTTAAAGAAAACAAAAATTTGACATAATGAACAACTCTTGTATGTTGCTCTTGATAATTGTTTATATTAATTTCAGAAATTATTTCGCTATCAGAAATACTAAAATGCAACTTGTCAAATATAGTTCTATAGTTGTATTTAAAGAAAAACACTTGTTTGGCAATATGGAAAACACTTGTACTAACTTGCAGTATCCTTAAGTGTTCTTAGTTATTTCAGAAATGGTTTCACTATCAAAAATGCTCATTTTATTTCTGTCTTGGTTCACCTCATCTGAATCCTATACATTCTGATATGATTCGATATATATCAACCAAACAGCTTTTGGTAGTATTTTGTGACTTCAACCCAGTCATTTGGTTAACTTAGTCACTCAGAAGAATTTTGCATTTGTCCCCAGATTTGGCAAAAACAAAATTAATGTGATTTAAATAATCACATCTTTCAAAACAAAATTGAATCAAAATTCAAAGTAATTGTTTAAAATAAACACATTTCAATTTTGTGTAGCATATTCTTGCATAAGATACTAACTCTATGCTATATATTTATATTATTCTGGCTGGTAATATGGAAATTGAAAAGTGAATAAATTACCATCTGAATTCCGAGGTTAAAATCACATGCATTCGGAAAACCTTCCTGCATATAGATAATACACAACTTGACTTTGACCAGACTAGATTTTTGTAACTTTATGCTTATAATGAGCAAAAATAAAAAATAAACAGTGACATTTTAATATTTAGGTATAATATTAAGAAAATGTCTCGCATTTGATTTGATATAATCATGGAATTATCATACTATATTTTACTTCCATGTACTATTCTTAGACTATTGAAAGCTATTTGCTAACTATTAATCAGTCTTTTAAATAAATTGCTTTTCCTACATTTTGCTGTTAGATTAACTGCTTCTACACTGGTGCTAAAATTTGAGAACCAATTGAAATGTATACATGTATATATTATATGTTTATATTGGTACATCATGTGTTACTCCAAAAAAAACCTCTTCTTTTTTTTCGCATCTCGTAAAGACTGACTAAATAAAAGGTTTATATAAAGAGCTGTATAATAGATAGTTTCAAATCTTGAGAACTACTTCAATTTCCTAGACCATGTCTAGCATTTTAAATAAATCCTGCATCCACAATGCTTTAAATCTTATTTATTTATTTACCAATATTTTACTAATTTTTTTTTTTTTTTTTTTTTTTTTTACAAGATCTAAATTAATGATAATCTTGTTTCTATAAATCAGCATATTTGAGTCCTCTATACTTCAGAATTCTGAATCAATATTTAACTCTAGGAAAAACAGTGTGTAGCCATTGCATAAACTGTTGGGTTCTACCAATCTCACATTAAGAATAAAACAGACCCAATGAATGAATCCTTATAGCAGAAACTTGCCCATCTGTTGGCATTGCTTAGAAAACTTAAGATGTAAATTAAGGCATAATTTTCTATCTTAAAAAGAACATCCAAACTCCTTTTGCTTTCATGATTGGAAGATATATGTATAATTTGACAGTGATTCCCATATAGTGAGGGTAAGATAGTCTCTTAAGTCTTACGTTATCACCTCTTTTTTGTGTACTCAAAACAAAACAGAATTAGTACATATTATATTTAATAAATGCATTGGCAATGTACACTCTGAATTATGTAATCAATATATAAGCCATTACCTTGAATGAGTCTTTGTGAAATGCATCATGGCATCCCCTAAACTCTTTATTCAATAGACAATCTAATGTTTACATAAAAACATATAAAAGCCTTTGTTTCCTTACTGCCGACAAAAACAAACAATTGGTTATAGCAGTTCATACTTATAATATTCATGTTCTTCTTGTCATAAGTAAACTGACCATGAAATTTAATATTAGTAAAAAGAGTTTTCACAAGCTATCAACTGTATTTTGAACAGTGCTCCATTCTTACTGTCTCCATGTCTGTTAGAGCATTGGAGAATTATTTATCAGTAAAAAAATAATTAAATATTTACAGCAATTTAAATTGCTGTTCTGGAAAAATATTTCAGGCTTCTAGAATTACTGTCCTGATTTAAACTGGACATATTTAAAAGAAGTATGTATTGGTAATCTTAAACTACAATCACATTTGTATTGTACTAGATAACAATGTATCATTTTAGTGTCTTTAATATCTGTCTTGACTATTTCCAGACACTTGTTCAATATATTTTCAATATGAGCAAATATGTTAATTGACTAAACTGTTGGTTCATCACAAAAAACAATGTGCAACCAAATATTAGCTATGCTTGTGTTGTTTTAAAATATAATAAAAGTAGACATAATGTTCCCTGGGTGGAAGGATGTCTAGAAAAGTCAGATAGACCTGGGCTTAAATTCACTAGTCTGATTCTAATTTATTTTATTTGCAACAATCATCCACGTGCAATTCTATGCTCCATAAATATCAATGTGCAATCAATAAATAGTTATGATTTAATTTTATGTAAGATATCAAATCTGTATTTTATTAGAATGAATGCAACTTATAGATTCTAAATCATGCATGTTGTTCTAGTTCCTGTTTCCTGTATGAAACATGTCAACATTAATCAAATAGACTTGGGCAAAATCCCTATTCTATTTTAAGTCTATAGTGATCCATTGAGCACGTTTTATATTCAATAAATATGGTTTATGTTCCCTGAATGGAAGGTTAACCAAAAAAAACATCATCAGTTGTGGGCAAAATCCCTATTCTGATTGTGATGTATTTATCAACTGTTAAAACAGTATCACTGTTGGTCTATGCTCCCTGTATGGAACCAAGGAATTGTATTTAAATATACAATTCCTTGATGGAACGTTTTCCAAATAAAACAATCAGAAATGGGCAGATTCCCTTTTCTGATTGAAATTTATTGAACCAATTGAGGTTCTAGTCACAATAGTGGTATACGCTCCCATACGGACGTTATCCACATTAAAATAATCAGATCTGGTCAAAATACCTATTCTGATTTAATAGTTATGTGTTTACACAGTCTCGTGTACCAGGTGTACACGTAACAGACTGCAAATTGTAAACAATCGAACCAATTGAGGTTCTGGTGACAATAGTGGTATACGCTCCCATACGGACGTTTTCCACATGAAAAACAATCAGATCTGGTCAAAATACCAATTCTGATTTTAATATAGTGATGTGTTTACACAGTCTCGTGTACAGACTGCAAATTGTAAACAATCGACTTTATCCAAACTTTACACTCGACCCGTTTCGTAGCATTGCTCTAATGCAGTGAAAATCCGGTCAGCTGAGCGTGAAAAAAGAAATAAACATCCGTTTAAAAATATATCTTTTTAAAAAGGTAGCACTCACGTAACATGTCCGATTTTGACAGCTAAATTCTGCCTTTCCTCGGACCCGATTTAATGTTTGAAAATGGCGGCTAAACAAAGGTCATTTTCTATGTCGTCGTATTTCCAGACTCGTAAGCTGTAAAAATGACGAAAACGTGCATATCAGAAACTTGGCAGAAGCGCTGTATTCTGATTCACATTAAATTAATCGTATACCGATATTCCGAAAACAAATAATGTCTTTTATAAAACATAAGGATTTTCAACAGTAAACTGTTAAAAATCCTTGCCGACGAGAAACATGCGTTCTCTTGAACGCAAAAATTAAAACTAAAGCTAGTGTATGTTACACAGGTGAACTATGACGTAGGTGAGTACATCTCATGGATGTAATTTTTAATCACCTAGTTAATTGCGATGAGAACATGTTGTGAAAGCAAACATATTCTATATTATATAAATGTAATTTCATGGTAAGTATATTTAACCAAATTCATATAAAATTTCTTTGAGAAAGTGCAGGTGGGATTTTTTTTTTTTCATTTATGTTCCAAAAGAAATGCACTACGAAATAATTGTGGTCTCGGACCTGTTGAAGTATTTCAATGTGATGACTTTTGTATTAAAGATTTGAATTTTAAAAGTTAAAAAGTCAGTGGTCTGTCTCACTTAATCTTTCTCCCACCATCCACCCTCTCACTTTTGAAATTTGTGAATATGTTAGATTAAAAGGCTTGATGCTTATTTAAGAGAAAACATTATAATTTAGGTGTTGTGTTCATATACAGCCACAAGGGAGAACGGGAAATATGATATTAATGAATTGATTTTTATGATCTATAACATAAAACTGATAAATATTTTGCTCTCACTTGAAATGATGAATAACAAAGCTATGGATAAAGATATAATTTGTTAATTTTCTGTAGGTAATCAAACATTTGATCATGCATTTTAGAACTGCATGGATTGAAGTATTTATGATCCCTAAATAAGATAACTGCACAGCCTACTGTAAATTCAGAAAATATTGCGTGCATTTATTATTGCGATTATGTCATTTTAGGCTTAAATGCGATTTTAATTTTTACGATTTTGAGAAAAATCCTGTTAAATTCATATAAAATATTTCAAAATGCGAGTTTAAATTATTGCGTTTACAAATCAGTCGCATTTTTCGCAATAATAAAAACCTCGCATTAATTTCTGAATTTACAGTATATGTAACTCTAGAGATCATAGGAAAGGCACAATGGGATTTCATTCTATCAGATCTTAATTAAAGGGGAACTCAGAGGGGGATATAATTTTCAGAACGTTCTGTAAGCTAACCAATTTGTATGGCAAACGATTTGTTATCGTGACTTTTGCAAGGTGAAAAAATAATTAAACAGCAGAGAAATGGGTTAGAAAGGGCTAAACCCAGCTAGTACAAGTATTTGTGAAAATAAGTTGGTGTACAGTATATGTAGTTTCAGACCTGGTGAAACACGATAAAATCAGTTATTACATTGGTTGCAATAAATTACATTGATTTCCCAGTTCAATTAAAACCGATAATTTCACATGTGAAATAAACTTGGTTATTTCACTCTCTGACGTCATACATCAATAGACGTTGTCAAGACGTCGATAACGTCGGATCAAAACAAATTGTAAATGCGTAGGAAAAACATATAGTCCCTTACATTTTCTACATTAATTTCATAAAAAAAGCCATTTGACAATGCAATAAAAAGTATAACTAATCGCCGTATTTGAATATCAATAATTAGACAACTTGTGACCGAATGCCGCTATGGATTAAACTCGTGCTGCGCACTCGTTTAATCCGATGCGTCGTTCGGTCACGCATTGTCTTATTTTTTGATATTCAAATACGGCGATTAGTTAAACTATAATTGTTTAAAAAAAAATATGAATTGCCGTAATTCTTTAATTGGAAGGGGAACATCGAAACCAAGAGTCTAACTATGGATTCATTAATTTTGTTGGTTAATGAACAAAAATATTTTTACAAGATAAAAAAAATGACGTTATTTTTTCAGTTGATATCGATTGTTCAAAGACATTTGTTACCATTACTTTTTTATTCACAAGATACTTGCTTGTAGAAAAATTAAATTTTGGTGAACATTGAAATTCATGATTCTCCATAAAACAACCATTAAATTTATAAACTTTAGTACCCTAGAAATAATAAAGAATTCACAGTACTTTAGTATACATAATGCAAGACATGGGGGTGGTAATTTTTGCTATAAAGAGGAAGTAAAATAGTCTGAGAAGTAGATGTTTAACTTTTATGAAGGTGCAAGCTAGTTCAACATAATGATAGTGTCAATCACTGACTTAAAATAGACAAATTTATATATTTCTAATTTGTTAAATTAGAAAATGGAAAGTCTAATTTCTTTTTCATGTGTTTCATTCTTTATTCATAAAGGTCAAACTATTAAACGAATTTTTACAACCTCTTTCTTTTTTCCTGTCTGAGAATATACATTTGCACTGTAAAAAGAAAGTAAGATTTAATGAATTTGTGAGGTTATTGGCATAGATAGATATAAGAAGTTATGGTGTGGTATGAGTGCCAATGAGACAAATCTCCATCCAAGTCATTTGTAAAAGAAAAACCATTCTAGGTCATATTACGATCTTTAACACAGAGCTTCGGCTTACTCCGAACAGCAAGCTTTATTTGGCCCCGAAAATGACTAGTCTGTAAACCCATTCAAACAGGAAAACCAATGGTCTTTTATCTATATAAAAAAAACAGATATTATATATGAAACACTTATGAACCACATCAACAAACAACAACTACTGAACATCAAATATCTGTTTTGGTATTAATTGAAAGAAAATCAATTACATTACTGTAACTGACCGGTCAGTTTTCTACCATTTTCATTACATAGCTCCATCTTATATTAGTAAACATGAGAAATCATTTTCCTCCCAATTTCTTATAGAATCATCCAATATTTGTAAACATAGAAACATAGAAAACTGGTCGCTGTCCGATATTGGCGGGAATAAATCATAAAAGATAATCTAATGTCCAGTTTGATCAATGTAATGGTCAGTAAAGATCATATATGTTATATACTTGATAATTATATCTTAGGGAAAAAAGATATCTAACTTGTTAATTTAGGAGCTTTTCTCAGCTCAAATCAGTAGAAATCAATGTCCTTTATCATTTTTAATGGAAAAATAAGAAATGCAATCCAGTGGAGTACAGTGGCTGTTCACTGAATTTTACATTTTAAATTTGAATAATATTTTAAATTTGAATAATATAAATAAAATTAAAAGATAGTTCCTTGTTTTCTAGATATTGAAAATCAAGATATGTTGGAGATACTGACGTTTGTTTATAGACAAGTTAAACAATTGCTTACATACTGCATTGTTTTGACTGTATTGTATAGTGGTCTCATTGGAAATCATCTCCTTATTTCTGTAACTATTAACCTATTGGTTTTTAAAAGAATCACAGAGTTTCGGAATAAGCAAAGTAGGCAAAATTGATGGTTCAAAAAAAGTTCACTGTACAATGGTACAGAATTAATCAATATAGCTTTATAAATAGACAGTTTATATTTTCTTAGATTTATGTCTGCTTAAACAAACTACCTGCTACTAAACATCTGGTTTTCAAAAACATATAACATGTAACATTTCATGAGTTCACTGAGACATTTCATAAACATTAGGTTATAGCTGTAATTTGTGAATTTTGTCTGAAAAGAGATTGATGATACAATGTGAAAGTGAAAATTTATCATTATAAGATTATGAACTGCAAAACACAGTCAACAATATATCACTTTTAAACAGAAGATCAGCTTAAGATTGCAAAAAAAAGTCTGCACTTCACGTCTTATGCTCCCTTGATTATTGCTCTGTGTATCAAATAGTTCCTGGTTTGTCTGTCAAACTCTCCACCCAAAACAAATGGTTTTTATTATTAAATAAGCTGCCTTTGGAAAAGAACCTTAGACTTGCAACATTTAAGGACTTGCAACGTCTAGTTAGTTATTCATTTTGAAGATTTGCTGCAATTACCAGTCCCAAGTCATGGCACTTGTTTTTTGTCATTTGATCAAAATGGATGGGTTTTTTTTCTGGTTGATTACTTTGGAGAACTTTATAACTTTTCAGTATAACCACTAAAATTAGTTTGAAGAAAACAAATTTAGATTACAGGAAAGTGCTAGTCTAGAATTTACAGTTTTTAAGAAAGCAACAAGGAATTGCATGTGTTGTTGTGCTGTAGTATACACCCAAGCATGTTTTTAAGCATCTGGAACAAAAAATTGGTGTCTGACAACTATGGAAAGCTTGCATATATATGTTTAAAAAAAAACACTAATATTGTCAAGCTTAATATAAAAATATAAAAGGAATTCTGTCAAGGAGTTTAAACCAGTTTTTGAGAAAAGTGTGAAGAATTTTTTTTTATTCAAGACCTTGAAAAATTCAAAGTACACATATATTGGCAAATGAAAGAAGATGAATATTAGATCTGTAAAGGGTATACATGTTACAACTCATCACTGTCAAGCTACCTGCTGAACAATTATGAAAACAGTCTGTTGTGTAGAGAAAAGTGTGACAAAAATATTTATTTTCATTCAACATATTGAAAAATTCAATTGACAACCAGGAAGTAAGTGTCTGACAAATTTGAAAGTGTTCACAGGTTACAATTCATCAATATGAAGCTTCTGATGAATGTTTTTATGCTTTGACAGTAATTCTGAGAAAAGGATTAAAATATTTCTTTTGCAAATAGATGAACAGAAGGACAAGGTGATTCCACTATAGCCATTTAACTCATTTAAAACAGGGGCAAAAGATACCAGAGGAACAGTCGAACTCAGAAGTCAAATAATAAACTGACGCCATGGCTAAAAAAGGGAAAAGACAAGCAGACATGCAAACAATCTTTTATGTGGGGTATAAAGAAAAAACATAGAATGAGGGCTGTTCTCCACATCCAAGCTCAAATATTTATTTCTTTAACTTTAGCTTATGATTTATATTTTCAGAAAACATGAGTGATGGGAAACAAGCTTTGTGCTCCATTACTAAAGAAGACATACAGAAATGAAGAGTATCCATGGCACATCAGGAAAGATTCACACCTCCTCAGGTAAAAGCACTCAAAACCGTGTGACTCCTCAGCTTTAGGTAAGATTCACACCTCAGGTAAAAACACTCAAAACCTTGTGACTCCTCAGCTTTAGGTAAGATTCACACCTCCTCAGGTAAAAACACTCAAAACCTTGTGACTCCTCAGCCTTAGGTAAAATTCACACCTCAGGTAAAAACACTCGAAACCTTGTGCCTGTAATTCTTACTGGTTTTTTTTAACAGATTAAAAGACATAAACTTCCTCAGGTAATTTTGACTTTTTTACAGACTGATTGATTCACAGCTCCTAAATTAATCTTGACTGTTTTTATACGACCATTTAAGGGGAAGTATTATGGAATTCCATTGTCAGTCCAACTGTCCGTAGACAACATGTCGGACAATAACTCAAAACTGCACTATATCAACTTTTGGTTCATTTCTTGGATAGAAGGTATAGACTTGTGTGATCCTTTACACATACAACTATTGAGTTTATTTCATTGAAGAATCATTGACAGCTTATTCTTATTTGAGCAATATCCAGAAACAGTTAAAAACTGCTTTGCCTGGTCACTCCATATCCAACTTCAATCAAATCCTATGATTAAAAAATAAAACTGACGTGAAATAAGCATACTGTATGTTGAGTTTGATCTGATAAAGTTATATTCTGACTTTTAGATGTTATAATTGATCTATTAACATATCAGACTAAGTAAGATATTGATATATTTTAGTTCTAAGTTCTTTGGTTATCTAGAAAATATTCAAATTAAGTAATATATTATATTATGACCAATTAGTGGGAACAGCTGGGTTTTATGGATATCTAGGTTTGTTTATACTTTATACTTGATACTACAAAAGAACAAAATACTTGACAACAAAATTATCAGATATAAAATGGATTTATCAAGTTAACTTATGTTGGCTTCCTGTCCAGTAGTCAATATTTCATATACACTGCATATTTAGTATATTCTGCCCTTTAGAAAAGGACTTTCCATTAGGGGCAGAAAATTTACTTTACATATAGACTCATCAAAGAGTTGTTGTAAGGGTTCATTTTGTCACAGGTGCCAGTTGTATAAGTAGTTCTACTACTGTAATCACTAGCCAGTCAATACTGAGATTGTGAGTTCAAACCCGCCTGTGCAGGTGCATCAGAGTCCAATCTTAATTGACTAGAATTGTCAGTTTCCAATTGAAGGTCGATAGCACTCTGTCTTCCACCACGAAACAGCCTAAAAGTGGCATTAAAACACCAAAAGTCAGTCAAGCAATCAATTATTTTGTCACAGGGGTCATCTTATAAATATTTTTACTGTGCAATTTTCTACATGAATTAAAACATTTCAATAATTTCTGAATTTACAGTTCCAATTTAAACCATTCATTGCTGATCATCATTGCCTTTACACTCCTCATAGTTCAATGGAAACCTGAGGTAAACTATTTACTATCAGACGAATGAAGTCCAGGCATTCAGAAGCCTCACAATTTGGTCTTGTTTGGGTCTAAATTGACACAAGATTGGCCAATTTCTTTTAATGGTGACATGTGATAGTCAAATTATTTGTGTCAAAATGAAAAATGAAGTGGAAGGGGGCAGGGAACACTGGAAATTACAATGCTCTATTATTTATTATAGCGGGATACAGGATTCTGACAAAACAATAAGCAGGATATGGGATCATGCCCCCAAATAAGATCCCCTTAGAAATCAAAAATCAAAGTACCCAGGTAACCATATCTCCATAACCCAAAAATGAAAATAAATAAAAAACATAAATAATAACACAAGGGGAGGTAACTTGTATGTACACTACAAGCTGCTTTACAGTTTTGAGGGGGAGGGTTGTGATGACTATTGTTTAAGGCTAATTTATTTTCAATGATACAATATAAATATAGAAAATGACTATGATATTTCCTTTAGATTCATTTTTAATTCTGTAAACATGTTACACTGAACAAGTATGTACGGTAATGTCAACAGCTGTCAGCCACTGAATCACTCTTATGTTATACATTTCTTCTTTTATCAATTTTATGATTAATAATTGTAGGAGACTTCAAGTGAAATATTCTTACAGAATTTTTGTAAAAATGTGGATATTATCAAATATGCTGTTAGAATGAACAAAATATTGGTCTTAAAGGAAAAGGTTCTTAATTCGGACAAACTATATCGGAAGCCCGTTATTGTAAGGTAAAAAATGGTATTCACACCTTGTAGATTACATAATCAGAAAACATATCTTTTATATAGCCATGTAATGTAAATATTTTAACAGCTTCAGAAGAAATATATATTTATTTTAACAAGTGATTTTAACTATAACAATTGAAGGAAACTAACTTCTTGACTATGTTTTGGTATTAGTTTTAAAGATTACCATAATTTTACAGATGACATTTAAACATTTAAAAGGAAATGTTTTGACTAAAGTTTGAAATGGTAGAGATATTTATATAGTCTTTTTTCAACAATAGGAGTTTAACATTGTAAATGCTAGAATAAGCAAATAAAGTTTTTCATCCTTTTTGTAAAAATGTTGTTTTAAATACAACACTCAAACTATTTATATGAACAGTTTAAAATCAGTATACAGGTTATATTGACAGCTTATACATATTATGATTTGACTTTTAACGTTTTTATGACTGGACGAACTTCTAGATCTGGTCTAACATCTTATTACCTGTATGTATAAAACTGAGAGGGCATTGTGACAGTGTATAACTAAGACTGGTACATACATACATATCTTATTTGACATCTTTGATCTGTACCTCATCACTAATTAAAAAGTAACGATGTGTTTTATTTTATTGTGGTCATTCGTGAACACCTTTTCGATCCTGTGATAGTTGACTTGTCATGTTATGGCCAGAGGCTCTTTGTTTTTTACTTTCCTTGGTTGGATGGTGGTATGTGGTGTAAGATTACGGATACATTGAAGAAGTCCTGATCGTTATTGTAATACCTTGTCATATTAGTCAAATGTGGACATTAATTAAACATGTGTTATTTGTTTTGAAGCATGGTATTTTTTGTTTGAAATAAACATACATGTGTTTATGTCAAGTCAATGTTTTAGATTGGATTTAAAATAATGTGATTTGAAAAAGGAACTATGAATTTTATTCTTCAACTTTAAAAGTTTGAGAGAGTAATTTAGAAAGGGACTATGAAATTTTGTCTGTGACTTAGAAAATATTCTCTTCAAATTGGAAGGATGTGAACTTAGTATTGAGTTTTTTCTTGAAAAATGAGAAAGGATGCACAGAAAAAAGATAATAGATTGTAAGTATCCACACAAAAATAGCTTCAGTAAAAACTCCATCTGTCAAGAAAGCTGTCCATGCTTATAGACCCCCAAAACAGAGTAATGATAATAAATTTCATAGCATCTAAAGGAAAATAAATCAGAAAGAAAAAGAAATTATGAATGAATGAATGATCTCGATTTTTGATAATTTTGCAAACCCACTTATTTATACAGGTAGCTCTTCCGATATACAAAGCCTGTCAAATCGCAAAAATGGTCTTGCATATACCGGTACTCGGATTAAATAAGCAATAGCAGAGTCCATGAAACATGCAAAGAAAGTGTTCGTATACATCAGTAGACAGATAAGACAATCCTGAACTATGCTTTATAAAATAGATTTCATTCAGACCTTACCATACAAAAAGATTTAAATATAAAAAAGTTTAAATATGATTAAATATTATTATGATATGGTTTTGAGAAATGTCTGTAGTAAGTGGAGATACATATACATTATAGATAATTTCTTCTTGATGCAACATTCATATATCTGAGAAATTCTCTCCTGTGATCCCAAGATGATCATTGTTTAAGAAATATCAATGTAATGTTTCAAAGCATATAATAAAATGCAGCTTTATACATTTAGATATTGTTTAATACAATACCAAGCTGTTATATATAGACAAAGTCTTGAACACTAGAATAGTTCAAGTGACAAGTAGTCCTCATTGATATGGTGGAAAAAACAAAAAAAGTATACTTTTGGAGTTTTTGAACTGAACATAGTACACATTTATTTAGGGGCCAGCTGAGGACCACCTTCAGAGTGCTGGATTTTCCCTCTTTGTTGAAGACCCATTGGTGTCCTACAGCTATTATCTACTCTTTGGTCAGGTTGTTGACTCTGACATGTTCCCCATTTCCATTCGCAATTTTATTTTGCTCACAAACATTTACAAGATATAATATTTATTATTACACAGTAATTTCTTCCAAAAAACTTAACAATGTACTTTTCTTACAAGTATATACAAGATATAATATTTATTACATGTATTATATAGTAATTTGTTCAAAGGAAATCTGTCTTCTCCAAAGCCCTACAGTTATTCAGCTAATTAAACAAGTGTATTTTAAATATGGATATATGAAGCATGATATTAGCCACATGTGGAAATATTCTCTTAGGGGAATAAAATATGGTTGAAAAATATAATAAAATTGATATCTGTTTGGTTTTAAATGGGCTCATATAAGATTGTAGAATTTGAATTGTATCTCTGTCCTGAAATGACAACCATACTAAGTGACAGTCTACAGACTAATGTTATTATACAGGAAAACAATGTTACAAGTATTTCAAAATAGACTGCTTTTAAACTCTCCATAATTCATTCAAAATGATTTTTATAAATCAAATTATGAGGGGTTACAGTAAGTTAGACAAGAAAGTAATAAATTGATGGTATTAAACACATTCAGTAAATACACATACTGTTGACAAGGTATTATTTAAAGTTATAAGTAGGGTGAACATATTTTATTCCATCTGTTACAGGGGTGGATCCAGTTATTATTAAAACAGGAGTTCTAACCTAGGATAAATAGTGGGGGAGGGGGAATGGTGGTTCAAACTGTATTTCCTCATTTAAAAGCAATAATCGTCAAAAAAAAGGATGAGTGGGATCCCCAGAACCTCCATTGAACTGCCACTGCAATTCTGCATTATTTAATTGTCCAGATTAACATCTTAGGTAGGTCTTTGATGTTTGAAATTTTCTAGAAAATTGAATGGTTGAAGAAAAGTTTAGTATACAATGTATTAAATTGGAGGAAATTTCTCAAATGTAATTTGCTTTGTCCCTTTTAAATCCAACTTAGAATGACATTTTCTTATCCAAATATTAGAAGAAACATCTAACTCATGTATACAGGTATGTCTGAACTATTTGCCACTGGACATTAGGCAAACAAAAAAAACACTCTTGCCATCCATAAGGGCATTACGATAAGGTAAGTTTTCATTGATAAAGATACCACCTAAAATATTCCTAAGAATGTAGCCCTGTACAGTATACAGATGTATGTTTGATTGACAAAGTACATATGTAATTGAACATATTTTATTGTTGTTTAACCAATAATATTCATGAAGTCCTTCAAACTTCTCACATTGTTAATATATGACTGTTATAGGGTGTAAAGTCTTTGGATTTGATGGAAATCTAGCTCTTTGAGTAATTTCCCCTGATAAAAATTGAAAAAAGCGTGAAGAATTCGTAAATAATGAACATAATTAGTCTGGCAGTTGTCAAACAGTGATGAATACATTGTTAAGTTGCAAAGCTGACTTTTTATTGCAGCAGTGAATAAATTATTAGATTTTTCAATGATGATAATTTGTTTTGAAAGTTTATCCGAGAACTCTGGATAGTAAAGATAAAAAAGTTATAATGAAGATATAAATCTTCTTTCACTTACACATGTTAGATGTAATGAGCTGTTTACTCATTATCTTCAAACATTGGAAACACCCACAGAAAGCTGTCAGATTCTAGTAGCAAGGTGGAAGAGAAGTTAAGAGTCATTAAAGAAAGAGTAAAATCTTATGCTGATGATAATATCTTTGGTGCTCTTTTAAGGACTCCTATTTGTGTGTTTTGGTGCCCCATCTAGGATAGATGTTTTTCAGTCTGTTTACGTTTGTTTCTCTGTCCATTCCTCCGTCTATTGGTTTGTCTGTCCCGCTTCAGGTTAAAGTTTTTGGTCAAGGTAGTTTTTGATGAAGTAGAAGTCCAGTCAACTTGAAACTTAGTACACATGTTCCCTTTGATATGATCTTTCTAATTTTAATGCCAAAGATGTGCATTCTACAAGTTTGTCTTTGTTTTATATAAGCCAATATTAGAATGAATTGCCAGACTGACAGTGAAAGAAAGACGGATGCACAATGGTAAACTTCTATTCCACCTCCTTGTTGCAGCGGTACAAAAGAACAAAGCTTTGAAAATAGTAAGGGCGCAAGTTTCATACCAGGAAAGCCGCCTCCATAAACATCAATTATGATAATCGATTTTTTTTTTATTTGAATGACTTGACTTTTCAAACCATTCACTCTTTGGTATGTACCATTGATCTAATGGTAGACGAGGTTAATAAGTCAGCAATTCAATAACATGAAAAAACCATTTAGCCCTCTTCACTTGACTTCTACAGTCTTCTCTTTTGACAGACATATCTTTTACTCTAAACATACTGAAGATATTAGCCTTTTAGATAGTTTTCACTTTATAGCAATAAATGAATGATACTTAACCAGTAATAAATGTGTCCTGAGTGAAGATATTCAAGAAATATGCTTACTTTTCCTGACATTAGTTGTGGAGCTAACATTGCTATTTACAAATCTTATGATTGAAAGTTGAGTTTAACACAGTGGCAGCTACTACCATACGAACATATTCCCGTCTTTCAAAATTAAAGCCATTATATGATTAGATTAATGTTCAATTGTCAAGAAAACCAATTTGTGCTTTGCTAAGTATAGAAATCTGCCAATTACATTTTAACGCCTACGCCGATGTTGATATTTCAGTGATTTCAGTGATGCAAAAAGTAACATTTTGATAGATTTAATTGTGACATTGTTGTTAATTTGCACAAGTTGAAGCTTTAAACACCCTTTAGCTACTTTAATTTCACCAATTTGAACAATTCTTTTGTGGTTTTAACATGTTTGTTTGTGGTTAATTTGTTTTCAAACTGCAAAAACCATTAACTTTGTTAGAATTTTTAGAATATTACATAACAAAAACTAAGGATAAAACTAATTAAATAGGAATTTAACAGAAAGAATTTTCTGAAATCAAAAGTATTACTCACGAGCAACCAGAAGTATTGAGAAAACCTAAATTGTAAGCCTCATTATAACAGGGTTGGTTATTTGTTTGAGAAATAAAGGATTTATTTTACCCTCTTTCTATATCCCTGTGTTTCATCATGCACTGCTTGATAAATTGGCCTGGTTCTCTGTTCATTGTCTATGAAAAACAACATTACTGTACAAATATCAGTGGTCCTAGGTACATATTTGTAGAACTCTAAAGTGTGATGGTACTCCTTAAGTGCGATGGCCACGCTAAAGTGCGATGGTCTACGCCAAAGTACATTGGTGTCACACGCTAAAGTGCAATGGTTGTTTGTATGCTAAAGTACAATTAAAATCACGCTAAAATGCGATGGTCCAAAGGGTAAGATTCGAGGGATTAAAACATTGAGGTTTCAAAATATTTTTTTTGCAAAAGAAAGTATACTAATGTATAACATATGTGATAGACTTTATAATTTACTGGTCGGCTGAAGTGATTGTTTCTGAATTAAAAAGTCCGACCAAGTAATAATTGCTATAAAGGTAATTTATGTTTTTCAAATATTATATTTCATGTAAAATGAATTTTTAACAATTCAGAGCGCATTTAATGTTTGGATAATTGGTGTATATTGCCGTTCACACTTATGTTACAACCTCCCTTTAACGAGTTCTGTGCCACAGGGCCGATTATCGGCCCAAAGTCATACTCCTTTCATTGCCAAATTAAAATAAAAAATTTGTTCATTGTCGGATTATTTAGTTTAAGCTTTAGTTCAAATGCCAGAGAAAGGCAATGTTCGCCAAGCTTTCTCGTAGCTAAACAAATCCATGTTTTATTTTCCTACAATGTACATATTATATGTAAATAACAAATACAAAATGCGTTCATTGTCAGAATATGCAACATTTATTTGTACAAGCTTTTATTTAAATGCGACTGAAAGGCAATGTTCGCCGAGCTTCTCCTTTCTTCGTAGCGAGTACAAATACATGTTTTATTTTCATACAGTACAGTATAAACGAATGTTTAGCAGACAATTTGTAATTCAAGCATGAAAACATGTATCTCTATTTTACAGACGTTACTTTTCATTAAAATCGACAGCAATTTAACGGGGATCGCAAATTAAACTGCCACATAAACAATGATTCAAATGTATCCGTTCCATCAAATAGAAGCAGGATTAGTATGCATATACTATCTTGTATTGATATAGTAAAATGGTCAACTGTAAGATAAAAGTCCTTCTTCCAGCACTCGAAAAAAATAAATAGTGTGCTTCAGCCGACAAAAAACGGTTAAGTTTAAATCAATTACTAGTAAGTCATGGACATTTGATGTAAGAATTGTTAATCAAATATTCCTAATCTATTTTCTGACGTTCATTTTTGGTTTGTATAAACAACTGTTAAACGTCATAATCATACTATGTTTCTAACGTCTATATTTTTGCGGTCCATCAGACTTTAGCGTAGGGAAGCATCGCACTTTAGCGTAGCCCATCACACTTTAGCGTCCCCATTGCACTTTAAAGTCCTACATATATATTGGTATATGTACAGTAATGTTGTTTTTTCTTAGATAATGAACAGAGATTAAGACCAGGCCAAATGTACCTTTATCCAGTGGTGATGAATGATACACAGTGTGTCAGAGTAAATGTTTCAAACTTCTTGGTGTCTGTGCAAATCATTCCTGTCCATTAAGTTTTCTTATTTACATTATCATGTATGAATGTTGTGGGCCAAAATAAAGCCAACTGTATCACTCAATGTTCTCTACATAAAGTTCTTATTACATTTTTGATACATGAGGAAAACATTCCTCAAACTAAATCCAAACTTGACAGGAGTAATGTATGGAAAGTTCTTTATACAAAACTTCATTTTGATTTACAAAATTGAGAATTCAGGTTTCTGATTTGGTCCAATATAACACTCGACAGGATTTTTTTCTTTGAAAAACTTGAAAATAGACATTATTTAAAAAAATGAGTGTGAGGGATAGTTGGATATATGTTGAAAGCTTCATGAAAAAAATTAAGTTCCAACTAAAATCATTAATTTTTCAATTTCTAGCAAGTGTTATTATATTAGCTCTATCTAGAGTGTCTTCCTAACCTAGGGATAGTCTGAATTTTCTTCATTGAAACCATTGAAGATGTACTATTAAAGGCCTCCGAAATAAATACCAGAGGAAGACTTTGAGTTATACAGACTTAATATATTACTCTAAGACAACAAGAGATTTAGATATCAAAAAGTGTTAATATTCCCTATGGAATCAAAAATTCGAAAAAGGAAGAAACTGGTAAAGGTAGATTTATTAATTTGATAAATACAAGTCCAAGAGAGAGAATGGAACAGTGATGCTTATTTACATTGACATTGATTACCTCTCCTTCAGACAATGGATGTAAGTTTTTTCCATGTCTGTATAATTTTACAATCTTAAATCACAAGTCACCTCATTTGACAGGGAATGTTGCTTAATGATTTATACTGACATTTTATTGGTTTTGATTGAGACCAAATAGTGCTTATCCAACAAAAAGGACAAATTATATGATGATCATGGAATATTATGGCTAGTTGACCAAGATAATTGTATCACAGACAAACGTTACATGTATGGTACTATTGTATCACGGACATTTAGGTCTTTACACTCTGTTAGTGACCCAGAATATTCAAACATCAATTTGTATCTTGATCTCTTATAGCATCTATATATAGAATCTGGTTAAAGCTAGATAGGTCAAATGATATGGCAGAAGCTTGATTAATATGTAAGAAATGATTTGTTTTTATACTTTGGCTCAATGGTGAGGGCTTTGCTGGTTTGCTCTTGTTCATCTGTCATTCTGTCCCATGAAAATAATCATTGCAGTTTTTGAGAAACTGCTTATCAGTTCTTCTGGAAAATAAGGTGCAACCATATATGGACAAGAAGTTTAGTGAAGTAATCACTGGTAGATGTTGTCTGATATAGACCATTACTTTGTTACTAATGTTTATCTGTTGATTTGTTGACAAATTCTCTAAAACCACCAGGCTTATTGAAACCAAACTTTGCTGAAGGTTCAAGCCATCATAAGAGTGCTCAATTTCATGATCATATCTCATGAAAAAGTCAAAAGGAAAGTTTTAAAACAAACATGCATTTCTCTGTGTAGTTATGCAATATTTGAGGACCAATTATATATGGTTGAGATGTAGTCCTTTCAAAATCTGATCAGATTACTGTTGCCGTCAAACTGACAATGCTGTTAATACTACATTTGCTCTATACATAGAATGTTAAAAATTGTCACTTTCATGGATACCAATAAGGTTTATTTTACAAAACAAGATGCTTTTATAAAAAATATTCACCCCTGAAACTACTGCGATAGAGAAAAAAACCAATACTTAGCATGGTTCATCCAAATTATATCTTTCTTAAGATCAGCCTACAAACTGTAAGGTTTACTCTTATCATGACATCATCTTTATGGACTTTAGTTGTCAGAAAAATTGGAACTTAAGGAAACATTTGTTTGAATGATGTCTTGTACAATTACCATATTATTAATCATTTTGATTGGAAAGTGCTGTTTTATTTCCTGTAATTGACCAACTTTATTGTACTCTTCCCTAATCAGAAATAGGGTGTGTTCAATTATCAGAACCATATTTAGTGAAGAATTTTTTCTTACAAGGTATATGTGCATAAATATGGGAATAGAGGGGGAAGTCTTATTTTACATGGATGTGATGGGAATAGAGGGGGAAGTCTTATTTTACATGGATGTGATGGGAATAGAGGGGGAAGTCTTATTTTACATGGATGTGATGGGAATAGAGGGGGAAGTCTTATTTTACATGGATGTGATGTAGTTTAGAAGTGTATAAGCTTGCTGAACGTGGATCTTGTTGTTTTCAAAGATTAATTATTTTGTGCGATCTTCAGTGCAATTATCCTGCCTTGACCTACACCAATGTTTTAAACAACTATTTTAGCTCTACTTACATCTATGGGAAATAAAATAGGTTAACTTATATGGTAATTGGTTGAAATGTATTTTCCACATTGATCACTTGAATCCATAACCAACAAGATACTTATCTAGTGCATTGCCGATTGATCTCAGTGCTTTAATGGAAATTGATGAGGAATGCCTTTTTCTTGACAAGTAAATGTTGTTATGGTTTTTGAAAGATAATGATTCGATTGAGTGTATGGTCAGAAATGTGCATATTGGTAGAACAATCCTGTCTGAATGCACTTAGAAGTGCATAGAATTAAATGGTATGATAAGTGACAGGAACAATTCTGTCTGAGTTATAGAAATATATGTATAGACTGAATTCTAGAATACATTTTTATGTCTCTTGCTTATTTGTAAGGTTGGGTTGCTGTCTCATTGACATATTGCTAATTGTGATGTTATTATCATTTCAAATAATGCCATAGGATTTGTATCAAAATAACAAGAACTTGTTCTCATCCTGTTTTCTTGTTTTCTCCATTTCTTCTTTGTTCATATATATATTGTTTTTGTCTTAATTTGTAGCACATAATCTTCAGCTGATCTTTTTTGTAGTCTTTGTTATTACTGGTATCCATGGTAAACAAATGTTAAGTAAAAAGAAACAAAACCTTTTTTACATTTGTATCTGGAAGAACAATTCAATTTTGTGTAGCATTTGACAACACCTACAGATTTTGATGATTAAAATTCCACAGAAGGGTTGTAGGCATGCTTCCAAGATATTCTCTTGTTTTTTACTACATTTCACTCTGGAATATTGATCGTAAAATGAAATCTTTAGACATTTTATGTAATGTTTGTGTCTTGATAGTGTTGTTACATTTATGTTACTGTTATATTTCTTTTCTTTTTTTCCCCATCATTTCAATTTATGAAAATCTTTATCAAATATACAGACATAAACCACTTGAGTAGGTAGCGTAACTGTTTTGCTTTTCATGTTAGCAGGTTAATGTTCCTTTGGTTTCACTGGTAATCTTTATTATATAATGTACATCATTAATAATAGAGGAGAAATTTTGTTTTTGTAATTCATAGTTCTATCCTACAAACTACATTTTGTAAACATAAAGTGGTTTGCAAAAGTCTGCTGAAATGTTATGTGGTTGCTAAACTTGGACATTTGACCCCTCTGATAGTAAAACCTTATATTAATTATCCAATATGTGTTAAGCTTATCTAATTTTGTATGGAGAAGCATCATACTGACCTTGACACCTTGACCTTTAATTTCTAAATTTCAATTTTTGAACCTAAGACTCAGACCCTGTTCCAGGTCAATACAATTATATATAACAACTTTTTATACGACCGCAAATTTTGAAAAAATTTTCGTCGTATATTGCTATCACGTTGGCGTCTGCGTCGTCGTCGTCGTCGTCGTCCGGCGTCCGAATACTTTTAGTTTTCGCACTCTAACTTTAGTAAAAGTGAATAGAAATCTATGAAATTTTAACACAAGGTTTATGACCATAAAAGGAAGGTTGGTATTGATTTTGGGAGTTTTGGTCCCAACATTTTAGGAATAAGGGGCCAAAAAGGGCCCAAATAAGCATTTTCTTGGTTTTCGCACCATAACTTTAGTTTAAGTTAATAGAAATCTATGAAATTTTGACACAAGGTTTATGACCACAAAAGAAAGATTGGGATTGATTTTGGGAGTTTTGGTTTCAATAGTTTAGGAATAAGGGGCCAATAAAGGGCCCAAATAAGCATTTTTCTTGGTTTTTGCACAATAACCTTAGGTTAAGTAAATGGAAATCTATGAAATTTAAACACAATGTTTATGACCACAAAAGGAAGGTTGGTATTTATTTTGGGAGTTTAGGACCCAACAGATTAGGAATTAGGGGCCAAAAAGGGACCCAAATAAGCATTTTTCTTGGTTTTCGCACTATAATGTTAGTATAAGTAAATACAAATCTATGAAATTTAAACACAAGGCTTATGACCATAAAAGGAAGGTTGGTATTGATTTTGGGAGTTTTTGGTCCCAACAGTTTAGGAAAAAGGGGCCCAAAGGGTCCAAAATTAAACTTTGTTTGATTTCATCAAAATTGAATAATTGGGGTTCTTTGATATGCCGAATCTAACTGTATATGTAGATTCTCAACTTTTGGTCCCGTTTTCAAATTGGTCTACATTAAGGTCCAAAGGGTCCAAAATTAAACTTAGTTTGATTTTGACAAAAAATGAATCGGTTGGGTTCTTTGATATGTTGAATCTAAAAATGTACTTAGATTCTTGATTATTGAAGTTTTTTTGGTCCAGTTTTCAAATTGGTCTACATTAAGGTCCAAAGGGTCCAAAATTAAACTTTGTTTGATTTCATCAAAAATTGAATCCTTGGGGTTCTTTGATATGCCAAATCTAACTGTGTATGTAGATTCTTCATTTTTGGTCCTGTTTTCAAATTTCAAATTCTACATTAAAGTCCAAAGGGTCCAAAATTAAACTAAGTTTGATTTTAACATTAATTGAATTCTTGGGCCTCTTTGATATGCTGAATCTAAACATGTACTTAGATTTTTGATTATGGGCCCAGTTTTCAAGTTGGTCCAAATCAGGATCTAAAATTATTATATTAAGTATTGTGCAATAGCAAGTCTTTTCAATTGCACAGTATTGTGCAATGGCAAGAAATATCTAATTGCACAATAGTGTGAAATAGCAAATTTTTTTTTAATTAGAGTTATCTTTCTTTGTCCAGAATAGTAAGCAAGAAATATCCTATTTGTGCAATAGCAAGAATTTTTTTTAATTGGAGTTATCTTTCTTTGTCCAGAATCAACTTAAATCTTTGTTATATACAATATACAATGTATATACACTTTTTACTACCAACTGATAAATTTAAATAATCTTTACCATTCAGTGATAACAAGCAGTTTTTTTACATCTTAATATTTTATGATGTATTTAAATGAGTAGTTATTGTTGCAAACTCCATTAGAAATTTGAATTGATATCAGTTTTGAAAAAGGGAAACGGGGATGTGAAAAAAAAGGGGGGGGGGTTAAATTTTTCTCATTTCAGATTTCATAATAAAAAGAAAATTTCTTCAAACATTTTTTTGAGAGGATTAATATTCAACAGCATAGTGATTTGCTCAAAGGCAAAAAAAAACCTTTTAAGTTCATTAGACCACATTCATTCTGTGTCAGAAACCTATGCTGTGTCAACTATTTAATTTTAGATTTAAAAAGTTTGAAGAAGAAATCTTTAATTGATTTGTAAAATCTTGGCATTTGTTTTGTGTAAAAAAAAACCATGTAATGTCAAAAATTTGATCACAATCCAAATTCAGAGCTGTATCATGCTTGAATGTTTTGTCCATACTTGCCCCAACTGTTCAGGGTTCGACCTCTGCGGTCGTATAAAGCTGCGCCCTGCGGAGCACCTGGTTAAAAATGTATTAACAAGACAATAAGTTTAATGTTGAGCGGACAGCTTTAGTTTGAATCTACACATTCTATGATGTTTAAGAAATAAATATTTATTATTATATAATTGAAAAAAACCATATTGAAAATAGAGATTTACTCAAGTTGAATGATTTTTTTCATAGCCTGAAGTTTAATAGTAGATCCTAATGCACCTTTGGCATAAGGTGCATATAAACAATATGTAACAATAAAGAGATTTGTATCTTTATATGACTTATTAATATCCAGGATGTTGACTTGAGTGCAGATGGCTACAAGCAGAAAAACATATCATTTCTTCATCACATTAATAGGTTCATGATGAGTTTACATAAACCTTAAGCCTTATGTTGTTTGTAAACATAAGATTCAAAAAGACTTATAATGATATATTAAATGATATAAACATTACAAATTTAATTGTTGACATTAAGTTGTATTTAAGTAGAGATGTAAGTTTATATGTTCTTTACAAACACAACTTTCAATTGTAACTGCTTCACTGCAGTTTCCATGTTTTAGATTTAGTAACATGGATTATAGTTTTTGGTTAGATTTATATTGCTCAATATTTAGCTTTCTGTAAAGTGTTTGTCTTCAGTGACCTTTGCTTCACCAAGGAGCTAAAGGATTAAACACTTAGTAAGCATAGCCATAGTGATTGTAGTTTTTTTTTTGTTGCATTTAACTTTTTACTTGTTCTTCGACTTGCTGTTTTTTTTCCCTTTTGGTATCTTCATACATATTATTTATTCTATTATACAACAATTGCAAATAATTGGAACCTGTTTTTGATTTTTCAGATTATGGGCCGAGATATTTCGAGTACATGGGGACGGAGAGTATATGAGTTGGGAGAGGATCTCAGAAGATGTAGTTCCTATCAATATCTCGTGTATAGAGGACACACCAACCACGGTCTTTCAAATCACAGCTTATAACAGACATGTAGAGAAAATATTTGATGTAAAGATAATACAGCCAGGTAGTTAAAAACAGGGCTCAATTGTTTTGCATGTCTTGAAGTTGTGATACAGATAGAGCTTAGATTACTTTCCTCAGTTTTAGTGTATTACAGATGTATAACATGCTAAAAAAAACAAATTAAAAATTGCAGGTGACTTTAATTTATTGATCTAGCATAACACATTCCACATTCTCTATGGTATCAATGCCTTGAGAACAGTTTCTAAATATCCTGTTTATGCATATTACTACTTATTGCTTACTATCTGGTACATATAAGTTAAATTACTGATAAATATCAAATGTAAGGGAAGGAGTCCTATTTATGGTATCTCCTCCTTGGAAATTTCTGGATACCCTCAAAGAATTGTGTAATATAAGTAGATTTTACTTAGTATTTCCTTTAAAGTGACAAGATTGTTTCCTTTAAAAATGAAAAAATTGTTTAGGCTGTAAAAAAGATTAATTGTGTCTACATACAGACTTCCAGCCAACCAACAACAGAATGGGAAGTAAATAAGATTGCTTGAAGGGCAGAAAATTTAAGAAATGCCTATTGATATTAATCAGTTAAATCAAGTACAGTGAGATATGCACTAGAATACAAATAAAAACTTTTGTCAAAGTAAAGTGAAATTGATTTGTATGTTTATTACTTTCTTTGATGTGGCAAGGATTGCCTTTGATATCAAGTACAGTTATTCTTACAATAATACATCTGTGGATTTTTTTCTTCTAATTCTTTAAACATTTAGATACTTTTGTACTGCTTTTGTAGACATCAGTTAAACATGATCATAGAGGACAAGACTCAGTATACCAATACAGATTTATGTTTTTGTCCCCTTGAACTTAGCATTGCCTGCCCTCTCCTGCCTCCTATGATTATATACAAATAGAAAAAGATACAAAATTATTAAGACTCCAGATTTAAAGAATTTTTTTTCTGTTTCTCAGTCTGTTCATATGTCATCACTTTGTTGTACCAGGAAACATCTATTTTTTTTTTTTTTTGTCATTTTTTTGTTGAATCCTTTTCTTTGAATGAAGATTTCTACTCTTAAAACCTTGGATGAGATTGAAAATTAAAAAATGTTCAATGGGGGACCAATTATTTTTAAGTAATGATGGGTGGGTAGTAAGTTTTCTCTATTAGTGTCCTGAGTTTATTACTTAACTGCCCCAAAGGGTATAACAATTATCAGTAGGACAAGATCTAAGAGATAATTGGTTTTGACCAAAACAGGGCTGCCAAGTCTCACACATTTCGCGTGAGACTTACTCATGTTCATGCTTTTTTTGTTGCATTTTCCTTTGATCTATTGTTTTTTTCTCTTTGATCTTTTCAATTTTGACCAAATCTCACGTATTTGCTTCACGAAAAGTTTTTATCAGTAATATTCATTTTGCATTGCATCCATTATATTTAAAAATGTCAAGTGAGCCATACAAAAAGCTCGTTGAATTTCTATTTTAAAAAATTATACCTAAATTCTCCACAGATATGTTGAAATAATACCCCATGTGACCAATTTTTAACGTCAATGATTATTTTTCATCCATCTTCAGCCAGAAATGGCGGGACAACTCTAATTGATACACAGACATCTATTTCATTGCAATACATCAATATCCCAAAATAGTAGGTGGGTTTAGATGGTCCTGACTTGTGTCAATATCTTTACACTGATATCACGATATTCTACTTAGAGTTATGTCCCTTTTACATATAAAACTTGCATCAATTGTCACCATACATCAATGAAAGGGAAGACTTTTAGTGGAATATATTACCAAATAATTGCTTTAAATTAGAAATCTTTTGTGAATTTAAGCTTTAAGTGAAGAAATAAAACTGTGACTTAATTTACATTGCATTATTGATGTATTGTTAAGGACAAAAACAGGACTAGCTAAACTATATTTAACTGTATGATAAATCTTAATTTAGATCAATACATATCAGAAGGGTATGATTTAAAATTATATATGACTTCATTGTAACTATCAATTACATTAAAATGCATATTTGGGATTTAGAATTATACGGATAATTTCATTGACCTAGATCAAAGAACTTTTAGATTCATTATTGTTTGTTGAATAGAATGTTCGTGCATTTTGTGGGTAAAGAAAGGTAAACCACAAAGTAGTAGGTCCGGTAAGGGCCGATTTTGGCCCCAAATTTTAGTTTCATCTAATGAGATATTTAGGACACTTTTTAAACACTTAAGTGTCTATTTCAATTGATTTGATTAGTTTATGTAAAAGATTTTAACTGATTCAGTCATTAAAAACTCTCCGATTGAAGCTTAAATATGAAAAATCTATCAAATATGCCAAAAAACGTCACTTTTCAGATGGTTTTCGTCAAAAATGAAAGTGGCCGCATCCGTGTTCATCCTCAACCTTTATATATATTATGTATTATCATCAAATACAACTTACATTTCAGTATTATGAATGAACACGAATGCGGCCACTTTCATTTAAGACAGAAACAGTCTAAAATTTAACTAAAATGCTATAATTGTGAAGATTTCAGTAATTAAGTATGACTTTATGATGCTAGTACACGATATATGTACATTGTATTGTCAAAAAACAGCACATATTTATGTAGCAGAAGCATTCTACTTTCCAAAAAATAGCTAAAAGATTACATTTTCACAATTTTGCAAAACTGCTTAATTTTGGGGCCAAAAAGGGGTCTTACTGAACCTACTCCTTTAAATGTCAGTATGCCACAGCAGAACTCTAGTTTTAGGCAAAAAGTATTAGATCTTTGTGATATTTTCTGTTACATAATTTCAACATATTTCTTTATTTTGGGGGACCTCAGTAGCAAGATCTTTCTATCAGCCTGTATTCAGACTTTTGCTAAACATCTACGAAAATATGCACTGTGTAAAAATAAAATGAATCCACAGTAATTTTAAGTTTTATCTTATATAGAGTACAAGAAATACATCATGAACTTAATTAAATTTTGCAGGTAAAATCATTCAGTCTGTCGTAATGTCCTTCAAAATATGTTCAGTTAGACAAATAAAAAATGATCACTCTGTCTTGAAATAAAGTTATATCTGGAAACAGATATGAAAACCGAGGGATAATTCATCAAGGAGTTTTTACACTTGTGTATTCCTCCTAAAAAGGAAAAAAACACAGCTGGAAAAGATTCACTGTTATAATTATAAAAAATAAACAATGTTTTTTTTTATAGTTTGTGTAATGTCAGATTAAAATTTTAGGATTTATTTTCTAGGGACGATAATTTGTCCAGCAACAGAAAGTTTTGTACATTGGAGAGATGGTCTGACTAAATATGAATGGGGACTTAATTTTACTACTCCAGCTGATGCCAAAAGATTTAGAGATTGTTGTAGTGTGAGTAGTTATAAGGTTCAACCATAGATGTAATCTATGGTTTAACAATGGTATGCATTCTTAAAACCATGTTATTTACATAAGCGCTGAAACCTGATGCCAAGAAAAGTTTGCTGTACAGTGACCTATAGGTATTAACTTCTATGTCATTTGGTCTCTAGTGGAGAGTTGTCTCATTTGCAATTAAACTTCATCTTATTTCTATATTTCAAGATTGATATAAAAAGGAATAATTAGTTTTTTTAAATAGTAAGATTTGGAGGTAACTTTTCATCCATTTTCTTTGTAATGAAACATCACAAAATCATTATATCTAATAGTAAAAGGATGTTAAGTTTGATAATATATACAGATTAAACATATGTATAAAAACAAATGACTGGTGGTGTTAAGTTCATATATCAAAAGACATGGTTGCAATAAGCACATTTTACACTTTAACAACAACATAAAATCAACCCTATTTGTGTACAATGATGATGTTCTTACACCGCAGCTATAGTGGATTGTTTAATGACTACATATACACTGAATGAACTCAAGTAACTCATTAGTACTATGCATCAGACTTTGGAGTATTGCTGGAACAGCCCAAACAAATCATGAAATTCCATTCAGCTGACATACAATATAGTTATATTTTATCACAGGTGTGTACACATATTAAGATTTGAAGGATGCCACAGTAGAACTCTAGTTTTAGACAAAAAGTATTAGATCTTTTTGATCTTTTCTGTTACATAATTTCTATATATTTCCTTATTTTGGGGGACCAAGGTGGGTAAGTAGTGGAAGTTACTTTATCAGTCACACTGAAGTTGTTGGGTCACTGACAGGGCAGATACACTTGACTCCAATCTTTATTGACTTATTCCAGACTAGGATTGTCAGTTTCATAACTAAGGTCGGTGGCTTTCTCTGGGCACTCTTGGCTTCCTCCCCAAATAAAAATGATCGCCTATAAATAGCACAATAATGTGGAAAGAGGCATAAAACACTAATCAAAAAATCAATCCTTGTTTTGGGCTAAGAAATAGTCATACAAGATTGGTGCATAGTATTATGTTCTCAAGGTTCAAGATTTTTTTTTTATTTCTACAGAATAAAATAAAATTGCAATCCTTTTTTTTTTCAGAACTTATCACAGAAATTTTCAAGAAAAGCCACTTCAGCCAGTTCTTTAAGACTAAGTCCACCAAAGGTTTGTATAGCCAATAAAAATCATATGGTGAAAAACAATTATCATTATAAAATGAATATTTATTTATTATATTTATTGCATTGAAAAAAAGATAAAGGTTTTATCATGATAAATGTTCCTTTCTCTTCTATTTAGTGCAATGTAGTATCTGAGTAGATTATAGTGTATAATATTTCATTTAAACCATTTAGAAACCCATTTTCATCTATGAAATGTGATAGAAGTGAAATAAGAATATCTGTGTAATAGATAACACTCAGCCTTTTGACTGCTGTTTATAACTTGTTAAAAGATGTAAATATGTCTTCAAAGTAATAATTATAAAACTATGGTAGATGTAGAAAAACATGTGTAGATTTGAAATGAAAGAAAAATAAAAAATGATAATTATCCTTCAGAAATAATATTCATTTGCCTTTTGATGTCTAATTTCACTACAATGTATTATTTTCTCCAGTTATAAATATTTGTAATGGGAGATAACCATTGCCTTAAAGTACAGAAACAAAATTTCCTTGGTCAATTTATTTTTGCAATACTATCTAGACAAAAAAGATTGTTGACAGTACAATGCATTTATCTGTATAAGTATTTTTTATTTGAACGAGTATCAATAAACATCTAAATTATTAATCTACATGCATTACAATTTAGTCAACTGCATATATTGACCAGTTTTTAGTTAGAAGTCTATGCATAATTTATAAGATTCTAATTTCAAAAATTCTAAAATTAAATTTCGCTGATATTTTTTAATTGTCAACACTCATTTAATCAAAAATGCCCTCAGTTTGTTTATAAATAAGTAGTTCTAAGTGTGCTTGTGCCTGTTTTAGAAGATTGAAATGTGAATAGTTTTGTATGACATCCATTTTCACTGAACTAGTATACATATTTGTTTAGGGGCCAGCTGAAGGACTCCTCTGGGTGCAGGAGTTTCTTGCTGCGTTGAAGACGTATTGGTGGCCTTGGGCTGTTGTCTGTTCTATGGTCGGGTTGTTGTCTCTTTGACACATTCCCCATTTCCATTCTCAATTTTATAACCTATTTAAGTAAACATAGGTTAATGATTGTTAAACGGTACCATAAAACTATGACCAACTTATTACATAAAAGAAAGCAAGTTATAATTGGTTGATCTGATGTGTATCATTCCATGGCAGAGACTGTTTTCCAATCTAACAAATATTGACAGAGTACATTTTACATACACAACAGTCTAAATCAATAATTGTGATGTATATAAACATTTAAAATCTATAAAAATTATCTAATGGTTGAGAATTCAATATAGATCTTGTTGTTGTTGTCAGACATAAAAGGAAAAATGGTTACTGGTTAAAATGTTGATAGTCAGATCTTTCTCATGTTCATCAGAGAAACATAGACAGAAAAAGTTATTGAAGTCAGTCCCAATGGTACAAAATTTTCATAATTGGAACAAATTGGATAACATTGATCTCTTTGAATGAGTTATAGCTTGAGGGGTGAAGTAAAGTATTATGAAGATGTCTATGTAGTATACAGGCTATTATGTGCCATGTCAAGGGTACTAGAACTCTTGTATTGATGATTTATCAATGTCAATAACATTTCTAATATCTATATTACACTGGTGTTTGTTGAGACTTCATTCACATAACTAGTGTTACTATATGTAGCTCAATGCATATACGACATGTATAAGAGAATTAAAAAAAATGTAAAGAATCTGTTAATTGTAGTGTTTGACTGAGATCCTAATGCAACTTTTCAGTTATAAAAAAAATATTTAAAATATACATAAAAAGTTTAAAGAACTGTTTGATGTAGTGTTGACTTTTAGATCTTGATGTAACTACTCAGTAATAAAAAAAATATTTTAAAATATATACTTTTGTTCGAATAAAATTATTTACTCAAAACTTAAGTCAAACAATGATCCTTTGTTAACCTTAACACACAGGTCAATATGATAGAAGTTATAACTTTATTATAACTCAGTAATATATAATGAAGGCATGACACTGGTAAGGGTGATTTTCATCTCTAGAAGCAGTCTTACCTTACCATCTTATTCAAAATGCCTTAGTATATTAGTTTCTTGTTCATATTTGCCTATTTTTTATAATAATTGATTTGGACTTGCTCATCCTATTATTCTGTTTAATTAATATCATAAAGCATATGAATGAGATGGTACAAAGGGCTTCTGGTCAAAATCTACCGCCAGCATTGTTGAAAAATGATTTCGGTATAGTAACTATTTAAATTAGCTGTCAAAATTTTAATGTTGTTATTTTTCAATAATGCTGCTTCCAAAAACATATTACTATCACAAGTACAGGTTATATTTGTTTTTTTCAGAGAATACGAGGGAAAGATAGATCCATCTCCTCTCCAAACTCACCAGTTCACAACCATCACAGGAGAACGATATCTTCTCCACACGAACTTCACTCAGATAATCCGTTAGTCGACAATCATGTCATTGCTGAAAAGAAAGAGAAGTCAGCAACCATACCTCGAAGTCAGATGGAGGCTGAGGAGGACGCACAGTTGTTCAAACCAACAGGAATTCTCAAACCTTCATCAACTTCTTCTGTGTATGACAATTATGATAACACATCGGGTACTGTGCAATTAAGAAAATCTTCTACTAATGATTCACGTTTTGCTGTCAATCGGAAATCCATGCCTGCCCCAGCTTCCTCTCATGTGTCTTTTGTTGAGGACCGTTTATTGAATAACACTCGACCTGCTTCAGCTATACATTTTACACAGAAATATTTAGAAGAAAATTCGGCAAGATCTGCTTCAGTGACATTTAGTTCTGACACTAAAACAGATCGGAGGAGAGCAAATCAAAGTGTAGAAAATATACAGATGGAAACTGCTTTTGTGGGAGATGTATCTGTGGAAGATTTACCTAAAGAACATACTGACAGAGTACGCGTGCTAGCACCAAAACCTGTCAAGGCATTGAGTCCACCACAACGTAAATCTTCCTCCTCCTCACCAGAATGGCCCTCTCCTCCAGAGCCCCTTACACCATTGACACCACTTAATCCTGAAGTTAATGTGGATTTCGATAGTGATGTTTTAAGAAAAATGTTACAGTCATTGCCTGTGTCTCCTGAAGAAGTCAAGGGAGTTAATGGTTCAAATAGTCAGAATAAATTATCCGACAATCGCAGAGCTGGCAACAATCAAATAAATGAAAAAAGCAGACATCGCAATGGAAGTAGCAGTAGCAGTTCAGAATCTCACAAAATAAATGGAACTGGTTCTGCTTTTGTTGCTCCAGAGACCAGTAAATCAAAACAGACCCAGTTGGTAGAGTATGAATTACGATTACGTGATCAGTGTGCACGACAGAGTTACACAAGGGACAGTTATCCTGACAGTGGTATAGGGGGCATGGCTGGTGATAATGCAACAGTATCTGAAGCTAGTATTAAAGACCAACCTCAAGGTAAGAAAATATATGTCAATTTATTCTGAGTTTTCTAAGGGGGAGGGGGGCATAGAATAGAAATTCTTTATATTACAAGTTTCAAATAGAATAAATATTCTTAAAATATGATTTCTACTGGAACAAATATTACAGTATTTGTTGCTTCTGTCATGCAGAACTTTGCAATGTATGTAGACTGGGGAATCTGATGGATGGCCATTTCTATTTTATGTACCTCCATCATCAGGTTGACAATTCTGTCGCTTTTTCAGGTTTGAACATGAATAATTTGCAAACAAAAAACTATTATAACATGCATCTGCACCATTTGCCTTTAAAGATAATTTGTCATAATAGTTATTAAAAAGTACAATATTAAATGTATATTCCCATTTATTTAAATTCTAAATACACTTAATGAATTTTTTTTATGTAACTGTATAAAATTTTTTCATTGAATATGAAATTACGACCATTGCAAAGAAAATGTCATTAAATATAAATAGAGTCATCTTGGTTTACATTATCACTTATAAAATTTAATTAATTTCTAATAAGCAATATGTAATGTGGAACATTAAGGTTTTCTTGTATTTGAACAGACAATTTTTTTCTAATAATGGCACAAAAGTTCATTGTGGCGCATCCATTTCTGCCTCATTTAGTTGATAAAATCAGAACATGGTGTATTATTTAGAGTATTTTTTTGCATCAATTTGTGTAAAGAAATTGATTTTTCTTGTAAATTACCATTTATTGTCAATATTTACAAAAGCCATTGATTAGTTTTTCTTACTACAAAAGGACATTGTGAATACTTTGAAATTTGTTTTGAAAATTCTTGGTACTAAATAGAGTTCAAGGGGAGGTAATTACAATATTGCATTACTGTGTACCCTCTAATTTTACCCTTTACAAATGCATACAAACTTTGTAAAAATTGAACAACAAAAAACTACTGATTATTTTGATGGCAACTGATGATTAAAAGGAAATATGTAAGTTTGCAGTGGCTTCCATGCTTAACCTGATCTAAAATACTCTGCTATAATGCTCTCATGTCTACAGGGTGGCAAAATAAGACTCCATTAATATGCTTTCTTATGTTATGTTAGTGCCATGTAAATACTAGAAAGTAGACTTTTAGTTTTCTCGTTTGAATTGTTTTACATTGTCATTTCGAGGCCTTTTATAGCTGACTATGCAGTATGGGCTTTGCTTATTGTTGAAGGCCATACAGTGACCTATAGTTGTTAAATTTTTGTGTCATTTGGTCTCTTGTGGAGAGTTATCTGATTGGCAATCATACCACATCTTCTTTTATCTGTTTTCATGTTGATATGGTACTAATCAATGTCTGCAGAGAGCATTTTACCTTGATTAATTCTTTTGCAATATTAAGCATAATCAGCTATCAAAATAACAGGTGCTTGTTTCTATAACATAACAAAGACATTCTTATTCCCATTGGAAAGTCATATTAAAAAACATGTAATAAAATAATAATTTGTTCTACAAAAACCAATAAATGGTGTAATAAATATCTGTAGTAATATTATCTGGATAATAAAATGATTCTATATTTGGATGCAGGACAGGTAATTAACAGCAGGTGAAAATACAGGTGCACAATTAAAAGTGGGTATTGAATACACAGTTGATTCTGAAGTGTATTACTGCTTTCTATCTGTTATACACAAGCAGGCTGCAGGTGAACATATCATTTGACATAGGGAAATATTCAAATTAAAGTGACCTTAAGAAATCAGAAACCTGTAGTAAACAAATATAGGTTAAAAATATGCATTTAAAGCCTAATTGTTCAAAAGAGAAAAAAATGACATATTTAAGGGCGTTGTTCAGTTGATCTATGGGTTTGTTTCCTGCCATTCACTTCTTTTTTTAAGAGTCTTAATAAGGAAAAGTTGGGTTTTGTGTGTTTCATCATTTTATTTCATTTCATATGAAATATAACATTTCAAAGGATCATTATGTAGTTGTAAAAGATTTTGCCTTTTTTCTTTACAATTTTAAGTTGCAGTTTCACATGAGATATTCTTCTTAAATTTTAAAGTTTGGCTTCAGCTGTTGACTGAACTCAATGCAACTAAACAAAATTGTTCTAATAAAAAAGTAAGATGAAGCCTGCAGTCTATAACTATTAAGAAATAAGATATCCTTTATAAAGAGTCAATGAAAACTAAGGCTATTGTGTTAAGCATTTATGAGAGATGAAATTGTAGGCTTATTCTTATCCACAGGTATCCAGTAATTAGGACTTATCTACCTGCTCAAGTAATTAATGTAAGATCATACCTGTAAAATTACATAACGTAGATATATATATATATAGGTAGATCAAATCACAGAATTTAAAAGGCCCTACCAATGAGATAATGGATCTTTACAGATTAGGTATATATATTGTACAATAGGAAATAATCAGGAAAGTGTTAATTTTCCGTTTTATATGTATGGTGCTATCGGTGCATAAAGACCGATTGTTATTAAAAGTTTGTTTAATTTACTTTCAATTTGATTACGATAACAAAAAAAGTATTGAAATTGTATGGCATTGTAGAGAATTTTATACGCTGGAGATTTTGTTCGATAATAATTCCTTTTGTTTATTGTTATTTTGAATGCAGTGTACTTTGGAAAATAGAGGTGAGAGTCAATATAATTAAAATAAATGGGAATATAACAATATCTGCTTGAGAAATTTGGACTGCATTTCACTTCTCATTTTGGTGAATTAAGACTGATATGTTGTATGTACATTGATGGATTTGTGTTGTCTAGTTTTCATGTTTTTAATGGGATAACATTATTCTGTAAATCTGTTGACAGCATTTCTTTGAAAGGATTAGAAAATAAATGGTTGTCCACATGCAAGATTAAGGGATTACTAGCTTTGTTTAATGTTATGTTTTAAGCAGGTCTGGATGAGCTGTATTATCAGACAGCCAGGTGGAAGATATAATTGTTATCTCTTATCTACCAGATGCTGATTAAAAGATAAATGCTTGTTCAAACAAACTTTTTAGAGATTTTGTCTGTAGATAAACTAATCTTACTGCCATGGTATTTGACTTAGCCATGTTATGAACAGTAAGATCATTAACTGGACCATTAGAGATCTATGTGCCATTCTGTTAACAGTTTACTTTAATGGAGAATAGCACTGTCCAAAATACCTGGTCTGAGGAAGTTTACTAAAAATTAAATATTGGAAAACTTGTTAAAACTATTGGAGATATGATTTGTGTTTTTCAACCATTCTAAATATGATCTGAAATAGAAGTGCCAATATCGGAAGCTGGCATATACATAACTATTGGAAATCTATGAAATTAATATGCATATACAACAACATTGGAAAGAATTTTAGCCACTTAACACAAATGACCAGTATTTAATCAAGTTATTGACTTTTCCTTCAAACTTATTTACAGAAAGTGAACAACCCTTGAATGGTTTTGTTTACATTGTTTATCTTCTGTCAGTTTAGCAGGTGCCCTCTGTTGTGTAAATTGGAAGTAAAATTTTAAATGCTTTAGTCAGTGATGTTTCTCATGATCATTATGATATTTAATAAGACATTAGCTCTTATGGGACAGATGCTTGGTTAGGCATTGGTCAGTTTAATTAAATCTGACAAATTGAGTTACACCTCATGGTGTATGGACACTTGATGAATCACTGCTAACAGGGATTTCTTCCACTTTATTACCATTTGTTGATTGCTTGGAGCTGTCAGCCTCCTCTCTTGTTGAGTTAATTACCATTGGTACAAAGAAGGAAATCTTGGACAGTTGATGTACAGCTATTTTGAATTACGCACAAAATAACTGCCAGGACAAGGGTTGATTGAAAGATTCCTGCTTTTTCTATGATTTTTCTTTCCTTGAAGCATTATGCCAGTACTATGACTTTTGAACCATTTGGAGGGAACTATTTATATTCATATTTGTGTTCATATGACATCCTGAGAAATAATAATCCAGCCTTAAACCATAACTTAAGCAGCAGATTAATGGAAGACTTTTCAAGACAATGGCAATCCTATTAGTGGACAGGAAAACATAATTCACTTTGCAAACAACCAAACAATTGGACTTTTAATGGATTACAACAAGAAAATGTCAACGATTTCCTTCTAAAGGACAGGTGTGAATATTTCCCATGTTTTACTAAGTGTTTCAGCTGTAAATATAAAACAGAGACAATTCATCTGATGAGTTTAGAGATTTGGATTCTTTAAGTTTGTTTTGATTTATCATGTCAAAGTTGTTGAATGAATTTCACAAACAAATTGGCATAGTTCTTCCCCTAGAAGCCAGTGGACCTGTTTATGTAATTAGCTTGACCTTACATTGGATTAGACGTCAGGTCTAACTTTTAAGTGGTGAAGTTGATAACAAAATACATTGTATTTCTATCAAACCTTTATGTAGGAATAATATTTGTACTATTTTATAAGGACAACTTTAGTTTGCTGTAGATTGTAGAAAAGTTTGTTATCAACACTGATTAAATTTTATTTAAAGTTCTGCCCACTGGTCATTTAAATATCCACTTGAAAATCGACTTTATATCCTTTTATTCTTTAATGAGCATTGTGATAAAAATTTGGTGTAACTTATAAAAGGGAACAGATACTGCACTGGTACAAAGACTGTTATTATCTTTCATCCAATTACTCTTATTGAACATTTTATGATTAATTGTAACAACTTTGTAAAGTTTAGTTTAAATACAGACTAGGCTTTAAAAGTTTTGACTTTTCCTCCATAATTACAAAGCAGAGAAAGAGAAATAATTGAAGTGTCGCCACAAACACAGTATGAAACTTGGAAGGGATTTGACTGAGCAATGATTAAAGAAAAGTGTTAGTTATAGCAAAATAATAGGAGGAAATTATCTAATTCATGCAGTAAAGTGTTTCTACATCTTAATTGTAACAACTTTTCAATGGGATAGAAAAAAACCATGTAACGAAATCTGATAACATTTAAATTGTTGCAATCATACCCATGAACACAAGTTGACTATTGTTTCATTAGATATTGTCAGTAACTTATCTGGATTTACATCTCAAATGAAATGTGTGAAGTAGAGCAAGGAATTTGACTTTTTTTCTTACAAAGAAAAAGGATGTATGGATATTAGTTTATTTATAATTATACACCGCTATGGATATAATAGGGATGATCGTGCGAAGGTCTGCTTCATCTGGGGGTAAGTTGATACAATTTTAAATTTTCTGCTACAAAAGAAGATGGTCAATTTTTTACATACAAGACCTCAGTTGTTGAATATTTTTATAATGTGACAAAACAAAAAAAATATATTTCCAGTGCTGAGTGCTGACACTTCTATTGGAACAAGTTAATTGTCAGATAGAAAGATAGAAAAAAGTATCAGCATAACACATTTCATTTCTGTAGCATTTTTTCACACATAGTTGAGGGATTTTGGAAGATTAAGATGCAGGGTGGAAGTACATGAGACAGAATTCTCCTGAAATAATAAGAAAAAAAAAGTTCATCAAAGTATTAGTGCATTTATTGCTGTTCTTCATCTCAAAGTCACAATTTTTACTTTCAGTTTGTACAGTTTTAGCTTGAAGTTTTAGATAACTAAATTTGAAATTTTCAACAGAAGTAAATGGTTGAGTTTCAGAAAATGATTTAATATTTTTGTCTTCGTATAAAGTTTCACCTATATTGGTAAAGTGAAATTATAATGACTTTCCTCAAATTAAACTGTAGAAATGAATACCTTTTAAAACCTAGTAAATCATTTTTGTACCTTGAAAGATCTTACATATAATTGAAAAATAATGTCCAGGTGTAAACTATCTGTAATGACTTTTCACCTGTCTTTTGATGTCTAAGAAGATTAAATGATTAGGGATGTGTCTTTTTAAGTTTAAATACTAAATATTTCCTCACAAGAATGTCAATTCATTCACTGTTGATTTGTGGTTGAGCTTCCAGGTAAATCATGAAGATCTATAGGGCCCTGACCTTATACATGTTTAATGAGTGTTGAATTTCATAGTAGGAAGGAATTTATTTTATAAAGAATGATATGTTTAGTAAAACACCAAGGACAAATTTTCTGCATGTCATACATAACATGCATTACTGCAGTTAACATGGGAAAAGTATGTAATTGAAATTATTTAGTTCATTGAGCCTGATTTGGTCATTTTATTTTGTATGTTGTCTAATATGGTATAACTGTTCAAATTCTGTCCATATCAATGCACCTTTCTGTGAAAAGACAGTCAAACCTGTCACCTTCTGACCCTCTGACCCAGAGAAAGTGACATTTGAATTGAGGATTAAAATGTGTAGATATTTCTATAGCTGGACAATAACAAAAAGGTTATTGGTTGATAGAAGTGACTTATTGTAAATTTGTCTTAATATATGTTATCTTAAATACTAAACAGTTTTGTTGGTTAGCTCCCCTACTTAGAAAATACATAAGTAGATATATTTGTTTTTATACCCCACACTATGTGTTGCAGCCGCTGTTAAAATTTTGAGTCTGTCCAGACACATGTTTCCTATTTTCCCATACCAAAGTAGAGATATGTTCTACTTACTCACTCACTCACAGTCATGACAGTAACCTAGAGTAGGAGACGTGACACTTCTTTTTATCACTTTGAATATATACAGATCATACAGATTTTTTACCCTGCCTAGAATGTAGAAGATGTACAATGTTGTGAGTTATATTTCTACTACAAATATGGAATTTATTGACAATAGGGGTTTTATAGTCTGTGTTGAATGTTCACTATGTACAGATTTGTGTAGTCAGTCATTCACCTTTGCCATCTTCCAAGAGTTTTGATGTTTTTTCACCGTCTTTTTTTACCAGCTGATAAAGTATTGTCAGATTTATAGTCTGTTACCACTTGGTTTCTCAGTGCTCACTTGACCTTGGGTAGTGTTTCTAAGTTCTAACTTAACCTTGGATAATCTGTTCATGGAAGATACCTTTTGGAGTAGTTATTGGTGAACTGTTGGAATATCCCATCGGCATCTGAGTGCATTTGCCATACACCCCTTTTTGTCTTTTATTAAAATTTCAATTGAAAAATTTAAAGTTTTATGAATTTTGTCTGCCTCACTCAGAATCTCATATAGACTTCAAATTTATGCATTGTGATTAAAAAGATAATTTTGAAAATAGATATGATTTTTAAAGTCTGGGTAAAACTATATTTTGTAAAGTAGACATATTTGACAAGTCTGACTGGATTTTCAACAGATAAGACATTTCTTGCACGTCCACCTGTAATAAAGATGGAGAATTATTGAAATTATCATTTAAAAAAATCATTAAACAGATAGAGAATGAGTCTGGATAATAGTTCTCAGGTCTTTACTGTGCTGATTCAGCAGAAATATTGTAGAACATTACAATGTGGTTTTTATAAGGTCAGTGAGAGATCACCTGTCTCTCACTGTTCAGACAAGATATTAGAAATATGATAATCTTTTAACTTTGAATATGATACTAGTAAGGGTTGGTTAAGCAAAATAAAAGGTATACAGTGGACAATTTGATACTTTCAAAACAGTTAAACTACTGTTAAAACACATGAAATTAACAGTCTCTTATATAGGCATTATTATTAAACTGAAATGTCTGAAACTGATATTGAAACAACTCACAATAAAATTTCTTACCCATATACATTAAATACCAACTAAGTATTAAAGAGACAGATACAAGGTTTGAGAAAAGGGGAGCAGATCCTTGCTTAGCATAGTGATGTGAAAAATTTGTGGTCAATTTTTTGTATTCAATCAGGAGGAGGCATGTAGATACACTATCAATGTCTGCTCTTGAATCTGCCACTGGTAAAGTTTCTTAATTTGTGTTACAAAATATTCATCTGATATTCATCTGATGGTGTCTCACTTATAAATTATGCTTTTATACCTTGTATTTGTACTAAGTTGTAGTAATTGTTTTATATACTACAAGTTACAGTGACCTATACTAAATTGGGATCTGCCACTCAGACAATTATGATGTCATTCACTGATTATTACTTCCTTTGAACAATCATTTGATATAATCAATTGCCATAGAATAATATCCATTCTTATCGTCCTTCCCTCTGCCTATATCACCCTGCTCTGTTGCTCCGTAATTCTCGTATCAAGACTTCAAAACGAGACCAGGCATTATCAGCGACGTCACAATGTGAGGGGAGAAATTATCAGCGATGTCACAATGCGAGAGGAGACGTTATCAAGCTTGCTTTTGTCAAGCGTAAAACAGTCTTAGGGAGAAAGAAACGATGAGTAATAGAACGATAAAAAGATATAGTACATGTATAAGATACTAGAGGCTGTATCAGTTGTTGTTGTCTATTGATGATAAGGGGTGAGGTGAGATCCTGAGAATTCACCAAACTTTTACTTCTACACTTTGAAGTAATCATGAGAATATCAGTCACACTTATACATTAAGAAATTGATTATCATTGCAGGTGCTTTAGCTTTTCTTCAGATTGTGTTTAAACACTGAAAAACTTCTCAAAAGTTGTTTCTCATACTGTTTCTGTGCATTCCCATTAGTTTCTATGGAATTATTTTTTTCATTACTTTATTCCTTGATGAGCTTTATGTCATACATGATTCTTCATAGTAATGAATTCTGCTAATTTAGGCTTTTGTTCAATCCTTCAGTCTCTATTTATACCCATGATAACTGCTTACTTGCTTAACTACTACCAAAAGATACATAAAAGTTACATTCAATAAGACATAACTGGTTCCAAGAAGTCAAAATGTGTTTTAACAATGTTCAGCATTCAACTTCAGAACGATTTCAAAATATATACAAATACTCTGGATCTGAAAAGTTGTATACATTGAGAATATCATTCAAAAATGAAACAATTTCTGAAAAACAGTTTTCATTTGATAGTTAAAATGTATTGAAGTTATCTTTCTTGAGTTAATTTGTGTATTGAAGTTATCTTTCTTGAGTTAATTTAGATAAGAACTTTTTGTGTTTTTTTGTTCTGTGGAGTTGTTCTTTATTACATAATGTGTGTAGTTGCCAACAAATCATTTATGTTTCTGAGTTGTTTTGGTTTTTTTTTTTTTTTTTTTAGATTTTTGCTTATTGATATCCTTCTTTTCAATTGTAATATGTAAAAAAAAAAAAATAAATGAATTTAGACATTGTTGCCTAGAATATGTTGCTTACACCATTTGAGAAGGATTAAAGTTTTTATACGCCCGTCAAAATTTTGACGGGACGTTTAATGGTATACAAATGTCTGTCGTCTGTCCGTCGGTCCGTCTGTTTGTCGGCGTAAACATGTCGCACCGTAACTTGAGAATGACTTATCCAAATTTCATGAAACTTAATATTATTGTTTCTTATGATGGTCAAATGATCTGTATACTTTTTGGTGAAAATTAGATTAAAACTTTTTGAGTTACGGGACTTTGTTACTAAAATAGTGGGTTTTTTTTTCCCCCATGTAGCGCTATATCTCAATAACGATTTATGATTATTGCTTAAAACTTTACACACTTCTAAGTGATATTAATCTAAAGATCTGTATACTTTTTGGTTTTGATTCAAAATTTTATGTTTGAGATTGAGATTATATGAAAAAAAAAAAGGGGGGGGTGTTCACATGTCGCGCGTATCTCAAAAACAATTTATGACTATTGCTTAAAACTTTACACACATCTTCATTACTTTAATCTTAAGATCTGTATACTATTTGGTGATGATTCAATTTTTTTTTTAAGAGATGTTAATTTTTTTGTTAAAAAAAGTGTGTTTTCCCATGTCACGCTGTATCTCAAAAACTATTTATGATTATTGCATAAAACAACGGGCGTATCATGGGCTCATGGTGCAGCTGTTTATTTTTTAATAATATGCAAAGATTATGATTCACATACTTTCTGTAGGCTTTTCAAATGTTGTTTCCTCTCTTTTTATTGATAAGGCATTGAGTCCTGTCAGTGGATTTCACTTTTACAGGTTTCCAACCATTCTGTGATGTTACACCGTACAATGCTGTTTTTTTTAATTGGATACATGCAGTTTTCCTTTCAAGCATAGAAAAATAACTTTTTATTAAAATGAAATACAAATCTATTGCATAATACTAACCTGCTAATTTGAATATTTCTGCCTCTGTTGCCTCTATTAATAGGGGTGAATGTATCAACTATCCTAATAATCATTAAAGCAGTAGGTGTCTACCATAGCAGTGATTAAAATTAATTGATGTAACTTTCATGTTAGATTTAATTCTGTCTTTCCACTAGTTTGGCTTCATCATTGCACAAATTGATTTATAATTTCTCCCTAATTGATTTGTCTTGGTGTGTCATGTGTAAATAGCTAGGAAACAGATAGAACTTCTCAGATTATACAGTCAGAGGTTTCTTGAGATTTGATATTCAACTCTTGCATCGTTTTATTTAGCAAAGGGAAAAATCCTAACCACAAATTAATTTATAGTTAAATGTTTTTTTTAATTTAATTTATGTCTCACACCTAAAAAAACATATGACAATATATTAATAATACATACCTGAGAGGGTGATAAAACAGATTGTAACTCAGAGAAAAAATTGTCAACCGCGGCGAAGCTTAGGGATGACAATGATTTTTTCGAGGGGTACCAATCTGCTCTATCACCCTCTCAGCTAGGTGTTATTTATTTTATTATACTGAATGTCCTATTGTTATTGTCCTTTACAGATTAATTCTATTTTAAAAGATTTTCTATGGCGTCACACACATAACAATGTTACGGGTATTAGAAAAAACAACAAAAGTGAGGCAAGATGTTTTATTTTGACAGTCTAATAATAAAATCTGAGCCAAAACGTAGAACTTAAGCATTGTATTTAATTACTTGATGTAAGTTCAATTCATTGTCCTTGAAATTATCGAATTTTGATTGGTCTGGACGAGAGGATAACATTAAAAAAAAATTGTCACCCGCTCAGCCATGGGATAGAGTAAATTAACACCCACCTATTACCCAATCAAAATATGGCATTTTAACATGAATTATTTAAAAAAAAATATGGATACTAGTTAACAAGTATGTTTAAGTTTTATTTTATTTTATTTAGTTATAGTTTTGCATTTGGATATAAATTGACCAATTGGCATTCACTCAGTCACATCTTCTTATATCTATCTGTACAACATTTACGTTTTCTTAAGTTATTGATGTAGTATGTTTTGTATTTCCTGGAATAGGTGAACAGGTTTAATTTTGATCCTATTTCCAGTTGTAATGAGTAATAAGTCATCTAGTAAATGCATATGAAATATTTGCCACCGACGTTAAGCAAACAACAATTAATCAATCATTCATCTATGACCCTGACCTTTTGGAAAGGAGATATATAGAAATCAATATTTGTAACTTTTAATTTTGTTCGAAATACTAAAATCAAGACGATTTCCTGGTAAAAAAAATGTTTCATCTTAGTTGTTCATTAAGTCAGGAATTTGATGATGTCAGATGTCAGGAAAATACATGAACTTTTACAGAAGGTTATCCACAAAAGCAATGTATAATCATTCACAGCTTCTTGATTGCTTTTCTTGGTGTCAACATGTATTTAAAGTAAGAGATAAATCATTGAAATTGCTTCAAATGTAGAAAATTACAAATCAGTATCTTTTTATAGACTAATTTGGTAATTTTTAGTACTTTGTGTAAGTTTAATGAAGATATTGGTTATTTAGAGATAAAATGTTTACCAAACCCTCCATAATCTGATCTTCTATACAATGTATTAGATGAGATTAGTGGGAATCAATATAGTGTTTAATCAGTTCTCACCACTGTCCTGAACTTAGGGTCATCCTCATAGTGGTCAATTACAGTCAAATAGGAGTTGACAGTGAATCATAAACAGAAGCTTATTTGATGAGTTCTCAATCATAGCTGGTCAGCTACAGTAAAATCTGATTGAAAATTCTGATTGGTTTCTAATAGTAGTTTGATGTTTTTGAGTTTACATGGTTTAAAGTCAGCTGTATTTCCAAATAAATAGCAAGAGATAAAGATTCCACAGCAAAGCATTTTAATTGTATATTTCTGTGAGTGATCAACATAAAAGTATATTTTCAATAGAAAAAATGAAGTTTGAGTTATAGATTTCTCTGAATTAAAGTTCAAAGTTGTCCCGAAGCCTTTTCTTTCTATGACTGGCAAGTTTTTATCCTATTTTTAACATGCTGTAAATCTTCAGCCAGACAAATAATCTGGAGTTATTTTCACCTACACTAATAGGTCTTTGGAAGATAAGAGATTGGTCAATCGATTCCAAATCCTTCCTATTAATTGTTAGTATATTCTTTGAGACAAGTAGTTGACATTTAAGGGGATTTTATTGCATCATCGTTATCTAAAACTTCTAAAATCGTTACAAACAATCAATCATCGGAGACTGGTTCAGACAATATTGATTCTACTGTTCAAAGATTGGAAATAGATTCAATTAATTCAGGATTTTCCCTCTACAAGATTTTAAAAGATATGAAAATTGTGAAAACTGAAGAAGGAGCATCATTTTAAATTAAATGAAGGTATGTTCATTTGTACTTTAATTTATTGTTTTCAGAGATTAGTTGATTGTATATGATACAGGTATGCTAATGAAAATACATTGAGTTGATTGTATATGATACAGGTATGCTAATGAAAATACATTGAGTGATTGTCACATTACCTTGGCTCTCTAATTCCAATGCTTTGTTTAGCAGATCAAAATTAAATGTTTTCTGCATTTTTATATATTTTTTTACTTCTGTTGATCTGAGAACTTAAATTGGATTTTTTGGATTACCACTTGTTGAATATTGTATTTGATTGAATTGTTTTATGTAAGGTTTTGTAAAGTGAAACATGTTATTGAACTTTTGAAGAGAACTTTACGATGCAGATTTTGTAATCTGTAACCATTATATAAAAATATATTGATGTAACTATTTCAGTTGATTTAGCAACTTTCATTCTATCCTTGATTGTTTTGTTTTTCAATTGCATGAAACCACACACTTAAAGCATGATAGATTTTAAATTAAATATGGATTTAATGCATCTCTGGACAAAGACAGCTACATTTTGTATTTCTAAACATTGTAACCTTGTTTTAAAATGTCTAGAATTTTTTTACTTTAATGATGTAAGGAATATATCGTATTCCTGTTTTAAATGAGAATTTGATATATTCAATTTAAAAACATCAATTTTTGATTATTTATGAGGCAAGTTTGAAATTTCAAATTAAAAGTATCTAACGTAACGGTACCCAGATTGCACCTATTTAGCAAAAATAGCAGCGGAAATCTTGCATTAGGTTTCCTAGAGGCTGAACAATTTGTATTTTAATGATTTAATATTATGCACGTCCTTCAACATAGGTAAAAATAATTAGATATTTACAAAAAGTTCTCAGTATTTATCAATAGATGAAGTGTTTACTGAAAAAGCAAAATGTACGGAAACATCGCCATGCGACGTCATCAAAACGTCATCTTTTTAAAATTAACAAATACAATATGTTACAATTATACATTTCTTAAAAAATGCGAAGTAAGCATGGACAAATATCCAATTGTTCAAAATATTTGAAGAAATTAAGCAAAATTAAGCTCTGTTATTGGACTTTTGACAATACGAATATAAACATAGATGCAATTTGGGTACTCATCATTACAGAATCATTGATGGTTTAGAGGTCAGTTCAGACCAACCTTTCTATGATTCCATATGGATTGAAAATGAAATTTGTGTACCTATATAACAAAGAAGGATACGGCTACAAAATAAACACAAAATGGAAATATTGGTCTTGATCATTTAAAAACGTAGTTAGAAAAAACTGTCAAAATAGGCGCAATTTGGGAACCTGTAGCAATGTGTCACGTTACATGTATACAAAATAAAAAATAAAAATAATTTCCAATGATATTTTTTCTTGGTCTGTTTACAGTCACATGTTTTGATAGTTGTACCTTTCTAAGTTATTGTATTAATGTACAGTTGATTAATTTTTTTCAGGTTAATTATTTGAATTGATGGAATTTAACTTTTAATATATTTTGAGTATTTTGCTGTGCCTGGACATACAAATTTCTATTTATCAAAGTCTAAGTAAATTTGAAATGATTAGAAGTGCGATCAACTGCTTAAATTGATGTAAAAATGATGCCCCATCATATCTTACTAACAAGTTTCATTATGTTTCTGACAGAAATCCATACCCCTTGAGAAATGCTGTTCAAGGAAACCTCATACTCCCTAAACCAAAAACAGAATTGTTCAAAAAATCTTTTATGTATTCTGGACCATTCTTGTGGAATAATTTGCCAATACCGTTAAAAAATATTACAAATGTTAATTCTTTCAAATACAAAATAACAGGACATTTATTGAAATCAACCTAGCTGTATCAATAATATTGAAAACTGTCATCATGTTTATTTTTTCATCACATTTTATCAAGTTGTATTGAACATTATTATCATACTTGGCTTTTTATACTACTGTATGCAATGTATATGTTTGCATTTTGTTTGATTTCTCATGATGAGGGCCTCAGGGAAGATTAGTTATATAGCTAACTGTGTAACCCTCTTAAAATAAAGTGTTGTTGTTGTTGTTGTTGTTGTTGTTGTTGTTGTTGTTGTTGTTGTTGTTGTTGTTGTTGTTGTTGTTAAATTAATTTGAGAATGAATTGGGAATATGCCAAAGCGACAACATTTCAACAAAAGAGCAGACAACAGCCAAAGGCCACCAATTGGTCTTCAATCCAGCATGAAAATGTAGTCTTTATTTATGATGATGATTATAATGGATGGCTGTTTAATGTATAGTGGCAAATTGAGTTTATGTTCTTGAAAAATCTGGCCAAGCATATCTGAGCCTAGTACAATCATAGGTATGTGAAACCTGTTTTGTACTAGGAAGCAGTGAGTGTCACACTGTGCCAATTGTTCAATGTCCTAGGGCAGCAGTGAGTGTCACACTGTGCCAATTGTTCAATGTCCTAGGGCAGCAGTGAGTGTCACACTGTGCCAATTGTTCAATGTCCTAGGGCAACAGTGAGTGTCACACTGTGCCAATTGTTAAATGTCCTAGGGCAGCAGTGAGTGTCACACTGTGCCAATTGTTAAATGTCATAGGGCAGCAGAGAGTGTCACACTGTGCCAATTGTTAAATGTCCTAGGGCAGCAGTGAGTGTCACAATGTGCCAATTGTTAAATGTCCTAGGGCAGCAGTGAGTGTCACACTGTGCCAATTGTTAAATGTCCTAGGGCAGCAGTGAGTGTCACACTGTGCCAATTGTTAAATGTCCTAGGGCAGCAGTGAGTGTCACACTGTGCCAATTGTTAAATGTCCTAGGGCAGCAGTGAGTGTCACACTGTGCCAATTGTTAAATGTCCTAGGGCAGCAGTGAGTGTCACACTGTGCCAATTGTTAAATGTCCTAGTTTCACAAGATAACAGTCCACAGAAAGAAATGTCACCTTCTGGAGCACCTCAGATCACTCCCAGTTTTTGATGGGGTTCGTGTTGCTTAGTCTGAAGTTTTCTATGTTGTGTCATGTGTACTGTTTTTTGTCTGTTTATCTTTATGTTTTAACCATGGCATTGTCAGTTTATTTTCCGATTTATGAATTTCCCTCTGGTATCTTTCACCCCTCTTTTACAAAGATACATTGTTCTGACACATTGCTATGGAACAGACAAATTTTTGCTCTTTCCTCTTAACCAAGTTAATGCTGCATGTTTTAAAAGATATGAGTTTTAAAGTCTTTGGTTTGACTTGAGCACACATATGCTATCTTAAAGATGGTATCTTGATATATTACACATGGTTGGCTTTTTCTTTTTTTCTTTGGTTTATATGGTCACATATTTTCCAGTATACATTTTGTTTGTGTATTTTTTCAATATTTTGACATATTGACTTGACGTTACTATATTTAGAAATGATATTGACGCCATGTAACTAGAAAAAGTAGCATAGTGTCAGTCTCATATCAAGTCTATAATTGATAAATATGGCTGACAATAGATGCTTTAGCTCTGGATAATACAAATGGCTTTCTTTCTGATTTGTCAAGAAAACTTTTGATCGATGTACTTGTATTGAACCTTCACTGAAGCATTGACGGTACTATTTGATGAATTTGGATAATATCACTCAATAAGGTGTCACCTTATCACAAAAGTGATTAAAGATTTCTTATTGGAAAATGCTTCATTTCACATGGCCATTAACAATAATGAAATTCTCATTAACTAATGCATCATATTGCATAATAGCCTGCTTGCATGTAAGTGACACGAAAATTGACTTTAGCTCTGAAATCGGCATTCACATCATCGCAATAATAAGACTCCAATTTCCTTTTCTTATTCTAATGTGTTATATGAGAGACAGGTCTATATCTGGTTAACATGTAAGATTTCTTATTGTTACATCATGTCATTTAGTGAACAAAATTTGCATTAATGCTAATCTTTGGATTCTAACTATGATCAAATGTCTTAGCTAAGTGTGGTATTGTAGGTTAAGTGGATATTTATAAAACAATAGGTTGAGGGAAAACCAAAAGTACAGGAATTCCCTATGCTTGTTTACCTGACGTAATTGGTTATAGAAGAAATTGGCATTTGTTGAAATAATTGCAGACATTTAAATTTAACAAATGATTATGATATAGTTTTCTGAAATTGCTTATTAGTTAAGTACTAAAAAGAACAAAAGAGTAAATGTATCAATACCTGTATAGTACAATGGAAAACTGATATATGTATTGACAAACATTACTAATTACGGAAGTCTGTCGTGACAGTGGGGATACTACTTTGTTCTACCAACAAATAGCATGTCATGTACAATGCTACAACCAATATATACCTGTATTAACACTGTGTATACCTTTGTTGTCAGTCTAGACTTAATATCATTTTTATATTAGTTTCATATTGAAAAGGTTTGCAAAAAAAATCGTCATTTTTTTAAAGGATAAAGTGTGGATTGTTGTGTTTTATAACCAGAAATAAAACAAAAATAGAATTTATGCCTTACTGAAATCATTTATGTTTTCCTGCAATATGAGAACAAAAGTACATAAGTGGATACTAAGACTTCTTGGATTGACATATACTGCCAACAACCTTATAGCATATACATTTGTGTATATGAATTGTTGAACATTTAAACTTGTGATTTGTCTATCCATGGTGGAATTCATGGAAATAATAAACCTGCAAATGATGATGTGATATATCTACGATTATATGTTCCTCTTAGTACTTAGATATTGTTAAAGTATACCTGTCAGTCAAACTTGTATAGGATTTCTGGAATATTGAAATATTATAATTTTTCCCTTCAGGATTAGAGATTGGATCATCAAAGAGTGGTTCCTGTGGCAATAGTAGTCACGGTAGCAGTAGTAGTGGTCGCCATAGTGATCTAGTTAACCAGCTTAGTGAAGGATCTGATCTAAAACAGTACTTCTCACCAGAGGTTAGTATGTAGCTCTACGGTATGAAATAATTTGGAAAGTTTCAATGATGAGAAAAGCATACCTGTCAACTGACCCGTATTCTGCTGGTGTGACCCGAGACTTTCACTATTCTGAGGGATCACCGGGGACACCCGACAGGTCATTAAAATAACCTGGGAATTCCAAAAATGACCCATTTTCACCGGGATTTCTTAGCCTTCAGATTGATTTCATGAGTGATTTTTCTTTGAAATACAGGCACTGTCAATTAATCAATTAATACCAATTACCTTAGCTTTAGGTGTAAATAATTTGAGCATTTCAATTTTCACTGTTGTTTTACAAACAACTTCAGTTACTTCCCCTTTTTTGTCTTCATTCAAAATTGTTCCTTATATTTATGTTTTTTGGGGTAAAAAAGATTAAATCTAATACTAATTGAATCAGAATGCAAATACATATTGAAATATTACTTTTCATTATTTTTCTACCTTAGTACAATTATAAGATAAAAAGTTGAAAATTATTTTTTTCATCTATACTTCCTTAACTGTTTAACTTTATTTTATTATGCTTTAATATCAATAAATATCTAGGTAGCAGACCCTGCTAAGGTGATGCTTTAAACATGCTTGTAAAGAGAAACATTGTGGTACATTGTATGTGATGTAATGAATAAGAAAAGTAATTAAGTCAGTGTTACAAATTTATCAAACAGTTTCCATATAAGCAACACGACCGGTGCCACATGTGGAGCAGGATCTGCTTACCCCTAGTTTTTGGTGGGGTTCGTGTTGCTTATTCTTTAGTTTTCTATGTTGTGTCATGTATACTATTGTTTGTCTGTTTGTCTTTTTCATTTTTAGCCATGGCGTTCTCAGTTTATTTTCGATTTATGAGTTTGACTGTCTCTCTGGTATCTTTCGTCCCTCTTTTCCAACACATGTTCACATGGTTAAGTTATTTAAAAAATTTTTTATACCTTTAGGTCTAATGAAATAATAATAAATATAATTTTGAATTACTTTCATGTTTTGGAAACTGGTTGATTTAAATTACAAGAAAAATGTTCCCCAAAATTCTGAAATTAAGCTCGAAAAAGTTAGTAGGCGTTATGACCTGAGATTTCATTCTTCAATGCAGGTCAAGGCATTTTCATTGTCCCAGGTTGACAGGTATGGAAAAGTAATAAATGAATTTACTCCCTTCTTTTCTAATTCCAGTATACTTATATGATTTCCTTTATACATGTACTACAAATACTGGAATGTGATTGGTCTGTTTGTTCCTCCATGTTTTACACTTCCTGTGGTAAAACATGTTGCTGAAACTACTGTCATTTCCTATGTCAAAAGTTTGTCAATATAATCACTGATATCCATGTATGGAATCTCTGGGCTCCAAGAAATTTGAAATTGGAAGAAGAAAAAAGCAAATGTTTTGGTTTAGAAAAATAAGGATTAAATACATTTTTTGTAGAGCTTATTTATGTGTAAACAAGGCCACTGTCGCATATAAACTCACAAACTTTACAACAAACTCTAAATTGGTTCAATTTACTCAGAGATCAATAACTTCAAAAAATAATAGTGTCCAAATCCAAAAAGGGAACATTGTTTATTAATAAATAATATTTTTTATTGTTAAGTTTGAAGAAAATGTATTGTACTTTTAAGTCTGAAATTGATTAACATAAAGTTTAAGAAATTTCTTTTTCACACTTTTACAACTTACTTATGTATAAATTTACACAAATTATTCAAATATTTTGAATATTGTTTATCCATCTGTGATTTTTTGAAAGCTTTTACCTAACTTGGTATTTGTGATGGGTATAAAACATCTTTGACATATATTATTTAATGTGGAAATAATACCACGAACAAAAGTTGTCTCCCCTTTTATTTCTAGTTTGACCTACATCAACAATCAACTTAAAAATGATTGTGAACAGACATTTAACTGGCAATATTATGTCTCCATATTCAGCTTGTTAATTACAGATATTATCTGTTAAAAATGTTGACTTTTATGTCATTAAAAGGTGTTAATTGTTATATACTGATAGCACGCTATATACAGAAAAATGAATTTCTTTTTTACCATGGCAACTTGTTGATCATATAAGGAGATATTGAAAGTTGACATTATATTTTCATTCGATAAAAAAATGGACAATTATTTTGAATATCAATTATAAGTGTAAGTAGACTATTGACTGAAAATTTCCGTTTTAAGTTCCTTGTAAAGCTTTATTTATTTATTTTTTTTATTTATTTCCTGTTAGATCTCACTTTATAAAAGTTTTCAGATGTAATGCTTTTACATTGATATATGATTTCACTCATAGTATAACAGCAGTTTTCTTGTAAATCAAAATCTTTATTTGAATTAGTATGGAAGTTTTGATTTACTTGATTTTAATTATTTTTTAATATTTGCCAATTTTCATGGTCTTGATGCCCTATATTGCTGTAATGCATATAAGAGCCGAAATTGATTAAAACTTGGGGAAAAAGTTAAATGTCGTTTTATATTACAGCTATCGGATGATGATGGCGCTGAAAGTGACGACAGTATTCACACAATGACAGAGGCAGAGTCCAAAATCTCCTACAAACAGTTTGGTGCTATTCGTAAAGCAGGGTAAGGATTATATATGTATATGAGAAGAACATGTTATTTTTATGCCCCATTTATGAGCATTATGTTTTTTGGTCTGTTCGTTCGTTTGTCCGTCTGTCCGGCTTCAGGGTTAAGTTTTTGATCAAGGTAGTTTTTGATGAAGTTGAAGTCTTATGATCTTTCTAATATAAATGCCAAATTAGTATTGACCCCATTTTCAGGATTCACTGAACATAGAAAATGTTGTTGTGAGGGGCATCCGTGCAAAATGGACACATTCTTGTTATATTTAGATATCTATGTATTCTACCTGATTAAGAAGGTAAAACTTCTCACCACACTGATACTTGCAGTAGACATGCTTTACCTTTGGCTTAAATAGAGTTTGCATATTCTGTAATTTTGGATGTTTTACAACAATGGTTCTAATGGAAAGTATAAGCATCAAATAGTAAGGAAATCTCAGACACTTTGGATTATCATCTTTATTCCTTGTATTTGATTGCAATGATCGGATGTTAATTAATCTTGTATTTGAGATCAAAACTTGTTGCTTGCTGCTACAGATGACATAAAGCAGGGGTATATTGGATGTCAAGCTTTAGGTCATTTGGAAAAATATGGCTATATAGTATTACAATGAACTACAAGATTGATTGAATTTAGTACATGTGTACTAATTTGAGCACAAAACTTGTGAATTGGATTAAAATTATAATTATCTTGTAATATGCAACATTAAATGTAATTTCCTGTACAGGGTTGGATTAACTTACTTTTAAATTTAATTACACAAATACATTAAGAAAAATACATTTATTTTAAAATGTTAATTTTTTTATCTATTTTTTAAATATATTAGACAAATAAAGTAATTTAATTTAATCTTTGTATCATGTTCTTTGAAGAGATACTTATCATTAGTTGGGTTTTAACACACATCCTACTTACATTGAGGTATTATCAACAGGATATTTGTATTATTGGGGTAAAATGTAAAAACTATCAAATGTTGACTGGTTGTAATGTCAGAGTCGGAAAAAAATAAAAGAACAAGATCAGAAAGTTGTGAACTGATAAGGGAAGATTTAGAACATTTTGCAATTGCAAGACGTGGCTCAGACAATTATGATAAAGTCAGGTAAGAACCCGAAAATTTTAAGAGCAATGAAAAAAGTACAGTAAGATCAAGATAATGATGATAGAAATTTATGGATATTATCACTATCACAATTAGATAGTAATAGATTTTATTTTTTTTTTAAATTGAAATAAGGAGATGTGGTATGATTGCAAATGAGACAACAATCCATGTAAGGTATGTAAACAGATATTGGTCACAGTACAGCCTTCAGCAATGAGCAAAACCCATATCAAATATTATATGACACAATTCACAATGTTCTTGCTACACAATATGGCTGTGTTGTTTGACTCATGAAAATAATTTCCTCGCAAAAATTAGTTGGTTTACAGTATCAAAAACTGGAAACATTACTTCAACCAGGTTTACACACTCATTTTTGTCGAGCCTTCAACTTTTGTTGAAAAAGCCAGACTAAGGGATACTACATTCATTCCAACGGGTTCCAATGTGGTTAATTTTTTTTTTAAATTTTAATGACTTTCTTAAGCTATCCTTCATTATTTATGTACCTAGGAATATTCAGATGTTAAGTTTTCCTACAGAGCAGTTTCATTTACTTGATAAGATGCATACTAATAGTTACATAGTGTGCTAGTGACCTACTACAGTATATATGGGGTCAGTAAATTCCATATGAGGTGAGAGCGAAGCTCGAATCCCCATATGGAATTAACTGACCCCATATATACTGTATTACATCACTAGCACACTATGTAACAAATTTATCTTCCGACTATCTGAAGGTGTGAAATTAAGACTAGTGATTCTCAAAATGAGCAAGTCTTCAATACTGTTAGCATTAAGAAAATACTTCCATTGATCCTACAAAAACAGATGCCAACAATAACGACTTGTAAGGTTTAAATGTGTTTTATGAATTTATTTCAATCTTAATCATCAATTTCTTCGTCTGGAACTTTTAAGATTTTTTCTCAGTACCGTTTTGTTTTTTTAAAGGGACATAACTAACCGTGTATGAAATAAGCCCCGCCCACTTCTTACCTAATATGGAATATAAAGGGACGTAACTCCACTACTAACCATGTATGAGATAAGCCCCGCCTCCCTACTAACCTAATATCAAATATACATGATTTGCACGCGGACGCTTTTAACCAATCATATTCCTGGAAATGTGAAGGAGGTAAGATAATAAACCATTTCTATTATGTAATGATATCAATATGCACAAGAATGGGTATAATGTCCTCTTGATGCAGCTGCACACTTAAGCTGTCATTGTATTTTAAACCTTATATAAACATATATACTGGTTCAAAAATATTAAAGATATCAAAATTTTGTCTTGATGAGTGAGTTATTTTAAAGTTTAAGCAAGTTATTTTTATAAAAACTAAAAAAAAGAGGTGTTTTTAACTTTAGATGACCTTGGATTTCACGTCATTTTGTTTTCTTGCAGTTGGCTTGTTGTAAAGAATTGGTTAGTTCAGAGAAAGAGGAGGTTAGAACATGCTCCTAAGAGAAAATGGAAGAGATACTGGGTGTGTCTGAAGGGAACAGTTCTACTGTTTTATGACTGTAATGAACAGAATTCTATCACAGAAGAAAGTGTTCCTAGACATATCTTAGGTAGGTTTTACTGTAATGAACAGAATTCTATCACAGAAGAAAGTGTTCCTAGACATATCTTAGGTAGGTTTTACTGTAATGAACAGAATTCTATCACAGAAGAAAGTGTTCCTAGACATATCTTAGGTAGGTTTTACTGTATAATGAACAGAATTCTATCACAGAAGAAAGTGTTCCTAGACATATCTTTGGTAGGTTTTACTGTAATGAACAGAACTCTATCACAGAAGAAAGTGTTCCTAGACATATCTTAGGTAGGTTTTACTGTAATGAACAGAACTCTATCACAGAAGAAAGTGTTCCTAGACATATCTTAGGTAGGTTTGACTGTAATGAACAGAACTCTATCACAGAAGAAAGTGTTCCTAGACATATCTTAGGTAGGTTTGACTGTAATGAACAGAATTCTATCACAGAAGAAAGTGTTCCTAGACATATCTTAGGTAGGTTTGACTGTAATGAACAGAACTCTATCACAGAAGAAAGTGTTCCTAGACATATCTTAGGTAGGTTTGACTGTAATGAACAGAATTCTATCACAGAAGAAAGTGTTCCTAGACATATCTTAGGTAGGTTTGACTGTAATGAACAGAACTCTATCACAGAAGAAAGTGTTCCTAGACATATCTTAGGTAGGTTTGACTGTAATGAACAGAATTCTATCACAGAAGAAAGTGTTCCTAGACATATCTTAGGTAGGTTTGACTGTAATGAACAGAACTCTATCACAGAAGAAAGTGTTCCTAGACATATCTTAGGTAGGTTTTACTGTAATGAACAGAATTCTATCACAGAAGAAAGTGTTCCTAGACATATCTTCGGTAGGTTTGACTGTAATGAACAGAATTCTATCACAGAAGAAAGTGTTCCTAAACATATCTTAGGAAAGTTTGACTGTAATGAACAGAACTCTATCACAGAAGAAAGTGTTCCTAGACATATCTTAGCTAGGTTTTACTGTAATGAACAGAACTCTATCACAAAAGAAAGTGTTCCTAGACATATCTTAGGTAGGTTTGACTGTAATGAACAGAACTCTATCACAGAAGAAAGTGTTCCTAGACATATCTTAGGTAGGTTTGACTGTAATGAACAGAACTCTATCACAGAAGAAAGTGTTCCTAGACATATCTTAGGTAGGTTTGACTGTAATGAACAGAATTCTATCACAGAAGAAAGTGTTCCTAGACATATCTTAGGTAGATTTTATTGTAATGAACAGAACTCTATCACAGAAGAAAGTGTTCCTAGACATATCTTAGGTAGGTTTGACTGTAATGAACAGAATTCTATCACAGAAGAAAGTGTTCCTAGACATATCTTAGGTAGGTTTTACTGTAATGAACAGAACTCTATCACAGAAGAAAGTGTTCCTAGACATATCTTAGGAAAGTTTGACTGTAATGAACAGAACTCTATCACAGAAGAAAGTGTTCCTAGACATATCTTAGGTAGGTTTTACTGTAATGAACAGAACTCTATCACAAAAGAAAGTGTTCCTAGACATATCTTAGGTAGGTTTGACTGTAATAAACAGAATTCTATCACAGAAGAAGAAAGTGTTCCTAGACATATCTTAGGTAGGTTTTACTGTAATGAACAGAACTCTATCACAGAAGAAAGTGTTCCTAGACATATCTTAGGTAGGTTTTACTGTAATGAACAGAACTCTATCACAGAAGAAAGTGTTCCTAGACATATCTTAGGTAGGTTTGACTGTAATGAACAGAACTCTGTCATAGAAGAAAGTGTTCCTAGACATATCTTTGGTAGGTTTTACTGTAATGAACAGAACTCTATCACAGAAGAAAGTGTTCCTAGACATATCTTAGGTAAGTTTTACTGTAATGAACAGAATTCTATCACAGAAGAAAATGTTCCTAGACATATCTTAGGTAGGTTTTACTGTAATGAACAGAACTCTATCACAGAAGAAAGTGTTCCTAGACATATCTTAGGTAGGTTTGACTGTAATAAACAGAATTCTATCATAGAAGAAAGTGTTCCTAGACCTATCTTAGGTAGGTTTTACTGTAATGAACAGAACTCTATCACAGAGGAAAGTGTTCCTAGACATATCTTAGGAAAGTTTGACTGTAATGAACAGAACTCTATCACAGGAGAAAGTGTTCCTAGACATATCTTAGGTAGGTTTTACTGTAATGAACAGAACTCTATCACAAAAGAAAGTGTTCCTAGACATATCTTAGGTAGGTTTGACTGTAATAAACAGAATTCTATCACAGAAGAAGAAAGTGTTCCTAGACATATCTTAGGTAGGTTTTACTGTAATGAACAGAACTCTATCACAGAAGAAAGTGTTCCTAGACATATCTTATGTAGGTTTTACTGTAATGAACAGAACTCTATCACAGAAGAAAGTGTTCCTAGACATATCTTAGGTAAGTTTGACTGTAATGAACAGAACTCTGTCATAGAAGAAAGTGTTCCTAGACATATCTTTGGTAGGTTTTACTGTAATGAACAGAACTCTATCACAGAAGAAAGTGTTCCTAGACATATCTTAGGTAAGTTTTACTGTAATGAACAGAATTCTATCACAGAAGAAAATGCTCCTAGACATATCTTAGGTAGGTTTTACTGTAATGAACAGAACTCTATCACAGAAGAAAGTGTTCCTAGACATATCTTAGGTAGGTTTGACTGTAATAAACAGAATTCTATCATAGAAGAAAGTGTTCCTAGACCTATCTTAGGTAGGTTTTACTGTAATGAACAGAACTCTATCACAGAGGAAAGTGTTCCTAGACATATCTTAGGAAAGTTTGACTGTAATGAACAGAACTCTATCACAGGAGAAAGTGTTCCTAGACATATCTTAGCTAGGTTTTACTGTAATGAACAGAACTCTATCACAGAAGAAAGTGTTCCTAGACATATCTTAGGTAGGTTTTACTGTAATGAACAGAACTCTATCACAGAAGAAAGTGTTCCTAGACATATCTTAGGTAGGTTTGACTGTAATGAACAGAACTCTATCATAGAAGAAAGTGTTCCTAGACATATCTTAGGTAGGTTTGACTGTAATGAACAGAATTTTAGGTTTGAAATCAATATATACCTGTCTTGGTCCAAGTCACATTTTACATGGTGCTAGAAGCAACAAGGTTGTATCTTAAAAGTCAAGGTCACAGACAAGACATGATTTTTAGAGATTTCCTAAAGCAAGTCATCAAACAATTGTTGCTTATGACCATCATACTATGTCAAATCTTCAAAGTCAAAGCTAAGACCATCCATATGTATGAAAGGATTATTTTAGCCACATCATAGAACTGCCTGCTAGAAAATTATAAACTCTTACTTGATACTTGAGTATATGTTTTGACCTTTAATCATGATTTAAATCTATAAATTTATAAAACTTTTGTCTTCTTTCTATCTATGATAACTTTTAGTTGTAAGTATTGCTCCCTACAATGATTATCCTTGACCAGAGAAGGGTTATGACCCTTGACCAGAGAAGGGTTATGACCCTCGGCAAGGATGGTTGTTTAAGATCACAACTTGCACATTGTTGATCCCATGTAGGGTATAAGTTCCATTAATAAACTGACATTTCTTGTTTATAGAAGATTTGGAATAATAGTAACTAAATTTATTTATAGAACTTATTCAATGAAAAAGATTATTTTTATAAGTAGTCTAACATTGCTGACTTATTACAAAAAGGGAGGCAACTGATATCACAGGGATATTCCAACTCATAAGTTGAAAATAGATTGACAACATCATGGCAAAAAAAAAGACCCATTAGAAAAATAACAGTTTACAAAACACAACAAAGAAACCTAAAAAAATAAGTAAAATGAACCCCACTATAAACTGGGGTTTCCCCTAAGGGCTTCAGAAGTAAGCTTTTAGTTACATTATTAAGATATTGATTGTATATTTTGTAGTGATAGAAGGAGGAATTGCCCAGGCTGTTCCTGAACATCCAAAGAGAGACAACATATTCTCACTCAGTACAGCATTTGGTGATGCATACTTATTCCAGGTAACTTTCTCAATAACTTTCAAAATGGTCTTTATCTTGATTTCTGATATTGTTAACTGACTAGTTTTATCACCACAACTTTCATGAGTTTAAAATTACACCAATTTAAATGGTTGAAAATATGGGACTCTTGAATGTCCCCTCATACCAATATATGATGAAAATAAGAATATTTGAAAAAAATTGCTGCAAAGTTAGCTTGAATGAAAATAACGAGAAAAAAGTATTCACAAAAACAAGTTGGTCTACTGAGTTAATGCTATAAATTTAAGAAAGATGATAAAAGATGCAACAACAAAAAAATGATTTAACTCCAAATTTACATTCTGAATAATTGAGTTTATAATTTTTCACGTTATATTATAGATTATTTATACTAGACAGATGAAAGAGATTTGATATTTTGTTGTTTTACAGGCATTGTCATCAACTGAGGTGGAGAATTGGATATGTGCCATACATTCAGCATGTGCTTCCTCCCTTGCACGACAACACGGGAAAGATAACTCTCTCAAATTAATCAAAAGTGAACAACATAAACTGGAAAACAATATAGATGTGGTAGGTGTATAATATTATACATGATGTGTTATTCTATATTAAAGTTGAAGTTTGCCTATTCAATGTTGATTTAAACATTGTTATTTTTTCTAGAATTGATTTTAGGTACAGTTAACTCTGTTCTATAAACAGCAAATCTTGTCTCAAGTTGATAAAACGGTTATTTTATTTACATGGATCAAAATGATCAAAAGATGGTAAGAGTCAGTGTATTTTTACATTGAAACATCTAAATAAGAAGGCTATTAGTGTAACTGTGGATTCATTATTATTCATTGGATTCCTATTTTCGTGGTGTTTGTGGGTACAGGTGAACCACGAATTCAAGTATTCAACAAAAAACATATTTTCAAAAGGCTTTTTATACAGATATTGACAAAACCACAAAATCAAATATTCCCTGAATATGCAAGTTTTCAGCATTCCACGAAAAATGATACCCACAAAAACAAATGATTCCACAGTATATGGATCTATGTGTCTTTATTGTCATCATTTGTATTACTATTGAATTTATGTGACATAAAGACAAAATGTAATAAAATTGAAACTGTAGAAACAAAATTGTGTGTACCGTTTAGATCTGTAATGTTGTTTGTTAAAAGTATGCAATAATTTTTTCCAGTTAAGAAAACTAAAGTTTTATATTGTAGGATGTTAAAATGAAGAAAATGGCTGAGCTTCAGCTGACAGTAGTGACAGATCCCAGATCACGTCAGGCCATTATAAAACAGATAGCTCAGTGGGAGGAGAATTTAGAGAAGTTATATATAGAACAGTATAGACTAAGGTGTTATATCTCAACGTTACAAGGATCAGAGTTACCCAATCCTAAGGCATGTATCAATTGTTAACCTTATTGCTAGGAAAGATAGATAACTCTTGTTTTCAAACTGTTTTGTTTAACTTTTTTGTACAAATATGCTCTTACATTGGTCATTTGCACAAAAATGTGAGAAATTTTGCATAAATAGGTCATTATTGTCACTCAAATGTGTCCATTTTCTTTTGTAATACATTGATCTGATTAAGAATACATGTCTTTACATATCAGTAATGCAATATTTTTATGTTTGAAGGTGAGTTTAAAGAAACCATTTACATTTTGTCAAAAAAATTGTTTATTCTACAAGAAAATTTACAAAATTAACTCAAAAATCATTGTGTGTGTGTGCTTGGATTCAACATAAAAACAAACCCAACTGCAGACCTGCCTACTATCCCAATTTTTCGCGGTATCATCCCGATTTTCACCCCTCAACCCGATATCGGGATCGTAAAATTAGTCAAAATCCTGATTTTCACAAAATATACCCGAAAAAAATATTTGTTACTGATTTTGAAGTTTTTTGATCAATTTCAAAAAATTTATAATTTTACCTGGGGACATATTATGAGAAGTTGACGACCCTACGCTAATCAACAGTCACAACAGGTGTCATAATTAGTTGTTATATTTAATCGGATTTCCTAATGGGTCATAACAATCCTCAAAATAAATTTCATTTGTAAACACGAATTCAGTCAGACACAGCCTTTCAATTTTAATCAATTTATTATACGACCACAATTTGCAACCTTTCTTCCAGATAATGGCTTTTCTGCCAGATAATGGCCACAATCAACAAACTGATTATACTGCCATGGACTTTTACCATAGTTCCACAACGAAATCGTGATTAACTGAAAGATGAGAACTGTTATGAACTCTCAAGAAAACATCCTTTATCTTGAAATCCGTTTGATTTTTGAAGCCTGACATGTGTCTGTTGATTTAAAATCGACGCCATTTTTGTATTCACTTCTACTGTCTTACTGTCATACTGTATAAGCCTCCGCCGATAAGAGCACCTCTGAATACAATGAAAGATAACTCAAATTTTATCCATTTTCTTATTAATACTGATAACACTAAATCAAAATCTGTATTCATATTTCTAACTTTAGGACATGTTTTAGATATTTTGAGTCATGGTTCATAGATAAGAAGGTCTTTGGAGGGGGAAAAGGGGGGTCTCCACTTTGTATCCTTTATTTTTAATGCCAGTTTTCTGTATTCTTCAGTTATTTTGTAAACTTTAGAATTAGTACTAGCATCATGCAAATAAAAGAAACCAAGGCCTACAAGCTCATCATTAGTATACCAAAAGATAAAATAATAGAAATGAGACTATTTTAGGAGTAAAAAACAATGCATACAGAAACATCGCAAAAATTGTAACCCTTAAAAATCTGGTCACGCGCTATATATTCCCAATGGAGATTTTCAAAAGTTGACAAGTCTGCAACTGTAAAAAGTTTCTGAACTGTAATATATGAATTTGATTTCTTTTAGGTTTTGTTAGCAAATGCATCTAAGACTACAAAAGCAACTTTAGGAAAACTTGGTGTTTTCACTGTAACTTCTTTCCATGCATTGGTAGCGGCAAGGCGTCCACTGATAGTACCCAACATTTATGGCAAAGGAAGCCACAAAGGTGGCATGCTGTCTCCAAGAGGTGATGGGACATTCAAATACTCAACCAAGGTCACCACTCCTGCATCTAACCTTGACACATCGTATGTATTTAATGGTGATGTAAAATTTTTATAACTGTATAATTAAAGATATAGTAACCTGCTTAGTAGTTAATTTAATATATTTATATATTACTCTGATAATTGACAAAAGTTACAAGTTATTTGTCAAATATATTCTAAGAAAAGACATTGGTTTTTACTACCAAATTTAGTCAGACTTCGTTAATAAATGAAGAAAGTGTGATAAACAAAACTATGGTATTCTAAGTAATGAAAACACTGTTATTGACACATTGAAAGTTTGGAAAAGGTCACCTTAAAGATGCTTTAAATGGTCATGTAAATGCATCATAGAAATATCATTTCACAGATTCAAGGAAAATTCACTTCAAAGAAAAAAGGAAAGGTCACTTCAAAGAAAAAAGGAAAGGTCACTTCAAAGAATAAATCATGTTTTTGTGCATGTAGCCATTACATTTTTTCCTAGAGTGCTAACTTTTAGTGAACATATTGATTCAAAGTGTAAATTATGCTCCAATTTGAGGACTAAAAATAGGGTCTATATGTAAATTACTGTTGTTTATCTGTCTGGAGTCAGTTTCACAAAACAAACTTCTGACTAAGAACGATTGTGAGTATACTGAATTATTCATGACTTATGATCAAGCTTAGTGTAAGTTTTTTTGTGAAACTGACCCCAGGTGAAAAGAAATTTAGATAACAATATGTTGATGGTATTTGTAGATCAGTATATAAAGCCACAGATATAGATGGAGTGGTAGCAGAGATATACAGAGATGTACCTGATGGTCTCTCAGACAACTCCATGTCAGAAGACAGTGCCATAGCAGAAACATTGTCAAGAATCTCCCTACCAAATCAACAGGTAATTTATTCGTGATTTTGTGATAAATAATTTAGAAAATACTGATCTTAATCTCTATGATCTCTATGATCCCAGTTTATCCAGAGGTTATAGTAAGTAGTAGCTGCTGCTGTGGCTTAATGTTGTGAACTGGATACTGGAGGATTACCATAGAACATCACAAAAAGTACAGGTTTTTGTTATTTTTTTCCAATTCATAACAAAACCTTTGAAATTCAAATAAAAGATCTAACAACAAATGTATTGTTCGAATATTGTCTGATTATACAAGTAAAACTCTTCCAATAGCAAAATGTTTTCATGAGTGAAAAGAAAATGAATTAAATGAAAGCCTATTTACAGGAAGCTAAGCCAACAGATGAGGTGAGTGCCGTCTGCTGTTTGTTAGACTTGTGTATCAGCCTCTGTATCTTTCTAACTGTATCATGTCTTGTCTGATATTTACCTTTCATAGCCCACATCATTTCATTGTTTCTCATCTTTGACTGCCAGGTTAGCTTATATTGTCTGTAGTTCTATTTTGAAACCCCTGTATGAAATACAAATATCTGATTGGAACTTTCTCCATGGTAGCATGTTTGACCTTAGGAATTTTACCCTGATTCTTGTTTCTGAATACTTTACCTAGTTATGGATTTTGTTTGACCTTGGGGATTAAAACACAATTCCAAGTTTATTGAATCTATCCTGCTCCTTGATTTAACTATACAGTTCTTTCAAAATAAAGATAAGCTTTTAAGATACTTCTTCAATTTTACTCTAGTTGTCGAGCCTGCAACTTTTGTTGCAGAAAGCTCAACATAGGGATAGTGATCCGGCGGCGGCTACGGCGGCGGCGTTAGCTCACTTCTTAAAAGCTTTATATTTTAGAAGGTGGAAGACCTGGATGCTTCATACTTTGTATATAGATGCTTCATGTTACGAAGTTTCCGTCAGTCACATGTCCAATGTCCTTGACCTCATTTTCATGGTTCAGTGACCACTTGAAAAAAAAGTTCAAATTTTTTGTAATGTTGAATTCTCTCTTATTATAAGTAATAGGATAACCATATTTGATATGTGCGTACCTTGCAAGGTCCTCGTGTCTGTCAGACAGTTTTCACTTGACCTCGACCTCATTTCATGGATCAGTGAACAAGGTTAAGTTTTGGTGGTCAAGTCCATATCTCAGATACTATAAGCAATAGGGCTAGTATATTCAGTGTATGGAAGGACTGTAAGGTGTACATGTCCAACTGGCAGGTGTCATCTGACCTTGACCTCATTTTCATGGTTCAGTGGTTATAGTTAAATTTTTGTGTTTTGGTCTGTTTTTCTCATACCATATGCTATAGGTCTACTATATTTGTTGTATGGAATGATTGTTAAGTGTACATGTCTAGCGGGCAGATGTCATGTGACCTTGACCTCATTTTCATGGTTCAGTGGTCAAAGTTAAGTTTTTGAGTTTTGGTCTTTTTATCTAATGCTATATGCCATAGGTCAACTATATTTGGTGTATGGAAATATTTTATGATCTTTATGTCAGTTGAGCAGGTTTTATTTAACCGTGACCTCATTTTCACGGTTCATTGCACAGTGTTAAGTTTTTGTGTTTTGGTCTATTTTTCTTAAACTATAGGTAATGTGTCAACTATATATGTTGTATAGAAGCATTGTTAGCTGTACCTGTGTGCCTGGCATGGTTCATCTGACCTGGACCTCTTTTTCAAGGTTCATTGGTCTTTGTTTAGTTATCTTGGTTAATGTTAAGTTTATGTGACAGTTGTAATAAAGCTTAGCTTTATACTTATGACTATCAACATAATATCAATGATTAGTATAGAAGGCGAGACATTTCAGCGTGTGCACTCTTGTTTTATTTTATGAAAGTGGATTTGAGTTACAGCATTGTTATTACTTGAAAAGTTTGTTTGTTTATAGCAAGAGGGCATACGTTTCAGGATTAAGCTTAATCAAGATAATTGTTTGATTGGGTAAAAGTAATACCAGTCATAGGTTTATGGATTTTGTAAGAAATTAACAGATTGGCCAAGTAGAAGGCTGATTTTTATCCCCCATCCTACAATAGTGAAATGGCTTTATTTTTTTGGTCTGTTCGTCTGTATGTCCCAGATCAGGTTAAGGTTTTCAGTTAAGCAATTTAAGAATGGACATAAACTTAAAATGTTGTTCTCATTTTCTTATGATACTAACTTTAAAAATTATATACCAAATTGTGATTTTGACCCCAAATTCACGGTAAAATGACATGGGATAGGGTGTGCACCTTGTCTTATGGTTATATATTGCAGTTAAGTAATGTATAATGCCTTTTAAATTCTCAATGCTACTAGGCAGTTTTTAGGCACAATAGTAGTATATAATGTATTTTCAGAAATCTTACACTGTATAGCATTACACAACACATACACCAACTATTTTAAAGTGTTAGTCATCTATCATCTAACAGTCTTTGTATACATGCTAGATTTGTTCACAGATTTAAAGTGTGATGTAGATTATGCATAGCATGTGAACACATACATCAACATGCTGTATCTTATTAAAGCTTAAATTTTTCTGCACACTTTTTTTGCTTTCAGTGAGATGAAAATGAACAAATATATATTCAATCGATATCATCTGCTAATATTTGGTTGGTTATTGTTTAAAAGTTTTGAACCAGTAAGAATTAGTTGAGCTTGTTTGCAGCAAGAAATTAAATTTTGCACAATATTTACTCTAGATATTCAGGTGCTTATTTTTGAGATTCTTGTAAATGTTATGTTTTTATGCATTATCACTTATACATTTCACTGAACAAATAATGTTACCAAAATCCTTGCAAGACATGACTTGTGAAGTTACTAAAATGTGTGCTTAAAATTCTATGTATTTCTGTGGTTTTTTTTAAATAATGATTTACATACTAGTGCTGTTCTATCAATCTCACTATTGTTTGCTTTCACACCATAGAAACTTGTGTTATAATTGAGCCATCCATCATATGCCATTTATGCAAAATTATGAATCAGTGATTAGATAAAAGAAGATGTGGTATGATTGCCAATGAGACAACTCTCCATGCTTGTTATCTTGAGGTTAAAATTTAGAGTCTGTACCAGCTCTATAGATAGATATCCAAAATTTTATATATACATTGTACTAAGTTAAAGACTTTTATCAAAATTTCTCAACATTTAAATTTAGAAAATGTCAGAGAATTAACGAATATAATACTATTCTGTCAACATCAGTCTAAGATTTTAACTTCCTAGTAAATAAACATTAAAAGTCTTTTTGAAACACTAAAACTGGTGATAGATGTTAGGAAACATTTGAATGCAGTCATAAAATTGTTAGGCTAAAACCAGTGATATATATTAGCAAATATTTATATGCAGTCATAACCAAGTTATTTCTTTGAATACCACCAGCAAACAAAGACTACCTTTTGAAACATGTATAGGCATTTTTACCTCACTATTTAATGGTAATTAATTAGATGTTTTCTTCATATTTCCTGTTTTTGTCCTGATGATTTACTGTTTGTGACTTGTTAATTATGACAGAGACATATAACTGTAGCTATAAGGGTCATTTTATTTCTTCTCATTAGTGTGTTGTGTATTGGACCTTTCAGTATATCTTTTTGCCTTTTTGTGTTTGCTAGATATTTTTTTGTTGGAATAAGTCTGGTTATTCAGGTACAGTAAGTAAAAAGATTTAATTTAATAAATATTCAATAATTTGAAAAAAGATTAATGTTGAAACATAAATTATTACAGAATTTTACATACAGGAAAATCTGGAAATTAAAAATTCCCTGTTGTTGGTTAGACTGCTCTCATTTGGATATCTCCAATTTTTACCAAAAAATCTTAATAAAGTTGAGTAAGACTGACATGACCAATCAATGAGTTGCAAAAGTCTGCTAGTATATTTGATATTTTTCTGTCAATCAAATAAATAGAAACATATTTTTTTGGCTATTACATGCTGGAAAGTTATTATTTTGAACTTTACTCCACTCTCAAAATGAATGTGATGAATTTCAGCCAATAAAAATTCAAATTGTTATGACCTTACGTAAAGTTCAAACATTTGTTTTTTAGAAGAAAGATCAGATCAGTGTGTAAATGTTTTGTGAACCCAAATAGCTTTGAGCCTTTTGTTTTTACTTTCAATAGTAGTAAATCACTTCCTGTAGATCACCGACAATAATAAAAACATCCTTGATATATTGATAACTTTCAATTTCCTTCAAGCAACAAAATATTATTACTTTTGTCAAACTACGATAGACTGTGATTGATCAGTGTGTTAAAATAAAATAAACTTTAAATTTTTGTTTTTGAAATGAAAAGATTAGTAATCCGTTATGTGATGATTTGTTTTGGGGTAGTTATACTGTCAAAAATTCAAATTCTTATGAGTCAAGGTTGTCATTGATGTAAACTCTATTCACTAACAACTTAATATCAAATTGACCATAATATAAAAATTACAAAATTCTCACAGATTCAGTCATTTTTAAAGGGATAAACATGCAAGGCTCAACACTTTTATGTAAATATAGCACTTTGCAGATTGACTATACTATTTTGTTTTGGATGGTAATTTAGTAGTGTTGCACTTGGGTTTTGGGCTTTTATATATTTCTTAAAAAAACATTGTTGATTGTAAATATCACAGATTTGATTTTGTTGACTCAGTATTGCTAAAGTGTATTTATACATTGGAAGATCAGAAATCATAAATATTACGTAAATCACAAAAAAAAACTTTTTTAAATGCAAGTGTAATTTTGCAACATCTATCTTGCTGTAATTTTTCGCAAAAATGTAAACATTGCCAACATTTTAAAATTTACTGTACCTTGAAAATGATATGTAAAATAAAATGACAGCATATTTATTATACTTTAAATAACTTTGCTGTTGACAAAGTTCCTGTCTAGTCCTTAAGATTAAGTGCAAAAAAACTAATGCATCTACAACAGTTGTAATTTTTTGACTTGTACTTTTTTATGACTACAGTCTTATACAGTAAACCAAGTATGCTAAGATAGCAGAATGATAGAAATAGTCCTAAGATTAAGTATATACAACGATAGTAATTTCTTTACTTGTACTTGATTTTTCTTCTGCACATTATGCAACTGATAAATATGAGGATATGTCTCTCACATATTTGTGGTGTGCACCCTTAACCCAATATATCATAGTATATGTGTATTCAGATTGATAATTTACAGATTAAATTAGCTACCTAAATACACTTCAATTTTTTAAGTTTCAATTTCCTGAAACATAGTTTATAAAGGACAAGTTATGATAGAGATATTATCAGTTAAAAACTTTAGATGTACAGTTTATTTTAACCTTAGAAAAATGAGAATCATGGATTCGAATGAAAATTTTATCAATTCTAATTTCAAAAGGGATGGATTTAGTAGGCGAAATGTAATTACTAAAATAGGATGTTTACTTCTTCCTAGCTTTAAGGTAAGTTTACTTTTAAAAAGTTTTGTGGTATAATTTATGACCACTTTCTAGTTTTAAGGGAAGCTATTGATTTCTTTCTAGTTTAAGGCAAGTTTTGACCCCTTTCTGATTTTAAGGGAAGCTTTTGATCTCTTTCTAGCTTAAGGCAATTTTTTTACCCCTTTCTAGTTTTGAGGTAAGTTTTTACCCCTTTCTAGTTTTAAGGCAAACTTGTGTTCTCTTTCGAGGTTATGGCAAGTTTTTACCCCTTTCTAGTTTTGATACTAGTTTTTGATCTGTTTCAAGTTATGGCAAGTTTTTGATCCCTTTCTAGTTTTAAGGCAAGCTGTTGACCCTTTTCTTGCTATGAGGCAAGCTGTTAACCTCTTTCTAGTTAAGGCAAGTTTTTTTTTATCTCTATCTAGTTTAAAGCAATCTTTTGACTTTGATGTAACTGATGTCACTTCAAACAATATTTTTAAACATAAAATAAAAAGGAGATGATTTTATTTAGGTAAAATTGTTGTACAAAACTTAATATTTGTAAACATGTCAACTGGACTAGTTTTGAAACAATTGCATGGAAGATTTTAAATTCATTTTTCAAAACATTTCGACCAGTCTCTTCACAAAGTTCTTGAATACTTTTTAGAGTATCATTACATACTTGTTTACCTCCTAGTGTATTTTAATGTTTCTGTTCAGCAAATTAGCAGTTAATTTGTGACAATTATAAAGCTATAAAGGCCAATTTAACACAGAAGTTACAAGTACTCTGACCTATGGGCATTATCTATGATATAATAATGACATATGTCCTTGTCATAATCTGTTGATTAACTGATGGTCTATTGTCAAGGTTTGCTTTCAGGGAATTATTGCAAGTGTTGTACAGACTCATTTTCTTTTAAGTCTATGCAAGGATTTTGGGCATTTCTTCATATTCAGCTGAGATTTCAGTCCTAGTCCATAGCTCCTCATATACAGGACTAATGCTATACCTGTTTACATCTTTGCAAAGGGATTTATTTAAATGAGGATAAAAATAGTTGAAGAGGAATGTTACATGTGTTATAACAATTGATTTATAACCTATTTTGCTTCGTTGAATAGCCAAGAAAATTTTCTTGTCACATTTTGTAACTTGTGTTGTGAATGGAATTATTATAAGTTTGTATAATAGGATTTATAGAAAAGTCATTATTACGCGAGAACTTATAATGGAAGGATGAAGTAAAAATCTTGTTAAACACAACAACCTCATGTGGGAAAAATGTTTTGATGGAAGCTATGGTTCATTTGAGGACCACAAGAAATAATATAAGTGTAAAAACTAATCTGTAGATGTAGAAGTAGTGGTAATGAAAAGTAATAAATTCTGAATTAAGACAATTGCAATCAAGATAATTTGGGATATTTTATGAAGCAGTGTTGATGAGAGTTGTAATTTCGGGATTCTTACAGTCAGATAGAGTGATGAATTAGGAATAATGGTTTTTCTACGAGAAGAAAAAGAATTATAAGATATATAAAGTGTTAAATTGATTAAAAATTTGGTCATTAAAGAAACCAAGATGTTGAAGCTTTGTTGTGCTTGTATGAATATTTATTGGAAGGTGAGTAAGCCAGTCATTCTGATAGATTTTAATTTTTTGCATCAAGTTGTACTTAAAAAGTCTCTTTTAAGTTTTAAAAAAGGTAGAACCATGCATAGTTTATACATTTATAACATCAATTAGGTTCCAATAGCCTTAGTAAAATTTGTCGGGGAAACAAACTGAACCTTTGGTTTTCTTGTTCGAATAGTTTCACATTTTGTCATGTTAGGGCCTTTTATAGCTTACTTTGCAGTTTTAAGTTTTGCTCATTGTGAAAGGCCTTGCTATAACCTACAGTTGCTTAAATCTACATCATTTGGTCTCTGTTTGATAGTTGTACCATTGGCAGTATACCACATCATCTTATTTTTATATTGATCAATATATTTATTATCTCTGAATGAATTCATCAATGTTTACTCTTCTTTTAATTTGTATGAATCTGTCCATTTTACATGAAACCCTATAGATTTGTAAAGATTATGTCATTTTGATGGATGTATAAAAAGATGACCTCATGAACACTCCGGCCATCGCTTCACATTTTTTATGCGATTGGTGGTGAAAATTAGTTATTGAGTTCAATAAAAGATAACGGTACCGCTGTACTTATTTAAAGTTATAAAAAGTGATGTATGTGTGGTAAAGAGTAAATAAGGAAAAAGTAAAAGAAATATCACTGCTTTTGTAGGACTAGAGCACTTGTAAATTAGTTTAGGAATTCTGTGTTATTTACCTTCAAAAAATGATGACTGGTTTATGAGCACCACTTATATATTGCTAGAATTGCTGTGTGATTTATAGAGGAAACATTACAGTTTTAGTTTGAGGATATTAAATACACTTAGCTGAGGAATTCTAACTTCAGTATAGAAACCAGGTCTGCTTGTTGTCTTTTTCATTTTAACATAAAAATAACATCTTATGATTGTTGACTGTATGAAATGATATTGCATGCTCTTATTAAAATGATGATTATAACCCCACTCTAAAAGTGGAGGATATATTTCATTCACCTTGTCTGTTTGTTAGTATTTTATAATATTTTAATCACGGCTTTCTCAGAAACTCCTTAACAAAATTGAATTAGTATTTACCATGATTATTTTTTAGTGTCCACACTTTCCTGAGAAAAAGTTGTAACTTGTATGCGCTTTTCTAATCAGTCAGACGCCAACTTCCTGTTTTCCCCTACTTTAATTAATGAGTGGGGGTATGCTACGCTTGACACTTTTTTGTGGATTCTTGGGGTTAAATAATTCTGGACTTATATAATTGTTATTCTATAAGTAATGTAGAATGGTTGCAATCTTTTATTCCTGGTTCAACTCATGATTTATTCACAGATTATGAGTAATGTATAACTGAAAGGTGGTACTGAACAAAGTAATATTTCAAGGCTTTTATATGATGTAAACAAGTATTTATTATACATTAAGTAGGTTTAAGGGCTCTGAAGTACTGGAAAATATGTATGCTTTATAAAATAGTATTGGTTTTCAATATGGAAGTGAAAAGAAATTATATCAAATGAATTGATATTAAATAAAATTATTAAAGAATTAGATAACTGAAGATTTATGATAGTGTAGTTGTATAGCAGGGAAGTTTGGCTGTTTAACAACCATTAGTTACATAATCACAAGTAGGTCAGTACTACATGGGACTGGAAAATTGTTACAATTTGACACAACACAACTTCATACTTTTAAATGAAGTTTAAAAACAGTAGCTATCTGTTCATTATTTAGTTAGTTCCAATAATCAGAAAGAAAGCAAAACATGAGTATATGTTCCCATATTAGGACATGGATTGGTAAAAAAACAGAAGACAATCAAATCCAAAAACACTACATAGAAAACTTTTATATCTGCTCTAAGCTAAAGTTTTCCTTGTTGGATCTAATTTGACTGTATATAATGTCCATTAAAGGATGTTTCCTTTCCTTTCCTTATTGTATTATGAAATAAGCTTAATAATCTCTTTTTTTCTCGTTTCAGACAATTCTGGTGAATGTCAACAAACACACTATAATACAGGACCTATTAGAATCTGTGTGTGGCAAGCGTCAGTTAAATATTGAGGACCATTATGTACGTGTAAAATTACCTAGTGCACCACAGGGAGTTTATACAATACCTGAACCACAGGAAATCATCAGAAAAATGGTAAGTAAAATTACCTAGTGCACCACAGGGAGTTTATACTATACCAGAACCACAGGAAATCATCAGAAAAATGGTAAGTAAAATTACCTAGTGCACCACAGGGAGTTTATACAATACCAGAACCACAGGAAATCATCAGAAAAATGGTAAGTAAAATTACCTAGTGCACCACAGGGAGTTTATACTATACCAGAACCACAGGAAATCATCAGAAAAATGGAAAGTAAAATTACCTAGTGCACCACAGGGAGTTTATACAATACCAGAACCACAGGAAATCATCAGAAAAATGGTAAGTAAAATTACCTAGTGCACCACAGGGAGTTTATACTATACCAGAACCACAGGAAATCATCAGAAAAATGGTAAGTAAAATTACCTAGTGCACCACAGGGAGTTTATACTATACCAGAACCACAGGAAATCATCAGAAAAATGGTAAGTAAAATTACCTAGTGCACCACAGGGAGTTTATACAATACCAGAACCACAGGAAATCATCAGAAAAATGGTAAGTAAAATTACCTAGTGCACCACAGGGAGTTTATACTATACCAGAACCACAGGAAATCATCAGAAAAATGGTAAGTAAAATTACCTAGTGCACCACAGGGAGTTTATACAATACCAGAACCACAGGAAATCATCAGAAAAATGGTAAGTAAAATTACCTAGTGCACCACAGGGAGTTTATACAATACCAGAACCACAGGAAATCATCAGAAAAATGGTAAGTAAAATTACCTAGTGCACCACAGGGAGTTTATACAATACCAGAACCACAGGAAATCATCAGAAAAATGGTAAGTAAAATTACCTAGTGCACCACAGGGAGTTTATACTATACCAGAACCACAGGAAATCATCAGAAAAATGGTAAGTAAAATTACCTAGTGCACCACAGGGAGTTTATACTATACCAGAACCACAGGAAATCATCAGAAAAATGGTAAGTAAAATTACCTAGTGCACCACAGGGAGTTTATACTATACCAGAACCACAGGAAATCATCAGAAAAATGGTAAGTAAAATTACCCAGTGCTCCACAGGGAGTTTATACTATACCAGAACCACAGGAAATCATCAGAAAAATGGTAAGTAAAATTACCTAGTGCACCACAGGGAGTTTATACTATACCAGAACCACAGGAAATCATCAGAAAAATGGTAAGTAAAATTACCTAGTGCACCACAGGGAGTTTATACTATACCAGAACCACAGGAAATCATCAGAAAAATGGTAAGTAAAATTACCCAGTGCACCACAGGGAGTTTATACTATACCAGAACCACAGGAAATCATCAGAAAAATGGTAAGTAAAATTACCCAGTGCACCACAGGGAGTTTATACTATACCAGAACCACAGGAAATCATCAGAAAAATGGTAAGTAAAATTACCCAGTGCACCACAGGGAGTTTATACTATACCAGAACCACAGGAAATCATCAGAAAAATGGTAAGTAAAATTACCCAGTGCACCACAGGGAGTTTATACTATACCAGAACCACAGGAAATCATCAGAAAAATGGTAAGTAAAATTACCCAGTGCACCACAGGGAGTTTATACTATACCAGAACCACAGGAAATCATCAGAAAAATGGTAAGTAAAATTACCTAGTGCACCACAGGGAGTTTATACTATACCAGAACCACAGGAAATCATCAGAAAAATGGTAAGTAAAATTACCCAGTGCACCACAGGGAGTTTATACTATACCAGAACCACAGGAAATCATCAGAAAAATGGTAAGTAAAATTACCTAGTGCACCACAGGGAGTTTATACTATACCAGAACCACAGGAAATCATCAGAAAAATGGTAAGACAATTCTTCTCGTTTACACAATCCTCTTTTCTTTGGTGCAGTTTTTGAAGAGAATCGTAAAAGACTTAGTGAGGTCAGAGTTTTATTTTTGCTCTGTGTCTAGGCCTCACTTTGAGATGAAGAAAAGTAATTAAAGTCCTGCTCCTCTGGTTTGTGTGTGGTTTTGTTGTTGTTGTGCTATACTGATTTTGTGTCATTGATAAATACCCCATATCCTATATTTTTCCATTATCAAAAAATAATTCTGTACAGTTGCTTACCACATCCCTCCCTAATTATGTCTATCAGCATCACTAGGTGCTGGCGGTTAGGAATTGTCAATAAAATTGTCAAACTTTTTCTTTTTACAAGAGCAAATTAGATTTTTGCACACAAAAAAAACACCAACAAAAATAAGTAATCAAATGGGTTAACAAATGAACAATATCTGATGTGGTTTATGTGTTGTAACAACATTTATTTTTAGGGTCATGGTTATTTGATAGCTTTATTGCCTGTTGATATATTTTTTACAACATGTTTTTTCCTCCTTTTTAAACTACTGAACAATTGATTTATTTTATTCCAGAAATATGAATCAATAGAAGTTTGTGAAAAGAACGTGTTCCAAATAGATCTGGTAAAGTCACCGAACGATACTGAGTTTGGTTTCGCTGTAGAAGCAGAGCTAGCACAGAGTTTTGAGAGAGATGATGAATTACGACTGTATGTGAGCAATGTTCTGCCATCAAGTGTCGCTATGCAAGCAGGTGTGTATAGTTTGGTCTCTGGCAAATAGTTCGTCTCATTTGCAGTCATACCACCAGTCCTTATTTTCATGTATTTCACTCAAATTAACAAGTTTTATATCCGATTTTTTGTCAGCTACAGTAAAATCAGCTGTTATGGTCACTTTTTTAAAACAAAAAGATGTTAAGCTACCCACTTGGTGTCCCTCTATGGTGAAACCTATGCATTATGAACCTCAGTTCATGGGTCATCTCTCATATAAAGTCAGATTATTTTGGTTCTGAACTAAAACTGAAATTGACTTTTATATACAGGTTTGACTGTATATTAGTAATTTGAAATTTGACTCAACATGCAGTTTGCAGTACTAGATAATTCAACAAACCCATAAAATCTATATAAAGAAGTGCATTTTATTTCACCAGTCATACATTTATATCATATTAGTTTGTGAACAGAAAATCAATTCTTTAACCAATTTAAGTTTTCTAGTACTGCAGTTCATATACCAGTATAGTCAATATTTGTATTTATCCTTTACTTTTCTATACATATTTCTTTGTAATTCATGTTTATAATATGAATGTGCTATTTAATTATGCAGTAGAATATAAACAGAATAATAATCAGATATTTAGGAGTTAGTTATGTTGTGATAATTCTCTGTGTTACATATCTGCCCATAAAATCATGGCAAATGTATCAAAGCGAGAATGTTTTAATTAATTGCTATACTTCCCGCAAACACTGTCTTGTTTATGTTACAACTTAGCCTATGGTCACAAAACTAGGAAATGTCCATCTTGTGGTCAGTGATTTTATGACCTCACCTATACACAAAAGTGTTTACCATGTAGATATTGTTGGTCGTGATATCATCATGGCCTGGGGTATGTCTGTAGTTAACTAGGTCCAATATTTATAGTCATTTCCTGACTTGTTCAATATACGTTGTACCTACAGCTAAAGATACAAGGTCATATTAATTAGTCTCAATTCATGACAAATATGTATAGAAATGTGTCAATGTTTTGATCAAAATGACAGATATTGGTTGTATTAAATGATTGTTTTTTAAGATTAATGTACCTGCTAACTTTATACTGAGTTAAAGATATAATGTGCATTATGTAAAATCTGTCAGGACTTTCAGTCTGTTGTCATAAGTATGAAAGATATGATACATGTATCAAAATACTTTTTAGAAGTAATGCTTATAAATAAGTATTCAAATATATAGCAGTATTATGATCATTAGAATCTGGTACTATATTTTGTTTAACAGTCTTTCTTTCATCCTTTTCAGTTTCTGACTGGATTTATCATTTTTATTTGGGAGCCTGAGTTTTTAAATTTTATTTTTGTAGTTCAATGAAGTACAATCAATCTATATGCTTATATGCAGACTGGCAAACAAGGAAATTAAATTTCAATGAAAAAAAGATTTTCATCATACCATGAAATGTGTTATCCAGGAAGATACATTATATTTAATGTCATATTCTAAGAATTTTACCTACTGTATATTATAGGTTTGATGGTAGGAGATGAAATTCTAGTCATTAACAGTAAAGTTGTATCAGAACTAGATATGGTGTATATAGAGAATCTACTCCACACGTCACAGTCCCTTTGTTGTACTATAAGGTCCATACACACACAGAAGTCGGCACCGTCACAGAAGTCGGGTGAAATAGACAACATGATGTGTCCGCCCCCTCCCAGTCAGTCACGCATCAGTGAAGATACCCTTGGCCACCTTATAGTCCCATCTCCAGCAGGTAAAGTTGAGTTTAAAATTGAATTTATATAAAAATTCTTTACATGGAAAAAGAGAGGTAACAATAACAGTACTGAAATAAAACTTTTAATCAAATATTTACTGTTCAATACTTTACCTCATACTGACTGTATGGGACTCTCACTGAGTGAAAAGTGTTCTGCTAAAAGAGAATTATCATAAGATGAAGTTTGAAAACTAAAATAGGATTTTTTCTTTGGAATAATGTATTCTAGCCTTATATTTAGTTTAAAGAACTGATCTGTATTACTCATGAATATTATAAGGAAAACAATTATTACAGAAGAAGAAAAAGAAAAGAAAGAATAAAATGAAAATTGGGAGACTGACAGGATGTATCGATTTATTGATTTTCTTTAAAGTCACTTGTATATTAAAAAGAATTATATTAATATTTTCAGACAGTGGCAGTTCCTCCCTGAAAAGTTTACATTCTAATTCACAGTCTGATGTCCCTACAAACCAAATAGATGCTTTATTATCAGTAAGTTATTTATTTATGTTTTTTATGCCCCACCTACGATAGTAGGGGGGCATTATGTTTTCTGGTCTGTGCGTCCGTTCGTCCGTCCGTTCGTTCGTCTGTACGTTCGTCCGTCTGTCCCGCTTCAGGTTAAAGTTTTTGGTCAAGGTAGTTTTTGATGAAGCTGAAGTCCAATCAACTTGAAACTTAGTACACATGTTCCTTATGATATGATCTTTCTAATTTTACAGCCAAGTTAAATTTTTTACCCCAATTTCACGGTCCACTGAACATAGAAAATTAAAGTGTGAGTTTCAGGTTAAAGTTTTTGGTCAAGGTAGTTTTTGATGAAGCTGAAGTCCAATCAACTTGAAACTTAGTACACATGTTCCTTATGATATGATCTTTTTAATTTTACAGCCAAGTTAAATTTTTGACCCCAATTTCACGGACCACTGAACATAGAAAATTAAAGTGTGAGTTTCAGGTTAAAGTTTTTGGTCAAGGTAGTTTTTGATGAAGTTGTAGTCCAATCAACTTGAAACTTAGTACACATGTTCCCTATGGTGTGATCTTTCTAATTTAATGCCAAATTAGATTTTTTACCCAATTTCACGGTCTATTGAACATGTAAAATAATAGTGCAAGTGGGGCATCCGTGTACTTTGGACACATTCTTGTTTTTATATAAATATGGCAATAGCCATCTTTGTGAATTTCTAACTGATTGTGTTTTATTCCATATTGTGATACTTACTATTGCTTTGAGACTTTAGAATCAAATTGCATTAGATTTTTAGATAGAAATTTAAATGATATGCTGATCGACATACAATGTCTATTTTGAGATGATTTAATTTCTTTTTTGGTTCTCACTTCTATTTTTTTGCATCTGTACTGGGAATTCTAGAATGTGATTGTGTTATATGACCTTTTATAATTTAAAAAAAAATTGAATATATGATAATGAAATGGGCACTAAGAGTGCTACCCTATGAATATTAAAAAAAAAGTTAAATGTGGTATGATTGCAAATGAGTTTACAATCCACCAGTGTTCAAATGTTTTGGATGTAAAACCATTGAGAAAGTATTTAAAGTTAACATTAAATGATCGCTATTCTTCTTAGGACCATGAGAAATGACTCCCACACAGTTTGTGAAGTAGTTACTGTGGATTTATTAAATTTTATTGGTACCAATTTTCATGGTTATTAGAAAACTTGCATATTTGTGGATATCTAATTTTGTGGAAAAGTCTGCATATACATCCCTTTCGAAAATTTGTAGTTCGTCTAACATTTAAATCCAAACTTCCCCTGTTCCCTTGAAATTCATGACAATTTGTATCCAACCAGTGTTAATTAATCTACAATATCTCTATTTCTGTTCAGATTTTCAACTTACTGGAAAAAGCTCTTTGCAAATGACAAATAAGATTTGGCTTTTAGATGGAAATACAATTTGACCTAGCACATAATCTTATTGAGTGAGGACTTACAAGTGTTAGCATATATTATTTTTTATTTTGCTCGATAAGGAAACCTGTTGTAATCTTTCTTTACACAGAATAAGAATGAATGGTTTATTTTTTTATTTTCAGAGTGCAGATCAGGTAACAGCCATTTGTCGGACAGACATGGACCCAAAACTGGCTGAAAGTCTACAAGGGACCAAACCACTGTCAGAAGCCCAAAAGTTACGGAAGGTCATCATGGAACTGATTGATACTGAAAGAGCATATGTTAAGGTATTTAAAATGTTTCTAGTGTAGTCGAATATTTCAGATAAGCTCAGTGGTAACTTCTGTCACAATATTATTATTAATTGAGAAGAAAATGAATGATTGTTATTAGAAAACATGTAAATAACGAAGCAAGTTTAAGAATTTTTAATACAGAAGACAATAGCATTTCATAACAAATAAAAAAAAGATGACATTATAAAATAAAATTAAGGGTAAAAGTTACAATTACAAGTTTGAAACTTGTTTGTTTTATGAAATGTACAATGTAACAATGTTTGAGTTTGAATAAAGCATAAAAATTTTGATTATTTTAGGATTTAGAATTTTTGATAGACCGTTACCTGGAGCCATTAAAAGAAGAAACTTTTATGTCGACAGACGATGTTGATCATTTGTTTGGAAATATACATGAAATTTCTCAGTTCCAAAAACAATTCCTTCAAAGTCTTGAGGAGGCTATGCAGCTTGAAGGTGATTTTCTTGCCATTGAGGACCCCAAACTATTCAGGGTAAATATTCATTTGATTTCAGTTATTGAATATTTGAACAAACAACTTCATCAAATCTTTTTACCAGTTACGAAAGCACTATCCTGCAACTAAAAAAACTACATTATTTATTTCATTTATTTTGTGTGATTTGAAATTATAATTTTGCAACAAAAGGTTTAACACTATTAACAGTGAGTACTTTACTTACAATTTCATTTTGGATTATATATAACCAAATATTTCAGCTATTTAACAGCATGTTTTCACCAATTTATAATCAAATTATCTCCCCTGTTTATTTGAAGGATTTGGAGTTACGGGTATGTGTTTGTTGTGTATAGTGTTGTAATTATCAGAAATAATAACTTTTAGATTATATTCTGTTTTCTGTAAATATTTATGATTTATGTTGGATGAGAAATGTATGTTTGTACTTAGCAAAATTATGAGTGTCATCTGAACATGTGCAGTGTGAAACTTCTTTATTTAAGACATTTATTTTAGCTTCAGGTATCAAAGAAAGTGATCAAGATAAATTTTGTAAAAATATTGAAAGAAAGAATCTGATATTTTATTATTCATTTTTTCGACAATCGATTTTAATTAAAATTAGACTGGAAATTGAGACTTTCAAAACAAAAGCAGTTTCTTAATAAATAACCTATGTTTTTGGAAACAATTTGATAGTTCCACTAAGGTAACATTGCATGCATTCAGAATAGAATGTATTTTGTATTCAAGATGTAAACCTCATAATTTATTTTCTTTAATTCAGGACAAACTAATTAGATTTTCATTTTCTTTCTGTGTATTCCTCAAATTTAAATATATTTTGTTGATTAGACATGCCCCTGATAGTATGTGTTTTTTTCTCAATGTTAGAGAGATTGCACATACTTTCAATTTTTTTTCTTATACATGTTTAACAAATCTCTATTAACAGTTTCTGCCTTTCTATTACAAAAGAATTGTTTCTCTGGTTGTCATGGATATTTTAACTCTGAACACAGCTGTTTTTATCATGGTATAACCCAGTATTGTTATTTGGTGTATGTTCGTGCAAGTCCTTATAAAGTGAACACAGAAAATATATCTTTATTCAATGTTGTCTGTGAACTGAAGTGACTTTTTTTACACTTGGTAATATGTAATGAGTTAAGACTTTTCTGCTTAGGAAGGATAGATAGGGGTGATGCGAAAATACTTTCTGTACAATGTGTGTTCACTTGTATATCTGTTTTTTGTATGTGTAAAATATGTAACATAAGTATTATAACTCTAGCCATTTTGAATAATGAATTCCACAAACTTAAGGAATATCCTATGTCAGTAGTTTAAATTTATTTCACGTGCAAACCATATAATTGAATTATTTCTTTTAAAAATGGAAGAGGTCAAATAACTTTGATTCCAGAAGCAAGTAATTTATTGCTAAAACAATGTAAATTTATGTTTAACTACTATTATAGTATAAGCCTTACAGCAGATTTCATCGAGTATGTAGCCAAAGGTAGTATCTTTGGTTAGCTTGCTTGTTAGCTGAACCGTGAATTCATTATCAGGTCAGGTATACTACCCTTCTTTCGAAGTAGCCTTGTCCAACAAACAGATAGATTGGTTATCTGCCGGACTAGTCTACGCTTAAAGGAGGATAGTTTACCTGACCTAACAATGACTTCACGGTTCAGCTAACAAGCAAGCTAACCAACGATATTACTTTTGAATACACACTCAATGAAATCTGCTGTAACACAGTATGAATAATCAATTGAAATGTTGACTTTTATGTAACTAAATTTGAACACTCAAAAGGAGAATTTTATATGGTTATGACAATATAAAGGCTTAAATTGAGACAAAACTTGCAACATCTATAAATTGTTATCTTTCAAAACTTGAAACAAAAATATTTGAATCAAGAAATGCTTTCATAAACAAAATGATGCAAGAGTTTTCAGATCTTTAGGACTTAGGAGTTGTAGAGATCAGTTTCTGAATCTGATACAAAGCTCCTCTTCTTTTTTTTTTACTCATTAAAACAGCTTATTGTAACTTGACATTCGTCTTTGACCCAAAATATCAGTAAATAAAACCTGATGATAGATAGCTTGGTAACTATTTGTTGACTAAATTTTCAACATATTGTAAAAATGAGAATGGAAATGGGGAATGTATTCATTATAGCATGATTTCATATTTCATTGCAGAGAGTATTATTTTCCCTTGGTGGATCTTTTCTGTTTTATGCCAATCATTTCAAAGTTTACAGTTCATTTTGTGCTAGTCACACTCGATCTCAGAAAATTCTCAATCCAGGTAAGAAATTATTTACATACCAGGGAACTTTTCAGAGAGTAACCATGTCAATTCAGGATATAAAAGGAGCAAATGTGATGTGAAATAAACGCTGATTTATTAAACCTCATCCATAGCTATTTATAACTGTCATGTATATACTATCAAACCATGAAATGTTCCTTTGTGAAAGAAAAAACAAGTTTCATTGAAATCTACTTCCTGGTTTAGGTCCTGTATTTCAGATTGCAGGTAGTGCTTTCACAGCAGGAGGCAACTAATCCGTCTATGTACCCAGTTTTGCATCTTTTTGAGTTCATGTTGTCCCAAAGTTGTTTTTTTCTTCACTTATTGTTATTCATAATCAAAATGCAATTGTGATATTTAAACATCTGTAAACTGCTGTTGGCTAGTAAAGGCAGTAGTTGCATAACATTGACACTTACTCCTACTTTGTCAAATGATGGATATAACAAAGAGATGTGGTGTAATTAAACAAGCCTTATTTTACTACATTGTAGAGTTTTAATACTTGAAAAAGCAAAACAATAGCTGTTAAATACAAGTTAACATAACCTTATACTATAAACCAATTTATTTTTTGGTGAATTTTTTTTTAGTGTTAAGCGCTATCAAGCTATTCATTTTTGAAAAAAAGTAAACTGCTCTTAAATATTAGTAGCTTTACGGTATACTTATATGACTAGATAGGCAATAAGCATAAATATATTTGTTTTACAGTATCTGAAATAAACCAGTCACTGAAGGAATTCCTGCAGGCTCGTAATCCTAAACAACAACATTCAGCAACATTAGAGTCATACCTGATCAAACCCATACAACGAATACTCAAATATCCACTGTTACTACAACAATTGTGTAATCTGACTGACGATGACACAGACGAACACTATCATTTGTCAGGTAGGTATTTTGTTTATCCAATCACTAAACTCTTGAAAGTGGAGCATCTCTTTTCCTGTTCTGAGTAATGTCCCTTTACAAAATGAAAAATCACTGATTTTTTTTCATTTCCATTCTTTAACTTAAGATTGCCTCAAACAATTGTTATGAAACTTATATACACAATGTTTACAACAAATCTCAGATATAGGTTGAATTAGAGTAGCGTCTCTTTTATAGTTCTCTAGTTGTGTCCCTTTATAAAGTTATATGCAAGCAGGGGCATCATCTGTGTCCCATTGACACATTCCACATTTATTTTTGTTAATGAAAGGAAAGTGAACTAGTTGGCTTATTCATTTACATTTAGTTTTACCTCCTTTTTTTTGTCATGTTTTATACACAATATATTTTACTCTTTTATGGGAGTCAAAAATTTATTGAAGAGAATATGACTCTAGATAAAATTTAGACAATGTCTGGCATGACCATTGTTTGATTGCCATTTCTAAATTATAATTTCAGAGGCACTTAAAGGTATGGAAGCAGTGGCAGAACACATAAATGAAATGCAGAAAATCTTTGAAGAATATGGATCAGTGTTTGATGAATTATCTAAAATGTTTAAAGAAATTCATCCTCAGAAAAAGGTAAATAGTAATTCAATATATGGGATTATGAAATATGGAAAAGACATGTTATAATCTTTTTATCACATATTTAAGTTCTGCAGAAAAGAGAGAAAAAGGTCAATTATAACAATTTAATGAAACAAAAAAGGTAAAATCTTAAACATTTTCACCAACGTGTTGTTAAGGATGAAATGACTTCACATCATTTGGAATTGGGGCACAATACTAATATACTCTTTTTTGCCCTGGGCAATTTTGAGGTTATTGCATATTCAAAACGAAAGGTATTCATAACAAATATGTGATAAACATGTTTATTGACTGCATATGTATTAAAAATGGTAATAATATATTGTATTTCATGTATACCCATGTGTACCAAGTTGTACTTTAAAATAAAAATATATAACTGTCTATATACTGTTTGTTATTACAGCCAGTGGATCTGAGTGTCGGGGAGCTACAGATGTACGGTACAGTAGAATGGTGCAATATTTGTGATAGTCTTGGCAAAGTCAAGAAGAACTTAGACCTAGAAAACATTGTGTTTGTCTTTAAGACTGGAGTTGTCTTTCTTTGTCGAGAAAGGATAAAGAGAAGAAAATCAAAGGTTTGTACATTGATTTTTATAACCTAGCTAGTTTTGTTCCTTTGATTAATCAAGGATGCAGTGGATGTTTTATGTTGGTAATTTCTTAAAGTATATTTTCTAATTAAAGGAACTTGTAATTCTGATCTTCTTAATAGCCATCTCCATGGTTACCGTGGATTGTTTGCATTAAATTAACCTTAGTGATATATGTAATTTTAAATCTTCAATTACAATCAGGTAAATTAATCAACTTCAGGTATTTCTTGAAGACAAATAGACAATATCATGCAAGCACAGAAGGTTTCACTAGTCATAATACATTAGCAGTGAGATAATTGACTTCCAGTTAATATAAAGTTTATTTAAATGAAAGTGAAATCATGTAAAACTTTGAAGTTTTTGCAAAAAATCCAGTAATGACAGATTGATGCATAGAACCTGAATAAAAATATGAAAATAAAAAATGGGGAGGGGGGGGAGAAGGATTCAGTAATTGTGTTTGTTATATATGCCAACAGTGTTTACAAACCTGAACCTTCTATTCTTTTACGGTATATTTAAAAGGTTCATCTGTTTTTCTACATATTGAATATTATAGGGTAATTCTAAGATTAGTGGTTCAGATCCAGTATTTGAGTTTCATGAAAGATTCCGGACTCTGATCCCTGTTCAAGAGGTACAAGTGCAGGGAGGTCGGGTCAGTGATATAGACAGACATTACTGGTGGGACCTGATCCACTGCAGATCAGATAAAGATGGACGACCAGAAAGAGTGTACCAGTTCTGTAACAGGTAAAAGGTTACATAATGGTTCACGCGAAATTTCGTGTGGAAAACATATGAATCATTGATTCTTATTATATGGCATCAAGTTTCATCTGGTTATATCATACTTTGTGACATGCTTTCTGTTCCTATGACATTTGTCTTTCTGTTTGCTGAAATCCTTTTGGAAATTTCATGCACATTTATAGAAATTTATTTGCAATTATACCTAGATAAATACAGGGTTGCAAATAGTGAGCCACAAGCTTACCTCTAATGTTGAAACAAGCTTTTTCAAATTGATATAAATGCATGAAATAATTTTTAGCTCACCTGGCGCGAAGGGCCAAGTGAGCTTTTTTCATCACTTTGTATCCGTCATTGTCGTCGTTAACGTTTACAAAAATCTTTTCCTCTGAAACTACTGGGCCAAATTTAACCAAACTTGGCCACAATCACCCTAAGGGTATCTAGTTTAAAAAATGTGTGGCATTGGGATTGAACTTAAACAAACTTTCCTTTAATGTTCTTCTCATCATCTTCATGTTTGATATTTCCCTTGATTTATATGCATGTTTTTAATAAAAACGGAAAATCAGAATAAAGCAGTATTTATATTTAGTGTTTTTAACCGGATTTTTGTGACAAAAATGTCGGTTATTGATTTGGGGATGTACGGCGGGCGGGCGGTCGGGCGGGCGGTCGGTCGGGCGGGCGGGCGGGCGGGCGGGCGGCAATCAAATGTTGTCCGTGCATTAACTCATGAACCGTTCAACCAAAGCTTTTAAAATTTTAATATGTTGTTACTGACAACTAAATGAAGGTCAAGTTCAATAATGGCGATTTTGACTTTTACCGTTCAGGAGTTATGGTTCTTGAAAGATTGAAAAATGGAGTTTCCAGTCGTTTTCGTGCATTTACGCATGAACTGTTCTACCTAAGCTTCCCAAATTTTAATATGTTGTTACTGATGACAAAATGGAGGTCAAGTTCAATAATGGCGATTTTGACTTTTACACTTCAGGAGTTATGGTTCTTGAAAGATTGAAAAATGGAGTTTCCAGTCGTGTCCGTGCATTTACGCATGAACTGTTCTACCTAAGCTTCCCAAATTTTAATATGTTGTTACTGATGACAAAATGGAGGTCAAGTTCAATAATGACGATTTTGACTTTAACCGTTCAGGAGTTATGGTTCTTGAAAGATTGAAAAATGGTGTTTCCAGTCGTGTCCATGCATTTACGCATGAACTGTTTTACCAAAGCTTCCCAAATTTTAATATGTTGTTACTGATGACAAAATAGAAGTCAAGTTCAATAATGACGATTTTGACTTTTACCGTTCAGGAGTTATGGTTCTTGAAAGATTGAAAAATGGTGTTTCCAGTCGTGTCCGTGCATTTTCTCATGAACCATTCAACCAAAGCTTTTGAAATTTTTATATGTTGTTACTGATGGCAAATTAGAGGTCAAGTTCAATAATGATGATTTTGACTTTTACCGTTCAGGAGTTGTGGTTCTTGAAAGATTGTGAAATGGCGTTTCCATTCACGTTGTTGCATTTACTCATGAACCATTCAATCTAAGCTTTTCAAATTTTAAGATGTTGATACTGATGACAAAATGGAGGTCAAATTTGATATTGACGATTTTCACTTTCACCATTCATCAGTAATGGTTCTTGTGATATTGCCAGGACACAAATAAATATTAATAAATCCGGTTTGCTGTCGTTGTGACAGCCTCTTGTTATAAATTTAGAAACACGTCAGAGAGAATTCCCCAGTTTTGATAAAAGTACATTGTTTATACACTTGTATCCCTGATTGGCTATTTTGTAACTATTTAGATTAGGTAAATTACATTTTACATGTGCAGTTGAATTAGTTTTGAAAATAATATTATCCAGCTACTTGTATACATGTGTCAATGAAAACAATGGCAATCTTATCCCTCAGAGCAATCTGCTCTTTGATTTATATAAATAAGGCTGTTAGTTTTCTCGTTTGAATTGTTTTACATTGCTCATTGTTGAAGGCTGTACAGTGACCTATAGTTGTTAATTTCTGAGTCATTTTGGTCTCTTGTCGAGAGTTTCCTCATTGGCAATCATACCACATCTTTTTTATATGAATACAGACTGAACTCAAAAAAAAATCTTTCTGAAACCTATGTTGTACTATTATCTTGTCCTAGCATAACTATCAGTACATTGTTGTTATATACTTTTTGAGATTTGCTAATCAAACCTATATATCTATTTTTTTAGTTCTGTAGAGGCCAAATCAGATTTTATGAAGATCATAAGACAGACAATCAGAGAAAGTGTTCGCAAAATGACATTACCACCAGGCTCCCAGCCTGCAAAAGGCAGTTATGCTCCTTTTGGTGGTCAGAGATTACAAAAACTTCCTTCAAATATACGGACGTTAAGTAAATTGAGAAAAGGAAGTGCAAAAAGTACTGACGTGGACAGACATTCAGCAGAATTTGAGGAGAAAATAAATGTGTTAGAAAGTGAAGATTCTTCAGCATTCAGGATTCGTAGTCGAACGGTTGGGGATTTAAATGATATGGAAAATGATGAGGACAATAATGTTTATAAACCTGGCTCATCAGAACCTCAAATTTGTATTGATACAAAAAGTTCGTGTTCATCTAATTCTAGTCTTAGTTCAAGTAGTAAAGCAAGTGGATCAGCGGCTAAATTAACACAGGCAAGTGGCAATCCGTTAACATTTTCATCGGGTAATCTGTCACAGTTAGAGGGTTCCCCTGTGTGGAAACCACGAAATGAATCTAATGTGATGGTTCACAAAGGGCCACATTTATGTGTTCCCAGCAGTGCTATAAGTAGTAGTTTAGTTAATAGTGCCATGTTAAATAATAATTTATCAAATAAGTTTCCTGATATCAAAGACACTGAATGTTGACCCTCCGTTGTCAAATTTATAATTCATAAAGTTTCATTTTATTGTATATTTGGTAGTGTTCAATATTAGACAAAGTCTACTTTTCCAATGACTGAATAATTTTAATTATTTCAAGGATGCATAACAGTTTAAATTAGGAAATAGAGAAACATATAATCTAGGAAAAAGAAAAGAAATTTTGTTTTATTTTTATTCATAACAAAGTTTTGTTCCAAAGTTTCTAAGATAACACACTTATATGCTTTTGCTGAAATAAAAATAGTATGAAGTATTTATTCAGATAATTGAATAAAATATTTATATGAAATAACAGCATTTATGTTGGATAATATGGGAATTAACAATATAATACTCAAGAACCTAAGTTAATCATATATTTTGTTTTACCCATGAATCGGATATCAAGCTACATATATAAGTTACCAACTACATGTTTCTATCAGCATCTAATATGATGTATATCAGAAACCATTGCTTTTTACTTTTGTGTATAATATTCATTTAGAAACATTTTTTTAAATCGTATCATGAATGACTCGTCTAGCTTGCAGAAGTAGTTAACTGTATTGGCAATCAACAGTATTAAAATTTAACTTTTGTTCAGTATTAAAAACTTTGTCTTGAAATGACACCTTAATGTTTTAGCACAAAGATTGTTTACTTTTTCACTGTCCTGTTTGCTCACTTTAATCAAGTAACAACAGCCATAGCATGTCATGTTAAAGGGGCTTTGATGGAAAGACAAGCTATTTAAATCAGGAGTATAATTGTAATATTTTCTTTTACTTTGAAAAACATAAACTGAATTACTTTTCAAGACATGCTAAGATAATTCAGTTTTACATCAAGGAAATGCCTTATACCAAGTGCATTTCCCTACAAAAGCTGAAGATTTATTGTAAGCTATTTCCGTTCATACAAGAAAAGTTACAAAGATTATTTTCCTTTTTCACTGCCGTGTTCACTCACTCTAATCCATAAACAACGGCCATGATCTGTCATGTAAAAGGGCTTTGATGGAAAGAAAAGCTATTCAAATTAGAAGAATATTGTAATATATCAGTTTGACTGTAGACAAAGTCTAAAGCAACTCAGTTTAACTTCAAGAAATGGCCTAGTACCAAGTGCATTGCCATAGAAAAGCTGTAAATTTATTATCAGTTGTTTCCATACATACAAGAAAAATAACTACGCTAAGCAATTTTGAAAGAACAAAGAATTTTTATAGAAATGTAAAAAATCAATAGATATTTATGGTAATAAAATCATCATGCATTAAAAAGAATATTAAGATATGGAAATAAAATGTAAATCTTTGCGTGGAACATATTAAATAACCTAAATACGATTTTACACAACAATATAAGTTCAACAGAATTGTGGACTAATTTCCACTGTTTCTATTGACATCTTGTTACAGTATGTTGTATGGTTATTGATCCACATTGACAGGAAATCAGTCCATTGAAATATAACGTAACAAACATGTATAAGGTGTTACCACATGCCATTATCTTCATGTAGCCTGCAATGCCTCAGTAATCTTATTTGTTTTTGTTTTTTTCATGTTTTCAGTCAGTTTAATATTAAGGTAATTATATATCTCAGTCTACTTGATGCATTTGTGATGGAAATGTCAACCAATTCCCAGCCTTGGGTTATTTATTAGTATCTGCATCAGCTTGAAAATATTGTTTTCAATCTATTATTTTATTTCGGTAAATTTATTTTTTTGATACAAATCAATATATTTGAAGAAGAAAAAAAAGATTTTATTTTCAAAGATCTAGAAGTCATCATAAAGTCATTCAGTATTTTTCTGAAGTATCAGCATTCAAGTTCAGTGCTTTATTAGTCAATGACATTATTTTCAAGCTAAATGTACAAATGATCTACATTTATAAAGGCCATAAACGTCCAATGGTGCTGGAATTATCAGTATTTGCATGTTTTAACTGTGGTTGATGGTGCCATAAATAGACTCCACACCTATTGCATATTGAATTTAAATATTTCTTTTGCAAGCCTTGTTCAGTCACCCAGCTTTAAGTGGTCACAAGTATAATGGATCACAATTTTGTATTATTCATGTCGTAATGGGGTAGTTGCACTAGATACCAATTCGACATAATAAACTGTGTCCAACTCATCATAGTGTCCAGTAAATACAAAGTAACTGTCCAAACTCTCATTTAATTCTGAACTTTCTGATGTCAACATGCAGTGGTTATATCATTTTAAGTCTCTATAAGCTTTTATATTTCCAGAGATAGCTCTCAAATTGTGCTTCCATTAAGGCTAAAATCTATCATTGTTTGACTACAGAAATATAGTATTAATACAGTAGATCTCTATTAATATAAATGTTTTAAGGTAAAAAAAAAAGTCTTTGTTATTTGATTGGAATTCTGGCGTGAGGTTTATTTACTAAATAACCATAGAATCTTTGTATAAGAACTCGACTCTGGAGCATATTGGTTGATCCAAGTGAATATGATGCTGTGTTCTATTTATAAATAAATGTACCGGGTCTGTTCTTATGCAGTTTTTGAACCTCCTATCATGGAACAGGAATTATGTAATGTTTTAAAAGATTAAGTCATGTTTTGCTTTTGGAGTTGCAGGTCAGCACCATATCATGCATTATAAATCATTGTACAAACATCTATCATCTGTATATATACCTGTATATATTGTTACCATGGGAACGTGCAATGGGAACTAATTTAACAAGCATGTTGGTCTTTTTATTATATCCTCTTTTTATAGTGCTTAATCATTTTCATATATATGTAATTATGGAAATTTTAATATATGCATTTAAACATTATTTACATATTTAAAGCATGTACATTAAAATAAAAGTATGTAATATAGAAACAAACTAAATTGTAGTTGTGGAATTTTGTCTCGCCTAGAAGTAGAGTTTTTCTTGTATGGCAAAATAGATGTTTGTCATTTTCATCCATATGGTGAATTTAATTATTCAAATTTTCCGTATCGGTCATGTAACTTATTATTGTAATTTTCTTTTGTTAATTTTATATAAGCTTTGTGATACTCATATTTAGATCTGATTGTACTATTTATTAATTGATAAACTTAGTCAGTTCAGGAATATAAAAGGAAAATTTATATCAGTGAAAAATGTATTGATACTATTAAAAGAAAACATTAAATTGGAATTGAAAAACATACTTTAATAGTTGGGTATGTGTGTAAAGTACACATGTTACCATTGTTTATATTCTAATAGTGAGGCATTTGTGTCATACACATATTTTTCCATTGCTGTTGAGAAAAAATGTATACAGACCTTTCAAACATGTATGCTGTAGGAAGATAAAACTCTCATGTCGTTCCTGATCTGTTGAATTTGGAAAACATCACAAATACAAACTTCTATTTAACTTTTTAAGTCCATAGTGTTCAATAAGTATCAGCAACAGTTTCAAATTATATTTTGTTATGTTGAATAATTAGAAAGAAGACTGCTGATGAAAACTGTAAAGTAGCTAAAAGCTATATGCTTTGTAGGATGTTTGCGCTCATGTAAGAAAGTCCCAATAAACACTATCTTACATGTGAAAAGACCAATTAGATAGTTAAAATTTTGAGACAAAATTTGAAAATTGACATCTTTAATAATGATCAGGAATGGCATGTTTGAATCATAAACTAGTAACCTAGAAATAAAATACTCAAGCAGTTTATTTACTTTTGTAACAGGAAAGAAGAAAAGAATCATTAATTGGTGCAGATTGTGTATTTGTTTGGAAAATAATTGGAAGACATTTGTTATTGTTTTTTTATATTTAAGAATTGCATATATTATCATTCTGTTGTGTTCATACAAATACTGTGCATTTTATGTTCATTCAGAATATATATTCAGGATGAAGCAACTTAAAACTATGTAAATTTTACCCCGATTTTGTTTTTGTCCATGGATTTATGAGTTTGAACAGCGGTATACTACTGTTGCCTTTATTTAGTGACACATTTAACAGCCAAATCTTAGAAAGACAAGCCTTGGTGCATCCATTCCCTTCACATTGATAACTTTGAAGCAGTTGTTTCTTACTTTATCTTACAAATATCATCTTTATATCCATGTTATGTTTTTTCATAATTTCCTCTTTAAAATTTTGTTCTAAAAAGAGTCAATGGTGCACCTTGGTCTTATACAACTGCATTCTTTACAAAAATAGTCTTTAAATGAATTCTTCAAAAATGAAAATTAAAAAAATCCCTTTTTTTTTTAATCCAGATTAGTAATTAACAAGTTTTATTGTTTATTGGACATTGAACTTTTAAAAAAAATCTAAAATGCTATTCTTGAATAGGATTTAACAAATTTTATGAGATGCAATATATTATTTGTTTTGTTTTATATTTCTATCAATGTTTTTACAATCATTTTTTCATTGTTTATGTCAACATTTAAAACTGTTAGAAATTTTAGTTCAGTGTCCCTCTAGGTGTTAGTTACTATAAATAGATCAGGGAATCTCCGAAATTTACATATCAGATTTGACAGAATTCTCTTTCTTGTGTTTTAAATAGCAGATCTTGATATTATGTTGTTGACAATCTTTTAATTGCAATTTATCATTTGTCAATCATTTGTTTTCATTATTGTAAACATTAAAATGGTTAATTTATTTATACATATGTGTTTAATATTTGTATGCCACCTGACAGCACAGCTAAAGGAATCAGTTGTGTCATTCTCCACACTGTGAACACACTTTGTCATTGGCCACACTGTCTGACCATACTTTAATTGGCAACTCTATTAGAATCAGATTTATTTTAAAATCAAACAAACTGTAAATTATTACAGGTCCTGGGAGTTGTTCGTTCACCTGCTATTTTAATTTCATACTTTACCTGACAGGTATTTGGGGTTAGGCGTATCAAAAATATCTTTCTGCATATATTTGTTAGTTATTTCACATCTTGTAAACTGCCAGGTAGAGGTCCACCAAGTTTGCAATGATTTTTTTTCTTTACAGAACATTCAAATTTGCTACTGCTACATTAATGTTTCTACCCGTTTAGTTTTTTTAGGGTTTCTCGTACCAAAACCGTTATTAAACATGATCTTCACCATTTCTGCTTATATTATTTGAAGAAGACCTGTTTTCATTCAAAGGCAGATCAAATTTGTACACCACTTGGACATTTGAACATATTGTCAGTTCTGTAGAAAAGAATCACAACAGTTTTAGGTTGAACAGAAAAAAGTTGACAAATACCATAGTTAATATTAATCATGCAAACCTCTGACCAATACATTAAAAAACAAAATCCAACAGGAATAAAATGAATTCCACAACCAGAAACACACTTAGAGCTGATTTCTTTGGAGCTTTTAAATCAAAAATAGCCCAGAGATCTTATAGTATTGTGTACATAGCTGTGACATGAATAAAAGAACTAGCATATGAATTTCAATCCAGGTTCTTCTCCCTTGGACTTGGAAAATTATAAAAGCAAACCAGAAAACAAAATAGAGATGGATGATATCACAAGAGGAATAAGTAATTAAGTATTCAATTAATGTTAAAAACCAGTTTTAACATTTTGTCAGCTCTCTTCCGCCGCCAAGTGATGGCATAGGATCTCATGCGGACCTTTGGGCCTGGTGAGATTAACTTTTGGAAATCAAATCTATGGAAGATACCGATTACATATGAACATGTATGACACAAACAGTTGGCTTAACGTACTAGGAAACCAGGATTAGAAGATGATTACACATTTTGTTGTTCAATTTTGATTTGATTTTTTAAATGAAATGTGGAATGCCGCCTGAACACCAAAACGGATGCTACATGGGGACAGGATCTGCTTGCATTCCAAAACATGCACATGAGATCACTCACATATTTTATTGGGGTTTGTATTGCTCAGTCCTAATTGTTTTCTATGTTTTGTAGACTCATCGTTTTTGGTTTTTTTATTTTGCCAAGGCGTTTTCAATTTGTCCTCTAATTAAGAGACCTAATATCTCTTTGGTATATTCCATCAATCTTGTAAAATTCAAATTATGATTTTAATATAACCATTAAACGAAAATAGCTATACAGAAACATCTTTAGCCAAAATGATCAGCAAGGCATATTTTGGTCCAAATAGTTTCCACTTGACAAACATGACCTTGTTGCATTCTATCCATAAACATTTGGCAAAAATGAGCGATAAATATCCAACGGAACTTTTATTGTATTGTATAACCATTGCAGCTTAATGCAGGAACATATAAATTGACATACTGTTCCCAGCTTGATGTTAAGAATTCATACGGGTTAAAGATTTCAAATTAAAGCCTTTTGGGGTGTTTTGTCATTTTTAAAGCAATTGCTTTTATGCTATCGCGTATGGCCATCTTTGTGACCCAGATCAGAGACTCCGCCCATATCAAGCCATTGTATTTTGTTAATCAGGCTCCTGGTCTGTCATTCTTTAACACCTATGTATGTTTTCTAATGCAATACATAGCTTGAAACTTTAAAAAAAACGTTAGTGGATTTAAGAAGTTTCAGAATATGTTCTTGTAGATGTATTTTTGTATTTAAAGGGTCAACCGTTTGACTATCAAATAACACAGAAGTCCGAGTGAAAAAAGTACATTTTTATAACTGCGATTCCGTTTTCCGCCGTTCGTACGATGTTTCAACAAAATATGGATTCATTTCAGTTGTTGATTTAGTATTGAAAATTTAACTGAATTATCTCCTATTAAATACGGTTTTATATGTTTAATTTGTGTTTCTTTAAGAGGTCAGGTGCTCTTGTTCATTCATAAAATTATCGTTCATTCATGCATTTATCGTAAAATCAAAATCACTACACAGGTTAATGCGTAGTGTCAAATGATTACCTGTAATCTAAAAATAGACAAACTTTGTTTGCGCAAATAATTTAGCGAAACGAAACCCTTGTTGAAAACACATAACAATAAGTTCGTTTTCCTTTTCTGTCAAACTCCGTAATATTTATCGATCACCTTACTAATGAAATGGACCCGTCCAAACGTAGTAGATGTTTATATTGAATTTCTATGTAAATAGTATTGATAAGATAATCCCTTTAATGTGACTTTACATATTATTAATGAACATTTACCCATTTATGGGGTGCACCAATATAGTGGTGGATAATACATACCAAAGAAGAAGAAGAAGATGCCAAGTCGGTCCAGATGAAGAGATATTTCAATTTGGAATTTTCTAGATTGTCAGATGAAACCATTATCCTCGTCTTTTCAGTGAACAAGTCTACTACGTTTGTTGACACTCGACGGTCCACCGTGTTAGCAATTTTATTTCACATGTTTTCGAAATATTGAAGATCATTTTTCGCAATGTTTCCTGAAAATTGATAAATGTCAAAGCAACGTAGAGCTGTTTGTTCTTGTTCGTATAATAAAATTGAGAATGGAAATGGGGAATGTGTCAAAGAGACAACAACCCGACGATAGAAAAACATACAACAGCAGAAGGTCACCAACAGGTCTTCAATGCAGCGAAAAATTCCCGCACCCGGAGGCGTCCTTCAACTGGCCCTAAACAATACATCAATGATAACGATTTAATGTCATGTTTGTCTGTGATGACCCCCCCCCTTTTCGGGATTGCATGAGAATTATAGTTATCTCGTACCCACATGCACTTGTTTCTATCCATAGGAAGGTCGGCTATCCATATAAAACTATTTTGGATAGAAACAAGTGCCTGTGCTCGTACCGCATCAGAAGGACATACATGTATATCAACTGAGCAATAATGTTTGGAATTTAGTTTTAAAAATGATGACAAAGTACCATTATGAAAATATTTTTATTAAGCTGAAATATATATTTATTCTTTACATGTTTATGTCTTGTAAGATATTTTATTTCTTTGCCGTTTTTTAACATTTGCGTCTGGAAAGTTGAAATGTTTTAACTTAATCATTTGTGTTAATGGTTAAATATAAATTAATAATGAAAATTGTTAAAATTAAATCAATAAAGGAAATTATTGCCCAGTTACAAACACTACCAGGGGATAATCCATGATGATTTCTTTTTGAGTTATATGTTTCAGCACATGTATATTTGACCCCAACTTTAGCCTGGTAAACGTGTTGTCTCCTTGTGAAATATAAAACATATTAAAAATGACTTTCTGCTAAAGTCTTTTATTTATTTAAAGTTAAAACCTTCTTACTTCTAACTAGACAACACTCATGTCAGGTTTAATTATTATATATATGTGGATGAAAAATAAAAGTCCCCAAACATTAACATGACAGCAATTGCTTTTACAGCCTTTAAGGCTTTGATTTAAGAATAATGTTGAGCCACAGGCTTTTTTCGACTTATGACAGATATAAGAAGGTGTAGTATGAGTACAAATGAGACAATTCTCCATCAAAGTCACAAATTGTTAAGAGTAAACCATTATGGGTACATTGATGTAACACCTTCAACTTGGAGCATTGGCTCACACCGAACAGCAAGCTATTAAGGGTTCATATGAGTTTGAATGTCCCTCTGGTATCATCCGCTTCTTTTTAAGTGATGTATATTTTGAAATCCAGTTATTTTTATACTTTTATTTTTGCTTGTATGGGTTTTATATGATCAAGAAACAAATATAGCATTTCTAAAATTGTACAATCACAGCGAAATAATGGCATTCGTACAATTGTAGATGAGCGATGGTATGTCGTGACTGCCAATTTGTAACCAGTTATCAGATCTGTCGCAGCAGGTGTTTTCTGATCTCAAACTGCTTTTTAAAACCAGGTTCAGTCCACATTTTCTACATTTGAAAATGCGTGGACCAAGTCAGGAATATGACAATTGTCCATTCCTTTGATGTTTTTTTTTCATTTGATTTTACCATTTGTTTAGGGATTTTCCGATTGAATTTTCCTCGCAGTTCATTATTTTTGCGATTATACGTACCGCATGGCCAACGTTTGTTTTATTATATTATACAATATATGTATATAGTATTACCTATTTGTGTTTTTGGCTGTTGGTGTAGCTGATATTATAAAACGAGTAGGATTTTAGAAAAAAATCCTTTAAGACTGCAATGAACATCAAATTCTTAAACCAACGTTACATGGCCTATTGAATGAATATTATGTTATAAATCAAATCAAATCAAATAATTTTATTGGTGTAAATTCCTATACAGAAATGATACCAGCCGACATTTACAAAATACAAATACAAAAATAAACAAACAAACAAACAAATACACAAAACAAAAAACCAACCAAACATATTTTCTTAATGATCATGATAAGAGATACATATTTTATATTTACATTGGTGGAGGTGTTATTCATACAATATTATTAATCCAAGCTATTACAATCAGCTTTAAAAAGTACTATAAAAGCTCTTAACAACATTATGTTTGCTTTTAATGAATGTTCAAATCATACATATCGCTTATACCAGCTACACTTACAGTACTAATGTCCATATCATTACTTTTCAAAATGAAACTAAACTTGTCTTGTTCACACATATTAACAAAAGATGGAACTATATAACTTAAATTACTAAAAAGTACATTTCTATTAAGTTCTAACGCTTTACACTTTTAATTTACTACAAAAACCATTAGGAAAGTTTAAGTTTTCATTGTATGCTTTCTTTACCATACTCTCACTGTCCATAATAATGATATGAAGCCAGAAGTTAATTGTATTTTTAAGGGCTGACAATGAAAGTGGGAATAAACCTAATTCAGAAAGTACAGCATTATTAACAGCACCTTTATTTACACCTAATAAAAATTTAGCAAATTTTATTTGAATTTTATTTGGACTGAAGTTTGTATAGTTTGACTCGATGGTAGTATTTTGTTTCACTAAACTAATAGTAGCCCAAACTTCACTGCTATATAACAGAATAGGTGTAACGCATGAATCCAAAAGCTTTAAATGTGGTAGTAAATTCATCTTTTCAGAAAATAATAGTTTTCTAATACATCAATGATTGTTGATAAGACTATATGTAACAACCAAAGAAATACAAAGTTATGAGAAAATATCGCATGATAAAAAACTATACAAAGACAACAAAGTATAACCAAAACAAATTTCAAGCTCTAATGTGATTTGATTTTTTTTTAATCTATAAGTTACCGAATTACGTGTCTAACTTAGTTTGCAATCAAAATTGTCTCTAGGCAGACTACATACACATCAAAATCTACATGACAGTCAAAATGATATAACGTCAATTTTGAAAAATTCGAATTTGACTGATATATACTGACTTTAAATACACATATCATAGATACCAGGACTAAATTTTGTATATATACGCCAGAAGCGCGTTTCGTCTTCAAAAGACTCATCAGTGACGCTCGAATCCAAAAAAGTTAAAAAGGCCAAATAAAGTAAGAAGTTGAAAAGCATCGAGGACCAAAATTCCTTAAAGTTTTGCCAAATACAGCTAAGGTAATCAATGCCTGAGCTGAGACTACTATAACACATTGTAGTCTCAGGCCTAAGGTAGAAAAGCCTTAGTATTTCAATAAATTCAAAATTTTGTAAACAGTTAATTCATAAATATAACCATATCAATGACAATTCGTGTCAGCACAAACAGTGCTGACTACTGGGCTAAGTGTTTATAAAAATATCAAGTTAATGTACATCAGTACATGTACAGGAAATTAAACCAAAATCTAAGATCCATTCAATTATTGGTATCAGGTCCGTTCGCGCCCAATATACTTTCGCACCCTACACGTTCGCACCTCGCACGTTCGCACCCAAGGTCTGTTCGCACTCTACACGTTCGCACCCAATTTTAATTCAAATTCCAGTTGAATAATTGGAAAATCATCATTGTTGTTTTTAATTGCTTTTTTTACTTGGAGTTCGGTATTTTTGTTGATTAACATTTTACAAAACTGCGTCGATACACCTGTTGATGGATGCGTTGTCTCCGATGTTACCACCATGTTCATTAGTCAGAATCATAGTGACAAGGAAATAGCATTTTCTAGAACGTACACTATGATTTATATATCTCCATGCGCAGACTGAGTCTGGCATAACTTTTCGGAATTTTAGTTTTTTAAAGGTTTTCAAAATCGTATTTGTCCTAGCTTTTCAACTGTTTTGATTCCAGCGCCACAAACGAGTCTTATGCATGAAGACAATGCAAACGTCTCGCGCACCAAATCATAATCTTGATATACTTATTGAGCTTTCACAACTACTAGGTAAAAAACACAAAAACAATACTGTAAAATTGTAATCCATGAACAACAAAAAATATCTTCCAATCGCCTAGTCAATTTCACATATCAAGACTTTCCCGCTATCTTGAAAGGTTAGCAAAAATTTATTGCTATTTTCCTCAAACCGCAATACCCACAGGAATTTACCCGTTTGTTTAGTAAACGTTGAAATTGGAATAACTCTGATCAATTTACAGGTTGGTGTTAGCTGATGAATCACACCAAAAGCTTGACCTCCAACATAAATGTTGTCTTCAAAGTCAACAGCATAGGTGAACGGAAATTGGTCGGTTACGTATGAAAAAATACCTTTCGGTGATACATGCTGAATTGAACTATTATATTGTTTGTGAACGTAATCATTTTTACTCTTGCCACAAACAAAATATATTTGTTCTTCCGAATTTTCAATCCGAATTCTTTTGAATGCCGAATCCAACCATAATATATATGCATTAGAACAATGGGAAGCTATGTATTCGTTATCAACAAAATTTAATCCGTAAACATTATCATCAGTAATTACTGTTCTGTTAAGAGAAAGTTTCTCAATATTAATTAGGTAGATCAGAGTGGAATCTGATGCAACTGCAACAGTCAAATCATCATTTTTTGTTATGTCACTGGGTGTTGCAGGAATTGTAAGTTCTCCTATTTGAGTTCCATTGTCATCGTATTTGATAATTCTACTGCTGTTGTAATCAGAAAGTAAAATACAACCGTTGAGGAATACTCCACTGATGCGTTTACCATTTGATATGTCTATTGTAAATAATTGTTTAACCTTTCCAGAATGGAAATTTACTTTTCTCATTCCTTTAGGACATTTGATGGCGGAACCTTTTAAACTAAATCGACCAACAGAGGTGATATCAGATAAGTTATTTGGCTCGAGCGATATCGAAAAGTCCTTCATATCTGTTTTAAGTTTTGACACTCTTTTGTCAACCCGCGGTAGGTTTTCTAAAATTTCTTCCATCTTTACTAAGCAATGAAGTTCTGATCCTTCGGCGATACATGCGTCAAAAATATTCTTCCAAGTAAACAAATTACTTTTCAAACTAGACAGTTCAGTTATTTCATCGTCCATCTCAATGGTTAAATTTTTCTTCGAGTTGTTGATTTCATTCCGCAGTTTTTCCTCCACTCTTTCTACCTGTACTATTAGATTCTCTTTTAACGTCCCAATTTGAGATAGGGCATTGTCAGTGTCCATTTCAAACCTTTGCATGCTTTGTTTGCGTTTTTGAATAACATCTTCCAAGTGTTCATTACTTTCCTGTAACCTTTTGACTAGGTTTGTGACTTTTTCAGATCCCTTTATGTTGTGCAAGGCTTTATCTATTGAAACAACTTGTTCACATCTCCTATGGTGAACTGTTGCGCAAAGGGTGCAGCATGGTTTACTGTGATTTATACAATACACCTCTATTGTTTTCTGTGGGTGTTCATTGCATTCAACGAAACCCGATAAAGATACATCTTTTTCTTCCCTCATATCCTTTATTTGCACAACTTTATGTCCGCGGGTAGCTTTAAATGATTTGTGACTTGTTTCGCAAGCATCACAATATGCCTCTTCACAAACGGTACACCAGGCCATGGCTTTTGTCGATTTGTTGTTACTTTCGCAAGCAGAGCATCGTTTTTCGTCTCGTTTTAATTCCCTTCGATCTATTAACGATACGACAAAATGATTCCCTGGTAAATATTTTGCCCATGTTTCAGGTTTTCCTTGATCCTTCTGTGTCTGAACCGGTTGACGACATATTGGACATTTGAAAGTTTCAGGTTTATCCTCCTTCACTGACGACAATATATACGTGTGTATACAGGTTTCACAGAATGTATGGAGACAGGGAAGATACTTTGGTACTTTAAATGTCTCAAGACAAATGGTACAAGTTAACAAATCACCATAATTTTCCTTTACCAATGCCTTGCCCTCGTCAGCCGACTTCGCCATTTTGTATTACCGTTATCTAGTAATATACTTCCTCATTCGGGGGTCCTTCTTTAGGTATGTGTGATAGCAATGTCACGAAATTTAAGCCTAAACGCAACGTTAGATATTGCTACTACCACGAAAAATAGCGTTAAGTAATTCTTTATAGAAATGCTGAAATAAATATTTCAAATTATACATGAAAATAAAGATTGATTCTTAAACTTTCACATTATGACAGAGAAAGAATAAAAATATAGTATTCATAGGCTTAAGGAAGACACAGATTATCCGAAAAACGTTTACTAAAGCGTTGTCCCATGTAACAAACTCGAAACATAAAACTCGAACAATTCGCGAAATGTTCACGCAACTCTTCGAAATTTTGCATGAACATTCTATGACGTGATATATTTCAGTATTGGTTAACATGGCTGTCTCCATTTAAAGTTTGCATACATATTTTCAAAAGAATATGATGTACGGAAATGTCCCATCGGAAATTTAATTTGGAAACTTGAAACAAATCAGTTCAAAAATAAAATTTTGACAGACAATTCATTAAATTGTAAGCACGATCGTTTTGTACTAAGTGTTAGCTCCCAAAATTCGAATTGAAAAAATAAATTGAGCTACATATTCAATTCAAAACAATAGATTTGCAATGTCTTGCGGAAATGTCCGAGTTAAACTTTCATGCCTTCACAAAACTTTTACGGTAAAAAAAACAGAGATTTGATTTTGTGAAGATTATTTTTCGGCTTTGATAACTATATCAATAAAAAGTACTTTCAAAGTTGAAGTTGATACACCAAATGGCATTAAGATTACAGGGTTATCTTTTAAAAATACGGATTAATGAAAATGTCTTGCAAGTTTGTCCGTTATCATAATTTGACGTCGCCACAAGCGTAATATGCTAGGGACGGCATGAACTGCATTCGCGTGTTCCTTCCTCAACTAAATATAAATGTCCTGCTTTCAACAAAACGAAATCATGCACACATATTTTAAAAATACACATCTATAAGACGATCAAAAAGTAAGAAAACTCCATTATCATAAGTATAAGTTATTGTATGTCACTGCTTGAATAAAATCATACTCGGGTTGAATATATAATGCAGCAATATTCCTCCAAAAACACATAATTACTAGCAGTAAAATTGAATATCCTATGTTAATTATAAAATCATATTTGATTGGATTCTCACGGCATTTATACTTGTGTGTTATACTTTGCATTTACCCAAAAAGGAAAGCAGGAAGAATTAGATAAAGCGCGTTTCCAATTTAACGTCATTTTTCTGTTACACTAAATGGTAGCAAAATCTGACGTTGCGTCCATGAGTCAATTCATTGAATCGTAATTAAGAAAATAATTGTATGACATCTGTACTTTGTTTCTTCTCTTTTGTGTGTGTTGTAGGGTTTGTTTAAATTTTTGTTATCTCTGTTAAAATGTCTAGAGTTATTTTTGGCGTATGTTTTATGAGTAATTAATGGAATGAATTAATACACATTTAAATGTTATATCTATGTCATATAAAACAATTGTAATTGTCAAACTGATTAAATAAAATTGAAATCAAAATTTGCAATTGGTAAATTATTTGTCTATTGATGGTTGACTTGGTAAAAACTGGTAGTTAGTCGTCTACAAATGTACATAGGATACGTATTTGTAATCTGATCATCAGAAATCTGATCTCTTTTTTGTTTTTGAATAACTGTCCATTTACTTTCTAAATATATCGTCGCTGGGCTTCTAAAATGTCGTAAATTACAATTTTTTCAAGAAATTTTTTTCTCACAAACAGGCTTTGAAAATTTTGGCAAAATGCATGCTTCCAAAATGTCGTATGTGAACTTGAACATTTTTGTAAATAGCAGTGAAATAAAAACGTTGACATTTCTGGATTATCCAAGAACTTAAATTATTTTCACAGAAATAAAGAAATGTACAATTATTTTTTCCCAAAGCCATTCTACAACGATTTTCAAGTTTTCATACAACATTTTGGAAGCAAAATTTACAAACAACTGATTTTGGCAATTTTGTAATCTGTCTTATTTCACACATTTTGATTGGTCTAACTGTATGCTATTTTGTGATACAAAAGATTTCCTCCCGCCCAGACCATTGGTGTCAAAAAGTATTTTTAGCCAAAAAAGTCATATACGACATTTTAGAAGCCCAGCGACGATATATAATAAAAGATTGTTCAACATACCAGTGCCCCGCGATGTTGCATACATTTCGATATGTTCATGGGAAAGGATTGAAGAAATATTTTTTTGTTAATAATGTTCTTATAAATACCCTATGCCGTAAATACAGATATGTGATAGATAACAGTGTTATTTTTCACATATTCTCTATTTTTGAGGGGAAAACTCCTGTAAAATTGGTCGGTTGGCACCGTTCCAACACCTTCCTGATATAAACCAAATTGCATTTTAAAAGGACACAACTCTTGTGACCATGCCTCTGATTTACGAACCCGGCCTTACATTGCTTATATTAATATTTGTTTTAAATTGCATAAAAATTTCAAAAACAAATGTACGTGTTATAATATAATTATCATTTACAAGGAACATGTTCTTCTAATAAATAGGTGATTGACACTGTTTTCCGAATTCCTCCCAGACTTTGATGCTATTTTTTTTTTAAATCTGGCAATAATTGTACAATCGAGATTATTTACAATTCATTTTCATGTTAACTTCAAGTTTACCGACTTCGAGAATTTAAAAATTTGTAAATGGCCTTTGATTGGATATTTAAACAACATTTTAAGCTGTTTCTTTGGAAAATTTCAAGTGTTCCATTAGGGTCATTCGGATTAACTTTTGAAGAATGTCAGATTATCAGTTTATGAAAGTGGAAGTTGTATCCGACTCATACTTTGTTGAAACTATTATTTTATCCGTATATGTACAAATTGAAAAAAAATACTGGAACATGAACGTTTTTATAATGTAAATAAAAAAAAAGATTTTTGCGCCAGAAGTATCAAACAATATTCAATTACTAAATGGCAGAATATTCAAATACCTCGGATAAGATTAGAATATTCTGTAATAATGATTTTTTCACTGTTCAAGTTCAAGTTCAAAGTCCAATATATACACAAAAAACGACGAAAACGATTGAGTATGATTTTTGTTTTTTAATTTAGGTACTTTTTATGCTCTCGTTTGTTGTATTATTTTGGCCTTAGGACATTTAAAGCAAGACATTTGTTCCAGAAATTTGTATTTGAATTCACAGCGTGGTCTTCTACTGGATCGCCTTTGTGATATTGTTGCATGAAATAAAACTGCGGAAATTAAGTTGAAACAGAGACATATATGTGTATATATGTCTCTGGTTGAAATTAATTGAACCGAATAGTCCACAGGAAGTGCCATTTCAAGATTAGGATATTGCAGATTAGTACGGAAAACTCTATACACGAAATGACGACAGAAAACCGGTTTTTCGTTCTATTATTTTTTTTGGACGATAATGTTACGTTAGTCTTTCTTACCGTGTGTATCGTTCCCCAACTCGTTCGCCATGGTGGTGTATGAAGTGATGTTTTTGTTTTGAATGTATGTAATCTATGTATAACTTGAACATTATTAATTCAGGAATTTTTATTACCTCAGACTTCTTCAAACCTTTACTAAATATTTATAGTTACAAAGATTTGGGGATAAAATTTATCTGATCCTGTAAAAATCGTGGTACAGACGGGATATAATATATACTAGTATGGTGTTCATTATCATTGAACTAGTATAAATAAATTGACGCAAAGTCAGATTTTGCTACCATTTAGTGTAACAGAAAAATGACGTTAAATTGGAATCGCGCTTTATCTAATTCTTCCTGCTTTCCTTTTTGGGTAAATGCAAAGTATAACACACAAGTATAAATGCCGTGAGAATCCAATCAAATATGATTTTATAATTAACATAGGATATTCAATTTTACTGCTAGTAATTATGTGTTTTTGGAGGAATATTGCTGCATTATATATTCAACCCGAGTATGATTTTATTCAAGCAGTGACATACAATAACTTATACTTATGATAATGGAGTTTTCTTACTTTTTGATCGTCTTATAGATGTGTATTTTTAAAATATGTGTGCATGATTTCGTTTTGTTGAAAGCAGGACATTTATATTTAGTTGAGGAAGGAACACGCGAATGCAGTTCATGCCGTCCCTAGCATATTACGCTTGTGGCGACGTCAAATTATGATAACGGACAAACTTGCAAGACATTTTCATTAATCCGTATTTTTAAAAGATAACCCTGTAATCTTAATGCTATTTGGTGTATCAACTTCAACTTTGAAAGTACTTTTTATTGATATAGTTATCAAAGCCGAAAAATAATCTTCACAAAATCAAATCTCTGTTTTTTTTACCGTAAAAGTTTTGTGAAGGCATGAAAGTTTAACTCGGACATTTCCGCAAGACATTGCAAATCTATTGTTTTGAATTGAATATGTAGCTCAATTTATTTTTTCAATTCGAATTTTGGGAGCTAACACTTAGTACAAAACGATCGTGCTTACAATTTAATGAATTGTCTGTCAAAATTTTATTTTTGAACTGATTTGTTTCAAGTTTCCAAATTAAATTTCCGATGGGACATTTCCGTACATCATATTCTTTTGAAAATATGTATGCAAACTTTAAATGGAGACAGCCATGTTAACCAATACTGAAATATATCACGTCATAGAATGTTCATGCAAAATTTCGAAGAGTTGCGTGAACATTTCGCGAATTGTTCGAGTTTTATGTTTCGAGTTTGTTACATGGGACAACGCTTTAGTAAACGTTTTTCGGATAATCTGTGTCTTCCTTAAGCCTATGAATACTATATTTTTATTCTTTCTCTGTCATAATGTGAAAGTTTAAGAATCAATCTTTATTTTCATGTATAATTTGAAATATTTATTTCAGCATTTCTATAAAGAATTTCCCGTCAAATATTTACTTAACGCTATTTTTCGTGGTAGTAGCAATATCTAACGTTGCGTTTATATATTTGTTTAGGGGCCAGCTGAAGGACGCCTCCGGGTGCGAGAATTTCTCGTTGCATTGTAGACCTGTTGGTGACCTTCTGCTGTTGTCTGCTCTATGGTCGGGTTGTTGTCTCTTTTGGCACATTCCCCATTTCCATTCTCAATTTTAATTTAATTTTAATTTTTTTTTATTTTGTCCTTATAGTTCTTAGTGGTTGCAAAATGGCATAACGTATGTCCTGCTTTTTATGCCCCACCTACGATAGTAGAGGGGCATTATGTTTTCTGGTCTGTGGCTCCGTTCGTCTTTGCGTCCGTCCGTTCAGGTTAAAGTTTTTGGTCAAGGTAGTTTTTGATGAAGCTGAAGTCCAATCAACTTGAAACTTAGTACACTTGTTGCTTATGATATGATCTTTTTAATTTTAAAGCCAAATTAGACTTTTGATTCCAATTTCGCGGTCCACTGAACATAGAAAATGAAAGTGGGAGTTTCAGGTTAAAGTTTTTGGTCAAGGTAGTTTTTGTCGAGCCTGCAACTTTTGTTGCAGAAAGCTCGACATAGGGATAGTGATCCGGCGGCGGCTCCTTGACCTCATTTTCATGGTTCAGTGACCACTTGAAAAAAAAGTTCAAATTTTTTGTCATGTTGAATTCTTTCTTATTGTAAGTAATAGGATAACTATATTTCATATGTGCGTACCTTGCAAGGTCCTCATGTCTGTCAGACAGTTTTCACTTGACCTCGACCTCATTTCATGGATCAGTGAACAAGGTTAAGTTTTGGTGGTCAAGTCCATATCTCAGATACTATAAGCAATAGGGCTAGTATATTCAGTGTATGGAAGGACTGTAAGGTGTACATGTCTATCTGGCAGGTGTCATCTGACCTTGACCTCATTTTCATGGTTCAATGGTTATAGTTAAATTTTTGTGTTTTGGTCTGTTTTTCTCATACTATATGCAATAGGTCTACTATATTTGTTGTATGGAATGATTGTAAGGTGTACATGTCTAGCGGGCAGATGTCATGTGACCTTGACCTCATTTTCATGGTTCAGTGGTCAATGTTAAGTTTTTGAGTTTTGGTCTTTTTATCTAATACTCTATGCTATAGGTCAACTATATTTGGTGTATGGAAATATTTTATGATCTTTATGTCAGTCGCGCAGGTTTTATTTGACCGTGACCTCATTTTCACGGTTTATTGCACAGTGTTAAGTTTTTGTGTTTTGGTCTATTTTTCTTAAACTATTAGTAATAGGTCAACTATATATGTTGTATAGAAGCATTGTTACACTTGTAGCTGTACATGTCTGCCTGGCATGGTTCATCTGACCTTGACCTCATTTTCAAGGTTCATTGGTCTTTGTTTAGTTATCTTGGTTAATGTTAAGTTTATGTGACAGTTGTTATAAAGCTTAACTTTATACTTAGGACTATCAACATATTATCAATGATTAATATAGAAGGCGAGACATTTCAGCGTGTGCACTCTTGTTGATGAAGCTGAAGCCCAATCAACTTGAAACTTAGTACATATGTTCCCTATAGTATAATCTTTCTAATTTTAATGCCAAATTAGACTTTTGATCCCAATTTCACGGTCCACTGAACATAGAAAATGAAAGGGAGAGTTTCAGGTTAAAGTTTTTGGTCAAGGTAGTTTTTGATGAAATTGAAGTCCAATCAACTTGAAACTTAGTACATATGTTCCCTATAGTATAATCTTTCTAATTTTAATGCCAAATTATATTATTACCAAATTTTTACAGTTCATGGAACATGGAAAAGGATAGTGCAAGTGGGGCATCCATGTACTTTGGACACATTCTTGTTTCTTTTAAATACTAAAATAACTGTTTTACCATTGACCATTACAACAACTGATATTTTATCTAAACATAAGAACACACAACTGATTTTGGTATTAAGGGTAACTGTCAAGCTTGCAAGCTTACAGTTTCCATGAATTGACAAACATATCTTTTGGGTTTTTTTTAAAGAAAAATATATATTATTAAAATATAAATAACAGAATAAACATTAATAATATCACACAAAAAAGTGGAACGAACCAATGAAATAATCATTAAGCTAGAATTACAATAAATTACTAAATAATATCATAATGAATTAGACATATCAACACTTTCCCGCAATCATAACTTGTAAACACAAATCTGTTACTGTCCTCTACAAACCGCAAAAACCACAAAAATGTACCTGGCTTTGCAGGAAAGGTTGAAATAAGAATTACTCAGAACAGCTCACATGTTGGGGTTAGCTGATGGATTGTGTTAGAAGCATACCTTGCAACATAAATAGTATATACAAAAACGACACCCTAGGTATATGGAGACACTTCACTTCTTTATGAAAATGTTCCTCTAGAATGCCTGATTACCTTATTTGCACATATAATCATTTTGACGGTTGAAACATACGAAATACATATCAGTGGCTGATGCTTGTGTCCGGATTCTTTTGAATGAAGGATACAACAATGATATTTCTGGATAATACAAGATAAACTTATATTTAAAAAAAAATGCAAAGCAAGTCATACTTCATTATCAAAGAACATAGTTTACTCAGAAAGTACATGTAACCTTATCCCACTGTCTCATTATCTGCTTGTTCACTGGTAGACGGCCAGAGGGAAAGGTGACAAAGCCACCTTGTTTTTATTTAATTGTCAATGGGTTGAAATGTTGAAAAAATCATTATGGTTATGCTTACTGTTAAAAAGATACAACTGTTTCAGAATTAGGAGTGTTTTAGGGCAGTATTGACACGAAAATGAAATAAATTTTCTTACCTGATTTATTTTTCAAACTTCAATTGATTGATGAGAATGACGAAATCCAAATTTAATCATTGTTGACACCTTCGAAAACATGCAATGCTTGATCGATAACGTGTTTCAAAAGCTTATTAGCTGATGAAAAGGTGTATGTAACATTTGTTGACAGGAAAACTTACATGCACTTGTCCATTTTCAAACGTATTTTTTTTGCAGCAATAACCAGAATATGAACAAAATGGGATTTTAAATCGATATACCGTCATTCTGCAGTATATTTTCAACTAAAGCAGTATAACAATTCCTCAAGTTCAGGCATATATTGAATATGACTTGGGTTTATTCCACTGCAGAAATGTCACACATTTTGGTCTATAATTTTGCTGATATCTTGTTAATTTTTTCAATTAGATCCTTTTTTTTCGGCATGGGGCGGTTGAGATTAACCCACCTTGATATTTAAACAATGTTTATTCTCCATATTTACATGCTTTTATTTTGGATTTTTTTTACTGCATAAACACTATTGACCCTAAAATTCCATTAGCGAATACCTGCCCAAATACATGTATAATGTTTCTATATTAGAAAGTCCAACAGGAAATTGAGTCCTTTTTCGCAAAATAACCCACTAAGGCAGCAACCATTTGATTTTCGGGGGGGGGGGGTGGCGGGGGGGGGGGGCTATGGTTTTTTTTGGAAAAAAAAGTTTGTTTCCAGTTTTTTGAGAAAAAAATAATTTGTTTTTGATTCTGAGAAAAAAAAATTGTTTGTTTCACCCTCAGCTGCCACTATATGTAATGCTAAAATTGAAAGAAAAAAATTGTTTTCGACTTGTCGCGAAAAAAATAGATTGTTTTTCGCCGCAGGCGAAAAAAAAAGTTTGCACAGAAAAAAAAACCATAGCCCCCCCCCCCCCAGAAAATCGAATGGTTGCTGCCTAAGTAAGATACATTTATAGCTCAACTTGGAATGATATATAATGTTTCTGTATTGAGAAAGTTTATCAGGAAATTGATTTTTTTTGGCAAAATAAACCCACTAAGTAACATACATTTATAACTCAACTTTGAATGCAAACGACCCCTAAATGGCTAACAGATATTGGCATAAAGGCTAGATGAGATTAGATATATATACAGATGTAGTGTAAATTGGTTGACATATATATATATATATATATATATATATATATATATATATATATATATATATATATATATATATATATATAACTCGTCTAAACATCAACCCAACAATGTTAGATCTGTAAATTTGCTTTCGCAAATTTTTTGTTCTTCCCTCGCCGGGATTCGAACCCATGCTACTGAGACATCGTGATACCAAATCGCCTGCACTGTAGCCGTCCCGCTAGACCACACGAATACCTGGGTTTCATATATATATACAACTCGTCTAAACATCAACCCAACAATGTAAGATCTGTAAATTTGCTTTCGCAAATTTTTTGTTCTTCCCTCGCCGGGATTCGAACCCATGCTACTGAGACATCGTGATACCAAATCGCCTGCACTGTAGCCGTCCCGCTAGACCACAGGAATACCTGGGCTTCATATATATATATACAACTCGTCCAAACATCAACCCAACAATGTAAGATCTGTAAATTTGCTTTCGCAAATTTTTTGTTCTTCCCTCGCCGGGATTCGAACCCATGTTATTGAGACATCGTGATATACCAAATCGCCTGCAATGTAGCCGTCCCGCTAGACCACACGAATACCTGGGCTTCATATATACATACAACTCGTCTAAACATCAACCCAACAATGTTAAATCTGTATAATTATATATATATATTTATACATGTAGATCATTGGCTTTTCTAAACATTGATAATTTACGATATCTATACGGAAAACCCCGATTATCTGTTTATCATTCTATTGCTGGTGATAGCGTTTCCTCATCCTCACACATTATGACGTTGCTGACAAATATTGGTTGACATATATATATATATATATATCCTCTTCTCATGTTTTTTGTGCTATTAAGAATGCATTGTGAGGTCACAATTTCCATTGAAAAAGCATGCATATAGTACGAATTCATATGACGTACGAAAACATATAATCTGACAATATATGTTTAGATTGTCGCCTTTTTTACACGTTGCTATCGTAAAATATCAGCCAGCAAGCCACAATGACCCTTTTTTTGGCAAGTGAGCGCAGCAAACGAGCTAAAAGGAATCAAATTGTGTCTCAGTGGGTGGTATTTTACTATATCTATACGAAGCGAACATGATTACTCGCTTTCATCTCCCTAACGTGGCCTTAAATGTGTTCTACGCTAGACGAAATCAAGCTTAATAACGTCATCTTACATATTCTCAGACATTATGACACGAGTTATGACGTTGCTGATAATGCCTTCTTTCGTCTCAAAGCCGTGATACGAGAACAACGGAGCGACTGAGTAGGGTAAAGTAAGGAAGGAATGGGATTTGCAGTTCATAACATGATAAAATTGAGAATGAGTACATCTATACTTCAGATCTGACTACAAACTATGTAGTATAGTTTAAAAGACATAAAATATCACAGTAAATCCTATCACGTTATATCTAAAGATAACAATAATCCAAAGAAAATTTTTTACGATGTCAATGAAAGAAATTCCCGCGCAATTATCACGACTGTGAAAGACCAAAAAGAATTTTAGGTCTATGTATCATCTACATTCCGATCAATTTACTCAGTTAAATAATAAAAATATATATGTTAACTATATTTATATTGGTTTTGAATTAAGTTAACCTATTAGAAAACTGATTTATTTCTCGCAGACAACCCTTAATACTACACACCAACTCGACGCTGAAGCTAAAAAACCCTAAAACATAATGGTATATGGAATCGCCCAAACTGATTTCTTCTTTTGATAAAGGGAAATATGTAGATTCAGGATTATGTACACAGAAATAAGATTAGAAATAAAGTTAAAATCACGATTACGTCTATCAACCCCTGAAAAAACGATACTGTCTTCTTGACCACTTCCGTGCGGGATGGACTGAATTTTTTAAATATTGTTATAGTGTATGTTAAATAACGAGAAGTTACATATTCTTTTTAAAAAAAACTCAACTCATACACTTTAACAGGGGTATTTTCTATTTTTTTTATAGGTTTTCAGCATTATTTAAGTGAATCTAGGTTGAATCTGTTCCCCCTGCAAAACTCAAATAATTAACTTTTGTTATATCACTTGGTCTAACAGGAATTTGACGTTCTCATATCTGAGTTCCCTTGTCATCGTATTTGATACCATACCGTTTTATAGCCTTTGTGGAATATTCCACAGATTCGTGATCCTTCAATTACGTGAAATGCAAATAATAGTTTGAATTTCCTTTTCTGGAAATTATATGTTCCCATTCTCATTGGTTTTCTAATGTTGTTACCTTTAAAGATTAATTATCAGATATCAAGTTATTCGGTTCGAACGATTTAGATGTGCCTATCATTTCTGTTGGAAGTTATGACCCTTTGTTAAACCTGGGGAAGGTTTTTAATAATTTCTTCCAACTTCACTAAGCCATAAAGTCTACAGACGAACACCACTGTTCAAAAGTCGTAAAAGAAGATGAAAGAATTCAAAAACAAAAATAAACGGTACTTTCAGATGGGAACTAGTCTTTAAAAGATGTAAATTTTTGCATTAAACTATATGCTCCAATATGGCATCACAGAAGTAAGTAGATAAAAAACCGTACATATCAGAACATGCAATAATACCATTACAAACAAACACAAATAAGACAAAAACATGGTATAATAGACAATATCTTGTTATACATAAAAGCCGATAAAATAATCATTAACCTGCAATAATATCACTTAATAATAGCATAAATAATTTGACAAATCTACACTTCCCCGTAGTCAAAAACAAGTTAACAAAAATGTGTTACTATCCTCTTCATACCCATAGATATGAGCCCGTTTTTAGTCGCACAACAGTGCGAAGATTTACTGTTCGTTTTAATTTTTCCCACTAACGATTGTGAATCAAAAGTCTTTTGCTTTGCATGTACATTACCGTTTTGAATCAAATGGTTTCCATTAGGAGTTTTTTCATTTTTCATTTGAAGAAAAATACCTTTTCAAGCAGAGAAGCTCGAAAAACATTTGAAGAAATCGAGATGAATGAAAAATCTCTATCCGCCTCCATCCTTCTCGTTCTTTGTGGAACTTATTATTTTATGAATAAACTGTATTAATTTATAAAATAAAACGAACATTAAAGCTTTTTCATTTTGTCATTTAAATTATTTGATCGAATTTTTTTAATTTGGCTTCTGTTGGGTTTGAGGGTCGTTTTGGGGTGTAAAACTGACTAAAACACTCTCTGGAGGTTGAAAATCGTGAAAAAAATATTTTTACTTTAAATTATTTGATCGAATTTTTCTAATTTGGCTTCTGTTGGGTTTGAGGGTCGTTTTGGGGTGTCAAACTGACTAAAACACTCTTTGGAGGTTGAAAATCGTGAAAAAAATATTTTTACTTTAAATTATTTGATCGAAATTTTTTAATTTGGCTTCTGTTGGGTTTGAGGGACGTTTTGGGGTGTAAAACTGACTAAAACACTCTTTGGAGGTTGAAAATCGTGAAAAAAATATTTTTACTTTAACTCATTCGCCCCCAAGACATTTTTGGAAAATCAGGCATTTTCAAAAATTTGCAAACATATGCAAATTATATGCAAATGAGCAAACTCCTGATGCTGTAACTGATGCTCATCTATTAAACTACTTATTGGGATTTGGGGGCGGATGGCATGGGTGGGGGGTGGGGGTGGGAGGTGGAATATTTGGGTTTGAACCCACCCGCAGTGAAAAATGGTAATTTTCCGTCTATTTTCCGATTTCAAAACGACCTTGAGAGGTGAACACTGACAAGACTGTTTTTTTGTCATTCAAGTATTACCCTATAGTTACAGTAGTCCATTCATGCTAGCTGGGAGTATATTGGACTTCAGTGTCTTGCTTGGGAATTATTATTGTCAAGTCAGGTCTGCCTAAATGTCCGTTTTTATGGATTTTTGACAAAACGGTGACCTAGATTTTACAGACTAGATTCCTATTGGCCATATTATACCTCGTTGTGTTCCTATACCACCTATGCATGCATATATGATAATAGTTTTTACCAACAGTCATTTCCAGTTACGTAGTGGCCATCAAAAGATGCCCACCCCCACCTGATTTTGGCTACTTTTCATGTTTTTCCAATTTTGAACTCTTAAACGGCTTTCAAAGTGCCAAATTTTCATGAACAGACATCTGTGAAGAGTTGATGGACCATGAACTGCTTGGTTGAAGTCCCTGCTATCATGACAGTTCAGTTGGGGCAGTTCAAAAAAAGTATGGAGGGTCATACGGGCCACCAAATAATGGTTGTCGCCATCACGCCTACAGGCGGGATTGGGGGTTAAAGGGTTAAAAACCAACATAATATTCTGAAGACAAAGACTCCAGCATTAGTACTAGATTGCAACATATTCCATCCCATCGCACAAATGATGTCATTGGCAATCATACCACATTTTCTTATTTCTATAATGTACTTTGAATTTTTTTGAAATACCAAAAATAATAATACCAGAAATAGATTACCTTATCTGTATTTATCAAAATTTTAGGAATGTTTGGTCCTCAATGTTCTGTAACATTGTACTTTATTTGTCCCTTTGAACTGTTTTAATTCGAGTTTCATTAATGAGTCTTTTGTAGATAAAACTCGCTTTAAGTGTACAATATTTCAATCCTAGTTAACTGCTTACAAAACATAGTCTTAATACTGATCATTACAACAATTGATATTTGATCAAAGCATAAAACGGAAAATGATCACATTTTGCAGATGGTGGTATGAAGGGAAACTTTAAAAGATTTTTAAATTGCTGTTCCTGTGATTTGTACATAAATTGCATAAGAAAATAATGACAAAAATTTATTTGGCGTTTAGAATTTTTTTATAAACCATTGGAACATATATGCTGTTCCTTAAACAAAATTGTTATTTTTATTCAGCAACATATTGCACTATAGCTGTTAACAATTTACCATACTAAAAAGAAAAAAAATATTGTATCAAATAAAAAGTCCAATAATTAGACGATGATGGGATAGTGTTTTACAGTTCATTAACCTCGGACTTTCAAATTAAAATTTGCTATGATATCTGCATCGATATAGCTAAGCAACACAAAAATACAGTAGATAAACTAAACATACATTACAAAACATAAAATAAAATATTACAAAAACAGTCCTTATAAAAACATAGCATAAAAGAAAACATTTTGTTATACATAAGAGCCAAGGAAATAATCATTAATCTCGATAACAAAAAAAAAAAAATACGAAATAATATCCTAGTCAATTTGACATATCAACACTTTCCCGCAATCATAACTTGTTAACAAAAATCTATTACTGTCCTCTTCAAATCGCAATACCCACAAAAATGAACCCGGTTTGGTTGCAAATGAAGAAATATGAATTACTCTAATCAGTTCACATGTCGGGGTTAGCTGATGAATTGTGTCTGAATGGTGCCCTGCAACATACACGTTATCGTCAAAGTCAACACCATACGTGATTGGATTACTGTCACTTTTGTAAGAAAGATTTGCATTGGACGATACACGTTTAATTGAACAAGTACTATCATTGTAAATATAATCATTTTTCCTGGTGCAACATACAAAGTAAACGCTGTTGGTTGCTTCTACAGTCCGAATTCGTTTGAATGTAGAATCCAACCGTGATATACATGTATGATTATGGTAACAAGTTATATACTCGTTATCAACAAAACTCAAACCATGTATAAGTACATCGGCAGTAATTGTTTTGTTGAGAGTGAGTGTCTGAGTATTTATCATTTGAATCTGTTTTGAACTTGTTGCTACGGCAACAGTCGAATCATCGACTTTTGTTATGTCACTTGGTCTTCCAAGAATTTTAAGTTCTCTTATTTTATTTCCTTTGTTGTCATATTTGATAATCCTACTGTTGCTGTAATCAGACAGGAAGATATTACCGTTGAGGAATATTCCACTGATTCGAGCTCCTCCAACTACGTCTATTGTGAATAAAAGTTTGACCTTCCCTGAATGAAAATCCACTTTTCTCATTCCCGTTAGACATTTCATTTTGTATTCTTTTAAGATTAATCGACCAAGAGACGTTATTTCAGATGTTAAGTTATTTGGCTCGAACGATATAGATGTATCCTTCATTTCAGTGGTAATTTTTGACACTCTTTTGTCAACTTGTGGAAGGTTTTCTAAAATCTCTTCCATCTTTACTAAGCAATGCAGTTCTGATCCGTCATCGATACAAGCGTCAATTATATTCTTCCAATTCATGAAATTACTTTTCAAACTAGACAGTTCAGCTACTTCATCGTTCATTTGAATGGTTACTTGTTTCTTCGAGTTCATCAATTCATCTCTTAAACGTTGCTCAAGTTTTTTAACATGTTCAATAAGATTTTCTCTAAACTTCTCAAATTTTGAGAGAGCAGTATTGGTGTCTTTTTCGAACGTTTTAATATTCTGTTTACGCTTTTGAAGTATTTCATCCAGGTGTTCATTACCTGCGTTTAATCTTTTAATCAAGTTTCTGACTTTTTCAGATTCCTTTATACTGTTCAATGCTTTATCTATTGTGACAACTTTTTCACATTTCCTATGGTGAACTGTTGCACAAAGGGTACAACAAGGTTTACTGTGATCTATACAATACACCTCTATCGTTTTCTGTGGGTGTTCATTGCATTCAACGAAAGTCGATAGAGATGCAGCTTTTTCTTCCCACATATCCTTTATTTGCACAACTTTATGTCCGCGGGTAGCTTTAAACATGTTAAATGATTTATGACTTGTTTCGCAAGCATCACAATATGCCTCTTCACAAACGGTACACCAGGACACGGCTTTTGTTGATTTGTTGTTGCTTTCACAAGCAGCGCATTGCTTTTCGTCTTGTTTTAATTCTCTCTGATCAATCAGCGAAACGACAAAATGATTCCCAGGTAATTGTTGTGCCCAACTGTCCGCTTTTCCTTGACATTCCGGGATCTGAACTTGTAGACGACATATCGGACACTTGAAAGTTTCCGGACTATCTTCCTTTACCGACGACACTATATACGTGTGTATACAGGTTTCACAGAACGTATGGAGACAGGGAAGATACTTTGGCACTTTAAATGTCTCAAGACAAATGGTACAAGTTAACAAATCACCATAACTTTCCTTTACCTTCGCCTTTCCATCGTCAACTGACATCGCCATTTTGTAAAACAGTATAAAACTTCCTGGTTCAGAGATCAATATGTATTTAACTTTACACAAACAAAGTTATCATATGCGGTTGGCTTTATTTTTAGCAATAACTTGTTCAATACATTGAAATGTAGTTAAGGAAATGTATGTATTTTGCTATGAGCAGTAATATGGTTGAGTCTCATTATTCTTTTTCTTCAATCTTGGTTATGTAGTTCGGTAAACTTTATTTACCTATGTTTAAGATGCATAAAGTCGGTTATAAAATTGAGAAAGGAAATGGGGAATGTGCCAAAGCGACAACAACCCGACCATAAAGCAGACAACAGCCGAAGACCACCAATGGGTCTTCAATGTAGCGAGAAACTCCCGTACCCGTAGGCGTCCTTCAGCTGGACCCTTAAAAAATATGTATACTAGTACAGTGATAATGGACGTCATACTAAACTCCGAATTATACACAAGAAACTAAAATTAAAAATCATACAGGACTAAAAAAAGGCCAGAGTCTCCTGACTTGCGACAGGCGCAAAATTGCGGCGAAATATGCAAAATATGCATTGATGTTGACGTGTTCAAAACTGATAAAAGACAATCGACAAATACATATACACTCTAAACTGTATATAGAGATTACTCATAGGACACAAGCAAAAACTGATCTGATAAGAGAAGTGACATTTGAGTAAAAACATAATCCAAACAAATATAGATATAACGATAATTGAAGAAGAAGATGGTGACCCGACAAGACGATCTTTTGTTTGTCAGAGGTGACCGTTATGGCCAGTTTGACTCATTGATATCTGGTTTCTGTTATTCTATCTGTTGCTTCATTTACACTTTTATTTTTGTTATGAATTGTTTTATTCATTTGTTTAGAATTCTTTTTGAACGTTGTAGTTTTCTAACTGCTAAAAGATAACCAACAAGGCAATAAGGAATTCCCGTGAACTCTGTATATGCCATTTTTATATAAATTAACACAGCATATATACCAGGATCAAAATTGTGTACGCCAGAGTGCATGTCGTTTACGAAGGACGCCAGTGACGCTCGAATCAAATCGTTATAAAGCCCAAATAATGTACAAAGTTAAGAGCACTGAAGACCCAAAATCCGAAAGGTTTTTCTAAATACAGCGAGGGCAATCTCTTCCATGGGTGAAAAATCCTTCGTATTCGAAAATATCAAACGAACAATAAAGGAGATAATTTAAAATGAAACATTATTGTCTTTTATTTTCTTTCATTCTCAGAACGTCATTTAGTTTTAATTTGGCATATTAAACTTTCACTCATCTACTCACTGATTAAAAGATATGATGCTATTGTTTGGGGTCATTGTTGTGAAATCGTATTTCCTACAGCAACAGGGTTTAGAAGGGAAAGACTATTGAAATAGGAGTTATTATTTTTAGGTCACAATGGGGATGAGCGTATGAGTTGCGTCCGAAGCTTGCCCTGCAACATATAGAATGTTTTGAAGATAATTCTTTTATCAAACATTTTTTTCATATAGTAAAATTTCTGAAAAACCTACTCAAAAAGTTCCAAATATTCGAATGTAGGTCGGATGTAAGTGGAAATAATGGAATTTTGCGGCGAATATGGGTCACTCACTCTCTATGTTATTGTCGAATTCAATATCATACGTGAACGAATATCATTCATTTCTATGTGAAAAAGTACTACAGTGAGATACATTGCATCTCTTTCCGTGTGTGTATAATCATTGACTTAACATACAAAATGAACGGATTTATCAGAATTGTCAACCGAATGCTATTGAAAGTAGAATCAAAGCATGGTGCAGTTATATTTTCGGTAGATTCAAATACAAACCATATATAGTTGCATCGGTAGTAATTGTTTGGTTCAGAGTAATTATTGTTTGAGTGTCAATAATGTGAATCTAAGTTGGACTTGTCGCCCCAGCAATTGTCCAATAATCAACATATTTTTTCTCGTATTTGATAATTTTACAGCTGTGTAATCAGATAGTTGATTATAATAATTAGTTATCAAAGGTACCATGATTATAATTTAGTACGCCAGATGCGCGTTTCGTCTACATACGACTCATCAGTGACGCTCAGATCAAAATAATTATAACGCCAAACAAGTACAAATTTAAAGAGCATTGAGGCTCCAAAATTCCTAAAACGTTGTGCCAAATACGGCTAAGATAATCTATTCCTGGAATAAGAAAGTCCTTAGTTTTTCAAAAAATTTAAAGTTTTGTCAACTGGGAATCTATTAAAATGATCATATAATTGATATTCATGTCAACACCGAAGTGCTGACTACTGGGCTGGTGATACCCTCGGGGACGAAATGTCCACCAGCAGTGGCATCGACCCAGTGGTGTAAAACAATAGGTAATAAGAAAATCCTTAGTGTTTCGAGGAGTATTCTACTGATTTGTACTCTTTTAATACGTCTATTGAGGATAATGATTTGACCTTTAGGGAATAGTAAGTTAGTAAAGTTTATTGAGAGTCGGACAAGATATTCACAAATTAACCGAATAAACCTGCGCTTTGTGAGCTCTGAAACCGACTTATTATAATAATAAAAAATAGACAGAGTACGTATCACACATGTAAGGAAAATACATCATTACATTATAGATAAACAACATACAAAAATAAACGCAAGAAAACTCAAAACACAATTTAATATAAATTACAAAGACAAAAAGCACTAATGAATACTTGAAAAAAGACCAATTAATAAACAAAACACCGAAGACTTTTCAAAACAGTTCGCATTGAAAAAGATGAAAGGGAGAAAAGATCATTTCTTAAACTTTTCTTTCTAACAAAGATCTTAATGCCATTAAATTGGGCAATATGCTACAAAATAAATCAGTTCTCTCGAAATATAATATCCTGAGAATTGGAAACACAACTTTAAAATACTGATGGCTTCGGTCGAGAATTATGTCAGGCAACAAGTTAAACACGAGGAAGAAGACGTAGATACTCTTTCTGAATTGAATAAGTCTGTGGGGTCTTTGATACAAATCAGACTTTAGAAACAAAGGGTATATTGTTACACTTCAGTTGTTCCTGTTGTTCCTTTGTTTTCTTTTAATAGTTGATGTGTTTTCCTCGGTTTCAGTTTGCAACCCGGATTGTTGTCTCTCACTCGATTTATTACTTTTTAACAGTGGTATGTTACTGTTGCCATTATTTCATACTCATGTTACATCAACCTTTAAAGACCCAAATGTTACAAACACTAGTGCTACCTCCATGACAAATATGGTGTTGTCTCCTCGAGTGAAGCCCCAAAAAACATCGTTTTTGTGTGTAAATCATGTTATATATACTGTTTGATAAATGAAATAAGATATTGACAATTCACTAGGAAACTACCTCTACTAAAGACGAAATCCTGGATAAGCACAGGTCGGTTCTATGTTTCTTTGAAATTTTAAGCAAAGGTTAAGAACTGGACCTTTACTCACTGTATGAGATACTAATCTACATCTTTAGTTTTTCTATGATGTGTCTTCTGTACTATTATTTGTCTTTTTATTTTTAGCCATGGCGTTGTCAGTTTATTTTCAATCTATGAGTTTGACTCTCTCTCTGGTATCTTTCGTCGCTCTTTTCTTCTACATAAGTGTTCTTACTTTTATATGTATATTGTTTGGTCTTCCATATGCTCCTAGAAACCTCTTTTTCTAAATAATTAACATCAATGTTATCAGCAATTACAGCCGGGCTTCAAAGTTATTGTGAAACTACCTCCTGCAGACGCTGTTGGAATGTTGCTACATGGAAATGGAAAGTTCACAATTTTTAGATGTAAGTCAAGATATGAGGCAAACTTAACTGTATATGTTGTATCCTTTATCTCTAGTTCGATTGGATAGATATGTTCAAGATAGTCACGTAAGTTTTTCGGACGCCATCATGTGTCGGTTGACCGTTATTAAATATCTGTTTCACAGATAGTAACGGATATGTTCCTAATGTCGTAACTACAATCCCGTCACCTTTTCCAGAAAGTGACCTATCTAGTTAATTGAACTTATTATCGGGTTTATACTAACACGAGCAACACGACGGGTGCAGCATATGGAGCAGAATCTGCGTACCCTTTAGGAGCACCTAAGGTAACTACCATTTTTGGTAGAATTCATGTTTCTCATTCATTAAATTGATTCCTATGTTGTGTTTTGTATACTTTTGTTTGTCTATATGTCTTTTTCTTTTTAGCAATAGCATTGTCAGTTATTTTCTACTTATGAGTTTGAATGTCCCTCATGTATCCTTTGCCTCTCTTTTGGAATTGTTTGATATGTGTTGGTTAAAGTCAAGGTCAAAATCAACTGTCACTACAATTAACTTTATTCCATCGTCGCACTTGATAGTGCTTCCGTTCAAATTCAAGACAATGCTATTATTTATCATGTGTTTCACTACCAATTTCTATGGGTTGAAAATTTTCTTGATTATCCTGCATTTTATTTGATGAGAACCTTGAAGTTAGTGAGCCATTGTCTTCTGTCAAGGATTTAATTACTTGTGCCAAAGAAGAGCCACAACATTTTGATAGGGTATTGTCAAATGCATAATTATTCAGGCCCCAGTTCTTTACAAAGAAGAAAAATATCACGTTAGTTCTGTTTTGGTCAATTTCACGTCGGGGTATATTGTCTATAAAAGCTTGAAGCTAGCGGTCAAATACTAGTAATCAAATAATCAAAAAAGTATTGACAAAAATACCATACTCCATTCATCAGTAGACTTGCGAGAAAGGCCAAACAAATAACCAGAAAATAATTGCCAATTTTGGCTATTCAATTAATTTCTCTTTTTGTTTTGCTCTTGTTTACCTCTATTTTGAGCAATAAATATTTCCTAGACATTTGCATGTAAATCTGATTGTTGTTAAGTTGTATTGTGATGTAGACATTACTGAACGTAGTTATTTTTGATAAATCTTTATAGTACGTTACAACAATTTCTCTTTTAAGAAATGTAATAGATTAGGGAGAATTTCTGTTCATGTTTTTGTCTTTTTTTTTAGTATTGTATAGTTTTTGTCCGATCCATGTTTGTCTTTGTTTACATTCTGTGTTCTATCGTTTTTCAACGGTATTTGTTTTGTCCTGAATATAAATGAAATATTTGCCACTTGACGTTAGAGAACAATCAAACTTCGATCAATATAATGACCTACTATCAAATGATAGTTGTATACACAAATATCATTTTTTAAGAAAAACTCTATTATCTTAACTTTCAAAATTATCTATAAAATGAGATAAAAATGTTGTTTATACATTGGGTAGTGCTAAATATGTCTTTTCTGAAATCATTTGTAGATGTCTTCTTGGTCTTCTTGGTTATACCGCTGTAAACTAAATAAGTTTTGGATGAATGTAACATCGACAACCAAAGATTGACCATCATCATTTTTGTTCTCGTTTTAGAAAGTGTGGAATTTTAATATTTCTATTTACTTCTTAAAAGTTTTGTTTCAGTTTCTGTTTATGTTTCTGTCTTTTTTTTCTGTTTCCTTTTATTTTACCTCAAGTCGTTCGCCTGTCCCGGGTCCTACAGCTGCTATCATATTTTAAAGGTGAATGTGAATTTATTAAATTTAACGTTTCATAATCTCTTCTTTTGGTATTTGATATCAAGCCACACTGACGAGTAATCACTTTAAGAAAATTCACATATGGTACATACAATTACTTTCGGAATATCAATTATTGGAATTGTTAAACTAGTTTCATTTCGGTTGTTAGACTTATTGAATGCATTTTATTATAAACAAAACACATTTTAATTTTATGTTTTCTATATTATTTTACAAAATACAAATAAATAAGAGCAATGAATTCTGATAGCACCAATACTAAAGGGGAACATTTATGTGCATGAAAAAACTACAACCATGATTGCGTAGTGTTACATGTAGTTATAGCATTGTGATTCATACAGTAAAAACAATAAAATACAAACAAATAGTTGATAAACATGAAATATCACAGACTTATCATGGCACAGTAATTGGTACAAATTGTGAAGATTTGAAAATAAAATAAAACACAATTTTAATTTGTTTGTTCTCAAATTGAAAATAAAGTCCAAATTGTGTCGGTTCTAAAACTTGAAAATAGAATAATGATCTGAAAGATTTAAAACTTAAAAATCAAATAAAAAAAAGTCAAACTGGTACAATATTTGAACAAAATGAAGGTTGTGATAATTTTTTTTAGAATTGGACGATAAAACTTTGCATTGTAAATAACTGGACAGGTGTATTATATTTTGAAGTTAAACGATAAACAGCACTTACAGAAGTTTTCATTTAAAAAAACTGCATTTCACTGGACATACGATGCTACCAATAAAACCAATAAATAAATAAGTTCAAAATAGCATTACAATCTCTCAGTACATTTGTTATCTGCAATTTGCAATTCCTTACAAGTTGGCTGTTGCTTTAGCCTTCCTGATATATAATAATAAAATTGAGAATGGAAATGGGGAATGTGTCAAAGAGACAACAACCCGACCACAGAGCAGACAACAGCAGTATGTATACTTATCATTCCAAACTAAAATATTGGCATTTTCAACACCGGGAAATGTGCTTGGTCATTTCCATTCTCAATTTTATTTGTGATAATCACTATTTTATTCAGAGATCAACTTATTTCTTAATAATGAAAACGATATAAGAATATTGCACAAAACTTAAAAACGACAGATTTATCATATTCCATGTTCTGTCGACACAGTATTTCTAACAACTCATTTTAGTACTGTCTTAAATACATACTATTCACTTGTAGCATTGTTTGCTGCTGGAAAAGTTGACGAGTGCATTACACTTGAAGAGTTCATTCTTGAAAATCGAGCCTTTTCTTGCTTTTCGCGGAAAATGTTTCGCGCATGCTCTGAGAAAATAGGATGTCTTGGACCTTCCGTTGGTGGCAGAGATAAACTGGAATTAAGACTGTCATGAGGGGCATATAATCCTTCACCAGAAATTGATGGTAAAAACACATTAACATACAATTTCTTTTTTCCTTGATCTTTGCTGTCCTTCTTTGTTGAATGTTTATGATTTCCATCTACAATATCTAATGGGTGTCCATGACTTCCTCTATGAGGGTTTTTCCGTTTCCACAAATGTTTAGAATCAACTTTGTCTTCCGGGTCAGGAGTTGTGGGTGGAGCTAAAGCACCTTCGTCCGTTTTATTGCAATTGTTACACGAGTCCGTTGGAGAGCTGCTGGCAAGATCAGATTTACCATCGGAGGCTGAATCTGATTTATTTGTAGAACTCCTCTGAAAATGTTTTCCTATTAACCAGGCATCTTTATGACTTTTCACTAAATGCCAGTCTTCTTTCGAATTGTCCACTGATTCATCTTTTCCGATATTGCAACGATTTTTATAAATTCCCTCAATAATCTCTCTTTCTCCTTTTGTGAGTCCTGCTTTATCACGAAGAAACATCCTGCCGGGATTGACAATTGCACGTGTTTTTCCTTTCATTTTTTCATTTTGAAGTTTATTATAGGCAGCAAGGTCTCTATAAAATTGAGAAACGGAAACACATTCTCCAAGATCCTCAGTCCAATCATAGAATCTAGCGACACTCACGTGTGAACGAGGCATATTTATGGCAGCCGACTTCACACGCGTTGACGGTGATGGCGCGAACGAATGGTGTTCCGAGTACGACGTCACAGGGCGTCTTTTGATGAAGGGCCCAAATCTGGAATAGAAAATTCAGAAATATACCATACTTCCATTAAAATGAAATTGATAAGATATATAGATAGTTTAGTGACAATTTCATTCAGTATCCAACATTGTTGGTTCCAACCATCATTGTATTTATAAGCACAAATCCTTTTTTTTATCATGCTATTTGTTGTGGAAGATCACCTCCGCTTCACTCTAATTGCCATGATGCAACTAAATCGTTATATCTTTGCTAATTACAAAAGAGATGTTTTAATTGACTTTACAATCATTACAGTTATACGACTTGGAATCGGCTTATTTCTAAATTACCGTCAAATCCTAAAGAAAATCATTACATGCTGAAAAAAAAATCGATGTTTAACAATCCACCACAGTATCTTTAATCGTTTAAACAATTTTCATATTTACGTATTGAATATGGAATTATATCCATTTGCAACATTCATGTGATGAACAAAAAGGTAATATCATTCAAAATATATGAAAACTAGAGCAGTCAACAAAAATGCAGGATTCTTGAATGCGTTCTATAATTTGAGATGATACCAAATAGAACTAACATCAGAGATCAAAGTTTTATAACAAAAGTATATTGGTGATTAACTTACTGTGTGGTTATGAATATAAGTATCTATATATCTATTATAAGTAAATATTTGACAAGTCAACACTTCATCTTTCGGCGCGTACTTGTTGTTAATATATTCTTGCTTCACGAAGGATAACAAAGAGTTCAGTAAAATTTGTTATTAACTATAATTAAAATTTAATACTTGGGTTAATAGTTGAACCCTCAAGATAGGTTTAAATTTTAAAATGTAAAACTTAAAATAAAATCTATAGCCAAATTAAAGTCTGAGGTAAATAACAATGATTTTGTGTATTGAAGAATGTTTTATCTTTAATGTTTTCCAATCACGACACATGTGCATTAAAAATGTGAAACATAGTCTGTACATAATCAACAAATATTATAGGTTTTTTTTTTCATATCTAAAAATGATATTCATACAAAATTTATCTCAGTCACGTGTTAACCAAAGACTTGCATTCATGGAAGTACTTCTAGATCTGAGATACTGATAAATGCATAAAGTAGTAGTAGTGTACAAGGCAAAATTCCAAAGTGTAATAAATGTACTATTTTTAAATGTATCTACTGACTGTCTGTTGTTATATTCTTATCTCTTTAAAACACTTTTTAAATACAACTGTATCCTACCGTAGTCTAAAATCGTTCATCTTGTCAGTTCGTTAGGTATTTGTGTTTGAACTTAACACACGGGGAAACTCCGCATTGACGTCACTACGCTACTTCCGGCGTAGAAAAACAATGTAGAATACGTTTTTTCTAAACTTTTGAATAAAAAAACATTTCTGAAGGTAAGTTTTCATTGTTGTTCTCAATTATTGCTAAAAAATGCCAAATTTCTAATGCCCGTTTCAATCCCGACTTCCGAATGTCTAAAAACATTCTAGAACTTCACAAAATCCCACTTCCGGCCTCCATTGCTTTGTGTACATTCCATTCAGCGTCATCAATCTTGTGGCAGGCAATACAGGTCAAGCAAATCGTATTTTTAGGAATTTTAAAATGACATGCTCCTTACGTCTTTCGCGATTTTCCCGCGAAAAAAGCCCAACCAAAATGAAAGGAAAACTAATTGAAAAAACGATGCCCATGCCATAATTTTGTACAGGAATATAGAGTAGGTTAATGAAAAATAATTTACATTTATTTTTCATAGAATTTTCTTTTTATTCATTATAAAGAGATCGATATTCTGACCATCATGACTGTAGATAAATATTCATACAGAATTCCACTGATGTCAAAAGGGATGGCAAAAAAAGAGTTTTCCTGTTGAATAAAACCCAAAATTATTGCAAACTATTTTGAAGCAATATCCCACAAAGAAATAACGTAATTGACGTAGACTGGAAAATCCCCTAATTGACAGTAGAGCAATTTGATTGGGTACAACGAATTGACATCACGTGATTTTGACGCCATTGAAATTTAAATGTAAACAAACAAGGTCAGAAGGTTCAGTATGGGACAGCATCGTACATTTAGTTACTGACAAATAATTATGAGTTACCAAGCTTGACAATGCATGGTAATAAAAAATGAAAGCTAAGTGTACAGAAAAAATAAGAAAAAAATAGCCTTAGGATAACGACTTATCATTACACCTGGATATATTTGACATGAGTATTTTTTTTTTATATTAAATCTGTAATACATATTAAGTACAGTATAAAAGTGTTCTGCACATAGCTCATTTCATTGTAAAAAAAACATTATTTTGCAAGAGAAGACTTCCAGAATTTATAAAAATTTAAAACGCAGCCAAGTTCATTTTGCCAATGTGAACTTGAAAGAAAATAAAAAGTAAAACAAAAGTTGTCCACTTGAAGCTTCAACCCCAAAATCTTGTTACTTCTACAGAAATGAATCATATCAGTGTATCGCAAGACCATATATTAATTTTATCTTTGTCTTTTTTTCATGTTTACCCTATGAAAATTTCAAGAATAAGTCAAGCAACAATATTCATCGTAAAACCTTTAAATAAAAATGAAAATACTCGACACAAGTAACTATGAAAGTAAGCGTATCCTTTCGGTATTTATTGTGCTGTTGGGCTACTGTCTCATTGACGTAAATTCCACGCTTCTTTATTCAAACGATTTAGCAAGCCTTTATGTAAAATGTACAAAAGTGCAAAATATATCGTTAATTAACGTAATTAATTTTTAAATAAAATTGTAATTAAAAGAACACAACTTATAATAAACTTTTTTCAAATGAAACTATTGAAACTCTAGTTTTGCGGATTCTTACAAGAATCCAATATCTTTCATAATATTAGACCAAACATTGAGTCAAGGAGCTTTGAAATATGAACTTGAAAATTATCAAAAATGATAGTTATAGAGTGAAATTTGCTCAGTATTAGTTCGACGGTACAACAAAAATAATGTAATATTTGCTTCGGATGTTTAATGAGTGTGTTAACAAACAATAAAAGTACAAATTATTCTTATTGATAATAAATAACATATACATGTAGTTTAAACAAACAAAACACTTTACGTATGATAGTATGCAACTATAAAATAGTATAATCATATTTTTAACAAGCGTAGATACTTTAAACACTGGGTAGGTATAGTAGAATTATAACTTGTTAATAGATTAAACAAGATGACCTTTCGAAGGGTGTATATCATATAAATACAGTGCATTGTTTCAAGTTAACCACCAGAAAAATAGAGAGGGAAAACTGTAAAAGGCCAGTCAAACAGAACAGTAGACACGATTACCAGATAAGGTTTTGTTCATTAAAAATGTACCTTTCTATTTGTAAACGATTATTTAAAATAGAATACGTTCTAGAAGTTACAATAAGGGAATTAGGACAAAAGGGGAATTAGGTACACAATTGCGTTCTTCACTCTGAACACGATTTTCACCAATAGAACCAAACTGCGAATATGAAAACACACATATATCAAACATACAGCTAGAATAGATAAATCAACATATTTTTTTAGCAGTGATCAACATATCAATGGTTCATTTCTAAATCGAATTCTTTAAAGGTCCAATATCTGGTCCAAAATTGAGCATAGACAACACGTGCTCATTGTCAGTGATTTGTAGGTACAGCTAGTTTCTTGTCCCTATTTATTTGATTGTACTTAATAATATACGCGGCATGTAATAACTAATGTTACATGTCGAAGAAGATGAGATGTTCAATAACCATGTTTATCCCCGGCTTAGTATATATCTAGGATTTTGATTGGTTAACGCACGTCGTTACAAAACCCATAGCCCCTGGGTGTTGCTAACCCATATCCCCGGACGTTGCTAACCATTGTCCCGGGGAACTTCACGCAAGCTTTCCTTAGTTCCATGATCGCTCCTTGTGAAATATTGAATTCTGAAGATTATCCATGATGTTTGTAATTAAATATTTAATTCATTAACGAGTTTGTCCTATTATGCCAATCATTTACACTCATTTTATTAAATGCATCACTTGACTGCCACATTTTCAAGGAATGGGACTATTGACCTAGCTATGCAAATGACCCACGTTGACGTCACACCATCTATGGCGTAACGCTCACAACATTGAACGCCAAATTTGACTCAATCCAGTTTATCTGTCTCCGTATAAAAAACGTCTTATATTTGACTACCTGTAGGGTTCTACCAAAGGTAGTACCCTACACTCCGTAAAAAATATGTCAAATTTCCAAATTTCAATAAAACTTTTTAAGATAATGAAAAAAACGTTGTTTTCGCGTTACACTTTGTACCCGAATTTCCATAAAACTCGCCCGATTCGGACTAAGACCGGGGATAAATTCGTTATCTACGTTCATATCCGTAGATATGGATATTTTAACACCCTTCGGCTACGCCTCATGGTGTACTGGGGTACTTCAGGGTGTTAAAATATCCATACCTACGGATATGAACGTAGATAACTTATATTATTACATTGGTTGCAATGAATTACATTGATTTCCCAGTTAGATAAAAACCGATAATTTCACATGTGAAATAAACGTGGTTATTTCAGTCTCTGACGTCATACAACAATAGGCGTTGTCAAGACGTCGATAACGTCGGATCAAAACAAATTGTCAATGCGTAGGAAAAAGATATAGTTCCTTACATTTTCTACATTAATTTCATAAAGAAAAGCCATTTGCCAATGTAATAAAAAGAATAACTAATCGCCGTATTTGAATATCAAAAATAAGACAACTTGTGACCGAACGCCGCTATGCAGTTGGAAAGCAGGTCACGGTTTGACCCCAAGTTTATCAGCAACAATAGAGTCACGTGACCGTGAAAATTCAGTAAAAAAACGGATGAGACAAACCTCATTTTAACTCACTGAATACTATTGTCGTAATAAAAACTTATTGACCTAACTAATCTTGAGTATCCATAGTTTATTCTCGTCAAAGCTCACACATCAAATCAAAGTCCTTTATTCTTTATTTTATCTGCAAACTTGGAGTTTGGGTGAAAATTGTCAAGTCTCCTGAACGAAAAATCTAAATATTTACGAGGAAACTAAAAATGATGGGCTGAATTTAAATTTAATAAAGCATCTCATTAAGACAAACACTCGATATGAATATCTCGGCAATAGAATGTTGGATACGCAAACGTCAAATTGATTTCAAACCGAAGCGGTGGTTTTTATGCCGATTTGTGCAAGTGGTTATCTCCCCTTAATATCACCAGTCAAAAATAAAAACCCAGCAAAATGCATAAAAATTAAAAAAGGAGTTTTACTTTACAAAAATTAGAAAGAAAATAAACGAAACTCGATTTATAACTATGTTATGATAATATAAAGAAGAGATACTTCCCCCTATTTTTCAGAGAAGGATTAAATGTAAATATTAAAAGACAAAATATTACTGCAGTAAAAAAAAAAAACAATTCAGAAATGTGGATAATGACACCTACATGTAAAATTAAAAACCTAGCTACATGTATATTGAAAGAAATTAGATCTGGTGGATGAAATATACTACATGTAATTTTTATATGTGGGATCATTCCTAGCAGAATTTTTTTAAACACTTCTGATTATATTTAATGCAATAAAACATAGTTTAAACAATTTCAATTATCTTTCTGAAAATTGATATAATTATTAAATAAATAGTACTGATCATATATATTTTATATTCTATAAAGTGTGACCAAGAGTCACAACAAATTTCTTCAAATTAAGAGAGCCTTTAAACTCAAGCCTATGTTTCTTAGTTGAACAGTAAAATACAAAAAAGGGATTTATAAGTTTTATACCAAAAATATTGACAGAAATTCTGTAAAAAAATATGCTTTAAATTTTAAGTGAAAGTGACTCAATTTTGAATTTCAGAATCATTATTATTGTAAAATTAAACTATTAGATTAGCTTGCACAGTAGCCCTTTGTCTTATTTCTCAGGGTATTTTATAGATTATGAAAGTAAACTTTTTGGAAAAAATGGGGCTTCTTCTCTTGAACAGGTTGCTGTATCAGCTTCTTTAAATAATTACATATTTATAAACAAAGTATTGTATATATACTTTACCTGAATACTAGTAATAGGAAATGAAATGAAACTGGTGGGACAAATTTTGTGCATTTTACTTCAATAATGATCAAAGATGCTTAAATTTGACAAGAATTTGCCATTTGAATAAATTCAATTTTGTAAGAACACATCTCTATGAATAAACTTCTTGTTTGGCTGACTTGGCTTGATAAGCTAGTTTTTTGCTCTTATTACTATAAAATTGAGAATGGAAATATAGCTTATACTAAGTAAAGAGATAATAATATAAACAAGATTTTATTAACTGACCTTCATTTACTTTTTTCATATGTTTTTTTCCTACAGAATTTTCTTTGCAATGCATTTTCTATTGCTATTTTTGTGCCTTTGTCCATCCATACAGTATGCTATCAATAATTTGTCAGATCTGTCAGAATTTTCCAAAATGTTTAGCTTTAAACGCAATAAAGAAGATCTTTGTTTGTTGTTTCACTTTTCCGATGTGTAAATTTTTACTATGCACATGACCCTGACACATATTTTGTTATAAACGTTACATGACGTATGTTGAAAAAAGAAAACAATGTCACCGTCAATTTGTGTAGGGGATCAAAAGGGGTTTTAGTTACTTTAAAATACAAGTATCTATGGAATTGTGAAAATCCACAACTTTTAATCAAAATTTCATTCATGTCTTTAATAAAATCAGTATTTTAGAGCACTTTGAAACAGGTACAATGAAAAGAAGCTAAACTTCACTTTTTTGAAGTAGAAACGTAGCTAAAACCAGATAAAAATTGACATGGCTGGTGGTCACTAAAATTGATGTATAAAAGTAAAAAATGATGGGTTCAAAATAGTGTATAAATTTGAAATAGGTTTCCCGGTTTCATTTAAGATTATAACCGTTCTTTTCTGTATTTGGATACGCAAACGTCAAATTAGGAAAAATCGATTTTTTTGGCGAACAAAAAAGATGGCTATATTTTTTTAGAACGGACAGGATAAAGGAATAGCAATAACAAGCTATTTTTTGGAATATTTGTATGTCGTAAAGAAATTATATTGGTCACAAAACCTACAAATTTTAAAATTTAATTGTAATAAAAGCATGACAAGTTGCAAAAAATACTTTAAACGTCAATCTTTTAGCCGATTGATTTGGCGGACTTTTTGACGTTACGGACGACTGTAGCGCCACCTAATTAATTCCCCCTGCTATTGTTGCTGATAAAGCTTGACGACAACGGACGTTTCCAAGGACTTGCTTTCCAACTGTATGGATTAAACTCGTGCTGCGTCGTTCGGTCACGCGTTGTCTTATTTTTGATATTCAAATACGGCGATTAGTTATACTATAAATATCACGAAATAAGCTGCACATTATTATTGTACATGTTCATTTTATAGATTATATCATTGTACACAATTTATGTTTAATAATCATTGATTTGTTTTTCTGTTCAGCCCTCAGACTTTTCTAAATCATTGGTCACTTAGAATGTTGGTAAAAAGCCCTTAAGACTGACCAGAATAAGCCATATTCGGCGGAATATCTGATACTGCACATTTAGAAATAAATCCAACTCCACAGATGATATCTTGTAAAGCCAGATCAATTATGCAAGTCCACTTTTCAAAGTTATCCACCCGTTTTGTGGTTCATACACGTTTTAGATCTTATAAATAGTTGTCATCTTTAATTAATATGAAATACTTGCCACTGAACCCAATGCAACATTAAATCAACACGAGAGAAATTCAGTAAGTATATATATATGAATGAAAACCATGTATATTCTCTATGGATTAACCAGAGTAGAACATCGGTAAATGTTGTTTCATTATTTGAGGCATCTAATTAATAGACAAAACATAGACCAGATGCAACTACTTTGATACGACAAACACAACCGATGATTATAAAGATAATATTACTTCTACTTTTCAATTTATATATATAAACATTCATAGTTTTAAACGAAAATATGTAATTCCAGCACATCACCAGAAAAAAACAAGCGAATATACAAAGGACAACAACCAAGTACTAAAAGAGTTTATGTCAGCTGATAAAATAAAGTTGGCATCTCTTCCAAACGTTTTACTTTGTCCTATTGTTTTCTCGACTAAAATTATTGAAATCAAAGTAAAAAAAAATCACAAATATTCTTACCCTTGGATATCATGTTTGTGTACTGGTATCATTTATTTACTTACCTTACATTTATATGAAGATGTTTCAATATAGCTGGACTATTTCTTCAGTAAATCACTGTTTAAATCACGACTTCATAATAAAAAATAAATACGAAACACAAATTCCTAATTAACCATAATTTTGATCACGAAGACAATCCCATGCAGGTATAGAGGAATACAAAATTGTGTCTTTTTTATATTAAATATGGATTTTCCTTCGTATTATCTTTCTCAAATATTCCTCGGTAAACAAAAAATCCCAAAGTCAACATTTTCGGATTAAAATCTGGCATAAAATAGCATGTAAACTACCAAAGCTGGCAGTGTTTGACATATTGATTGACTAAAAGGTTCGACAATAAGATCACCAACTGTATGAATCCACCTTCTGTGTTTAATTTAAAATTATAAAAAAAATCAGTAGCATTTGGCGACGGTTACATGTTAGATGTCAGGCAATGTCATATTTGATTATAAAATAATTGTTATCAACTTTAATAAACATGTATTAACTCATTTTTCTCATCTTCATTGTTGACAATACTGAAAGGCGTTTGATCAATATTATATTGTCCCGAATTTTATGTTGGAGTGGTATAATAATAAAACTTCAAAAAAGTTCGTTATTGATATGTGTTAGACTCTGATGCATAAAGTATCACACTGTCAGACTAAAACAAAGTCTTTTATAGTTTGTACTCTGACGTAAAAATATAGAACAATCCCATATTAATATCAATGTTCTTTAAAAGTAGCAAATGAAAGAATCAATGTTTGCATATATGCATAGCGATTGTTCAAAGTAGACATTAAAAAGATGCAAATATTATTAAAAACGCACACAACCGGATAAGAGACAACAAAGAATATATCTATTGAGGTTTAAAAACTCATAGTTAATCAATTTTTGCAAAATCTTGCACACAGAAGGGTTTGTCTTCCAATATGAATAATGTATTTTCACTGCGTTAATAAGAAAATATGTATCATACGGTTAATCCTTATTACTAGCTTGTGAAACTAGATAACCAAAAATATCAATATAAACCCAAAAAGAAAGTGATTATTCATCCGGTGTCTACAGCGCACGTTGATAAGGTTAAACTTATCAAAGCAAATATTTTACGAGAGCAAATATATTTTAACTGAAAAATACGTTAAAAGTTCAAAAATCCTGCAGAGAATATCCAAAATTTACTTCTTTGATCATTGAAATTCGACTGTGGTAATATTTTTTTTTGTAGTCTAACATAAAGAATAGTGCTATTCAGATCAATACAAATAAAATAGAGAATGGAAATGGGGGAAATGAAAAAGAGACATTATCCTGACCAAGGAACAGGGAACAGTCGAAGGCCACCAATGGGTCTTCAACGCAACGAGACAATCGCGCAACCGGAGGCGGGCCTCAACTGGCCCCTAAAAAATGTGTACTAGTTCAGTGAAAATGGATGTTTAAAGCATAAAAATGAGGGAAAATTTAAAAAAAAAAAACATACAATTTTAACAAAGGCCAGAGGCTCCTGACTAGGGAAGTACTGGTTACATGCAAATGACATACAAGCAACTGCCAGGGTTTTCGACCCCTTTAAACATGGAAAACATTTTCCGACCCCTTAAGACAAAAGTAACATTCTGTCTCCTTAAAACAAGAAATATCATTTTCTTACCATTCAAAACACGAATTAACATTTTATGATCCCTTAAAACATAAAATATCATTTCCTGACCACTTAAAACATGAAATAATATTTTCCGCCCTTAAAACATGAAATTACATTTTCCGCCTCTTAAAACATGAAATGATATTTTCGGACTCTTTAAAACATGAAATAACATTTCCCGACCACCTTACAAACAAGAAATATTTTTCAGATTCCTAAAACCATAAAATAAAGATTTTCGACCCCATAAAATAACATTTTCCTACCCATAAAACATGAAATAATATTTTTCGACCCTTAAAACACGAAATAACATTTTTAAAAGTACTTACATATGCGAAAAAGCACTGACTGTTTCGACCACGGTACTCATATAGACTTGATATTTAGTAGCAAAAGATAAAATCACAAATGGTCCTCTTAGTTTTGATTCCAAGGTTAGATGTATAGTAATGTTTGCATGGTTTTGAAAATGTTATGAAATGATTAGGTAGGAAATTAATGACCTATAAGACTGCGTCAGACAATACTTAATGAGATTGTGTAATTGTTTTATATAAGTGAAGCGATTCTTGCTTCACAATGAGTAAATGTTTATGTAAAGTTTTATTCAATAGTTTGAAGATATCGTAAAATCTCGAATACCTTTTAGTTTCAAAGACGTGTGCCTAATTAATGATAAGAAAAATTAAGCATTTATGAAACTGATCGTCTTTCATTTGTTTTGTTTTCTCACTTAATTTAAAAATCAACATTTAGTAACTCAATAATGTTTAGGCGGATAGTATTTCAACAGAAAATAACGAAATATAAACAAAACGTTTCTGAAACATTCATGAGAAAAAAAATATATAGTAGTTTCAGGGTTGCATATAACGTTTGTTAAATAAGGGAGTATGGTGTAAAATAAATATTTGAATATATAGAAATATAACTATAAGCATATTGGTTAGACCCTTCAGGAATCGAAGCACAGATTACACAAAAAAAAATTGGGAATTCTGCAGAATAATGTCAAAGCCCCCAAGTAAGGAAAAATACCGAAACTATACAAATATATTCATTGATAGCATATGCACATCTTCAACCTGTGTGCCATCGTTCTTTGAGACTTCAATGTTAAGGGTTGATAACTATTGGAGGGATACAGATACTCAATTTCCCCCGCCAAAACCAAATTGACATCACCAAACTGTAATATAAGCGGTTTTGAACTTGATGTTACCTGGCCAAAAACAATCAAAGCGCTTCTCTCTCTCTCTAAAAAAAAGAGCCATGGTCTTTTTATTATATTGATGTTTTGGGATGCGACTGCCCTGGTATGGAACTTGCTCCCTTGGTCTTACTTAACTGCATGTATTTATGTTATCATTGAAAAATAAAATATAGACGAATGTAATTTAAACAGGACAGTGTGCCATAAGAATTGAATCTGTCTCAACTCCCCCGAACAAAAAAAAAACCAAAAGAAAACGACCAAAAACGACAAAAAGTAATGATGGCAATGCACATGTGCAGATCCCCGAAAAACAAAAGAAAGTCATTCTCGCCTCTTCCCATCAAACATTTTTCTCAGATGGTCTTACCGGCAATGATTCTTTTAAAAAATATTCTCATAAAATAATTTATTTGTTTAAATATACATGTCCTCAATAATTTGATATTGATAACGAATATTTGCTTTTTATAAAGAATTCATGAGTACATACGTTTTTACAAGTAGTTAATGCTTTGATAACTTGTGATTGTCATTTAAAAAAAACCTACATGTTTACCCTCTATAACAAAAAAGCCTCGTAGCACCTTTAAGACCTAAGTTGCAATTAGGATACATTATACCATGAAGAATATATATGCGTCAAACACTCTAAGAGTTAGAACATATAATTCTTATAAAAAATACCACATTCACCGATATGACTTGCAGCTATTGTGAAAAAGTTTACTTTTACAAACTTGTTTTCGTAAAAATTATATAAAAAATAAAAGACAAATGTGTCTGAGGATAACTAAATGCCCACGCTCAAGCTTGCTTGTAACTGGTGAAAATACCCATGGAAGTTTTAATTACGCATATAAAATAAGCAAGACATCTAACATAAATCGCTTACCTTTTACATAAACCAACTAGCCACAGCTATTTAACTTTTAATGTATTAATTCGATTACTTTTTATTCCATGAATGACAGATTTTTCCTCCTAAGTTTTACTATCAACACGAACATTCTCGTGCAGTGATTAAGTAAACAAAAGCATTCTTATATAGTCCAGATACTTTTCTATCGATCTTGTTAATGTATTTTGCATATATACCAAGAGATTTAGTCTTAAAAAGATAAATTATACTCAAGGAAATCTTTAGATCGATCACAAACAAATGGTGAATAGTGCGAATTGACATTTCAATCACAGAGACTCGAAATATGTAAATTGGCAGGCGATTTTGACATTCATTGCACACTAACATGGTTTTAATCGATACATTATATAAAAGACATTATGCTTTCTTGCATAATATTAATAGATTAACAGCAAAAGTAATTAGCCATATATTAAACCAACGAGGGATAACTCTAATTATTTAACTGTGACAAACTTACCGAATTATGACAGGAGTCGTAATAACTATTTAACAAAATGTATTACAACAAAGAGATACACAGAAATTATTAGTATGTTAAAAGTTGAGTGTCATGATATGATTGCCATTGAGACAACTACCCACTTGAATGTTTAAGAATTCGTTCAAAATGTTCTAAGCAGACGAAGCATAATGTATCCGTTTATCCGAAATTTATTTGATTATAACAAACGATTTGATTTTAATAGAAGGTTAGCTTAATCGGGAGAGATCCGTTTGCGCCAAAAATGCGTCCTTTTGCGCCACAACATTTTTTTTCCAATGCTACGTTTGCGTCACCTGTTTTAAAATTACATGGTATCATTTGCGCCAAAATTAAAACATACTATTGCGCCAATTAGAAGAAAAATGTCTTCCCTCCTCCTTTATTCGGACTTGGAACCGGCAGTTTACACGGCAAATGTTTCTTCTTCTGAAACAATTACATACTTTCTTCTTACTGCTGTTGCAGCATATCTTGTAATAATTTAATTTTGGATGTAACGCGTCTTCTGATTGGATGACGTTATTTTGTTATCAGCCCATAGACATAATTTAGTCATGTGACCGTGACGTCACCAACGTTTTTTCACGGTTTTCTACTGTTTAAAATGGAATTTAGAATTAAATTATAAGAAATGACTGTAATATTTTTTCTGTCTATTCGAAATAACATAAAAAATGTGGTGCACACTGTATAATAACCCGCTACGCGCGTTATTCAGTGTACACCAAATTTTTTATGTTATTTCTTCATAGACAGAAAAAATATTAGTCATTCCTTTAATAAATATTCAGTAAAGCAATAAGTGTTCTACTCTCTCTATACATGGACTGTCTAATGCATTTCAAGTCATTTCTCTCCAGATGCTCCTCTTCATGGTGAAATATCTCAGAAAATATGATACTTTTTAAGCCAAAAATAAGAATAAATATTATTCATTAATATATTTATGATAGATATGTGTAAAGGTAAATTGGCGCAAATGAGTTCCGAATATTGGCGCAATTGATACATTTGGAAAACAAAATTTGGCGCAAATGATACCCCTGAAAAACAGTAATTGGCGCAAAAGGACTGATGCCGCTTAATCAATGAATTAAAAAAAGGAATATGACCGTTATTCATGACGAAAAAGTGCCTTTTATTTAGAAACACACATATCTGTTACACTGTACTGCTCTTATTTACAACTTAGTGGTTCAATCGTGGTCAATCCATATAGTATCTTCAAATGATTCCCAAACTGGCCTTTCTGTTGGAAAAGGGGGGGGGGGGAACAAAACAATATTTTTTTCGGCGTGTTTCGTTTTCTCCATCTTGTAAATACAGACAAAACCCACACTCGGCGCCTACAATTTAATCTCAGTGATGTTATCAATCATTGGTCTAAATATTTAATGGCTTAACTTTTACGCGATCATCTAAATTGTTACGAAGTAAAGACCTTACCTTTGTCAATAAAAATAATAAGACATACAGTATCAATTAACTCACAAAAATATTCTCCTACTTTACAAAGATCCACAGTCTTTAGCTTTAATAATGTCGACAGAGATGTACGTGCATCTTTTAACATCTCTATGCTCCAACAGTCTGTTAAAATTATTAAATATTGATATCACAGGAACTCGTTGTCAAGTAAAAAATGTATTTACAACAAAGATGTCTAAACAGCATTAATGATTGTTATCAGTCAGGCGATGCATTTCGTGCAAAACGCCAAACTGAAATATTGCTATAATTCATAAGTTATTTAAATGTAATCTGGATTTTTTTAAGATCTTCTTAACCTGGTTGTCTATTGGGAAACATGGCATACAATATTTATGGGTGTTTTCTCATATGAAACAAAGTACGGGATAAAAAATAATACTTCTTTAGAAAACCTTATACTGGCTTTCAAGTGTATCTCCCTTTATTAATAATGAATGTTTTAAGTCATTTTAATAGCATTTGATTCATAGGTTACCAGTACAAAAGAATATCATTTTTAACACTGAGTAATATTTTCTGAGCTTATTTACGAATTAACCGGAATAATTGGAATGCCATATTTTATGATATTTATAATGAGACAAGTGTAGTTTTTGTCAAGAACACAATTTATGATAGATGTTACAATTCCCTGATTACAAAACTGTCAGAAAACATTGAGATCATTACATTTGATATTTTATTTTTTTTCCTTTTTTTTTTTGCACATAAATCTTACATACAAACAACGGTATATTGCTGGGTCTTCCAAGTGCTCCACGAAACCTCTTTCTAAATTAATAACATCTGTTTTATCAGGAATCAAAGACGGGCTTCAAAGTTATTGTGAAACTGCCTATTCTAGAGGTGGCGTGCATCAGATGTGGATACTTAAAAATTCCAAACATCTTTTAGAGTGGGTATACAATCTAACTCTCTTTCATCTTGCAAAAGTATTAAAACATTTCAGATGTGGATACTTAAAAATTCCAAACATCTTTTAGAGTACGTATACAATCTAACTCTCTTTCATCTTGCAAAAGTATTAAAACATTGACTTTTCTACACTTTACACAAGTATTTCACATTCCAAACTAAAAGACAAAAATTTTAAAAAGAGTTGGTATTGTTTTGTTTCATAAAAAGAATGGCCAACGTAGATACAAGTATCTTGTCTTAGGGAAGGATAAATCCTACTTTGTAAAGGATCACTCTGATTCAAACAAATAATTTTCTGAAACTGACATTATCAAGATTCTTGATTTCTTTATTTACAAAATATTCGTTTCGTTCGGAGGACGTGTTTTTCAACAGACTGTTGGCATTCCAATGAGAACCAATTGTGCCCCTCTTCTTGCATATTTGTTTCTTTATTATTATGAGGCTGACTTCATACAGGAACTTCTTAGGAAGAAAGATAAGAAGTTAGCAATATCCTTTAACTGTATTTTCCGCTATATAGATGATGTTCTTTCACTAAAAAATTTGGTGGCTATGTTGAACGCATCTATCCCATCAAACTAGAGATAAAGGATACAACAGATACAGTTAAGTCGGCCTCATATCTGTACTTACATCTAGAAATTGACAATGAGGGTCGGTTGAAAACGAAACTTTACGACAAAAGAGATGATTTCAGCTTTCCAATTGTGAACTTTCCATTTCTAAGTGGCAACATTCCAACAGCACCTGTATACGGGGTATATATATCTCCCAATTAATTCGATATTCCCGTGCTTGCATTTCCTATCATGATTTTCTTGATAGAGGGTTGCTGCTCACAAGGAAGCTATTAAACCAAGAGTCCCAAAGGTGAAGTTGAAATCATTCCTTCGTTAATTTTACGGACGCCATCACGAGTTGGTTGACCGTTATGGAATAACCGTTTCACAAATGATATCGGATATGTTCCTTACGTCGTAACTACAATCCCCTTCCCTTTCATGAATGTGACCTACCGGATTTTTTTTTATCACATAAGCAACACGACGGTTGCCACATGTGGAGCAGGATCTGCTTACCCTTCCAAAGCATCTGAGATCGCCCTTAGTTTTTGGTGGGGTTCGTGTTGCTTATTCTTTAGTTTTCTATGTTGTGTCATGTGTACTATTGTTTGTCTGTTTGTCTTTTTCATTTTTAGCCAGGGCGTTTTCAGTTTATTTTCGATTTATGAGTTTGACTGTCCCTCTGGTATCTTTCGTCCCTCTTTTACAAAAACTGAAGCAGAAACAGCAGATACCAATTAGGATTTTGTTTTCCAGAGCGAATGAATACATTTATTTACATGTAAGAGTCAAACCTGCTAAAACGGACATCTATACAAAAATTAAACTTTGGATTCTCATTAATAATTGCCACTGCTGGTAGATTTGAGGTCTCAAAGGTGTGATTTGCCCAATGGTTATTAATCACTAATTCAGAAAGTGTCACAAATAATATATTGATCTTTGTTTAAACGATGTCTTCCCATTTATCCAACTTTTTAAAATAAGGTATTCTCATTTAGCCAACTTTTTATTTTTGTTAATTTTTGGGTTGTTTGTTTAGTAATAATAAGGTGTCTTTCTCTAAAATTTGACAGTAGATTTGTTCCTGAATGTTTTTATATTATTTAAAAAATAGATATAAAATAGGCGATAGTAAACTGGTTACATTTTATATTTAAATAAAATTTAGTATATTCTAAATAATAAATAAGTCATCATTTATACAGAAGAAACCCAAAAACCAGTAATATTTTTATATTAACATTTTATGAAAGTAAATATGACTGTCTTTATTACTTTTTTAAAATTATAGGTGCAAGTTATAACATTAGAATAAATGGGACACCTGTTTACTTTTAATTGTGGTGCTGATTCAAGGTGATTACCAAATTAAATTGTTCGTGTTCATCAAGATTCAAGATTCTTTATTTCTCAAACACCATTAAGTTACCTATTCAAAGATATAGGAAGATGTGGTATGAGAGCCAATGAGACAACTTTCTCTGTCCAAATAACAATTTATAAAAGTAAACCATTATAGGTCAAGGTACGGCCTTCAACACGGAGCATATTTGCTAACCAATGCAAAAATGTAAACATTTTTCACAACCCAAGCCCAAGAGTTAAAAGTTATAACAATGTAACAGTACCCAGAAATCTTTCCAAGCTACATATATTGTGTTAAGACCAGAAAACAGGGCAGAGAGGCAAAACTTGAATACTGGAAATGTACAGAGATGGACTGCCCTGGCAACGTTAACACCACAGATAATCTGGTTACTAGATTTCCAAGAGACCAGAACCACCCACCATCACATGCAGATATCAAAGCCAAGCTATTCCTGTCACACTTTTCAGAGAAAGCACGCTCATGCCTAGACCCACTACCCACACTCTATGACAGTGAAATACTACAGTTCCGGTGCAGGGAATGGGACGAAGACACCAGGCAGATTGTAGAAAAGATACCAACCTTTACTGCCTGTAAATTCTCACTGTATCCTCAACGCAATACTGAACTACCTAGACAGCCCGCCACCAGACAAAACATCGACTTTCAAGCAGAATGGAGAGAAACTTCAACTGGTAATTGGTAATGATCAGTACGCCGAAGAGGAAAAACGCAAGACTCGCAAGTTAAAATACCGCAACATAGACAACAGACTGACCCAACTTAAGGATAGACTACAGCAAGGACAGATCAACGTATATTACTAAACTCATGCAGTATCCCACCTACTTTATCTAGGATGAAGATCTACTGAACATTCTTTTAGTGTGTGCTACGTTTTTTTACCATTATGCTTGCATTACTTTTAAAAACAATGTATGATGTGTGTTACAGTATCTTCTAAACATTTCTTTAGTGCCATTGTATGTTGTGTGAATCTACTGAACATTCATTTAGTCACGGTGTGCTATTGATATTTCTGTGCCAGTATTTTATAACCATTGTGCATGAATTGCTTTTGATTTTGTGTGTATATATATATATATATGTTGTGTGAATTTTGTTCTGTTCAGTTTTTGTGTAGTAAAACGTGTTCAACTTATAGTTTGTCCCATTTGGATCATTTGGTCTGAAGAACAAAAAAAAAAATGAATGAAGAGGATCTATTACACAAAAAAAAAAGCTTCATCTCATTGACCAATCTCTTCATGAATAAAAGTGCAACTGATTTTTTTTCTATCCAATTCACATTGTAATTAACAGTAAAAAAAACCCAAAAAACTTAAAAATACTTTTAAATGATTTACATTACACTAACTAAATGTCAGTTGAATGAATGAATACTTTATTTGCAAGAAGCATATACATGCTATGGCAAATGAAAGTATATACAATATATGACAAACAAAAGACCGCAGAGAACAGTAGTTACAGAGTATAGAATAATATTATGACAATATATTGCACATTTTAACATGCTATGCTAAATAATACTACAGAAATTTTAATCCGGGTATAATTTTCAGTCTTATTTTTCACCTGTCATTCAACCAAAACTCTAATTGAAAAACCCTTTGTTTTTTGATTATCTTTGATCTCATCTATCCAACTTTTTTTAACCTGTACTACCTATAATTTTAAAAAAGTTGGATAAATGAGAATGAACCGTTTAAACGGCCTTCTTATTAATTAACAGCTTGGCATCGACCTTACCTAAAGAATAAAACACATTTTAGAAGCACCATATTGACGTTGTTATTCAAACCCACTTATTTATAAATAATATTAAAAACGTATTTTTCAGTGGCCTGGTACGTCAGACTGACAGTGTTCCTTGCCCGATATCTTATTAAATATTTTCATAACAACAATAGTGTACTACATGTACAACACAATTAAAATGTTTAAATTTAAGTCTTTATTATCACTCACATAAACTAGTATTGTAAAAAGCAAATAATGGTTCTTTAAAATGCATTACATCTGTTTTATAAATCATTTGTAAACAAAAATATGACATTTCTTCAATATGTTTCGATTTGTTGTGGCCTCTTAAATTCTCTTGAGGATTTAAACGTGATTAAAATTTCTTCTTTCATGATCATTGAAACCGTATAAATAATTTACAAGCGTTGTAAAACGGTTTTATATTAGAATTTGCAAGTATAAAATTGATGATTAAGTTAAAAAGAAGTAACAGAATGTATTGACATACCCTCAAATGACGACTAAAATAAATCCCATTTTGAACACCACTTTTTGTCTATGTGGACTCTTTGTTCTTAAGGCTCGCACTACATTTTCTACAGCCACAGACAACGATCAATTTCGTTACTATTCATATGGATAAAAGCAATGAAACTTTCCTATGCTATACTCTTTTACATATTTATAGATTTTCTTAATAAATTTAATCGCACGTATGAATTCCAATTCATTTTATTAAGTTACAATTTTTTAGTTGACTAAGTTTTGGATATGTTGAAGCTATTTCGAAGCACACGAACTAAGCTACAGTTCTATTTTTGAAATGTATTCATTTTAGAAATATAAAAAATACGATCTATAATTGTTCGTTCTTGAGAGAAAAATCGTTTAGTTTATACGTATGTTATTATCAATCCGCAATAAAAATCTTACATCAAAAGCACAACGGGACGATCATTTTCTTTTCTTCAAAAATTGAACAATTCGTTTTGCCGCGCAAAATGAATAAGGTGCACTGGTAATGCATGAAAAAGATGTACCTTCCGCGTTGCACTAACACCAAAAAAAAACGATATGGCTTATCTATATTATGTTATAGGAATTAATAACTTTTTTAAGGTATTCTAGATAATGTTTTAACTGATAATTCTCCGCAGGTCCCTCAATATTTTGTATTAAATGTAAATTTGTTAAGAATCACTTGTTAAAGCCAAATGCATGCAATGTATTTTCCTTTTGATTGTCTTAATACTCCATAAGAAAGGATTTTAGATTCACCGCAAAAAGGTTGGAAATTTTCAGATACGATTTAATGTTTTTGGACACGCACTGTCTAGTTTCACTGCAAAATTTACATTAAAATTTGGACAATGTTCTTTTGCCTTGACACAGTACTTTGATTTGAATTCTGCATTTCTTACATTCAATGATTGCTTTGTTTTATCGCCTTAAGTAGGGATGCGAAGTATTACTTTTTAACCGGATTTTTGTGACAAAAATGTCGGTTATTGATTTGGGGATGTACGGTGAGCGGCCGGGCGGTCGGGCGGCCGGGCAGTCGGGCAGTCGGGCAGTCGGGCGGCCGGGCGGTCGTCAATCAAATGTTGTCCGTGCATTAATTCATGAACCGTTCAGCCAAAGCTTTTAAAATTTTAATATGTTGTTACTGACAACTAAATGAAGGTCAAGTTCAATAATGGCGATTTTGACTTTTACCGTTCAGGAGTTATGGTTCTTGAAAGATTGAAAAATGGAGTTTTCAGTCGTGTCCGTGCATTTACGCATGAACTGTTCTACCAAAGCTTCCCAAATTTTAATATGTTGTTACTGATGACAAAATGGAGGTCAAGTTCAATAATGACGATTTTGACCTTTACCGTTCAGGAGTTATGGTTCTTGAAAGATTGAAAAATGGAGTTTCCAGTTGTGTCCGTGCATTTACGCATGAACTGTTCTACCAAAGCTTCCCAAATTTTAATATGTTGTAACTGATGACAAAATAGAGGTCAAGTTAAATAATGACGATTTTGACTTTCACCGTTCAGGAGTTATGGTTCTTGAAAGATTGAAAAATGGTGTTTCCAGTCGTGTCCGTGCATTTTCTCATGAACCATTCAACCAAAGCTTTTGAAATTTTTATATGTTGTTACTGATGACAAAATAGAGGTCAAGTTCAATAATGACGATTATGACTTTTACCGTTCAGGAGTTATGGTTCTTGAAAGATTGTAAAATGGTGTTTCCATTCACGTGTTTGCATTTACTCATGAACCATTCAATCTAAGCTTTTCAAATTTTAATATGTTGATACTGATGACAAAATGGAGGTCAAATTTGATATTGACGATTTTCACTTTCACCATTCATCAGTAATGGTTCTTGTGATATTGCCAGGACACAAATAAATATTAATAAATCCGGTTTGCTGTCGTTGTGACAGCCTCTTGTTATTAAATTCTAGCAAGTAATATCATACGTCTACGACGAACTCTTTTTTATGAAAATTATTTGATCCTTGGTCAATTACATGTATATTAATTTTACATGTTTTAGTTTTTAAAATATTGCATTCATTGACGTTGGTGTAAAATTAAGTACATATCAACGTAGAAGAAAATAAAATTAGGAAACATTGTTTTAAATAGTTTTCTTTATAGGATAAAGGATATCAAGTTGAAGTTTTCTCAAAATTGGATCAGTGTAAAACAAAATTTGCTCTTTTCAGTCATACATAAATATGTTTTCAGTAACACTGCTTTGAAACAAACATTTAAACCAATAACTTTGGCACTTTAATATCTGATAAATACTTTATAGTGTTCACAATTTCAACAAATCATTTATTCAATATCTTTTATAATATTGTAAAATACTGATGCAAATAGAAGTTATCAACCACCCCAAGGGACCAATAATTGATATACAGAATTATAGTTAGAACACATACGGAGTTGAAATATTTTATAGAATTAGCAAATTTACTGTAATAAATTTGAAGATATCTTAATAAATCCTACTTTGTAAAGGATCACTCTGATTCAAACAAAAAATTCTCTGAAACTGATATTATCAAGATGCTTGATTTCTTGATTGACCACATATTTGTTACGTTCGGAGGACGTGTTTTTCAACAGACTGCCGGTATTCCAATGGGTACAAACTGTGCCCCTCTACTTGCCGACTTGTTTCTTTTTTATTATGAGGCTGTCTTCATGCAGGAACTTCTTAGGAAGAAAGATAAGAAGTTAGCAATATCCTTTAACTCTACTTTCCGCTATAAAGATGATGTTCTTTCACTAAATAATTCAAAATTTGGTGAGTATGTGGAACTCATCTATCCCATCGAGCTAGAGATAAAGGATACTACAGATACAGTTAAGTCGGCCTCATATCTTGACTTACATCTAGAAATTGACAATGAGGGTCGGTTGAAAACAAAACTTTACGACAAAAGAGATGATTTCAGCTTTCCAATTGTAAACTTTCCATTTTTAAGTAGCAACATCCCAGCAGCACCTGCATACGGGATATGTATCTCCCAATTGATACGATATTCCCGTGCCTGCATTTCCTATCATTATTTCCTTGATAGAGGGTTGCTGCTCACAAGGAAGATATTAAACCAAGCGTTCGAAATGGTGAAGTTGAAATCATTCCTTCGTAAATTTTACGGACGCCATCACGAGTTGGTTGACCGTTATGGAATAACCGTTTCACAAATGATATCGGATATGTTCCTTACGTCGTAACTACAATCCCCTTCCCTTTCATGAATGTGACCTACCGAATTAGACTATTTACCGGATTTGTTATAACATAAGCAACACGACGGGTGCCACATGTGGAGCAGGATCTGCTTACCCTTCCAGAGCACCTGAGATCACCCCTAGTTTTTTGGTGGGGTTTGTGTTGTTTATTCTTTAGTTTTCTATGATGTGTCATGTGTGCTGTTGTTTGTTTGTCTTTCATTTTTAGCCATGGTGTTGTCAGTTTGTTTTAGATTTATGAGTTTGACTGTCCCTTTGGTATCTTTCGTCCCTCTTTTAATGACGGTTTGTCAGCTACATGTTTTTAATTTCCGTTTCGGGACAGAAACACGCTTTTTTCTATAGAATTTAAATAATAGATGAAATATCTGCATTAACTTATGATATAATAGTTAATAAACAAGAATTATTTTTTTATCAATATTGAATCAACAATTCAGGAATGATAACTTCATTTGATTGGTGTTGGAAAATAATTTAAATTCCACTTTGATTGACATAATTAGCAGTAATATGAATAAAAGTGAAAGGTAACGACCTCAAATTATGTAAAAAATATCAAGGATTTAAAGTTAGGATATCGGTACATTCGAGCCAAAAGTTTGACATGACAAAAACTTAAAAAAAAATATATCCCAAACAGTGAGCATCAAACCATATCATGCAATAGCGCTAGTTTGAACAGGGATTTTTTTAAAAGAGCAAATATGGAAACAAACATCTAAATCGTTCGTTTAGACCTTTTGGGCCCTGAAATATCCGATGGCAGAGACTTCAAATATAAAATTTTATCAACGATAACGAGACATAAATTCAGATGGTTACCTTTGTTGTGCAAGGTTTGAAGGTTCTTTTAGTAAAAATAAAAGCAAAAGGAAGGAAATTTCAAATTCAATATTCTATACTAGTTAAATGAATATGTATGCAATCAAATAGTATGCAATGTTTACATAGTTCCAACGAATACAATATATTAGTACACATTTTACTGATGTCAATCATATTTCCTGTACATATACATCACAGCACGAGCACCAATCATAGCAATGGCGGAAGGCTCCAAAAGCGCTATAAGAAAACGTCCAACAGTCACAAGATACTCACCCATCACCGACCACGCCGCTCTCCCCCAAAAGTAAAAAAAATGTCCATGTTTAATCTAAATGAGATAGCGTATTGATTTCAGTAATCTGACTGTCCACTTTCCCGAAACAAGTCATTTAACTAAAGACCCATGCCACTCACTTATGTTTATGTGCACCTTCGTGAATGGACATTCTCGTACATTTGAAACTAGAATTTTACTTTTGACTAAAATCTCTTTCTGTTGAACTTGTATTGGTGATATTATTTTATTCCTAATGCGATTCTCTCTCAATTCTATAGTGTTTGCCCTAAACACAAAAAGGTTAAAATCGTCACATAATCACAACATTTCCTAGAAAAAGACAACTAATAAATTCATCTACATTTTAGCTTAACAGTGTGTACATCATGTCGTGTTGAACATTTTTGGTTTTTAAAGTTTCTATCCATCTTATCTATTTTTCAGGAGAAAAGAAAAGAAAGTGAAAAAATGCGTCATTTGTGGTTCATAACTCGTATAAGGAATCAACTGACGATTCCACAAGATAAAATTCAAACACTAAAACAAAATATGTAAAAGTCAAATGACAATTACTCCAATTAAGAACCGACTGACGATATCAGTCCTGAGCCTCACTTATAGATCTTGTCTATGTTAATTTATAAGAGAACACGAGAGCCGACATTGATAAGGAACTTGTGTTTTCTGAATGTGTACAGACAACCCTACGCCCAGACATTGTAGATTAGTCACAGAAGTCATGATAGATGATAGTAGAAGAGCTAACAGTTCCTTCAGAAGAGATGTGAAAAGTTATACCGCGGAAGAAGGAGCAGTATACAGAGCTGATGACAACATGTAGCTAGAGAGATGGTAGAAAGTGTGACTGTTCCCAGTAGAAGAGCTGATGACAACATGTAGCTAGAGAGATGGTAGAAAGTGTGGCTGTTCCCAGTAGAAGAGCTGATGACAACATGTAGCTAGAGAGATGGTAGAAAGTGTTGCTGTTCCCAGTAGAAGAGCTGATGACAACATGTAGCTAGAGAGATGGTAAAAAGTGTGACTGTTCCCAGTAGAAGAGCTGATGACAACATGTAGCTAGAGAGAAGGTAGAAAGTGTGGCTGTTCCCAGTAGAAGAGCTGATGACAACATGTAGCTAGAGAGATGGTAGAAAGTGTGGCTGTTCCCAGTAGAAGAGCTGATGACAACATGTAGCTAGAGAGATGGTAGAAAGTGTGGCTGTTCCCAGTAGAAGAGCTGATGACAACATGTAGCTAGAGAGATGGTAGAAAGTGTGGCTGTTCCCAGTAGAAGAGCTGATGGCAATATGTAGCTAGAGAGATGGTAGAAAGTGTTGCTGTTCCCAGTAGAAGAGCTGATGACAACATGTAGCTAGAGAGATGGTAGAAAGTGTGACTGTTCCCAGTAGAAGAGCTGATGACAACATGTAGCTAGAGAGATGGTAGAAAGTGTAGTTGTTCCCAGTAGAAGTAGACCGAAGAGGACTTCCTGTACAGTCAGTATGGAAGATACAACAGGCAATGCGAATAGTTGGAAAGGTTAAGAAGACAGCTAGAGGAAGCAGCATAACGTTCATCTTGCTGGTTATGGCATCATCAGAAGGATCTGAGTTGGAAGCCAAGTACTGATTAGAAGAGGTTCGGCCACCTATACTGACCAAGCAATCGGAGGATGAAACGACACAGGGTCGAAATATTTGGTGAAGGTTGAAACAATCTGAAGACATCGAAGCACTCACAGAGATCGACAGAGATTCAGAGATGAGGAAAGATGAGCACTCAAGAGGAAATGACAGCAGAAAAGCAGAATACCACCATATGTAAGTCATAATCATTAGCTATATTAGGATTGTATCTTAGGTTGTTCCGCGCTTTGCATGTTGTGTCGACTATTATATTTTTTGTTTTTGCATTCCACTGGTGATGAGTGTTCTGTGTCGTGGAAGCAGGAGGTTTGGCTAGCTATAAAACCAATTAAACCAATTTTTTTCAATGTCCTGTAGCAAGTCAGGAATATGACAGTTGTTTTCGAATAGTCTGTTTCCATGTATGCTTTCGTTTGATTTTGTTGCACTTCAGTGTTCCTGTTGTTCTTTTGTTTTTTCTCTTATAGTTGGTGTGTTTCCCTTGGTTTCAGTTTGTAACTCAGATTTATCACTTTTTAACACCGGTATACCACTGTTGCCTTTATTTAGCCATGTCAGCCATGCTGTTTGGACACATCTTTGAAACTAGATATGATAAATGATGGACGACGGACACAAAGTGATGACAAATGCTCACACTTACCCGGGACAAAAATAGTAAAATGATAAACTAGAGGCTCTAAAGAGCCTGTGTCGCTCTCCTTGGTCTATGTGAATATTTAACAAAGGACGCAGATAGATTGATAACAAAATTGTGTTTTGGTGATGGTGATGTGTTTGTACATCTTACTTTACTGAACATTCTTGCTGCTTACAATTATTTCTATCTATAATGAAATTGGCCCAGTAGTGTCAGTGGAAAATGTTAGTAAAAATTTACAAATCTTATGAAAATTGTTAAAAATTTACTATAAAGGAAAAAAAATAACTCCTTAGGGGGTCAATTGACCATTTTGGTCATGTTGACTTATTTTTAGGTATTACTTTGCTGTACATTATTGCTGTTTACAGTTTATCTCCATGTATAATAATTTTCAAGATAATAACAAAAAACTGCAAAATTTCCTTAAAATTACCAATTCAGGGGCAGCAACCTAACAATGGGTTGTCCGATCCATCTGAAAATTTCAGGGCAGATAGATCTTGACCTGATAAACAATTTAACCACAGTCAGATTTGATCTAAATGCTTTGGTTTTTGAGTAATAAGCCAAAAAATGCATTTTGCCCCTATGTTCTATTTTAAGCCGTGGCGGCCATCTTGGTTAGATGGCAGGGTCACCAGACACATTTTTTAAACTAGATACACAAAAGATGATTGTGGCTAAGTTTGGATTAATTTGGCCCAGTAGTTACAGGAGAAGATTTTTGTAAAAGATTATTAAGATTTACGAAAAATGGTTAAAAATTGGTAAAGGGCAATAACTCCTAAAGGGTTCAACTGACCATTTCGGTCATTTTGACTTATTTGTAAATCTTACTTTGCTGAACATTATTGATGTTTACAGTTTATCTCTATCGATAATAATATTCAAGATAATAACCAAAAACAGCAAAATTTCCTTAAAATTACCAATTCAGGGGCAGCAACCCAACAATGGATTGTCCAATTCATCTGAAAATTTCAGGGCAGATAGATCTTGACCTGATAAACAATTTTATCCCTGTCAGATTTGCTCTAAATGTTTTGGTTTTTGAGTTATAAGCCAAAAACTGCATTTTATCCCTATGTTCTATTTTTAGCCATGGCGGCCATCTTAGTTGGTTGGCCGGGTCACCGGACACAATTTTAAACTAGATGCCCTAATAATGATTTTAACCATGTTTGGTTAAATTTGGCCCAGTTGTTTCAGAGGAGAAGATTTTTGTAAAAGTTTACAGACGACGGACGCCGGACGACGACGGACGACGGACGTGAAGTGATGATAAAAGCTCACTTGGCCCTTCGGGCCAGGTGAGCTAAAAAAAGATAAAACAGTCATGGAACAGTAAAAAAAATGTACAATTACTGTAAACATAATCCCACTAAATGATCGTAGGACATTGGAGTAATCATAAATGATACATGGTTTCACTAATGATGGGATCCAGTAACAGGTTAATTGTTCTTATGTCATAAAAAAACCAATGTTGTTTCATTTCCTGAGGTGCAGTCAAGAATCAATTAAACTCTCAATACTTTAAATATAAGACTTATATTTAGTAGGATAAAGTTTTTATCGTTAAGTGTAAAAAATAAAACTTTATAAATTTTATGACTCCGAAGATGTAAACTGTATAGCCATTTTAACGAATACACGTGAAATAAATGGAAAGATGAGCTTAACATACATTTTTTGAAAGGTTCTAACTTTGAGAGTATCGTTTGCTCATCGGTCAGTATTGGAATTATTTAAAGTCGAAGTACTTAGAATAGTTCTGAATGCATAAAAACTAAGTTTTTTTTTTACTATGTATTTTTTATATGTGTTATTAGGTTTGGCATTAATTATTACTTCACCATTCCATAGTTTTCATAAGTAATAACTTCTGGGTATGTGACTATTTGAATTTTATGATATCCCTAGCAGTGAAGTAATAATAATTGCATCGATTTGATAGTTATAACTAATGGGTAGACGACTATGTTAATATTTGTGAATCATTTGTTCTATTGTATGTCTCTAGATATATATAATTCTTTGCAGATACTCGAGTATATATGCTGTTGATAGTACTTAATAGTTGTATACTTTTACATAATAAATTAGCACTGAAAACTAAGGCTGTCATTTATACACATAAAAAAGACATGAAGATATGTTTGTAAAGACACTTTTATTTGATATTCCCAAACCAGTTTTATGTTTGTGTCCCCTAGCACCTAGGAGAAACGGAGTTGATTCATCAAATTTCGGAAAAGTTTGTAAATCGAATTGCTATTGACTCGATGTGTTTTTGAAATTCTCGTGTTTAGAATTATATAATTAATACGAATTTTGGTTATTGTAACACGTTTTTTTTTTCAAAAGGACAATGTATTACATAAAATAGCTTTACTTAGTAATATAAAGAAAGAAAAGTCAAGAGAAATCCAAAATATCATGGAAAATATCTAAGCTATAAATAGAGATCTATAATAAAACTGCTTTCTTTAAACAAAGGAATACAAAACTGCTGGACCACAATAGCGAAACCCCTCTACTACCCGTGCAAGGAGAAAATCGAGCCCTACTATATTCCCAACAGGGGAAGCATGAGAATAATCACTGAATAAAAATCGTTTACATTCGCGTAAGATAGCAATGTTTATCGAGTAAAATAAATTCATAATTCGAAACCGATACAGTGGTATATGTACTTACGTAAATCAATCATGTCAAGTATGAGACTACTCACCGTGGTCCATGCAACTTATGCTTGGCCCGTTTGGGTTCCGGTGGTGTAAAAGTTTTCTTTGGAACAGGTTTGAAATGTTTTTCTTTTGACATGACATCCTTTCCGTGCGTCATTTTCAACATTTGTATCCAATCCCAGTTGCAACAATACATATTAACTTTTAGCTCATCAAAAATAGATATTTCACATTTACACTTCATTGTACTTTACAATATACGAGAAACACTCGATTGCTCCTAAGAAAACGATCGGTGTTGCGATGACAGGACTTGACGTTCATAAAAAGGTCTATTGGGTCCTACTGACAATATAAGATATATTGATTGTTTGAATATCAGGTAGATTTTAGTAATGTATCCTCATAATTCTAAACAAACTTCTCTCCAAGTTCCTCTAATTAAACAAACTACTATAATCAATAGACCTGTCTGTTTAGCAATTAGTTCATAAATAAGCTTCCGGAAATTTAAATAGACAGGCTGTTATGAATATTGATGTCGAAGGTGGATCAAGATTTTTTATGTTTGATTTCCAATGAAACCTTTCCATTAATTTGCATGGCATTAATAAAATATCAAAATGTTTTATCAGTTTCCTGCAGTTGTCTGGGGAAAGATCATAAGACATTAAATGATTAATTGGTTGCTGTAATTAAAGTCCAGTGGCAACTATGTCATGCATACTCAGGACGAGATATCGAATGAATGATATTGAAAGTTCAGATAAAAAGTAAAATAAAAAAAATACTGAACTGCTAGGAAAATTCAAAACAGAAAGTCCTTAATCAAATGACAAAACCAAAAGCTCAAAAACATCATAATATTGATATGACAAAGGATATTTTAGTTTTTATTATGTTGTTGAGTAAAACTAAGAAATATTATAAATAATTGCAGACGTATTTGAGAACATCCAGGTAAGAATGCTTGGTATAGTTTCATGACATAAAGCTTCGACATTTTAAAACACATTACACAATTATTTATAATATACAGCACTGTTCTATCGTACCAACGCCTGGTTACCAATACCAGTGTCATTTATCTAGAAGTCCAACATCTTAAACAAGCTTGGTTATCGTCGAAGATATCGATTGTAACAAAGTTATTAAGATGTATGTTTTTCATCGTTATATGTATACTAAATGTAATATATTAAAACATTTGTAAGCCATTATGCAGTGTTTATTATCATCATAAATTATATTTAAAGTCATATGAAACTTGAAACTTATGAAAAAAGTTGATTATGTTTTACATACGCGAAGGCTTAGTTTTACTATAAAACAAGGGTACGTGAACGTTCTTGTAAAAGAACATCTATTATGTTACCAAAATCTTCATAAATGTACTGCTCTTAAATTATTGTCTTCACGACTCTAATTCATCGACATTTACCGTATGTAGTGACTCATAGATTCGAAATACATGTTTAACAAATCTTGCATACATGACTTACTTTAGTATATACGCATGCGATGTTTCAATAATTCGACAACATTATAATTACGAGAAAGTAATTTCCTATGACTTTAACTACATTGTCTATTTACGAAACTCTGCTTCATAGATACAAATATTGAAATTTGGTATTTTCTCCACATGCGGGTTTCATCTACAAAAGGGTCATCAGTGACGCTCGAATAAACAAAAAGTTAATTAGGTCAATTAAAGTACGTAGTTAAAGAGCATTGAATACGAACAATTCCTAAAAGTTTCACAAACACAGCTATAATAATCTATTCCTGAGGTCGAAATTAGCCTGAGTATTTAAAAAAGTCAATGCTAAATCTGACTACTGGGCTAGTGATACCCTCGGATATAAAAACTCCACCAGCAGTGACATCGACTCAGGAGGCAATCGCTAAGAAAAACTCTAATGATTACAACACAAAAGTAGAGATTGATTCAAACAGATCTAGTATGGGAATTGCATATTTCGAAATATAATAAAACAACATAATAACTGTCTTATGAAGTGTAATTTCGAAATATAGTTTAAACATATTTTATTGTATAGTTTAAACATATTTTATTGTTCCAAAAAGAGACAAATGGATTAGACTTGTGTCTAATCCATTTGTCTCTTTTTGGAACAATAAAATATGTTTAAACTATATTTCGAAATTACACTTCATAAGACAGTTATTATGTTGTTTAAATAGCTTGCAAAGATGACTTAAACCTTTGGTCGGATGAAATCGTTTCATTATCAACTGGAATGCTAAAGACCAATCTATAAAATTTTGATAAAAAAAGAAGTTGGTTTTAAGTAAGTTCGCTAAGTTATCATTTAAAGAATGACTACTAACTCAATGGTTAAAGAAGGCAGACCTTTATTTTTTCATAACGCATGCTGGTAGGTTTTTTTTTAAATGTACTATTTACATGCAAACCTCGTTTATCTTTTTTTTATTCTCCTAGCAATTTTGCATAAGGTTGTTAATATAATTAATTCGTTTGATGTGTTTGAGCTTTTGATTTTGCCATTTGTTAAGGGACTTGAACGTCGGTATACTATTGTTGCCTTTTTTCCGCTTTGAATGTTCCATGAAGGACGGTAGTTTTGTGATTTTCCTTTTTTCCCTCATGTATATTACATAAGTGAGTAGTCATTAAGAACAGACCTGATCACATGCTGTATGAGTCAATCGCATAAGGTAACCATAAATGAATATAGCATTTTTTGTTTTTCCTGTATTAAAATGCTTTTTTGGTTTAATATATTTTTGTTACAATTACAAGAGTGGGACCTTCCATAATGACTTCTATACAGAGAAAAACACAGTAAAAGTATTATATACAATATTGCGTGTTGTTCGTTACGGAAATCAAAACCACCAAAACAAAAATTATAAGAAAGTAAGAAATCAAATGATTCCTTCTCCAGTTAAAAGATCAATCAAAGGGCATTGAAATATTTTTCTTCCAAATGAACTGTACTACCCTCAATATAAGTCAGTCTAGAATTGTTGAAAACAAACCAATACTTCTCCTTGATTACTGTCAATTATCCTGAGTTAATGACCAAGAACAAATTTGAATCGGCTGGAGGTTAGCAATTACCTTTGTCAAATAAAAACTCATATTTCAATAATTACTGGAATCGGTGTTACGGGTAGTTTAACAGACGGTATGACACGAGTTTCAATTCGATATTATAGATATGTGGATGAGATTGTGTGTTATGAAAAAATATCAGAGTATCAACACAGTTATTAATATTTTATTATATCTGAATTATAAAACTATAATTGGTTCTTTGTTGGAGGGAATACTGTATATAATAACAGACTCTGAAACAGTATGGTACTTATAATGTTTCACAAACGTGTTTTATTTTACTGTAGTACATTAAAACAAGTACAATTAAACTAAAAGATAGGAATGTTTTTTTCTCTTAATTTATGAAAGGTAAATCTGCAAACAATGACGGTCTTGATCGAACTGACATCGGGGCTAGATTAACGAATGAAAGTTCATAGACATCGAAGGAAAAACCAGAGAAGACCATACCATCGCCAAAATGTTACTGCAGAAATAACCCGTAGATAATGCAATGACGTAAAAAAAATCAATTAAGTTTTTTCGGATCATGAATAAATCATTATTATTAACTAGTTAAGCTTAATACCAAGATATACATCCATCTCGAAATCAAAGATCCCTTGAGTAGACTTCATGACAAATGTGATATTTTTAGCCTTTTTCGTGTATTTTATGTATAACATGAAGGCTTTTTACAAATCAAAGTTTGTTCAACTGCGCTGAAATAGTGACATTACTACCTTATAAAGTTTTATTCCGCTAGCACTAACATCGACAGGGAGCAACAGTGACAACTATTAAATGGTTAGATTGTAGTACATGTTAATTATGGTGTCTGTATTATCAAATTCGTTTTCTCTCAATCGATTTATTACTGTTGAACAGCGGTATACTACTGTTGCATTTATCTACAAAACCAACCCTTCTTTATTCAGACTACACAAAATCAGTTGTCTTAAATCAAAATTTGAACACTACGAACATCCTTCGAAAGAAACCTAGTCTAAATTAAATACGTTATAGTACAAATATGCATTATGAAGAAAACTTTGAGTTATAATGTCAATTGTTCTTTTGACTTGCATATTACTAATACTTAATGTTCGTATTTTCGTAATTTAAAAAATGTCCTATATGCAATTGGAATTTTAAAGTTTCACTTTATTATCCGAACAAAGCCTTGTCACAAAGCAGATCGAATCAAAATCATAAATTTGATTTTGGAGATTCGCCAAAATCAGGACATTAAAAACAATATAAAAGAATTTCTGGGTCAGAACTCAAGACTGAATTAATGGTAAAAATTGTCATAGTTTATCATTCAGATTGAAACAGTTGTTTAACATGGAACTAATAGTTACTCTATAAAATCAATTAAAGAAATTTAAGACGCATGTCATACGAGGAATGATATAAGTTATCAATTAAAAAACCTTAAATAAACCCCTGGATACCTATGGGAGACGAGAATAACCCTTTCGCTTGAAAAAGGAATAATATAGTTGAGAACTTCATATAATAAATACAATGTTTAAAAAAAATACTGCGAATCTTTCATGATTCCATTAAACCATGCGTCCTCATAATCAACAAATGTATGATATATTCTACTGTAACTAATGTTGCTACGTTAGAATTCGGAAAGATCACTTCAGCTAAAACAATACGGAGTTCTTGTTGACCTTCTTACCTCTATTTATTATCTATAAAAGAACTTTTCCATGAAGTACATTGAAGATTGATTATAAGCTGTGAAAAATAATCAAACATAAAGCAATTTGATAAATATTTATGAATAAGTCTGATACAATTGCACAAATATTTTTAAAATTCGGGTAATGGTATTTTAAATTCTTTGATGAAAATGTACATTAAATGTCAATAAAAATATGTTATCTCACTTTCCTTTCTAATGAGCTGAAACGTTATATATTTGGTATAATGATATTTTTGTAACGATTTTAGCTTACAAAATTGTAAACGCAAGCACATAGAAATATGTGACCCTTAATACACATGATTTCTTGTTCTCTTTACAAGTGAGACATCTAGGAAGAGAAACAATATCTTCCTATATAATTTTACAGAGGAAGTAAGATATCAAATAACTCGCATAGCGTTGCCAAAAAAAAAGGACCTTTGTGTTTTTATGCACCATTGTCCTCCGTAAAATTTTATAATAGAAGTCGGGTAAATACATAGTAATACTCTACTCTATGATACTATTTTGATTTAGAAGCTTTATTATCAACGTATTCGTTTGCAAAGCATATATTTTGCTCAAAGATTGACAGTATATGCTATAAGTTGAAACAGTCTAAACCCCTGACAACAATGCACCATCTTGGTCCGCCAATGTATGATATCACAAATATAATTCAGCATGATTTTTCTTACATGCTTTTTATCGACAGTGAGGTTCGCTTCAGAACTAAACTTTACGATAAAACGCATGACAGTTTTCCAATTATTGTGATACGAAGTATCTGTACCACATCCAACAAAACGATATATTAAACACGAAGCCATTCTCCTTTCAATGTTTATTACTTTCTTAAATTTAACTGATTATAGCTTGTTATGCGGTACGGTTTTGTCTATTGTTGAAGTTCGTACGGTGACCTACACTTGCTAATTTCTACGACATTTATACTCTGATAAGGAGTTGTCTCATATACAATCATATCGTGTAGACTTATTTCCAGATTACTGCCGGATTTTAAATTGAGCAATATCACAATTATCTTAAAAAAAGAAGAAACCGCCAGTCCCCCTTCTGAAGCATTTGAGCTCACTTATATTGTTAGGGTTTAAAGCTGCTGAATCTTTAGTTTTCTGGATTCACTGTCGTCTTTTCGCTTTGGACTATGGTGTCGTCATTCCTCTTTAGTTGCGATGGTTTGCTGTCCCAATGTTGTATCCTTGCTCTTTATGATCATATTGATTCCTTTTGACATGCTGATTACGGATTATACATCAAATTTTCATTTGATGAAGTGTAGATGCTTATCTTAGTGACAAAATTGAAATATTTACTCTCGGATACTTATATTTATATCAAGTTTTATGCAGTTCGTGGCTACCTTGCCTCTATTACTATTCACAAAAGTACCTTTGTATGAAGTACATTGGGCAGGATTGATTCTTCGCGTTGTTAAAAACTCAAGCATAAAGCAATTTGATAACCATTTATGGATAAGTCCAATACAACTCATATTGAAATTCGGGTAATGCCATTTTAAATTTTTTGATGAACATGTACATTAAATTCTAATTAGCAAATGTTATCTAACTTTCATCTTTAATGAGGTGAGACATTTTACATTTGGTATGATGATATTATCGATACATATAATAACATATTATGTAACTTCATTTTCTCTCTGCAAATGAGATCTTTAATGAAGCAAACATCATATTTATATACAGTTTTGTAAGGGAAATAAGAAATCAAATAACACGGCTATCTTTTGAAAAGGTAGACGCCTTCTTTTTTTGTTTTATACACCCTACGCCTCCGTAAGATTTTAATGCAGGTCATCATCAGGTAACAGCATAGTGCTCATTGGTGATATTTGGAATTGAACTTTTAAGCTCCGCATATCTTTTGATCAACGTTTTTTTTTATAGTAATTTGAATCCGTTCAAACCACCGAATTTTAATCACCCTATAGGTCCGCCAGTGTATGATAGCACAAATTTGGTTGAGTTGGATCAATCTTGTTTTCTTACAAAAAGGAATTGATAGTTAAAGAAATGACAGGGTTCCTATAAATCTTTCAATTTTTGCATATCTTTAATTCGGTAACACCTTGTATGTAAGGAGTAGGATACCTCTCGTATATTGATATTCAAAAACTTGTTTTTCGTGTTGTTTCCAATTCATGTTTATCTTGTGAACATAATTGCTTACTGCTACTGCTACACATCCAGCATATGGCACTGCCATATATTGCTTATATTTCAACTGATTAAGACGCAGTACACGGTGACCTTTTTATCTTTTTTGATCACTTATATAAGTACTTTTGTGAACTTTATATTAGATTGATTCTATAGACTATGATAATCAGTCAAACATAAAACAATTTGATAAATGTTTATGAATAAGTCTGATACAATTGCACAATTATATTGAAATGCGGGTAAAGCCATCTTAAATGTACATTAAATTTCAATTAGCATTTGCCATCTCACTTTCAAATCTAACGACATAATATGTTATATATTTGGCTTCATGATATTTTCGTTACTTATAATGACATAATAATTTGTAAAGGCAGACGTATAGAAAAATGTAACCTCAGTAGACCTAAATTCATTTTCTTTTTTTTTAATTGAGACCCCACTGAAAACAAACCGTATTAGAGGAAGTAAGAAATTAACATTGCAAAAAAGAAAACTTTTCCTATTTGTTAGATTATTAAACCCCAATACGTTTTTATACTAAGCAAGGTAAATGTATAGTATAAATATTAATGAGTAAGTCTGATACAAAAGCAAAGTTATATTGAAATTCGGGTAACGCTATTTCAAGTGTACATTAAATTTCTATTAACATATGCCATCTCACTTTCAATTCCAATGAGCCAAAACGTTATATATTTAACTTGATACTATTTTTGGTACGTATATTTATGTACTAATTTGTAAAGGCAAAATTATAGAAACATATACATTTATGTCTATGAGTTCGTTTTCCCTTTATAAATGAGACCTCACAGAGAACAAACATTATTATTGATATACAATTTTGTAAAGGAAGTAAGAAATTAACACTGCAAAAATGTAGACGTTTCCTATTTGTTTGTTAAATCATTAAACCCTAGCACGATTTAAAGTAAGCAAGGTAAATGAATAATATAACCATATATATATAAAGGATAATTGTTGCTATCATGAGTGTTAGCAATGTTGCCTTCTATATACAAAGCATGGCTGTTGCTAAAAGCCTTGTCAGTGATAGACGTGATTAAATAAGTTTTCACAAAAAACTAGTTGTGATCATTACATAATTATACAATTTCATATTTCTAAAAACCAAAAGGAATATTTAGATTCAAATTCAAAAGTTGCTGCCACCGAAACTTGCGTAATGTGAGCATAGTAATATTCCTTTTTTCTAACTATTGGTAAATTTAATACAAATTTGTAAGCCCCAGATCATAATCCTCTACAAAGTACATTGTAGGTTACTTCTATAGACTGATTAATAGTAAACATAAAGCAATGTGATAAATATTTATGAATAAGTTTGACACAAAAGCAAAAATTATATTGAAATTCGGGTAATGCCATCTTAACTGTACATTAAATTTCAATAAGAATATGCCATCTCACTTTCAATTCCAATGACCTGAAACGTTATATATTTGGCTCGATACTATTTTCGTTACGTTTAATAATACACGTATGTGTAAAGGCAGATGTAAACGAACATATAACTATAGTAGACATGAATTCATTTTCTTTTTATAAATGAGACCTCACAGAGAACAAACATTATTAGTGATATAGAATTTTGTAGAGGAAGTTTAGAAATTAATAATGCAAAAATGTAGACGTTTTCTCGTTTTTCTTTAGATCATTAAACCCCAGTACGATTTCAACTAAGCAAGGTTTATCTATATGTATAGTATAACTATATATAGAGAATAATATTTGCTATCAGAAGTGTTAGAAATGTTGATCTTTGCGAATCATATCTGTTGCTTAAATACTAGGCACTGATAAAATAAGTTTTGAAGAAAAAATAACTAGTTGTGAACATTACATAATTCTACCGTTTCGTATTTCTAAAAACCAAAAAGATTATTCAATTCAATTTCAACAATTCTACCACATAAACTTGCGTCATGTCACTTTGTGAGTCTAGTAATATTCCTTTTTTTTTTAACTGTTGGTAAGTTAAAGACAAATTTGTAAGCCCAAAATCTTAATCCTGTATATTGTACATTGTAGGTTAATTCTATAGACTGTGATAAATAGTAAAACATAAAGAAATTTGATAAATATTTATGAATAAGTTTGACACAAAAGCAAAATTATATTGAAATTCGGGTAATGCGATCTTAAGTGTACATTAAATTTCAATAAGCATATGCCATGTCGCTTTCAATTCCAATGAGATGAAACGTTATATATTTGGCTTGATACTATTTTCGTTACTTCTAATAATGTACTATTTTGTAAAAGGCAGGCGGCTAGAAATGGTTAACTTTAGTCGACATGAATTCGTTTTCTGTTTATAAATGAGACTTCGAAGAGAACAAACGTTATTATTGATATACAACTTTGAAGCGGAAGAAAGAAATTAACACTACAAAAAGGTAGACGTTTCCTTGTTGTTCTTTATATCATTAAACCCCATACGATATTATACCACGTCAGGTAAATGTATACATGTAGTATAATTTCAGGACAATATTTGCAATCAGTATCGTTTAGCAACGTTCCCCTTTGCGAAGCATGTCTGTGGCTTAAATACTTTTCACTAACGCAATAATGTTTCAATAATCTAATTTTATATCATTACATAATTATACAACGCCATAATTCTAACAACCAAAATTGTTAAAGTCTTTTTCAAACAATTCCCACCACAGTATCTTGTGGCATGAAATGTATTGGGAAGTGTTGCGACAGAACATAGCAGTTGTGAAAATAATTCGTAGCACACAGAAATTTCGAATAATAGTTGGATATGGAGGTAAATCATTGCTCTTCGGATTTCAAATAAAAAAATTATATTTAGATTTATCAAATTGAACATAGACATTTATAAAACGACGTCAGAATATCGGCTCATCCTTCATTTCCCCAAACGGTAACAGAGGAGAATACGACAAGCACTTAATCCAAAATAGGTGTTCACGTCTTTGTTCACTTTAATATCAACCTTAAATCAGAATTTCTCGAAATAAAGGAATTCACCAAATCTGATTTAGATGGATACTATATTATCTATAAACTATAACTATTTTTAGAAAAAAGAAACCGTTATCCATAACCATTAAAACAAAGACTTGGCAAGGATTTGGTCGTTCTGTCGTATTATGTTAATTTGTATCAACAAACACTAAGATTCATAATTAAAGAAATATTATACGTCAATTTTTCTATTTCATAGATATGTAAAATAGATTTATGTGTGTTAAGATTACAAAATAAACTATAGGATTAAAAAAAAACTTTTAAATTCCAATCTCGTGCAGCACAGTTATTTGTTTTCAAAAATGAAGATTGAAAAATCACGTCCAGCACAGTTATGTTTTTTTTTAAATCTTAAGACTGAAGAATCGCGTACAACACAGTTTTATGTTTTTCTAAAATTATTTTCGATAGTGAAGAATTAATATATTATTCACTTACCCTGCAGAGAATATCCTTTTATCCGACATCTTGACTTGTACCACTGATAGACATGTGTGGGACGGGGACATCCTCCCCTGACTTTGCCCGAGGGGTAGTATATCTACAGACACACTTCCTTCCCTCTTCATCTTATTTCATTTTTGTAATCCACTCTTTTCAATATCAGAACCTTTAAAATAGTAGCATATGTGTAGAAATCTTGAGTTTGAAAACTTATGTTATATATCGATACCAATTATGAACAAATGTCGTTTTCACTTGATATCTATATGTGTCTCATATTTAATATGCAAATCCAGTTAGTTCGTACTAACTTAAATAAGTTATATACCGATACCAATTATTAACAAATGTCGTCTTCACTTGATATATATAGGTCTCTCATTTAATATGCAAATCCATTCAGTAAGTACTAATATAAGTGATATTTCGATACCAATTATTAACAAATGTCGTTTTCACTTGATATATATAGGTATCTCTTATTTATATGCAAATCCAGTTAGTTAGTATGCCTTGTAATGATGTTACTATCCTGTTTTATATTGTATTTAATTCAATCTCCATGACCCTTTAATTTCATCACAGAAAAGTACCAATTGAAATCATAACCATGGGTCATCGAAGTCGGATTTAATTTAGATGTTTGTATTCAACGACACCATCTACTGCAAGTACCTCACAAAATGTATATGATTAAGAAGTCTTTGACACTTTGTATCACAGTGTATTGACTTTCACAAAAGGTTTTTATCTTCTTATATCAATTATTCACGTTATTCAAGTTTGTAATAAGAAGTACTATTTAAGTAAGCAAATATGGTCGACAAAAAAAAACTTTTATGCTTAAGTTAAAAATCCGTTTGTTATAACCGAAATTGAAATAATGACTTGTGTATGATATTAAAAAGCATTGTGTGAAATCTGAAAAATGACAAAAGTTTCATGCTTGGTGGAACATTAAAAACAACAGTGTTTTAGTCATTTAAGTTACAACTATGAGTATGACAAACACGTTGTAGATATACAGTATATAAGATCGTTACGACCCAGTGACATATTAGAATTAGGATAGGTAGTCCCAATAAAGGATTTTTTTTCTTTCAAAAAGGGGAATGTTAATTAAAGTTGATATATATATTCGCAGTTAAGTCCGCTCTAGGTGAACGTCGTTAAATAAGATATGACATATCAGAATTATTTAAATGAAAGTAATGGGATTAAAATTAAGCATAAGTATAAGATGGATTTTTTAGGAGGCTGGTGGGTGGGGGTTAAGATATTTTAAAGTAAAAGTGTTATTGTTGATAGTAGGAAAATATCTTTCTTGTTTTAGTTACAAAAAAAGGTTTGATAGTATCGGTAACTTTCCTATGAGAAAAACGACATTCCAAATCTACTTGTACTTAATACGGCCCATTAAGGCAGTCATCAAATGCATATTACTGCTTCACAGTACAGCATATCAATAAAGAACAGAAAAAGAAAAAGAAAAGACAATGACAACTGAAACTGTTTATGGTCTGGTGACAAATATATATTAATTGAAAAAAAGCTAACAGCCTGTTTCCAGAGCCTATCAATTATTTAATTGTATTAATATGATTACGCAAAATTATGCATATTATTCAACTAGAATTTAATCAATGGAATGTGTTCACACTTATTATAAACTAATGTGAATGAAAGGAATGTGTAGGAGACGCAAACGAGAAAGAAGCACATCAAAAGTTAACCAAGGCAGGCATGCATTATTCAAGTATGTATATAGTATTCAACGAAGAACAGGTACCCATGGGTAAGGTTAATTCGTACATGGAAGTATTATACATTTGTATTTCATTTAAAAAAAAAAAAAAATTTAAAAATACAATATAAAAACATTATAAATGGGACCTACATTAGTTATACTGTATTACATGTGTGATACCACCTAATCATAGTACGGCTGGTCACAAAAAGGGTAAAACAAAAATACCTTGAATTTGACAGTTGTAGGAAATTAATGCTACATCTAATTGCAGTAAAAAAATCTAAGTCTGACATAAACATATATCTTGGGTGTTTCAAAGCACAATTATTTTTTTATATATAGAATATTCGGAAACCTCAGGTTACATGATTACTTTTAAAAGCTTGTACACATGGAAAAAGGGGTAAAATTGAATTGGTTAACTCCCAGTGATGGTTATTTAAAATTGAGAATGGAAAGGGGGTATGTGTGAAAGAGACAACAACCCGACCAAATCAAAAACAACAGCAGAGGGTCACCAACAGGTCTTCAATATAGCGAAAAATTCTCGCACCCGGAGGCGTCCTTCAGCTGGCCCCTAAACAAATATATACTAGTCCAGTGATAATGAACGCCATACTAATTTCCAAATTGTACACAAGAAACTAAAATTAAAATAATACAAGACTAACAAAGGCCAGAGGCTCCTGACTTGGGACAGGCGCAAAAATGCGGCGGGGTTAAACATGTTTGTGAGATCTCAACCCTAATCTCAACCCTAATTTTCTTATATGCAATGACGAAATGTAATAAGATATTTTGTTTATAGTACTGGGCAGGATAAAACTTTACTCGTGTCAATTATTTCTTTCTTTAAAACAAAGATAAATTCTACAACATTTTTTTTAAAGTGAAAATTTAACAAAGGCTAATAAGGGAAAATCAATTGTGGTATGTGGTATTACACCTACAGTAGACAAAACGCAGCACGAATAAAACCAGTCAGAAGTAACAATTCGTAATGAGATAGTTAAAGGTTTAAACGTCTATGTGGGTAACTTTCTTTGATAGAAAGATTATTTAAAGATCTGAAAGTCGATGCAAATTAATCTGTCGAAACATCTTCACATTCAAAATATATCAGCGGGAAATAATTATTATTTTTCTCTTATGATGTACATCATTATACAAATTTCTATTTTTATGAAAACAAATTGAAGTAAGAAAAGATAGAAACATTTTGAATCAAATTATTGTAAACATAACTTTACTCTTAGAATTGACTCTCAACAAAGCTCAGATGCCACAAAGCGTATTTTTAACTGTCATGAAAATGGTTGTGAACGCATAACATATTCACTGATTTGGTTGGAAATTAAATACTATTTTTTTCAACTGCACTGATCTTAATGCACTAAATGTTGCCATGATTTTAATGGTAGTAAGTTAGCGGTTTGAAAAAAGTTTATGACCGCAGGATGAATTGAAAAATAAGATCAAAGATGTGTTAAACTTGCCGAGGAGACAACTAATCACCAAACACCAAATGACGTACAAGTTGATATGATGTACATTGTATCAAAAGTTTACGATAGTACTCAAAATACTAGTTAAGCCCAAATCTCTAACTAGCTTGCTTGCTAGCGGAACCGTGAAGTGATTATTATGTTAGGTATACTACCCTCCTTTAAGAGTAGACTAGTCCGACAGATAACCACTATATCTGTCGGTAGGACTAGACTACATCGAAAGCAAGGTAGTATACTTTACCTTATAATGACTCCACGGTTTAACTAGCAAGCAAGCTAGTCAAAGATCTTACCTTTACCTACACACTTAATGCATTTTGCTGTAATGCACGGTAGTAAAAAAAGTTTGTTTTACAAATTATCAAATATTAAAATTTTAGAAACTTACAATATTTTTAAGCACTCAAAATACTAGTTAAACCTACTTACTTAATATTATGAGCTAGTCCCAAATCAGAAATCTCGTAAAGGATTATTATTTTTTTTCTTTTCATTTAAATGTTATCATTTATTCATTTAGAAAGTAGGGGTTGATCGATTCATTGTAGCATTCATTTACATGTGTCTAGACTTTAGGCAATTAACAGTTTATGATATTGCATGGACACTTGCATGATTAAAGATTGTATTCCGTTGCTAAAATCAAGATATCGTTTCTGCTAATGTTGTTGGATAGTTTGTTTAATGACATTTATCCACCCACACTTTAATTAATGTTAAAAGGAAAAAATGCTTATTAAAATGCAAGTATATGCTGCATGTATGACACCTATCTCAAAATTCCGAAGCGCATACTGCTTGGAACAGTTACCCACATCTTCGCTAGCCAAGAATTACGATCCACTCCCTCCTAGGGAAGATGGGTATATTGTAACCCTTGGCTCGCGAAGATGAGTTACCTACATCTGTAAGTAAAGCAATATCAAAGGTTGATTGTTTCCTTACCTTTTTTTTTATACGTATACTATTTAATAAAGATTGCATTATATGTAAATGCAAATATTATACGGAAATACTTAAACTATACTTCGAAAAAGATGAAATGCTATCACCATTGAATAACAAACACTATAACACATTTGACCAATTGTTCTGGCTTGTTTTTAAATCTATAAAATAATCTTGAATGTAACATGTGCATTGATTTGGTTGGAAATTTAATACGTTTTTTTTTAAATGCACTGATTTAACTGCACTAAATGTCGACATAATTGTAATACAAGTAAGTTAGTAAAGTTCTTGACCACAGGACACATTCACAGATAATATATGGTACGAATATGAAACTGGTTAAGAGGTTAATATAAAAAAAAAAAGAAGATGTGGTATGATTGCCAATGAGACAACTCTCCACAATAGACCAAAATGACACAGAAATTAACAACTATAGGTCACCATACAGCCTTCAACAATGAGCAAAGCCCATACCGCATAGACAGCTATAAAAGGCCCCGAAATGGCAATATAAAACAATTCAAACGAGAAAACTAACGGCCTAATTGAAGTTTATCCTCGGCCAAATCTTAAAAAAAAAACCATTTCTTACTAAAAAGATGCATGCGCTATTTGCCACTGTACCTTAAGCAAACAACCACTATCAAATGTGTCCTTTCAAGAACACTTACAGAAGCTTCTGATGACTATAAAAACGTACCACTTTATACCTACGATGGGGACCGATTTAATCAAACTGTTTGTTTCGTTGTTGAAGACTTATGGCAAAGGCAACGAGAAAAAAAAAGTATAAAAGAGTCGAAAAATTGATATACAATTTTATGAACCTAGATTTAGGAGATAACTGTATTGTATTTTAAGCTTCGACGGCATCAAATCCCCAATTGATGCCGTCGGAGCTTAAAATACAATATTGTTATCTCCATTCTAATGAAACTGACAGAAAACAACGTTAAAAAATGTATCAAAAATCTATCACATGCCGTCTGCGCTTGCGCGTAAGTCCCATATCATCAATTGTCAATCAATTGTCAATTGTCAATTGATGCCATGTAAATAAGTGACGTTATCCAATAAAAATGAACATTACAAACGTTGTGTTGTTGTCTCTTTGGCACATTCCCCATTTCCATTCTCAATTTTATTTTTTACAGAGTTTATCTTTAGTGCCGTGTGGAGGCAGTAGAGTGCCTCCCCGTGCTTCAGGTTTATGCTCTTATAATATACTAGATTATGAAGTGTGTGTCCGAGCGAGAGCTAGAGGTATATCGGGAGGGTTGAGATCTCACAAACATGTTTAACCCCGCCGCATTCTTGCGCCTGTCCCAAGTCAGGAGCCTTTGGCCTTGTTAGTCTTATATTATTTTAATTTTAGTTTCTTGTGTATAATTTGGAAATTAGTATGGCGTTCATTATCACTGAACTAGTATATATTTGTTTAGGGGCCAGTTGAAGGACGCCTCCGGGTGCGGGAATTTCTCGCTACATTGAAGACCTGTTGGTGACCTTCTGCTGTTGTTTTTTCTATGGTCGGGTTGTTCTCTTTGGCACATTCCCCATTTCCATTCTCAATTTTATTGCATTAGAATGTTGGACAGGTACATGTATACGACAAACTACAAACAAGGTAACACTGACAAAAGCGATAAACAGTCAACTATACTCCAATAAACGCCATAACATTGGAGTGTACGACATGGGTTTCTGTTAAGCACGGAAATTAACCGGTTTAGTTTGTGAACAATTTAGAAATTTTAAGCATCACATTCGGTAAGTTTAACAACAGAGACCAAATGACGTAGAAGTTCATATGATGGAAACGAAATCAAAGGGTTGATAGTACTTGAAATACTACTTAATAAAATTGAGAAAGGAAATGGTGAATATGTCAAAGCGACAACCACCCGACCATAGAGCAAACAACAGCCGAAGGCAACCAATGGGTCTTCAATGTAGCGAGAATTCCCGCACCCGTAGGTGTCCTTCAGCTGGCCCCTAAAATATGCATAATAGTACAGTGATAATGGACGTCATACTAAACTCCGAATTATACACAAGAAACTAAAATTTAAAATCATACAAGACTAACAAAGGCCAGAGGCTCCTGACTTGGGACAGGCGCAAAATTGCGGCGGGGTTAAACATGTTTATGAGATCTCAACCCTCCCCCTATACCTCTAGCCAATGTAGAAAAGTAAAAGAATAACAATACGCACATTAAAATTCAGTTCAAGAGAAGTCCGAGTCTGATGTCAAAAGATGTAACAAAAGAAAATAAATAAAATGACAATAATACATAAATAACAACAGACTACTAGCAGTTAGCTGACATGCCAGCTCCAGACCTCAATTAAACTGATTGAAAGATTATGTCTTCATCATATGAATATCAGGTACAATCCCTCCCGTTAGGGGTTTAGTATCATACTATCATAAAATATATGAGAAGAACATAACCCGTGTCATGCCAACAACTGTTTTTTTAGAAATAAATGTGTTTAGTTCCGATGCAAAGACCCTATCAGTGAATCAATGTTAAAGCCAAAATATGCAATCTTTAATGACCTGACAACAGTATCGTAACTATATCCCCTTTTAATAAGTCTATTTAAAGGTTTTGTTAGTTTCTGAGGAGAATACTGACATTTTTGTGCTTTATAAAGAATATTTCCATAAAATTTTGGATGTGAAATACCTGAACGTATAAGATGTCTGCATGTTGAGTTATATTTACGAATTATTTCCTTATACCGGTGATAAAATTTAGTAAATGTTTTGACCAGTTTGTGATATCGAAAACCCTGGTGTAATAATTTTTCAGTAATACATAAATTTCTCTCGCTAAAATCTAATACATTGTTACATACACGAGCGAATCGTACAAGTTGAGATATATAAACACCATAAGATGGTGACAAGGGAACGTCACCATCTAAAAATGGATAATTAACAATAGGAAATGAAAAATCATCTCTTTTATCATAAATTTTTGTATTAAGCTTCCCGTTTATGATATAGATATCAAGATCGAGGAAAGGGCAGTGGTCATTGTTATCATTAGCTTTATTTAAAGTAAGTTCTACAGGATAAATTTCTTTAGTATACATACTGAAGTCGTCATTATTTAGAGCCAATATATCATCCAAATATCTAAAAGTATTGTTAAATTTTTGTATCAAATGTTGTTTTGATGGGTCTTTGCTAATTTTAGTCATAAATTGTAACTCATAACAATACAAAAACAGGTCCGCAATAAGTGGTGCACAGTTAGTCCCCATTGGAATTCCAATAACTTGACGATATACGGAATCTCCAAAGCGAACAAAAATGTTATCAAGTAAAAATTCAAGTGCATAAATAGTATCAAAGCATGTCCAATTGACATAGTTCTTTTGTTTATTGCTACTAAAAAATGATCTAAAAGAGTTTGAACATATGTACTCGCATTCCGACTTTTTAAATGCCCAGTTAATTAGGGTTTAAACCTTCTAAACATACTTTAGAAAGTATCAACACGACAGGCGCTACATTTGGAGCAGGATCTGCGTATCCCTCCATAGCACCTGAGATCACCCCCAATTTTTGCTGCAGTTCGTGTTGCTAGTTCGAAAAATTTATAAAGTAAATAGCATATTTATAAAAACACATAAATAAACAAAGATTTTTTTGTGATTAATGACAGGTGAGTTGACATGTAACGAGGTTGAAATAATCATTCTTATAATAAAACTATTGTTTTTTTTTGTTCTTATTTTTAAGAAAAAAATCACCTAGCTACAGCTTCAATAGTTTATATCAAACAGTATTTTTGTTTCTATGTACTTTAGTGAGATCTTATGTAACACGATTGATTTTCACTGCAATTAACGTGTCGTAATTGTAAAAAAAAGATAATTTCTGGTTCAAACCACTCCTTATTTTATTTCAGTAATAGAAAATTATCTGTAAACAAGAATTAGAAGAAAATCAAACTAATATTTCTTTTTAACTTGCACACAATTTCTACAAAACAAACAAAAGTATAACAAAAATAATCAATTTCATTGAAATTGTGATGATTATTTTTTACGTTCAAATTGTATTCATATTGAAGTAAATATTATATTGGTTTTTTGATAACCCATCAGGCAACTAGAGAGAGGGAGAGTGAGTTTATATCGTAGAAAAGCGAGAAAAACTCACAATTTCAAATCCTTCCCTAATTTCTTCTTGATACTGCTTCTTAGTCCGTGGTTTGCTTAGTGCAAACTCAAATATATTCTTCAGATTGCAAAATATCATAATTAATCAAAGAATCTGTGAAGTTTCAGTGGTATCAAGTCCACGATCAGGGAGTCCAACAGGACTAAATCCTAAATCAGATGTATCAGGTGTGGCTGTGAAATACCCTATAACATAATTGGATTTCACTAAAAACAGTGTACAAGTTTTTCTTTTAATAAAATCCGTTTTTGATCAGGTTTTTTTTTGGTAGAAAATGGATGTCATATGAACACTGTACTGAATATGTTTCCTGCAATTTTCAGCAAACTGATATGACCTTTAAAGTGGCCATGTAATGTAAAGTTGAACACACAGAACAGCAAGCTATAAAGGGTCCTAAAATGACAAGCCTAAAACCAATCAAACTGGAAAACTAACGGTCTGATCTACATTAAAAACGAGAAACACTTATTAGTAACACTAACAAACGACAACCACTGAACTATAGGTTCATGACTTATGACAGATGCACATAAATGCAGCGGACTTGAACGTTCTAACAGGCACCAACCTTCACCCTAACCTGAAACAGTAATATAACATTACAACATAGAATGACACTATAACATATCAATTAAACCATTCTTCATTCTATTTGAATCAACGAAAAACTAAAGATCACTGAAGGTACGATAAATTGATTGGTTGATAGTTGGCGTTTAAAACCAATTGTATCACTATATGACAACTAGTCCCCAAAAGTTGCATAACGGGACGTAAAAGAAAACACTTTCTTATGGTGACAAAATATAATAGATTTAGAGTATACAGTAAAGTAAGTATATCCAGTTACATAGATCATTAGCATTGAATGTGTAAGAAATAAGAAAACAACTGAATAGTTTCAAATAATCAATTTTCTTCTGTAATCTGCAAATATAAACAAAACAAATAAAAGCAACTTACCGAAAAGTGTTCTTACCTTTTGATGTTATGATATACGACACAGTTATTCCTAATAAAATACATATTTCACATTTATGGAATATCATTTGGATATGTCAGAGAAGACTTTTAAGAACATATATATTTCAAATAATATTTTATCTTGTATAATCATCTATATGCAATAAATCCAACAGCAATCTGCACCTAAACAACGTTAGGCAACTATATATATAACCACTTAAAACGTAATGCAATTGTGTCACACAGAAACTCTGTTAATGTAAACAAACAATAAAAACTGTACATTGATTTTCTTTATGTTTGCTGATAATTGCAATCTTACTGAAAGTTGAACATTTCCTGTTGGTAAAGGATATAATTACTCTAGTCTTTGTACTACGTTCACTGCCTCGCTAAATGAATGGAAATCTTTGTGTTTTCATTTAAATGAGTTCTGTCACACGATTCGCTCTTTATTTGATGCTAGTTTTATAAAGGAAGTTCTGTAAGCTCACCCAAGACCATACTTTGATGTTTACAGTAAATAAAGACGTTACCAATTTATACTTCATGCTCCAGGGACTAACATTGTAAGAAGAAAGGTCAGAAGATTCCAAGTAAAACATTTGAAAAAGGCTAGACAAACGTCCCCCCTTTTTTCCCCTCATATCAAATACTTTCAATTCTTTATTAACCAAATGTTTTACAACATATAGGTACATGTATAATCAATATATACTAAATATATATTACAAAAATATACGATCATGACAAAACAGACAGAAGTTTTAAATACACAAAAAATAAATACATAATAAATATAATTCAAATAGCATAAATTTGTAACAAATGAATTACAAATCATTTTACTAAAAACAGTCATTTCTGAGCTTCAGTGCTCTAAATATATACTTTCCCAAGTTGCACAAGTCTTTTACATTAGTAGTGCTAAATAATTGTAACAGTTTATAAACAGATGGCTTACGCCAATAATATGGTTTAATCAAACATTCACGCAGATTAGAATATAATGGACATGATAAAATAAAATGCATTTCATCCTCAATATCATCAATACACAATGTACAGGTTCTAAGGTTTCTATTAACATTGGAATACCTTCCCTTCTCTATAGCTAGATTATGTGATGACAATCTAAATTTAACAATACACTTTTTATAAATATCGGGTATGGGTTTACACAAATATGACTGCAAAGAAAAATTGGATATCATATATCTATACAAAAAACATTTTGATGAACTTTCTAAAGTAGCATCAAACTCTTGTTTGACAATATCACAAAGTCTCTGTTTAATAACAATAATATGATCTTTACATAAAGAATTTTGTGAATACCACAAATCATTTAAACCAAGATGGAACAATTCCTTTCGTATATTACAAACCCAGTTATTTTTGTCATTTGGATTCTTTAAACACATATCATATAAATAATTGTAACAACCATGTAATATACAATTGTTATTATTCAATACTTTTATCCAATATTTAAATATACGTAATTTCCTGGTTACTAACATTGGAAATCTTCCAAGTTCACAATAGACCATGACATTCGGTGTACTTGTTTTAACATTCAAAATTCTTTTACAAAAATCAATATGTATCTTTTCTACGTCTTGCGCTTTATGAAAACCCCATATTTCAGAACCATAACATAGAATACTACTCACATATGTATCAAATAATGACAATAACGTGGCATAATTAAATGAAAATTGTCTAATATAACTAAATAAACAAAACATAGCTTTTCTACCTTGTTCTGCAACTTTTTTTTGTGCAACAGCAAATTTTCCATTAAAATTAAGAACAATACCTAGATAAGTAAATTTGTTAACAATATCTATTTGTACATCATCATAAAACCATTTATCTTCATCCTTTACTACGCCACCATTTCTAAAAATTACAATTTTGGTTTTATCAATATTTACAGTTAATTTCCATTTCTTGGTATAAATATACAATGCATTTAACATCTCTTGCAAACCATCTTTGGTTTCCGAAAAAATGACCATGTCATCTGCATACATTAATAAAAATAAACTTAATTCTTTCAACTCTACAGCTTTACAATTATTGTTTATAAACTCCATTTCACAATCATTAACATACAAAGCAAACAAAATGGGCGATAATACCTCCCCTTGCATTAAACCAACATTATTTTTGAAAAAATCTGTATAAAACCCATTTATTGTAACACATGATTTGACATTTAAATACATAGACTTAATAACAGACAGTAATTTTCCTTGTATACCAATTTTAGACAATTTAAACCATAAATTCATTCGATCAATAGTGTCAAAAGCTTTTGTATAGTCAACAAAACAGCAATACAGTTTCTTCTTTTCCGACAATGTTTTTGAAATAATACTTTGCAGAGCAAAAATTGCATCAACAGTGGAAAGTCCGTTTCTAAATCCAAATTGAGCATCAGTTATTGTATCATATGTGTTTGCCCATTTAATTAGTCTATTGTTTATAATGTGTGTAAAAAGTTTGGCTAAGCAACTGACTAGGCTTATGCCTCGAAAGTTATTCGGGTCACTTGGGTCACCGCGTTTGAAGACTGGTACCATAACTGCAATAGACCATGATTCTGGAAAAAGTCCTGAAACCAATATACCATTAAATAATTTACTAAACACTGGCATCAACATATCCTGGAATTCGATGAAATATTCATTTAACAATCCATCAATACCATGACTCTTACTTCTCTTTAAACTAGATATAGCACATAGTATTTCTTTATTGGTAATAACACAATCTAATTCCTCATATACCGGTATTTCATCATTATTTGAATTTCCATTTCTTGAATTTTCCTCTGAATTAATTTCGGACGCTATTCGTTTAAAATGATCAAAAAATTCTTTCCCCGTAGCTTTAGGTTTAACTTTACGCTTAGATGAAAATTTTCTATAGAATAATTTAGGATTGTGTCTCTTTAAGCCTTCTAACATATTTCCTTGTTGCTTTTTATAGTTCCGTTTCAGTTTTGCTTCAAGTAATTTATAATTTCGTTTTGCTGTTACTAAGTTCAGATGATGTGTACTACACTTGCTATGGTTAAACACATTTAGAAATTTTTTATAAAGATTATACCGACGTTTACATTCATCATTAAACCATGGTTTGTCTTCAATTACGGGCATAATTCTGTCCTGTTTCTTCCTAGACGTACTCACTTTTGGCCTAACTTTAAAGTAAGGAGACATGATTCCATTTAAAAATTCACTGAAGTCGGAAACAGTTTTATCTATGCCATCCTGTGATTCAAAATTTAAATTTTCACACAATGAGTTGAGATTGTCAATATTATTAGCCAGTGTTTCTTTGCATTGAGATTTGTATTCATCCCTCCATTTAAAAGTTTTCCTTTCAACTCCATAATCAGGTTCACAATCAGTAATTAATTCATCCGTAAAATTCACATTCTTTATTTTTATTTCTAGGTGCAAACTTGCGTGATCAGAAAACTGCGTAAAGCTGGATATAATAAATTTGTCAATAGTGCTGAATAAATCAACAGTTGTTAAAAAATAATCAATAACTGAAAATGACTTTGGGCCGCAATATGTGTAGTCATTTGATAATCCATCTTTATGACGACCATTTAATATCCTTAATCCTGTCGATTTACATAATTTTATTAGTTTCGATCCATAATCATTGGATATAGTATCTGGATTTATGCGTGTAGATAACGAATGGTCATTACTATAATTAAATAGATTCGGTAGTTGATTTTGTAATGTTATATGGACTGAATCATCTTCAATGAAGTCAGAGGCATTTGACGTTCTGCAGTTCAAATCACCAACAAGACATATTTTTCCTTTGGATGAATATGAAATTATGTTGTCTTCCATTAATCGAAAAATATCACACTCGTATAATGTATGGTACTTTGAGTTAATTGGGGGTATGTAGGCACCACATACATATAAGTCCTGACCAAAATCAAATAGCACTTTGTCGAATTTTAACCACACGAATGTATCAGCTATAGATTCAATAAAGGAAATATACGGACTGTATATGGTATTTATCATCACACATAATCCACCGCCTTGAGTACATTTTGATTTATTTCTCGGAACTGGTTTACACATAAACCCTTCTATGTCAAAAGTAAAATCATTACTTATCCAACATTCCGAAAGTATAACAATATCGTAAGTTTTTAAATAACTAACAAAAGCTTCATCATCCAGTTTATTCTGCAAACCACCGTTGACATTCCATGCTAGGAATTTAATATTACTATCTGGTAAGAAAACTTCCCGTCTGTCCTAGTTCCCGTTTCCACCACCTTGAGCGCCCCCTTCATCCATAGCCTCAGGCTGTTTTATTAAGTGACTGTGTTTGGATTTGTCAAAAAGTTCACCATCAATATACAATTTATCACGTTTAAGTACTGATTTGAGATTTTGCTTGCGTGCTTCTTTGTGTATTGGTAGTAGCTCTTTACGGATTTTCACAACTTCATGAGGAAAATGTTCATTTACTCCGAAAGGTGTCCCCTTTAGGTGTTTTGGGGCTGCAAAACGAATGTCTTGTCGATCATTCCTGTTTTCAAATTTGACAACAATTGGTCTTATTTTCCCATCAAAATGTTTTCCTATTCTGTAAGATTTGACAATAGGAATTTCACGAACGATCTCGAGCTCAGTTCTAACAAAGGCTTTAACTACGTCATCAGTTACTTCACCCGTTTGTTCGTCAATACCATTAAAAACTAAATTTTCGTTCAGCTTTTGACACTGCAAGTCTAGTACGGACGATCTGAAGCGCTCGTTATCTGTTTTTATAACATTTAGGCAATCTAAACTAATATTTTCAGATTTAGATTTTTTTTCCTTTGCTATTTTCGAAATTTCCGCTTTAAAAACAACGTTTTGCTTTTCGATTGAAGCTATTCTTTCGTGCAAAATTTTATTTTGGTTTTTTGAGACTGCCATACTATTTTTATTCTCTTTCGTTATATCGTCAAGTTTGCCGCTTACAAAAACTGAACTTTTCTCAACATCTCCTAACCGTTTATTAACTGTAGCTAAATTTCCTTCTAAATTTTTCACTTGGTTGTTTATTTTTCCTAGGTTGGTTGAAACAGTGTCAAGCTTTAATAGTTTTTTATCAATTTCATCGAGACGACCTAGTTTCTGGTCAAGACCGTTCAGTCGGCTAAGTACTTCCGTTAATATCATACTAAAATCATTAGGTTGTTGATGAGGTAACAACGGCGGAGACTGCTGTGTTTGGAGGGGGGTTTGGAATAGCATCGGTACATGATTAGGCACATTTTGAGGTTGGGGTGGTGGATATTGTAAATACTGTGGCGGATATATTGGTGTACTAGTAGCAAGCTGATGTGTATATCCTGCTGTTTTATTCGGGGTTGCATATGTATGTTCATTTAAACTGTTCATACAAGATAAGGCGAAAGACATAGTGTTCGATATTGAGTCCTCCTTGTCAATATTAGCTACTTTACTGTTGTCCAGGCTTAAAGTAGATTGTGATGCGCTACTATCGGAAACCTCGTCTTTTTTACGTTTCTTTTGTGGATTTGAAGTGCTACTTGTCTTTGTTGAGTCGCTTTTTTGTGGTAACGTTGCTGTGTCGTTGCTTTGTGGTAACTTTGTAGGGTCATTATATTTTGATGAAGAAGGGTTAATAGTTTTATTTTGACCAGGACGCCTGTTCTTCGTCATAACGGTAAACTATATATGTATGTGTCCACATTGATTTAAAACTATCGTTTGAACTATGCTCATGTGTCTTTGTATACAATGTTGTTTACCTTTTCTCTCGATTCGTCTACTCATACCAATGAAAACAATGAAAACTTCTTTCAGCGACAGTTTTTTTGCTACAGACCTTCTAAAATTCAAACTGACCACACGCACGATACACGCACGCACGATACACGCACGGTGAATGCACGATACACGCACGGTACACGCACGATACACGATACACGCACGATGAGCGATGAGCGTTACACGAAGGATTAACGCAAAATGAATGATGAATGATGAACGCACGATACACGCACGATGCACGATGAATGATAAATACACGATACACGCACGCACGATACACGCACGCACGATACACGCACGTTGAATGATTGATTGACGACTGAACAACGAACGCTTTTTACACGATTCTCAAAGCTATTTTATTTAGAATAGTATTTAAAATTGATATGCATTTTCATTAAAGGCTATACTTGTAGCTGTTTTGCCGATACCACCATAATAGATAATATGCTATTTTGCCAGCTCAGATTCAAATAACTTAATTAAAGTCGGCTATTTTATAGGCACCGGAAATATTTGTGAACTTGGACAGAAGCTCATAACAATCAAAATATAGTGTCTTGATTTTGTTCAGCCTCACCCTGAGAGTTCAAGTTTACGGCAAACGAAGGCGAGACATTGTGTTCCGCGAAACTCTTACTAATTTTATTTCATACAGTTAAAAATCGAGATTTTATTTTTATGCATACAATGTCCGACGCATTATATCTACATAGACTGACTGGTTCTAGAAATTATTTTAACTAACATGTTTGATATAATTGATTGCAATAAATGAATGATCTATGTATTTTTACATCTATAATACTAAAATTACGAGGTCCAATTTGTCAGCCGTCATCGGGTAAAAACGACAAATCAAAGAATTCAACTCTATATATAACTAATATAGGACAATGATGTAGATTAAAAATTACACCACTCCAGACCCTTTTGTTTTCCACATAATTAATATTGCCAATAATTAACAAGTTCCGGGTCTAATCCGATACCGATACCAATAGTATATTCACCTGTTAGCTATTACCTTATATGTACGTTCCGCATTTGACAGGCGCACCACCAAACGGTGTATTTAGCATTTTGCATTTGGACCTTTTGTTTTCCAAATAATTAATATTTCCAATAATTGATAAGTTCCAGGTCGACGGGTTCAAACAGAAAGATTTGAAAGCAGAGAAAACTGTGTATCTTATAATCGACATGACTTTATCAGATGACAATACCAATTACTAAAATAAGGTTTAGGCATAGTTATATACTTTAATTCAGTCACGGACCCGCGATATCACGGGTGTGTACTTGTATTATATATTTTTTCACTTTGACGGATACATTTTATAAACTATTATATATGTATATATCTAAAAAATATTGTAAGCTGTTTTCGTTTTCACTACAAGCAGGGCAGAAATTATTTGATTCTTTTATCTTAACATTCACTGCAAATTTTTGTAGTTCTGTACATATATACTTATCAACAGGACATATTAGGTTATAATTTCACCAATAAATGAGTAGTTGAACAATCTTTAGAACGTGTCGGTTTTTCCTTGATATTGCCGAAAATCAGTGATCCGACTGACACAAGCGAACTGACATAACACCTGATTAAACAATCATAATTTCTTTTTTTAAGTTACAAAGTTCCTTATATTATCCATTGTTATCAGAATCGTATGTGTTAATTGAGAGCAAAAGATATTATTTTGTCCGAAAAATTTGATTCGTACAAATTAATTAGAACTACCTAAGAAAATGACATTTACTAAATAATTAGAAAATTAACATTTGTAATACCAAATACTTCATTATATACTTCTGAAACGAATTTTCGTCCTGAATATGCATGAAATGTTTGCCACTGGACGTTTAAACAACCACTGAATAATCAATCAAATTTTGCTCTCAGTAAAAATGACTTCAACAATATAAGACACAATTGGTGTCTGTTGTTTGTTTGTACAGTAAACATACTGAATGTGTTTATATTCCTTTCCAATTTCAAGTATGTAAGAAAATTCATACATATTTTCAAACATCTTGGCTGACACTTCAAATTTCTAGGAGGTATGATTCACGGGGTTTTACCTAAAACTCTTTGGGAAAATGCAATTTTTAATTCCAATTTGAAACCTAACGGTAATAGATATCCCAAGGGTTTTTTTAAATGCATGTCTAATTTGATAAGGAGATTTGAAAAATCTATCTCAATGGTATTTGAAATTATTCATTGCAATCATTTTGTGTCCGTCGTTGTCTTTCATACATATCAATGAATTGGTGTATCCACTGTTTGCTGTTCGTAATCTGTTGTTTATGGCAGTCAGGCCTCGCAATTGATTCCAAAATTTAAGCTCCCACTTAGGTAAATTAATGATCATTTATAGGGGAGAGGGCTATTTTTTTTTTCGATGCAAACATTATTTTCCTTCCTGAAAAAAAAACGCTTAACAATTTTCTATATGTTTTCATTAAATCATAAACCATTGCATATTAAATGATTTTTTTAAATTTAAAAACATATTTTTATGGTAAATATATCTAAATGTCTGGGTAATTTTCCTCTCTAAATAATTTTTTTTTCTTCATTTTTTAAGGTAATAGTGTTATCAGTTATGTAATTTGACACGTGTCTTATAGTTCAGTGATTTTCCGAAAAATTAACGAAAACCGGCACAGGCATTGTTCAATTATTATCAGTGATCTTTATTGATTAAATTTGAATATATGCATTAAATATCAATCTCAATCTAGATAAGAAATTTGTTTACACTGCATATCACTCTTTTAGTCCTTAGTAGCATATTATAACATATTAGTGCACTTATGAGTCCTTAGCCGTGTTTAGACGCACCATTTTCTGCTCTTTGGTTGGATTGTTGTCTCTTTGACACATTCTCCATTTCAATCCTCCATTTTATTCAATTAGTTGGTGATTCTCTTTATCTCTCTGTTTTATGTTTTTGCAGACAAAAACAATTCGCAGAATTCATCTAAAATAGCAGACATTAAACTCTTTCTTTTAAAAACTTTTAGCATTTTAACATTTTTTCGAGATTTAACCATTAGCTTAAGAGCATATTTCCCTTCTTTTTAGAAATTTGGCTTGATACCGTATGGAGATTTTTGTTACAACTATTATGAAGGATACACGACTTTTTTAACTAGATAAATATTCAACAAAAATACCGTTTTTTCTTAAATCAATTTCTTTTAACAAAAATAGAATTGTTACACAAATGTAGGAAGAACCCAATTTTGTAACGAAGATATTCCTTATCTCTTTACCGAAATCTGCATATCTTTATATTTTGAAACATAAAATGTTAAGGTTGTCTGCTCAAAGGACAGAAATGTCCAACAAACCGAAATATGAAGGAAATGTCGAATAATTCAAACCCATTTGTCTTTTAAATTTAGCACATGAAGATATAATTTTTAGCACATATACACATGTACAAATTGATTTTGTAAAAAAATCACTGTCGGTCTAATTTGAAAACTGTATCGCATCCCCATAAATGTCCTAAAGCTTTAAATGTCAGATCATGAGGGTCTGAATGGGGATTCAGTATTTCTGTATTCTATATTTTTAGGCAATTTGTTTTATAATTCGTTTTACCTTTTGCCGATCATTCTTTATTCCATATATTCCAGTACCTCATCATTTTCTTTACTATTTGTCTGGTTATTTTTTTGTATTTTTTATTTTTTTGTCTATAATTTCCTTCTATAAACCCCCATTCACACCCTCATGTATAATAGAAGACGATAAACATTTTAGTATACATACCACCCGTTGTCACTTTCACCTGACATACAAATCACATATTGTTATTACGGCCCGTTATTTCCACTTGGACACAGGACTTATATAATATATATATTACGTAATAATAACGGATATAGTAAATTCAGTAGAATATATCATGTATCAACGCACTGACTTCTTAAATGTATTTTGAACTGACAATTTTAAATAGTGTTTTTAGTTATTTTAAAACTAAGAATGAAAATCGGGAATATGTCAAAGAGACAACCACCCGAAAAGAGCAATTGACAGCCGAAGGCCACCAGTTATATTTGCTAATGTTTTTGTTTCGAATAAGGCAAAAGCCATTGTATTTTCAGAAAATCTCTAAACGGGTAATGAGAGTTTAGCGACCTTGACTTGCTAACAGCCCTAGCACTGTCTCTAAACATTGTCGAATTTAAGAGCCTATATCAATTAAGGGATATGCTACCTAGCTTTTAGAGTTTACAAAAATATACATTTCAGAACCAAATTTTGGCTTCTTTATATTTATACCAAAATTGAGTTCAAGGCAGTATTTTGTCGAAGAGAACAATTACCCAAAGTGCAACATGCGAGAAGAAGTTTCATTTCCCTTATTGTTTTTAGTGATGTGACTAATCTTTCGAGGTTACGTCACGGAAATATATCTTAAATGAAAAGGTGCAACTGGGTGCATCCCTAAAAAAAAATTAAAAAAAATGCTTTATATACTGACATTGAAACAAATATACTGCTCATAATAATTGCACATAATTTATGTAGACTTTAATTAAGATATCCCGCGTTTTATAAACCATCGCACTCCATTGCGCCAAAGTCGTCAGCTTGAGTTGTTCGTGGAGCGTTTTCACAAATTCTGGTATTAATACTTTGTTGTTTCCAGTTAATCACCATTTTGAATACGTGTTTTAAATATTTATATATTTAAATGATACTTGTCCACACATGAACATGTTGAAACTGGTTACGAGGTTTCAATACATATTCGTACAATCGTTCTTAAAGTTTTTGAAAATACGTGTTGAAGTTTTAATAACAAGAAAAAGATGTGGTATGATTGGGGATGAGACAACTCATCGCAAGAAATAAAATGACACAGAAGATTTCACCATAAGTCACCCAAAGGCCTTCAACAGTGAGCAATGAACACACCACAGTAATTATTTCATAAATTATCTCATACAATATGTTAAACAGACAATTTGTTAAAAAAAAATGAGGAAATAAATCAATAAAATATTCCTGTTGATACTATCTTTTGATTGAAAAAAGCTTCTGTCCAAGTTTGATAAAAAACCCAGGACAATTTATCAATCTAATAAGTGTTTTAAAACTTCTTGATACTATCTTATGATTATTAACAAGCTTCTGTCCAAGTTTAATAGAAATCCAGGATAGTTTAAGAAACGGTCATTAAAAGTTCAAAGACGCGCCGACGGAATGTAGGATCGCTTAGTCTCGCTTTTTCGACTAAAGTCGAAGACTCGACAAAAACATACAAATCAGATTTCTTTCTGACATACGGGCGCACTACGCTTTTTTATACGCCCGTCAATATTTTGACGGGACGTTTTATGGTATACAAATGTCCGGCGTCCGTCCGTCCGCATGTCACTCTGTAACTTGAGAACCGCTTATCCATTTCATGAAACTTAACATAGTTGTTTCTTATGAATTTTCGGAATTTACTCATATTTTTTGTGAAACCATTTGTATTTACACGCATCTTTGTCGGAATTAAAATAAAAACAAAACACTTATAAATATATATATTCCTTTTGTCTCCGTATATCTTACATAAACATTTTAACAAGCTGACCACACTCTTATATATAAGTTGGCGCACATCAAAGTCGTACGTGCTCCTATGGCAAACAATTTTGTTGCAAACGAAATGAAACAACAGCAAAATTATTTGTCCTTTTCATCATTTTAAATAAGAACAACACATTAATTAAATATTTGAAGCATAAATCTTTTCGATACAATTGTTTTAAATCACTTAAAATAAAAAAGATCGTCATTGTTTAATCAGTTGCTATATATATGTGTTATTTGGCACGTGTCAAACGGTTCATTGATTTTCGGCATATCAAAGAAAAACCGGCACGTGTCTAAATAATGTTGAATATCTCGTTTATTTATGATTATTTTTCTGTAAAATTTGAAATTTATGCATTAAATATCAATCTCTAACATGATATATAAAAATAACAGCACTCCTTTTATTCCTTAGTGGCATTGTATAGTCAAAGCCTTAGTGCACTAAGGATTTCTTAGCAGTGTACCGAAAAAAAACCAACATCCGTCATTCTTTAATAATCATAGAAGGTTAACAACTAGTTTGTTTCCCGGCCGTTATTGAAATTCTTGACAATACCTTAATATTTGTATGTTCCGAAGGCATACTGAATGTTTTACGGAGGGGACCAACCTAGTTTGACAGTAACAACGTACTATTGTGAATTATTTTTCGGATAATAATCTTTTAGACATACATTAAAAACGGTGTCATTGATAGGCAACCATGAACACAATGAAAAATGAATACGTGAAAGTGTTCCATGTTTATTCCATTCAAGTAAAGACTTGTTATGATAATACCATATATTTAACTAATTTATAAAAAAAAAAACATAAAACAAGATTATATCTTAAACTTGTAAATCCAATTTCAAGTTTTAAAAGTTACTCAATTTAAAATAATACATGATATATTTGCGTGATCTTATATTTGTTTAATTAAAATAATGCATTCAAATACATGTAATGTTTATTTTTATTCAATTTTCCACAAAACATTTTAGCTTAGTTTAAATGAAATTCAGAACAGAGAATCTCAAACACTGTTGAAGAGAATATACATATTCGTGTTAATTCGCCTCAGTTTAATTTGTTAATTCATGTTTGACATTTAACATTTTAATCCGCAATCCACATTTACCCGACAATCTTGTATATATATTTTCTCAATGAAATAACATAACGTGCATGTGACCATCAGAAACTAAGACAAAAATGATATTTATAATTGTATTTATCAAAACTTAAATATTTCGAAATATCTTAGTAGCATAGGAATTTGCCAAATAAGCGAAGAATTATATTCTACCTAGGATTTACAACCAAGGATTTGTATAGTTTCTTTTCAATAAAATATTGTTGGTGTTTTTGGCGACTATAGCAGCAACATTGCCGTTATTAAATAAAAATATTAAATTTTCGCTATCTGATAATTATAGCCGCGGGTTAAAATGTTCATTAAAATGTATAATATTATACTACAATGGGCATTTTAGAATGGCATGAAGTTCATCTTCAATAGTAGAACTACAACACATGTCATCTCGTGGACTTCTTTTCTTTCATACTTTCCAGTTTCTATTTTTTTAGTGGAGCTACCCCACATTTAAATTTTGCAAAAACACATTTGTTTTTAATTGACAGAATATTTTTAACAAATACCAGTTGGCCAACAGTATATTTTTAAGTCCATTTTCGCTCTGTTGAATAGAAATTCCAATTTTAACTCTTCTGTCGTAGAAATGTCAATATCATATTATTGTTTGTACGTACAACATGTATCCTTATATCAAAATGTGTCAGTCCTAGCCAAGATTCACCGAATAATCACAAAATCTTTACAGATGATAAAATATTTACACAAAAAGTCATGAATCTGTATGAACGTTATGTACGATGAAGTTAATTAAGAGTCTACAAGAAAATAAGTATGACTGTAAATTTTATTTAAAGTCGGAACCGATACATATATATTATATATATATACATATACTTTAACTGCTCTATAACCGACTATCATATAAAAACCGCAATGTATGAACGTTACACAATTAGAGATGAACGTTTCACAAATGCACGTTATCTGATCTACACAATTATACACGATTGACGAACGCACGATACACGGTTAAGAATGAATGATGGATGAATGCACGATACACGCACGATACACGGTTAAGAATGAATGTTTGATGAGCGCACGATACACGCACGATACACGCACGATACACGATTAAGAATACACGATGCACGCACGTTACACGGAAAATACACGGAACGATGAATGATGAACGCACGATTGGTACACGCACGATACACGCACGATGCACGCACGCAACACGCACGATACACGATGAACGCACGGAATAATGGTCAGTTTGAATTTTAGAAGGTCTGTAATATGCACATATAATAATATAGAATAATCCTAGTTGCACTAGTTAAGTCCAAATTTACTTCTGATATATTCCATTAATTAGACTTTAAATCATATTTTTGTCTACTCAAAATTCCTGACGTCTGTCATGATCAGGTTCAATAACTCAATATAACAAAAGTCCTTATACACTACCGACTGAACAACATTGTCCCAACCACAAAAAAAATAGTGCTTTATTTGGAATTTTATGTTCTCGCCAGTTTCAGCTTAACTAATGATTCTATAACCAGTAGATAGTCGCGACTTTCAAATGTTCGGAAGAGGCTTTAACCTGGGTAGTGGTAGTGCTATGCTTTTTACAATTTGACCATCTCTGGGGCGTAGGGACCTGAATGTAGAAGCATTAAAAATTTTGTTTAAGAGAACTTCCGTGTAATATATGCGTCACTCCACCACAACATTTTTGGCTGCTTTGTCTGTCGGTACGAACACAAATCATTTTGTGAGCTTTGAGTTTATATATTATTCTAGAAAAGGGCATATTATGAACCATTTTATTAATTTCAGAATTGTATTCAAAATGAAATGTACGAATATCAACAATATTCATAATGATATTTAAATAACTGTCTTAGAGAATTTTTATCAGATTTTTCACGTTTACACCAATTTTTACAGTTGGTAGAGAGAGCGAGCGTCTTTATTGACCATTTTCAGCTTCATATTTGGTGGTCGAATTGTCTTTTTAAAAAAGCATTTTCCTTTAATGCACTTAAGTCTAAGTGGCCATGGACAGCTACAGCTTTTTTCAAGGGAGAACCTCATGGAAATCCTCGGAATATTGTCATAAACAAAATATGGCTCACATGAAAAAGGACAACATATGATTTCTGAAAAATAAGGCAAGCTAATCATGTTCTGCATGCAGCATTTGTCCTATTGTCTTGTCGCCATAGCCAGTAAAAGAATTAATATGGTTGGGTGACGTAAAACATAAAGAGACTCTAAAAAAAAGACCAGTTTGTGATATCGAATAGATTACATTTGTAACATTGATGTCGATACTATAATAGGGACAAAATAATATATAGTCTAAACCTCGGAGTAGTTTCCTTGGTATATATGTATAGTTTTGCGCCCTTTCTAACTGAGAAGACATAATACAAGAGTTAGGACTTATGTATGTATCAGTTTTCATGAAAGAAACAGTATACTTTTGAGACGCTTGTGTGACTTTTGTCATATGTTCTCAACATTAAATGATCTATGGGACCAAACTTGTCATCAATATCGTCGACTGAGAAGAAATTGCGTCTCTTGATATCGTGTCAAGAGAAAATTTAACTGTGATACCCACTTTTACTAAATTAACTTTTATGAGATTTATTTCATCAAAGTTTTACCACTTTTCATTATAATGTCGAGAACTTCACACAGAAATTTAATAGAAAACTCGATAACAATATCTTTAAAGACAGACCAGGTAAAAAAGCCTTACATTTTAATTAAAGTATATCACGAATCTTGATAACAAAGTATTAATCAATTCTGAAATAATTATCGATCTTTATCATAGATTTTATTAAATCTTGTTGAAAGGAGTTACAAGTTTGGCTTGTCAAATTTGACAGCTCGTTGTTTAAAAAGTCTTATTTTGTAATAATTAGGTGAAATTGAAAGTTGATAATTGTAGTTTAGTCTACATTTTTGTATATCATAACACAAATTACCTTTTTCTCTAAAGCAAAGTTAAACCAAGCTGTAAACAGTATAAACAACGAAGGAGAAGTTTTTAAAAAGGAGCACTAGCTATAAAATTCATGTCCACCGAATTGACTCAAATTCTCATATTACATTAATAACCATGTAATACATTTATCCAAATTAGAAAAGAGTCTAGAATAAAAAAAAAATACAGGACCTGAGCCCCCATAATATTTAGCTCCGTTTCATGTGTATTTTAGTCTTGACTCCATCTAATTAACTATCCAGTTGACCTCCGCAGACTGGCCTCTGATGGTCATATAACTTTTATATAAATAGAAATAGAAAGCGAAATCGTGCACTTGGATTTTTCTAGGTCTGTTTAATTTCATATTGTAGATTTATCATATATGTTTATCATCTTTTTTTTTTATCTGTATAAGAATAAAATTGAGAATGGAAATGAGGAACATGTCATAGAGACAATAAGCCGACCAAAGGACATACAACACACACCCGAAGAATGATATTTTGTGGATTGAATCAGTCCATCAAATGATTTACCTTTGTTGTTTCACTTTCAAAGTTGATATTCTTTTCCTTTAGATAACCGAACACGCACAATGCATGCGTTATCCATCTCTAGCTAAGGGGTTAAGTTGAAGTTCATATGAATACTGATTCAATGAGGTCGAATTATTCACTTGCATCTCAAAATGTTTCTTTTGACTGTCTATAGTAATCGTATGTTGACCACTAAACGTTTTAGTTCTTTATTGTTGAAGGTCGTATGTTGAACAATTAATATTTTAGTTGCCTATGTCAAGACCGTATGCTGACCACAAAATGTCTTTTGATTGTCCTCTAGCTGTTGAAGGCTGTATATGTTGACCTCTAACTGCTTTACGATTGTTTTAATCGTTTGGTTTGTGACATGTACTCCACATATGAATATAGGAACCGGGCTGAAGTACGTCCATTATTCATTATTCAAAATTCAATAATGAATAATGAAATAGTTCACTATTCAATGTTAAGTGATGAATAATGAATAATGAAATAGTGTATGCTTCATTATTCAAGTTGAATCGGTGAACAGTGAAATTAAACATAAAAAATTACTGTGGTACTATAGCTTTATTCCGTATTTCTAAATTCGTCATTTTGGAGTTATCTAACAAATATTGAAATAATATCAGAACAAAAAATAAAAACACTCTTTAAATTTAATTTGATTTATTTATCTAGTTTCGGAGGATAAACTAGCGGGGTTTCCTAACTATTTTTAACAGAAATTCCTTGGTTTAATGTATGGACGACCTGATTACCAAAACATATATATATATAAATTAAAATACCCTACGTTGCCTTTTTTTCTTTTCTATGGACCATTGCTATAGTACGGAGCCCCGCTAGGGACATGCAAAGAAAAAAAAATATATTGTGCGCACAAAATAATATATTGTGCGCACAAAATAATATATTGTGCGCACAACTTAAATATATTGTGCGCACAAAATAATATATTGAGCGCACACAATAATATATTGTGCGCACAACTTAAATATATTGTGCGCACAACTTAAATATGTTTTGCGCACAACTTAAATAATTTGTGCGCACAACTTAAATATATTGTGCGCACAACTTAAACATATTGTGCGCACAATATAATATACTGTGCGCACTAAAATAATATGGTGTGCTCCCAAAATTAGGAAAACAGTTTTCACTTGACCATAACCTCATTTTACGTGATCGTGTTGTGTGTTCGTGGTTTAGACAAAATCTCAGATACCAAATGCAAAAGTTCTTCTATATTTGGTTGAATTGAACGATTTTAATGTCTAAATGTCCACTTCACAGGTGTCATCTGACCTTGACATCATTTTCAGGGTTAAGTGCTCCGGCAAAGTAAAATGTTTGTGTTTTGGTGTATTTCTCGGATACTATCAGCATTTAGTTAGATATATATTTGGGGTATGGAATGTTTGTATGGTGAAATTGTCTATCTTGCAACTATATTAATCTGACCTTGATTTTATATTTATGGTTCATTGGTCCATGTTATTTGATTTTTGTTTGGTATGTTTTTCAGAAACTATAAGGAATAAATTAACAATATTTGTTTTATGGAATGATTGTAATGTACATGTATGTATATTTGGCTGGTCGGTATCATCTGGCCTTGACTTTGTTTTCATGGTTTATTGGTTAATGTTAAATATCTCAGAATTGGTCTATTTTTCAGATACGATGATAAAGGTATAGTTTAACTATGTTTAATGTACAAAATAATTATAAGGCGCGCAAATCATATAAGGTTTGTTTCTCAGATACATTTGGTTCTTCAATACAGCAAGAAAAAATCCAGCACCCAAATGCGTGCTTCAGTTGGCATATAAACAAAAATATGGACTAGTTCAGTGATAATGGACGTCATACTAAACTTAACAGTTGTTTCTCGTTTCTCGTTTTTTATATAGATTAGACCGTTGGTTTTCCCGTTTGAAAGGTTTTACACTAGTAATTTTGGGGACCCTTTATAGCTTGCTGTTCGTTGTGAGCCTAAGCTATGTGTTGAACACCGTACCTTGACCTATAATGGTTTACTTTTATAAATTGTGACTTAGATGGAGAGTTGTCTCATTTGCACTCATACCACCTCTTCCTTTATCTATCCAAAGTATATACAAGAAACTAAAATTAAAAATCATACAAGACCAACAAAGGCCAGAGGCTCCTGACCTTGGATAGGCACTAAAATGCGGCGGAGTTAAACATGTTTTGTGAGATCTCAACCCTCCTTTTATACCTCTAGCCAATGCAGATAAAAAAAAACACACACACACAGCAATACCGACAGTAAAGAAGCCCATGTCCGTTGTCAGAATAGGTAACAAATGAAACTTAACAAAATGACAATGATACATTAAATAACAAGGACTACTAGCAGTTCCTGGAATGCCAGCTCCACACCTCAATTAAACTGATTGAAAGATTAATATGTTTTAATCATATGAATATCAGGTACAATCCTTCGCGTTAGGGGTTGAGTATCATACCATCATTAAAATATATATGAGAAGAATATGACCCGTATTTGTATGAGCTATGGTGTATATGTATATAGTTGTCTCTTTGTCAATCGCATCGATCACGATCAATCAGGCCACAAGGTTTTGAATAAATGATACCCCAAAACGTACCATATTTGAAAAAAATGAATCATAATTGTTTCGTTTGTTTTCAAAATATTCCACTGAGGAATTTCATTGACTATTCCTAAATTGTTTCGTAACATTTCAATTTCATAATGTATACGAACAACATACTGTAAAATTTTATTATGAAATCGATCAAAAATATCTATACTACAAGTGACCTCTTGTCCTCTCTTCTATAATATTAATCAGAATGAAACTATAACTTGACCTGAAACATTTGTATACAACGCTTAAACATTTAAATCATAATAAGCATACTGTTCTATGTCGGGAGCTTGTTATTCAGTGATTGTCGTTTATTGGTGTGGTTCATATCTGTTTATCGTTATACATTTATATATAGATTGCTGTTTGGTGTGAGCCAACGCTTCATGATGAAGACCGTATTATAACCAACAATTGTTAACTTTTAATAAATTATGACTTGGATCGAGAGCTGTCTCATTGGCACTGATATTGCATCTTCTGCTTTATATATGTACCCAGTTTTATCTTTATTTGAACACAACTTCATGGTGAATTTCTTAGACTGAACACACCGTCACATTTCAATAACGAACAGTACATTTTGGAACCACATAATTCATTGAAGTTGGTGACACTAAAACTTCATCATAAACTATAACCAAAACATTTACAATAAACAAAAACGGACGGATGAACGGACGTAAAGACTTTTAAATATAATGACCATCTCTATCGTCGAACAGGGTAACAACATCGTGAATTGAGTAACATGTCAGTCTTGAGTCAATGAACATAAACAAAATCTTGAGCTTAATAGACATAAAGTATAAAGCATAAGTGCAAAAAAAGTACTTTTTTTAATATTTGTTACAAGAAAACAGGTAAAGCCATAGTATCAAAGTCTACATAAGTTCGATAGTTTTCTCGCTCTTTTGCCAAGTCTGTTTCAAACAGTTCCAATAAACTCGGATATAAAGTGGAGGCTTCCAACGCATTTGTTGGTAAACCAAGTGGCAGACGAAATAAACGTAACTTCTTCAGTATTCCTGTCAGGAGTTGATACAAATGCAGTGATGAATATTTCCATATATTCTAGCCCCATTTCAAAAGAAAACCTTATGCATTTCTCCATTCTGTCACTTTGAAAAGGAGATATTGAAAACCCGTACCATGTGTAAGGTCAAAGAATTTAACGCATACTATATTATTTTGTGCGCACAATATATTTAAGTTGTGCGCACAATATATTTAAATTGTGCGCACAATATATTATTTTGTGCGCACAATATATTTAAGTTGTGCGCACAATATATTTAAATTGTGCGCACAATATATTTAAATTGTGCGCACAATATATTATTTTGTGCGCACAATATATTATTTTGTGCGCACAACATAATTTTTTTTCTTTGCATGTCCCTAGCAGGGCTCCGTACTATAGATATAACTGGTTGATTGTGCAGCAATGATTATTAGGAGGGTTATGCCAAAATACGCGTGAAAATTAAGAAATTGCCAATTTTAAATAATGAAACGGATATTTTTAATAATGGAATAGACTGCTGTGATCCTTCAGCCCTTAATTACAGAAATACCTTATACCTCATTCGAAAGGAACAAAAGGTATATAGTCAATATGTTTCGCAACGCATATTAGAGGAGTATCGAAGGGCCTTAATCTCGAAATACGCGTGAACATTAAGAAATATCTTATTCTGAATAATGGAATGGACTGCTGCAACCCGTCAGCACCTAATTAATAAAATATTTATATACCAAATTAAAGCTGAATGATAGAGAAATAAACTGAGTATAAACAATATGTGCCACAATGACCATTAGAGGGGTTACGGAGGACCAACATGCCAAAATGCGCGTGAAAATTAAGAAATTGCCAATTTTGAACAATGAAATGGATATTTTGAATAATGGACTGCTGTGACCTTTCAGCCCCTAATTTAGGATCAAATTATACACCAAATGAAAGCTTATTGATAGAGGAATAACTGATTACCATTAATAAAATTGGCTATCTCTTAATTTTAACGCATATTTTCGCATTTAGGTCCTCCGTAACCCCTGTAATGGTCATTGCGGCACATATTGTTTATATTCAGTTTATTCCTCTATCAATAAGCTTTAATTTGATGTATACATTGCCTTGATTAAGGGCTGACGGCTTGCAGCAGTCCATTCCATTATTCAAAATTAGCTATTTCTCAATGTTCACGCGTATTTCGTTACTCCTATAATCTCCGTTGCGGAACATATTGACTATAAACCTTTTTTTCTCTCTTGATAAGGTTGCACTCCACAGTTCGAAAATAAAATTAAAAATGAGCCACAAAATGTTTTATCATCTCCTATTCCTGGATTTCTAATACATTAACCTAACTGTTTGTGTTGTACATGTGCATATGTATATAATCCGTATCTTCCATAAAGTTGATTTTACAAAAGTTAAAAGGGTGAAAAATAATTCCTTTTATGTGTATCCATGGCGACATTCTGCATTTATTTACCATAAAATATTGCAAAAAGGGGGGGGGGGGGAAACATGTCACATATCCCCCCAAAATTTGGATCAAACTAGAATTTCAATGCCTTTGAGTGATACCTTTTTAGAAACTGTTGCAATTAATCTTTCTCATGATCAAATAAAAAATGGGTGTCTTTCGCCCCATTTTTTCGTAAAATCCAATCACAAAGTCAGTCGTGCGATAAAAAGTTAGAAAAAAACATTACAATAATTGCCGGACCAATGTATGGTAGGGAAATGCAAAAACGGACTGTCATACAGAAAACAACCTATATTACATACATTACATAACCTTGATGTTCATATAAATCCAATACAAAGGCGACTTTAATACTCAGCTATCCAAAAATGAATTTTATTGCACACTAGCTCTCATATTTGAAAGGGGTCAAAATGCGAAACTACACACCTAACTGTGGAGTGCTACCGAGGTATAAAGTATATCTGTAATTAGGGGCTGAAGGGTCCTGGCAGTCCATTCATTATTCAAAATATCCATTTCATTATTCAAAATTGGCTATTTCTTCATTTTTACGCGTATTTTGGCATTTAGGTCCTCCGTAACCGTCTAAATAAATGGTCATTGCGGCTCATATTGTTTATACTCCGTTTATTCCTCTATCAATAAGCTTTAATTTGGTGTATAATTTTTTCCTTAACTAGTAGCTGAAGGGTAGCATAGTCCATTCTATTATTCAAAATATGCTATTTCTCAATTTTCACGCGTATTTCGATATTTTAAAAGTCCTTCGTTACTCCTCTAATATCCGTTGCGGAAAATATAGACTATATATCTTTTGTTCCTCTCTTAATAAGCTTTTGAATGAGGTATACGGTATATCGATAATTTAAGGCCAAGGGTCACAGCATTCCATTCCATTATTCAAAATATCCATTTCATTAATCATTGGGTATTATTTAATTTTCACGCGTATTTTCGCATTTAGGTTCTCCGTAACCCCTCTAATGGTCATTGCGGCACATATCGTTTATACTCAGTTAATTCCTCTATCAATAAGCTTTAATTTGGTGTATACATTGCTTTGATTGAGGGCTGACGGCTTGCAGCAGTCCATTCCATTATTCAAAATCAGCTATATCTTAATGTTAAAGGGTATTTCGATGTTTAGGTCCTTCGTTACTCCTCTAAATGCGTTGCGAAACATATCGACTATATATCTTTTGTTCCTCTCGTAATCAGCTTTCGAATGAGGTATAAGGTATAAGGTATATCTATAATTAGGGGCTAAAGGGTCACAGCAGTCTATTCCATTAATCAAAATATCCATTTCATTATTCAAAATTGGCTATGTCTTAATTTTCACGCGTGTTTTGGCATATAGGTCCTCCGCAACCCCTTATGGTCAATGCGGCACAACCGACTTGTCATATGTCTATAATTAAAGGATGAAGAATAGAAAAGGTCCAGTAGAGTATTTCAATTTTGATATATGTTTTGTTATTCAGGTCGTCCATGCATTGAACCAAGGAATTTCTGTTAAAAATAGTAAAAAAGAAGTTTTTAAATAGAAAACCAACTAGTTTATCATCCGAAACTAAATAAATAGATAAAATTCTAAAGAGTTTTTTATTCTATTTTCTGATATTAATTTGAATATTTGTTAGATAACACCAAAATGACGAATTTAGAAAAATGGGATATAGCTATAGTGTCACAGTCATTTTTTTAATTTTTATTTCACTATTCACCGCTTCAATTTGAATAATGAAACATATAAACTATTTCATTATTGATTTCATTATTGATTTTTTAACATTGAATAGTGAATAGTGAACTATTTCATTATTCATTATTTTTTAATAATGAACTATGAATAATGGGCGTACTTCAGCGCGGTCATATAGGATTGTGTTCACGAACGTCGTAGGTTGACTTATGCATGTCTTTTGCCTGTCTAATTTTGCAGGCCATATATGGGTCATTTTCAAAAAATGTCGAATTTTCAGTACACCCATGCGAAATTTTTTATTTCTAATGGTAATTTCAGTTGTAATAGTTTAAATGAAAGCTTGTCGGATTTGTGATTCAGAACATTAATAATAAACACACCTTACATCTATTTTGATAAGATTAAACTGCATTTAAGTCCGATTTTGGGGGTATTTCTGTGCGTACATTGTCAGAAAAACACATTTCAAATGATTTTTTTTCCGATTTTCTGATCGCCTTGATATCTGCAAAAGGGACTTTTTAAGAACGTTTATTATAATTCTAACGAAAACACTGTGTATCATCGCCACCGGAAATTGGGTACTAACGAAGCGGAGAGAAATAGAAAAAAAAGTAAACAAGTTAAGAATTCATTCAATTTAAAGCATTTCCACTCATTGGATGAAGGTGCCGCTTAAGAAATGATTTTCTGATATATATTTCTTTAAATTATTAGGCAGATAAGTACAAAATTAATACAAGATTGTGTGTAATACTCCAAAACTTGCCACTTAGTACCGGAAAATTTCGAGGTCCATCGTCCTCTGTCGCCCCATTTTCAAGATATTGAACTGTTTTTCATTATTTTTCCAGACACGTTTTTAGATTATTATAGTGTGGCATCATATTTACTGACATTTGTTGTCAAAAACATGTTTTTTAAAGAATATGGACAAAAACATTGTTTGTTTGTTGTACGGCGAATTGCAAAATAACAACTTTTGTCTGTACGGCGTCTTGCAATATATTATAATTTTAAGAGGAAATTAATCACTGTTTAAATAATATCAAGTGACGATATTTTGTTGATATCAAAGCTTTACAGGCTTACAAATATACAAAATGTTTTACTTATCAAATATTATTAAATATACATTGTATGCCGTTAATTCAGTTCAGAAGGCCTCGTTGCGTACCGCTTTTAGATTTTGTACAAAAGGTTTTTTTCAACCATATTATCCTAAATACATTTATATATCGTTATACTACTAACGACTGTTGTCTTATTTGTTGTTAGGTTGAATTGTGTAAGTTCAATAAAATAAACCGTCCATTCATCTTTTGTTGGTGCTAGCTTTTTTTATGAATAAAAACAGTGGAGATGTGGTATGATAGCAAATAAGATAACTATTCATCAGGATAAAATAAAGTGTATGCAAGCAATTATGCTATCGTACGGCCTTCAACAACGAAAACTCGTACCTTATAGTCGGCTATAAAAATCACCGACAGAAAAATATGGGAGGACTCAACAATAAAACTAACGGCCTAACTTATATACAGTGTAACAAAACAATTTATGAAAACAACAAATAAGATAGAGATGAAGCAACGACAACCACCGAATCACAGGATCGAGAATTCGGACAGACAAAATTAAGAAAATACTTTGTTTTCATCGAAAGTAAGGAAAAACAAATCGTGAATTGCATTTCGAATTCATTTTCTTGTCAGTTTCGTTTTGAAAATATATAATTTATATACATCTTAAGTGCTGTCAAGCAAATGGTATTTCTATCAAATGCATTAACCATTTTATCTAATGCATAATTAGATTAAGGAAAGGGGGTCCGTTAACAAGTTAACAACAACTCGATTTTGGCAAAAACAGTTAACAACAAATTTTATTAAATATTGATAAGAGTTAACAGCAACTTTAATTACCATTTTTTCCAAACGAACCCAAAAGCAATGAAAAGGGGAAGTGCAAAATTATCTTCAATGTATTCAAAAGTTTGAAAACCACTGTACAAAGTCGCAGAAATGCCAAGCTCCATAAGGAATCTTTTATAAAGCTGACTAATTTTCAGAAGGCACACGCAAGTACCATATTTTTTTTATTGACACATGGACAGACAATTGAACGGATGGAAAAGCAGACGGAGTGATCGACTCCAAGAAAAAGGACTATGTCATGAATAATCGAAAATGCTTCAAACAGCAAAAGGGAGGCTTCTTCTGGTTATGTTTATTGTTGAGTAAATGTTTTATGTCAATCAGTCGTAATAAACTTGGGTTATCGTCATGACGTAGGAAAGTGTAACAAACAGTTAGAATGAGTGAATACTATAGGGCGTGAACATTATCTTTTTTTATGGCGGGAGCTCTTTTAAATTATGGTTACATCTCAGTCAGAGTATTCATACGACTCATTGCTTACATGATTTTATTAAAAGGAATTACGAAGGTTTACTCATTTTTATTTTAAATCATCAAAACTAGTGTATAAATCAGAAAGTAACATGTAAGGTGTCACAAGTTGAAGCGCTCTTTCATCTCCAAGTCCCAATTAAGAACTCTGAGCTGATATAAAAAAGCCTTGGTCCATCTTTACATTTCTGAAGTCTTAGACTAGCAAATTTGACATCAATTTGAGAACCAAGTCCTCATTTTTCGGCCTCTTCTACCAGGCCACACTGTTCAGTTATTTTACGAATTGCAAAATGAAAAGGTACTTTATTTTCCACGATTCCGTCCAGGTACTAAGGGTCAATATAACTTATCAAACATTCCACATACTTCTGAATTATTTTCATCATAGGACTGACCAGGGTTTTAGCTGGATAAGAAGTGGCCTTTCCTTTTAACGTTTTTGATACATAACAAATAGAAGGCAGATATCACTACATTGGTTAGACGTATAAAGAGGGGTATGAGATATCCCTAAACATGTTTAACACTGCCGCATTTGTGGCACCTGCATGACCCAACTTGAGTCTGTAACCTTTGCTACATTTGTATATAGTCTTGTATTTATTTTATTTTTTAAATTTTGGTTCATTTACATGTTTCAAGAAACAAACATTGAACTTCTACCCCCTTTTTGTAGTTAAATGATTGATCACTTAGGAGACAGCTTCGGGTATATCAATACACAGTTACAAGTTTAGTTTCGCATTATAGCCATGGTGAATTTTCTAAATATGAAAGTTTTTATACAATTGAATTGATTTTTAGATAGTTGAATAATAATATAGCCTTCCTAGTGAGTTTATATGAACATTTAGATTGTTTTTAACATGTTTTAGAAGCCATTTTTCAGTTTGAACGTCCATACGTTCCTATCCGTACCGCCATAGATTTAAAAATTTTGTATTGTTTTTCAACAAAGATTTGACGCTCGATCTTTTCAATTCAATTTTATGGAAAAAAAACCAGCAGAAATGCATATATTTTTTTACCTTTTGATAGATATATGTCTATGGTTTCAGGAAAGGTTTCACTCTTATTGATTGACATTTTCCTTTGGACCAAATTTTTTAGATCTTTGTGACATGTTCAACCCCCTATCTTGCAATATTTGGTATCAAATAAATGCTGATTGTTGCCATGGTTACACAAAAAAAGATTATATTTCACCATTATTACTATTGGAAATCAAATCTATGGACGATTCTCTTTCCATAAATATACACATGCATAACTCAAATAGTAAGCCTTATTTATTAGGAAGGAAGGGAAAGAGGGTGTTTAAAAATTATGAGTGTCAATTCTATTTTTTTCCTATCTGTGAATTGACACCCCATCCTAGTTTATAATCTTCTCGTTGCGTTGGGTAGTTTCTTCTATTTGGTCGGGCTTCTGTTTCTTCGACATTTTCCTCATTTCCATTCTCAATTTTATCAAGGATTTACTATACTCAAAGATTTTTTACTTTGCGGAAGCAACGTAAAAAAAGGAATGGACAGCAAATTTTCATGTGATTCTTGTAAATAACAGTTAAGATCAGTTAACAGAGAAAATAATGTCAAAAACAGTGAACACTTTAAGTATTAAGTAAAATTAAAACTGTTCAATTTCAAATAAACAGCTAACAACATTGCAAATTTTAACAAAACAGATTACAGACAAATTTATCAGTCAAATAACAGTTTTAAACAAATTAAAACCTTGAAAAAGACAAAAACAGTTTAACATAAAAGGGTAACCCCACCACCCCACACACCCCTTAAATATTTGAACTTAATACTTTATTTTCTTTGAAAGGACGGTAAATAACTATTCTAAAATTAGCAAGTTGCCATACAGTTAAAAACAAGTTGCCATACAGTAAATTTGTCAACACGGGCAAGTTGCCGTACACTAGACTTTTTTTTTCATGGTCTATATTCTTTAAAATACATCTTTTTGACAACAAATTTCAGTAAATATGATGCCACACTATAATAATCTAAAAACGTGTCTGGAAAAATAATGAAAAACAGTTCAATATCTTGAGAATGGGGCGACAGAGGACGATCGACCTCGAAATTTTCCGGTACTAAGTGGCAAGTTTTGGAGTATTACACAAAATCATGTATCAATTTTGTACTTATCTGCCTAATAATTTAAAGAATTGTATATCAGAAAATCATTTCTTAAGCGGCACCCTCATCAAATGAGTGGAAATGCTTTAAATTGAATGAATTCTTAACTTGTTTACTTTTTTTTTCTATTTCTCTCCGCTTCGTTAGTACCCAATTTCCGGTGGCGATGATACACAGTGGAAAAATCGTAGCTTCTTTATCATTGTATGTAACAGATTATCTACAAACTAAATTCAATCAGCGTACAGGAGGTTCATGTCTATCCTGTTACCGCTACTTAAATCAGTCGTTAAATTATTCTCCCTGTGAATATTGAATCAGTCAGTGTTGATTTCAAAAATGCAAAGTTATCTTTACATTTAAAACGCCTCGTTTCTTGAACGACAGTGTAGAGAAAAGAAATTTCAAGACATTTAGTGAAAAAAATAGAGCGTACTTTTTTTCATGTCTATGCTGTTACCAACCATTTTGATTAATTACACTAACAGTATGGTTGTAAAAAGTGCAATAACGTGTTGGAAACCAAATTCACAATAGAAAACCATAATCACTTCACCAAAGGGAGTAGTTATTTTACAACAGCAATCAAAAACGAAGAAATTTGTCTATCCTGTTCTGTCTATCCTGTTACTATGGTTGCTATGGTTACAGTAACAGGATAGACAATTATAGACAAAAACGTCGTTAAATTTTTTATCTTAACATGTAGGTGGAAAACGAATGAAATATTTCATTGTTTGAACTCATCTTAAGGTTATAACGTCTTAATCTTCCCAATTAAGCATTTGCAGGTGCAATACTGATATCGGTAACAGGATAGACAAAAAGGTAACAGGATAGACTTTTATATAGTGATATATCAGAAACGTACGTTCCTGTTACCAACGAAATAAAGAGAAAAGTAAATTAACTTATGAGGGATTTACTTGATGTTGGGTTTATTTGAAAGGGTGAAAAAAGGCCGAACAATATAAATTGCTATCTTAGACTTGCATTACTGGTGGTAATTTTTACAACCTTTGAAAACCAATTTTTAGAGCCATTTTTCAGTACAACCTAGAAAATTGGCAAATAATCTATTATTTTACAGAATGAATATATATAGAAGTTTATTCTCTTGAAAACCATCTAATTGGTAACGTAAAACAAGCTTAACATTTTTCTAAACCTTTTCTTAATAACCCAAAATTTCTTTTGAAAATGGTAACAGGATAGACAAAATATTGTACCACCGATCAAAAAATGTTTCAAGATATTCTTGTATGACATCATTAAGATTGCATCTTTTAATATGTTGTTCTTAAAGTACTGTTTGTTTTGATTTGCTTATGTAGAGGGTTGTTTGAATAAGTAATTTTTAATAAATTTTTCAATTTCAAAATTCGACATTTTTTGAAAATGACCCATATGTTAACCCCTGAACGTCTTTTGTTGTCTATTGTTGAAGGCTGATTGTTGACCACAAAATGACTTTTAATTGTCTTCTGTTGAAGGCTGCACATTTACCTCTACCTACTTTACGATTGTCATTGTCGTTCAGGTTTTGTGTCATGTACCCTACATCTCCATATTTGTCAATAATAACTGACACATGACGTTGGCGAATTGCATTTTTTTTTCTAATTTATCGTTAATTTGAATTCGTTTTATTGCCAACAATGCCAGCCTGTATGTTAGATGAAGATATAACAAAGCAATTTTAATTTCAAAAGTCGAAAGTCTATAATCACTCAAATAATACGTTACATCTGATTGAGCTATATGATATTAAATGGCATATTCTGTAATGTTAGTGTTTTGATCATTAATAATAATATTGATAAATATTAAAGACAAAAGTTAAACTAATTTGTTTGTCAGAACATTCCAGATAAACATATGATATCATTTCAAATTTCGATTGACAATATAATATCCATAAATTTTAAAGTCAAATAAATGCATAACTAATCTATCTATACGTATTTTTGGCAATAAAAGAGAGAGTATTATAGTCTATCTATTCAATCAATTTCTGATAACAGATACGACATTGATATTTTTATATCCATTGATAAAAAAATATACAAAAAAACTGATAAAGTTTCGTTTTGTAATAACTAACCTCAGTAGATCAGTGTCAAATAACTAACTTCTGACAAAATAAATGTGATAGTGTTCCCTCCATTCATTGCCATAACGAAAAGACTTGGTGAAAACTCCTTAACCAAGATCGTTTAACTTCATTTTACCTAAATTGTACTAAGCACTGAAGGAGCCAATGTTTGTCATTGACATTAAACGTGCATTGGGGAAGACGATTATAACACAGTTGTTTCATTGTAACCAATATACGTAATACATTTTTTTTCCTGTCATTCCTTATGCATTTAGCTGTTAGAGAGACATAATAATGCAATATATGTTTCTGGCTGTTACAATTTTAAACTTTCAAAATTAAACATTATTTGCAATACTGATGTAATTAGCACAGGCATCGTGCTAAAAGTCATGTTAACAGCGTGAAAAAAGGTAAAAAAAGTAACACTTTATATAATTGTTGCGTCTGAAACATTTATCATTGTCAGGAATTCTAAAAAAATGAATTCCAAAGGGAGACTATAAAAAAATAGTCACATTGTCCAGATATGGTTAACTTTGCCTGGTGCAGTTCAAACATAAGTTTCTTAATCATTTCTAAATTCATCAAAGGAATATTAAAGTAAGGTATGATATACATCATGTCAGTACTTCGTCAGTACCGAAGTACTGACACTGAGCTGACAATATATTTATACCATCTTGGACTGACCGTCAACAAGCTGTGGTATGTACCCAATTCTAAAGATTGAAAACAAATAGCTGCTCGTTTTTCATTTCCACTTTCAGTATGAAGCTTATTCCTAAAGACTTCAAAGATAAATGGAAAAAAATACCATTATTGTTTCGCTTATATTTAGAGGAAAAATGTATGAAGATTTCCGCGACGAACGTTATAATCGCAAATACCAATATTGGTAGAGATTAATCACCCAAATCTAAATGTGTGTTGTGAAGATATGTTTTAGTTCAACACTAACATACTACAAACAATATACATATTAATTCATTTCAATAGTAAGTTAACATTGTAATATATGCTCCAAATAGAAAGGGGTCAGCATATTTCTTTTTTCCTTCCTTTCCCGTAAGTTCTATTATACAGTATCCCCATTCTTTATGTATTGAAAATTGTGTATTTCTGTCTTCTGATTCAAGTCATATGAGATAACAATAGCATGGGAGACTCGTGACATGACAAAGAAAAAGAACTTAAACCATCTGTCAACATTAAAAATAAGTAAAATAGTAAATTGAATATTAAATTGAGAATGGAAAAAGGGAATGTGTCAAAGATACAAGAACCCGACCAAAGAGCAAAAACATCCCCGAGTCCACCAATGGGTCTTCAACGCAGCGAGAAAATCTAGCACCTGGAGACGAGACCCCTCAACAATACAGTTCGGTAAAATGGCCTTTTAAAAAAAAGTTGATCACGGCCATCAAATATAGTGCAATAGTGCTGGATGTGGCATTAAACACCAATCAATCAATCAATCAATCATATTCCACGCTCAAGCGCGCTGTGTGTACTGAAATCTAACCATAAATCTCCATAGAGATTTAATACCGTCTTATTTATTGTATCTATCCTTAAGATACTTATATGGTTATAACTAGATGAACTCTGGTTAATAAAGAGATACACTTTATTAACATTCAAAGTTTTATCAGTTGTAATCATGGCCATATAAACAAAAATATTGCGGTCATAAATTATTTGAAGTGTTACTTTCGGTATCAGATGAAACACACATTAAATAATTTACAAGGAAGTCCTGATAAAACCAATCATAACATCAAATATAAAACCGAAATATTTTATACCAATATACTAATGTTCCTCAGATCTGATTCTTATAATAAGAAGAGAAAATATCCGTACAACAGCAAAACATCTTCAGTTTGTATGTAATTGGCAATTTTTTGTGTTCAGTGGCGGATCCAGAGGGAGAGCGGTGTTCCAGAGGTTGGAACCCCTTTTTTGGGACGATCAATGCATTCCCCCCCCCCCCCCCCCCCCGTTTTTCATGGGTGATAAAAAAAAAAAAACTTTTGAAAATGGCTGAATCCGCATCTGTGTGTTAATCAAATAAAGAAAGTCGAAATTATGATTTTCGATTATTTTTGGCTGCAATATAACCAACCAGATTAACGGAATCGTAAGCTAGATTGGTGGAGATAAAGCTACTTTACGGTTTTCGTTTGGTAAAATGTTCAGATGGATTGAATATCGACTGAAACTTTGAGTATCGCACAGTGCGATGCAAAAATCCACTATAGTATTGTTTAAAACGATAAACCAAAAGCCTTGGTGAGCTCACAGATATCATTTGAATACGAAGTGAACGTATTTCAATGTATAGAATGCAAAGTTATAAAAAATGATAAAAATTTACAACTTTTTCCCAAAAGTATATATTGTTTAGTATGCAAATAGCGAAACTGAATTTAAAAAGCTGGCATAGACTGCAAGGTAAACATTTAATGCATGACATAACATATCTAAACTAGAAGAACAGATCTTCATATAATACTGAGTGTGTTTTATCTAGACAATTACCTTTTATATAGCTTAAATAATCAGTCCAAATGCCAATACGCTACAACAAGGTAAAGAATATGTTCACTGACAATTTATGAATTTGGTATATTTCGCTTGAACATATATTTTGTAATGATAGATATAAAAGGATGTGGTACGAGTGCCGATGAGACAACTCCCTCAACTAAGTCACAATAAACATGTGAAAGCTCTCTCACAGGCAAACTACCCATAATTGAAAGATATAAGGGCATACACCACAAGCACGGGGACACATTCCTACTGTATCCACACAGCACGAGAGTAAAAACGTGCAGTAAACAGATATAAGAAGATATGGTATGAGAGTTTATTATTATAACTGCTATAAGATGCTAGAAAGATAATCACATCTAACATAATAAGAATACTTACAATGCCCATTGTATTTTATCAAAAGCAAATTAATCTATTTTTTTAAATCCCAGGTTACAATTTCAAATGGCACATAAGATCCGATTGTCTTTTCATGAGATTATGATGATCTATTGGTATATGTCCTGAAGTTAAAAATTAATCCCAAATATATATATGTCTTCAGTTGAAATGCAAATTTTTGACACACTCGAAAACAAAATAAAGTAGGCAATTTGATGTCAAACAAGTATTTCAACAATGGTCTATTTTCTACCGAACTACTAGTTAATATCGGTCTCTGGTTAAATAGCGCCTTCTAAGTACCAATAAATATTGTACTAGGGATCAAATTCTCGTTACATCACTCAGTCAACATCGGACTTCAGTAAAGTTAACATATTTCATGTCATAAAAAGCGAAAAACGAAAAGACCTTATCAATTCTAAAGTTTAATGTTATATCGACTCTTATTTAAATTTATGACAATCGCCTGGCTGGTTTAAACTTCTTCAATATGGGTTTTGTCACTTGGTGACTAGAAAGTGTTTTACGTAAAGAGCCCCTTGATCTCATAACAACTAAGACAGGAAAGTGTTAAAGTACTCGTCATTTTAAAGTTTAAAATCCTATATAAATGATATTATTAACCATTGTGTCTTATTTCAACATTGACATGCATGTAATCTCCCGATGACTACATGAACTATAGAACAAGGGAAGTTGGAGATTTACGAACTCGATACCATTTTTGCTTTCAATATAGAACCTCTATTATATCGCTATTACATTTTCAAGGCACTAAGTTGCAATAATATGTTGTCTGCTCTTTGGTCGGGTTGTTGTCTCTTGACACATAATCATTCCCCATTTCCATTATCAGTCAAGTTAAAGCATATATAGGACAGGACATGGTAATAGATTCTTACCTTGAAATTTGAATAACGCTTATTGTTTTATAACTTCAGCAATTCAAATCTAAGTTAACCATCCCATATCCTGGTTCCCTGTACTACGTTCCATGTATAAGCTCATAGCCATACGCTATATATTGGTATATGCGTAACATACTGAATATTGCGATCGAGAACCAGTCTAATTGCAATTCAGTCATAGGAACTCAATATATTCCAAATGTTTGGAATCGAGGAAGATTAAAACAGAAATACGCCTTTTCTTTATTTCTGTCAATGTTCCATAATATAGCTTTTAAAAGTACTTTATTTTTAAATGTGTACTTCGTTAATTATGAATATACATCCCTGAAAAATTATATTTCAAAGTATTTAAAATTGATATTCCTCTCATTTGTTTTTAAATGAATGTAAAATATTCAGTGATTGCTATTGATTTTGTCTCCAGGTTAATGATTTGGCGATCTTTTAAATAAGTACCTGTATGGTACTTTGACTTTAAGAATTTTCTGTGAGTTTGATGGGTCTCTTATTTCACTCTCTTTACTAGTTTTTTTTTAATTTTAATTCCTCCAATCTTTTGTGTACTTGGTTTGTTTCCAAACTAGAATTTGATTATTTTATCGATGTGTTCCTTGTCTTCAAACAGTTCATACAGTTGTGTATTGATAAGATAAGTACGAAAAATTAGTTATACTTATGTGAATTTTGCAGTTTACGGTACAGGTTCCAATTGTATCTATCAAAGCAACTATCCAGTTTCCAACTAACATTCGATGTAACTATATTGACTGATATGCTTCTTGTGTGAAAAATCTTGGATTTTATTTTGACAAAACACTCAGCATGGAACAACAAGCTAGTGCAACGACAAAAGTATGTTTTCATCAGATACGAAATATTGGTCGCATTAGATCCCTGATTACAGATGAGGCATGTAAGACTCTAGTGTGCTCACTCGTAACATCACGACTAGATTATGGTAATGCGCTGTTATACGGAACAAATAGCTGTGTAATAACAAAACTACAGCGTGTGCAAAATACAGCAGCACGGCTAATAACGCGCAAGAGAAAATACGATTCAATAACACCTGTTCTCATTTCATTGCACTGGTTACCGGTTCATTTTCGTTGTCAGTACAAACTCCTGCTGTACATTTTTAAAGCAATTCATGGTAAGGCACCATCATACCTACAGGAATTAGATGAACATTACAAACCTGGTAGAGCCTTGCGATCGGAGAAAAGTATGCTGTTACGACTACCAAACGATGTTAGGACAAAACGCTATGGTGAACGACGGTTCGATATTGCCGCACCAACTCTTTGGAACAGCTTACCTTCATCCTTACGAAATGAACAATCTCTTGACGTTTTTAAAAAGGATCTTAAGACATATTTTTTCCGAAGTGCTTTCATTGATTTTTTGTAAATTTTGAAATTTATGAACAATTTGTTTTACCAGTTGATTGTATTGTGAACTTTTACTTAATAATTTTTAATACTTGAGTCACTGTGGTTTAATGATAATCATTATTTTAAATTTATACAGAGGAAATTTTAAATTTTTCTTAACTCATTTTTATTTTTTGAAACTTTTTACTTTTCTTTCATTTTGATTAATTTTAAATTTTTGATATTTTTTGTGTGGGTTGTACATTCTTTTATATTATTCTATTTAACCGACAATCAATGGTTTCATTTTACACGCCACTGCTCAGAAATTGTATTTATGTGATTGTATACTTTGCTTTTACCTTATGTATCTTATTTTTTGTTTATTCATGTTAAGCGCTTAGGGTAATTTTTCAAATTATATAATGCGCTATATAAATATTGTATAATAATAATAATAATAATATCTACTCTTTACCTATATATTCTCGTGAAAAAGATTAATTGGTTGTTTTATGATTGTTTTGTTTAATCGGTCGGTTCAATCAGTAACATTCAATATAATAAAAGTAGAAATTGTGAATGACTGCATCCATGTGTATTATAAGTTTATTTGAATCAATTATGAATTATTGTGTTTTTCATATTATAAATTTTAGTATTGCAATCTAATTTATTTGATTATTGTCAGCTTAACGTCCAGCAACAAATAGTTCATGCATGTTCAGGACTCATTTCTTTGGCGAATATACGTCTATATTTGATTTTATTGATACATTTGAGAAATTGTATTATGTCAAAACCTAATAGGCGTACTAAATACACACTCTGTTCACACACGAAAGAAGATTGAAAAATAAATCTCCTCGTGAAGTATAACCAAGTAATGTCTGACGAACTCATACGCCACATTTTGTGTGTGCGCTAAACTGTAAATGTCACTCCTTATAACGGTTAAAAGGCTTTCCTTTTTAGTGTCTCCCTGATCAACAGGAACATTAGCGTTAAATGTCACTCCTTATAGTTAAAAGGTTTTCCTTTTTAGTGTCTCCCTGGTCAACAGGAACATTAGCGTTAAATGTCACTCCTTATAGTTAAAAGGCTTTCCTTTTTAATGTCTCCCTGATCAACAGGAACATTAGCGTTAAATGTCACTCCTTATAGTAAAAAAGGCTTTCCTTTTTAGTGTCTCCCTGATCAACAGGAACATTAGCGTTAAATGTCACTCCTTATAGTTAAAAGGCTTTCCTTTTTAATGTCTCCCTGATCAACAGGAACATTAGCGTTAAATGTCACTCCTTATAGTTAAAAGGCTTTCCTTTTTAATGTCTCCCTGATCAACAGGAACATTAGCGTTAAATGTCACTCCTTATAGTTAAAAGGCTTTCCTTTTTAATGTCTCCCTGATCAACAGGAACATTAGCGTTAAATGTCACTCCTTATAGTTAAAAGGCTTTCCTTTTTAGTGTCTCCCTGATCAACAGGAACATTAGCGTTAAATGTCACTCCTTATAGTTAAAAGGCTTTCCTTTTTAATGTCTCCCTGATCAACAGGAACATTAGCGTTAAATGTCACTCCTTATAGTTAAAAGGCTTTCCTTTTTAGTGTCTCCCTGATCAACAGGAACATTACCGTTAAATGTCACTCCTTATAGTTAAAAGGCTTTCCTTTTTAATGTCTCCCTGATCAACAGGAACATTAGCGTTAAATGTCACTCCTTATAGTTAAAAGGCTTTCCTTTTTAATGTCTCCCTGATCAACAGGAACATTAGCGTTAAATGTCACTCCTTATAGTTAAAAGGCTTTCCTTTTTAGTGTCTCCCTGATCAACAGGAACATTAGCGTTAAATGTCACTCCTTATAGTTAAAAGGCTTTCCTTTTTAGTGTCTCCCTGATCAACAGGAACATTAGCGTTAGTTGCATCGCCGGCAAATGATAACGCCGTATGATTAAACTGACACATTTATCCAAGTTGGTATAAAGAGATAGTTATATAAGTGTGCCAAAGTCCCTTTTAAATTCGTGATCGGTGGTACACTGGTAATTCTCAGGTCATGATCAACTGTTACATGTGAGGGATGGCGTCAGTTTTACGATATTTACTTCATTATTGGCAGCCGTGGTACTGCTTCAACGAATGATATGACTATTTACATATCATAGAACGTCTTTCATTGCCCAACTCTAGAGAGGTCGGTTCAATTTTAAAAACCTTTTACTATATCGATGGTTAGAATGTGATACAAGAGAGACAACTCCAATTGACATATTCATTGATTTTTTTTTGTCTTGTATTATTTTTTCAAGTTAAATACCATTGTATGTAACGTTTGTAAATTATCGATCCTTTGTTGATATATATTAAGTAAATAGACGCTACCAAGGAAGAAATCAAAACCACAGGTTGAAGAATGACAGCAACATCGTGCCCAAAAGAAGGTGTTGCATTTACTACCTGCACATGTATATCTGCAAAAAAAGTATGAATTTGAAAATATTAAAAGTATGGTGTATTAATCAATCATCATCCTCCAGTTGACCCCAAGTCTGTCAGACATCAGTTTTATTCACTATTTACATTTCTGAATTTTTCTAAATGCATACATGTATTTGCATTAGGACATCAAACAAGTAAACTCCTGTTTACGCAAAAGGGTACATATATACATGTATATAAAGAATTCGTCTCAAATTTAGCCTAACAATCAAAGCCCCAGTCCCACTAGACCACGATCGCACCAAGCTCACCGCGATCTAAATCAAATTCAGATGGTGGTGAGGTCGCGGTATGAGCGGCATGAAAATGTAAATTTTCGTTGCTTTCACGATGCTACTACGTCCTCATTACGCTTCTACAACGATCCCACTACGATTATAACACGTTCTCACCGCGCTTATTCTGCGACCTTCCTACGCTTATCAAGATCTCTCTACGCTCGTCATGTTCCCACTGCGACCATACCACGAGTTATCCGATTGCAACACGATCTTACCACGCTTCTACTGCGATTATAGCACGTTCTTACCGTGATTACAACTACGTTCAAACCGCGATCATCTTACTACGCTCTCAGCAATAACGTCAACATCGTGTTCCATATCAATACAGTATCATTCCTTCAGTACTATTTCTAATTAAGGTGGTACTTAACACTTTAATTTCGTTTAATTTTCTTAAAATTTTGACAAAGTATTTACTTTGACCCTTTGACATAAATATAAAAATTTCAAAAAATTTGAACCAACCGTTTTATCAGGAAAATTACACTGGTTATATAGCAGTTTGACAAACACTTATTTTGATCATTGAGACTGAGCTTAATATTCCGAAGGTATGCAAATTTGAGACGGAAATGAAAACTTATTTGTTTCATTTTTCAAGCAAAAAAAAATTGAAAACATTTGCTTTTAAAATTTTGTGTTAAACCAGGGACTTTCTTTAACCCACTGAGAAAATGAAAACAACCCTCACAAAAATTATGGCCAAAATAAATAATTAAACTTCACATATTTCTACATATCTTATGTGATCTTATGTTATCTATTTTATGAAAATTGCTGGTGTAGAAAATCAGTAATATTTAAAAAAAAAATGTCAATTTTTGTTGAAATGTTAGGACCGTTCTTTCAGTGGGAAGTCACTATGTATGAATGTAAACATTATAATATAAACACTTTGTAGGCAAAATATTACAAAATGTTAGATATGTTTTCTGTTTAATAAGTAATATAAACAAGTCCGTGTACGAATTATAATTAGTAATTTAGTAAGTAGTCGTGTGCACATTAAACAAAACCAGCATGGGGCCTCCTGGAATGCTTGATTTAATTAGACCGTGACAACTAAATATATATCGTTTTTGGTATGCAAATATATTGAGGTCAAGTCCATTTTGAGTATACTGTTTCAGCTTTTAAAAAACTATCACTAATATATTAAAACACATAATTGTTTACAGGTTTTTTATTTATATAATATTCAAACTTATGTATGCAAGCTACTAGTAAATAACATAATAATCATCAAATGTAATTAAAATGTAAGACGTGGCCTTATAAATTAAAACACCCCCTTGAATGGTATAGTCCACAAATGTCAACTTGAGATGTGTGAATGAAAACATGGCGGATCCAGAAGGAGTGACGGATGAAATGGAGAAGAAGATGGAACCAGAGAATATTAATGGAGCCGCTGTGAATATAAAAGAAGAAAATAAATCAGAAGAACCTGCAGATGATTTGTACGAAGTTGAACGCATAGTTGGAACTTCTAAAGTGCATGTAAGTTTTGTTGAAAAACTCGTCCTACATTTCATTATCAGTCAAAATGCAAGCTGTTCAGACATTAATGTAATTGATCCATGCATTAAATTTTACAAATAATTACTGTAAATGTTTTTAAGAAAGTCAAAATAAAGATATGCTTTTAAGAAACCACTTTTAAAAATACAAACAAAGAAGACTACATTAGTGTTTTGACAGGTGCCCTAGAAAAATGGTTCATTGGGTTAGACTAGAACATTGACGTATCATAACACGATTATCAATAACGAAAGGTTATACTTGTAACTAAACTAGATTGGAACACAACGGTTGTTAATAAACATCATTATTATGTGAATTAAATTTACACATGTTGTCTTAGACTGGTCTGTAACTTTCACCTCAAAGGTCAAACTTTTTCTTTCAGAGCTTGCCAATATCATGGTAACAGATTTGGTTTTATGCAAAATTTTGAGATGTTGTGTGATCGTATTTCTATAATTCTTACTCGATTTATCCTTTTTGACCTGCTGATTATTTTTATTCAATCAACGTGTGGTTTGTTTGATCTCACTTCTTCAGTGTACAAAATTCGATTATGACGTCTTACTTTTCTCTGAAATTCCTATTGTGACATCATGAGTAAAGGTGACCATGTCTGATGACGTGTGTGTTGTCTCGTAGAAAGAACACATATTTTTTTTCAGGTTTCTCAAAACAGAAGGATTCAGATTGTTTGCATATCGTCTTGAAATCCTTATAGAGAAAGAGATTTCACCACCAAATCTCGTGCAATAATATATTTATCCACTCGAGACAGTTAAATATTTATATTATCAACCCTCTATTAGCCTCACATTTAAAATTAGAAAACTGAACTAGTGGATAAATATCGTATCACACTCGACTAGTGGATAAATATCGTATCACACTCCATGCAGTGGTAGAATCTATATTTAAACACATGCAGTCTAATGTCAGAGTCAATAAATTTGCTATTTCAGGCTTTTCAATTTGATTTGCTGTGATGTTAACAAAAGAGAAACAATTGATCCTAACACATTCTACCATGTACTAGAATGAAGGCTGGCTGTGATAAAAATTACAATATTTATAAGAAAAAAATCCTGAAACAATTGCAAAAAATCATCAAATTAAGTAGTCGAATATTGATTTTATTGAAAACAACCATGTATCTAGCTTTACTTAGATATCACAATTTGGCAATTTCATGTTTACTCTACAAATTTCAAACCTACATGTATCTGGTATTAAAAATAAATATGGGAAAGGCGATATATATGAACAGTGAAATATCTGTATTTTGGGATACAATGTATATGGGGAAGACAAGTTTTATGCAGGGGGTATCTGCTTATATAAAGGGATCCACAAGTAGACTACTAGCTATAGGTATTCACAGGAGTGCCCATGGTGCAGGATAATTTATCAATGGGGTGCAACCACACAGAGGTGATATAACAATAAGTAGTAATTTATGTATTGTAAATGGGTCTAAATACAAAAAAGAAGATGTGGTATGATTGATAGTGATCATGAGACAACTCTCCACAAGAGACCAAAGTGACACAGAAATTAACAACTATAGGTCACTGTACGGCCTACAACAATGAGCAAAGCCCATACTGCATAGTCAGCTATAATAGGCCCCGAAATGACAATGTAAAACAAATAAACGAGAAGACTAACATTTATATAAAAAAATGAATGAAAAACAAATATATGTAACACATAAACAAACGACAACCACTGAATTACAGGATCCTGACTTGGGACAGACACGTACATAAATAATGTGTCGGGTTAAACATGTTAGCGGGATCCCAACCCTCCCCTAACCTGGGACAGTGGTGTAACAGTACAACATAAGAACGAACTATAAAAATCTGTTAAAAAAGGCTTAACTCATCAGATGGACTAAAATACAGGTGGAAGTAAAATCTTTATTTCCTGTTAAAACCATAATGTAAAAATTGTGTACTGTCAGCATGGTCAGATCTTTTTGTCTAAAATATGAGTGATCCCATTTGGTTTACATCTTATAAAAGTGTCATTGCTATAGACACTAACTGCAGGGAAATTTGATCAATGGGTTATGTAGAGAAACAACAAATACTAAGTCTAATTAATTATGTATTTGGTTTGAGTTTATAGGGACTATATCCAAGATGGGCAAGCCATGTACATGTGTAAGTGAACAGAGCGACCCCTATTCTCCCATTTTAACAAATTTTGTATGTGAAATCTATGTTACCTTGGGAAACCATAGAAATATTTGTGGTATATTTGAGATTCAAGTTACATGTAGGTATTTAAAAAAATATATCTGGAAATTTAATATTGGAATACATGTACAGTCACTGTTGTAGGAGGCCAGGAGTACTGTGATAAATAATATAGAAAAATATTTTTTTAACATATTTTTATAAGTTTAATACAAATAGTGGAGCAAGGAATGAAATTTCTACACAAAATAACTATACATTCTTAAATATTCTCTTCTTGTGGGAATTTGTGTTTTCTGATTTGGTTTGATTTTTTTAATGAAAGTTAACTTTTTCATTAAAGCTGAGGTCATTCTTTTGACCATCCCAAGTAAAAACACTGTCCACTTCATATTATCAGACAATGATATTGTATTTCATTAAATGTTGATATCTGACGCCAATTATACCACAACTTGTCAGCCTAACCCTAAAAAATTTAAAAGTCTTTGTGCAGAGTGACTAAGAATAAATATACCGTTAAGGACAGGTAATGCGCCATTCATGTAAATCTCTACTGTAAACTACATATATATATATCTAGGTAAAAGTGTGTAATCCTACCAGGTGTGAAAACTATATGAGGTGGAAGGTCGCTGACCCTCCTGTGTGGGTGAAGATATTTATATCATTCCAGTACAGGGCTCATTTGGGTGGACATGGGCTCTCCAGACTCCAGTTATAAATAAATATTATAAATCATCAAAAGAAGGCAGATTGCAAATTCAATAATTGTTTACCTTTTAGTAAGGTTATACTACATACAAATTTAAGGTTACTAGGAAACTCAATAATTGAATTGGTTTCCTAATACTGATTTTACTGTAGGTTTAACCAGTTGAGTGATCATGATGAAAAGGTACCAGTGTAAAAATCCAATAATTTGTCCTTTATAGGACATAGGGAAAGTTCATTTTATCTAGCTGAATGGTCAATCAGCAGATCAGTGACTGACCTCAATATTTGATGTAAATCTAATATTAGCATCATAATAAAGAAGAGTTCAATACACTTTCTGGCTAGGAATTTTGACTTTCGTCCAATATTTTCTAGTCTACATATGTACAAAAGAACATTAGAGCTAAGCAAAGACTGAGAGTATACTAGACATGTACTGTACATCCAATTGACATGCATACACCTACATTTACATCATGTACATGTACAAATGTGTATACATGTATTATAATCTCTAATTAAAAACTATGTGTACTGGCATGGTGATTTTAAGAGGACAAATTACTATGACATTAATGTTATTTTTTACCCATGAGGCCTAGATATTTATATATATCTATCAGTCTACATGTGACAACTCTGTGACTGACATTCTCCGTTGGATAACCTAGGGTTATACTAGACTAATACTGAAAATTTATATATATTTTGTCAAGTAGATGTAATGTAATACTTGAGTTAAGATAAAAAGTATGATTGTTATAAGCTTATACCCAGTTACAATGTAGAAAGCAAAAAAGACAATTTTAATTCTGTACGTAATATGTAAATTGATCAATGAAACCAAAAGAGACCAGTTCACAAGAAATGCATATATATCATATGGTTCTTGCAAATTAATACAAAATCATGTGTATTAATTTATTACTTTTTATAGCAAAAATATGCTTTTTAAATGCATACATGTAGTCATTTACATGTATAACTTTATTAAATAACCAAAAATAAATAAAGATTAGATTTAAACAATTAAACTAAACATTTGAACCCAGGATAAAGGTATTGGTTTTACAGGTATGTAATGTTATGTAATAATTGACACATAATTGATGACCTGTACTTGACCTGTCAATAAATGTCACTACTAACAGAGGGACTGTTTCAGAACTTATTTTGAGCTGATTGAATTTGAATTTAAAAAATACATGTACTCACTTTCATTTTACGATTTTATTGTGAATTGAGACAAATTTTCAGGCCCCATCTTAGATTGAAGGTAAAACACTTCATGTTCATGGCAAAGTAAAAACCAATTCCTTCCTAAACTCATCATACTTGGACTTGTTTACTATTCTTCTTGAAAAAACTCTATAAACATACCTATTTTGAGTTTGTCTTGATGTAAAATAAATAAAACTATATGTAAATAAATGTACATTTTCCCTGCAAAATAGTGAGTCTATCAACATGATAAACTGAAAAGAATGAAAAAGAAATGTGTATAGTGTATTTACTCTTTTGATTGTCTTTGAGTTCAATATTGCATCTGACTATTTATTAACAGGGTGTGATTCAGTACAAAGTCCGATGGAAGGGATATGGTCCAATGGACGACACATGGGAACCGATAGAGAACCTACAGAGTTGTCTAGATGTTGTGGAAGCCTTCAACTTAAAGAAGAGAGAAATGCAGAAGAAGAGAGCAGAGGAACGACAGAAGAGAAAGGTAATCCTTATACTTACTTAAAATTTGGTATGATCTCAAATATTCCCATGTTATTTAGAGGAGAATGGCTATGTGTCCTTTTTGGGTATAGGGGCGAAAGACAAATAGAACCATCTACTTATTTGAAATTTGGTATGATCTCAAATATTCTCACATCATTTAGATGAGAATGGCTATGTGTCTTTTTTTTTTTAAAGAAAAATAAAATATAAACTGTATGTTAGCCTTTTACAATTGTAGCTTATAAATTCACCAAATAAATAAAAGAATGGTAGCCTATTTAACTCAGCGTGTTTTGTATTAAACAATTCAATGTTATTAAATGTTGAACAAAATAATAGTACAAATGTATGTATAAAAATGTAATTGTTTTTATGAAATTTTTTGTAGGCAATGATGGAAGGTACAGTTATTTCAGAAGATGATTCTTCACAAGATGGCCCGCTAACTGAATCACAGGGAGGTCTTAAAGATACTTTCTGGAAAGACTTAGAAGAGGGACGGGTCAATTTGTTTGACACAGACATGTATTCAAGGGTTAAAGGTGGTGGTCGTGGACCAAGACAAGAAAGCAAAACTAAAGAAATAAATGACATTTCTTTTGGAAATGAAAGAAAATCAAGTTCTAAGAGGAATAAAAGTGTTTCTAAGGAAAACTCTTTTAAAGAAAGCAATAAGAAAAAACACAGTTCTGTTAGAAATAGAAACCGTAACACTAAAAGTAAAAAGTACGCGATAAAAAAAGAACCAGAAGGAAACGACATGGAGGCTTTTAGCTGCTCCTCGTCTGATGATTACACAGATGATAAAGGAATTGATGTTCATGATGTGTGGCATAAAACTTTAAAGGTCAGTAGCTGTGGATGTTCATTATGAAATGTGATTGGTAAACTAACAATAACCAATATATTTTCTAACAAAAAATAGTTCATTTTGTGATATATGTAAACACAGAATTATTTTCCTGAATTTTTATTATTAATACTAATACTTGTATTTAATTTGCAGTTTTGGAGTCTGCTGCCATCTTTTTGGTAAATGTCTGTAAACTATCGGTCAAGATTTTTTAATCTGGGCCAATTCTCTGACTCTTTTTTACTTACTTTAATGTAATAAACAACATATTTTTATTTTGACATCCAATATATGGATTAGGGTGCTCAAGCATAACAAAAATAAAATGATGCTTGGATAAGTTTTATATAGAAAAAATAGTTTCATTAATTTTCCCTGTCAATGCTGTTGGTTAAGTATGATTCACACTGAAATTTCTGGATAGAAAGGTATATATATATGGTGTTTCTTTTTTTTGTCACAAAAAGACACAACACACATTTTACAAATCATAAAGCAAAAGAATATAAGAATCACTGTTCTCTGAATGCAATATACATGATATAATGATATAAGAATATATAAATGTTTCATGTTGAAATACATAAAGCCAAGAATGTGCCAGATGGATACACACAAAAATGTAGACCAACAAAAATTGAGAAGTGCTCTTTCCCAACTTCAAAAAGTCCCCTTCCCTCCACTGGCACACGCCTGTTGTATCATTGACTTACTATACATACAGTTGTTGTCAGTTATAAGTCAATGTATAAGGCAATTAATTGTTGTTGAAACATCATACATTTGATTATTATCATTAATGATTATCAGTTGTAAAAGTCTTTGAAATAGACCCCCAATGCAATTGACCAATAGTATTCATAGAAATAATACAGTTTGTATGTTTATATGTTTAGCTATGTCGTAGATATCTATATTTATATTGATTAAGAAAAGTGTTCACGTATATATATGATATAATATTTATATTTTGTAGATCAACCTGATATCTGTTACAGACAATTCACAAAACAGTAAGTTTTATACGTGTTATAATTACCATTTCACGATCGTCCTTGACCTAAAAATGTGAACTTATAACCTTCAAAGACGCAATTTTTTTTATATCTTTTTGATAGTCTTATTGAAACGCAAAATGAAAACTTATATAAGAAGATAACTTAACGCTAGAAGAATGGAATATTTAATTGTTGTAAATTGTTTTACTTTATATATATATATAATTTGTAGTTTGATATTCCCCTTTAGTTTACCTTTTAAAATACTTAAATTTACATGTTATTTCTTTAAAATGTTTACATTAACATTGAATCGAGGTGTATGATAACTTTGTATTATTTTCAGAAACAGAAAGAAATAGTTCTTCATCTCATCACAGATCAGACAAACATAAAAGTGACAAGTATACTAGTGTGAAATCAAGGACTGTTCATAAAATAGAAGACAAAAATAAGAAACACACAATTACAGGTTTATCATCCAAAAGTAAGAAAGATCCAGTTGAAAATATTAAAAAAGAAATTGACAACCCAGCCAGTCCGCTTAAGTCTTATTTATCAGGGGAGAGTACCCCACCGAGAAAAATTTCTGTAGAATCGCCTTGTTCCAGTTCATTAGACAGTTTCACAGATAAATTAGTTGATGAGTTCTCAGAGACATCCAGCACGAAACGTAAATATAGTTCTGATTTAAATACTCTTAGTGAAATGAGTGAACGGCCATGTAAACAACAGCGAAAAGATTCTGTGGACAGTGGACTTGGTAGTTGTAAAAGTATGTGTAGTGATTCTTCAGACAAACACAAACTGTGGAGAAAACCTATAGTAGAATTATTCACAGCACCGTTAGATGATATTCTTAGTGGATCTATTTTACCATTTCTACCAGAGACTACTAAGGCACAAGAAAGAGGTAAGAACTAATATTGCCACATGATTGCTTCATCTTAATTGGACAAAAAATTGAATGGTTTAATGTCAAATTCAAATCAATACATGTCATGCATGTACTTCGTTCAACAATCAGATAAACTAATATTATCAAAATTCTGCATGATAACTGAAACAAACATGCAAGTTAATGCAACAAAGTTACAATAAAAAGTTGTTTGATTTATTACCTATTATAGCTGTGGAGCCTGGACATGGTTCCAAAGGTTACAGAACACATTTTAAATTCACCCTGGCCTTTCTCATTGAACTTATAAAAAAGTATTACTGTATTAAACATGGGGGAATTATCTTAATTTGACACAAAACAAAAAAGAAATTTATATAATGATTTCATCTTGAATTTCAGTTTCTGTCAAAATTGTATTGTGTGGGTCTTTAAAAGATGCAATGTGAGAACATTCTGTATAGAATATATAACGGCACATTACAAAAACTAGTCACATACATGTAGTTATGAATTGAAGACTTTTAAAAACAAGTATATATTGTATGCATGTCTTTGTAACTTTTCAGGTGCTGATAGTTTTGATATTGAGCTTGATGATGTGGATTTAGACCAGTTGGACCAGGAACAGGTATGTACATGTACACTCACATGTATTAACTACATTAAAGATATACTTTTATTAAATTAAAGTTTGAGAGGTGTAAGGGAAAGCAGTAAGTCAGAAATCTAAAGTACAAATGTAAGAAGGAACATGTAAACCAAACCGAGACATTTTGGTTTCCCCGTTTAAATGGTTATACACTAGGTTTTTTTGGGCCCTTTATAGCTTGCTGTTTGGTGTGAGCCAAGGCTCTGTGTTGAAGGTCGTACCTTGACCTTTAATGGTTTACTTTTATAAATTGTTGCTTGGATGGAGAGTTGTCTCTTTGGCACTCATACCACATCTTCCTATATACATATATTGTGTTTGAAGAAAGACATTTCAAGTACGTAACATTACTAAAGGCTAGAGCCCTTTAAGATTGCTTTTGAAATATGCTGGACATTTTAATAGTTAGAGCTATCACTTCATTTTAAGATAAGATAAGATAAGAAAACTTTATTTTGATTCGGCACAAGTACAAATAAGCAACACAAACTCTAAGGAGCTTTTGACCGAATATAGAAACATATAAATAACATAAAAAAAGTGCATTTTGACATAATTAAATTTTAATTTGAATATATGGCAATAAATCTTTAGGCCAAATAAAAATATATGTGTGGTTCCAGCAACCCGACCGACCCTAGTTAAAACCCCCTGACCCTAGAACTTTTTTTTTCATTTCTGAAAAATAAATTTTCAAACGATCAAATTTTGAGGATTGTGAATTAAAATAATTAAATTCATAGATTTCTGTCATCTGAATTTCCATCACAAGTATCTGTTATGGCTAAAATGCAACAATTCATAACAGAATGCAACAAAATTAACTAAAAACGTATCATGACTGTTTATTTTACAACCAAACACATGTAAAAATGGTGGACTTCTGGTTGGGGCGTGTATAATACCGGAAACAATTTCGGTAAACACGATTTTTTTTCCGGATTTTGACATTCAAAAATAAAAATAAAAAAAAAAAAATTTTGCCGACCTACCAACCCTATTTTTTAAAAGTATGTAACTGGAACCACACATATATTTTTATTTGGCCTTACAACAGTTGTGATTTTACAAAATTATATACTTTCATGAATATACAAAATGTACTTTAAAAGAATATGTGAAAAATCTTTATTAGAATTTTATTACCAGGATTTACATAAAATTAATGAATTGTGTCATTTTTTCATCAGTTAAATGTTAAACTTTTGTATGAAATGTATGAGAAAATTATACTGCATGGAATCGACATATATAATTTTTTCTTATCATTAATAAATCTAGTCTGTTAACATGTTTTAATGCATAAATTTTCATTTTGAAGGGGGAAAAAAATAATTTGATCATTTTGATTAACATTCTTTTGTGCACACATTATTTGCCAAATAAAGAGATGTTGACGACATAGAATTAGGCATTATAGAATAGCTACATCATTATTGCTGATTAGAGAAGATTGAATGACTTTTATTGGTTTATTGATTTGTATGAATATAGGTCATTGGTCTAGAGAATATTGACCTAAAATCTATATTCTTATATCTTTGACCTATATCAGATAGGTATTTTCGCCTTATTGCGTCAATGATTTTGTAATCCAATAGAATACATTTTTCTGTAGAATTACCATGATATGAATTCTTTATAAAATATCAAGATGGTTCTCAATTTGTATAATTATAAATAATATCATTATCTGGACCTGTTATCATTTTCCTGTACACAAAAGGCTATTAGAATTTGAAGTCAGAAAGAATTGCACACAACAAACCTTACACAATTCTGTCATGAAATATTGAACCTTAATCACACAACAGTTAATCAATTAGGAGTTTTAGAATATATACAGTATTTCACTGCCTGGCACAGTTAAAGTCCTTATTTGTTTATGAGGACAAGTGTAAAATTAACTAGGAAAACTTGCTTTATAAATGCTGTGTATTGCTTTCAATAAATCTTTTATTTGTTTGTTTCTGTTTTATGACATAATACAACTTGTACAATGGTGATTCAATAGTAACTATATCAACCTTAGACATTTAGATATTCTGTTGTTATACAGAAGACAAGTTCTAGTCAGTATCAGATCTAGAGAGAATCACACACTCAGATGAGTTATATATATGTGCTGACATTATTGAACTAACGTAGAACTAGGGCTATTGTACTTTCTATATACTTCCTGTTTAAGCTTGATTTACGTTATGTTTAATTCCGGATACTGAATATATATAAAACATTTATATGTCTATAGACCATCCTTGATGATCAAATACCAATTAAATTTTCTGGTTGGCTGTTTTCTAGACTTATATAAAAGCTGATTGATTAAGTTGAGATATTCTGAGAAGGCATTCTTACTAATTGATAATTGTATACAAGGAGAAATGTACACATATGTGCATAGAAAAATGGATTCTTACCAAATAGAGAACAATATATTGTACATTATTGGAAAATACTTCTTGGGGTCATATTCACAGCAATCAATACATAAGGCATACATTTTATAAATATATAAACATCAGAAAAGGATAACATGTGAAAAGAAATAGAAGCATTTCAAGCAGTTTAGCCAAAAGGGGTACCATACTAATATTTAAAAAAAAAAAAAGGCTGAGGCCCAAAAATAGGATATCTTATGGTCATTCCCCCCTCCCCAATTATTATATTAAAAGATTTCATCTTCCAGATGATTGGGAAAACTTGTGAGATGCCTAGCAAGTCTACCCCATGGCCATTACCCTTTAAATTATGGATGATGGACAGATGGAATAAAGAATGATGTTGAAAACCCCCTTTAAAACCCTCTTTGTAATTGTGCAATTCTGCAGTTGTTTAGAAAATTGATTGAAAAGGTCTCCCGCAGACATTGATCAGCAGACTGGAGTAAAAAATCAATACTTCTTCCTTCGTGATTGTACTCTTATATAACGGGGGTTTTACTACACATAGGGCAAAAATCAATCTACGTAGAACAAGGCTTATTCTGAAACAAAGATAAATGTGAAAGGTTTCAATAGTAGGCTGATTTTATCATGGGTAATGGGGGTCTTGGTATTTCCGTTAAATGTCATTCAGTAATAAAATTGAGTTCATCAATATCAAATCTTTACAGGTTTGACATATGTTTGAGAAAAAAATCAAAGAGTTTTTGACAAATGATTTAAGAGTCTTGAGAATTGCAGAATCAATGAATAATCTCAAGAAATTGTTTTTGAAAGCCGTATTTTGTTACTAGGTGCATAAAGTTTGAATAGTGCTTAAGTAGCCGATCGATATTGTACTGTTAACATCTAATGTTGGTCAATAATCATGTAGCAGTGGCTTATCAGATGTAATTTCTAACTTGTAATTGACGAAAACATCAGACAGGTTAATCAATATTGCCTCCAGGTCAAAAAGGTCAATGGAATGGTACAAAATGATTTGGAAAGCCCCCCTGCAGCTACATCAATATTGTAGTCTCAAAAATATGAACGTTTAATTGATCAGCTAAGAGGATTGACTTTCAAACATTAAAAAATAAATGGTAATTTGCTGTATTTTATGAAATATTTGGCATTAAGGCAAGCTTTTGATCTTTGAGATTATTTGTTTTGTTCAATAAGTATCAATTAGAAATGGCAGTCTCAAGTAATAAAATGTGATATGTGGGTGCAATTGTAAATCTATGGGAAATATATATAAATTCCATGAAAAATTAGAAAATTAAATAATTTATCTCAATGTTATGTACATAACCATAGTTTCTGACCAATTATTTGCAGAGAACCCAAGTTATATTTGGTATGATATACATATAAAGCATAGGAGCTTGAATTTATTAATCTTTGTCAAAATATCATTATCAAACTCTGAGGCCTTCATGGGCATGTATATAGGATATGAAATTAAAGTAGCTTGTGTATTTGATATTGTACAAAACTTTTCATTGATAGAAGTTCAAACTTCTCAGTGGAAGAACTTGGTGTAAAGGGGAGGGAAGGTAACTGTCCTCTTTTATGGCTGTAATTATAGAATGTAACCATCTTTATTATACTTTAAGATTAAAAATTCATGTTAGATTGCAAGATGGTTTATAATGTATATGCTTGTGAGTCAAAGTCAAACAATAAACTAACATGACTAAGGGGCTGGGGAAATCATGAAATCAATAGTTCATTCTAACATGACGTCCTTCAAACGCTTTGAGTACACACCCGTGGTAAAATATGAATATATTGCTGTTCCGATTGTACTCCCACGTCATATGTTTTTTTATGAATGAGATACCCGACGTCATAGAACAAATTATGACGTTAGAATGTAAGCATTTTACGGGAAAATACACGCTTGTGAATCCGAAAATCATCACAAGGAAACATACACAAATGATGCTAAAATGTGGCAAAAGCCCTTTATTGTACATCATATAAGACATATAAATAAATTATCATTTAAATTCATCCAAAACTGTCTAAATACATTATTTTAAATAGTTTAAACATGTCACTAATGCAGTTTGCTCCGTTCTTTTACGCTAGTTTATTAGTGCGTTTATTTATGGGAACGGCAAATATTTGCCTACACCTAAAGCGCTTCGATCCAAAAGAATTGCCGTATGTGTCCTATCAGAATCGAAATAATTCATGGGGGCTTGAATATATCTAGATTTTACCACGGGTTGTCCCTTTATGCCGATATTTTATCCCTCGCTATCGCTCAGGGGTAAAATATTTGTCATAAAGGGCCAACCCGTGGTAAAATCACGATATATTCAAGCCCCCATGAATTATTTCTTAATTCTAACATGACGTCCTTCAAACGCTTTGAGTACACACCCGTGGTAAAATATGAATATATTGCCAGTGCTGTTCCGATTGTACTCCCACGTCATATGCTTTTTTATGAATGAGATACCCGACGTCATAGAACAATGACGTTAGAATGTAAGCATTTTACGGGAAAAAACACGCTTGTGAATCCGAAAATCATCACAAGGAAACATACACAAATGATGCTAAAATGTGGCAAAAGCCCTTTATTGTACATCATATAAGACATATAAATAAATTATCATTCAAATTCATCCAAAACTGTCTAAATACATTATTTTAAATAGTTTAAACATGTCACTAATGCAGTTTGCTCCGTTCTTTTACGCTAGTTTATTAGTGCGTTTATTTATGGGAACGGCAAATATTTGCCTACACCTAGAGCGCTTCGATCCAAAAGAATTGCGGTATGTGTCCTATCAGAATCGAAATAATTCATGGGGCTTGAATATATCTAGATTTTACCACGGGTTGTCCCTTTATGCCGATATTTTACCCCTCGCTATCGCTCAGGGGTAAAATATTTGTCATAAAGGGCCAACCCGTGGTAAAATCACGATATATTCAAGCCCCCATGAATTATTTCTTAATTGTAATATAAGCATAACAAAAAAATCACTTTTAAATTTTGAATATATAAATTTCTTGTACTTTACCAAGAATATTTGCACAAACTGTAGGTGACATATGTTACAGTATGTTACAGGCATGCATGTTTAAAAAATCTATATTATTAAAATTTGTTTATGTTTTTTACAGGTGTGTGAGAAGACAACAGATGGAACAGCAATATCAGATGGTTTGTACTTAATCATTAGTACAGAAATAAATCATATATATCTTTTATACAGTTGAAACCCCCCTTTATTTTTGGATGATCAATGCATTTAGATTAGGACTTATGGTTGGAACCCCAACTTTATCCTTGATTGGGGAACCCACTCTTTTGAAAATAGATGGATCTACCCCGCTATATATCGCATTGTAACTATGTGACATTAATCAACTATTTATTTTAATGAAATTCTGATTGTATGATGTGAAGAACAAAATACATTTAAGGAATGACTGTAATATTTTTTCTGTCTGTGAAGAAATAACATAAAAAATATTACAGTCATTTCTTACAATTTAATTCTAAATTCCATTTTAAACCGTAGAAAACCTTAAAAAAATGTTAATGATGTCACGGTCACATGACTAAATTATGTCTATGAGCTCATAACAGAATAACGTCAGCCAATAGAAAGACGTGTTACATCCAAAATTAAATTATTATGAATTAATTTGTTAAAACACATGCTATTTGCATGCTTTGTATTATCACCTTTCAAAGAGGTGTTAAGTATTATTACAAAGCAATAAACCAAGAGATACATATATACAGTATTGGTTCCATGTTTCGTTACTTTCTGGACTTTAGATCCTCCTATCAATGCTAATTAAAAGCAATAGGAGAAGAGTTTACAAATCAAGGTGCCTGTATCTCCCCTCCTCCCCCCCCTCCCCCCCCCCTTAAAAAATAAAGTCAATGTTGTCCATGGGCACTGAGAAATTATTTTTATAAACATTGAAAAAGGGGGTACAAATAGGATCATAGTGAACAAAATTAAAGAGTAAAATGACAACGCACTCTTGTATAATTTTAATTGAATACAATAAAAATCAATTTGATCAATTTATAAAACAGGAAGTGACAATGCCTTTATTGACTTGAATGATCGATTAGGGTTATAAGAAAATCTTTTTTGTTGTTATGTAATGTGTACGATAATATGGTGTAACATGCGATTGTGTAAAAAAATCCCCAGAAAAACAACAGATTGTAAGAGCTGAAGTTACCAACAAATAACTGTATATCTAGGGCTGTTCCATTAAAACATACATTTCCATTCTCAATTTTATGATACCAAAAAAATGCACTTTGCAAATGGGGTAACCACCTGTACAATGTACATAGGCAATTAAGAATATTACTTTCAGTTTTACTTTAATATATACAAAAACATATTTAGCACCAACCCTTGTTAAGATTTTGAAGTGCCTTTAATGTTTTTTGTTTCAATTTTCTCAGTGCTTCAGAAATGCCATATGAATAAATTATTTTGGTAGAATAGTAATTTATACTTCCGTTTTTAAAAGTTTTATTTGGATGTCCAACACTGAATACATGTATATTCTATACTCTATTAATATGATTTTTATTAAAATTACTACCATTATTTTTCTATATTTAAACAAATACAATAAAGAAGGAATTGTAAATGTCTCAACCTTGTTTAAAAAATTACAAACTCTCTTGTTTTGCTCTGCAATCTGGAATTGTATTTGATCAACAACTAAACATGCTAAAATAGGTAATGCATGATCTTATAATTTATCCAATCTTTGAGGTTTATGAAATTTCATTCACTGGTTTAAAGTTGTCTTTTGGTTGGTTTAAGTAGAAGAATGGGCAGATATTCTTTTCTTGGTTATAAATATGATTAAAAATGTTGCTTTTCTTGCAGATAAATTCCGCCAGGCTGTGATGGAAGGAGATTATGATTTGGTTAGACGAGCACTGGACAGTAGTAAGAAGTTTGGGGTAGAAGATGCTGACGATATGGGAATTACATTACTGATGTACTCAGCTCAAAATGGTAAAATTACTGATAGAATTATTTGAAAATTAAGCAGAAGTGAAAAACCTAACATTTTGACACAAAAATCTGAATATTTAGCTGAAATACTTCAAAATCAGTGAACACTTTTGGAATACAGAGATTTTGAAATGCACTAATTAAGAAGAAGAAAAAAATGTAAGTGATTTGAGAGATGTAAATGATATAGTAGAACCATGATATGATAAAACAAAGCCATAATATGAAAAGAACAGTGCTTTTATTCATCAAATATGAGACATTCTGACGTTATTCACTTAATTGAAAACAGTGAAAATATTAAAATCAGTTGTCAGTATTGATTGATGCTGTATTAGTGCCGATATAATGGCTTTTAAACAACTGTAATTAAAACAGGACATTATATTAAATAAAGCTTCTTTTAAGAACAACATACCTTGAGTTTTCAAACAACTATGGTAAATCATTTGTTTTTGGTAGCTAGATGTCTCATTTGTAATCATTTAATATTTTCATACTGAGCTGAACAAGATATTCGTTATGATATATTTTAGGTTATGATGATATTGTAGAGTTACTTGTAAATAACAAAGCTAATGTGAATGCTCAGATGAAGAATGGTACTACGTCCCTAATGTTAGCTTGTGAACATGTAAGATTTAATACTACCTTTCTGTTAGCACAAGTTTTTAGATATCTTGAAATAAAATTTGAAATAATGTGGATTCATCTTTTTTTGTGTGTGCCAATTTTCATGGATTAATAAAAATTGTATTTTCACAGGTAATTTTTTTTGTGTCTACATACAAATTTAAGGAAAATATGACTGCTATAAACAATCAAATTGTGTTTCACCTGTACCCTCACAAATTTGTATCCCACAAATAATAGAGATTCCACAGTATGTATAGTACTTACAAGTATAACATGTATAAGACAATATTTACTGTTTTTAATTCCCAATTCTTGTTGAAGTAGAAAGATTGATTAGTTTGAGATAGGCCAAATCAAACATTTAGTATTACTCCTATGACATTAATAGATAAGCATCTATAACATTAAGATGGGCCTTACAATAGAATCCATCTGTATAGTAAATAGAGAATCATTAATAGCCATTCTTTTAACTCACTATATTGTACACATTTATTGAACTTGTTAACAAATATTAACAGCAAATAGAAAGAAAAACACCAAACAATGAACTGAATCTGTGGTATTATTGAAGAATAAATCTACCCCCACATTTAGATCTGTAACCATGTTCTTCAATTATAAATGAAATCCCATACCCAATTCATTATTAAAATTTGGACAGAAATTTAATGAAATTAATTGATATTCATATTTTTTAGTTTGTGTGGGTTCATATCAGATTTTTGATAAATTTCCTTTTTTGGTAGTAGAATGGGATCTAATACATTGCATAATATCTACAATTACTAAATTAATCAATATTTGCATAGTAATTAGAGAACAGTTACAATCTCACAGAATCCTACTGTTTTATTGTTTTTATACAAATTAATTTCTCAGCATAAAATCCTGAATATTATTACATCTTACAATACTTGCTGTTGTCATCAGACATAGATGATAAATAACTACTGTATGATAAGGTATACTGTGGATTCATTTATTTTCGTGGGTACCAATTTTCGTGGATTAAGAAAAACTTGCATATTCGTGGATATTTAATTTCGTGGTTTTGCTGAAGTCTGCATACAAACCTATAGAAAAAAATATCATTCGTTGAATATTTAATTTCGTGGTTTGACTGTGCCCACGAAATCCACGAAAATTGGTATCCAACGAATAATAATGAATCCACAGTAGCCAATGCCATTCAGCTTTTTTGGAATTTTGGGCAAAATTTTATATATCCCAGGGTTAACAAGGATGGGGTGTTATTTACACTCAAAACAGATTGACGGATTTTTTACTGCATAAGAAATAAAACTTGCCATACAAAGGTTGACAAATCTATTTGTATTTACAGGCCCACATTTGTACAGTTGCACTGATGGTTGAATTAGGAGCTAACATAAACCTTGTGCAGAACACAGGAGAAACTGCTCTCATGAAGGTAACATTTATAGGCCCATAAAACTTTCGAGTCAATTTTTTGTACTCGTACTCCAAAATCAACCAATCAAAATACTGGATTTCATGTTTCAAGCATGATCTTTGTGCTTCAAGCACTGAGCAAAGTTTTATGACTTCAACCCCAGATCAGTGTTTGTTATGATGTGTAATCCTTTGAGATGTACATGTGTCCAAAGAGAAGGGAAATGATACAAAAGGCATCTCTCCTAAAATGTTTGACACAAATTTGAATTTGATATGTTCAGAAATATACCTTTGTGCTAACTTTTCAAGATATTTTAGTTCAATATAGCCCCTTTGAGGTAAAATCATGAAGTCTTAAGTTTCAATACTTCAAGATTAGAAAAAAGAAGAAAAAAGATATTTTCACTCTGAATTTTGTAAAGTGTTTAAAGTGTAAAGTTTTATGTTTTTTCAAGACAGTTTCCAAAATCATGATTAGCAATATCACAAAAACAACACCCTAAACTACAATGTGTTATTATCTTCCTGCTGCTGTTGGTTTCTCCTAAGAAAGACAACTAGAAGTGAACATTTATAACATGTTTACTTCTGAAAAATGCTTGTACTTTTGGAAATAATCTATCATCTATCGAAACTTGTGTAATTCTTCAATGTTTTTACTTCCATGAAAGACTTATTGATAGGGTTTTATTAACTGATAAAACAAAGAGGAATCATGTTAGAATATAACAATCTCTTGTTTTACAGGCTGTGAGGAGAGGACATAAACAGATTGTCAGATTTTTATTAGAAAATGGTGCTAACTTCTCTGAGCAGAACAGCTCGGGATATACTGCTTTATCTTATGCCAAAATGATGAGGTTAACTGAAATTGAAGACATAATAGTGGATCATATTAACAGGTAGGATTTTACTTGAAGAAAGGATTTTAATTGATCTCATATAGATAAAAGAGGTATTGAACTTGCTTGTGTATTTACCTGAATTGTCTCTGAATAACTTCTGACGTCAAGCTATAATCACTTTTTAACTTTGTTGTCTTGAGTTTTAAATTGTGATGCAATATTTTTGGAATGTTGTGTAGTTTTGGGTAATGCCAGACAACTTTGCTTACAAGTTTAAATACAACTATAGACAGTGTTCTCCCCAGAAATTTTGGATAGCATCACATTTGGCGTAAAAAAAAATGTATTTTTTCAATGTAATTTGTCGCGTCGCGGCAATGCTCTATTTCCATTATGATACATGTATATGTGTTATTGTTTATTACAAAATGTATTATATTTTTTGTATGCTATAGGTCCTTATTTGGTGAACAAAATATTCTTTTCAACCCTATTCTTTGTGTCAATATTGTTGAATTCATGACTGAGAATACAATTAAACTATAACCACGATAACAGTATTCTCAGTTTATGTTTTCTATATTCATTTATAGTTCCAGAATTATTTTTTCCTCTTGGGCCAAAAAAAAATAATATATGTGTGGTTCCAGTTACCCTACCTAGTACCCAGTTAAAAAAAAATCTTTATCATGTCTATGAAATATATTGGTTCATGGTATTCAATGAATCAGTCCCAGTTGTTTCTTTTTATAAAAATGATATATATTCTTAACAAAGTTATCCAACAAAAAGTCTGTTAATGCTAAGTTTTCCGTTTAGGTATCATTGTTTTCTGTCTACTGTGCTATTTGTGCAAATGTAATTATTATCGTAAAATACGGATTGTTGTCATATCTGGTCCGGTTTCGACCAGTAGTTTACACTAAAATATTAAATGGCCGCCGAAAGCAATGAAAAATACGAAAATAAACAATGTTTGACAAGAGATTTGGAATGAATATGGCGTTTTTAATGCATTAAATGGATGAAACATAAACTAAAGCCAATTATGATAATTTTCAAAGAAAGACCAAAACTTATTTAGCTCATAATCAAACTTTTCACTCTCGATTTACAAAAAGTGATAGGAAGAGAAAGAAAGTAATACTACTGTAATATTTTGCAAACCACGTGGTATTAATCATGTCACAAGTGACAGCTTGGGGTATTCCTATCAAAACAGTTATCCCCAAAGGGCAATCAAAACCTATTTGATCTCTCTTAATTGTCTATTGTCCGACTTGAAGGGATCAAAGGTGATATATTTTTTTATGATTATAAGCGGTAATTAGACGAAAGTTCAAAATTTAGGACATGGCTTTGCATTATAGAAACAAGGAAATTAACATCCTCAAAATAATTATAGCATCGCGGAAATTATTATAGCGTCGCGGGAAGAAAATATAGCGTCGCGGTACCGCGACGCTAAAACGGCCTGGGGAGAACACTGCTATAGAGTATTATATAATGCAGTTTCTTAGATGAATAATTGATAGAATTAATTATACTATATGTTAAAACTTGTTACAAGCATATAATGTGATGGGTTTATAACAGGTTTTTTGTATGCACAAACCTCTTAATATTCTTTCCCTGTATAGACCATATGTCAGAAAACTAAAACACAATAAAACAAGAATGTGTCCATAGTACATGGATGCTCGACTCAAACTATCATTTTTTATTTTCAGCGGCCCATTAAATTGGCATTAAAATTAGAAAGATCATATGATAGGGAACATGCGTACTAAGTTTCAAGTTGATTGGACTTCAACTTCATCATCAACTACCTTGACCAAAAACCTTAATCTGAAGCGGGACAGACGGACGAACAAACGAATGGATGAACCGACAGACGAAAAAAATGGACGCATAGACCAAAAAACCTTATGCCCCTCAACTATCGTAGGTGGGGCATTAAAAAATCTGCACAGTGCATCTACCAACATGATGGTCGCTTATATAAACAAGGAAAAAAAAGAGTGTCCCAAAATACAAAAAAAATGATGTTTTATATTTTCAGTATTCCATATTATCTGTATTCAGAAATAAGTCCAAAAAAGTAGACATAATAAAAAAGATTATTGTTTCCAAATTTTAGATTACCTTTTTATATTGTATGTGTTTATGTTTTGCAGGCTGACAGCAGAATTTGACAAGCAAGTACAAGTTACCCTCAACAACACAGCCAAAATAACTAGTGCTTTATTCCCCCTACAGTGCTTCCCTCTATCTGATGGAGAAAAGTTTGTTGTTAACTTTAAACATGAACTACAGACCAATACTCCAGGTAAGATAAATTGTTTCATTTTCCTGAGTATGTAAAATGCAAGTTAAATTATAGAAAGCATTTTTTTGGTAGAAGTTTTGGTTTTATAAAGTTTTATTTCTCAAAATGGAAGATTGAAGAAAAGATTTAGGATAAGGTTGAAATCTATTATAATAATTGAAGGATTTCCTTGACGTTTAGGAAGTCCAGCTAATTTTCTTGCAAGAATGCAATTATAAAAGTAAATGATTTCATGCAAAAAATGTTTGTTTATTTCAAATTATTGCACAGTGAAAATGTTTGAAGAATATTTTGTTAATATACAAATAAATGTACAATTGTTTAATTAAATGATTATATTTTGTAGGAGTAGGTTACTTGTTATTTGTTGCTCATGCCAGGATTACATTATATTTTGTAGGAGTAGGTTACTTGTTATTTGTTGCTCATGCCAGGATTACTGCTCAGGATATTAAATGTCGACTCTATGGACCATGTGCTGTAAAGACTGTTACATTAAATGGAGTCCCACAACCTCCTCTTACTGAGGTAAGTCTACTGAAAAATATTTTAATTTAGCCTTTTTGAAAATACAGTCAAACCTGTGAAAAAGACCACATGTTTTTAACAAAAACATTTGTTATAAGACCACGAACTTTAGGTCCTGCTGTAATGCATTTCATATAGATTGAACTTGTATTTAAAGAGCACCTGTCTTATGAGACCACATTTTTTGCTCTCCCTCAAGTGGTCTCTTAAAGCAGGTTTCACTGTATTGTGGATGTTACTGTAAATGGCAAACTGTGAGTAACTAAGTGCCTATGTATGTGAAAGGCAAACAAATCTCAGAGGTACATAATAAAGTTTAGAATGAGTCGAATTTCTTATACTTTAGGCTGCTTGAAGTTGGGAAAGACAGAAATCTTACCTTAGGTTATTTGATTTATGTAAAAGAAGTACATGATGCTAATAACATATTAAAATTTTTTGTAAATATATTTTTAAGATGTATTTCTTTAATGACCTTTTTACACCAATATAAAATCTTGGAAAACTGATTGCTTCAATATTTATGCATAAGGAAGGCTATAATATTTTCACTATTTTATTAGAATACAAATATTTTAGGAATTATAAAAATGATTTGTATTTTTGTTAGCTCTTTGATATATTTCTAAATGGTTCATTAGTTACTCAGAGAAGAAGCAAGAAGACACATAATTACATGTATGTATTCTTTTAGGTAAAATGTGTTGTCAGTAGGGTTTTAATTGATTGGGTAATATTATTTTAACATACATTGTAGGAAGCTAACTTTGTATTATCATGCTGCCCACTGCAGAGTGGAAATAATGAGATAATTATAGAGACAGTACCATGTCCAACTTCTAAGGTAAGTAACTAGATTTTATTGCTACTGTGTGAACTTGGGGGTAAATGGATATGTTATAGAAAAATAAATGATAGGGAATATCCATCCCTGACACAAAATCAGTACATGCACATCGAAAAACACAAAAGTTATTGTTGTAATTTATCTGTTAAGTGAGGCCTTTGACATGGAGCAAAAAAAAACTATCACCTCACTGCATGTTCAAGACAGCCCCTAACACTGATTACCCATGACTGTCCATCTGTCCTTCCTTTTGTCCGATCTTCTTTTGTTTACACACACTTACTCTTAGTTTGTATCATGCAAATGTTATGAAGCTTATACTCAATGCTAGGAACCATTCACTCTTATAGAGTTATGCCCCATTTTAACTTTGTAAATTGCACAATTTGAATGGGGGCATTCATGGGCTCAGACACATTATGCTTTTATCTGAAATAACTTTTTATCTGGTCAACCTTTTGCTGTTATACTGGTCTATGAGATGAAAATGGGAGGGTTGAACTTTAATGACAAGAAAAGTTTTATTTGAAACCTTTTAACCTGATAGATCCTTTTATGAATAGTGCTTATATTTGGATTTAATCTTTAAAAAAATAGGTGTGGATTGCAGAACTATGGTAGTCATTCGCAATTTTTCTTGGCTAAGTGTAATTAGAGCAAGCCACAGGAACTTAGACCTTTTTTCTTTTTTTTAAAGTAAAATCCCTATGTTGACCTTGATCTTTCTTTCTTGCTTTTTTGTGTCATTTGGTTGCTGTCACTTTGACATATATTACATATTAAACACTGTTTGCAAAATAGTTGAAATGTTTTTATTTTCTGTCATTTCAGGCCAAACTTGTGATAAGTGCTTACAAAGCTCAGCTATTGGAAATGTAATAAAATTCAAGGTCACAAAAGACATAAAGTTTGAAGTTATGATCTCATTTCTATGATCTCATACCAGATGATATACCAGGAGTAAGACACATCAGCTTTACAAAGAAGACAGGAAACCAGTTCCTTATTTGTAAAATATTCAATAAGGCTGCTGTGTATTTCTGTGTCAAACCACAATATGAATAATTTTGGTATTACATCTAAAAAATTGAAAACATTGTTATTCTTTCAATGTATATGTTGTGTAATTGAAATTTGATTGATTTTTTTATCTGAAAATTAGTTAAATATAGTAACAGGTCATAATGCTAATAAGAAGTTAGAATGTCTGGGTTTTTGTTGTGGGATTATATGTATAAAAAACAACTTATAAGAAGTTTGAAGGTTAAACAAGAATGGCTGGGTATTTGTTGTGGGATTATATGTATAAATTACAATCAATGTAAATATGGGTAATGTATCATTGTATGTTTAATGCATACTTAGATATTTTTTTCGTGCTAAATATGATGTTGAAAGTGAACGTGTTTGTTAGTAAAAGATAAATATAATATAAAGATGTAAAGTAGGATGTAAATACAGTGTAATTCACTATAAATGTATAAAGAAAACTAGAATAATAAGACACTGCCATTAAATGGTTACCATCCATAGGGATTCAAATTGTGCTATTTCTTAGACTAGCTTATTCTTGCCTCTGTAAATAAACTCCCAGAAAATGTGGTTAAGATGTTGTTTCTTTGTAATATAGCTGTATAAAATTTGGAATGACTGTAAACAGGCGTGAATCGTATCTCAAAATGAAAGGCTCTTTGAATCTGCTGATTAATTGAGATGTTAATTTACAGAGATATTATGGGAAGAATTTTCTGAAGATCTATGTACAAGTTTTTCTGTCACTTGTTGATAACTAAAAAGGATATTTAGGAGAAGAAATATTGCATTAACATATCAAGAAAGTAAAATCTACTATTATAATGCTTTATAATCATGACCATTATATGTAAATGCTGCTCATTTTGGTATTGTAAAATATTATGTCTCACGGTTCATTAGACATGGTATTAATGCGAGACTGAAGGCCGCTTCTTTAAATTTATGGTTCAATTTAATATTGTCATAATCATAATCATAATCATGATAGGTAAAATCATATTTTATCAATTGTTTTATAATTTATTGTCATGTTTTTTATACAGTATTCAAAAATTTATAAATTCAAGAAGCTGAATGTCAAATTACTTGTTTACAGAAAACTATTAGGTATATTGGAACATACAATTTATGGTTCGTTTTACTGTAAACAATCAAGATTAATTGATTGTAAAAACAAGTGTCATATTGTTTAATATAAATATTAAATCTTTAAATAAAGCACATGATAGAGATTTTTGTCAAAATATTGTTAAACTCCATTCAATAAATTGTTAAAAGACCTCATGTTATGATATTATAAGACATTGTTTATTACAAAAGGCAGCTCAAAAGAAAGCCATCAACATAATTAATAATTCCATTTGTAGTTTACTTAGATAGATACCATGTAGATAGGAAATTGTAGTTGATGTTAAATTGTTGAAAAAGGATTGAAAAATTTCTTTGGTATTTCTGTTAAATTTTATAGGCAGTGAATTCCTCATTCGTAATGTACTGTTCTTGTGTGGTCACTTTACAATTTATAGTTTTTGTTTACCCAAGGTCAGTACCCAAGGTCAGTACCCAAGGTCAGTACCCAAGGTCAGTACATACACATACAAATATTTAGTCCATTAACATATTTCATATTATACATATTGAAATGGTTTTCTTGCAAATTCAGTCAAATTTTGTAAGCTGGAAACCATCAAAATTTGGGCATACCATTGAACTGCATTTGGTACTATCAATTTTGCACATTCAAAATTTTAACACGTTATCATTAAAAAAAATATATCTATGTCCTTTTTTTTTTTTTTTATTAATGCTGAGTTTGTCTGATATGACAGTTTGTTAACAGTATAAATATTGTACATAAAATAAACCAGTGTTATAGATATAAAATATATGGGCTATACTTAATTGTGGAGTTATTGATTAAAGAATCCCGGTAAATGATGTTTCTTCAGGGTAACACAGGCATTACAGAAATGTACATATTTTGGCTTTGTATGTTGTGTGTATACAATGTTAAGTAAAAATACTGTTTGATTTAACTGTATAACGTTTACATCTGCTTACAGTAAATGGTAATAAATGCAGAATACGTCATGATTAAAATGTAAAATATTTTAGGTAATTGTTGCTGTTGTCCTCATAAGGAATAAAATCAAAGCCCTTTGTTTCTCTCTGGTTGTTGATTTAATGAAAAAATAGTTTGCAATATTTTTTACTTACCTGAATACATTATTATGGTGCTTTATATTATTGCTCTCAATTTACTTTTTTGTTTATGATTTGAAATTTTATTACTTGTTACTTTAATATCAATGTCGTAAATTTAAAGAAAAAGGAAATGGACTTGAATTGAGTTTTAAAAACAATAGTTTAACACACATGACAGTGATACATTTATTGAATTTCAATGAAGCTACTAGAAACAAAATCAAAAGAACAATTTTGAAATTTTATTAAAGAATTTAATTTTTTCCAAGTTATGAAGAAATTTTTTATAAGTTCTAAAAATAGTTTTTTTTTTAATAATGAAAAAGTGACAAGTTCCATATTCCATTTAGAGTGAAAGTCCATTTCCTGTGTTATTAATGTGATATAGGTTATATAACCAATTAGTACAATCTAGTCATTCATAGATGTATGTCTTTATTTCTCATTTTGTTATGTGACAGTTTAAGAGGTTAGAGAACTATGGGTAATTTCAGAAGTTAGAGACTTATCAGTTATTTCATTCTTTGTACACAAAGTTTGAGAAAAATTGTTGCTTAAATCGCCAAAATATACATCAATTATAATTTCCAGAAAGACTAATGAAGAAAGATATATCAGTGGTCAGTGCAGAATAGGACTGGACCATTAATTTTTATGTGGGGAATGCAATTAGTGTAAAAGTTAGACTTATCTCCCCCATTAACTTTAATGGATTCTCCCTTATGAAGGCTTGCTCATTGTTGTGCTGTTGCACTCTTGTAACGTCAGCTTTTCATATAGACCGTTAAGATTCATAACTAATGAACCATTATTCATTATTTTTGTTACGTTGTATTATTTTTATGTTAACATTAGAATAAAAAATGTTTATTTTTTCACTTTAGTTAAAGTTTGATTTCTCAGGGTTATACATGTCTTACAAGCTTCAACTTCATTAAATGATTTTCAACATGCATTATCATATTTATGTGAATTCTAGGTTGGTATTTATATTTCTATTATACTTAGAGGTCACATCACATTGATTTTTTTAAATTTTTTACCTAGAGAGAAAGGTCACAGAAAACTGAATATTGTAACAAATTTATCCTCATTGATTTTTTTTTGGCAAAAAGTGGGTTGCGCTTCTAACTTTTGAGTTTTATCACAGTAAGTTTATTGCTTAACATAAGTTTATGAATAATAGGATGAAAACCAAACAAATTAATATATATTTCTTCCATTAATTTTTTACTGATAGATTTCAATTGTTTTTTTTTAAGTTGCTTTAAATACTGAGGGTTATTGCGCAAGAAAAGCACTCTTACAATTTTTTGATGGACTTATAATTTATACAGTTTGGGATATTGCTGATTTAAAAAGTAATAATATGTTATGACAATTGTAAAGTTGCAATGTACATACATTTTATCATCTTTTTTTAAAACTTTTATTTTCATATTTTGTATTCAATTTTGCTTATTTGAATTCACTTGATTGTGCAATTATGTCATCATCATTGACTCTATAAATAGATAAGGTATTCAATTGATTCAAAATCAGGATAATTGAAATTGTCAAAAAAAACAAAAGAAACAATAGTATTTTTTTCATTGTCATGTCATTTTTATCAGAAAATCCGAAATTTGATATTTAGATTAAGCCGTGAATGTGTTATACAGTTGTGCATTACAATATAGACAAGGTCAGTAATAATTTAGTTTATAAAATATATATACAGTTAGAAGTTTTATAATTTTATTAGAATCATGTATTGAAATTCCTCAGCTCTTAAATTTTTATAAGTTTATAATTATTTAAAATATTTAATGGTAGTAATTGACTTCTAAGATTTACACAAATACCTTTATAATTTAAAAAAGATACTTCAAGGAACAATTTAAGATACATTTGAAATTTGTAACTAAAATATACTTGACATGCATATTTTTGATTTCAATTTTTTCTTTATATTTTTTTTTTAGAGTTTGTGTCCATATGGATAATTCTTTGTATTCCAATATCACTGTTGTTTGTTACAAACCTCCTGATTGTTCTAATCCGTTGCTAAAGTAACTATTCAGAAGTTTGTGCAAACATTTTGAGATTGATATTTTACTTCTGGGGCATTAATAAATTTGTATTTGTAATTTAGTAGGTGTACATATTAAAAAAATCTTGACTTTTTCAAGTTTATAAAGAAAGTGTATTTCCCTAAAAATAATTATTTTGTTTGTTAGTTATGAGGTTAATGTACACAAAAAACAGAAATGGAACTTTTGTTTACAGAATTTGGAAAGTTTAAGAAATATGTGTCATGTTTAAAAAAATTATACAAGGCATGAAAGAGTTGTTGCCTTTATTATAGGTATAAAAACCAATGTTTAAATTTTGTTACTTTATTAAGATTATTTATACAGTAATAAAACTAGATGTTATAACTAAAGATGGTTGTTTTGTTTTACATTTTATATCTTCCTGTATGACACCTCCTTGGAGGAGTAAAGAATCCATACAACATGGTCAACATTTCTTATTCTTTGAACAGTTGACATTCATTTAGATTTGATTGTTACAATTTGTATCCATCAGTAGATCTAGAAGCTGGTTATTTGCAGCCTTAAAGCTTAAAGTTAAAATATGCTGTTTCTTATGAAAATGAATTCTTACTCGAATGTTTCATGGAGATAAAAATTAATTTATTTCAATCCTTTATCAAATCTTTGGTTGTGAAATTGGTTCTATCTGAGTTGTCATTACACTTTTTATGCCCATCCTACGATAGTAGAGGGGCATTATGTTTTCTGGTCTGTGCCTCCGTTCGTCAGTCCGGTTAAAGTTTTTGTTCGTGGTAGTTTTTGATGAAGCTGAAGTCCAATCAACTTGAAACTTAATACACATGTTCCCCATGATATGATCTTTCTAATTTTAATGCCAAATTATAGTTTTGACTCCAATTTCATGGTCCACTGAACATAGAAAATGATAGTGCAAAGTTCAGGTTAAAGTTTTTGGTCAAGGTAGTTTTTGATGAAGTTAAAGTTACATCAACTTGAAACTTAGTACACATGTTCCCTATGATATGATCTTTCTAATTTTAATTCCAAATTAAAGTTTTGACCCCAATTTCACGGTCTACTGAACATAGAAAATGATAGTGGGAGTGGGGCATCCATGTACTATGGACACATTCTTGTTCTTTACAAATTTGGGGTTTGATCAATCAAACTAGACATTACATTCTCTAAGTATATCTGAATTTTCTCCATCTAGAATAGACATCGACTTACTAAACTAAGAAAATGTCTGAAGACACGAATGCACAGCTCAATCATTGCAACGAAAAGGGGATGGAAAGAAAGACAGAAGGACAGGGTAACACTTAAAGACCTTCTTTGCCTACTCTAGGGGCATATTAAAGAGAAGATACTAAAAAGGCAATTTAAAAACCACAAGCCATGAGAAAAACGGACAATACTAGGGCTGAAAGTAATGATATGCAGAAACAAAGTACAGTCCACATAACACACATAAAGAAAGCTAATGATGAAGCAACACAAACTCAACCAAAAACCCTTTGAATTTGTGTGCCCCAGAAAGGTCACATATTCCTGCTCTACTGGTAAATCATGTTAACTGCATTTGTGTGTCATATCAGTTGGTATCATTATTATTGTTAAATGACATGTTTATGATTGCTAGGTAACTGTTCTTTACTATCAACCTCTCTCCAAAATGCCACATGCATGGTGGAGCACCATCAATTATCAAATTTTAAAAGTTTTATTATTAAGTCGAACCCAAAATCTCTAGTCTTTGATGATGAGTATGCATACACTTTCAAGTAAAGGAATTACTACTTGTTAAATGCAAGAATGATATTGATATATCTTAGATATAATCAATAAAAATGGAAAACAACACGTTTAATAATTTATTTCGTCTGAAGCGCTTTTCTGGATTTACCTTCATCAGGAACGCTCAAAGCCAAACATTTGAAATACAAGGATGGATAAGTACCGAAAATCATTGAAGAGCTATATATCAAAAATACCTAAAATAAATGGCCAAATTCATCTTAAGGCAACTTTGCCTGAGGGAGTTGAAACCTTAGTTTTATAATAATTTCAAAATTTATAAACGGACAATTTAGTAAAGTTTGTTAAATCATGTCAGTACCGAAACACTGACTACTGAGCTGATGATACCCTCGGGGACTGATAGTCCACCAGCAGAGGTATCAACCCATTGATGTAAAAATACATTTGTCACAAGACAGTGGACTTTTGTTCAGGTTTTTAAAATGCAACTTGTTTAATGCTCCCACAGTGGGTGATAGGGTAATAGTAAGTGTTTAATGCTCCCACAGTGGCTGGTAGGTTAATAGTAAGTGTTACAATTGTCTGTCAATATGTCCCAAAATGTTTCTGTTCTTTTGCCACAACCAAATGTTATGAAACTCATACACAATGCTTTATCACCACAAAACACAGATCATAATTGAATATGGGTCCCGTCACTTTTACCATTTTAGAGTTTAATGTCCCTTTACAATTCTGTTCTCTAGTTTTAGTTAGCCAAAACCAAATGTTATGAAACTTATACACAAACACTTATTCCCATTAAACACAGATCAAGTTAAAATTTGGGTGGCGTCACTATCACAGTTCTCTAGTTATGTTCCTTTATACATGTAATGTTATATGCAAGCAGGGGCATCATCGTTGTCCCATGGATCCATTCTTCATTTATCTTTATATTGTTTTTTTTTCTACCATTTAATGGTCATCACCAGAAGTTCTTAATAAAATGTCAATCAGCTGGCATAACACTTTTTGGGCGTGGAACATTGGCAAATCATCATGTTTCCAATATATTTCTTTACTTGAATCAAGGAAATTATTTATTTTTAAAAGAAACATTGCTTTTATACCAAATATCAACAATCAACAGATATAGAAAACCAAACTTTCTGATATAGTGATTTATCTAATGTATTTACATAAGAATCCACTTGAGAAAGTGAACATTTCACACATAGTATATTTTGAGTATAGAGTTGTTATTATTCTTTATAAATGGTCAAGGCCATTTTCTTAACATGTCAGTGTTTCAAAAATATCTGACCTTTAAGCTTTTGTGCCTTGTACCAGAGTACAAGAAATAAAGATGCTTATCCTGCAGGATCAACAACGTAAACTACTTTTTATCAAGTTTTAAATACAGAAAGTAGACCGGTTTTAGTTTCCATCTGGCATATATCCATATAATGATGTTGACCTAATTTTCATGGTTCAGTGACTCATTCTTAAAATTGTATGGTTCTGGGAGAGGAGGTATAAAAATATTCACAATTTAAGTTTTCTGCAACAGTTGAACTTTAGGTAAACTATTTCCAGTGAAATACAAAATTTAAAGTATAACCAATCAGAAATAAAGCTGAAAATAACCTGTACAAAATGAGCAGACATAACCTACATTTTCATACTAATATTCTATGGAACAAATTTAATATAATACATGTAAGGAATATCTATATAAATCAAACAGACGTTTAGTTTAACTCCGCCACATTCTGTATGTGCCTGTCCTAAGACAGGAGCCTTTAATTCAGTAGTTGTTGCAATGTAACATAACAGTATTTGTTTTTCTTTATTATTTGTACATAAATTAGGTTGCTAGTTTTCTCCTTTGAACTGTTATACATTTGTTATTCAGGGACCTTTATATTTGACTATGCGGTATGAACTTTGCTCATGTTTTAAGGTCCTACAGGGACCAATAGTTGTTAATTTCTGTGTCATTAGGTCTCCTCTGCTCCTCTGCATGTCTCATTGGCAATTGTACCATATTTTTTAGCTCACCTGGCCAGAAGGGCCAAGTGAGCTTTCCTCATCACTTGGCGTCGTCGTCCGTAGTCGTCCTGCGTCATTGTCCGTCGTCATTAACTTTTACAAAAATCTTCTCCTCTGAAACTACTGGGCCAAATTTAACCAAACTTGGCCACAATCATCATTGGGGTATCTAGTTTAAAAAATATGTCCGTTGACCTGACCAACCAACCAAGATGGCTGCCATGGCTAAAAATAGAACATAGGGGTCAAATGCAGTTTTTGGCTTATAACTCAAAAACCGAAGCATTTAGAGCAAATCTGACAGGGGTTAAATTGTTTATCAAGTTAAGATCTATCTGCCCTGAAATTTTCAGATGAATCGGACAACCCGTTGTTAGGTTGCTGCCCCTGAATTGGTAATTTTAAGGAAATTTTGCTGTTTTTGGTTATTATCTTGAATATTATTATAGATAAAGATAAACTGTAAACAGCAATAATGTTCAGCAAAGTAAGATTTACAAATTAGTTAACATGACCAAAATGGTCAGTTGACCCCATTAGGAGTAATTGCCCTTTATAGTCAATTTTTAACCATTTTTCGTGAATCTTAGTAACTTTTTAGAAAAATCTTCTCCTCTGAAACTACTTGGCCATATTAAACCAAACTTGGCCACAATCATCATTGGGGTATCTAGTTTAAACAAGAGGCTCTCAAGAGCCTGAATCGCTCACCTGGTAAACAATGCCTTATTGAACATATTGAACCATGCCAGGCAAACATGTACAGCTAACAATTCTTCAATATTACAAATATATATGACTTACTGTTTATAAATAAAGAAAATGAGACCAAAACACAAACACTTAAAACTTAGCAATGGACTGTGAAAATGAGGTCAAGTTCAAATAAAAGCTGCGTAACCGACATATAGATCATAAAATATTTTCATACACCAAATATAGTTGACCTAATGCATAAAGTATTAAAAAAATAGACCAAAACTAAACCAGGTGCTCCGCAGGGCGCAGCTTTATACGACCGCAGAGGTCGAACCCTGAACAGTTGGGGCAGGTATGGACAAAACATTCAAGCGTGATACAGCTCTGAATTTGGATTGTGATCAAATTTTTGACATTACATGGTTTTTTTTACACAAAACAAATGTCAAGATTTTACAAATCAATTAAAGATTTCTTCTTCAAACTTTTTAAATCTAAAATTAAATAGTTGACACAGCATAGGTTTCTGACACAGAATGAATGTGGTCTAATGAACTTAAAATATTTTTTTTGCCTTTGAGCAATTCACTATGCTGTTGAATATTAATCCTCTCAAAAAAATGTTTGAAGAAATTTTCTTTTTATTTATTAAATCTGAAATGAGAAAAATTTAAACCCCCCCCCTTTTTTTTCACATCCCCGTTTCCCTTTTTCCAAAACTGATATCAATTCAAATTTCTAATGGAGTTTGCAACAATAACTACTCTTTTAAATACATCATAAAATATTAAAATGTAAAATAAAGTGCTTGTTATCACTGAATGGTAAAGATTGGTTGGTAGTAAAAGTGAATATACATTGTTTATTGTATAAAACAATAAAAAAAACTTCATCAGCAACATTTTATATTGGCAAATTTCCAATGAAGTTATTTACATAAAGTTATTGGCAAATAAAAATAGAAAATGACATCATAGATCATCATAGTCATGTCTGGCAAATGTCCAACATACATTATCTAAAAACATTTTAGATAAGATAAGGAAAAAAAGCTTCATCAGCAACATTTTATATTGGCAAATTTCCAATGAAGTTATTTACATAAAGTTATTGGCAAATAAAAATAGAAAATGACATCATAGTCATGTCTGGCAAATTTCCAACATATATTATCAACTTCTATTCTATACAAAGAAAGATAACTCCAATTGAAAATTAATTGCTATTGCACAATATTGTGCAATTAGATATTTCTTGCTATTGTGCAATACTGTGCAATTGAAAATTTCTTGCTATTGCACAATACTTGATATGGAATCCTGATTTGGACCAACTTGAAAACTGGGCCCATAATCAAAAATCAAAGTACATATTTAGATAAAGCATATCAAATAAGCCCAAGAATTTAATTTTTGTTAAAATCAAACTTAGTTTAATTTTGGACCCTTTGGACCTTAATGTAGACCATTTGAAAACTGGACCAAAAATTAAGAATCTACATACACAGTTAGATTTGGCATATCAAAGAACCCATTTATTCAATTTTTGATGAACAAAGTTTAATTTTGGACCCCCATTTGGACCAACTTGAAAACTAGGCCAATAATTAAAAATCTAAGTACATTTCTAAATTCAGCATATCAAACAACCCCCAGGATTCAATTTTTGTTAAAATCAAACTAAGTTTAATTTTGGACCCTTTGGACCTTAATGTAGACCAATTTGAAAACGGGACCAAAAATTAAGAATCTGCATACACAGTTAGATTCGGCATACCAAAGAACCCCAATTATTCAATTTTTGATGAAATCAAACAAAGTTTAATTTGGACCCTTTGGGCTCTTTATTCCTAAACTGTTGGGACCAAAACTCCAAAAATCAATACCAACCTTCCTTTTATGGTCATAAACCTTGTGTTTAAATTTCATAGATTTCTATTTACTTAAACTAAAGTTATTGTGCGAAAACCAAGAATAATGCTTATTTGGGCCCTTTTTTTGCCCCTAATTCCTAAACTGTTGGAACCAAAACTCCCAAAATCAATCCCAACCTTTCTTTTGTGGTCATAAACCTTGTGTCAAAATTTCATAGATTTCTATTAACTTAAACTAAAGTTATAGTGCGAAAACCAAGAAAATGCTTATTTGGGCCCTTTTTGGCCCCTTATTCCTAAAATGTTGGGACCAAAACTCCCAAAATCAATCCCAACCTTCCTTTTGTGGTCATAAACCTTATGTTAAAATTTCATAGATTTCTATTCACTTTTACTAAAGTTAGAGTGCGAAAACTAAAAGTATTCGGACGACGACGCCAACGTGATAGCAATATACGACGAAAAATTTTTCAAATTTTGCGGTCGTATAAAAAGTTAACTTTGACTACTGAATTATGAAAATGAGGTCAAGGTTAGATGACACCTGTCAGCTAGACATGTACACCTTACAATCATTCTATACACCAATTTTAGTAGACCTATTGCATATAGTATAAGAAAAACAGACCAAAACACAATAAACAGCTGCGCCATGAGCGCATGATACGCCCGACGTCTTGTGTGAAAGTTTTATGCAATTACCATTTATTGTTTTTGAGACACGGCGGGACATGTGAACCCCCCCCCCCTCCTCACCCTGTCATTTTTTTTTACAAATATCACTAAAATAAAATTTTGAATGAAACCAAAAAGTATACAGATCTTTAAATTAGTATAACAAAGAAGTGTGTACAGTTTCAAGCAATAATCATAAATTGTTTTTGAGATACGGCGCGACATGTAAAAAAAAAACCTCCCCTTATTTACAAAATACTCAATAACTCAAAAATAAAATTCTGAGTCATCACCAAAAAGTATACAGATCTTTAGATTAATATAACAAAGAAGTGTGTAAAGTTTTAAGCAATAATCATAAATCGTTTTTGAGATACAGCACGACATGTAAAAAAACCCTCCCCCTTTTTTACAAAATACTCAATAACTCAAAAATGAAATTTTGAATCATCACCAAAAAGTATACAGATCTTTAGATTAATATAACAAAGAAGTGTGTAAAGTTTTAAGCAATAATCAAAAATCGTTTTTGAGATACGGCGCGACATGTAAAAAAACCCTCCCCCTTTTTTATAAAATACTCAAAAACTCAAAAATGAAATTTTGAATCATCACCAAAAAGTATACAGATATTAAGATTAATATAACTAAGAAGTGTGCAAAGTTTTAAGCAATAATCAAGAAACGTTTTTGAGATACGGTGCGACATGTGAAAAAAAACACACCCCTGTTTTAGTTACAAAGTGCCGTAACTCAAAAAATTTAAATCTTATTTTCACCAAAAAGTATACAGATCATTTGACCATCATAAGAAACAACTTTATTAAGTTTCATGAAATTTGGATAAGTCGTTCTCAAGTTACGGTGCGACATGTTTACGCCGGACAGACGGACAGACGGACAGACGGACGGACGGACGGACAGACGGACGGACGGACACCGGACATTTGTATACCATAATACGTCCCGTCAAAATTTTGACGGGCGTATAAAAACTTACCCCTATGTTCTATTTAAAGTAAGGGCGGCCATGTTTTTTGACGGATCAAAAATCGAAGCACACACTTTGTGCAGGATAATCTAAGGAACTATCATGCTAAGTTTCATCCAAATCCATTCAGTAGTTTCAGAGGAGAAGATTTTTTAAAGTTAGCAAATATGATGAACAAATTGTGAAAAATTGTCATTAAAGGACATTTACCCTTAAGGGGTCAATAGACAATTTTGGTCATATTAACCTATTTGTAGATCTTACTTTGCTGATCATTTTTGCTGTTTACAGTTTATCTTCATCTATAATAATATTCAAGATAATGACCAAAAACTGCAAAATTTCCTTAAAATTACCAATTAAGTGGCAGCAACCCAACAATGGTTTGTTTGATTCATCTGAAAATTTCTGGGCTGATAGATCTTGACCTAATGAACATTTTTACCCCATGTCAGATTTGCTCTAAATGCTTCCGTTTTTGAGATATAAGCCAAAAACTGCATTTGACCCCTATGTTCTATTTTAAGTAACGGCGGCCATGTTTTTTGACGGATCAAAAATCGAAGCACACACTTTGTGCAGGATAATCTAAGGAACAATCATTTTAAGTTTCATTCAAATCCATTCAGTAGTTTCAGAGGAGAAGATGTTTGAAAAATTGTTAACGACGACAGACAACGACGACGACGACGACGGACGCCAAGTGATGAGAAAAGCTCACATGGCCTTTTAGGCCAGGTGAGCTAAAAATGTGTCCAGTGACTCTGGCAACCAACCAAGATGGCCGCCATGGCTAAAAATAGAACATAGGGGTAAAATGCAGTTTTTGCCTTATAACTCAAAAACCAAAGCATTTAGAGCAAATTTGACAAGAGGTAAAATTGTTTATCAGGTGAAGATCTGTCTGCCCTTGAATTTTCAGATGAATCGGATAACCGTTTGTTAAGTTGCTGCCCCTGAATTGGTAATTTTAAGGAAATTTTGCCGTTTTTTTGTTATTGTTTTGAATATTATTATAGTTAGAGATAAACTGTAAACAGCAATAATGTACAGCAAAGTAAGACTTAAAAATAAGTCAACATGACCAAAATGGTCAATTGACCCCCTAAGGAGTTATTACCCTTTATAGTCAATTTTTAACAATTTTCATAAAATTTGTAAATTTCACACTAACATTTTCCACTGAAACTACTGGGCCAAGTTCATTATAGATAGAGATTATTGTAAGCAGCAAGAATGTTTAGTAAAGTAAGATCTACAAACACATCACCATCACCAAAACACAATGTTGTCATGTGTCCATTGTTTAATATTCACATAGACCAAGGTGAGCGACACAGGCTCTTTAGAGCCTCTAGTTTTTTATGTGACAAACAGATGTGCAAGTATATTTTCCAACATGCTGCATTCTAAGAGATGGGTCTTTTTAGGGCCTTTGTAGGAGAGTGATCTAGGTAGTTAATCTACTGTATGAAGCAAGGTGTTTCTATTTCAGCACTCCGTCTTCCACCATCAATAAAAACAATCCATGATATAGCAAGTAGTGCCTAAATAGGAACACCAGCAATCTATCAATGGAACTTAAGAACATCTAACTATATATGATCTCCAATTTTATTGATGAAATTCAGATGACATGATACATAATGTCTTTTGATACAGTTACTTTACATTGAATATGATTTGGTAAAAACACATGTCAGTTATAACACTCCCTGCCTCTTCAACAACTCATAGGTCTTCTTGTTAAACACATTACCAGAACTGTCTTCATATTCTTCCTGTGAAAACATAATCAAACTGCCATGTAAAAACAGAAGGTATTTGTCATTTCATTTTCACATTGTCTGCTTTAAATGCACAGTATTAAATTTATCCACATACATTTTTCTATGTACCTTAAGTTAGTCCAATGATTGAAACAGAAAGGGGAGATTAATTACTCACAAAACTGCTGAACCCCTGTCATGTTTATACTTCTTATAAAAATGTGTTACTACTGCCACATGTAAGCTGATACTACCTCTAAGCAACCAATATGATAGTTTGTCAGTGGTTGTCATTTTTGCTGTTAGTGATTTTGTCCATTGAGCAATAAGGTATAAATGGCAGATTTTTGTAGTTTCTGTTGAATTAATTTATATCTGTTCTAGAATTGTGTAAAATGAGCTGAAATAATGACAGATACACACTTTTGACAGTTTGTTTATACATGTATTGGTTCATGGCTGACTGATAAAAGTACATCTCTATAAATTGAAAGTAATATTTAACATATTACTTGTATTAATTATTCTGCATTTAAATAACCTTTTATAGAACACAAGCGTATAAATTTTGTAACATTTGTAAAAATCTCAGTGGCCTATACAACTTCAATACAGTGTATTTGTAAAAATGATTTAGGACAGTTAATAATTCCCATGTCATTGATTATTTAATCTTCCTACTGAATATTGTTGAGAAAAACCTGGGGTCCCCATAAATATATCTAATACATAAATGTTCTCATTGGCACTCATACTGTCAATGTATATTTGTTACGCCTAACAGAAGTTCCAATGAAAAGTTTGTTATAAACATTGTCATAATATCTATTCCTGTTGGAACAAATATTATATACCATTTATTCCTTTAGGAACATATTCTGTAATATTTATTCCTGTGGAAATAATATTCCAGAATATATTTTCCTTTTGGAACTTCTATTCTGTGACAATACCACATCTTCCTACATCTATCTACTGTTGACATTTTCAGAACACCATACTGTTGATTCCTATAATTTTGTAGGTATCAATATTTCGTAGATTGAGAATTAGAATATTGTTAGTCATCTCAACAAGACTTTCTTGCTTGGTACAGCAAAAGTGAGAAAAGTAATCCAGTTGAGATGACCAATGATAATCTGTTTGTCGCTATTTTACCTATGACGACATTGTTAATTTCATTGACAACAGTATGTGCACCCTTAGTTTCTAGCAATAATTTTTCATATCACTATTCTGTGCTGAGAAAGGATATTATCAGTCAGTAAGATCAAAGGAAAATTTTGTAAAATAGCAATAAATACATAATACAGTACCTCTGTTTCTGGTCTCCACCTATCAGACTCTTTTGTTGACTTTATCTTTGACCATACTAAAATAAACAGAAGAATTTGATTTTAAAACTGAACTTTGGCAGTTTATGTTAAATTTATTCACTACTACTCTAGACAGTGGATGGTTTAAGTATAATAAACTACAGATAAACCTCTAAATGTCTTTTGTGGTTTAGTCTTGTTGGGTTGTTATCTTATTGTACAAATACCCCAATATCTCCTTTAATTCATATCAATAGATAATAAAATAAAAATTCCTATATAAATTCAATGCGTCCAAAGCACTTTTCTGGATTGATTATGATAAAATAAAGTTCATAGACAAAATTCAAAAGCCAAGGATGTGTTAGTACCTAAACAAAAGAAGAGCTTTTTCTTTAAACCAAAATAGCACCTAAAATAATATCAAATTACAATTCATTGATTTTATGGAACAATTGATATTTGTAATGTAATATGAATACAACTAGGTCTTAATCCTAGAAAAAGATTGTCTGATCTATATAATCTATTCTATATTAATAAATATAAATATATAATACTGTCTGTACATGCTATAAATGTGGCTTTGTGAGAAGCCTAAACTCAATTAAAATTAAGAAATAAATCCTTACAAGCAAGGGCATCTTCTATCAATGTAACATTGGCAAAATGTGCTGTGTTTGGTATCTGTAGACATCTCATTCCATGGGCATGTCTCCATTCCTGTAAGAAAAGAAAGAATGTATTTATACCTTAAACAAAAGAAGGTTTTTAATCTAAATTTAAGCCATTACCTATTCAAGCAATCTTTGTAATTGTGTGTAATTTATTTGAAAAATCTAGTACCAAGCCAAGATATTTAAACGAACCATGCAACATTTTTCAAAAATTTAAATACTGCATGTACCTTTTATATAAATGCTTAGATGGTGTGAAAAAGAAGTTCCAGATAAAGATATTAAAGTGCCCTCGTTGCAAAACATTATTTTTTACCCCACTTTTTCTTTTTTATGAATTTTGCTGTATAAGCTCACTAAAGTTTTGTAAGATAAAAACTAGCTGGATATCAACTTACTGCAAAATGTCTCTGGAATGCTTTTGGTCCTTTGTATGTAAAGTTTCCACAGATCTCACATGTATAACTGATATTCAGACCATGTAACTTATACAACCAGTAGGGTATAGGCTGAAAAATACATATTAGATGCAATATTCACGACCAATGGTTTCTTAAGACTTTAACCTATGTATACAGAACAAAACGCAATGGAAAAAAAATTAATTCCTTTTTAAAGACCTTTTATCATACATTGGAAAAATACCTAACCCCTTTTTAAAATGTTTTTAAGTACAAAACTGCAAAAGGGACAATGGCAAAAAATTCAGCTTACCTTTCCATCCCACCCCAGAGGGAGATTTTTAGGATTGTATGGGATATCATCATCATCGTCATCATCATCATCTCCTTCAAAATGTTCATCATCAGAATCCTCTCTCTCCTCGCCCGTCCTGGCCTGTTTACGTTGGACATTGTCTCGGGTTGATGCTCTCTGTTCTGACAAGACTTCTGCAAATCTATACACCTGAGCCTCTAAATTGGCTATTTCTTTCTGCCTTTCGGTATCTCTGCAGAAATACATTATAACAGATTTTATAAATGACTACTACTTTTGTCTATTACAATGAAGCACAACTGACCATTATAAGAAGAGAAAACAAATGTATAACATGATCAAAAGATATTAATCACACTTATAGGATTGTATAATTAGAATTGTCTTAAAATAGAGGACATTTCTGCTATTTCCAAAACCTTTTTTATCCAAAATTATAAACTGCTAGAAATTATTGACTGATTATTAAAATATTAAAGGTAGACTTCTTTATACATGAAATATGCTTATTTAATAAATAAAGTACTAGTTAGTAAGTAGATTTTGGTTTTCAAACTTTAATAGACTTTTTAGACGAATATCTTAATGCTGTAAAGGACCTACGATAGATTATTTTGCATTACATCTCAAAACAGCGCTTTTAAAACAGTAAGATAATTTTCAAAGAGTATCAGTGGTAACCATGGTAACAAACAACAAAGGCAATGTCATACAGGACTTGCAAACCAATCTAGTAGAGTCTTTTTATAACTGAGAAATTATCAATTAACTTTGTGACTTTGTGAAATAAATGACCTACTTGCTCTTTCCAGCTCTGCCAGGCTTGGACTTAGTAAACATGGCTGGATCTAAATCTTCAAGTTTCTTTCCTTTGGTACTGAACAACCTCATAGCTCTTTCTTCTAAAGTTCTGATAAGCAATAACATACAGTTTGTGTTTAAACATTTTGTTGCAGAATTATACATGTACTTGAACTGTGATATCAGTTTTAGTTTATTTCAATATACAAATATCTCAAAGATATCCTTCAAAATTGGACTTTGTAAAGAAAGAATTACAAATGAAACAGTTTGATTTTTTTTTTTGGACAAACGAATGGGCGCACAGACCAGAAAACATAATGCCCATAAATGGGGCATAATAAAAATGATTTTAAGTAAAATAAATGATTGCAACATTTGTATCAAATTATGTAGAAAAGAGTAGATATATTTTGTAATAGTGCCTTATAAAACTGTAAGATAACACAAATATTTGACACATGCACATATACATATGTTGTGATAAATATTTTCTGTCAGTGAATTTTAAAATTCAGATAAACCTTCATACCAAACAAATTGTATAGATGGTTAAAATTAGAGATTGTTTAAATTCATGAGTTTTAATATTACTACCACAACCATACACATATGACCTATGTTTTGGCAAGTTGAGTTTTATTTAGAACATATTATCTGATGTTACTGGAATAAAGATTTGTCTGAACACCTAAACATTTCAAAATAAATCTTGCTAGTGAATAAATAATAACTTGAAAGAAAGTTGCTTCATAAAAATTTCTGCAAGAAACCATTTCCACTTTACACGACAATTTTCAAGCTTTTGTATCAGATATCTTGCATCTTCCATTAACATGATTAACAATGCATATCAATGCAATATCAGATATGATTGCAGGCTATATAAACCTACCCTCCACATTTCAGTCCCAGAGCCATTAAAGCACTCTTCAATCTGTCCAAACCAAGTGATGCCAACTCCTAATAGAAAATACAGATATATTAAAACATTTACATGCAAAAAATAAGGCAACTGGATTTTGTAGGAACATATAATAATTTACCCTGGAGTTTACTAATTTTGTTAATTTTATTTTCTAATATAAAATAGGCATTTTAATAGTCTATTCCTTATAGCATTTAATCATTTGTGTTAAAACCTTAGTTTCAAGTGGTAGAGAATGACCTTTTGATTTTTTCACTTTTTTTTAAAACCCCTTTATCACATATACATTGACATGTACAGTCCATTAAAAGGATCAGGACAAAAATGCCCTGGACAAAAGCTCTCCCTTGATTTATTTTAAAATTTCAATATATTGTTACATACCTCCCATGAAGAGAAAGCAGATAAATCAAGATGGGCTCCTGTATGTGCCAATGCACCTGTAGCCTCTTTCTGGAATCAAACATAAGATATTCATTAAAATTAACTACAAAAATATCTTCTTTATATTTGAGTTTTTCTTCATTTTCACAGATCTATATCTGATTGCAGTATGACGATTTGCTGAATAAATATATTGTCAAGTAGAATCTAATTATTATTTATCTATAAAATCTTGAAAATTGTCAAGACAAAACATACCCACTACAAATAAAGATTTATAGTTAAATTATAAAAAAAAAAGCTTAATAGGAATTCATCTTAGAACTAATTGAAACCAGGTGCTCCGCAGGGTGCAGCTTTATACAACCCCAGTGGTCGAACCCTGAACAGTTGGGGCAAATTTGGTTACAATATTCAAGCTTGATACTGTCTGAATATGGATTGTGATAAAATTTTTGACATAATATAGGTTTTTGTCATAAAATTAAAGTGGTCAAAGATCTAACAAATCTATTGCGCAATACTGTGCAATTGAAGAATTCTTCTTGAAACTTTTCAAAATTCGAAATTTAAAAAAAAAAAAAAGGAATCCCTTTAACAAATGGTAAACAAAAAATCCCCCCCCCCCCAATTTTTTGAAACCCCCTTGGAGCAATAACCCTTAAACTTAATCCCATGCTTTCCTTTGTAGTATTGAACCTTGTTGTACAATTTCAGAGAGATCCATACACTTAAACACAAGTTATTGTCATGATTGTTTGGAAACTAGAAACATGCTTCTTTTTGGCTTTTTTTTTTTACCCCTAATTCCTACATATTTTGGGAAATTAACCCAAAATTTAATCCAAGCCTCACCTTTGTTATATGGTACATTGTGGTACAATTTCAGAGAGATCCATACAATTACACACAAGTTATTGTCTGGAAACTAGAAACATGCTTCTTTTTGGCCCTTTTTTTACCCCTAATTCCTACATATTTTGGGAAATTAACCCAAAATTTAATCCAAGCCTCACATTTGTTATATGGTACATTGTGGTACAATTTCAGAGAGATCCATACAATTACACACAAGTTATTGTCTGGAAACTAGAAAAATGCTTGTTTTGGCCCCTTTTTTGCCCTTAATTCCTAACTTTGGCTCCATTACCCCTAATTAGAAACCAAACCTTCTACTTGTGGTATTAAAAATTGCTGTATAATTTCAGAGTAATTGAAATACTTGTACACAAGTTATTATCCTGAAACTAGAAATGCTTGTTTTGGGCCCCTTTTGGGTCCCTAATTCCTAAACGGTTGGGACCATCATCCCAAAAATCGATCCCAACCTTCCTTTTGTGGTATTGAACCTTCTGAAAAATTTCATATAGCAGGGATGATTCCAGGTGTTTTCAAATGGGTCCCTAGAACATCAAATTGGGAATTTTTATTCTATTTGGGAATTTTTTAAGCATAAAATCTAAGACGAAATAACATTATTTTCCTGTAAAAACGGAAAATGTATATTATTAAGTTTAACCTGTACACTGATGTTCATGTAAGTTGTAACATTTTGAATAATTATGGATGGGCTACTGTTATTACATGAATATCATTGAACATGATGCACTAGTCTGCTAGTCATTGCTAGTCTATCATCTTAGCTATAGTTACGTAGGCCTATTACAAAAAATATATTTCAGCTAACATAAACCACTGAAAAAAATCATTCATCGGGTATTTTTTCCACAGCAGGTCATCTCTATAAATTTACCTTGATTTAAATGGATTTCAAATTGAACTGGTCAATTGTCGAATTCAGAAAAGCAATTACAAAAGTTCATATACTTACATGTAATTGATAAGATATTTAAAGCATTGAACCAGTGTTCTTTAAAATTATTTGGATCATATTCAAAACTTTTGAAATAGTTCCATAATGATGACATCGTATTTCATGAATGGTCTATCATCAACATTATTTAAAAAAAAAAACGCTCAAACTTTTGTCTTTTGAGGAAATAATTTCTTTTACAAAACAAGTTTTCATCATATTATATAACCGGCTCTGCTGGGCGATCTGCTTTTACGAGATCGGTGACCATTAAACTTTATCCATCAATGTTATATCAAAATTTAAATTTGCTCTCTGCCGAGGTCTGCTTTGACACCCATTTTTATCAACCTGCTGGGCGATCTGCTTTTACAAGATCGAATACTCCCATAACATATTAATCAATTGAATTCGGCTGCTAAAATTGTTTGCCACATGTTGACATAATTAAATCGTTGTTACAAACTATGAAAAATTATAGTTGCCTTAATCGGTGAGAGAAACTTTTCCGGAAATATCGATTTTTATTTTATTTTCCTGAATTGGGAATTCATTTTCATGTACATTTTTTTGGGGCCGCTGGCTGATTTGAAGGCCGCTCAGCGGCCCTAAACTATATAGTAGAATCATCCCTGTATAGATCTATTCACTTAAACTAAAGTTATTATCCGGAAACCAATGTGTCTTCGGACGACGTAGACGACAGATCATTCCATTATATGATCCCAAAAAAATTTGGCCAAAATTTTTTGGGGTCAGATAAAAAGGACATTTGCATTAGTCCTGTCGAAAATGTACTCACCGGCCATCCTAAGAAAGAACCTTCAATCCATTGTAAGTCAAAATCTTGTTTTACAGTTTCCATTTCCTACAAAATAATGGTAAAGTAGTTTAGGTTTACATGATAGCTTTATTCAACCACATTTTTACACAAAGGAAGTGCATGTATTTTTAGAAAAAAATCATTTTCATAAAATCCAAGACTTTTACCTTTCAACAAATAACTTCAGACAATTTAAATCAATGTGGTAGAGTGGATTTTCTGCCATTTACCCTGGATGCATTGATTATATTATATGTACTAATTCTAAATATCTCTTGCAGATGATTTATTGAAGTAGGTGATTCGTTTGCAATCTACTTGTGATTAGGTCTTATTTTATTGGTCATTGGTGGTCTTGTGATATTATAGAGGGAATTCAAATTAAATGGCTGGTCAATTTTGGTCTTTGTTTACAAAAGTTTAAATAGTTTAATTATTTAGTATCCAGTCTTTGTAGTTACTTTTCATATAAGGATTGAATCATTCAGTGATATTGGATACACTTATATTTAGTCAGGAACCACAAATATAGCATATTTTGGTAAGTTACATTTATTTACATTGAGAGCCTTTGTTCTGACAGATGGATGAAGTATGAATCCTGATTATGATATTTCATTAACATGCAAGGTAAAAGTAAGTTTCCCTAATGTCCAAGTGAGTGTGAGATTTTAGTTTGAGAGATGATTATATGATTTGGTTGTTTTGAGAGCTTTTGTGTATTCGCTGTACGGGTGAGTTTGATTTATTTTAACAGTGACCTTGACCTATGTATAGTATGGTATTGTCAATAATGACGTAGACATTTAAAGGTAAACAAGTCAGATGATATTATGTTTGTTTATAAATGAAAGTACCTTTTTGTAAAGATTTATTTGATTAATAGAATCTTGTACTTATAATTGTATTATTGATTTCAGATAATGATATTATGTATTGACCATAGATCCATGATATATTGATCTGTATAAGGACACTAGGATAGAAGTTAAATAGTGTAGCTGTTGATGTTATATATTGTACAAACTCAGTTCCACAAATTGGTGAGTTTACTTAACTGTGTAAATTGATTGCATTTGTATTTTATTTATGTTTACCTGTATAACTTGACTATGACAGATATTTCATTGTCACTTTGGAAATATTACACTGGGATTATCTTCCCTGATTATGAACATTCAAGCTAGATTCACATGAAGTTCAATATTTATGTTTATATTGATGATAAATGATAATTCATTTATATCATATTATAAAGACATTATATATGAAGCTCAAATTATCTGTAATGATAATTTGCACGAAGTTATTGTTTATTGTTTGTAAATTTACATTTTGATATTTTCAAACCGTATACCGTTTGTATAGAATTTATGATGTTTGTATGTATTCAGTCAGATCGATTGGGAGAAACGGTTATGAGTTTAAAGGTAAAATATAGGATGTTTTAACTATATAAGAACATGTGAACTGAAATGATAATAGAAGTGTAATAGACTAGTGTTTTAAGCTATTGAATTGTATCGTTTATTTTATTATCTTTACAATTGTTTATTTGTTATTCCAGGGTTAGTGTATGTAATTGTAAGATGAATGAATGTGATGTACAATTAATGAATAAAGAACCCTATCACTCAGATGACTTAGTTGTATCTGGAGAAGCAGAAAATTAGACTTTTACAATGGCGCCCACGATAATGGTTTATTCCAAGGATGGATCCCCACAGTGGAAGCTGGAATGACTTAAATTTTGTATTGAATATTACTTGCTGATATTTTATGAATTGATTTATAAATATAAATTGACTTTAGATATTCAGTTTGTGAATATTGAATATGGCCTGAAAGTATGTTAATACATTTGTATATCTGATTGATAATACTTGATTAGACACAAAAAAAAACAAAAAAAAAACTTGAATTTATAACAGAAGAAGACTCTTTTATCTTGAATTGAACATTTGATAGATTATTGCATAAACTTTGGTTACTTTGCTTGTATATTGTGTACCTTGTGTAGATAATTGATTTTTTTTTAAACTTAATTCTTTTTGAAACTTCAGTAATTTTTTTTTTAAATTACTTTATTGGAAACTTATTCAAATTTATTTTTTATTTTGAATTCTTTTGGAACTTATTCTGAGATTTAACTTATTGTTTTAGATTATCTTTTCTGAAATTGGATAATTATATATTACAGTTTTTGGCATTAAAAGTAGTTTGACAAGTAAAATTTTACATTCACAGATTTAAAGGTAGTTTCAGTTTGTATACTGAATATAGTATTATTATCTAAAATTGTAACTTATAGTTTGACATTTGTATTTATAATACAAAGGTCATTGTTAAATAAAGATTTCCCTTTGAGAGAGAGCTATCCCACACCCATAGCACACACACACACACATACTCATACTTAAAAAGAAACAAGGTAAGATCTACACAATGAACACAAGTTAGAAACAAGAAGATATATGAGACATTAGCATCTTTAGTTGAATACATAGTAGGTATACTCAGTACTCAGTAGGTACATATATAGTAGATTGGAGTTAGGTATTTAGTGTTTACATCAGTTTTGGTATGTAAGTTTATGTTAGTAGTGTTGGTAAATACACAAGTGCATATATAGAAGTACACTGTTGTAAGTATAGTACAAGTAGTATTTGTGTCATACAGCAGATAGGATACTATAGTAAAGGTTTGTATAGTGCATAGAGTTCAGTTGGTGTTGTACTGTGAGACTCTTTGTTGGTTGAGTTTGGCTTTGGTTAGTTTGGTGTTTAGTGGTTTGACATATGTGTTAGGTTATAAGCCTAACATATCTTCAAGGTAAATCAGGTATTATATATATATATGTGATCACACAATGGTAGGTATTCAGTTTGTGTGATTGAAGACACAGTGACCGACTGGTGAGTGATACTTATATATATTTTCACATTGATATTAATCATTTTTTTTTATTGCAGGTACATTAATTTGTTGATTTATTCAATCTCTTTCAGAAAACTTATTACATTAAGGTAAGTATCAGGATAAGCATCATGTCTGAGGAATTGACCGAACAGGATATACAGAACATCATTAGAGCTTTTAAGGATATGAAAGTAAAACCGAAGGCCGATACAACTGATGCATTTAAGAATTGGATGAAGGAATTTTCCACCTCAAAGATGGACGATGTATTATATATGCCGTACATACCGAAATTACCTATCTTTTCCGGAGATGACAAAGGAGATGATGTTTCATACGATCTTTGGAGATATCAAGTAGCATGTCTTATCAAGGAGAATTACCGACATGAGATCATATCTCAAGCCATCAGACGTTCTGTCCATGGAGAAGCAAGTCGAATTGTTATGCGATTAGGAGTTGAAGCAACCGTTGATGATGTCATAGACCGAATGGATTGCATATTTGGATCTGTAGACGTAAAAGAAGTCCTTCTTGCACAGTTTTACACAGCATGTCAAGGAGCCGACGAGGATGTATCATCATGGGGTTGTAGACTAGAGGAAATTCTTAATAAAGCACTACAACGAGGAAAGATTTATGAACAAGATACGGATGATATGCTTAGATCAAAATTTTGGAAAGGATTACGACCAGAACTTCGAAAGGTTTCCATACACAAGTTTGACCGTATTAAAGAATTTAACCAATTATTGATAGCCATGCGAGAAATAGAAGAGCAACAACGTCAAGATAGCGTGATTAAGGAAAATAGCAGTACATCTTCACCAGACAAAGAGAACATAACATCAGATGAAACAACAGAGCTTAAGGCTATGGTTCAGAAACTAACTGCACAGTTACAGGAAAAAGGAACTCGATCATCAACACTTACCAAGAATTCGATGTCAACTACAACATTTATTCCGGACGAAACTATAATTCATCGACCGAATGACAGAAACACACGTAGAAAAAGAGATAAAGGAGATAGTATATGTTGGAGATGCGGACAACAAGGTCATATAGCAGTAGGATGCAGAGTAAGATTGGACAATTCAAGGAAAGTACAACATGCTTTGAATTTTCAACAAGTAACCTTCGAGGAACAACACATCAGTTCAAGCTTGACTACAAAGGAACAACGGATAGCAGGAACGGCAAATGAGGTAACAGTTTTCTTGAATGGAATAAAAACACATGGATTGTTAGACACTGGATCGACTGTATCTACGATGAGCGAGGAATTTTACAACAAACATTGCTCAGCAATGCCACTAGAACAACTATCAGGGCTATTGAAGATTGAATGTGCAGACGGCTTACAACTACCGTATTTAGGATATGTGGAGGCAGAACTTCAACTGGATGGAATCACAACACCTTACATGAACACATATCCAGGATTATTTCTCGTAGTTCCAAACAGCGATTATAGTTCTACTACACCCTTGCTTATAGGAACTAACATCTTAAGTTCAGTTATGGAGGATATCAGTAAAGCAATTGGTCCAAGGTATTTACAGGATACAAATCTTTATACGCCATGGTACCTCGCATTCAGATGCCTTACATTAAGGAACCAGGAATTGGAAAAACAACAAAATAGATTAGCTATAGTCAAATCAGCAGAGATGAAACCAATAACAATTCAGCCGAATTCAGAAGTAGTCATTAAAGGATATATGGATAAGCAACTACAATACCCAACAGGTTGTGCATTACTTCATGCTACAAGAAAATCAACACTTTCAACAGATCTTGACATTGTACCAGCTATAGTCAACTACAACAGTCAACGTAAAGAGCCAATACTAGTACGAATATCAAACATAACCACTAGAACAGTAACAGTAGCACCAAGATCAATTATTTGCGAGTTACAACCAGTCAGCATTGAAGATTTACCACCAACCGAGAAATCAGACGTACCTGATATTTTAGATATAGTGAAACTACCAACTGATATACTTGACGATGATGAACTGGATAGAGGAAAAGATTTGTTAAACAGATTTAAGGATATATTTTCAACGGGAGATACTGACATTGGCCACACATCAGCAGTCAAACACCGAATTGACTTAGTAGATAACCGACCTTTTAAACAACGTCATCGCCGAATTCCGCCTTTAATGATTGATGAAGTTAGGAACCATCTACGTCAACTGTTATCTGCTGGAATTATACGACGATCTCATTCACCGTGGTCTTCGAATGTGGTGCTTGTAAGAAAGAAGGATGGCAGCTTAAGAATGTGCGTGGATTACCGTCAGCTGAATGATATTACCATCAAAGATTCATACGCTTTACCACGCATAGAGGAGATCCTTGATTCTTTAGGAGGGAACACGTTTTATACTGTCTTAGACATGAAGAGTGGGTACCATCAGGTGGAAGTATTAGAGGAGCACAAAGAGAGAACAGCCTTTACCGTTGGGCCACTAGGCTTCTTTGAATATAACAGGTTACCCTTCGGATTGGCCAATTCCCCTGCAACATACCAACGATTAATGGAAGAATGTTTAGGAGATCTTCACACCAAGATTTGTTTCATCTACCTGGATGATTTAATTATCTTTTCCAAGACCGCAGACGAGCATTTCGATAGACTAGAGAGAATATTTCAGAGATTAAGAGAAGTTGGACTGAAGCTGTCGCCAAAGAAATGTTCCTTGTTCCAACAGCGAGTAAAGTATATAGGCCATATTGTGTCAGATAAAGGCATTGAACCGGATCCAGAGAAGATTGACAAGGTTATGAACTGGCCAAGACCTACAAATCCAGAGGAAGTGAGACAGTTCTTAGGTTTTGTGGGATATTATAGGAAATTTGTAAGAGATTTCTCCAAGAAAGCCAGACCATTGACGGATTTGATGCCATCAACATCTAACAAGAAAGGAAAAGGAAAGAAAGGACAAAAGAAAACATCAGTAGAAGTGAAACCATGGCACTGGGATAAAGAACAAGAAGACGCATTTCAGGAACTGAAACACCATTTATCTAACCCACCTGTATTAGGATTCCCAGACTACCATAATCCATTTGAACTACATACGGATGCTTGCTTAACTGGATTAGGAGCAGTTTTATACCAACTACAAGAAGGTAAAAAGCGTGTCATTGCGTACGCCAGCCGTGGTCTTTCGAAGTCCGAGAGGAACTACCCTGTTCACAAGCTGGAATTTTTAGCGTTACGATGGGCCATCTGTGACAAATTCAACGATTATCTGTATGGAGCCAAATTTACTGTACTTACAGACAACAATCCGCTGACCTATGTTTTGTCTTCAGCCAAGTTAGATGCAACAGGACATAGGTGGATAGCAGCTTTATCAGCTTTTGATTTCGATATCAAATACCGGCCAGGAAAGCAAAACACAGATGCAGATGCCTTATCTAGACTACCTGCATTGCTTCAACGCCAGGAATGCACACCAGATGAAGTTTACAGTCATATCAGTGAGATCAGCAAGATACCTATCACATCGGTTAAGGCCATATGCAGTTTACTTCAACGACAACCGTACATTGAATCTTTGGCAAAATCTACTAATGTAATGGAGGATATAGACATCACAGGAACAGACGAAAGGGTAGATATCAGGAGAGAACAACTGAGGGACCCTGTTATACGATACTGGATAGACAACGTTATGAAGAAGAAGTCACCACGAAAAGAAGATATTCCAGCAGTACCGTTTCATCGTTTACTCCATTCAAACTTCAACAGACTTATATTGAAAGATGGAATATTATTTAGAAGAACAACAGTAGATGGAGAATCCAAAGATCAGTTGATTCTGCCAGCATCTCAGATTAAGACCGTATTGAATTACCTGCATAACAACATGGGTCATCAAGGTCGAGACCGCACAACATCGCTGGTTAAAGATAGATACTTTTGGAGTGGAATGCACAAAGACATAGAGGAATGGATTCAACGTTGTCCAAGATGTTTGAAGAGGAAAAGATTACCGAATGATAGAGCACCACTCAAGAGTATAAAAACATCACAACCACAAGAAATCGTTTGCATGGACTTTTTAACGCTAGAAACATCAAAAGGAGGATACCACCATATACTTGTAATCACAGATCATTTCATGCGGTATGCACAAGCCATTCCGACAAAGAACATGTCAGCTAAAACAACGGCGGAAGCCTTTTTCAACAACTATGTGATCCATTATGGTCTTCCTCAGAGAATACATTCGGACCAAGGAGGAAATTTTGAAAGTCAACTTCTTAAGGAACTATGTCAACTTACAGGAATTAAGAAATCGAGAACAACGCCTTACCATCCGATGGGAAACGGCCAGTGTGAAAGGTTCAACAGAACACTTCTGAACATGTTAGGCACACTGCAAAATGATCAAAAGAGTAACTGGAAACAATACCTTGGTCCAATTGTGCATGCATATAACTGCACTAAACAGGAGACTACTGGATATTCACCATTTTCATTCATGTTTGGACGAGAACCTCGACTTCCAATAGATACTGTATTTGGAATTGAGAACATCACTACTCAGAAAAACACGACGAAGTATGTTGAACAACTGAAAGATAGATTACGAAAATTTTACGAGCTTGCATTAAGATCTGCAGAGAAAGCACAATCTAGACAAAAGAAAGGATATGATGAAAAGATCAGAGGAGCCGTATTAAACACAGGAGATAGAGTACTCGTTAAGATTTTAGCATTTGAAGGAAAACATAAGCTTTCTGATAGATGGGAAAACGATCCTTACATCATATTGGAACAGCCAAACTCAGAGATACCTGTTTTTGTAGTGAGAAAAGAAAATGGTGAAGGGAGAAAGAGAACTTTGCATCGCAACTTGTTGCTACCAATTGGTTCCGTCTCCATGGATGAACAACAACCAGAAGATATACCACAACCAAAACCCAGACTAAGACCCAGGAAAGAGGATAAACCAGTACCAAAACCAAGAATGACAAGAAGAGAACCTTTGACAAAGGATCCACAGCCTCCAGTCAGTATTTCATCAGATACTGACAGTGAAAGCGAGGATGAGTCTTTCATGATTTTGATAACACAGCCTACTGATGACACAGATATCAGCACAAACAGTGATGATGATGAAAAGTCTGAAGAACCAGTAGCTGAAGTCCATGAACCGCAGACTGATGGAGAGCAGCAGGGTGTCATAGGACAAGAGGAAACTGAAGATACGGAGGACGCTCCTTCTTTTAATGAGACAGAAGATTCAGTTTCGGAACAACCAGAGGAATCAGCTATCACTGAAGAGTTAGAACTTGAGGAAGCTGTTTCTTCAGATGAACCTGGGCAAGAAGATGAACAAGATGAAATACCAGACATTCCACGAAGATCTATCCGCACAAAAACATCAACAGCAACAACTAAATATAAGGACTTTGTGTGTAAACAGATTCAGCCGAATACAGATTGGTTGATGAGGGCACAGTTTTTGAAGGATGCTGTATCCAGTGGAGTATTCAGAGGATCTGAAGACAGAGTTAAAGATGCCTTACTGAAGATTGTCACTGATACAGGTTAGTATTCCCTATTATATTTTCATGTTTTTATATTTATTTATTTATCTATTTTTTTATTAAGTCGACGAGGACGTCTCTTTCTCTCAAGACCAGGGGGAGAGAGTTATATAGTTTATGTTTTAGGTTGACGAGGACGTCATTTGCAACCAGGGGGAGGATGTGGTAGAGTGGATTTTCTGCCATTTACCCTGGATGCATTGATTATATTATATGTACTAATTCTAAATATCTCTTGCAGATGATTTATTGAAGTAGGTGATTCGTTTGCAATCTACTTGTGATTAGGTCTTATTTTATTGGTCATTGGTGGTCTTGTGATATTATAGAGGGAATTCAAATTAAATGGCTGGTCAATTTTGGTCTTTGTTTACAAAAGTTTAAATAGTTTAATTATTTAGTATCCAGTCTTTGTAGTTACTTTTCATATAAGGATTGAATCATTCAGTGATATTGGATACACTTATATTTAGTCAGGAACCACAAATATAGCATATTTTGGTAAGTTACATTTATTTACATTGAGAGCCTTTGTTCTGACAGATGGATGAAGTATGAATCCTGATTATGATATTTCATTAACATGCAAGGTAAAAGTAAGTTTCCCTAATGTCCAAGTGAGTGTGAGATTTTAGTTTGAGAGATGATTATATGATTTGGTTGTTTTGAGAGCTTTTGTGTATTCGCTGTACGGGTGAGTTTGATTTATTTTAACAGTGACCTTGACCTATGTATAGTATGGTATTGTCAATAATGACGTAGACATTTAAAGGTAAACAAGTCAGATGATATTATGTTTGTTTATAAATGAAAGTACCTTTTTGTAAAGATTTATTTGATTAATAGAATCTTGTACTTATAATTGTATTATTGATTTCAGATAATGATATTATGTATTGACCATAGATCCATGATATATTGATCTGTATAAGGACACTAGGATAGAAGTTAAATAGTGTAGCTGTTGATGTTATATATTGTACAAACTCAGTTCCACAAATTGGTGAGTTTACTTAACTGTGTAAATTGATTGCATTTGTATTTTATTTATGTTTACCTGTATAACTTGACTATGACAGATATTTCATTGTCACTTTGGAAATATTACACTGGGATTATCTTCCCTGATTATGAACATTCAAGCTAGATTCACATGAAGTTCAATATTTATGTTTATATTGATGATAAATGATAATTCATTTATATCATATTATAAAGACATTATATACGAAGCTCAAATTATCTGTAATGATAATTTGCACGAAGTTATTGTTTATTGTTTGTAAATTTACATTTTGATATTTTCAAACCGTATACCGTTTGTATAGAATTTATGATGTTTGTATGTATTCAGTCAGATCGATTGGGAGAAACGGTTATGAGTTTAAAGGTAAAATATAGGATGTTTTAACTATATAAGAACATGTGAACTGAAATGATAATAGAAGTGTAATAGACTAGTGTTTTAAGCTATTGAATTGTATCGTTTATTTTATTATCTTTACAATTGTTTATTTGTTATTCCAGGGTTAGTGTATGTAATTGTAAGATGAATGAATGTGATGTACAATTAATGAATAAAGAACCCTATCACTCAGATGACTTAGTTGTATCTGGAGAAGCAGAAAATTAGACTTTTACATCAATACTTTGGATCAAATATTGTACATTTAACAAGTTTCATTCCTTTTAATAGTAATTTTTGGAAAGACCTTGGTAAAGATTACATTTATTAGCCTTTTATAAGTTTCAATAAATTGGTTTTAACAAAGGTAACAAACCCAGCAAATAAAGTATCAAAATATTTTTAGAGTCTCCAATAGTATGGTACAAGTTGAAAGTTTTGCAGATCACTATATCATAATTTTCTATACATAGTACATACATCATTCAAATCCAGTAAAGGTCTTACTCTGTGCGTGTAATCTTCTAGGTATTCTAACAAACTCAACAAGTACCTATAAATAAAACATTTATATAAATATATAGGAAATATTTTACATCTTGTATATTTTCTATCCATTTCCATGAACCAAGTTTTTGCAATTTTTCTTCTTATTTTGGAGGCTAACACTCATTTTAGCATACTTGGATTTTAATGTGCTTTGATTTTAAAATCACTTTTTCACATTTAAATCAATGTCTTCACAAATATTGTTATCATTCATTTTGAGCTAACAATAACAGTAAAGATATATAAACAAGTCCTTATAAAAAGTTATAGTACTGTGGATGCATTTATTTTCATGGCTACCAATATTTCGTTGATTAAGGCAAAATTGTGTCTTTATGGATATTTGATTTCATGAAATCCATGAAAATTGTTATTGTAGAGATAATAATGAATCATCAGTATAAGCTAATGTTTCAAATGCCATTTACCATGATACCTATCATTTGTTACTTACTCTTTATATGCAGCATTCTTTCTGTCTTTAGGTACATCAAACAGCTGATCAAACGTTGACAAGAATGTCAAGTAATCCATTTTCTATAAATAAAAAAAAAAAAAAACTATATATATATATATCAGGACAGGAATATGTCAATGTATAATGAGTATGAGTATCAACCTAGCTTTGTACTAGACTGACAAGCTGAGTAAGATTTTTAACATGTTTATTCCTAAGCTATAGTCAGCAGGATGAATTGTTACCTTGACCAGACACTTTATTTTGACTCTGACCCTACCAGTCTTTACTGTTACTCCTAACTGCTGTGTGATAAGTTGATAAAAAACAAACACCATTTATTTTTAGTCAAGATGAATATGCTTCCACAAAATAAACTAGGCCACTATTTCTTTTATAATAAGAATAACTTGCTACTGAATAAATATAAGAAGAATCAATTTTAAGAATGTTTCTTTTGTTAAGGTGCAATACCACCAAATTATAGTATGTCACATCCAGTTGCATACCAAAAAGGGTAGAAAAAAATAATCCCTTGAATTTGACAGTTGTAAGAAATTAGTCCTAAATTTCATTCCAGTAAAAAACTTTGAGTCATAATAAATAGAAGAAAAATGTACGGTATAATATATTTAGAAATCATCTTAAACTATAGAATGAACTTATGATTATCTGGTTGTACAATATGTTTGTGTGGCCTGAAAGATTGATAAACTGTATTTTAAAGTTAATAGCTGCCTCTACGTGAATCTGTGAGATAAAAACAGTTTCCTAGTTGTATATTCCATCATGTATTTTACCTCTATTCCTTTCAGATTGATGAACTTTTCATAACATTCATGTAAGTCTAAGTATTTTCCATATCCTTCTTCATCTGTGAATTCTACTATATCTGTTAAATAACAAGTATTATAAAGAAATAAAATAAATCAGTTTACCTCTTTACTGCTGAAAATTTATCTTAAACTGGTTCTTTTATGGAGTTGTATGTGTTCTAGCTTTAGTACCAGCACAGGGTAAATAATGGTAAATTACAAAAAAACATTATTTGGGAACAGTTTCAAAATTTAATGGAATTAAATCAAGTTTTGAAAAGTGATGTTGAATGAATATTTTTTTGTTAAAACTACCAAAAGGTTTTAATACACTTGCATGTACAAGGTGTTAATAGCTATTAATAGGATATGATTCAAATGAAAATAGCATTGCTCCTGTATGTAAGTAATAGCATCAATAGATAAATCAAATAAACATGCAATTGAGCAATAATGCAACTTGTAAGTAAAACTTGGCTTATGTTTGTATGTTATCATTTTAATTACCAATTCAGGGGCAGCAGCATAATAACAGGTTGTCTGATTCATCTGAAAATTTCAGGGCAGATAGATCTTCACCTGATCAACAATTTTACCCCCTGTCAGATTTGCTCTAAATGCTTTGGTTTCAGAGATATAAGCCAAAATCTACATTTTACCCCTATGTTCTATTTTTCTGTTGATATCACATTTTGAAATTTGTTTATTATGTATTAATGAATTAAAAAAAAAACTCATCCTTCACCAATGTTTCGTTTGCTTTTCTCAATGAGTTCTTATGTAATAATGTAAACATCTCTCCATCTGTCAACCAGTGAATAGAATTTTTTTCAGTACTGATGTCCACTTTATCATAAGGGCTATTCCATTGAAATGTATGTGGGAGGGAAGGAAGGGACTTTCAAAATATCCTTACAACCAAGAACAATTTTTTAGATAATTTTGCATAATGGTAAGACGCATACTGAAAAAATAGACCCATGACCCACATTCAATAATTAAACTTCCCTTTCTACCCTCCTGCATACATTTTGATGAAAAAGCCCGAAGAGTTCATACTATGCACTCATGGAAGGATAATGGTAAGACTAAGCTGTTGAAAAACATACCCTTTTCCATGTGGGTGAGGGGTAACGAATAGTTAAGTATGTAAATATACTTACTCTGTGCTTCTTCTGATGGATTCTCTCTCTGTTTTGATATTTCATCAAATTCAACTGACATTGGAACAGTAATCTAAAAATATGAATGATGTAATAATATTAAGTACTTTTGAATAGAAAGAACACTAAAAGATTCAATGGTTATCTTTTTTTATTGAATGAAAATAGGAATAATCAGGATGAATAGCCAATCTTTGTTTTTTTTAAATACATAAAAGATCATTATTTATAATAATCTCTAAGATAAACAAACTTAAGAAAAAGATTTGAAAGGAAGAAATATTTTTCATGGTATTCAAATGACTTTTTTCTTCATTCTACTAACACATACATTTACTAATGGGATAGTAATTTTTGTTGATTTTTTGGGTATAGATGAACCACCAATTTAAATTTTAAACAAAACCCAAAATTTCTGTAGATTTTTATTTATACTTTGGCAAAACCAATTCTTTGAAATCAACACCAAAATAAAAAATAAAACTCAATCCATGAAAATTGGTTGTACCCAGGAGAATAAACTAATCAACAATATTTATATGAATGCCTTGGTTTTAGGATTAATACAGAATTTCTGGGATACAGTTTTTAGACAAATCTGTCATGTGACGTCAATCACCAAGTGACCAAACGGGTGAATAAGTTTGATTTTATACTGCGCAAAATAATTGGGAAATTAAAATCTAATAAGATGGTCATCCTGCCTCAATCATTGGAATCAAGATTACCTCCTTACAGAACATAAATTAGTTCTTTACTACTCTACAGAATGATGCTTATGAAAGTGCTGCAAACTTTTAATAGAGCAGGGATACAGGCACACCTTCTATCTGGTAAATGACATCATGAAGGTGTGCAAATTGATGGTCTTTTCCGGTGAAAGACGTGATTCCAGAAATGACTTATTGAGAGAGTCTAAATGATATAGAATTTGCAAGCATATCAGATACTGTTTTTTAAATCTTTTTTTTTTTATATATGTAGAATTTTCATACCTCATTTGGATGCCTTTTGTGGAATTCTCTTAACTGCTTAAGTCTAGTGTAGAACTCAGAAAACTCATTTGGTCCTGATAAGGACTGTACTTCTTCTTTTCTCATTCTGGAAAGAGAACAAATAAATATTAACTGGACCTCAAGAACCTATGTGAACAATAACTACAGTTACTACACTATCTTGGTGTACAACTCAACCAGTACATGCCAAAACTGAGACAGACTTTGATGGTTCTGCTGTTGTGAACAAATGTTGTTTTATATGTGAAGTATCAGGCAAAGGTGTCTTTTTTATTATGCGAAAATAATGAAATAAGAGAACAAGATTGCTTATATCCACTTTTTTGAACAATGGTTAATAGTTGTCTCATTGGCAATCATACCACATTACATCTCTTAATTCTTATTAGAAGAAATGTTGCTTTTATATCAATTCAATCAGGGTATTGTTTTCTTTTCTTCAAATTGATGTTCCAACAGACACAGTAAAGAAAATTTCACAGTCAGTTTACAACATGCAAACTTTATGAAGGTCACTAAACATAACAATTGTGTATTCATAACTAAGATTCTACTAATTAATCATCTTTAAGTCTACAGTTAATACGACTAGCAAGCATTTAACTAAACTTTAAAATGTGTACTTCATGTATCTCGTGTTCAGAAAATTCTATCACTCTCTCCATGTATATATATATCTATAATTATGAATATTTACCCATCTTTATCCTCATACAAATCCCCTAATTCTGTTGTACATTCTACATATCTCTGTAATGTAATGATATTCATCAAATAAAATATTAAGCTGCAATATATATTTCTTGTACATGTTCATAAGACAATACTTTAAAACTATTCATTTAAAGCACAAGACAAATATACAAACTATTTAAAAACAGAAAAATGTTTTTTCTAAAATTTAACACCAAAAGAGAAATATGACTATGAAAGTTTTTATAATGTAGTTTAGACTCAATATAAATATGATTATATCATCCCAAATTCTTCATTTTTTTTTTACCATAACTCAGGGATAACTATCTAAAACTATTGCCACACAAGCCTGTTTTGCCTACTCTTTTCTAGACATGTGTATAATATACAAATGTATAACTGTGGGATTTTAGCTCCATATGGTAAAACAATATCATGCAAATTCCCACTACAAATGACAACTTATGCATTTGATAAGAAAAGCACACAAGCTTTCGCTATATTAACAGTTTCAATAAATGTCTTAATTATCATTTTTACAGAATAAAAACTTTATCTTCTTGTAAAATTTCTGTAGATGCATTTTTTTTGGCCATTTATTACATGATTACTTACATCTAGTAGATGCCGAAGTCGCTGGTCTGAATTGATCTGTTCTCTACCCTGAAATAACATTATTTTAAATTTATAAAAATGACTGGCATGACTGGAAGCTATTGTATAACAATTAACATAAATGTATTGACAAATAATGGAAAAAAATGAATTATAGTTAACCCGTACCAATGTAAACTCGTACCAACGTCAACTCGTACCACTAAAAAAAACCTCGTACCACTGCTAACTCGTACCAACTTATTTAAATGCATTTGATTGGTGTTTAATTATGAATATATACTGTTATTTTTCTCAATACCTCTTAAGTCTGTAAAATGTATATAATTTGAAAGTACAATGACCAATCTGTAGCTAATGTTCTATGTGTATTAGATATAGACAATACCTTGGCAGATTTGATTTGTTGTCTCCCTTGAATCATTCTTTTTTAAACTTCTACTGATAACCATTGGATTTAATTTTTAATCATTTAAATCAGTTACATTGAATATATTTGGGTACTTTTCTTTTGTTTCTCAAAGGAATTTTATTCACTGAAAGAATTAATTTAGTGTGCTTTAAAGGTTGTAAATTGTTTATGACCAACATGTTAAAAGTATGATTTTTTTTATATATAATATTTTGCACAAGGTTATGATTACCGACCGAGCAATAGCCAGTAAGGTCGTTAATAACTTCTCTGTATTGTTTTCAAAATATGATAACTTCTTTTAACATTTCAAGTAATGTCATGTTCATTTAATGTGTCAGATATGCATAATCATTGCTTTAATAAAGAGTAGTGACACCTTCAGAGGAAAGTAAATGGTACCTAAAAAAAATTAATTTTAGTAAGAAAAAACACCACAAAACATTCTTATTTTTTAATATATTTTTAATGGTACGACTTCCCAGTGGTACGACTTTACGTTGGTACGAGTTCACTTTTTTGGTACGAGTTAACATGGTACGAGTTTCCGTTGGTACGAGTTAACTTGCTTCCAAAAAAATCACCCTCTTGCTGCCAGTTGTTTTTCAAGGTTGCATTTTGTGTGCCAGAAAATATGACAGCTCGACATCTGTGACTTCAGATGTCAAGTAATGACGTCATTCGACAACATGAACGAAAATGTAACACTGTTTAATGTTTGGCCTTTTTCTTTTTTTTTTTTTTTTATACATTGCTTTATTATTAATTTTTTTTATACTTTATACTCGCTTGTATATTCTTTGGTTATCTAACAAAATTACGCTTTTATTGCGCCCACCGTAAGTGTTGAGTATTGGTCAAGTTTGACAGATCAACGTAGAATGTAGATGTGAAAAAGACACAGCAATGAAGAGAAGATTTCATAATACATATTATTTGATTCAACTAACGGTATTGTTCTGATCGTGTTCGCTGAAAATAATACATTGTTTTTCTTGGGTCAAATTGGTGAATTTGGGTGACTTGAAGTTGGAACATCATTGAACATTGACATGAAATGATTACAATTTACGTGATAAGTCCAACATACATTTTTGCTAGGTTGAAGCATTTCCTTGGTCATTGCATCTTGAAGTCGTTCTCTTTCTTCATGGTATCGTCGTTGTTGCTCAAGAAGTGTTTCCATATCGTTAAAATGAAATTAATTTGTCGATGCTAAAACGAAAATAGTTCGTCTTCATTAAAATATAGCTTCAGTTTCCCTATTGAAAACTAATTCCTTAAAACGCGTTACTGATTTCAAGATTGATGGAATCGCTTTTTTTCGTCCTACAATCTCGTCCCATCTCATAAAACGCTTTGATTAAATCAAGTATCACTAACAACCGACAAGAAACAACAAAAACAGGAATCAAATATGCACATTTTGTTTAAATTGGCAATCTGTACAATAAAAATATAAAGCTGTGTTTAGCCTTGACAGTATTGGGTTGTGCACAATGCTGGACACCGCATGCACATTTATTCTATGACTGGAACACTGTCCATATATAAAGAACATGTCTTTTGATCGCAAATTAGTGTCCACGCCATACTAATGTATAGAAATATCTCGTATTTGATAAAAGGCCAGTTTTGAAATTTCTGACTTTGTAAGTCAAAATGTTTTTTTGACTGTTAAAATTTTGACTATGCCGTGACAGTTCGCATCAACATCAACATGTTTTTTTTTTTTAAATATTTTATAATTTGACCCAAAAGACCATCTGATCATACTGATGTAAGAGAACAACAAAGTTTCAAGTTGTATTGACTAATCTTCATGGTCAAGAATATATAACCAAAAATTTTCAACAAGACACAGACTGCGGACAAGCAGCCGGGTAGTATACATAGGCGGATCCAGGGGGGGGGGGGGGCGGGCCCCCCTTTCGTTGGAAAAATTTGGTTGATTATATAGGGAATCACTGAAGCATGACTGGAGCGACCCCCCTTTAGGTCAGTCAGCGGGCCCCCCTTATGAAAAGTTCTGGATCCGCCACTGGTATACACATTCAAAGGGAGAGGCACAGAAAATCAATGTTTTGATGACGAAACGAGAACTTTTTACAGACAAATAGAATAGACAGTGTACAGAAAAGATATGGATGTGAATTTCAAAATATTCAAGAGGTTTAACGTAGGACAAGCATCAAATACAAAACAGCTGTCTCTATGCTGATTTTGGTGAACTTCTGTTGATGAATTACTGTATCAGGTTTTTCAAAAATATTATAATGGCTGTTTAGGTCAATAAACTCATCATATATACCAGGACTAAATTTTGTATATACGCCAGACGCGCGTTTCGTCTACAAAAGACTCATCAGTGACGCTCGAATCAAAAAAAAAAAAAAAAGCCAAATAAAGTACAAAGTTGAAGAGCATTGAGATCCAAAATTCCTAAAAGTGTTGCCAAATACAGCTAAGGTAATCTATGCCTGAGGTAGAAAAGCCTTATTATTTCAAAAAAGTCAAAATTTTGTACACGTTAATTTATAAATATAACAATATCAATGATAATTCATGTCAGCACAAAAAGTGCTGACTACTGGGCTTGTGATACCCTCGGGGAAATAAATCTCCACCAGCCAGCTTCTGTTTACAAATTGATTTTGTATAAGTTTCACTTCCTAGTAACTCGATCACAAGTTATCAAATATTACGGATAAGTTTATTTATTTGTGGAATCAAATACATGTAATTCATACACAGTCAATAAACATATTTTCCAAGTAAACTATTGCTGACATAACAACCTTATTTAGTTACAAACCAGATGTGTACCTGTTCTGGGTAATTTGGTTCGATCCTAAAGAGAAGTTAAAAAAAAAAGTTACAAAATAAATGCATGTTTTCTCGTTTTCAAAAACTGAAACATATGCAAAGTATTTCTGGAATTATGCAGAAGATGTCGACGGTCATTTTTTTCATAACGTTGAAATTGAGTTTCCCGCAAATATAGTTGAGGACACAGCTTTGGAAACCCTACATGATTTACACGTCTTCCTGTGATGTTTGTTGCTTTTTATTCATCTTGATACTATCAATATAGTTATAAAATTGGTTTTTCCCAGTGCATTTGAACTTCTGGAAGGTTTTCTCGATTATTATTAAGCTCTTAATTCAAGCCCTATAAGACGATTTTATGTTATTACTGTATAGGCCATGAATAATATATTTTTTATTTTATTCTTTATAACATATGAGTAAACAACGCTTTCATTCCTTTTTTGAAGGATATGTTTTTTTTGGGGTCTATTTTCATTCACGACTGCATTCAATTTCATTTCTATCAAACAGCATTAATAAACCTAACGTAACGGTACCCAAATTGCACCGAGTACCCAAATTGCACCTATTTAGCAAAACTAGCAGCGAAAATATTACAAGATTTCATAGAGACTAAACAATTTGTATTTTTATGATTTGATACTAAGCACATCTTTCAACATCGGTAAAACTATTTAGATATGCACAAAACGTTCACAGTATTTATCAACAGATCAAGTATTTACTGAAAAAGCAAAATGTACTGAAACGTCGCCATGCGACGTCATCAAAACGTCATCTTTTTAAAATGAGCAAATACAATATGTTACAAGTATCCATTTAAAAACTAATAAAGAGTAAGCATGGACTAATATCCAATTGTTCAAAATATTTGAAGAAATTAAACAAAAGCTCTGTTATTAGACTTTTGACGATGTGAATTTAAGCATGGATGCAATTTGGGTACTCCTCATTTCAGAATCATTGATGGTTTGGAGGTCAGTTTAGACCAATTTTTCTATGATTCCATATGGAATAAAAATAAAATTGGTGTAGCTTTATAATAAAGAAGGATACGGCTACAAAATAAAGACAGAATGGACATTTTTTTCTTTATCATAAAAAAACGTAGATGAAAAAACTGACAAAATAGGTGCAATTTGGGTACCGTCACGTTATGTTGTTTTTAGTTTTTTTGTTATAAGGATTTTTTCTGTTACTTACTTAATTTTTTATTTGTGGCATTAGAATGAAGATAACTGTATTGTATTTTAATCTTGGCCTTCGTAAAACTTGATTTTAATGTCGCAAATATCCGTTTACGTAGCTCCGCTCCGCGTCGCTCTAGGTAAACTCAATGCGACAGTAAAATCTACGTTTTCGAAGGCCAAGCTTAAAATACAATACAGTTATCTCCTAAATATCAAATGATCATGACAGGAAAAGTATATAGAAACTCATGTACCATGTCGACGCACCCCTAGTCTCACTCCTTTTGGGGTTCATGAGATATCCTCACTTATTTTGTTACTCTGGTGTATCAATCATCTTAAATTGATTATGAGAATTGAACATTGGTACACTACTGTTGCCAAAAATTAGACATGATTGTGACGACTGAACGGCCATATATATAGGACACCTCATTGCTATTACATTATTTAATTAAAATCAAATATAACTTTAAGTACCATTAAATTCTTTTATGCAAATGTTTTCCACAACTGTTTTCTTTCATAGATACCACTCCCCCAACATAAACAAATAAACGTGTTCTGCTCTTTTGTCGGGTTGTGAAATTGTCTCTTTGACACATCCCCTGTTACTATTCTCTATCCTTTAACTACACAGTTCAAAATTTGTGTACTTTTTTTCTTACCCCTTCCTCCTAATTATAATATTCAAAACATCTCAACTCAACACTAGTATCCTCTCCAAAATCAGAGTCATGTCTTCCCACAACGATAGCATGAGAGTAACCAGTAGAGTTGAGAGCTCAGTTGCTTGGTTCTTTTCGACATTTAATTGGAGCACCATTGTCACTGTTGCCCTTTGGGGTCATCCCAGGCGCTATCATTTACTACTCCATCTCCGACTCCTCACCTGACTCCGTCTCATCAGTCTGTTTGATGATTTCAGACGTCGTCCGTTGTTTTCCTTCTATGCTGTTCCTATAAACAACTTGTTGCAGCTGTATGATATAGCTATTCGGTTTATTACTAGTATCAATCGGCAGCTTTTAAAAAAGGTAGTAAAAGTTCCTGTGTAGCGTTTTCTTCTTTCCCTCTCCATATTCATTCTGAATCAAATACACTGAGTGTCGTAGCTAGGCTGTGTAACAACACGGTACGATACCTCTTCCCACGTGTATGTAATCTTGTTTCCCGTCGTGACTACTTATCTGACAAGCACTCTGTCGCATGGTTGTAGAATGGCACCTCTAACTTTTTTGTCAATAAATGACTTCTGTCTATCTTAAGCTGTTCATGCATATCTTGATGCTAAATCATATTCCTTCTATAGTCGCTTTTACACGGCATCGATATACTTCGTTGCTGATTCTTTCTTGCCATTCATATCTTAACCCAGGCAAATGGTCACTGGTAATCTTGGTGGTCTACCAAAAATCAAAAAGTAGGGTTAAAACCAAGTTGTTGTCAGTCGAGTACAACTATATGTATTTGCGAGTCCAATAACACGCGACTTCCACTGCATGTTTGTTGTTTAATGGTTCCAAGCTTACGGATCAGTGTTCGGTTGAAGCGTTCTGTCATGCTATTCCCCATAGGATGACATGCCGTGGTTCTTGACTTCCATTCCAGTGATGTGACATAATTCTGTGATGATGGGGAAATCTAAGCTAGTGCCTATGTTAGAGTGGATTCTCTTTGGCAAACCAAGTGAATAACAAAGTGGAAGAAGAAGAATTCGGCTGTTTTTTTTTCCAATTTGGTTTATGGGTATTAATCGCGTTAACACGGGTCAAACTCTGTCCCCTTTGAAAAAATTGTAATCCTCTTTATCAGAATATTCATCAATGAAAATTTCAAGACACCATTTTCACCAAACGTAATCTCGATCTGTAAATCATCATAACAGACTCACACAAAGATAATCAGCTCAATATGTGAAGTCGTTCAGAAAAAAATCGGTATAACTGTTATTATTACGAAATTTTCTTGTCAAAAGCCCGTTTCCTATCGAAAGTCGGTGGGTTTTTTTTCGGGCACTCCGACTTAATCCATCAATAAACTTGCCTGAAACTTTGGCAATGTAATAACGGGGAAAATATGACAGACAGCAACCAACGACCACCACTGGCCGGTTTTTCTCATTTGGAACAGTCGCTATCATAATATGGCGTGGTGTCAATTATCTTCACTGAATATTTTTTTCTTTCTCAGGAAACAATTCTTATTTGAATAGGTTGAAAATGGAGATTCACCACTTTAAATATCGAGAACATTATCAAGAAAGCAAGCAATATTTTTTTCCCCATGGCTTAAATATCGGAAACCCCTGCATGGTGGGTGATGTGTTGCTTTATACAATTTTTGGAGGATATATAGGACGGTTCAAATACAGCAAATCGAACTTGTAAAATGTATATGTAGAGGTTTTTCTTACTCTACATACCAGCAGTCCAGTTGAGCAATAAATAAAACCCTTTTGCAATATTTCAAAGTCAAAGGATCACAGTCACTAATTTCATTCAGTCTTACTGGGTTATGTGCTCTTCTTAGTATGTCAATAGACATAATGCATTCCTTTACAAAATATAATCAGATAGCATCTTGGTAAAACAAGCCCCGGGGAGAACACTGTAAAGTTGTTAATACAGAGGGTCAATGTATATTTGACTTTTGAAGTTTATTGTCATGTAATTTCCTGCTTCCCGGATGATACAATTCGATGGAATTGACACTGAAATAAATAAATTAATACACACCAGAAAATGTGCCATTACTGTGTCAATGCACATTGTTTGGGTGCTTGATTTATGGTGTTTTAACACAACTTTCAGCACTTGGCAAGTACATAGGTTTAACAGATAAACCATGAGCGATACGATGTGTAGGTGTCTCATCTCAATAGGAAAATGTCTTTGGATACCAGTATCATAGTAGTTTGACCTTTTAAGTTCTAACGATTGTGTCTTAATCCCGATTGTGACATTATGATTGAATGTGAATAGGAATGGCGGATAAAGCATACATAGCTAGAGACACGTTCTAATAGTATGTCTTCGGCACACGGTTTGGCTTCTTTTGGATATGTGCGGTTTCTTACGGTTTGGTTTTTACCTTGATTTGTCTCATCCTGATATGTATTTACAAGATTTAAACATTGGTAGACAGACCACTGTCGACTTTACTAAAACCACTTACCCCCTTTTGAAGCCATAAAAGGATTATTTGAACCATCCGTCTTTATACTATATAACTATACTTCACAAAAAAAATCTAAGAAATAACTATAAATATAAACCGCGCGTCAATATAAACGCCTTTCTAAAGTTCTTACCACCATTCCATATAATTTGGTGAAAACATTGCCTTCACAAATATTGTGATGATGTTTTCCCAATGGTCCTAATCAGACGCGGAGTACTGAAAATTCGAAATGTCTATGTAGCAAAATCTTTAATCAGATTGTCTACAATTTTGCTGTAATATCAAAACGTTTGATATTTCAACCCTTTACCTTACTGTCTTACATTCAATATAATTTCAATTGAAAGATCGAATACATAGTCTAGTTAAACATAGCTTTTCTATATACATAGTAGAATTGAAGATGCATATTTGTTCTTTGGGTCATGAATAATTGACTTTGATGAACTGCAATGATTTAAAGCACAAGTACGCGGAAGACGATATTATCAAAATGTCGGAATTATGATCACAACAATTCTTTTATAGTTTGGATGTCATTGAATTATACTTTGACAGAAAGTCTGTATTCTAGAAAGGTAATGATTATGCACTCTTATTTGAAAAGTTATAAAAAAGATAAAAAAGCATAATATTTATTTGCAAGATAAAACTTTAATGAATTAACAATGAAAAACAAGCGAAAGGAATATAAGAAGAATATACAAATCAATTAGTAATATAAAGTTTTTTTTTCCAAACCTTTTCGAAGTTTTGTATTCTCAATGCTTTTCAACTTCGTTTTTATCACCTCTTTTATTCGATCGTCACAAATTATTCTCTTTTTTTATAGACATGTATATTTATCTTAATCCAAGTATCTGTGATAAGTTTATTAAAATGTGTCACATCATACAATATAGAATAACTAAACCTTGTTTCAAAATCAAAAATAATATTTGTACAAGGCTTAGACCCATGTCAAGCTTTATATCCTCGATCCGAGTACAAATACAATCATTATTTAGAGACTTTGTATTAAAATTCTCTTTATACCGCAACTCACATAACTGTTCTAAACGAAACATTTTGGACAAAAGTATAAATTTTGAATTTGAAGCGGGCCAGCGAACTACGAATTCCGCGAACCTGTATTCTAGTTTTTTGGCGTGACAAATCAAACTCCACGGAAACGCATATTCATCTTCATAATTAAGGCGGTATATAATCTGTAAAATGTATATAAAAAATTATATAATGGTTAAATGCCTTTTGCCTGTACAAATAGCACAGTATTATTAAAAATTAACCATGAAACGATGAAATACAAATTAAGAGTGAGAAAAAAAGTTTAACCAAGTTATATACTTGCGAAAAGTAAGTGTAAACTCTGTATTTAAGATGATATTACTTTTACTTTTTCATTATTTACGAGGTAAAATATAATTATAGTTTGTCCCAAATTAGTATTGCAGCTTCAGATTTTAGAACCTGCTGTCATATAATACTGATCTTTTCAGTAACAGATTTAAGTTTGAGAATTCGCTAACATATGTATTTTTTTTTAATTCTGAATTAACTATCAATTTCTGTTCAAGGGCGTTCTCGTTTAATTTTCTAACACGCAATTTGATGATTATAAATATCTGATAACTCTGTTTGAGTTCTACCTGGAAATTGCACCATGCAGTTCTTTCACTTATTGGTTTTGCTTGAAGTTGGGCACGTAGCTGTAGCTGACCAAAATCATGTAACCTTGACCTTGAACGGAGGAAAGGACGTCCCTATCCGTGGATTTCTTTTATCTGAAAACAAAGCTTGTGATAATGCTAAAATGGATGATACCAGAATAATGAACAAACTCAATAGCATTGAGAAAAGAATTGAACAACTTGATAAATTAGGGGGCAAAATGGATGGTTTAAAAAATAATTTTGATAGCAGTGCTAAACGTTTTACTGCGTTAGAAACCAGCATAAATGAAGTAAAGAAAGTCGTTACAGACCTTCAATTTTCGTCTGTACCTCGAACAGGTATTTTTTTAAAAACATTTTATAGATCTATAAATCATTTGGATTTTTAGACTCCATTATATCCTTCAACTTTGTACTTCATTTGATCTTTTAACTTTTCGATTTGAGATTCATCAATGAGTCTTTTGAAGGCTAAATGTGCATCTGGAGTAATATTTTGAATCTGGTAACATATTATATTTAAACACATCAATATCTCCGTACTGATTTTATTCCTAATGTAACTGAAACTTGACATAAAATCGATATCAATCCAAAAATTACACAAAAACAACGAACTCCAAGAGAAATTCATAACGGAAGTACCTTATAAGGTGGATGTTTAAATAAGGATACGGCTTTAAATGCTTGAATTTATTTTAGGATACATCGGATGCTATACTGACTGCGGAAGTCGAATGCTGAATGCAAAGTATATAAAGAATATAAGAGATCTTACTTTGGCAAAGTGCAAAAGTATCTGCAAAGGATATAAATATCTAGGTCTGCAGGTCAGTATGTATTTGTTTCGAACCTGATTTAATTAAATAACGGAGGCTAATAGACAAGTTTGGACAAGGATAAACTACTTTTTAATTGTTACACTTTGAAGAAGAGCATTCAAAAATCTGCAAATGAATAAAAAAAAACAGTTTTTAAGAAGTTTTAAATTCACCAATGGTAATCAAAATAATGTAGAAGTATATTATTTGCATTTAAGTCTCCGAGATTTAAGTCAAGCAACTAGTACTGATCTGCACTAGAATGTAAGTTACAGAATAAAACATGCTTATGCAATAGACTAAAGAATTTACATTGCCCTTTCTTTCTATTTGTATAGTTCGCCCAAGAGTGTTGGTGCGGAAACAAAATGGACACAGTTAGATTTCATCGAGCACCTGACACTGAATGTAAAATGCCATGTAGTGGAGACAAGAATAGAATGTGTGGTGGAGGGTGTAGGAATTCCGTATACTACGTATAAAGGTAATCTTAAATTGAGTTAAATCGACCACTCTCTTTTTTTACATATTTTTATATTTTATTAAATTCATTATCCTATCCTTATTTCATTTACTGATTTATGTAAATCAGTAAATGAAATAAGGATAGGATAATGAATTTAATAAAATATAAAAAAAAAAAATGAAATAAGGATAGGATAATGAATTTAATAAAATATAAGTAGGTGATAAAACGAAGATAAACATCTGATTTGCCAGAGGAATTTGCTGGATGACTTTTACAAAAAGGGTTACTATTGGACAACATTCATACCCAGCTAGTATTAAACACGTTTATGGAGACAGATGTACAGACTTTATTTCTTACCCAGAAATAAGAAGTTTCAGATTCACAAATGTCAACATAAACTGAAATAAAATACCTTTCTAAGTAGTACAAGACAGTTAGTAGAAATTCACAATAAGGTGTTCCAATACGATTTAAATGATCACACAAGCTTGCAAAAATACATCTTAATGTTTTAAAAGATATATGGCTGCAAAAGAAATTGTTATCAATGATATAGACCAATAATTTTAAATTATCATACTGTATAAATAACTTTTAATACATGATACAACCCAGAATGATTTTACAAATCAATACTTTATCGGATCTTATAGATATAACACAAATGTAATATGCTTAATGTCTTGAATTGTAACACTTTCTTAAAATTGTTTTATTCATTCATTTCAGAGGACGAAATACTTGATGCAAAGACTAAACTCCTAAACTAAATACAATAAAGCATTTTTTCAAGAGTCATCTGATTCTTACGACAATGCCAAAATGATGTTTTTCGTATAATTTTCCAAATGCAACTGTACATCACCTTAGAAAAAATGCACTGATGTGTATATCGCTAACAATTGATCTATAAAATTTGACACATTATATCAAATAGTAAATGAAAGTCTTTAAATACTAAGAAAGCAAGATCTACTAGGTGGACGATAAATGACTTACTGAGTACATGCTTTTATGACACGGATAACTAAAGTTATTTCTCAAATTTTGGTTCTTTGCGTTTCATATTGAAAATGTTTCACTTTAGCTATATTTGTTATGTCTATGTGTAATACTAGATTTACAAACAACGAGTTCGACTGGGTGCTGACTACCGGTGTTTATTAATAAGCTTCTTGAAAGACTCGTCGTGGCTGTCTTAGTGACGTAATTCCATTTTGAACAAAATAATGATATTTCACCTTTTGCTTGTAACACATACAAAATCCATACCAATTTGATATCTTGAATGTATTTTTTTTTAGATATTTGCATAAATATACACGGAAATGACACAGCAAATAAAAGCAACAGAAGGTATAATTTACCGCTGTTCAAAAGTCATATATCGATTGAGAGAAAACAAATCCGGGTTACAAACTAAAATCGAGGGAAACACTTCATTTGTAAGAGAAAAACAAAGAAACTACAGGAAAACTGAAGGACAAAAAAAACCCCCAAAACCCAAACGCAAACATAAACGCAAACATACTTAACCCCGCCACATTATGTATGTATGTGCTTGTCCCAAGTCAGGAGCCTGTAATTCAGCGGTTGTCGTTTGTTTATGTGTTACATATTTGTTTTTAGTTCATTTTTTGTTATATAAATAAGGCCGTTAGTTTTCTCGTTTGAATTGTTTTACATTGTCATTTCGGGGCCTTTTATAGTTGACTATGCGATATGGGCTTTGTTCATTGTTGAAGGCCGTACGGTGATCTATAGTTGTTAATTTCTGTGTCATTTTGGTCTCTTTACGAGAGTTGTCTCATTGGCAATCATACCACATTTTCTTTTTTATATAAGAAACGAAATAGTTGATAACAACTGTCATATTACTGACTGGTACAGGACATTTAAATAAAATAATGGTGCCTTGAACCTGGGATTTTGCTTATCCTTCTTATATGTCAGTGATTACACAAAGCTAAAATAACAACAATACGTGACAGATATACAGCACAAACACTTATTACGGAAAAAGCACAAACACATAATATAATAGTTTCCGTCAAAGACAAACAACACAGGACATCATACACAGTGACGCACTTATGTAGTGAATACGTAATCTAGAACTTCATACAATTATGTTCACAATACCATTCCAAACAATTATGATGACAATGAGGGTATAGAAAGAGCAAAGGAACAAACTTATTGTATGAAACACATTTTCCTCTATTTTAAGGTCACATATGTCCTCACAGTACTGCTAAGAAAGCATCATGTCCCTTCCGCGACCAAAGGTTCACACACAACTTCAATCACTTCACACTTCATTTCGCAGAACACAGAAAGGTCGATTCTGGTCTTTTCAATCAGTCCTTATTTGATAAAGGTAAAATATCGATAAAAATGTCAGAATATTAATTTTTTTACAGAAAAAGTAAAATGTCTGTTTGATAAGGTATTTGCTGCATACAAAGTAACTGGGGTTAAATTTTCCTCAATGTAAATATATAAAAATAGTATGGATATTAAAAATACTACCTTTAATTGATTATATTAAAATTCACACCGTTGAAATATACATTGAAGCAAATACAATTCCTTGATAAAAAAAAAGATACATCACATTGCGACAATGGAAGAAAAATATTTGAAAAAAAACAATTGTGTTAGAAGCAGTAAAAAGTAAAATAAAAAAAAAAATACCAAGTTCCAAGGAAAATTCAAATTCGAAGTCCGTTATCAAATGCCATATCATAAGCTCAAACACATTAAACGAATGGAAACCAACTGTTATAATTTTGGTATAGATATTTCCTTATGTTTAAAATGGCGGATCGAACCTGCATTGTCCAATACTAGCTATAGTATATTTATATGTGCAAATGTTAACCCCCTCTTTTCTTTTTTTCTTCACAATCCAAACTATATTCCATCTCCTGATGGTCCTCGATAATTTTCCTTAATCAAATTCACTTAAATTAAGAAAGGTCGCTAATATCGGCCAAATCCTAAGCCCATGTATTTTAAGTTTACCCAAAGAAACGCACGGACTAATCAATCTTACTAAAGTAGCGATATTGTTTGTACGGTCTATACCAAACATAAAAACGTATACCGTTCAGTTGGTTCATGAGAGTAGATATACATGAACAGACTTTAAGTTTGCAATACAATGTCAAAGTACAAAGCATAAATCTGAATGACTATTGTCTCCATTCAGAATATTCTCTTATAAAACATGAAAACACTGTTCTTTAAGTTCATGATTTACACAAAATATTCTTTAAAAGGACATGTGAGTATTTAATGTGTAAGGCGCAATTCATTAGAATCATCCTCTCTGTTATACCATTCAGCTGTTATAGGAGAGTAGTAATGAGAAAAGGAGACAGTTTCTAATCCAAGACCGACATTCAAGTAAAAACCTGAATGACTATTGGCCCTATTCATTATATTCGCTCTTAACACAAGAAATTGCTACACTTCAAGTTCAAAATCTACATAAAATATTTCTCGGAAACATATGTCAGTATTTTATCTGTTAGACACAAAGCCTTAGTTGCACCATCTCTGTTATACCGTTCAGCTGGTATAGGAGAGTAGTTATCTGGATAGCGCAAAGAGTTTATGTGTCCGACCAAAGGACTCAGTTCTCGGCATAAAGTGGAAAGACTTTCATCTCCGTTCGGAATATTATCTATAAAGAAATGTGAACGCTGCACTTCATTGGCATCGGTGGCATACTGTGCCGCTTTGACAGCTTTTTCAGTAGCCTGAAAATATCAAGAAAAAGTATTTTAGACAATTTCGAATACAAATAGAAAGGTAAATTATTCATATTGTGTTAAAGTCTTTACATCCCAGCTCCTTTGTTCTAACAGGGGTGATCTGAGCCGGATCACTCCAACCAGATCACCCCAGTTTGAGTTTCTATGTTATGCATGCATTCCTTTGTTCTGTAACATTTTGACGGGAATGTCAAATTCACTATAAAACTTATATTTAAATATACAATTATACGGAAAAGACTATCTATTAAAATTCACGTAGAAAAAATGTATATAAAAGTGTATATGCTGGGATTCGAACTCTAGACCTTTAGCATATCAAGCCACGACACAACCACTACACCAAGACGACTAGTTACGAACTATCAGTAATTTAACATACTTAAAGGAAGCAAGATATTTTTATAAGTGGGGCAAGTTGGCAGACCTTTATACAGTGGGGTTTAAACCCTCTTCGTTAATAAGTGAGTTGTCAGTGATTGTTCAGTTTGATTTTACACTTTTTCAAAAGTGGGGCGAGTCGGTAAACAAGAGTGGGGCGATTTTTTTCATAAAGTGGCGATATAGGTTGGGCCGATTGGCCAGTGGGGCGAGTTGACATTCTTTGATATCTACTCATCGTGTTCGGGGGTCAAAAAGGGTACATAAATCATATAGTAATGTATAAAGTATATTATAATGATTGTGTGGCGTTCTAAACTAGATTTTATGAATTGTAAATGGGTTTTTGTCTAATCTAAAACAGCTGGGATGTAAAATAGTTATCCCACTCGGACTTGGTGTGTCAGTGTTAGATCACCCTCTGGCCTCCGGCCATCGGGGTGATCTAACACTGACACACCGCGTCATCGTGGGATAACTATTAAATGTCTACATAAATTGTTGTAAAGAAAATCAATTTTAACATTTGATATTATTCATTAAGACAGTCAATTGTTTTTATACTTCTTGTAATTGTATTTTTCATTTTCATGTATGTTTTTATGCTTTTAGGATTTCAATTAATCATCGATTCTTAATGGTGGATCAGCGAACACATTGATGGCATTTCATTGTCAAACGGTAATGCTTCAATAGAATAAGGACAATAACATGTTTTTTTAAAATTTTGACGCACCAGGTGCGCATTTGAAATAAAAACGCATGTTTCCTCAATCATGCTTCAGGCCAAAATATTTTTGAACCAGAAACATAAAGGAAATTTCGGAAAGCTATAAAGCTATAAAAACAGAATGTTTGAAAGCTTTCAACTAAGACATTAACGATAAGCACCAATTTCTTAGCGCCAATTTGTATGTGCCTGTCAAGATCCAGGAGCCTGTAATGAAGTGCTTGTTGTTGGTAACTGTCTACCAAGACAGTTTTGTTAATTGTATTAGTATGAATAAAGTCGTTGTTTTTCTCTTCCCAAATATACGGTATATGTTGTAATCATTGTTGAAGGCCAAATGATAATCAATAATCCTCGTCATTTGGTCTCTGGTGTATAGCTGTCGTCTTTTTTATATGACAAAACACTATTAAATAAATAATGGTGCCATCTTATCTTTCAATATATGAGGAGTGAAGAAATTCGACAAGTTATTCATAGACCAACTCAATTAATAAAATTGTTCTTTTTTCAGTATTGTACAATAAATGGTGTGAATATTATTACCTGCTGGCACTGTAAGCATATCCAGTTATAACCTTTAAAAGGTCGGAGATCTATTCCATCCAGGGTAGCATATCCTGCATCGAGATCATACTTTGCTTGAGTAAACCATTTCCATCCCATTTGTTTTTGTGGATTTGGTAATCTAAACACATGGAATTCCCGAGCACTATGTAAAGTTCTGGAGTCAAGTTCATCTACTCCTGTTTCGTCTGTATGTATCTCTGAATGAGCATCTGTTTCAGTTGGAGTGCCTACAGGTTGAATTTCAAGAATAAGATCTGTCTCTATTTTGATATCTTGTTGTTTTCCAGCATTTACCATGTAATGTTGTAATGTTTCAACTGAATTGCAAACTGATTTGGTTACAATCACATAAATAAAGGTGTCTTCAAAATATTGAAATTTATCATTGTTTGTTTTGTCTGTTTCACTAAGTTCACAAGGTATAACAGCATACTGATTAACTGTTATTGGCACTAGTGGTTTTCGAAGTCTTGAATGTACTTCTCTCGGTACTAACGAACCAGGAAGGGGATACCAAATACGGTTTTTTAAATCTTCCTCTAAAAGTGTTATACCCAATTCAGTAAGTCGTTCGTGCAAACTATTAAAATCTAAAGATATTGTATTAAATATACATAATAAACTACGAGTATGAAACTTTCCATAACACACAACCCGAAGCATTCTCTCAAGTTCAATGCCGTATCTACACAGCCATGTATCAACTCCAAGACGTTGATCATGTATGTATATTATTTCTTTTTCATCACAATAGAAACATGATTTATCAGATTTTGTTCCGTGAATTTCACCTTCACCACTCATAAGATTAGTTTCAAGTTTTGATACGCTAAATAGACGCAATCTTCTCAGTCTTGCAGATATTCGTTGCATATCCTGAACTGTTAAATCGTTTGACATTATTTTTTGGTCATGTTTGCAAATTCGAAGGATTGCATTGATAAATGTTTCACTTATTAATATCTCCAAAAGTTTTAATGCGGTTTCACTTTCGTTTAATTCGTGAAAAGCTAAATTTTCAGTTACAATTGAATGAACTGACAATGGCCGATACCCATCTGGAATTAATTCGAACAGTTTAGGAAGTTCTACTATATTAATGCCTAAACATCCAAAATCTGCTAGGAAATGTAGATTGTTTTCATTTTCCAACCTTTCTCTACGAATTTCAAGAGTTTCATAATACAATTCACTTGCAGGCAAAAGTTGGTTATGTTCGGACATAATATATAACTCATTCACTTCTAAATCATCCACAGGTTTTTGTAGCTGTTGAATTTCTCTCATAAAACCTTGCAGTGCTTTCTGTACCATCATTATTTCATTAGGACCAAGAGTCGAATGACCATATGTTTTATGAATCTTCCACAAAACCTTGCTGTATGTAGCTACTGTAGGTTCATCTGTCATACCCAAACAGTTGAAAAATTTGAAGAATTAGCCATACTCTATTGGGGCTTTTAGTAGATACGGTGGTATTTCTTTACTATCATTTATATTTTTGACAACTTCGCTGGCATATGCAAATTTCTTATGTTTGATTATATGGATAAGAGGTATACCTTTTAATTCCCAAAAGTTTTTATTCTTTATCAACAAATAACGATAAATTTGTTCCATAATGGTCGTCAAAACTGTTTCGTCGTGGTCTGCACATGAACAAAATAATGCGGAACAAATATTTTTTGCATGTTGCATTACAACCTCAAAGCTTGGTTCTTCAATGTTTTTTAATTTTTTCAGTAAGTTTCTATCAGAAGGCATAGCATATCTTGGTAACACATCCGCAGCTGTCCAGACTAACTCTATTTGGTCATGTGATATTGTTTCCTTGAATGACGTAAATCTCAAATTTGTGTTTAAAGACTTATGTATATCTTCATACTTGGATTCATTTCTATCTATCAGCAAAAACCGTATTTGTGATAACTTTTGAATAAAATTGGGAGATATTTTTGTTTCTCTTGCCATGAAATAATACAACTCCGGTAAAAGATGTTTTAATTTCGAAAAAATGTCTTCAGTTGGTAATGAAGTTTCCATCATCCTTACGAAGTGGAGTAATGCTCTTTCTGATATCTCATTTACCAACCCTGCGTTAACTAAAAGCTTTCTCCACCTTACATTATCAAACGGTGGGGGTGGAAAATCCTTGTTATTACACAATTTTTCAAACAAGGGATGAACGGGATTAAAATAATTATCAGCTCTATTGATAAATTGTCCGTCCCGAATAAAACGCACTTCTCTGAGGGCAGATATTACGTTGGCATTTTCAAGAAGGTTGTCATTGATATAGGTCAAATGGAAAATGTGAAAGTCTTCATAAACTTTTTCAAAATATGGTAAGACATATCTAGAATACCAGTCACTTATGTTTATAATGTTACAATCGATTATCGTGTACAATTTCCACCATTTAGGGTAATAACGAAGTATGGTCAAGTCTTTTTCTTTGCACAAATTTTCTAAGCCAGGCATAGAAATATTTTCTTGTATACTTAGGAAACGTTTTGTTTGAAGAGATATAACTTTGTCTTCCATTGTAGTAAAAAGAGACAGTTTTTTCAACTTATCTATTTTCCATTGTTCATTTGGCTGCAAACCAATAACGAGATATGACACTAAATTGATTCTGTCTGTTTCTGTAAGATTGGTTTCCCCCTGGTTTCTAAAGCAATACACACAACGTAAAATGTTGTTTGGATTTTCATTTTTGACTGAAATATTGTCAAGGAAAATTGATTTCAAAGTTGCAGTTGGTAAGGGAAGTTTTCGTAAGATATGATATAATTCCGGTTGTTGACATTTTTCGAAACTATCATAGTCTACAACAAATTCACAGAATTTCAAAGCTAACAAGTTTTCATTTTGCAGCATTGATACCGGCAATAGCGCCCAATCTTCTAATACCTCAATAGATTCTCCTCTTGTATCTACAAATTCCCAAAAGCATTTTAGCCATTCTTTTGACAGCAAGCTATCTAATGGATTCCAATCTTTAACGATGTTGGTCTTGAATCTTGAATCTAGTGAGTTTGGTAATAAACGAGCAAACTCGGTCAATGTTAATTTCTCAAATGACAGTTCACGTAGTCTAGTAATTCCAACAAGAGATTTATGGACAAACTTGCTAGACGATTCAGGCAAAAGATCAACAAACTTTGACAAAATCAACTTGTTTTGTTTAAGAAAAATTCCAACAGAAAGATCATTTCTGAGAAGTAGAGGTAAACCATTTATTACCTTCAAATCATCATACCTTAAGCAATATTCTAAGCATAACTTTACTTGGTGAACTTTCTCAATCTCATTCCGTGAAAAACAATAATTCATATCAAAACCACTAGATTTAAAAAAGTGAATTGCAGCTTTAGGGGAAATGTTTTGAATACAGATGCAAGATTCCTCGTCATTTCCATGGTTTTTGTTCAAGTGCTGACATGCATTTAGCATGCTCGATTGTAAGATGGCTGGGAGGGTGATTAATTTCATCCCCAAAGTCAGAAAACATTTCCGAAGTAGATCTACTACTGTACTGCTCAAGTGCTGACACATCAAGTCATCCACTAAAATTGGGTTTTCGTTATGGTTATGAAATCTGACCCATTTCATAGATTGTCTCGTCTCAAACTGTTGAATATTCCAGCTCCAATCATTCTCTACATTATAGTTTTCTTTTTTCTCTTTTATAATTGGATAAACTAAAAGTTTCCTCTTTTTTATATAATAAAAGACATATGAAACAAGTTCCTTCCAAAAAATATTTTTCGCTGTTGAAAATGATGGAAAACTATCAAAGAAATTTGTAATGACAAATTTCTTTTCCATCATGTTTTCGTTTAAGAAACCAATGCCCCCTGCATAAGCGTACGCAATACATCTTCGGATAAGCTCTAAATTCCATATTCTACGAACATCACTCGAACTGCTTTCTTCAGAACCCCATAGTTTGTTTCTGGATATATCTATTGCGAAATGTCCGTTTACATGGAACGACAAACCTGTTTCTACTGGCAACGGTAAGAGACAAAATGCTTTCGAATTCATAGACAAATTAGCTAATGAAAATAACCGAAAAGCAACGCCCCCTCTAGGTAAGAATTTAATTTCTTTTCTTTCAATTAAATCCTTCAAAGAATGATCGATGGCCTGCGGATCTGTAAAACCAAGTGTTTGAACAATCATCCACCATGACGATGCAGCTTTGGAATGAAATTTGATATCGATAACGTACTTGAATTCTTCTATATTTTGCGAAAAAATACTAGAAGGTGATATTTTCATATGTTTATTCATCATATTCAACTGTTTTATGAATTTGCTTTGTGTACGATTTGCGTCACCAACCCCTGACACTTGAACACTACAATGAATTTTATGGATTGATTCAATGTCAATGCTTGAAATAATTATTTGTTTGATATTAAGAAGAAAAAGTAAACATTCTTCAACATCTTTCTCCATTTCCAGCAATAAGTCTTCCATGTCTTTCGAAGAAAATGTTCTATTACATATCTGCGATTCTTCATGATAAGATGTCCTAATTGGAAATCGTAACCATGTTCCCTTCATCCTTTTCAACTCTTTCGATGATAAAAATGTATTAAATACATCTGGATAATCGGACATAAGCTCTGCTGCCTCCATGAACATTCCAGGATCGCCATCGTATGCTAATGGTGCATAACGGCAGTGAGGATCTAATACACAAAAGCAACCACCCCTTGCTGCTTCTGGTCCTAATGCAAGGATACACGGCGCGTCAGTTAGATGGTATACAGAGTTAAATCCTATTCCAAATTGACCCGTTTTTGTTTTGTCGTCGCCTTTACTGCCAACTCCTAGTCGCTTTATACCTTCTAAATTTTCATCTGTAAAACATGCATCGTTAAATATACACACAGCTGGCCCTTGTAAAGGTTTCCAATTGTCAAACACTTCATTGGTACTGTGAGTACGCTTATCATAGACAATATGGATTTCCTTTGCTCCAGCATCATCGGCATTTTGAATCATTTCTTTCAAAATGGAATGGTCACTTGGATAACAATCTAATATTCCTTTGAGTCGTGTGACAAGATCTTCTCTTTGGCCAAACGAAATGGCTGATGTTTTCTGTGACATCCACAAATCTCGTTTGAAACCTGCATGTGTCTGAATCTGCTGTTTAGCTTGAGGTTCATTTTTACAAAGCTCAATAATGCTTTCATAAGTCGGGTAGTTGATATACTTTCCAATTATATTGGAAGATTCTATAACTTTATTCCAGTCAAGATTTGTAATTCCATGTGACAACAAAATGTCTAAAACCTTTTTCGGTAAATTCTTGCGATCTTTCCTTCCATAACATGTCAACACATAATTACCTTTGAGGACAAACAACGAATCAATCTGTGGTCGTTCCGGCTTGTATTGAGGTATTAATGGTAATTTTTCAAAATCCTGTAGGTCACCCCCCTCACCAGTTCTATTGATAATTGACCAGATCTTCTCAATCCACTGGATACTCAAAGCACTTGGGTTGTGTTTTAGAATAAACTGACAATTTTTTGAATATTCACCATGATTTTGGAAGACCTCACCTAGAAGTTGTGGAATGTTCTTGTATTCCAACATTTTGAGCTGGAACCAATCTGAAAAGGTTATTGCGATGTTTAATTCAGTTGTGTTTATTCATAATAAAGGTTTATGCTAAGCGGACATATACATTAATGAGACAAATATATTTTATTTCTCGTATTGCTTTTTACATTTAATACAAAAATTAGAACATGAACAAAAAAAAAGATGTTGGGCAATTTAAAAAAAATCTTCAGTAAAGGACAATCACTCCTATAAAGAGTTACTGTATACTAGGTATATTGGTAAAATTCTACTTGTTAGAACACCTTGCCTTGCTAATTATTTTTGTGATTAAAGTGTCTATTTATCTATTATAATTTCTATAAAATAAGGCAAACGCGAAACAAATAACAAATCGTCATTACAGGGCAATGACTCCAATAAGAAGTCATTTATTACATAGAGATACCAGGATCTATAAATGTATTCAAGTTAATAGGCAAACATTAACACAATAGTCATTTAAGGGCAATAACTCCTAAAAGTAGTTATCTGACAGCTTTGACGTATAAGGAAAATCATTTTTTTGTCAAGCCTGCGACTCTTGCAAAAGCAAGACATAGCGATCCTACATTCTGTCGTCGGCGTCGTCGTTCACAAATACTTACTCTGTGGTTAGTTTTTAAAATTTTAATAACTTTCTTAAACAATCCTGGATTTCTACCAAACTTGGACAGAAGATAGTTTATGACCGTAAGATAGTATACAGTTGTAATTTTGTAAAAAAAAATCCTGTTTATCCGTATTTTACTTAAAAATGGACTTAAGCTATCCTAGATTTCTACCTAACTTGAACAGAAGCATGTTTATGATCATAAGATATTATTCAGAAGTAAAGTTTGTAAAAAAAATATCTTGTTAATCTGTAATTTACATATAAATGGACATAGATTTTTAGCTAGTTAACATTACATTCACTCTGTGGTTTAAGATATAAAAATTTTAACATCTTTTTTTTAAATATCCTGGATTTCAAACCAAACTTTGACCAAAGCTTGTTTGTTATCATAAGACAGTATCCAGAAGCAAATTTTGTAAAAAAGACTGTTTTTCCATATTTTACCTATAAATGAACTTAGTTTTTCTGCCAATTAACAGTTAAATTAACAATTGAGTTGAATGATCAACAGTAAAGCCATACCCCGACAAGAACCAGAGCTTTTTATGAGATAGACACATTCCTTATTCGAAATAACTCATAAATTTTGATAAGACAATATCGATTTTTACATACCAGTAGCGACGCGTGCCATCTACGGAGACCTTCAAAATTGGTCTTTGATAGCCTCATTTACAAAAATCTGCAGGAATCGTTTCTGAGTACCTATCGCTTCATAACAATACAGTTGCATTCAATTCAAAGACCTTTTAAAGTGTGAATAATTGTGAAATGTATCTTTTTTTCATAACCAAATATATTCAAATAATTACCTTTCTTAGCCATGGCAGTTAATGCTTTCAGCAATGGAACTGGCAAATCATTGGACACAAATCTATGTTCAAGCCCCGGGAAAACTGTATAATCTATTGATGAAGAATCAACATATATAACTTCTTCTTCGATTGAACTTTGATGAAAACTTTTGAATCCACCACTTTGCAGAGGTAGTAGTTTTAATCCATCTATGTTTACTTCTGAATCATTCATGATATAACTCAAGAGGTTGATTTTTTGCTCACGACTAAGTCGCTGAACAACATTTTTAGACGTGTTCAGATATTGGATTATTTCAAGAGGACTGATATATTCAATTTGTCCATATCTTATCAGCATTTTCATATTATCATGAAGGTCGAAGACATTTTTTTCAAGATATAGAAGAACCGTCTTTATTGTTTCCCTTATGCTTACGTGTTGACATTTTGACATGTCAGAAGAAAAAACGTCATATAAGATTATAGAATCTTTGTTAACCCATTTCCCATTGTTGCGTTCTGTAAAGAATACTGGTAATTGAACCACGCGGTTATAAAATCCAGTTACACAACTCCGCCAGAAGGAATCATAAAAAAGTTCATGTTGGGGCATACAATCGTATACCATCTTTACCTGATTATTTGGATTGTTATTTTGTGTACTTTGTTCAATAAGGTGTTCAACCAGCTTCATATAAGCTATTGGTACAAGATTGGTAACTACAGCTACGTTCCACTGCACGAATTTATCTGAAGACTTTCCTGTCGACAATTTCAAATGTTGTCGATTTTGACTTAATGCAAAATTAGCATTCACATGCACCGGCAGATTTGTTTTGACGGTGGCTGGCAGAGGTAAAAAGTTAAATACACGTCCTATTTTAGAGTCCGTTATTCCCCGCTGAAATGCTATTCCAACATACGGAAGGCACGCTATTTCTGAGTCTTCAACAAGGGTAGCCAGTGGTGTTTTCAATTCTGAATGTCCTGCATAATAGTGTAAAACAGTCCAAAGCTGAGACTTTTGGCATGGCCTTCTTTTTTGATTACTTATTGTGTGTGTGGTACAATTGAATGCAATATAATGTGAATCGCATGTCCCGTTTTCGATTTTGTCCCACATGCTACACAAAAAATCAGACATTTTGGTATCGTCAAAAATCAACGTAGTTTTATGTAAGAGCTGTCCGCTTATACTACTTACTTCAATTTCTTTTAGATACTTCAAAAACAGTAGCACATGATGAGCACTAGTCTTTAACATTTCAATAGCACCTTCTAATTTTGAACTGCTATATTCATTTGACGACAATTGACTAGGGGATGTTCTCAGCGGGAACCAAAAAATCGTTCCATTATAATAACCCTTCCTAATAATTTCCATACTTAGTCCAAACGAATTCAGGATTCCAGATCTACCAACTATCTCACCAAATTCTGCTAAACTTGTCTTATGGCATTCATTATTTACTTTAAAAGGGTCAATAAGTAAAGCGAAATATCCGCTAATGACAACAGCATAATCTGTAAACGAGATAATAATAATAATAATAATAATAATAATAATAATAATAATAATAATAATAATAAAGATAATGAAAAGCCCACGACTTGCACCTGCGCCCACCCCTTGATTGTATTGAATCAAACTTTTAATTCAATACATGAAACGTGAAAGTACTTACACTTGTGGCATGACTACCGGTAATGTAAACCTTTGTTCTCTATTATCAGTCTATACAATTACATTTGTTATTGTTACCGTATATATGTTTTTTCTTAATACATGTAGTTGTTTCGATGAATTACCAAAACAAATGTAGGTCCTCCAATAAATTGACGTCGCAAAACCGATTATTTGGTAAAGTATTCTAGGAACGTTAGTATTAGACGAGAGTTAAGTAATTAAAGTACACCTATTTATTTTATGTATTTAATATTACAAGAATTTATTTTAGTACTGCTTGATCTATCTTTTTTTGTGTGAAATAGTGACATTACATAGCCTATGTCTTTAACTTTTTCAAAGCTTTCCTCTAAAATGGCTTCACCAATTTTGAACACTCTTTAGATGAATAATTCTTTTGATGCTAGATAACAAGTTTAAGTTCCCATCAACAAACATTGCTAATTTTTCTTAAAAGGGTATCTTCATAATACATCATTAATAGATAAATCAAAAGAAATTAAAAAGATTTTCAAGATGTACCAACTTCATATCCTTAACATTTATAAGTCTAAAGTAAACAATTTACAGGAAATGGGCTCGATAATATGTAGCTTCGTTTCATGTGTATTTTAGTCGTGACGCCATCTCTTCAACTATCGAGTTGACCTGTATGAGAATGATTTTTTTGTGGATCGAATCAGTCAATCAAATGAATTACCTTTGTTTCACTTTCAATGTTGACATTCTTTTCCCTCAAATAACCGACCACGCACATTGCATGCGTGATCCATCTCTAAATAAGGGGTTAGATTGAAGTTCACATGCATACGGAGTCAATGAGATTGAATTATTCACTTGCATGTGAATAATTCATCATTAATGTTTCTTAGCTTAATTTGACAAAGTTGAACCAAAACTGCCTGCAAAAGTGAATTATTAATGCACTATTTCCCTTTCATTAATGATTGAAAAAAGAATCATACTTTAGATTCTTTATATATCTCGTAGCTAGCGTCCCTTTAAAAGCGGCATAGTGCCAACACGATAGAAACTCACACAATACTTCAGACTGCAATCAAATGGATTCAGCAATTTTATTACAGTTTGAACAAGGTTGGGCGGTATTTACCGCATCTGGTATTTACCAATGGCATTTATATTAATAGTACAACCACATTGATCTTAAAACCAAACTGAAACATAAAGACCCTATTTGGAACTTGTATACAATATAAGAAGACAACAACAAAACCAGTGCTAAGTGTAATGATTATAATGCTACAATTAGTGAAAAAGTCGCCTGATGAGTACCCTTGGTAGGGGCGAAACAGTTTTTATCTTAAGACATTCCAAATCACTATTTGTTAAGAATTTAAAATGACTTTAACACTTTCATTGTTTCAATACTAGCAGTAATTGACCAGGCAAGAGTGGTTTTTATAGTAATGTCCACTTAAATGTTCAATCGACTTGTATTTGCCAGTATTTCCCGCTGGCATGATCAATTGCCTTTTTTGCCAACCTTGAGTTTGAATAAAAGAAAAAAAGGCAATAGTAGAATACCACTATTCAAAAGTCATAAATCGATTTTACTGGAACAAATCAGGATCAAAACCAAAACTGAGGGAACCATGTCAACGTTAAGGGGAAAACAAAACAAAAAAGAAGCTTCAATTAATATATTTAATAACATACCGGTTATGTGGAATACAGATTTAAATCCTTGTCCGTAACGACCAATTTTGTATGCTTTGTGTTCTTTATGGCTTAAGTATAAGCTAGTAATTCCATTCCAGTCATCCTCTTCAAAAACAGCATCGTTGTATACACATAAACCGGGTGACTGATTTTTTCAAAAATACATAAAAAAAGAGTTTTTTTTAACATGTGAAACATGGTGAAATCGTGTAATCAAAGTGCTTGTAAGCACTGAAGGAATTGTCTAAGGGTTTCGGCTATTGATATTTGTTTGTAGATGGTCTTGTTTTGCATATAACTTTTTGCTTATTGAAGCTTATCTATATATCTTTTATAATTGTCAAGATAAAAGAGAAAAATAAAAAGGTAACATTATTCAATTGAGAGCAATATCTCACATGAGAAGTCGTGCTGCAGATTTACGTAACTAGCCAATAGGTAGAGCTCAACATTAAATAAGTAAAATATATTCAAGATAACAAGCGTTCAATCATTTAATTATACTAAATAGGAAATAGGGTCAATACGTTAAGGACCTAGCTAAAAGTTGTACAAATATTGATGAAATTTTGAAACATAGCAATCATAAACCCGAAACTTGATTTAAATGTACAGTTTCTAAGTTGTAAAAAGTTAAAATCATCTCTTCGTAAATTTTACGGACGCCATCACGAGTTGGTTGACCGTTATGGAATAACCGTTTCACAAATGATAGCGGATATGTTCCTTACGTCGTAGCTATAATCCCCTTCCCTTTCATAAATGTGACCTACCGAATAAGACTATTTACCGGATTTGTTATCTCATAAGCAACACGATGGGTGCCACGTGTGGAGCAGGATCTGCTTTCCCTTCCGGAGCACCAGAGATCACCCCTAGTTTTTGGTGGGGTTCGTATTGTTTATTCTTTAGTTTTCTATGTTGTGTCATGTGTATTATTGTTTGTCTGTTTGTCCTTTTTATTTTTAGCCATGGCGTTGTCAGTTTATTTTCGATTTATGAGTTTGACTGTCCCTCTGGTATCTTTCGTCCCTCTTTTGTATATGGACAAATAATAACTAAATTATCACCTTTTCATGAAACCTGTGTATTAATGATTTTCTTTTCAAACTTCTACTAAAGAAATATAACTGTTTTTGTCCATCCATTATACATTTTTGGTTATGTAAATGAATCCTCCGTTCTATTTTCAATGTTTTTTGTTTTTTTTAAATATCAAAATAAAATGCTATGTTATCAAATTGTCTTAGCTATATAGTATTCATCCAACCCTTTTATACATTTTCCCCGAAAGAAAATGCAAAACATGTACAGACTATACAAATTTTACAATGATACACCTTTATTCTAAACTTAACAGAGTTAAAGACTATAGAATATCTGTGCAGTTCTATCTTGTCTCTTTATATTATGGATGGACAAATTGTTTCATGTCTTTATAAGAAATTTAAAAAGACAGAGTGTACAATAAGCAAATAACATACCTTTAGATATTTAGCATAACAGCCCCCGGGATCAATGTTTCGACTGTCGGAAATGATTTTCATAACAGCAGCTTTTGCATCTTCTGCATTTTGCACAAACTCCTAAAAGAGATAAAGGTACATGTATCACATGTCGATACTCCTAAATTCAATAGAGAAACATTAGATTAAAGTGTACCGTAAACAACATGTTTACTTATTTTCTATTGGTATAATTACCTTTTACTGTTGTGAACAAAATCTCTTTTCTTACAGCACTTTCAATACTTATAAGGAAAGGTATATAGTTTGGCGATAATTCGGATTTTATCTAAATTATATTTGCATTTTAAACTCGTTAAACAGAATCTAAATATCGAGAACGATATAAGCACCATCAATAACTATAGAGATACAATAAACAAGTATTAAACATGTGTGAAATAGGTTTTAATTCGTTCCTGTCAATCTACATAACTTGTATCAGAAAAACGTATATCTAATATGGCTTTGACCAAGTTCTTTTTCATGGTACAAAAATACAATGGGTCGTCAGTTTCAAGAAATTTGATTGGATATAAGTAAATTGGCCATTTCTTATTCTCAATCTTGTCTCTGTCTGTATATAGGAGTAAATAATATACCAAAGCCTGCCCGTTTCACTGATTGTGACTAAATGTATGTGATAAAAGTTTTACTAAAAGTAACACAACCCCTTTTTGAACAAAATAAACATTGCAAAACCGACCATACAAATTACCTCAAACTCAATTTTATTTGGCAAGAGGTCAAATGTCGGATTAACCATATTGGATGGAATTGTTGGCCTCGCAAGAGTCACATTTACAAAAAGCATATAGCATAATAATTGTACTATGCTATGTTTTGTTTACTGCTGTCTTTTAGTTGGTTTCTTTTTTTGCCATGGCGTTGTCAGTTCATTTTCGATTTATGAATTTGAATGTACCTTTCGTATCTTTCGCCTCTCTTTTGTAAATACCGATGATAAACAAACTGTACAAACAGTAGCTTCACAATGAAAATGGTGGAAAGGACAATGAAAATAGGACAGACGGACATTTTAGATTATAAGTAATCTGTATTCAACGTATGATTTACCAAGGTCCTTCATATTCTTAAATATAAAGCTTATCAAACATGATAACTCCATGGACCTGGCCGAATCCAGATTTGTATGTATCGCATTCGTTTTATGATTTACTCATTTCTTCCCAAAAGTAGTTGTTTCTTCCCTTGTCTTATTGTTCAAAAAGATTGTAATACCAATATATTTTATGATACTTTTATTTCAACACTGAATTGACAATTAATTAATGTTTAAGTATCTTACATAAAAAATTTGGACATCGTCTGGATATTCTCTCATGATATTTTGAAGCTGCTTTAATAATGAGGGGCGTTCCATTGGAAACCATTTTTTCTCATTTGATGTTTGGTCATTATCCGAGATGGGAAGTTGACTAGCCATTTCTCTTAACGAGTATCTAAAACAATTGGATATAAAAATAAAGAACACAATAAAAATAAACACACATAAATACACAATCTTTGATTCCTAGGCTACAGATATACAATTGAATCTGTTGTGCCGTTGTTTTCCTCTTATAATAAATGTGTTGTCCTCGGTTTTAGCTTGGAACACGAATTTGTTTTCAGCACCAGTTTGGTTGTTTTTTATAGGGTTCTTTGTTATATATTTAGTTATTAATTAGGATCTATATGTTTTACACAGAAAAACGTACATGGTTAGAAAATACAAATAACCACATCATTACAAACACAATTATATATCAATATTCATGTAATGGTTAGAAAATACACAAACACGCCAGTAAAAACTTAATGCCAATTCTAATTCTATTTCTAGAAATTTACTAGTGATAAATATATGTCACAAAAAATCGTGTTCGTTGTTAATCGCCATTTTAAATTAATGTACAATTATATTATTCATTTATGTATTTCTCAGTCCTGAGTATTCTTGCGTTTATTTGTACTGTATTCCCATCATGTAATATTGTCATTTTAGCGTTAGTTATAACATTGCTATTATTGCCATAAAACCAGGTCTCACAAACCATTTTTCTGAATTGTCCTGTATAGGCGAATGACAGTTACCCAAACGACGCTTAGTTAAAGACTTCAATGAACCCAACGAACATACGGCTATATTATATATATTATTCAAAAGCTATATCTCTCTTATAATTGTTGTGAGATATTCACATAGTTAAGAACCACCAACAAAAACAATATGAAAATAAAGCGAGAAAATAACTAAAAGTTGGGGTCAGATCAACAACATAGGGCTAAGTGCAAACTATATATCCCCAAAAATCAATTTGAGTTTTGATGACATAAAAAAAGGATAAATTCAACTTTAGTTTTCATTTCTCACAATTGTTTAAATCGTTTAGATGAAAATAACTTAATCTTAGCCATAAATATTCTTTATATGTATATGAACTATCTTTAATATGCCAAAGGTTCAGTCAAACAATAACAGTGTACTAATATGTTAACTATTCGGGCATTGTAAGTACTGTTATTGCGAATTGCTAGAATTTCCAAATCAAACATAAATACAAGTAAATATAATCATAACACGTCTCAATTTAGAACGTACATAGTTTGATAGGATTAAATATTTCGACCAGACACGAGGAACATTTTCAGAGGCTAACTTATAATAGCAAGGGGGGAATCTACGTCATTACGCAGGGTGTCGGCGATTGAAATTGGACCACCATCTTGTCGCTTCAAGGTAAGAATTTTACTTATTATGCCAGTTATATGAGGGTTATGATTATACAAAATAGTCCACCAAAGACTATATAAAGTAGGAAAATAAATGAGCCATCGCTCAATATTATTGGTTATCTCAATTTTGCAAACACTTCGATACCAGTTTTAGGAATTAGGTCAACATGCAGGATATCGGCGAAATTTTTCATAACAACATCTTGATTATCAAGAACCGCCTACGTTATCAACAAATGAACATGTCCGAATTCTTTATTGTACTCGGGAAAATACTTTTTAATCACAAATATCCGTCATTATCGTCGAAAAACGTCTTATTTTTAAAAAATGGAAGAAGGATGTCGGCAACACATCGAATATCGAAGGATGTCTGGGACACACTAATATATTAACGATGTAAGTGTCCTTTGATTATATCAACCATAATAAAGATACGATAAAAAAAAAACAGGATTAGTGTTCCTTGCTTGCATCCATTTCATGCACTCAATTTCAGGATTCAATTTTTGTAAATATTCGAGAAAAAAAAAGTTTTAGAAAGTGAAAGTCAGATTTCGTTTCAGTTAAGCCAGGAGTCCCACAGGGGTCAATTATTGGACCGAGTCTTTTTATTTATTAATTAACTGTTTACAAAATTTTGATTTTTTTTGAAATACTAAGGCTTTGTTACCTCAGGCATAGATTACCTTAGCTGTATTTGGCAACACTTTTAGGAATTTTGGATCTCAATGCTCTTCAACTTCGTACTTTATTTGGCTTTTTAAAAACTTTTTTGGATTCGAGCGTTACTGATAAGTCTTTTGTAGACGAAACGTGCGTCTGGCGTATTTATAAAATCTAGTCCTGGTACAATGTGGTATCTATGATGAGTTTATTTTATACTATATATATATATATATATGACATTTCATCTGGCCCTACATCTACCGGGTGTTTAGTAAAGGCAACAGTAGTATACCGCAGTTCGAAATTCATAAATCGAGAAATAAAAACAAATCCGGGTTACAAACTTAAACTTAAGGAAACGCATCAAATATAAGAGAAAAACTACGACACAACAGAAATACAACATTAAAATGTAACAAACACAGAAACGAACTATTATATAACAATGGCAATTTTCCTGACTTGGTACAGGACATTTTAAGAAAAAAAAATGGTGGATTGAACCTGGTTTTATGATAGGCCAAACCTTCCACTTTAATGGCAATGATAAATTCAACATTAAAATGATAATATTACCTGACAGGATTACATTACAAAAAATGGGAGAAAATATAAAACAGAGAAATACACTAATAATAGCTAACAAAAAGTATCAGGTTTAAAATTGTATACGCCAGACGTGCGTTTCGTTACATTTTTACTTGCAGATGATACAGTAGTTAATTTGGCTTTTTAATCGAACTTTCATGTCTCTACAGTACAAAAAGATCTCATGGAAAACTATGCTGGTAAAGGCATTCCACCCAGACAATTATGCAATGTCATCCCAGACACCAGATTTAAAACTAGAGGCTCTCAAGAGCCTGTATCGCTCACCTGATTCTACTTGGGTTTTTGAAATCATATAAAAAAATATAAAATTTGGCTAAAAGTGACAACACAACCTCATTTATAAGGAAAGGAACATGTTTAATTTCATTCAAAAGTCCCCCACTGGCGGCCATCTTGGATGACGGATCGGCTACAAAGTAACAACACTTGGTCAACACCTCATAAGGAACATTCATGCCATGTTTGGTTTTATTCCATTCAGTGGTTCTCTAAAAGAAGTCATTTGTATGCATTTCCCATAGGATCCTATGTTAAACTAAGTCCCCTGTTGGCGGCCATCTTGGGTGATGGATCGGCTACAAAGTAACAACACTTGGTCAGCACCTCATAAGGAACATTCATGCAATGTTTGGTTTTATTCCATTCAGTGGTTCTCTAAAAGAAGTCATTTGTATGCATTTCCCATAGGGTCCTATGTTAAACTAAGTCCCCCGCTGGCGGCAATCTTGGATAATGGATCGGCTACAAAGTAACAACACTTGGTCAGCACCACATTAGGAACATTCATGCCATGTTTGATTTCATTCCATTCAGTGGTTCTCTAAAAGAAGTCATTTGTATGCATTTCCCATAGGGTCCTATGTTAAACTAAGTCCCACGCTGGCGGCCATCTTGGATGATGGATCCGCTACAAAGTAACAACACTTGGTCAGTACCACATAAGGAACATTCATGCCATGTTTGGTTTCATTCCATTCAGTGGTTCACTAGAAGAAGTGATTTGTATGCATTTCCAATAGGGTCCTATGTTAAACTAAGTCACCAGCTGGCGGCCATCTTGGATAATGGATCAGCTACAAAGTAACAACACTTGGTCAGCACTCCATAAGGAACATTCATGCTATGTTTGGTTTAATTCCATTTAGTGGTTCTCTAGAAGAAGTCATTTGTATGCATTTCCCATAGGGTCCTATGTTAAACTAAGTCCCACGCTGACGGCCATCTTGGATGATGGATCGGCTACAAAGTAACAACACTTGGTCAGCACCCCATAAGGAACATTCATGCTATGTTTGGTTTAATTCCATTCAATGGTTCTCTAAAAGAAGTCATTTGTATGCATTTCCCATAGGGTCCTATGTTAAACTAAGTCCCCGGCTGGTGGCCATCTTGGATGATGGATCAGCAACAAAGTAACAACACTTGGTTAGCACCTCATAAGGAACATTCATGCCATGTTTGGTTTTATTCCATTCAGTGGTTCTCTAAAAGAAGTCATTTGTATGCATTTCCCATAGGGTCCTATGTTAAACTAAGTCCCCTGCTGGGGGCCATCTTTGATGATGGATCGGATACAAAGTAACAACACTTGGTCAGCACCACATAAGGAACATTCATGCCATGTTTGGTTTTATTCCATTCAGTGGTTCACTAGAAGAAGTCATTTGTATGCATTTCCAATAGGGTCCTATGTTAAACTAAGTCCCCGCTGGCGGCCATCTTGGATAATGGATCGGCTACAAAGTAACAACAATTGGTCAGCACTCCATAAGGAACATTCATGCAATGTTTGGTTTCATTCCATTTAGTGGTTCTCTAGAAGAAGTCATTTGTATGCATTTCCCATAGGGTCCTATGTTAAACTAAGTCCCCCGCTGGCGGCCATCTTGGATGATGGATCGGCTACAAAGTAACAACACTTGGTCAGCACCCCATAAGGATAATTCATGCTATGTTTGGTTTCATTCCATTCAGTGGTTCTCTAAAAGAAGTCATTTGTATGCATTTCCCATAGGGTCCTATGTTAAGCTAAGTCCCCGGCTGGCGGCCATCTTGGATGATGGATCGGCAACAAAGTAACAACACTTGGTCAGCACCTCATAAGGAACATTCATGCCATGTTTGGTTTCATTCCATTCAGTGGTTCTCTAAAAGAAGTCATTTGTATGCATTTCCCATAGCGTCCTATGTTAAACTAAGTCCCCCGCTGGCGGCCATCTAGGATGATGGATCGGCTACAAAGTAACAACACTTGGTCAGCACCTCATAAGGAACATTCATGCCATGTTTGGTTCCATTCCATTCAGTGGTTCTCTAGAAGAAGTTCAAAATGTAAATTGTTAACGACGACGACGACGGACGACGGACGCCAAGTGGTGAGAAAAGCTCACTTGGCCCTTCGGGCCAGGTGAGCTAAAAAGAAGAACTGCAGGAGCAAGTGCTATCAATTCTTGCAGTTTGTCATTTTTTGGGGGGTCCTTTATTTCATGTTCCATTTTATGTAACATGTCGTTTTGAAGTTGATCTGCAAACAATTGTATGTGGCCCTGTTGGTCCTCTATCGTGAAATTTGCTCAAGTCTACTGGCGGTTTTGTTGAAATTTCTTCAGTAATTGACATTGGGGAAACTTAATATTTTTGCCAGGCGTTTTTATTTTGATGACAAATGTGATTTGCATGGTTTTGATTTTTTTTTACGGATGGCGATTTAGTGGGCGATCTGGTCGGCTGTTCAACATCAGATTGTATTCGCGATCGTTTAAATTTGATTTGCGGCTTGTCATGACCATTAGTTTTAAATTAGATCTAGTCACATGTTGAATAACATATGTGTTAAAAATAGTATATATTAGTGTGTCCCCGACATCCTTCGATATTCGATGTGTTGCCGACATCCTTTTTCCATTTTTCAAAAATAAGACGTTTTTCGACCATAATGACGGATATTTGTGAGTAACAAGTATTTTCCCGAGTACAATAAAGAATTCGGACATGTTCATTTGTTGATAAAGTAGGCGGTTCTTGATAATCAAGATGTTGTTATGAAAAATTTTGCCGATATCCTGCATGTTGACCCAATTCCTAAAACTGGTATCGAAGTGTTTGCAAAATTGAGATAACCAATAATATTGAGCGATGGCTCATTTATTTTCCTACTTTATATAGTCTTTGGTGGACTATTTTGTATAATCATAACCTTCATATAACTGGCATAATAAGTAAAATTCTTACCTTGAAGCGACAAAATGGTGGTCCAATTTCAATCACCGACACCCTGCGTGATGACGTAGATTCCCCCCTTGAATAGCTTTCACTTCCTTAGCCAATGCGCGATGCATTATAACCAATAAAGAAAAAAATACAAATACATGTGATTGTAATTTCAAAGTTTCGCTCCTAAATTTAAGCCCCGGTCACAACAGATCGTACGATTTTTTGTCGTGGAAGATCTATAAAATAGTTTTCGTGGCACTGTCGTGCAAAATGTCAAGAAAAATATTTCGAGTGGTCACAAAAGCTACGACATGTCCACGATGGTTACACGATGGGTACAAGACAGAAACAAAAATTGTAATTGTACTGTCGTGGGTTTGTCGCAAGTCGGTCGTGCGACATTCGTACGACAATCGTGAGTTGTTTGGGGCTATTTTTCAGCTTTACATGTCATGGGATGCGCGTGTCACTGTCGTGTCAATGTCGTGTCACTGTCGTATCCCTGTCGTGCCACTGTCGTATGACTGTCTTACAACTGTCGCACAACAGTCGTGGGTCACTCGCGCGTTTGACTCCGAGACAACAAGTTTATACTAGTATAGAAGGCCCAATTTATTGCAAGCTTTTTGCCACTTGCTTTCAATATAGTTAAGTGACATTATAAGTTCGGTCCAAATAACCGACGTTTTTCGTATTAGTTTGAAGTATAATTGTTTAGCAAATTTAAACCAGGATGCCCCCGAAAAGAAAAATAAATGGATGATATTTTGCTCTTGTTGGAGTCCGGCAAGGTGCATTTTCAGCAGGGCTAAACGTAATCGTTCTGGTGGAATAGCCATCCTCATTTAACGGCAGACGGTATGTATTCCGAAAATTCATTCCCGCCTAATTGTATTATTCTAAATAAAACGAAACTATGTTGCACGACGAACGTACCACTGTCGTACGACAGACAATCAATGTTGTGCGAGCATCGTACAAAATTTGGTATTCGTGAGACAATCGTGCGACTGTAACACGAATGTATTGCGACAGTCGTGAGATTGTCGTACGACATTCGTACGAGTGTTTTTTCTTAAAATGGTTTATGTTGGTACCCACGACAATGTGTTTATCGCAATACAGTCGCACGATTGTGGTAAGACACTCTCACGACAGCCACAAGACAGTGAGACGACAAAAATTCGTAGAGCAAAAAAGGTGCATGTCCAATCCAATTTTCGTCCAACGACACACGACAGCGCCACGATGCTCAAAATACCGTGCGACTGTCGTACGACGATCACAGATGACCCACGATTTGACCAAATGTCTTGTCGTGGCTCTGCATAGATGTGATGTGGGTTCGTTGTGACCAGGGCTTAAACTTTCTCCTAAAAACTTTTTCCTTTGAATTATATACTTTAACCGTTTTGCTCTTTTCATGTTTGATTTACTTTGATAACGTACAATTTGTTTTAACACCATCGGTCAACCAATTCGTGATAGTGTTTGTAAAACTTATGTAATGTTGATATCTTCGACACAACCCGGATGGAGCAGTTTATGTGTCAAAAATTAAAGAGCTGATAAAGCCAAAAGATACATAGATTATAGCCATTTCCATGCCAATACTTAAATATTAGTTACTGGGCTAGTGATACTCTCGGCTATAAACAGAAGTAAAGGTATCACCCAGTAGTTGTGCATTATTCCTGACAAAATATTTGGCAATTAAAATTGTTTTGAAAAATGGAAGGGCTTATGTAATACCGACTGTCTGTTGAAACATCAAACTCAACAAATATGTAAATGCAGAAGTTATTGAATTATCAATGAGTAAAGCTTTATAAAATTAATTATTTGTTTTATTATTTTTTTGGCATATTTAGCATAACTTTTAGGAATTTTTGGTCCGTACTGCTCTTCAACTTTGTACTTTATTTGGCCTTTTTAACATTTTTTAATTCGAGCGTCACTGAGGAGTCTTTTGTAGACGAAACGCGCGTCTTGCGCAAATATAAAATTTCAATCCTGGTATCTATGATGAGTTTATTTGCTTTTATATACAGAAACTAGAAAGCGACACGAATGGCCCCGACTCAAAAATATTGAAAAATATGCAATTTCAAAAACACATGTGGACACAAACATGATGGTAGTCTCACATATCAAAAGTCAGCTCAAAATCTGGAGGCGTATAGAAAAATGTCCGTATAACTGTGATTTTCAACAAATTATCACTTAATGTCAAAAGCCCGTAATTTCGGCAAAAAATAGCGGAGCGGAACGAAACTTAAACTTGATCTGTAACTCATCATGGTTAACTCACATACCAAAAAATCAGCCCAATATCTGAAGGCGTTTAAAAAAAACCTCCGTATTATGGTTTGTTGCGGAATGACAGAATGACGGAATTACGGAATGACGGAATTACGGACAAGGGTAAAACTATATGGCACCGACAACTTCGTTCCGGGCCACAAAAATGCAGTTCATAAATTGTATAACTATACTTATAAAACTAGGTTGCAACTCCTCATCAATCAAAGCATGTTAAGACCACATTGTGTATATTGGCTTCCTCAAACGGTTTAAAGTTTTGCTTAATGTGTATAACATTTGGTTATGACAATGAATGAAACTTTTATGTATTAATTTTTTTGTAAATAAAGAAATGGATGTCTTATCCAGGATAAGACAAACAGGGCGTCCGTCCTCTTTGATTGTCAGGTTTCTTCTGATTTATATAATTTTTGCCATTAACGCTTCTATAACATATCTGTTATCATTTTTGCAATTACGCCCCATCTCAAAAATCCATGATCTACCCCAAGGAAACTTAAAATATTCGATGAATTTAATATGGTTTCACAAATAAAAATTATAGTAATAACAAGAATGTGCCCATAGTACACAAATGCCCCACTTTGCACTATAATATTATATGTTCAGTTGACCTTGAAATCGGGGTCAAAAATCTAATTTGGCATTCAAATTATGAAGATCATATCATAAGGATCATATGTGCTAAGTTTCAAGTTGAATGGACGCCAACTTCATCAAAACTACCTTGACCTAAAACTTTAACCTGAAACTCGTACTTTCATTTTCTATGTTCAGTGGACCGTAAAATTCTGGCCAAATATCTAATTTGGCATTTCAATTAGAAAGATCATATCATAGGGAACATGTGCACTAGTTTTATGTTGATTGGACTTCAACCTCAGCATAAACCTTAACCAAAAACTTTAACCTGAAGCGGTACAGACAGACGGACGAATGGACGAACGTACGGACGAACGAACATACCAGAAAACATAATGCCCCTCTTCTATCGTAAAATGGATATATCCTAAAGTGGTTTGGTGTACTACAAAATGTATTAATTTGCACGATGTTCAACAGTCACTGTAAACTAAATATAATCATGACGTCATGCTGATACATGAACTACAACAACTAAAATGTAACATGCTTCATGATTTTGCACTGCCGTAATTTTCCCTGTTACATTTTAAAATTAACTACTAGTATTGTATTCCCATTAATAAAGTACTGCTAGAACAAAAGTAATTTGAAGTGAAACTAAAACTAGGTTTTCCGAAGCCCATGTTGCCAATAGCTTAACTATGAAAAGTTTAACTATATCGGTGCCAAAATTTTTTTTTTCTTCAGAATTTTAATTTCTTATGAATTGTAACTTACCGTGAGAAAGTATAGTGTCCTTCGAATCCCAAGTAACGAAGAACTATAAATATGATTCAGTCATACAAATTAATGATTTTCAATAGAATATAATAATGTATGACGAATGTGTACAGTTAACTGTCATTTAAATTTCGTGAAGTGCTATCGTCTTTGCGGATTCTACAGGTGAATTAAATGTATTTTTCAATGTCTTTTTCAAATGTGAAAAAAAAAAAACATGTTGTCAATGTAAACAAATGGCGCAGCGTAACTATTATTATCTTTTAATTTAAACCAACCGTCAATACATCTTTGTGCAAATTCTTTTGAAAACTATAAAATGAATATAATCAATAGATTGCACTGTTAACAGGATAAAGTAGTCAGTTAAGAATTAAATGAAGCTGATATTTTACATTGCATTCCAATATGGCCGATAATATTTTATGCAATTGTTCGTATTTATTTGTAGTGTTTGCATTCCTTACATCGGGTGTTAAGCAGATACGTTGTTAAATCCCCGGTCACACCTTAACGGATAGCGCAAACGAATTACTTTTTTTCAATCCGTCCATCTCCGTATGATGTCCTTTCTTATCCGTTAAATGTTCGTCCATAAGGTTCCATGTCCGTTCAGCGTCTGTTTTATCCGTTGACGTCCGTTCCAATCCATCGTTAGACCAAGGCCGTAGCTAGGCATCTCTTTTTTTTTTGGAGGGTATGAAATGAATGGTGCAAAATCCTGCATTCTAGGCATTTTTAGAGAGTTTGATAATGTTTTGAATTTGGACACTTTTATATATTTTTTTTTATATCTTAAGACTTTTACTAACAACATTTTTTTAACAACTTTATTTAAATGTATATGTAATTAAGATAATCATCCAAATATCACTGATTTGAGTCTGCTGCCAGAACATAGAACAAACATCGATTCAGTAGAGTTTGCCAAATATTTCTACGGCCGGTTCAGTCAAATCGTTTCAGAATCATAGTTTGGTCTGCTGATATCCTTGTCGCGATAAACATGGCAAGCCCGCACAATCTCTCATCACTCATGCATGCTCTTTTCCAAGTTTTCAGTCATTTCAGGGCAGTCTGTGTTTCTAAAGGAAGCACATAATCACCAACACAATGATCAATGTCTTCTCCCAATTCCTTCTCCATCAGCAATTTGGTAGCAGCATCGGTAGTAACAGTTTTGTTTGCAAAAGGGAATTAAGCTTTCCTGTATTCATCATCATACAGTTGCAGTTACAAAATATTAAACTCGCTTTTATGCTTACAAAGAGTAGACAAACTAGGGATAGAATGAGATAAGATAACTGTATACGATTCTATCTATAGAGTATATATGATATGGGTACAGGGGAATTGGAATGGAGTTTTTGACGTTTACATGTAGGTCCACAATTTCAAATTATTTCTGGAAATAGTTGGTTGTATTTTAGTTCCAGAATCTATAAATTTAGGGGTAAGGGTATGGGGTGTCCGATTCCGAAACCCCGAATATAAAGAAACGAAATTCTGTAGTCCCGAATAAGTCAAGACAACATCCTGTGTTCAAGGTTCTACCATTCCTCAATAATATCAAATTGGAATATTGGATATTCTTTCAATTTTTAAGGTTAAAGAAACATGGATAGAAACTAATCCATGCATGTTTCATATTATTTATATTTTATTTATCTGTAAAGAGAAAGATTAAAGTTCGTGAAATGTATACGCAGACAGGACTGCTCCCTTGCGATGACTTGATTTGTCAAAAGTTGGTTAAACGGAGAAATGAATACGCAGACAGGACTGTCCCCTTCCGAAGACCAGTACTTGATTTGTCAGTCTACTTATAGTTTTTGGATTGTTCTAATGAATTTATATGCAATACTCAGACTCTGTTCACAAAAAAACTAGTTTACTAGAATTATTCCTTCTTTACCTTCAGTGTCGCTTTTCCTTTTCTGCAAGAGCCTGTTTTTAACTAGAGATCCATGATGATTATCATTAGTATTTACTAGGTTAATGTAATTGAGAAACATCACCCATTGAGATGCTGAGTTATATCCAGGAAGAATAGTTTAAAAGGAATGATGACAAGTTATATAGAAATTAAGGTTGAGACAGAACAACAAATGACTATTATATTGATATATATATGTATAAAAAAAATAATCAGTGTCGAAATTTTAGGCAATTGCCTCACTTACCTCAAGGGTAGTAACGGCCTTGCAGACTTCTACCGGACGTTTAACGGATGATAAACGGATTTGAAATAGACATGTACGGAAAAATAACGGATAAAACGGATACGTACCGAATATTAAACGGACAAATTCCAATTGAAAAATTCGCGTCATAAGGAATTTATTGGTATAACAGATTTATGTGGCAGCTTTTATCAAATAGTTCGTTTCTATGTGTATTTGCGTTTATTTTTGTTGTACTTTGGCATTCCTGTTGTTCTTTTGTTTTCCTCTTACATTTGATGCGTTTCTCTCGGTTTTAGTTTGTAACCTGGATTATTTTTCTCACTATCGATTTTTTTTATCACGGTATACTACTGTTGCCTTTATTTACTGAGTGTCATGAATGTCTATTACTCATGATAGATCTTGAAGTAAAAGCACGTCTCCATTAACAATCAGCTCTTAATAAGTCCAGACTTAACTTAAATGTTGCAAGTATAAGCCTGCTATCTGTCGAAAGGAGAAGACAAAGGAGATGGGGGACAAGATCATGGCTTAGTCCTGAAAGACGACGCAGTTTTGGTCTATAAAACAAAGTCATGACCGAACTTAGGCGGGAGGATCGGCAGTCATTTGTATACTTTCTACAAATGACCAGAGATGCTCGACGAAATATTGTAGCCTGTCGGTCCTAGCATAGAAAAGCAGAACAAATTTTACCAAAATCTGCTAGAACCAGGACTCTAGATAGCAATTACACTTAGACACCTTGCTTCTGCACATATATCGTAAATATTTTGAAAATATCGTAACAGACAATACGGATGGAGCGTTACGAATAACACCCTATCCGTTTTCAAACCAGATAGGTACATAATATTAACAGGGTTTAAACTTTACTGGGTGCAATCCTGTATTATTGATTGAGTAATCATCTCCTACAATACACAAGTTATATCAAGTACCAACCCAAGGTTCAAATGACCGTTGCTTTCGTTAATTAGTAATGATGGCAGTCTATTTCCCCTTTTTTAATTGTTCAAACATTATTCCTTTTAAAACAGCTTAATCAACAGTTCCGTGTAGGACAAACATTTTATTTACAAAAAAGGATGGATTTCCGTCTAGTGGCAAATGAAACGTGAAATAAATAAAAACAAGAATGTGTTCATAGTACACAGATGCCCCATCCACACTATCATTTTCTATGTTCAATTGACCGTGAAAATGGGGGGGGGGGAAATCTCTGGTTTTGCATTAGAGTTAGAAAGATCATATCATAAGGAACATGTGTACTTAGTTTGAAATTGGTTGGACTTCAACTTCATCATAAACTGCCTTAACCAAAAAATTTAACCTGAGGCGGGACGAACGGACAAACGAACCAACGAACCAACAGAACCAAAGACCAGAAAACATAATAAATGGGGCATAAAAAATGTTATTGTTCTAATCCGGCATGCTGATTAGAAAGAAGTCACAACCCTAATCCGAAACACTTTTCTCACAAGTATTTGCTTTTAACCCTTAATGTCTAATGCTAATTGGAGGAGAAGCAAATACCAATTTTCAAGTCTGATTTTACCTCACCGGGGATAGAACACATGACCTCCTACACTAGAGGTAACCAAGCTACCGAAATACAACACAGGTTGTTCGATCACATCGAGTACAAATAATTTGAGAGTTGGATTTAAGTGTTTGAAGCCTATATATGAGAGGGTTGTGGCTTGAATCCTCGAAAGCCAAATCTCACTTCACCACAGGTTATTTGTCAGAAAGTCAGTGACGTTGTTTTATTTTTAACTTGCTAAAGTAAATGATCCTTGTGTAGAAGGGGGCATTTTAGGCCAGTTTTATGGCAGATCTGCTGTTACAGTAGTCTAATTAAATTTGACTAATTTTTGTCAAAACATAACACATAATATTGTTGACATAAGCAATTTTGTCAAGTTTTCATTACGAATCTATGCTGCAGAATACAAGATTGCCTTTGTTTCTCTTGATATTAAGAATTCTTCCTCAAAAATAATTTAAATGCATTGAATAAAATTGAGAATGGAAATGGGGAATGTGTCAAAGAGACAACAACCCGACCAACTAAAAAACAACAGCAGAGGGTCACCAACAGGTCTTCAATGTAGCGAAGTTTATTCTTATTTGGTTCTTTCTGAATAAAGAAATTTGCTTTAAAAAATAGCCAAAATAATTTAAAGCTCACTAGTAATTTAATACACAGACACATGCTTTTCCTCTCTAAATTTTGTTCAGGACATTGTTTATTGATTATAATAAGTTTTTCTATTTAATGAAATTTAAACAAATTGAAGTTGATAACTTAAGGTAAAATGTTAAAAAAGCAAAATTTGGTTGAATAGATATGGATTTTGAATTGGTGGTCTGACACCATAATACACCCTGTCTTCATATGGATTCTGACTATGTAATTGAAATGTTTAATATAAAAACGTTTGTGTAAGACATTCAAATTTTGTAAGGAGATAGACTAAAGAGTCTCCCTATAGCAGCATATTTGAGTCGGGAGAAATATAAAACATCAACAATTCAATAAATACAGATATCAATAAAATTGTTATAAAACATCTTAATTTATTAAAGATTACATAGTCACATAACATAATAACATTTTACAAAATTTCTTTAACATAGACTTTAAAATTAAGAATTCTAAAATCTTTATTAAAAACACCTTGCATTCATATTGCACCATTAAAAACACATAAAATGGAAGCATTTCACAAGGCCACAAACTGCTGGAATGTATTGCAAATAAATATATAAGAAAGCAGCAGTTTATTGTTCAACCTAAATAATAAATAATGAAGCAAGTTTCAACATTTAACATGTGAAAATTGCTCAAAATAACTCTGTACTTCCAAGTCAATAATTGTTGATCATTGTGGAAATTTAATGTCTGGTAGTATAGTACATGTTGATACAGTATCTAAGGTGTTGTCAAGTTTAAACAAATCATTTGTCAGCAAAGACATGTTGTGTGATACATCCTAAAAATAAGTATGAACATAAAAGTTAATTATCATATTTTGAAAGGCAATCAATCTTTATCCCATTTTTATTTATAAACAAGAGGAGAATCAAAGTTCTAACATCAACACTGTTCTCAACATGAAGATATGACTTGAGACAACCACTGAAGAGGATTTTGACTTAAGACAGATATATAACATAGTAGTTTTTAGCATTTGACCCTCCTCATTTCACTCTAAATAAATGGAATAACTAGTGGCGCTAATTAGCCTGTGTAGCTCATTTTGGTTTATATGCATATTTAACAAAAGAAGCTCTCCAGCATTGTAGGCAATAATAAAATTCATGACAAACATCTCTGTTTTGTTGATCTTGTATTGCTGATCATTTAGTCTGTTTAGTTTCTTCCTATTTTCTTTAGTTTTTGCTCAAAACACAAGAGGGTAAAAAAAAATGCCTAAATGAAGGACAATCACTCCTATAAAGGACAGTACTTTATCAGCGAAATTTTTATTGATGGGAGTAGATCTTGTCTTGCTAATCAATTTTGCTTATTTGTGTGTCTTGCTAATCAATTTAGCTTCATTAAGTTTCTATCTATCTATTATAATTCTTTTCATATAAGGAACAACGCCATAAATAAATAAAAATTATTAAAGGGCAATAACTACAATAAGGAGTTTGATTTATGAATTGTAGATTTCGTCCTGCTGATCATTTTTGCCTATTGAAGTTTCTATGTATTTATTATAAATTTAAATAGATACATAGAAACTTCAATAGGCAAACATATTTTGCCCCTCTTTTATAACTTTTAAGATAAAAGGCTGATCAATTTGCATTTAAAGTTTCTCACTACCTATAATAGTCCTGACAGTTTTTAAGATAAACAGGGGAAAAAACTATCATTTTCTTTGTTTAGTGGACTGTGAAATTGGGGTAAAAACTCTTATTTGGCATTAAAATTAGAAAAATCATATCCTAGGAAACATGTGTAACTAGTTTCAAGTTGATTGGACTTCAACTTCATCAAAACACCACCTCGACCAAAAACTTTAACCAAAAACTTTAACCTGAAGCGGGACAGATGGACAGACAAATGAACAAAAGAACGAACACACGGGCAAACCAATAGACAGACAAAAGGATGTACAGACCAGACAACATAATGCCCATAAATGGGGCATAAAAATTGTCAGACAGTTTTGACTTCAATAGACAATAGACAATAGGTAGAGCCCAACATGTTGAACAGTTCTGTCCTTGTCAGATTTTTTTTATTAATAACATTTTTCATGTTTAAGGTAGCACAATACAAAGATTTTATAACTCCAACTCCCAAGTTTTAAAATGCTGTAACTTTCTTAATTATGCTTGAAAATTTATAAAAGTGGTAGTTTTGGATAGCTAACAGATTACTCTTTCAAATCAGTGCAATGTTAGTATTATGCAACAATTATGTAACCAATTATAATGTTAACTGTGTTTGAAATATTTTTCACCAAATTCCCACTTTGAAATGAAATTAGCTTCTGCATAGGTATCCCTAGAGGGTTGATTTTATTATATGTTGTTCCTATGGCCATTATCTACAAAAGGGTGGCTCAGATTTCAGATAGAATGTATAAAACAAATATTACACCCAATCAAACATTATCTTCTTTTATGTGGTTAGGATGTTTACTCTAATTAGAGATTTATGAGAGAATGGAATACCATAAGGACAATTTGAGACACCCTTTTAAGCCCATGATGTGTTAATTAGGATTTCGTTAAAATTTTCTGTATAGTTAAAGAGATGATAGAGCTAAATTCATTCAAGTGAAATGACCCAGATTTTGCCACTTATTACATGATAATTGATTACATAATGATTGCATAATGATTGCATAATAAAAATATTGCATTCATTTAAAAGATAAATCTTTTATCTTTCTATATATACCTCTTTTATTATTTTCTATGCATTCATAAGAAAGTTACAGCATTTTAAAGGTTAGTGATTGGAAGTAAAACAATCTTTGTATTGTGCTACCTTAAGACATGTTGTCTATGTTGATGGTATTAAGCCATTATTTTGAGAGATTACAGCCATGGTTTTGATCTGTTATCTAATGTGCTAAACAAGCTATACAATCATCTATTACACTGTTATACAAGTGAAAAATATTTGTAAATGGTGTTTATGTTTACATGTATTCAAATATTAGGAACCAAAAAGGCTGTTATAGCACCTGGTCTACTTTTCATAAAAATATCTCCTAAAAATTTTCATTTTATAAACAAATCAGTCAAATTAACAGAATATTCATCATGAGTTTGTTATTTTTTGGGAAACACAAACCTAAACCTTTCCCATTTTCATTACATCAAACTTAATAAGCCTGGTATCTTCAATGATTTTTTTAAACTATTTTTTAATAGAAATACAATGAATGAAAACACAGTTTATAGGAACATCATCATGAAAACCCCATAGTTTATACCTACATTGAGAGCACCTTGTGTTTTATGTAACTGTAGTCTTATGTTGTGCAAGTCTTTAGATGATGACAAATACACTTGGTGTACTGAATCTACTAAATGTCTTCTGAATGCAATGTTTCTTTCTCCTAAAATACAAATAAACTTGGTGTACTGAATCTACTAAATGCCTTCTGAATGCAATGTTTCTTTCTCCTAAAATACTAATAAACTTGGTGTACTGAATCAACTAAATGTCTTCTGAATGCAATGTTTCTTTCCCCCAAAATACAAATAAACTTGGTGTACTGAATCAACTAAATGTCTTCTGAATGCAATATTTCTTTCTCCTAAAATACTAATAAACTTGGTGTACTGAATCAACTAAATGTCTTCTGAATGCAATGTTTCTTTCTCCTAAAATACTAATAAACTTGGTGAACTGAATCTACTAAATGTCTTCTGAATGCAATGTTTCTTTCTCCTAAAATACTAATAAACTTGGTGTACTGAATCAACTAAATGTCTTCTGAATGCAATGTTTCTTTCTCCTAAAATACAAATAAACTTGGTGTACTGAAACAACTAAATGTCTTCTGAATGCAATGTTTCTTTCCCCTAAAATACAAATAAACTTGATGTACTGAATCAACTAAATAAAATTGAGAATGGAAATGGGGAATGTGTCAAAGAGACAACAACCCGCCCAAATAAAAAACAACAGCAGAGGGTCACCAACAGGTCTTCAATGTAGCGAGAAATTCCCGCACCCGGAGGCGTCCTTCAGCTGGCCCCTAAACAAATATATACTAGTCTAGTGATAATGAACGCCATACTAATTTCCAAATTGTACACAAGAAACTAAAATTAAAATAATACAAGACTAACAAAGGCCAGAGGCTCCTGACTTGGGACAGGCGCAAAAATGCGGCGGGGTTAAACATGTTTGTGAGATCTCAACCCTCCCCCTATACCTCTAACCAATGTAGTAAAGTAAACGCATAACAATACGCACATTAAAATTCAGTTCAAGAGAAATCCGAGTCTGATGTCAGAAGATGTAACCAAAGAAAATAAACAAAATGACAATAATACATAAATAACAGCAGACTACTAGCAGTTAACTGACATGCCAGCTCCAGACTTCAACTAAACTGACTGAAAGATTATGATTTCATCATATGAACATCAGGCACAATCCTTCCCGTTAGGGGTTCTGAATGCAATGTTTCTTTCTCCTAAAATCAGGGTTTCCGCTGGCGGTCGCCATTTTCGCAATTTGCGAAAAAATAATAATTGTGGCGATAAAAATTCGTCATTTGCGAAAGAATTTGGCGAAAGAAATACATATAACAATTTATTTTCCTCCATCTTGTTTATTTACTTTTTTCAAGTTTCTCAGACTTTACCCGATCAGACAATACTCGGAATTCACCTTGACCTCATTAAGATTTGGACAGAAAATCAATAATCAGCTGATTGCATTTTATAGCTATCGACAACAAAGGACTTATTAATAAAGGTGTTCATTGTTTGACAAAATGATATGGTTAAATGGCTTCCGCTAAATGTCACATAAAGAATTCATTTACCACTTTGCGACGCACGTGTTTTGAAGCAAACTTTTGACATCTCCTCTCCTTTTAAAGATAGTTTAGAAACGAAAGCTGTTTTTGTGACGAAAAATGTTCAAAAGCAAGACTACTTTAAAGTCGTTTGAGTGACACACATGTTTTAAGCATAGTTGTACGTCTCAACTTTTTTATTTACGATGATCAAGAAAAGAAAACTCCCGTTATGAAGAAATATACCCAAAAGGTTGGGAACAACCTCTCGAAGGAGAGTAACCCTTCAATGTAATGACTACACATGAAATGAGGGATCAATTTCATGTCATAAAAGCTTTTGTTTTGTTGTAAAAATCACTTCTTAGTACAAAAGGGCACATCAGTATTTTTCTTTTAAAGAAACTTTCCTACGAACTATACTGGTGTTATATGATCAAAACATATCCATTAATTTTGTTATATTCCAGGACTTATATCTTCTTTATTATTAAAAGTATAGTGGCACCCTCATTTAGAAAAGATGTTTAAAATACAATGGATATTTTTCCATTTTAAGTTAAAATAAAATCTGTTGTTTTAATGTAAACGTTTAGTGTTTATTCATTAAAATGTAGACTCTAAAATAAGTTTGAGAGAATAATCATAGACACAATGGGTCAAAATCATCTTATTTAAGGGAGGGGGGTAGAAAAAAAAAAGAAATTTAAAACGAAAAATATATTTATGTTACTTGGCGAAAAAAAATAATAAAGTGGCGAAAAATATATTGTTTTGGCGAAAGAGGTGGCGAAAAAAAATAATTGACCCAGGGGAAACCCTGCCTAAAATACAAATAAACCTGGTGTACTGAATCTACTAAATGTCTTCTGAATGCAATGTTTCTTTCCCCTAAAATACAAATAAACTTGGTGTACTGAATCAACTAAATGTCTTCTGAACTTGGCTTCTAAACTTGGTGTACTGAAACAACTAAATGTCTTCTGAATGCAATGTTTCTTTCCCCTAAAATACAAATAAACTTGATGTACTGAATCAACTAAATGTCTTCTGAATGCAATGTTTCTTTCTTCTAAAATACAAATAAACTTGGTGTACTGAATCTACTAAATGTCTTCTGAATGCAATGTTTCTTTCCCCTAAAATACAAATAAACTTGGTGTACTGAATCAACTAAATGTCTTCTGAATGCAATGTTTCTTTCCCCTAAAATACAAATAAACTTGGTGTACTGAATCAACTAAATGTCTTCTGAATGCAATGTTTCTTTCTTCTAAAATACAAATAAACTTGTTGTACTGAATCTACTAAATGACTTCTGAATGCAATGTTTCTTTCTCCTAAAATACTAATAAACTTGGTGTACTGAATCTACTAAATGACTTCTGAATGCAATGTTTCTTTCTCCTAAAATACAAATAAACTTGGTGTACTGAATCAACTAAATGTCTTCTGAATGCAATGTTTCTTTCCCCTAAAATACAAATAAACTTGATGTACTGAATCAACTAAATGTCTTCTGAATGCAATGTTTCTTTCTCCTAAAATACAAATAAACTTGGTGTACTGAAACAACTAAATGTCTTCTGAATGCAATGTTTCTTTCCCCTAAAATACAAATAAACTTGATGTACTGAATCAACTAAATGTCTTCTGAATGCAATGTTTCTTTCTCCTAAAATACAAAAAACCTGGTGTACTGAATCTACTAAATGTCTTCTGAATGCAATGTTTCTTTCCCCTAAAATACAAATAAACTTGGTGTACTGAATCAACTAAATGTCTTCTGAACTTGGCTTCTAAACTTGGTGTACTGAAACAACTAAATGTCTTCTGAATGCAATGTTTCTTTCCCCTAAAATACAAATAAACTTGATGTACTGAATCAACTAAATGTCTTCTGAATGCAATGTTTCTTTCTCCTAAAATACAAATAAACTTGGTGTACTGAATCTACTAAATGTCTTCTGAATGCAATGTTTCTTTCCCCTAAAATACAAATAAACTTGGTGTACTGAATCAACTAAATGTCTTCTGAATGCAATGTTTCTTTCTTCTAAAATACAAATAAACTTGGTGTACTGAATCTACTAAATGTCTTCTGAATGCAATGTTTCTTTCTTCTAAAATACTAATAAACTTGGTGTACTGAATCTACTAAATGTCTTCTGAACGCAATGTTTCTTTCCCCTAAAATACAAATAAACTTGATGTACTGAATAAACTAAATGTCTTCTGAATGCAATGTTTCTTTCTCCTAAAATACAAATAAACTTGGTGTACTGAAACAACTAAATGTCTTCTAGATGCAATGTTTCTTGCCCCTAAAATACAAATAAACTTGGTGTACTGACTAAATGTCTTCTGAATGCAATGTTTCTTTCTTCTAAAATACAAATAAACTTGGTGTACTGAATCAACTAAATGTCTTCTGAATGCAATGTTTCTTTCTCCTAAAATACAAATAAACTTGGTGTACTGAATCTACTTAATGACTTCTGAAAGCAATGTTTCTCCTAAAAATCAAATAAACTTGGTGTACTGAAACAACTAAAAGTCTTTTTAAAAATATGCAATGTTTCTTTTTCCTAAAATACAAATAAACTTGGTGTACTGAATCAATAAAATTATATTACCATTTAACATGTCCAAAGTGTGAGAAATGGACATTCTCAATTTACTGATTTTTAAAGAAATATATTTCCATTAATTAACTAGTATTTCTCTGTGGTATTACACAATATAACAATTTTCACCTTTGTAAAGGGGAATAAATCTAGTACAAAAAAGTGATGCCACTAACATTCAGACTTGATCTGTGTTTTGTGGTAATAAGCATTGTGAATAACATTAATAACATAAGGTTTATATGCCTATGTGTTAGCTTGTTGCTTAGGAATTAAGCTCGATGCCTATTTTAACTCATTGTTGCTAACATATATACAGAAAAATTCACCAAAGTTTCATGAAAACTGTTCAACCATTTTCAGTTCTAGTCAGAAAACTTTTCTTTTACAAATAAAACTCAATATAAACTAAGAAACATAAAACCTAGATTTATAAAAATTGAAACACTGCTACTTCTATAGATATAAACAATTCAACAAATTCCATGGAAATTGTTGAAAATATTTTTTAATTGTTCAAAGTATTGATGAATAACAGACAGATAGAGATATATCATAAAACATCACATAAATGGGTTTTACTGTATAACTAGTACTTACTCAATTTTCTGTGCAGTAAACTGAAAGTAAAAAGCATTTTGTTAAACAATGACAAGTAATCCTATACATTATAAATATTTGTATAATGATAAAAAAAACAAGAATGAACAATGTATCTATCCATAGTACATGGATGCTTCACTCTATATTCTGGGGTCAAAACTCTTATTTGGCATTAGCAAAACAAAGATCGTATCACAAGGAACATATGCTCTAAGAGATCGTATCACAGGGAACATATGCTCTAAGTTTCAAGTTGATTTGACTTCAACTTCATCAAAAACTACCTTGACCAAAAACTTTAAACTAAAGTGACAGATGGAAGAACGAACAAACAGACAAACAGACGGATGAATGGATGCACAGACCAGAAAACATAATGCCCCTCTACTATTGTAGGTGGGGCATAATTAAGTTCATTTGTCCTATAGGTAAATGCTGATTGTAATATTTGACAATTTTTAGAAGTTATATGAAACATGTAAATTAATATTCCATATTTGCTACAAGAACAAGGGGAATATTACAATCAAAAAGACACACCAAGAATCTTGTATGATAATATTTTTATTAGGTTTGATAAACAAAGACATGAAATAGCAAAGTTACCTGTCATATATGGATGTGCCATGACCATACAAATGTGCCTTCTCTATACCTGGTATGGATGAAGCATCAACAATAATAAGGTCTTCATCAGCTTTACTGTCTTTGTCTACTATAAATTAAAAGTGAGAACAACTGCTGTAAAATAAATCAAAATTTCTAAAAAATATATATAATTTGGCACAAAAAAATACATATGCATATGGAAAGTGTGACCTTGTGAGAAATATAGATTCCTACACTGCAACAAGTGTATTACGATATTTCTCCACTCGAGACAGTTAAATTTTATTATTTAAAGCGCGAGGCTTGCCGAGCATTTTAAATAATTAAATTTAACTGTCGAGAGTGGAGAAATATCGTAATACACGAGTTATAGTGTCGGAATCTGTTTCTCTGATGACTTTATCATTCTTTTTCAAAGATTTTCAGAAACTTGTGTTGATGTGTTTCAACTTTTGATTTTGCCATTTGATTAGGAGCTTTCTGTTTTGAAATTTCCTCAGGAGTTCAGTATTTTTGTGATTTTACTTTTTAAGACGTGTTTTACTACATATATCCCAAGGTAACCAGTGACAATTCATTCATTAAACAGAAACTTTTAACTCTTCTACTTTAAATGTTATGCTCTAAAGACTTGTTGAAGGATATCTAAGAAACTGCTACAATACAATACTTGATGATCAGTTACATATTTTTTTTGGTGCATATTTAGTATATTAAAGAACATATTTAGTATATTAAAGAACAATCTATAGAAAGTAAATTCAACAAGCATCTGAAAAACGGGAAATATTTTAAGTGCATATTTGTTTCTACAATTTGCATCAATCAACAAATAGACAACTAAATAAAATTGAGAATGGAAATGGGGAATGTGTCAAAGAGACAACAACCTGACCATAGAACAGACAACAGCCGAAGGTCACCAATGGGTCTTCAATGCAGCAAGAAGCTCCCACACCTAGAGGCATCCTTCAGCTGGCCCCTAAACAAATATATATACTTTTCAGTGATAATGGATGTAATACTAAACTCCAAATCATACACAAGAAAATAAAATTAAAAACTAAAGACTAATTTGAGCTTATCCTGAAAAAGCATATTTATCATAGACCAGATACTTACAGGTTGCATTTTGTAGATATATAATATTCATAGATATTTTGCTTTGTAAATAGTTTATGTACTGGTTCCCAGAATCTCTATGTTTCATTTCATAGAGGCATTACTTGGGAATGTTACCAGAATAAATGCACATGGATAGCTATGAAATTAATTTCTAAGGAAGACCCATAGTAAAAAAAGGTGTAGTGTAGAATTTACAGTATCAGTTTTAACTCTAAAAATTTCAGGCATATAAATGTTGAAAATAAGCTACACAGTCCTACATTTTAACCTTATAATAAAATAGTAGTGCATATCAACTTACCTTGCTAGGATTTTTTTTTTTTTAAACTTTAATATAGTAAAAGTGGCACAGTTTTGGCTGTAAAGAGAGTTTCTATGGAAAATTGCATTGTCTATATATAAGAAGTGCAAACCTATTGAGGACCTTTCTACTACAATCTGTCAATTAATGTAATGAAAAGATGTTGTATAGATTCACTATATACTTTTATCTAATTCAAAAATATTCACTTCATTCATGAAGCATCAAGTATATTATTTAACATGATTTAAGAAAATATATTTTTATCTGCGTTTTAATGTAACAAGTTGTTGCAGGGACATGACATCATTACTTGATCATATAAAAAAGAAGATGTGGTATGATTGCCAATAGGAAAACTGTCCACAAGAGACTAAAATGACACAGAAATTAACAACTAAAGGTCACCATATCTTTAACAATGAGCAAAGCCCATACCGCATAGTCAGCTATAAAAGGCCCGAAATGACAATGTAAAACAATTCAAACGAGAAAACTAACGGCCTTATTGTTGATAATGTCTTTGATTTCTAAAAATATAAGCTCACAGACAAATGCACTTCTTATATGTCAGATATTATAAAAAAGAAGCTATGGTATGATTACCAACTAGAGTCAATGGTCTTTTCTTATTTCTACCCCTATGAGACAACTATCAACTAGAGACCAGCTGACTAAATGTTACATTTAAAGCCAAATGAAACCATTTGTAGTAAATAGATATGTCTATGATTTAGTAGATAAACAAGTGATGGTTACTGGTTCTGGGGCAATGAAAGATAACTTCAAAATTGGCCATAAAATATTTTATTTGATAGAAAATAATTACCATTCAGGGGAGGTAAGTGTTTAGTTTGACTTGTTTCAATTTCTTCATCCGACTCTGAAGCTTCACCAGACACAACCACAGCTTTGGTTACAGCTGCTGACTGAATAGTCTCTTCTGAATGTTTCTGAAATAGTAAAGATAGGTCACTGAGGGATTTTTGTTTGGCTAAATTAAATATATTTGATCTAATAATTTCTTAATTAATATGTGCAAATGTATATTATTCTAAACCTATTTATTTTTAAATTGTAAATCCATTCATAAATATGTTATGTATGTATGTGCCTGTCCCAGGTGAGAAACCTGTAATTCAGTGGTTGTTGTTTGTATATGTGTTACATATTTTTTTCCATTCATTTTTTTGTACACAAATTAGGCTGTTTAGTTTTCTTGTTGAATTGTTATATACATTTGTCATTTCAGGGACTTCTATAGCTGACTATGCTGTATGGGCTTTGTTCATTGTTAAACATTTGTTAAAGAGGTACAGTGACCTATAGTTGTTAATTTCTGTGTCATTTGGTCTCTTGATGAGAGTGTCTCATTGGCAATCATACCATGTCTTCTTTTTTATATGTTAGTTAAAAATTGGACATAAATGTTTGTGTTATTGGACATTTCAACAGCAATGAAAACCATTAACAAATAAAGGTGTTTTTATAAGTGAAAAGTAAAATACTATCAGTATAGTAAAAGTATTTGTTGATTCAGTAATTTTTAAAAAAGAGAATGTCCTAACTCTGGCATGCAGATATCACAAAAGCTCATCCATAGAATAACAAAGAAAATGTCAAAGATAAACAGTATGGACCTTGAAATACTGAGTACTTTGAGAAAAATGTTGTTTTGTGTCCTGTAGTTTTTTTTTGTTTTTTTTTTGTGATCAATGCTGCCATATGCATCAAATCATTTAGTCAAGGCTTTTTTTTAAATGGATTTTTAAACAATCATTTAAGCTGTGGAACCATTGACCCAGGTTAGTGGAGGGTTCAGCACTACAAGTGTGTTTATCCCTCTAAACACATTTTTTATTAACCAACTTAGTACATTATTGCCAAAATGACTGTTTATTAAAAACCCTAACTGAGCTTAATACAGACAAACTGGACATTAATACAAGGTCAATACAGGAACACAGGGCCATTACAGAAAAACAGGGCCATTACAGAAAAACAGAGCAATTACAGAAAAACAGTGTTAATATCAAATATAATAAATTTAACATGGCCGACAATTTTTTTAAACGGGTCGCCTTGAACAAAAAAAGCATCATAATTTTATTCTGTAAAATATGGTAATGCAATGTTTTTTGCAAAAATGTTCAAATTTAATATTGTTAATGTTTTATTTAATTTAATTATGTTATGAAAATAATATAATTACAAGACTTTTTGTATTTTATTTAATTAAGTGACCAGCAACTGAAATAACTTAGGCATTTACAAGACAACAAATATAACATGTGGAGCGTGTATTAAAATCTATACAAGAACACATAACAAAGTAACCAAGGATGTGACCTTACATATGGAACACCAAAGTATAGCGTTACCTTACCCGCGGTTAAAGTCATTACATTTCTCCATTTCTTCAAAAGTTCTGATCTTCATCATGTTCATTTCAAATAAAGTGGTATTAAATAAATTAATGTTAAAAAATAAAAGTTTAAATTTTACATTCCATATTTCACTTATGATATCTATTTTTGATAATTACAGTCCATATTTCACTTATGATATCATATTTGATAAATACAGTCCATATTTAAATCTGACCACAAAGTCTCTAAATCTAGCAGGTGCTCTCTTGGTTCGGTTCGGCATCTCTCTACTTCCTGGTGCAACCATATGTTTGCCTCCATTCGGTTTAGTGTGCATCACAATTCTATCTCCCCATTTCTCTTTCTATTCCTTCTAGCCATTCCTCCCACTGACTTCCCGTAGTTAGATGATCCTCTGAAGGTGTGAATGGTAAAGTGTGCACATTTCTGTTTTCTGTCACAACTGTAATTCTTTCAGCCATTTTTCTTTTTATTTTCTTATGTTATGCCTTTAAATCTCTTCTTTAGTCACTTTTCATCTCTTTTTATCCTCGTCACCAATGAAATAACTTAGGTATTTACAAGACAACAAATATAACATGTGGAACGTGTATTAAAATCTATTCAAGAACACATAACAAAGTAACCAAGGATGTGACCTTACATATGGAACACCAAAGTATAGCATTACATTACGCGCGATGCAAGACGTAACGGCCATACTACCATGACGGCCATACCCCGAAAAGATGAAACGGCCATAGTACAAAAACGGCCATACTTTGTAAAGACGTATCGTCCATGTTTTTTTTTTTTTTTTTTTATAAATGTTATAGATGAATTATTTTGATACTTATAGATGGTTATTATAACTTTTAAATAAACTATACTGTTTTCACATTATTTTTCATCTTAATTTTTGTTATATCATTTGCTTACTCATTATATATTTATGTAAATGAATGTGTTTAATCTAATAAAATATTAAAATATCATATTGTTTTCTAAATGATTGTTTGATATCTTGCCTATAGCAAATAGAACGAATTGAACAAATATTAATGACTATATCCGAATGGGAGATTAATTTCTGTCATAATTAAAACAATGAGTTAAGTTTTGAAATATAAAACAAGGTAATCAGCTGTAATCAAGTAATGATTAAGTTGGAAATTTAAGAAGATTGTTGATTGCTTATTATTACTTCTTTGATGAACACAAGTATTAATTATGCTTTTGTCAAGAAATTGTAAAGAAAATACAATTCAAAATCACTATAAAAACACAACTCCCAAGCTGATCGAGTTCAAGCGGAGTGAAAACATACATTTGGTAGTGAAATTCTTGTAAAAATACAAGCTGTTTGAGCAGTCTTTTTGATATACCGACCTTGCTTTATAAAAGTAACCAGAAATATCGGTGGCACTCATTTGGGAAATTGCTGTTCATCATGTCATACCCTTGTGTGCTATGTGACCACATACCACAAGATGTGGAGGTTGAGGTACATATACGTTATTGTATTATTTCTTTAAATGTTGTGTGTTCGACAGAATTGTTTAATTTCTTATCGTTTCTTTATTATTTTGTATTAGAAGAAAAATTGTATTCAACATAAATGTTTCATTTTTTGTGGTTGACTATTAGTCCTATTAAGTGCTGTTTTGCCAAAGTTCTCAAACCGTTACTTATGACAATGTATGATTACCTATAAAAGATTACCTATAAAAGACCGATCATAAATCATATTAATCCAATCATTGGGCGCGTGTGTCTGTTTAATGCAAAGTAAACAAATTACGGAGGTGTTAATCCTTTAATTAGTTTATGTGATTGCCAATTATCAAACAATGTTACAAATATTAATGTGAATTTGTATATTTTGACAATATTTTTTATAATATAATATTATATTTGACGTTTTTTCTTTACTTTTTCTTTTGTGCAAAAATACACAATTATATTTTGTTTCACGACTTTTATACATATGTTTTTCGTTTAGGCTCCAGAAGTATTAGAAGCACCACCATCACCAGCACCACCATCACCCCCACCATCACCAAAACCAGCACCAGCTTTCTCCGTTCCGTAGGTCATCTGTATGCACCACCTGTTCCTCAACCAGAGACCCTCCCAGAGTCCGACTCTGAAGATTCCGACTACGAGTCTGATTAAGTGTTAATTGTAGTGACTTGATGAACATATTGATTGTGCTTATTATGTGTATACTAGTGCTTTGTTAAAATAGTAACTTTAATGAGTTCATGATCGTAATATAGTGCATTTTGGTATGTTTCAGTGCTTTTGTTTCAGTTGTGACTTTTATAACTGCATGTTTATGTTGTGACTTTTATAACTGCATGTTTATGTATTTTAGTGCTTTATGATATAGGTTATATGTGTGAGTGTGAATATAAATGTTTGAATAGTGGAATAAATGAATGAGTGACAAGAGCATATGAGATAAAAACGTATGAGATTGTTAATTTAAAAAATGTATATAAGATGAATGTCCTACATGTATGAACGGAATGTATATATGAATGGTTTGTGTATGTTGTATGTATGAAGAAGGTTTACATGTTTGGTGTATATTTGTTTATCTGTATACAACTCTTACAAGAATAAATAAAATCTTCTGTACAGAAAAAAAGTACTACACAATCATATTTATGTTATTATTATGAACAAATACTTATTTTTTGTATTATATTTTATGTAATAAACTCAATAAAAAAAAAATTAAAAGTGTGGACGATACGTCTCACAATGTGTGGCCGATATGTCCCATGGATGATAAGACGGTATGGCCGACACATCCTAGGGCCGTCATGGAAGTATGGCCGTCGCGTTTCGAAAGCATTACGCGAGGTTAAAGTCATTACAGCAACCAACATTAGAGGAACCATATATAGGGATCACTGTTCATCCTGTTTTTCGACACATAACTTCTGTCAACTTAATATCTTGGATATTTGGCATACTAAAAGCTTTATTATGGTGAAGTACATTTTTTTTCAAACTTAACTGTCATTAAAAGAGTTGGCAGCGACACATACACTTTTGTTCAGTTGGTTAATAAATGTATTAAGGTTCATGTGGACCCTATGGCTAAAATGGCCGTATTTTCACCTCAAAAGTTACTCTGAGTACAGACAAACCTGTGCATCTGTAAAACAATTAAGGCATAGCATGCCCTAGATAAATGAATTTATATTATGTTTTATGTTTTAGAAAAATAAAAACTTACTAGGATTTTGCCATGCACTTTTTTTCATTCCTCCAGAAGGTGCCAAAATAAACTAAGTTGGGAAACGGGTTTGAGAACTTCCACACAGGTAAAAATTAAAGTGAGCATTTTTAAATGACATGGACATTAGATGGACAATAGATATCTGACAATAATTGGTTATTTAAACTGTGTACCTGAGTGGACCATTTCAAGGTAAACTCAACTGTTTGTTAATTTTATCACCTTCTGCAGGGACGAAAAAAAGTGTACGGCAAAATCCAGTTAAGTTATGAATTTTCTAAATCATACAATGTATTTGAATTTTATTCATCTAGGGCATGCTATGCCTTAAAACTTTTCCAGATGCACAGGTTTGCCTGTACTCAGAGAAAATTTTGAGGTGAAAATACGGCCATTTTAACCATAGGGTCCACATGAACCTTAAGACATGGGTGTTTTTATTATTTACTCCGGTTTCTGGAGGTGGTCCTATATAGGACGGAATTACTACAAGACAAGACAAGACAATGGCCCTGTTATATGTCCTCGGTCAGTAATAATGGCCCTCAGCTGTAACTGTTCCCGAGTTCAACAGTTCAACAGGAAACAGGTCAGGAATAACCACCAATTGGTGGATTATACCTCAATTGACGTATAATCCACCAATTGACGTATAATGGTATAGACCAATTGGTGTATAATTCTTTGTTTTTCAAAAGAAATTATTCTATCAAAATGGAGCATTGTTTTCTTAAAACCATATTATGGTATGAAAACTTGTCAAACATTCCTAGTTTAGTATAGTGACATAACATATTGCATTTAATCAATAATTGTATTTGCAGTTTCTTCTATTGTTATCTTGTCAATTCTTGATTGGCAAATTTACCTGTAATCATCTGTGAATGGACATCATTACTGTTTGCAGTCATGCGATCATGAGTACAACTCCACAGGTGAATGGAGCTCTTTGTTAATACTTGACTTTCATTATTAAAAGTCAATCATGGTCAATAGTACAAATGTTTCAACAAAATAATTGCTGTACACATGCATTCTCAAGAGATGCAGCAGGCTTTGACAAAACTGAAACATTCAGAGGACTCAATAAGGGTCATAAAATAGGTTGCAAGTTGCAAAATCATGCTCCTATTGCACACTAGCATTGTATTACAAAAAAAATTACATTATACGTCAATTGGTCTATACCAATATACCTCAATTGGTGGATTATACGTCAATTGAGGTATAATCCACCAATTGGTGGTTATTCCTGACCTGGGAAAATAGACAACAGTTACAGTGGGAGTTAATATTATTCTCTAAACAGATAAAACTTGACAGTGATGTAAAATGAACCTTTTGTGTCTGAACAGACGGTTCGTCGTCATCTGATTCTGAAGCTTCCCCAGCAACAACTGTTTGGACAGCATTTTCCATCTCTGATCCCTGATGCAGACTGAACTTTGAATGGTGAGTTATCGTTCTTTAAATTTTTACTAAAAAAAAACAGTACTGGTCTAGTCCACCTTTTCCGGACGGACGGGGTACGACTATTTTCAGTTGGTGGAAGGTGGTAAAACAATTAACAAATATCTTAAATGAAAACAAATATTCTGCAACATACAAAATCACAACTCAGGCCTTTTAATAATAAAGCAGCTTAGCTTGCTGTGTTAGAGTTATCCCAATTTCCCACCATTGAATAGTTTACTTTAATAAGTCAGTCTTGTAAAAACAATCTCAAAATAGACATATATATAACTTCAACAAAAACTGAACAGTGCACATCAAGTTACTGAGACTACTATAACACTGTGTTATAGCAAGGACTGATTTGTATAGTAAGACTTACTATACAAATCATTGGTTAATATAGTAGCATGTTTATAATATGATATTTTATTGAATAACATATCAAGTATATATATGAGTTTTTCAATGCGGCACAATTACAATGCATAAAGAAAATATACTGACTAACACATACTTTGTAAAATATTAAAAAAAAAATACATCTTTCATTGAATGATGATGAGAGTTTAATCACTGTAGGTCTTAGGTGGAAACCTTAAATTGGTTAAGAATACTGGCTCTATACGCCATCCAGGGTCGTAGCTAGAATGAAACGATGTGCAATCAACTAAACGCCGAGGAGCGAATTTTTTGGACCCTTTTATGCAGAAAAATATTGTTTTTTTTTCGGTTTTCGGTCATAGGACGGTTAACAGAGGAGCCATGTAGATAGAACTTGTACAAAATTTATGAATGTAAAACCATTAATAAATCTTCTGAATAGAGTAATACATAAACAATACATATTTGTGATACAGAATTTACCCGATATTGTCCAAAATCTGCTCTTCGGGTCTATGCAGGACACACTTCTCTATTACTTTGTCAATATTCACACTGAAATCCCGATGAAAATGCAATAATATTTTATCAATTAAAAAAGTGACAACATAGGTGTTTCCTTTAACATTCAATTTAGAAATTTTTATTTTGCCATTTTTTTTTTTGCATGCCGAACCGATGTGCACGCAACTGCGTGTTAGCGTATAGGGAACTACGCGCCTGTGCGGCATCATCTTAATCATTTAATATTGTACAAATAACAGGCCTATACAAGGTTACAAGGAAGTAATTATTTACATAGGCGACAATGGTAGCCTTATTTGGTCCTGCCTTTTCACTATCAAAGATCCATTCAAAAAAATTTCGAATTCTGAATTATCAACACCTTTGGGTGTAATTGCAATGGTCAAACACATATGGTGCCGCAGCTTTTTTGATAGAAAAATGGCATTTTTTAAGGGTACTCAACGGTTCCGGAATTTTCGAAATAGTATGAATGAAGAACACCCCTTGCTTAATTTGGCACAGAAAATCTTGCTAGTCTTAGAGAGTTTTCTCTAAATTTCTCGCTATTTCTACACCAATGGGCAACACTCATTTCTCACCATTTCAATTTTAATTTCTAATTACCAAGGCAGCAGAAAATAAATTTACTTCTACCTATTATCTTGGATGTAAAATCTAGGTGGCGCCAGCAATCTATATTTACTTCCTTTTAACCTATACTGACACATATTGAAATAAAATCGAACAACCTTTACGTTGGTCGATTACTATATACTACTGCTGCTTAAGTTCAAAATTTTGGATTAAAGAGACAATTATTCACCATTTAAAATGACTTTCTTTACAGGTACCCCCCTTTACAGAAAACGTTACTTTTTACATACTTGGGGCCATTGACCAGCTTTTTTTGACTGTTTGTTTATATTTAAAACGCGGTTTTTGATTAATGAAGTTCGATTGGGGTCTATTAAAGACTTTAGGCTGATGATTTAATAACTGTGTCCAAATTATATGTCTTTATCGCAAATATAAGGACACCGTTGCATAAGAATCAAAATATTTTATGAAATAGACTATAAAAATGCTGAAACTAAGAATTCATCATTGCTGATATGTGTTTTATATGAATTGTGTTCAGAATATTCAATTCGACGATACTAAGAAGAAATATGTATAGCCTTTGATTTTTTACCTAATTTTTAATATTTTACGGTCATTTTGGCACATTTTAGCCATTGAAAATACAAAAAATTCGCTAATATGAGCAAAAATAAGCCCCCCTTTTTTTAGATATGCATAAATACATTCAGTGTTATCGAGGATGAGGAGAAATTATTAAAGACAGAGTCATTGACAGAATTCTCGTTTTTACAGTAGATCGATGAACCCTACCCCTGAGACAGAAGAACAAAAAAACAGTAAAAATTTGATATAGACTATAGTTTCACGGCGATCAGCAATTTTCTTCTGATACAGTTAATCACTTAGTACTTTATTAATTTACCGATCCAATTTCTAAAATATCTCGAAAAATACAGTGATGCGCCAGAAATCGTCATTTTGCTTTAGGTTACAAGGAAGTAATTATTTACATAGGCGACAATGGTAGCCTTATTTGGTCCTGCCTTTTCACTATCAAAGATCCATTCAAAAAAATTTCGAATTCTGAATTATCAACACCTTTGGGTGTAATTGCAATGGTCAAACACATATGGTGCCGCAGCTTTTTTGATAGAAAAATGGCATTTTTTAAGGGTACTCAACGGTTCCGGAATTTTCGAAATAGTATGAATGAAGAACACCCCTTGCTTAATTTGGCACAGAAAATCTTGCTAGTCTTAGAGAGTTTTCTCTAAATTTCTCGCTATTTCTACACCAATGGGCAACACTCATTTCTCACCATTTCAATTTTAATTTCTAATTACCAAGGCAGCAGAAAATAAATTTACTTCTACCTATTATCTTGGATGTAAAATCTAGGTGGCGCCAGCAATCTATATTTACTTCCTTTTAACCTATACTGACACATATTGAAATAAAATCGAACAACCTTTACGTTGGTCGATTACTATATACTACTGCTGCTTAAGTTCAAAATTTTGGATTAAAGAGACAATTATTCACCATTTAAAATGACTTTCTTTACAGGTACCCCCCTTTACAGAAAACGTTACTTTTTACATACTTGGGGCCATTGACCAGCTTTTTTTGACTGTTTGTTTATATTTAAAACGCGGTTTTTGATTAATGAAGTTCGATTGGGGTCTATTAAAGACTTTAGGCTGATGATTTAATAACTGTGTCCAAATTATATGTCTTTATCGCAAATATAAGGACACCGTTGCATAAGAATCAAAATATTTTATGAAATAGACTATAAAAATGCTGAAACTAAGAATTCATCATTGCTGATATGTGTTTTATATGAATTGTGTTCAGAATATTCAATTCGACGATACTAAGAAGAAATATGTATAGCCTTTGATTTTTTACCTAATTTTTAATATTTTACGGTCATTTTGGCACATTTTAGCCATTGAAAATACAAAAAATTCGCTAATATGAGCAAAAATAAGCCCCCCTTTTTTTAGATATGCATAAATACATTCAGTGTTATCGAGGATGAGGAGAAATTATTAAAGACAGAGTCATTGACAGAATTCTCGTTTTTACAGTAGATCGATGAACCCTACCCCTGAGACAGAAGAACAAAAAAACAGTAAAAATTTGATATAGACTATAGTTTCACGGCGATCAGCAATTTTCTTCTGATACAGTTAATCACTTAGTACTTTATTAATTTACCGATCCAATTTCTAAAATATCTCGAAAAATACAGTGATGCGCCAGAAATCGTCATTTTGCTTTAGGTTACAAGGAAGTAATTATTTACATAGGCGACAATGGTAGCCTTATTTGGTCCTGCCTTTTCACTATCAAAGATCCATTCAAAAAAATTTCGAATTCTGAATTATCAACACCTTTGGGTGTAATTGCAATGGTCAAACACATATGGTGCCGCAGCTTTTTTGATAGAAAAATGGCATTTTTTAAGGGTACTCAACGGTTCCGGAATTTTCGAAATAGTATGAATGAAGAACACCCCTTGCTTAATTTGGCACAGAAAATCTTGCTAGTCTTAGAGAGTTTTCTCTAAATTTCTCGCTATTTCTACACCAATGGGCAACACTCATTTCTCACCATTTCAATTTTAATTTCTAATTACCAAGGCAGCAGAAAATAAATTTACTTCTACCTATTATCTTGGATGTAAAATCTAGGTGGCGCCAGCAATCTATATTTACTTCCTTTTAACCTATACTGACACATATTGAAATAAAATCGAACAACCTTTACGTTGGTCGATTACTATATACTACTGCTGCTTAAGTTCAAAATTTTGGATTAAAGAGACAATTATTCACCATTTAAAATGACTTTCTTTACAGGTACCCCCCTTTACAGAAAACGTTACTTTTTACATACTTGGGGCCATTGACCAGCTTTTTTTGACTGTTTGTTTATATTTAAAACGCGGTTTTTGATTAATGAAGTTCGATTGGGGTCTATTAAAGACTTTAGGCTGATGATTTAATAACTGTGTCCAAATTATATGTCTTTATCGCAAATATAAGGACACCGTTGCATAAGAATCAAAATATTTTATGAAATAGACTATAAAAATGCTGAAACTAAGAATTCATCATTGCTGATATGTGTTTTATATGAATTGTGTTCAGAATATTCAATTCGACGATACTAAGAAGAAATATGTATAGCCTTTGATTTTTTACCTAATTTTTAATATGTTACGGTCATTTTGGCACATTTTAGCCATTGAAAATACAAAAAATTCGCTAATATGAGCAAAAATAAGCCCCCCTTTTTTTAGATATGCATAAATACATTCAGTGTTATCGAGGATGAGGAGAAATTATTAAAGACAGAGTCATTGACAGAATTCTCGTTTTTACAGTAGATCGATGAACCCTACCCCTGAGACAGAAGAACAAAAAAACAGTAAAAATTTGATATAGACTATAGTTTCACGGCGATCAGCAATTTTCTTCTGATACAGTTAATCACTTAGTACTTTATTAATTTACCGATCCAATTTCTAAAATATCTCGAAAAATACAGTGATGCGCCAGAAATTGTCATTTTGCTTTAGGTTACAAGGAAGTAATTATTTACATAGGCGACAATGGTAGCCTTATTTGGTCCTGCCTTTTCACTATCAAAGATCCATTCAAAAAAATTTCGAATTCTGAATTATCAACACCTTTGGGTGTAATTGCAATGGTCAAACACATATGGTGCCGCAGCTTTTTTGATAGAAAAATGGCATTTTTTAAGGGTACTCAACGGTTCCGGAATTTTCGAAATAGTATGAATGAAGAACACCCCTTGCTTAATTTGGCACAGAAAATCTTGCTAGTCTTAGAGAGTTTTCTCTAAATTTCTCGCTATTTCTACACCAATGGGCAACACTCATTTCTCACCATTTCAATTTTAATTTCTAATTACCAAGGCAGCAGAAAATAAATTTACTTCTACCTATTATCTTGGATGTAAAATCTAGGTGGCGCCAGCAATCTATATTTACTTCCTTTTAACCTATACTGACACATATTGAAATAAAATCGAACAACCTTTACGTTGGTCGATTACTATATACTACTGCTGCTTAAGTTCAAAATTTTGGATTAAAGAGACAATTATTCACCATTTAAAATGACTTTCTTTACAGGTACCCCCCTTTACAGAAAACGTTACTTTTTACATACTTGGGGCCATTGACCAGCTTTTTTTGACTGTTTGTTTATATTTAAAACGCGGTTTTTGATTAATGAAGTTCGATTGGGGTCTATTAAAGACTTTAGGCTGATGATTTAATAACTGTGTCCAAATTATATGTCTTTATCGCAAATATAAGGACACCGTTGCATAAGAATCAAAATATTTTATGAAATAGACTATAAAAATGCTGAAACTAAGAATTCATCATTGCTGATATGTGTTTTATATGAATTGTGTTCAGAATATTCAATTCGACGATACTAAGAAGAAATATGTATAGCCTTTGATTTTTTACCTAATTTTTAATATTTTACGGTCATTTTGGCACATTTTAGCCATTGAAAATACAAAAAATTCGCTAATATGAGCAAAAATAAGCCCCCCTTTTTTTAGATATGCATAAATACATTCAGTGTTATCGAGGATGAGGAGAAATTATTAAAGACAGAGTCATTGACAGAATTCTCGTTTTTACAGTAGATCGATGAACCCTACCCCTGAGACAGAAGAACAAAAAAACAGTAAAAATTTGATATAGACTATAGTTTCACGGCGATCAGCAATTTTCTTCTGATACAGTTAATCACTTAGTACTTTATTAATTTACCGATCCAATTTCTAAAATATCTCGAAAAATACAGTGATGCGCCAGAAATCGTCATTTTGCTTTAGGTTACAAGGAAGTAATTATTTACATAGGCGACAATGGTAGCCTTATTTGGTCCTGCCTTTTCACTATCAAAGATCCATTCAAAAAAATTTCGAATTCTGAATTATCAACACCTTTGGGTGTAATTGCAATGGTCAAACACATATGGTGCCGCAGCTTTTTTGATAGAAAAATGGCATTTTTTAAGGGTACTCAACGGTTCCGGAATTTTCGAAATAGTATGAATGAAGAACACCCCTTGCTTAATTTGGCACAGAAAATCTTGCTAGTCTTAGAGAGTTTTCTCTAAATTTCTCGCTATTTCTACACCAATGGGCAACACTCATTTCTCACCATTTCAATTTTAATTTCTAATTACCAAGGCAGCAGAAAATAAATTTACTTCTACCTATTATCTTGGATGTAAAATCTAGGTGGCGCCAGCAATCTATATTTACTTCCTTTTAACCTATACTGACACATATTGAAATAAAATCGAACAACCTTTACGTTGGTCGATTACTATATACTACTGCTGCTTAAGTTCAAAATTTTGGATTAAAGAGACAATTATTCACCATTTAAAATGACTTTCTTTACAGGTACCCCCCTTTACAGAAAACGTTACTTTTTACATACTTGGGGCCATTGACCAGCTTTTTTTGACTGTTTGTTTATATTTAAAACGCGGTTTTTGATTAATGAAGTTCGATTGGGGTCTATTAAAGACTTTAGGCTGATGATTTAATAACTGTGTCCAAATTATATGTCTTTATCGCAAATATAAGGACACCGTTGCATAAGAATCAAAATATTTTATGAAATAGACTATAAAAATGCTGAAACTAAGAATTCATCATTGCTGATATGTGTTTTATATGAATTGTGTTCAGAATATTCAATTCGACGATACTAAGAAGAAATATGTATAGCCTTTGATTTTTTACCTAATTTTTAATATTTTACGGTCATTTTGGCACATTTTAGCCATTGAAAATACAAAAAATTCGCTAATATGAGCAAAAATAAGCCCCCCTTTTTTTAGATATGCATAAATACATTCAGTGTTATCGAGGATGAGGAGAAATTATTAAAGACAGAGTCATTGACAGAATTCTCGTTTTTACAGTAGATCGATGAACCCTACCCCTGAGACAGAAGAACAAAAAAACAGTAAAAATTTGATATAGACTATAGTTTCACGGCGATCAGCAATTTTCTTCTGATACAGTTAATCACTTAGTACTTTATTAATTTACCGATCCAATTTCTAAAATATCTCGAAAAATACAGTGATGCGCCAGAAATCGTCATTTTGCTTTAGGTTACAAGGAAGTAATTATTTACATAGGCGACAATGGTAGCCTTATTTGGTCCTGCCTTTTCACTATCAAAGATCCATTCAAAAAAATTTCGAATTCTGAATTATCAACACCTTTGGGTGTAATTGCAATGGTCAAACACATATGGTGCCGCAGCTTTTTTGATAGAAAAATGGCATTTTTTAAGGGTACTCAACGGTTCCGGAATTTTCGAAATAGTATGAATGAAGAACACCCCTTGCTTAATTTGGCACAGAAAATCTTGCTAGTCTTAGAGAGTTTTCTCTAAATTTCTCGCTATTTCTACACCAATGGGCAACACTCATTTCTCACCATTTCAATTTTAATTTCTAATTACCAAGGCAGCAGAAAATAAATTTACTTCTACCTATTATCTTGGATGTAAAATCTAGGTGGCGCCAGCAATCTATATGTACTTCCTTTTAACCTATACTGACACATATTGAAATAAAATCGAACAACCTTTACGTTGGTCGATTACTATATACTACTGCTGCTTAAGTTCAAAATTTTGGATTAAAGAGACAATTATTCACCATTTAAAATGACTTTCTTTACAGGTACCCCCCTTTACAGAAAACGTTACTTTTTACATACTTGGGGCCATTGACCAGCTTTTTTTGACTGTTTGTTTATATTTAAAACGCGGTTTTTGATTAATGAAGTTCGATTGGGGTCTATTAAAGACTTTAGGCTGATGATTTAATAACTGTGTCCAAATTATATGTCTTTATCGCAAATATAAGGACACCGTTGCATAAGAATCAAAATATTTTATGAAATAGACTATAAAAATGCTGAAACTAAGAATTCATCATTGCTGATATGTGTTTTATATGAATTGTGTTCAGAATATTCAATTCGACGATACTAAGAAGAAATATGTATAGCCTTTGATTTTTTACCTAATTTTTAATATTTTACGGTCATTTTGGCACATTTTAGCCATTGAAAATACAAAAAATTCGCTAATATGAGCAAAAATAAGCCCCCCTTTTTTTAGATATGCATAAATACATTCAGTGTTATCGAGGATGAGGAGAAATTATTAAAGACAGAGTCATTGACAGAATTCTCGTTTTTACAGTAGATCGATGAACCCTACCCCTGAGACAGAAGAACAAAAAAACAGTAAAAATTTGATATAGACTATAGTTTCACGGCGATCAGCAATTTTCTTCTGATACAGTTAATCACTTAGTACTTTATTAATTTACCGATCCAATTTCTAAAATATCTCGAAAAATACAGTGATGCGCCAGAAATCGTCATTTTGCTTTATACTGACACATATTGAAATAAAATCGAACAACCTTTACGTTGGTCGATTACTATATACTACTGCTGCTTAAGTTCAAAATTTTGGATTAAAGAGACAATTATTCACCATTTAAAATGACTTTCTTTACAGGTACCCCCCTTTACAGAAAACGTTACTTTTTACATACTTGGGGCCATTGACCAGCTTTTTTTGACTGTTTGTTTATATTTAAAACGCGGTTTTTGATTAATGAAGTTCGATTGGGGTCTATTAAAGACTTTAGGCTGATGATTTAATAACTGTGTCCAAATTATATGTCTTTATCGCAAATATAAGGACACCGTTGCATAAGAATCAAAATATTTTATGAAATAGACTATAAAAATGCTGAAACTAAGAATTCATCATTGCTGATATGTGTTTTATATGAATTGTGTTCAGAATATTCAATTCGACGATACTAAGAAGAAATATGTATAGCCTTTGATTTTTTACCTAATTTTTAATATTTTACGGTCATTTTGGCACATTTTAGCCATTGAAAATACAAAAAATTCGCTAATATGAGCAAAAATAAGCCCCCCTTTTTTTAGATATGCATAAATACATTCAGTGTTATCGAGGATGAGGAGAAATTATTAAAGACAGAGTCATTGACAGAATTCTCGTTTTTACAGTAGATCGATGAACCCTACCCCTGAGACAGAAGAACAAAAAAACAGTAAAAATTTGATATAGACTATAGTTTCACGGCGATCAGCAATTTTCTTCTGATACAGTTAATCACTTAGTACTTTATTAATTTACCGATCCAATTTCTAAAATATCTCGAAAAATACAGTGATGCGCCAGAAATCGTCATTTTGCTTTAGGTTACAAGGAAGTAATTATTTACATAGGCGACAATGGTAGCCTTATTTGGTCCTGCCTTTTCACTATCAAAGATCCATTCAAAAAAATTTCGAATTCTGAATTATCAACACCTTTGGGTGTAATTGCAATGGTCAAACACATATGGTGCCGCAGCTTTTTTGATAGAAAAATGGCATTTTTTAAGGGTACTCAACGGTTCCGGAATTTTCGAAATAGTATGAATGAAGAACACCCCTTGCTTAATTTGGCACAGAAAATCTTGCTAGTCTTAGAGAGTTTTCTCTAAATTTCTCGCTATTTCTACACCAATGGGCAACACTCATTTCTCACCATTTCAATTTTAATTTCTAATTACCAAGGCAGCAGAAAATAAATTTACTTCTACCTATTATCTTGGATGTAAAATCTAGGTGGCGCCAGCAATCTATATTTACTTCCTTTTAACCTATACTGACACATATTGAAATAAAATCGAACAACCTTTACGTTGGTCGATTACTATATACTACTGCTGCTTAAGTTCAAAATTTTGGATTAAAGAGACAATTATTCACCATTTAAAATGACTTTCTTTACAGGTACCCCCCTTTACAGAAAACGTTACTTTTTACATACTTGGGGCCATTGACCAGCTTTTTTTGACTGTTTGTTTATATTTAAAACGCGGTTTTTGATTAATGAAGTTCGATTGGGGTCTATTAAAGACTTTAGGCTGATGATTTAATAACTGTGTCCAAATTATATGTCTTTATCGCAAATATAAGGACACCGTTGCATAAGAATCAAAATATTTTATGAAATAGACTATAAAAATGCTGAAACTAAGAATTCATCATTGCTGATATGTGTTTTATATGAATTGTGTTCAGAATATTCAATTCGACGATACTAAGAAGAAATATGTATAGCCTTTGATTTTTTACCTAATTTTTAATATTTTACGGTCATTTTGGCACATTTTAGCCATTGAAAATACAAAAAATTCGCTAATATGAGCAAAAATAAGCCCCCCTTTTTTTAGATATGCATAAATACATTCAGTGTTATCGAGGATGAGGAGAAATTATTAAAGACAGAGTCATTGACAGAATTCTCGTTTTTACAGTAGATCGATGAACCCTACCCCTGAGACAGAAGAACAAAAAAACAGTAAAAATTTGATATAGACTATAGTTTCACGGCGATCAGCAATTTTCTTCTGATACAGTTAATCACTTAGTACTTTATTAATTTACCGATCCAATTTCTAAAATATCTCGAAAAATACAGTGATGCGCCAGAAATCGTCATTTTGCTTTAGGTTACAAGGAAGTAATTATTTACATAGGCGACAATGGTAGCCTTATTTGGTCCTGCCTTTTCACTATCAAAGATCCATTCAAAAAAATTTCGAATTCTGAATTATCAACACCTTTGGGTGTAATTGCAATGGTCAAACACATATGGTGCCGCAGCTTTTTTGATAGAAAAATGGCATTTTTTAAGGGTACTCAACGGTTCCGGAATTTTCGAAATAGTATGAATGAAGAACACCCCTTGCTTAATTTGGCACAGAAAATCTTGCTAGTCTTAGAGAGTTTTCTCTAAATTTCTCGCTATTTCTACACCAATGGGCAACACTCATTTCTCACCATTTCAATTTTAATTTCTAATTACCAAGGCAGCAGAAAATAAATTTACTTCTACCTATTATCTTGGATGTAAAATCTAGGTGGCGCCAGCAATCTATATTTACTTCCTTTTAACCTATACTGACACATATTGAAATAAAATCGAACAACCTTTACGTTGGTCGATTACTATATACTACTGCTGCTTAAGTTCAAAATTTTGGATTAAAGAGACAATTATTCACCATTTAAAATGACTTTCTTTACAGGTACCCCCCTTTACAGAAAACGTTACTTTTTACATACTTGGGGCCATTGACCAGCTTTTTTTGACTGTTTGTTTATATTTAAAACGCGGTTTTTGATTAATGAAGTTCGATTGGGGTCTATTAAAGACTTTAGGCTGATGATTTAATAACTGTGTCCAAATTATATGTCTTTATCGCAAATATAAGGACACCGTTGCATAAGAATCAAAATATTTTATGAAATAGACTATAAAAATGCTGAAACTAAGAATTCATCATTGCTGATATGTGTTTTATATGAATTGTGTTCAGAATATTCAATTCGACGATACTAAGAAGAAATATGTATAGCCTTTGATTTTTTACCTAATTTTTAATATTTTACGGTCATTTTGGCACATTTTAGCCATTGAAAATACAAAAAATTCGCTAATATGAGCAAAAATAAGCCCCCCTTTTTTTAGATATGCATAAATACATTCAGTGTTATCGAGGATGAGGAGAAATTATTAAAGACAGAGTCATTGACAGAATTCTCGTTTTTACAGTAGATCGATGAACCCTACCCCTGAGACAGAAGAACAAAAAAACAGTAAAAATTTGATATAGACTATAGTTTCACGGCGATCAGCAATTTTCTTCTGATACAGTTAATCACTTAGTACTTTATTAATTTACCGATCCAATTTCTAAAATATCTCGAAAAATACAGTGATGCGCCAGAAATCGTCATTTTGCTTTAGGTTACAAGGAAGTAATTATTTACATAGGCGACAATGGTAGCCTTATTTGGTCCTGCCTTTTCACTATCAAAGATCCATTCAAAAAAATTTCGAATTCTGAATTATCAACACCTTTGGGTGTAATTGCAATGGTCAAACACATATGGTGCCGCAGCTTTTTTGATAGAAAAATGGCATTTTTTAAGGGTACTCAACGGTTCCGGAATTTTCGAAATAGTATGAATGAAGAACACCCCTTGCTTAATTTGGCACAGAAAATCTTGCTAGTCTTAGAGAGTTTTCTCTAAATTTCTCGCTATTTCTACACCAATGGGCAACACTCATTTCTCACCATTTCAATTTTAATTTCTAATTACCAAGGCAGCAGAAAATAAATTTACTTCTACCTATTATCTTGGATGTAAAATCTAGGTGGCGCCAGCAATCTATATTTACTTCCTTTTAACCTATACTGACACATATTGAAATAAAATCGAACAACCTTTACGTTGGTCGATTACTATATACTACTGCTGCTTAAGTTCAAAATTTTGGATTAAAGAGACAATTATTCACCATTTAAAATGACTTTCTTTACAGGTACCCCCCTTTACAGAAAACGTTACTTTTTACATACTTGGGGCCATTGACCAGCTTTTTTTGACTGTTTGTTTATATTTAAAACGCGGTTTTTGATTAATGAAGTTCGATTGGGGTCTATTAAAGACTTTAGGCTGATGATTTAATAACTGTGTCCAAATTATATGTCTTTATCGCAAATATAAGGACACCGTTGCATAAGAATCAAAATATTTTATGAAATAGACTATAAAAATGCTGAAACTAAGAATTCATCATTGCTGATATGTGTTTTATATGAATTGTGTTCAGAATATTCAATTCGACGATACTAAGAAGAAATATGTATAGCCTTTGATTTTTTACCTAATTTTTAATATTTTACGGTCATTTTGGCACATTTTAGCCATTGAAAATACAAAAAATTCGCTAATATGAGCAAAAATAAGCCCCCCTTTTTTTAGATATGCATAAATACATTCAGTGTTATCGAGGATGAGGAGAAATTATTAAAGACAGAGTCATTGACAGAATTCTCGTTTTTACAGTAGATCGATGAACCCTACCCCTGAGACAGAAGAACAAAAAAACAGTAAAAATTTGATATAGACTATAGTTTCACGGCGATCAGCAATTTTCTTCTGATACAGTTAATCACTTAGTACTTTATTAATTTACCGATCCAATTTCTAAAATATCTCGAAAAATACAGTGATGCGCCAGAAATCGTCATTTTGCTTTAGGTTACAAGGAAGTAATTATTTACATAGGCGACAATGGTAGCCTTATTTGGTCCTGCCTTTTCACTATCAAAGATCCATTCAAAAAAATTTCGAATTCTGAATTATCAACACCTTTGGGTGTAATTGCAATGGTCAAACACATATGGTGCCGCAGCTTTTTTGATAGAAAAATGGCATTTTTTAAGGGTACTCAACGGTTCCGGAATTTTCGAAATAGTATGAATGAAGAACACCCCTTGCTTAATTTGGCACAGAAAATCTTGCTAGTCTTAGAGAGTTTTCTCTAAATTTCTCGCTATTTCTACACCAATGGGCAACACTCATTTCTCACCATTTCAATTTTAATTTCTAATTACCAAGGCAGCAGAAAATAAATTTACTTCTACCTATTATCTTGGATGTAAAATCTAGGTGGCGCCAGCAATCTATATTTACTTCCTTTTAACCTATACTGACACATATTGAAATAAAATCGAACAACCTTTACGTTGGTCGATTACTATATACTACTGCTGCTTAAGTTCAAAATTTTGGATTAAAGAGACAATTATTCACCATTTAAAATGACTTTCTTTACAGGTACCCCCCTTTACAGAAAACGTTACTTTTTACATACTTGGGGCCATTGACCAGCTTTTTTTGACTGTTTGTTTATATTTAAAACGCGGTTTTTGATTAATGAAGTTCGATTGGGGTCTATTAAAGACTTTAGGCTGATGATTTAATAACTGTGTCCAAATTATATGTCTTTATCGCAAATATAAGGACACCGTTGCATAAGAATCAAAATATTTTATGAAATAGACTATAAAAATGCTGAAACTAAGAATTCATCATTGCTGATATGTGTTTTATATGAATTGTGTTCAGAATATTCAATTCGACGATACTAAGAAGAAATATGTATAGCCTTTGATTTTTTACCTAATTTTTAATATTTTACGGTCATTTTGGCACATTTTAGCCATTGAAAATACAAAAAATTCGCTAATATGAGCAAAAATAAGCCCCCCTTTTTTTAGATATGCATAAATACATTCAGTGTTATCGAGGATGAGGAGAAATTATTAAAGACAGAGTCATTGACAGAATTCTCGTTTTTACAGTAGATCGATGAACCCTACCCCTGAGACAGAAGAACAAAAAAACAGTAAAAATTTGATATAGACTATAGTTTCACGGCGATCAGCAATTTTCTTCTGATACAGTTAATCACTTAGTACTTTATTAATTTACCGATCCAATTTCTAAAATATCTCGAAAAATACAGTGATGCGCCAGAAATCGTCATTTTGCTTTAGGTTACAAGGAAGTAATTATTTACATAGGCGACAATGGTAGCCTTATTTGGTCCTGCCTTTTCACTATCAAAGATCCATTCAAAAAAATTTCGAATTCTGAATTATCAACACCTTTGGGTGTAATTGCAATGGTCAAACACATATGGTGCCGCAGCTTTTTTGATAGAAAAATGGCATTTTTTAAGGGTACTCAACGGTTCCGGAATTTTCGAAATAGTATGAATGAAGAACACCCCTTGCTTAATTTGGCACAGAAAATCTTGCTAGTCTTAGAGAGTTTTCTCTAAATTTCTCGCTATTTCTACACCAATGGGCAACACTCATTTCTCACCATTTCAATTTTAATTTCTAATTACCAAGGCAGCAGAAAATAAATTTACTTCTACCTATTATCTTGGATGTAAAATCTAGGTGGCGCCAGCAATCTATATTTACTTCCTTTTAACCTATACTGACACATATTGAAATAAAATCGAACAACCTTTACGTTGGTCGATTACTATATACTACTGCTGCTTAAGTTCAAAATTTTGGATTAAAGAGACAATTATTCACCATTTAAAATGACTTTCTTTACAGGTACCCCCCTTTACAGAAAACGTTACTTTTTACATACTTGGGGCCATTGACCAGCTTTTTTTGACTGTTTGTTTATATTTAAAACGCGGTTTTTGATTAATGAAGTTCGATTGGGGTCTATTAAAGACTTTAGGCTGATGATTTAATAACTGTGTCCAAATTATATGTCTTTATCGCAAATATAAGGACACCGTTGCATAAGAATCAAAATATTTTATGAAATAGACTATAAAAATGCTGAAACTAAGAATTCATCATTGCTGATATGTGTTTTATATGAATTGTGTTCAGAATATTCAATTCGACGATACTAAGAAGAAATATGTATAGCCTTTGATTTTTTACCTAATTTTTAATATTTTACGGTCATTTTGGCACATTTTAGCCATTGAAAATACAAAAAATTCGCTAATATGAGCAAAAATAAGCCCCCCTTTTTTTAGATATGCATAAATACATTCAGTGTTATCGAGGATGAGGAGAAATTATTAAAGACAGAGTCATTGACAGAATTCTCGTTTTTACAGTAGATCGATGAACCCTACCCCTGAGACAGAAGAACAAAAAAACAGTAAAAATTTGATATAGACTATAGTTTCACGGCGATCAGCAATTTTCTTCTGATACAGTTAATCACTTAGTACTTTATTAATTTACCGATCCAATTTCTAAAATATCTCGAAAAATACAGTGATGCGCCAGAAATCGTCATTTTGCTTTAGGTTACAAGGAAGTAATTATTTACATAGGCGACAATGGTAGCCTTATTTGGTCCTGCCTTTTCACTATCAAAGATCCATTCAAAAAAATTTCGAATTCTGAATTATCAACACCTTTGGGTGTAATTGCAATGGTCAAACACATATGGTGCCGCAGCTTTTTTGATAGAAAAATGGCATTTTTTAAGGGTACTCAACGGTTCCGGAATTTTCGAAATAGTATGAATGAAGAACACCCCTTGCTTAATTTGGCACAGAAAATCTTGCTAGTCTTAGAGAGTTTTCTCTAAATTTCTCGCTATTTCTACACCAATGGGCAACACTCATTTCTCACCATTTCAATTTTAATTTCTAATTACCAAGGCAGCAGAAAATAAATTTACTTCTACCTATTATCTTGGATGTAAAATCTAGGTGGCGCCAGCAATCTATATTTACTTCCTTTTAACCTATACTGACACATATTGAAATAAAATCGAACAACCTTTACGTTGGTCGATTACTATATACTACTGCTGCTTAAGTTCAAAATTTTGGATTAAAGAGACAATTATTCACCATTTAAAATGACTTTCTTTACAGGTACCCCCCTTTACAGAAAACGTTACTTTTTACATACTTGGGGCCATTGACCAGCTTTTTTTGACTGTTTGTTTATATTTAAAACGCGGTTTTTGATTAATGAAGTTCGATTGGGGTCTATTAAAGACTTTAGGCTGATGATTTAATAACTGTGTCCAAATTATATGTCTTTATCGCAAATATAAGGACACCGTTGCATAAGAATCAAAATATTTTATGAAATAGACTATAAAAATGCTGAAACTAAGAATTCATCATTGCTGATATGTGTTTTATATGAATTGTGTTCAGAATATTCAATTCGACGATACTAAGAAGAAATATGTATAGCCTTTGATTTTTTACCTAATTTTTAATATTTTACGGTCATTTTGGCACATTTTAGCCATTGAAAATACAAAAAATTCGCTAATATGAGCAAAAATAAGCCCCCCTTTTTTTAGATATGCATAAATACATTCAGTGTTATCGAGGATGAGGAGAAATTATTAAAGACAGAGTCATTGACAGAATTCTCGTTTTTACAGTAGATCGATGAACCCTACCCCTGAGACAGAAGAACAAAAAAACAGTAAAAATTTGATATAGACTATAGTTTCACGGCGATCAGCAATTTTCTTCTGATACAGTTAATCACTTAGTACTTTATTAATTTACCGATCCAATTTCTAAAATATCTCGAAAAATACAGTGATGCGCCAGAAATCGTCATTTTGCTTTAGGTTACAAGGAAGTAATTATTTACATAGGCGACAATGGTAGCCTTATTTGGTCCTGCCTTTTCACTATCAAAGATCCATTCAAAAAAATTTCGAATTCTGAATTATCAACACCTTTGGGTGTAATTGCAATGGTCAAACACATATGGTGCCGCAGCTTTTTTGATAGAAAAATGGCATTTTTTAAGGGTACTCAACGGTTCCGGAATTTTCGAAATAGTATGAATGAAGAACACCCCTTGCTTAATTTGGCACAGAAAATCTTGCTAGTCTTAGAGAGTTTTCTCTAAATTTCTCGCTATTTCTACACCAATGGGCAACACTCATTTCTCACCATTTCAATTTTAATTTCTAATTACCAAGGCAGCAGAAAATAAATTTACTTCTACCTATTATCTTGGATGTAAAATCTAGGTGGCGCCAGCAATCTATATTTACTTCCTTTTAACCTATACTGACACATATTGAAATAAAATCGAACAACCTTTACGTTGGTCGATTACTATATACTACTGCTGCTTAAGTTCAAAATTTTGGATTAAAGAGACAATTATTCACCATTTAAAATGACTTTCTTTACAGGTACCCCCCTTTACAGAAAACGTTACTTTTTACATACTTGGGGCCATTGACCAGCTTTTTTTGACTGTTTGTTTATATTTAAAACGCGGTTTTTGATTAATGAAGTTCGATTGGGGTCTATTAAAGACTTTAGGCTGATGATTTAATAACTGTGTCCAAATTATATGTCTTTATCGCAAATATAAGGACACCGTTGCATAAGAATCAAAATATTTTATGAAATAGACTATAAAAATGCTGAAACTAAGAATTCATCATTGCTGATATGTGTTTTATATGAATTGTGTTCAGAATATTCAATTCGACGATACTAAGAAGAAATATGTATAGCCTTTGATTTTTTACCTAATTTTTAATATTTTACGGTCATTTTGGCACATTTTAGCCATTGAAAATACAAAAAATTCGCTAATATGAGCAAAAATAAGCCCCCCTTTTTTTAGATATGCATAAATACATTCAGTGTTATCGAGGATGAGGAGAAATTATTAAAGACAGAGTCATTGACAGAATTCTCGTTTTTACAGTAGATCGATGAACCCTACCCCTGAGACAGAAGAACAAAAAAACAGTAAAAATTTGATATAGACTATAGTTTCACGGCGATCAGCAATTTTCTTCTGATACAGTTAATCACTTAGTACTTTATTAATTTACCGATCCAATTTCTAAAATATCTCGAAAAATACAGTGATGCGCCAGAAATCGTCATTTTGCTTTAGGTTACAAGGAAGTAATTATTTACATAGGCGACAATGGTAGCCTTATTTGGTCCTGCCTTTTCACTATCAAAGATCCATTCAAAAAAATTTCGAATTCTGAATTATCAACACCTTTGGGTGTAATTGCAATGGTCAAACACATATGGTGCCGCAGCTTTTTTGATAGAAAAATGGCATTTTTTAAGGGTACTCAACGGTTCCGGAATTTTCGAAATAGTATGAATGAAGAACACCCCTTGCTTAATTTGGCACAGAAAATCTTGCTAGTCTTAGAGAGTTTTCTCTAAATTTCTCGCTATTTCTACACCAATGGGCAACACTCATTTCTCACCATTTCAATTTTAATTTCTAATTACCAAGGCAGCAGAAAATAAATTTACTTCTACCTATTATCTTGGATGTAAAATCTAGGTGGCGCCAGCAATCTATATTTACTTCCTTTTAACCTATACTGACACATATTGAAATAAAATCGAACAACCTTTACGTTGGTCGATTACTATATACTACTGCTGCTTAAGTTCAAAATTTTGGATTAAAGAGACAATTATTCACCATTTAAAATGACTTTCTTTACAGGTACCCCCCTTTACAGAAAACGTTACTTTTTACATACTTGGGGCCATTGACCAGCTTTTTTTGACTGTTTGTTTATATTTAAAACGCGGTTTTTGATTAATGAAGTTCGATTGGGGTCTATTAAAGACTTTAGGCTGATGATTTAATAACTGTGTCCAAATTATATGTCTTTATCGCAAATATAAGGACACCGTTGCATAAGAATCAAAATATTTTATGAAATAGACTATAAAAATGCTGAAACTAAGAATTCATCATTGCTGATATGTGTTTTATATGAATTGTGTTCAGAATATTCAATTCGACGATACTAAGAAGAAATATGTATAGCCTTTGATTTTTTACCTAATTTTTAATATGTTACGGTCATTTTGGCACATTTTAGCCATTGAAAATACAAAAAATTCGCTAATATGAGCAAAAATAAGCCCCCCTTTTTTTAGATATGCATAAATACATTCAGTGTTATCGAGGATGAGGAGAAATTATTAAAGACAGAGTCATTGACAGAATTCTCGTTTTTACAGTAGATCGATGAACCCTACCCCTGAGACAGAAGAACAAAAAAACAGTAAAAATTTGATATAGACTATAGTTTCACGGCGATCAGCAATTTTCTTCTGATACAGTTAATCACTTAGTACTTTATTAATTTACCGATCCAATTTCTAAAATATCTCGAAAAATACAGTGATGCGCCAGAAATCGTCATTTTGCTTTAGGTTACAAGGAAGTAATTATTTACATAGGCGACAATGGTAGCCTTATTTGGTCCTGCCTTTTCACTATCAAAGATCCATTCAAAAAAATTTCGAATTCTGAATTATCAACACCTTTGGGTGTAATTGCAATGGTCAAACACATATGGTGCCGCAGCTTTTTTGATAGAAAAATGGCATTTTTTAAGGGTACTCAACGGTTCCGGAATTTTCGAAATAGTATGAATGAAGAACACCCCTTGCTTAATTTGGCACAGAAAATCTTGCTAGTCTTAGAGAGTTTTCTCTAAATTTCTCGCTATTTCTACACCAATGGGCAACACTCATTTCTCACCATTTCAATTTTAATTTCTAATTACCAAGGCAGCAGAAAATAAATTTACTTCTACCTATTATCTTGGATGTAAAATCTAGGTGGCGCCAGCAATCTATATTTACTTCCTTTTAACCTATACTGACACATATTGAAATAAAATCGAACAACCTTTACGTTGGTCGATTACTATATACTACTGCTGCTTAAGTTCAAAATTTTGGATTAAAGAGACAATTATTCACCATTTAAAATGACTTTCTTTACAGGTACCCCCCTTTACAGAAAACGTTACTTTTTACATACTTGGGGCCATTGACCAGCTTTTTTTGACTGTTTGTTTATATTTAAAACGCGGTTTTTGATTAATGAAGTTCGATTGGGGTCTATTAAAGACTTTAGGCTGATGATTTAATAACTGTGTCCAAATTATATGTCTTTATCGCAAATATAAGGACACCGTTGCATAAGAATCAAAATATTTTATGAAATAGACTATAAAAATGCTGAAACTAAGAATTCATCATTGCTGATATGTGTTTTATATGAATTGTGTTCAGAATATTCAATTCGACGATACTAAGAAGAAATATGTATAGCCTTTGATTTTTTACCTAATTTTTAATATTTTACGGTCATTTTGGCACATTTTAGCCATTGAAAATACAAAAAATTCGCTAATATGAGCAAAAATAAGCCCCCCTTTTTTTAGATATGCATAAATACATTCAGTGTTATCGAGGATGAGGAGAAATTATTAAAGACAGAGTCATTGACAGAATTCTCGTTTTTACAGTAGATCGATGAACTCTACCCCTGAGACAGAAGAACAAAAAAACAGTAAAAATTTGATATAGACTATAGTTTCACGGCGATCAGCAATTTTCTTCTGATACAGTTAATCACTTAGTACTTTATTAATTTACCGATCCAATTTCTAAAATATCTCGAAAAATACAGTGATGCGCCAGAAATCGTCATTTTGCTTTAGGTTACAAGGAAGTAATTATTTACATAGGCGACAATGGTAGCCTTATTTGGTCCTGCCTTTTCACTATCAAAGATCCATTCAAAAAAATTTCGAATTCTGAATTATCAACACCTTTGGGTGTAATTGCAATGGTCAAACACATATGGTGCCGCAGCTTTTTTGATAGAAAAATGGCATTTTTTAAGGGTACTCAACGGTTCCGGAATTTTCGAAATAGTATGAATGAAGAACACCCCTTGCTTAATTTGGCACAGAAAATCTTGCTAGTCTTAGAGAGTTTTCTCTAAATTTCTCGCTATTTCTACACCAATGGGCAACACTCATTTCTCACCATTTCAATTTTAATTTCTAATTACCAAGGCAGCAGAAAATAAATTTACTTCTACCTATTATCTTGGATGTAAAATCTAGGTGGCGCCAGCAATCTATATTTACTTCCTTTTAACCTATAATAGGTGTTTGTTTTATTGATTATTCCTATCTGGGTAACAGTCATTCTGGGATCCTCTTCGCTGTCCGCGTTTCAACTATGGCGATTTCTTTAAAAAAAAAAAACCTCACTGATCATACTTTAATTTTAGTCTGTTCAAAACAAATATTTTAAAATTGGATTCAATATTAAAAACTTGTGATAAATTTATGTCTCAAGTATTTTGCTAATGAATTCATAGAATTATACCAACTTTCCTTATACCACATGGTTACTATTTTATATCAAATCTTGTGATAAATCTATGTGTAAGTATTTTGCCATTAAACTCATATATATAGAAGTATACCAACTTTCCTTACTATGAATCAACATAGACATATATTATACATGTATGTCTCTGGGTTCGATAGGAATTCTGATACAAGGAGGGCTTCAGACAATAATCTGTCCTCTGACTGTAATTGTTAAACGTGATAATTGTTAAAAGAAGATGTGGTACAATTGTCAATGAGACAACTCTCCACAAGAAACCAAAATGAAAACAGAAATTAACAACTAAAGGTCACCGTACGACCATCAACAGCAAGCAAGGCCCATACCGCAAAGTAAGTTATAAAAGGCCCCAAATGACAATGTAAAACAATTCAAACGAGAAAACTAACGGCATAATTTATGTATTAAAAATGAATGAAAAATAAATATATATAACACATAAACAAACGACAACCTCTGAATTATATGCTCTTCAATAAATAATTGGTATCTCCCTTCAATTATATAATAATGCCATATTTGAAAAATCAGAGGCAATTATAATGATTTGGATTTAGAGTATAAAAACAATGCTAAAGTAGCGGGTTTAAATTTAAGGATATACAAAGTAGATGTAAATTGTCGAAAATATACTCACTGTTCGTTCTGTTTCTAAAGCTCACGTGCAAATACATTTAAAAAATGATTAATCATTTTATATTTATCGACAGTGTACATATTATAAACTGGGACTATTATAGTCTCATATATATTGTATATTTATTTATCATATACTTAGACTAAATAACATATGATTTTTACCGTATGATGATAGCATTAAAATAAAGTATTTTCCATATTTTTCAAATTGGTGTTTAGTTTATTAGCGGGCTGATATGAAAAGTTTATCACATGTTTCGATTGTTATCACATGGCATTCCGGTGATACTCGGCAAATTCCGAAAAATACACCCCAATGCTACGTTTTCAGTGAAAACCATTACAATATATTAAATAAATGCATTTTTTAAGTTTTTCTGAAACATAATTTAGAAAGTTACCTAAAAAAAGTTGACTTTTCAAAACAATTTTCATTATGTATTTTGTTGAATTATTTTTTTGTCGATTCGTCCATATTAAAATGTGTTTTTTTTTCTGTCGAGGCATATGATAGAAATATTTCATATTGAATGTATCAAATTTTGTGTCCGACCTCCGTGAACTTTTTACCCTTTCAACTTCTTTTCAGGAACCATGTAAAAGGATCAATATATGAATCTGTTATTTTTCTCTACTGTTGAAGCATATGATAAAAAGATCATAACATGTCATTTTTCATATCGCATGTATTATCAGCCCTCGGTCAATATCAGCCCTCGAGCCGAATCTAATAGTACACAAGACATACTTATAATCATGACATGCGTAAGCACAACATTCAGAATATTGCATCCCATTAATATAGTTCAAATGTATAGTATAACCTGTATTTCCTGATATCATAGATCTAAACAATTCCCTTATCACTTACGATTTAAATTATTTATCATTATTGTTGTCAATCTTAACTGCAGTCATTCTAACACAACAGATTCAATGCCAATAACTGTTGCCCTATATATCCGCGCTAACCCATACTAATTGTGAACTGATTATATTAGAAATTGATACATTTAGATTAAAAATTGCAAAAATCTGTCTAGACGTTCTAATTTTGAAAGTACGGAACGACCATGATTGTACTTTAATTAATATGATTTCACAATGACCCATACATATAATAAAATAAATTTATCTTATCATATACTTAGACTAAATAACATATGATTTTTTCTGTATGATAATAGCATTAAATTAACGTAAATTCCATACTTTTTTGAATAGGTGCTTAGCGGGCTGATATGAAAAGTTTATCACATGCTTCGACTGTTATCACATGCCTTTCCGTAACATTTTCGCATGGCATTCCGGTGATACTCGACAAATTCCGGAAAATACACCTCAATACTACGTTTTCATTGAAAAACATTACAAAGTAGTGTACAAAACAATTATTTGGATACTGGAAAGTATATAGAACGATTTCAAATCGAATGTACTGAAGGAGTAGGTTCAGTAACGGCCGATTTTGGCCTCAAATTTCAGATTCATCTGACGAAAGATTTTAGACACTTTTTAATAATTCAAGTGTCTATTTCATTTGATTCAATTAGTTTATGTAAAAGATAACTGATTAAGTCATTAAAAACGCTCCAATTCAAGCTAAATTTTGAAAATCTATCAAATATGCCAAAAAATGTAACTTTTCGATGATTTTTCTCAAAAATGAAAGTGGCCGCATCCGTGTTCATCCTCAACCTTTATGTATGTTATGTATTATCATCAAATACAGCTTACATTTCAATATTAAGAATGAACACAAATACGGCCACTTTCAATCCGTTGTAAAATTTAACAAAAATGTTAGAATTGGTGAGATTTTAGTAATTAAGTATGACTTAATGACGCTAGTACCTGAAATATGTGCATTGTATTGTCAAAAAACAGCCCATATTCATGTAGCAGAAGCATTCTACCTTCCAATAAATAACTTAAAGTTTACATTTTAACATTTTTTTAAAACTGCTCTATTTTGGGGCCAAAAAAGGGTCTTACTGGACCTACTCCTTTGGGGTCCGACGTCCGTGAACTTTTCACTCTTTGAATTACTATTTGGGTATCCACGTAAAAGGATCAATATATGAATCTGTTATTTTTCTCCATTGTTGAAGCATATGATAAAAAGATCATAACATATCATTTTTCATATCGCATGTATTATCAGCCCTCGAGCCATGCGGCTCTTGGGCTGATATTGAACTTGGGGCTGATAATACATGCGATATGAAAAATGCCATGTAATAATCTGATACTATCATATACATTGGAAATGCCCGAAACAATAATAAATCTTATTCTCTTGTGATAGCTCTTCATTAGTGAAATAAGAAATTTTATTTCAATTTTAAATCACCGGACATTGAATGTTAGGTATGATTGTGAATAAAAAAAGGATAATTACAAAAACCCGGATATGTTTTTATTGTTTTTGTTTCGTTAAATTACAAGTTGGATTATTGTAAACCCTTAAGCTCAAATAAGTGTTATTTATGACGACAACCATCCGTTTTTTTAATATTAAATTAAATCCGTTTCGTTTTCTGGTTATTTTAGTGAAAAGACAAAATATAAATTCTGTTAGAAATAGAAATGTAATGACAGAACACATTAATAAGAAATGGCGCGTATAAGTATGCGTTTTAAGCCAATGTCTGCTACAAATGTTTCTTTTATGAATACGGACAACAATCAAACACTAACTGATCGCACACAATACGGAGATATTACTGCAGAACAATATATTGAAGGAATATTACTTACTTTCATCTGTCTTGTATCTGTGCTTGGAAATATTTCAATTTGGATTATAGTCTTGAGATCTCGTGCTTTGAGAACAATCACAAATTGCTTTCTTCTAGTTCTCTCAGCATTTGACTTGCTAGTTTCATTAATAAATATACCAGTTACTGTCTTAACAGTATTTTCGGGTGAATGGTTTTTATCAGATGACGCATGTATAGTTTTTGGATTTACAAATATGGTGACGCTTTGTGGGAGCGTACTTTCTTTGTGTAATATAAGCATTAATAGATACGTTATGGTTTGTCATCCTTCCAAGTTTATTGAAGTATACAAAAGGAAAAACGTTGCAATGATGATTATTGGTGAGTCTTCGTAAATCGGTAGAATTTCATATTGTTTTTTTTTTTCAAATACTTCTCAAGTTAAAGTTCCTTTTAATTTGCTGAAAATTTTCATTTTTATTAATATTCTACAAAAAAAAGTTTTGAGTATGAAGGTTAACAGACTTTTTATTTTTCTTAAATAGCATTTTTTAAAATGAGACGATATAATTTTATCGCGTCCAGAACTCACTGTTTTTGAGTAAGCCAGCAATAAGTTTTAAGGGTATAGAAAAAAAAGAGAAAAAAAGCTCCTTTACTACGTTTAAGTGACATAATATAAAACAATGCAGATGTGGTATGAATGCCAATGAGACAACTCTCAATTATAAACGAAAATGACACAGAGATAAACAACTATAGGTCACTGTACGTTCTTCAACAATGAGCAAAATCCTTACCGTAGAGTCAGCCATAAAGGGCCCGACATGACAAACGTAAACTAATTCAAACGAGAAAACGAACGACCTAATTTATGTACAAAAGAATGAACGAAAAACAAATATGTTACACAAACACAGACTTAGAATTCTAGCAGCATAGACAAAGTCTTTGTTGTGTAGAGGGAACGCGGATCTGTGGAACCAAATTATAAGTATCTTTTATGAGTATTAACCGATGACTTAGAGGAATATTTTAACACAATATATCTTGAAAGGCAAAGTTTTATATACTGAATTACGCCGTGGCATGGCTTCTTTTCTTGCGCAAATACAAAATTATAATCCTGGTATCTATGATGAGTTAACTTATAACCGTGAACTGAATGTGAACACCATACGATATTTGTCGAGTTCCTGTCAAATTAACTGCAGATTTTCTGTGCAATTAATTTAAATATTTTTTTCATTTATCATGATAAAGCATTGATTAAAATTTTTGTAAAATGTTGTCCGTTGATGATTTTTATTTCTTTTGCAGCATCTATAGCAGTGACTATTGGCGTCTCCGTTCCACCATTACTTGGGTGGTGTGAATACTCATACACTCCAACTCAGTACATATGCTTTGCCAATTGGCCAATTTCATTATCATATTCCCTTTTTATGATATGCTGTTGTTTCGGTGTTCCCCTCGTGGTTATGATCTTTTGTAATTATAAAATTTACAGAACCGTGAAGATCAGCAAAAATAAAATTATGGATAATTACACTGTTCAAATGTCAATATCTAAAGATGAAAGTGAAAGCACACTGTCAGACAACACCAGTCAACAAGGTATTAGACAAGAACGTAATCAGCGCACTGGAATAGGAAATCAAGATTTAAACATAGAAACACAATTTGCATCCAACAAAAGCAATAGAATATTATCGACCAGTTTTCAATTTAAAACCTCATCTCCTAAATTGCCAGTAGTGTCAAAGGTGTCCAAGACAAAACCAGAAGAAATAAGACTTGCCATAATGCTTGGTACAATAGTTGTTGTGTTTTTTGTTTGTTGGTTCCCTTATTGTATAAGTATGATATTAAGCATAGTTGTACCCGGTAAAGTGCATAGAATATTTCACATGTCGACACTTTTAATCGGATATTTTAACAGCTGTTGCAATCCAATAATATATGGACTTCTAAATAAGAGATTTTCTGATGGATTTAAAAAGTTATATTGTTTTTGTCGGAAACGAAGAATATTAAACTTATGATGATATAATACTTAAGTGTGTATATACTATTATCTTACCTCCTATACATTTCCAGGAATATGATTGGTTAAAAGCATCCGCGTGCAAACCGTGTATATTTGATATTAGGTTAGTAGGGAGGCGGGGCTTATCTCATACACGGTTAGTAGTGGAGTTGCGTCCCTTTATATTCCTTATTAGGTAAGAAGGGGGCGGGGCGGGGCTTATTTCATACACGGTTAGTAATGGTGTTATGTCCCTTTGTAAAAAACAAAACGGTACTGAGAAAAAATCTTAAAAGTTCCAACAGACGAAGAAATTGATGATTAAGATTGAAACAAATTCATAAAACACATTTAAACCTTACTAGTCGTTATTGTTGGCATCTGTTTTTGTAGGATCAATGGAAGTATTTTCTTAGCGCTAACAGTATTGAAGACTTGCTCGTTTTGAGAATCACTAGTCTTAATTTCACATGTTAAGATAGTCGGTAAGATAAATTCGTTACATAGTGTGCTAGTGACGTAATACGGTATATATGGGGTCAGTAAATTCCATATGGGGATTCGAGCTATTCCATATGGGGATTCGAGCTTCGCTCTCACCCCATATGGAATTTACTGACCCCATATATACCGTATTAGGTCACTAGCACACTATGTAACTAATAATGTTATGTAAAATGAAAATTATCTTCGTCGGTTTGATTATACAAGAAATACATGACATGCGCTTTATTATTTTTATATTAAATCTAGCCGTTAAAATACATAGTAACCAATGTTGGAATTAGAAAATATAAAAAGAGAAAAGATCTTGAACAATTACATATACATTAATGAAATGTTGCTTATAGAGCTTGTGAACTAAGAAAATATCCATATACCGTTGTAAATTCATTGAACAATTTATAACTCAGGTTTGTTGTACGATCTTTAGATACTAGTATTCTACGGAAACTTATATTTTGGGATTGCACAAGGTTGTGCTTTGTCTCAGATTGCTAAGACGTGTTTACATTAGATATGTTAGAGCTGCAGTTATTAAAATTTTATTCTGTACGGAGAACTTTGTCATTAATAAGCCTGAAAGGTGTTATGTGTATTGTTTTTTGTTTGTTATCTGATTTACGGTTAGTTTGGGTGTTACGATGCCTTTCCTTCAGGTTTTACACTTTATTTTGTTGATGTGTTGGTACGACCATGTTTTCTATGATCGGGACATGGTGTAGCGCACACAAACACGCAGAAACACAACAAATTGTGTATGTGCATTTCCCAGTTCCTCTCTGTCGCATTTTGTTATTTGATCACTGAGAAAATTTCAATCTGGTGATTAGTTTTTTGTAATAACCTATTTATTACTTTGCTATTCCAAGGTCATATATAGCATATTGTGGTTCTCTGCATTGTCGAAGACCGGACAGGGATCCGTTTTTGTTCGAATGCTTGAATGGTATATACATAATATCATGAATATATATCAAAATGTGGTTTTATCTCTACTGAGAAAACTATCCACCACAGACCTGTTGGGAAGGATGTAAAAACTACAGGTGACGGTTAAGCCTTTGAACATTGGAAACTAGTAGAGAGTTATATGAAGTGGATTAGATTGGAATGGTACACAGTCATATAATTATTTATGGAAATACATTTGTGTACTATTAAACGTACTTATTGATCATGTACTTTGGACTCATCAGAATCAGCTAATCTTTACCACTTCACAATATCATAAGACCGATGACTTACCATAAACATAGCACAAAGAAAACACTGTACATATGATAACATTGTAAGCATTCCGACAGTTCACTTGTTACTTAAAGAATGTCCATCTTATTCCTTGCACGAACTGCAATTACATTCAAATTAAGTTTTTAAAGAAATCCAAACACGATGCTTTAAAGCGGTAAAATTTATGCTACTGATTTGATTCAAATTCTCAAATTTGTTTATAACATACTTAAACATATATCAAAATTATAAAAATATAAAATAAACAATTTACCATGCAAGGGATTACACGTATCAGCATTACGTGTTTATTCAGTCAAGACGCCATCTAACTAACTATGGAGGTGACTTCCGAAGACTGCCAACGATCTATTCCGATACAAACGTTGATATAGATTTAAATATTTGATGTCATATTACAGGTAAAAAATATATGTTAATCGTCGCTTTACTTATATGAGAATGATTTTTGTCTATCGAAGCAGTCAATCAAATAGCGTATCCCGTCATTGTGTTATTGTTCTTTGATAATTTTTCTGTTCTTGCCTTCATTTTTGCTAATATGCCTACTTTACATGCCTTTTTGTGTTTCTTTGATACATATGACGTTGCTCTGTACTTATACATCCCGTCATTGTGTTATTGTGCCATTGTTTATTTACATATTTCTTTGTTTTTAACGTGGTTCAGATAATAACACAATGTTTACTGCTATACCTCTATTTTTGACATTTTACCTATTATGTCTGTTTGTTTTGGTCAAACATCGTTGTCAATATAATAAAATTTTATCCGACTGTCATACAAGTGAGAGACTTAACTAGCTAGAAAACCAGGTTTAATACACCATTTTCCACATAAGAACATTCCTGTACCAATTCAGGAATACAGTTGATATCCATTGGTGTGATGTGTTTGAGCTTTCGATATTGCCTTTTGAATACGGACTTTCCATTTTGATTTTTCCTCGTAGTTTAGTATTTTTGTGATTTTACTTTTTACCTTCGTTTCATTTTCAATTTTCACATTTTAATCCTTGAAATGTCTGCATAATTTTAGCGGAACCCATCTTGATAAGCGGGGTAAATTGAAATTCACATGCATGTGGTCAAATTACTCACTAGCAAGTGAACAATTCATTAGCGATGTTTCGTAGCTTATGTTGACAACATGAACCCAACTAGCCTCTAAATGCGAATTTTTGTATAACTTTTTCACTTCCATTAATGATTGAACGCATAAATATCATATTTAAAAAAAAGCAAAAAACATCTCGTACATGTAGCTTATGCCCCTTCAAATAAAAGCTGTATTGTGACTATGTTAAAATAAAATAAAATAATGCTGTAATACCAACCGGCTGCATAATTTGAAATAATGTAACATATTTGAAGATGTATTTTTCAATGTAATATCTTCCTGACATACTGTAAATGACATAAGTATATACGTTATAAACACCAATGTCGAAGGATGTGTGTAATTTAAATGTTGTTTTCTTCGTCTTGTTTAACAGTTCTGAAAATTGTGATTATGGTTGATGAAATTTTCCCTTCGAACTGTTATTATACTGTATACCTTGTTTCGTAATGTCGGTACATAAAAGAAAGGAAGACTGAAATCACCTGATTTAATCTTAAAACAATGCAACTTTCTACTTTCTCATTACTTTGTAGATAAACAACACCAACTTGTGTGTTACAGCTTTATTATTACAAAGGAGAAACTCAAGACAGACAACAACAAACTTGTTAATTACAATAAACTGTTCGTTGGACAAACATAAAACCAAATTCTTATATAATTGTTGTAATTTTTTTATAATCATGCGATAAAAGTCGCTGAAGTGAAACCGAGCAAGCTCACATTCGATCGTTGATCTTTGTCAACCGATATGTTAAGTATGTGGTTGAAGCGTGTCTTGTAGCATCAACATTTTCGTCAAACTTTCATTGAAGAAAAGCCTCATTCTTGGTAGATTCTAAGGAGATTTTGTAACTTCTTTGTTATTTGATTTTTCTGACTATGTACTTTACTGTTAATCAGTCGCGAAAAGTGTGGGTTTCTGAATATTTACAAAGTAGTGTTCTTGCAAGAATATTTATCATGATCACTTATAGCAAAGCAAGAACTCATTGATCAGTGATTTTAGCCTTTCTGAAATGCTAACATAGTTATCAAAGGTACCAGGACTACAATTTAGTACGCCATACGCGCGTTTCGTCTACATAAGACTCATCAGTGACGCTCATATCAAAATAGTTATAAAGCCAAACAATGACACTGAGAAGTACACACAGAAAAAGATTCAGACACATACAAATTTATGGAATGTTGTTCCCCCCCCCCCCCCAGCCCTCCCCCATGGAATACTTTTTAACTGATCACAACTTGTAGAGAAAAACACATAAATACAAGAATTATACTTCTCTTTTGTATGCAATTATATATTTACTGCACCAAACAGGTTGGCGATTTGATATTATTCTTTTTTTTTTTTTATAAAAAGAGCTAACAATCGACATCCTTTCCCCCAATGCTATTTAGCTCTTTGAATCCTTTGAAGTTTCAAATGAACATTAATAAGGCCGAAAATATTTTCGTTTGAACTTTTTGTCATTTGAAGGCTTTTATAGCTGACTATATGTGATGTGTTTTGCTCATTTGTGAACGGTGACCAATAGTTATTTTGGTCCGTTGTGGATAGTTGTCTCATTGAAAAGTTTACCATATAATGGATGATAATCTTATCGTTACAATCATCCATATATCTATAATACTGAAATTACGAGGTCCAATTTGTCAGCCGTCATCAAAGAATTCAACTTTATATATAACTAATATAGTACAAAGGTGTAGATTAAAAATTACACCACTCCAGGCCCTTTTGTTTTCCACGTAATTAATATTGCCAATAATTAAGAAGTTCCGGGTCGAGTCCGATACCGATACCAATAGTACATTCACCTGTTACCGATTACCTTATCTGTACGTTCCACATCTGACAGGCGCACCACCAAACGGTGTATTCAGGATTGATATGCTATATAGTAATTACACGGGTCATAATCACAGGGTTGACACAACTTAATTGTCAAATTTTATTGGCACTGGCTACGGTTACATGGATATGTAACAATAATAAAAATATTATTGTTACATTGGAGACTAATTGCCGGAATGCATGGTTGGGTATAAGGACCTGACTAATTACGAATGTAACAATAACTATTGAGGCTACGGTTACATTGCGTTATTGTTACACGAAAAACAGCAATGTTCGATGGGACTAGTAATATGTACTAAATAATAAAAGTTTAAGACATTTATTTTATATTTACAATTATAAATACAATTTCTTTATTTTTTTAATTACATGTACAATGACAGTTTCTACAAATGTATCCAGTAAGTGGTTTTTAAAGCATGTTTAAGTCCTACACATTTTTGATGATCTTTGATCAACTAACTTACGTCCTCCATGGATACATGTATACAGAAGTTCCCAGTATTTAAATTCAGTTAGCAAACTTTGCTTTTGATGTATATTTTTTTTAGAACTGCGTGGTACTCTCAGCATATAGGTTCAATAAAATGACAGTAATAAGAGTATGTGTGCAGTTAAATACTTAAAAAGTGAAACCATTGAACTATAGTTTTCGCCTTTGGGGCACTCCTCATCTTGAGTAGTATCTTTAAGAACATCAAAACCATTAATACATAAAACTATTTACACACCATTTGTTGAATAATAATATTTATTATTTTTCATTATTACCAGTATTATTTAGTACAAATGAAAGAATTAAGCAATAAAACTATAGCAGATTTAAGTTTAAATCTAGCGTACGTACATTTTCATGTAACAGTAACTCAATGTAACCGTAGCCTCAATAATCATTGTTACATTCGTAATTTATCGGTTCCTTACCCAACTTTGCATTCCGGCAATTAGACTACAATGTAACAATAATATTTTTATTATTGTTACATTTCCATGTAACCGTAGCCAGTGCCAATTTTATTTATAACTAATATAGGACAATGTTGTTGATAAAAAAATACTCCATTCCAGGACCTTTTGTTTTCCAAATAATTAATATTATCAATAATTGATAAGTTCCAGTTCGACGGGTTCAAACAGAGAGATTTGAAAGCAGAGAAAACTGTGTATCTTATAATCGGCATGACTTTATCAGATGACAATACTAATACTAAAATAAGGCTTGCGCATAGTTATATACTTTAATTCAGTCACGGACCCGCGATATCACGGGTGTGTTCTAGTGTCATTGAAAGTTGATTGAAATCAATTCATAGTTATAGAATGATTTACCTGAAACCTTGAAGTGATTGGAAATACATATAAATCTAGTCTTTGTGATCGCACCACATCCTGGCTAATAATCATGACACGATTTAACACCATACTTCAAGTGTAATCATATCATAAATATCAGTCTATGGAAGAAGCGATTCGATAAAAGCTTTTCTTATATCAACGAGCGATATTGTCTTATATCAACGAGTTGCATTGTGGGAAATTTCAGACGAATGTTAGCATTTGTACGAAGAAAGGCAGATTTCTCGGTATAAAGTAATGACTCTTTTCTTAAAACAGGGTGACATTTAACATGACATACGTCTGGTGTATAATTTTCATGAGTTATTTTATGTAATAACAAGCAAGGTGTATTTAAACGAGAAAATTGAATTATTGAATAAATGAAACATTAATGCACGATATATCATTTGTAGATGTACACATTCTATAAATATCATGTAGCAAATTCAGTGGAATGCAATTGAGATGAATTCAATTGTTTGCTACGCCAAAATCACCTATAAGTCAACGATACTGCTATATTTTAAAATATCAATGCGATATTTGTCTTATATCAGAGCGATGATTTTTTTTTGTATGTCAAGAAAACTGCAAACATAATTCACAAACTTAGATCATGACCAGTTCAATGTTTTAGGATCAACATCACTAAAATTTCGTAACTGTAACACAATTAACGCTTACATGAACTTATCATTCCGAAAATGTTGCTTGACCCTTTTGATAGTTGAAAGTGTTAACAACCTGTTCAGTCTATTGTTTTCAATCACATGGTTTAACCAACTAACTAACATGTTTAACCCCGCCACATTATTTATGTATGTGCCTTTCCCAAGTCAGGAGCCTGTAATTCAGTGGTTGTCGTTTGGTTATGTGTTACATATTTTTTTTTCGTTCATTTTTCTTTTATATAATAAGGCCGTTATTTTCTTGTTTGAATTGTTTTACATTGTCTTATCGGGGCCTTTTATAGCTGACTATGCGGTATGGGTTTTGCTCATTGTTGAAGGCCGTACGGCGACCTATAATTGTTAATGTCTGCGTTATTTTGGTCTCTTGTGGACAGTTGTCTCATTGGCAATCTTACCACATCTTCTTTTTTATAATTCTATTTGAAGTGATGATGCAATGGCGGAATTTAAAAGCGGTTGCAAATACGTCTACCGACCTATTAGATTCTAATTTTCTGGTCAAACTGCTATAGTCTACCCACCTTGGTAATATCGAAATAGACAAAAAATATCATTACTTAAAAGAAACATTCATTCAAACAATCCAATCCAATACAGCTCCAAATTACAATGAATATTCAAATGGTAAAATGAATAATCCAAACAAATGCTGATGTCCCGCTCTTTGAAGATACCAACTGAGTAGCCTCAGACTATAAAAATTGGACAACTTCAGATACAACGAAAATCAAAAATCTTGTCAAACAGAAAATAAATTTATTATTAACATAGCAAAAAATATTGAGAAGGAAGACAGTTCTTTTTGGATATCAAAGACTTTTCCCCGTTGGTAAATCAATATCTCTATGAACATAATCAGCTCGCCGCCTGGACGCTCTTTTACATCGCGATGACCGTGAGGGTATTCCGATGTATTGTTGCCACAGAGATTTGACTTTCGTTTTTGGCTAGTAACCGATCGTATAAATACGCGAACTTTTCTTAGTGCAAAATAACAATCCGTATCGCTTGTAATAAATTCATTTCTTCAATGAGTACTAAAAAAAATGTTTAGAACACAAATAAATAAGATGTAAATGTCTTTTGACGTTAGAAATGTGTATATTCGTTCATTCGTTCATTGTGTATTAATTTACGTTTTTTGATGGAGTTAAGTCTGCCAATTGATATTTTATCGTGTGTTTTTCTATGTTGTGATGTTATGCTATTGTTTCAGAAAAAGGGAGAAGGTTTGGATCCATTAAAACGTTTAATCCCGCTGCAAATGTTTGCACCTGTCCAAAGTCAGGAATCTGATGTACAGTAGTTGTCGTTTGTTTATATACGTGTTTCTCGTTTCTTGTTTTTTTATATAGATTAGACCGTTGGTTTTCCCGTTTGAATGGTCTTACACTAGTAATTTTCGGGCCCTTTATAGCTTGTTGTTCGGTGTGAGCCAAGGCTCCGTGTTGAAGGCCGTACATTGACCTATAATCATGGTTTACTTTTTTTTAAATTGTTATTTGGATGGAGAGTTGTCTCATTGGCACTCACACCACATCTTCCTATATCTATATAACTTTTCCATATTCATAAATTTAGATTGTTCAGTTGGAGGACTGGAAAGCAGTTATTTATAAGGGGAAATTTTAAAGATTTATAGATATAAGAAGATGGTGCATGAGTTCGAATGAGACAACTTTCCATCAAAGTAATAATTTGTTTAAAGTAAACCATTATAGATCAAAGTAGGTCCTTAAACACGGAGCCTTGGCTCACAGTGAACACCACGCTATATAGGAACAAGAACATTGCTAGTGTTAAACCATTCAAACAGGAAAACCAACGGTCTAATTTAAAAAAAAAAAGGAGATTCAAAAGTACAGGTCAATCATTTTGATACTTAGCTATTTGATTATTTGATTATTTGATTACGGCATTGTTTATTAAACTCTTATTTGATTAGATTTGCTTCCAAAACCAATTGAGAAATTTGTAAGATGTTACCAAAAACAATTTGAATTTAAGCAATGGTCTTAAAACTGCTTATTTACATACAATACTACTAAGAAATAAAATTTTAAAAAATACTGAACTCCGTTGAAAATTTAAATCAGAAAGTCCCTTATCAAATGGTATAACCAAATGATAAAACACACCAAACGAATGGATAACAACTGTCATATTTCTGACTCGGTACTGGCATTTTCAAATTTTGAAAATGGTGGATTGAACCTGGCTTTATAGCACTTCACTTCTCATGTGTATGACAGTCTCATCAAATTCTGTCATATTTACAACGATGCGTGAACAAAACAGATATAATAGGTAAAATTGTCAAAATATGGGTACAACAGTCTAATATTAATACTAATCGGTACTAATATTGATATAATAAAAACACCGCTATGATATTTTAAAAGTATCGCATTGATATTTTAAAAGTATCGCATTGATATTTTAAAAGTATCGCATTGTTTATTTAGGTATATAAGAAAAACACAGCACTTCAAATTTTACATTGACATAAACGTAAGCTTCTAACTAACTTCTGCATGTATATTTAGACTCAATTGTTGTTTATATTTGAACAATAAGTTTTAAAATTAGTATTTTCTTAATTTTTCGTTGCCGAAAACAACATTTTCCGCATGGAATGTCTGCATGTTTACAATTGATATTAGAAAATATCGCTATGTGATATAAGAAAAGTTTTTATCGATACGCTTCTTCCATAGACTGAATATACATTTTCCAAAACAATTGTTTTATTCAATTCCCTAAATAAGCGAGACGTATTAACTCATTTATCGTTATTGTTATTATCTTCGATTTATAATAGCACACAACTCCCATCATGCATTATAAATATGTACACTATATTCACTCTGTACCTTATCATATTGTTAACTGATTATTTAAGAAATGTTCAATATTGATCAAATATTGTAATATTTTAATTTAAATAATTAACAATTTTATTGGTTTTGGACGATTGTACTTTTATCGTGACCTACACATTAGAAATACCTGAAATAATAATAAAATTTGTCTCTTGTGATTACTAAACGTAGATACAGGATTTTAATCAATCGCAATTAGTAATACTAGCTTATTCTAAATCATCGGACTGCTTATGTACTAGTATATAATTGAATATGACAAAATTATTAATTAGAAATAAACGGATATGTTTTTTTTTTATCAAGTATTAAATCACAAGTTTAATTGCAATTACCCAAATATAAATCAGTGTAATATATATAAAAAATAATCCATTCATTTTCATTGTAAATTTTCATTTTCTTTTTAAATTATAAAAAGAGAAAATCTCATTTCTGAACATAATAAGAAATGAACCGAAAAGGTATGCGTTATGAACCAACTGAGAGGAATGCTTTATTTGATACCAATTTTGCTTATATGAATATGGACAATAATAAAACACTAACTGATCGTATGCAGTACAAAGATTTAACTGCAGAACAATTTATCGAGGGAACACTTCTCTCTATTATCTGTTTTGTAGCTGTATTAGGAAATATTTCAATTTGGATTATAGTCATACGGTGTCGTGCCTTGAGAACAGTCACAAATTGTTTTCTTCTGGTTCTCTCTGCATTTGATTTGTTGGTATCAGTTGTAAATATACCAGTAACGGTCTTCACCATATTTTCGGGTGAATGGTTTTTATCAGACGAAGCATGTATAGGTTTTGGATTTACAAATATGGTGACGCTTTGTGGAAGTGTACTGTCTTTATGTAATATAAGCATTAACAGATACGTTATGGTTTGTCATCCTTCCAAGTTTATAAAAGTGTACACAAGGAAAAACGTCATACTTATGATTAATGGTGAGTTTTGTTAATTGTTTTAAATTCACGTAGTCTACAGTTCTCTTTTGTTCTTTGTGTGCATAAAAGGGTTAATGACTACTTTGTACAGCGAATAAAAGAATAAAAGATAATTTCTGATTCAGTTAGGGTAAATTTGATGTTTTGCATAAGTCTCACAGAAGTAGATACTCGAATCCGTCCGACCGTAATGAATCTTTTGTCAAATATAAAAAAAGAAGATGTGGTATGATTGCCAATGAGACAACTGTCCAAGTTTTCTTGTCTAAAATGAAAGGGAATGATTTAATATTAGGTCTGTAGCTTTATAATGTTGGTGCGCGTAAGGAAATTTACATCTTCCGTTATATCCACTTTTTATTTGTCGAATGCTGAAATTCTAAAACATCATTGAACAATAAAACCATTCTTCAAAGTTTTATTTGGCCCTATTATATTATTGGGCAGTTTGTAACAAGTGAAAAATAAAGCTACTTCCTGTTAGTCGATAGTTTGAAATTTAAAACATCCATAATAGCAGGGAAATTTTTCACGTTTTTAGTAAATAAGAATTATCAGCTATGCTCCACTATTTATGTAACCTTAATCAAATACATACAACGACGCTGGTCCAGACCCGATTTTGATCATGTTATATTGACAGAGTAACTGGTTTAATGATATTTTATTCAAATAAAACAGTCATTTCTAGTCATTTATCACGATAAGACATTGCTCAAAACAAATAATTATTTTGTTTTCTTTTACAGCATCTATAGCAGTGACTATTGGCGTCTCCGTTCCACCATTACTTGGTTGGTGTAAATACTCATACACTCCATCGCAGAAAATATGCTTTGCCAACTGGCCAATGTCATTATCATATGCTCTTTTTATGATATGTTGCTGTTTCGGTGTTCCTCTTGTTGTTATGATCTTTTGTAATTATAAAATTTACAAGACAGTAAAGACCAGCAAAAAGAGAGTATCGAATACTTACCCTGTACAAATGTCTATGTTAAAAGATCAAAATGGAAGCAAATCAGTAGAAAAAATCAATGTGCTAGGCATAAGACGGGAAAGTAATCAACAAAGATGCATAGGAAATCTAAATACGAAGTCAGAAGGGCAATCAGATGTCAACAAAAAGCACAGAGCATTATCAAGTACAATAAAGACTAGAGCCTCACCTCCAAAACGGCCGGTGGTAAATAAGGCAAATCCAGAGGAAATAAGACTTGCCATAATGCTTGTCACAATAGTTATTGTATTTTTCATTTGCTGGTTTCCTTATTGTATAAGTATGATATTAAGCATTGTTGTACCTGGTAAAGTATATAGAATATTTCACATGTCGACACTTTTAATCGGTTATTTTAACAGCTGTTGCAATCCAATAATATATGGACTTTTAAATAAGAGATTTTCTGATGGTTACAAAAAGTTATATTGTTTTTGGAGGTAACGAATAATATAACAGATGATATAATTTGAAGGTGTTTATACTCACATGATATGTTACATACCATTCTCGTCATCGTTTTGATTTGAACCTTGTAAACTTCGGATTGCTTGCATTTATAAAAATTGTTTATTTTGCGTTATATTGACATATTGCAGTTAAAAAGATGAGTCTTACTTTTTGCTTTTTTCAAATCATGTCCGTTTATCCTACTTTTCGTTTTATGTCATTCTTCTGTTGTTATTATTTACCAATTATTTAAGATGGGCATTGCGTATATTAATTCTAATACTGATATCATTACACACACTTTACAAAACTAAAACCAACGTAACAACGGGTTTTTATGCTCCCTTTATTCCAAAGTAACAGTCATGACCGAAACACATACGAAATATAACACTTAGCTGTAAGTTGATGACTGCCATGAATAAAAATAGATGGTAGGCAAAAATGCACGAAAACGAAATTAATCTAAATGGACTGTATAACAATTACGACAAACAAAGAAATGAGTAAATAAAGACAACAGTATAAGGTTGTACAATAGTCATAATTCGATTAAGCGATAACAAATCCGGATAACAAGTCAAATTGGTGGGTTAACCTTGGTTTTTATTGCTAGCCATACATCCCGCTGATATATTACAGTACAAATAAGCACAGGAACATACAGGACAGAGAAATACATAAGTAAACCATTATGGTAAAAACTTATCGCAGCACTGTTACTGCATAAAATTGGTACCGTTTATGAAAGATGCAAACTACCTGAGTAGACAACACTGAGTATTTAGCTCAGTCAAACAATTTTGATTTAAGATATTCTCATTATCCTATGCATTATAGTATTGTATTATCTATTTGATATCAGTTATTGTTTAAATATACATGTTTATATATGAGAACAAACATGAAAGGAAGAAATAAAAGAAAAAAGACAAAAAAAAAGATTAGGTTTAGATCTAAAAATGGGAGGTTATTTAATCATAAGCTTGAAATTTTAGTAAATTTTATTTTGAAATCATCACATTTGTCAAAACTAATTAGTTAGAAGTCGTCGTTTAATACCAGTAACAAGAAAAGATGAAATGAAGCAGACCGTTTATTTTCGAAAGATTTTTTTTAACAGATATGGCACAACGTTTTGAATTTTTGTTTTAAATGCTATACAACGTGATTATGTGTTACCCATCTTACTGTTTCACTTTAAATTATATCCGATTTTAAAGTTAAAAGAATTTCATTTTCAGAGAGTTGAAATATCATCATGTTTAATCATATTTTAAAGGATACACTTAAAAAACAATCATGACATGCTTAAATTCAATACTTGGTATTTTTAAAAATCTTCTCATTTATATAGTCACAACGTATTCTTCATCATAAATACAGATTTTGGAACATCATCAGTGTATGTAATTACCATATCAAGTGATCAAATAATTAGTTTGCTACTTAAAGAAAATACAAAAATAATGACCACAATTTATTAATAGAAAAGGGAAGATATCTTCAAGTGTCAAAAAAAAAGAAAGAAAGATTATGCGTAAATTACAAAATAAAAGAAGATGACGTAATTTTTTGTATAGTGTGACAATAACAGTATATAAGAAAAGTTTATTTTGATTTTTTGATAAATGATAGCAGTATACATGTTTAAATGAAATGAAATGTATTACAACCCAAGATCATGCATTAGGGTTAAAAAGCTTTGCTCATTTATTAAACATTATATAGAACTCAGGACAGTGGTATCTAGAAATATTTGCTTTAATTATTTGTATTAAAGAACTTTTTGATATTGTTTATTTTCAGTTTGTTATGTAATGCTATAAATGTATGGGTTAATAGCAATAGAGATTTTAATTGAAATGAATTGAATTATTCTTATTATTCAAACACCCCAACTATATATTAGGGGTATACTCTCATATGTTGTGTGTCATAGATTGATAAGCCACATCCGCTCCCTGTTATTACAAAGCAGAACTGATTTCAAAAGAAATATATATAAAAAAGCTTACTATCTCATACCAAAAATTTACAACAAAAATATCCAAATCAAAGATAAATTCAAAAAGGAGATGTCCATAAAACTGAATTCCATAGAACGGGTGAAAAACAACTGTCATATTTTTGACATGGTAAAGGAATTTTCTACAGAAAATGACAAGATAAGTCTGGTGTTATAGCTAGCCCAATCTCCTTCTTGTATGGACGTTGTTCTAATAACCGTCATATTACTAAAATTGGATGAACAACCTAAACAGACATTAAATGTTAATATGACAATTGAAGGAACCCAGCAGCAAAGTTGTGTAAACATACGTAAAAACTACTAAACTTATTTTTTTAAAATTTATTTTCTTATTAGGCTGGTGTGAATACTCATACACTCCAGCTCAGTACATATGCTTTGCCAACTGGCCAATGTCATTATCATATTCCTTTTTTATGATATGCTGTTATTTCGGTGTTCCCCTTGTTGTTATGATCGTTTGTAATTATGAAATTTACAGAATAGTAAATACCAGCAAAAATAGAATTATGGATAATTACACTGTTAAAATGTCAATGTCAAAAGATAAATGCGAAGCCACACTGTCAGACAACACCGGTAAACAAGTTATTTAACAAGAACTCAAGCACAGTAGAATTGGAAATTATGACTTACACAAAGAAACACAAATTGTTATCAACAAAGGCCATAGAAAATTATCGACCAGTTTTCAAATTAAAATCTCATCTCCTAAACTGCCAGTAGTGTCCAAGGTGTACAAGACAAAACCAGAAGAAATAAGACTTGTCATTATGCTTGGCACAATAGTTGTTGTGTTTTTCGTTTGCGGGTTTCCTTATTGTATAAGTATGATATTACGCATAGTTGTACCCGGTAAAGTGCATAGAATATTTCACTTGTCGACGCTTATAATCGATTATTTCAACAGCTGTTGTAACCCAATAATATATGGACTTCTGAATAAGAGATTTTCTGATGGATTTAAAAAGTTATATTGTTTTTGTAGGAAACGAAGTATCTTTAACTTATGATGATATTTTTACAAAATTGTTTATACTGAAATGTTATGCAGCATACGCATTCTCGTCATCAGTTTGATTATAACGTGTCGTGCGTTTTAAAATTTATTTTTATAATGAATCCAGCTGTAACAATACATAGAATTTAACTGTAGAAATAAAAAGAATAGAAGAATAAACAATAAACAATAACACTAATGATGATATTGCTTATATTGCTTGGAAAATAAGAAAAGATCCAAGTATATGTGCATTGAAACACAATGAAAATTAAGCTCTGTTGAACAATATTTAAATATTCAAATCCCGTTTTCTAATAGAAAACCAAGAAAACCAAAATCAAAGAAACATCTAGTCCGTTGTTTAATCTAAATCATACGTGTATGTCATCTAAATATTCAGCAAGTCATATTGTAAATAACTCAGACATTCAAACTCAAAATTACTTCATACCTAAATGGAAATCCTGCGAATGCAAGCTACTAAGTCTGAAAGGCTGTATGAATCTTTGTCCAGAATTGGCTCTTTGAAAGTATTGAAGGTTACAACGAAGCACGAAATTGATAGATAAACTATAAAATTTCGGTATCTAGTAACTCTAACTTAACTCAACAAATTATGCATCAAGCTTACCCCCATATGAACCAGAATTTTAACATCTGGAAACCACATACTACTGTACCAGTAGTTCATTCTCAGCACTTCTGTTGAGCTGTGAAGAACTTTTTAGTATTTTGATTAAAACCGCTTTTGAATGGGCACCAACAATTTCTATTGGAAAAAGGAAACGCTCAATGAATTATGTGGTACAGGATATCTGTAAACAAATCAAGGATGCACATTGGAAATGGATAGCACGTGGATGTCCGTCTGACAAAAACAAACAGCAAACGTTTAGATATGAAAAGAGAACTTACAAATTTTCAAAGACAACTGAATGCTGAAGAGCGACATTCTTCCTTTCATAAAATTACGAACGCTCATTCTGGTGACAATGCCACATTTTATAAAATTATTCGCCGTCAGCGGTAGAATGGAAAACGCTTACTCGACTGTCTGAGCATTGATAACGTTCACTTTGGTACACCTCATCTTATTTGTGAGTCGTTAAATTTGACATTGAAACTGTTCAAAAATGTTTTTCAAAAATGAAATCTGGATAAGATGCTGACCAATTTGGAATTTCTGCTGTGCATTTTAAATATGGAGGGGAAAACAGCCAAAATGCTTACAAACTTGATAAGTGGAGCATTCAAATATAAGCGTGTACTGCAGCGTTTTAATAAAAGTAACGGTTGTTTGAAGGTCATGGGAAACTTATCTGCTTACCAAAATCTTATTGACGTATCACAGTTTCTCCTGTGATGGGAAAACTTATGGAATCGGTGGATCTTTGTTTAGAGGAACCTGAAGTCCTAGAGGTACAGAACAGTGTCAATCCTACTTTTGCGACACATCCCCTTACTGGGGCAATCATTGAACCATAAGAATAGGAATAGACGTTATATATTACTTTTGATGACGCGTTATCGGCTTTTGGTGTGGTCTAGTTGCCTCCTTGCTATGCGGCTATTTTAATGCAGAATCTCTGGACAAAGTTGGCAAGTTTTAAATGATTTGTATATAAAAGAACTCCGTAGTTCATTGGGAATGCAAGTTATCTTCACTGTTCATTAAACTCCAAAGCGTCCGTATATGCCGCGTATGGTCACTTTCCGTCTACAAACTTTTCGTTGATTCACAAATAAAGTAGAAAAATGACAGTTTGTGTTTTAAAATTGGAAAAGCTTCTTCTGTGGATACCCCACCACTGTATTCTTAAATAATAATCTTATTTACATACATATATTTCGGCAGTTGTCTATTTTTCTTGTTTCTTGTTTAATTTTGATTTGATATACAATAAATTTAAATTATTTTGAAACAATAAGCATTATTGTTATGAACGACGTTTCCCTTTGGCATATGTACAAAATGCAACGTCTCTTTTACTCAGTGTTTTTGCTGTTTTGGTATTATTGCATTTTGAGAAAATTTTGTAATAAACATACAGGCCTACGGAATAGGTCAGTAATCTTGATTGTCAAGGAGGGGTACGAAGATTTTTCTACACACAATTATTGTGATCTTTTGCGCCGAATGATATTTCCATGGTCAATTCTGCATGCATATATGTTCAGTAGTTTGTGTTCAAGATATTCATTTTCAAACTATCAGAGATTATACCTCTCCTCCCCCATTTAGAGTGGAATATTTACTTCGATAAACACTCTGTTGTAAAATAAAAAAAATCGCATATCAAATGGGCGTATTCAATATTCAAAGCTGTACATAATACAAGTTTGAACACTACAATTTACGTACAGAATTCATATTGAAAAACAGTACTATAGCAAACGCTAAGAATGGAAGAGAACCTATTCATATATATATGGAGAACAATTGAATTTGAAATGCAAATTTTAATGTAATGTTTTTAGATTTTTCAGAATTTGGAAAAAGAGAATAAATGAGACATTGATTATTTCTATTATACAGATTTTCTAGTCTGCATACAGGAACTTAAATTTTTCTTCAAAATCGAGATTTTTTTAAAGATGATTTTATGGTTTTTACTCCTATATCGAGAGGGACCTTATTTCAGGGGAGTTGGTACTATCTGGTTTTCTAACACAGAATAGACCGCTTCAGTTTTACTATTCTATTTAGCTTATAACTCCTGTTTCTTAAACTTCTTTCAAATGCCTCTTGTATATCAAATAGGCATCCCACCCAGAGCCTCTTTTTAAAGTAGATGAACTTGATAAATGTGGTATCAAATTACTTAGGAAGTGCTAGAGAAGTCGCCCCAAAATAAAAGAAAAGAATAAGAGTAAGTTTGTTTTCAATTTATGCATTGGTTAAATTTTTTTTTCATCGGTCATACATGTATCCACGACTGGTCATCATTAGTGACCATAAGTATTAATATCATTTTGATTGAAAATTATCTGTTCCACACTTGAAAATATCCATGATATCATAAGAACAGCTTATCTATTTTTAGAATCAAGTAAATCTTATCCGGTGATCATGGCGATGATACAAATGATTGCATCCTGAAAAATGTATACAGTATTGATAATCCATCAATATACTAAATACCAGTATTGGCATGTGACATATGCAATCGAATGTTTTATGTGTGACAATTACACAAATCAGTTTTCCTATGACTCACAAGAGCATGTGTTGAATTTATACATTAATTTTCACACTCGATGACAATTTTTGTTCCTGAAATATAAGCCACAATCCATAACGAGTGTAGGACAGAGAATGTGCGATAGTATAGTTAGATTCTATATAGCACAAAAAACACAACGTAACCGTTAAAAGCGGAACATTTTGAGGTCTCGTATAAAATGATTTCAAGCTGAACGTAACCCTATTTGGACATGATTTCCATAATTGAAAAAAGAAGTCATTCAATTCTAGGCATACATTATTTTAAACAAATAAAACGACAAAATAAATACCTTGCACATTTAAACTTTCACTGACACATTCATCTCAAACAATTAATACTTTAAACTAATAAAACATTTACAGTTGCTTCATCAATTGTCAAATGAGCGCCCATGAACATGTTTAATCCTGCAACATTATTTGTGTGTACACTCGTCCCAAGTCAGGAGCCTGCAGTTCAGTGGTTGTCGTTAATTGGTTAATGTCGATCTGTCACATTTGTTTTTATTTGTAGATTGTTTTGTTATAAATTAGGCCGTTAGTTTTTTTTCAATTGAATTGTTTCACATTGCTAATGTCTGTTTTTTTAGCAGACTATACAGTATGGGTTTTTCTCATTGTTGAAATCGTACAGGTGCCTATTAAAGAGCAACAATTTCTAAAATTCAAAAAGGGGTAGGTTATGGCGTTTTGTCCGAGACAGAAAAAAATTGACATTTGTTTAGTTTGGAATATCTGTATTTAGATCTGCTTGACCCCCCCCCCCGCCCCCCAACCATCAAATTGGAAATAAGAATATGTTTTAGGAAAACTCATACCCTCTTTATGAAGTTAAATGGACGTTCAATAAGTACTTTCATTTCATTTTAACTTTGCACAGTGGATAGTTGTTTCATTGGCAATCGTACCACATTTCCCTATTTGTATTTTAACTGTACCTGTTATATTTTTATTTTCTTGAGCTCGTAATTGATACGTTTAACATATATAGTTTCCAAAGTTTAAATGACTAAGTGAGAGGACATCATCTTTATAGCGTCAAAGTCTTGAAGAATCATAGCGGAACGAGAATTTAAGGGATAGCGGAACGTAAAGATAAAGGATCTTGCTCTTTTTTAGCTCACCTGACCCAAAGGGCCAAGTGAGCTTTTCTCATCACTTGGCGTCCGTTGTCGTCGTCGTCGTCGTCGTCCGGCGTCGTCTGTTAACTTTTACAAAAATCTTCTCCTCTGAAACTACTGGGCCAAATTTAACCAAACTTGGCCACAGTTATCATTTGGGTGTCTAGTTAAAAAAATGAAGCATTTAGGGCAAATCTGACTGGTGGCAAAAATGTTCATCAGATTTAGATATATCTGTCCTGAAATGTCAGACAAATGAGACAACCAGTTGTTGGGTTGCTGCCCCTGAGTAAGTAATTTTACGGACATTTTGCAGTTTTTTACTATTATCTTAGATATTATTATAGTATCTTATAATAATATCTTATACTATAAATTATGATTTTAAACTTATTTTTTTATGATTTCCAAAGCATCAGTAAATACAGGTGAGCGACACAGGCTCTTTAGAGCCTCTAGTTTAATGCTGCTTTTACTAATGGTCAGAAATGTATGAATTAACTCTACTCGTGTCTATCAAAACGAATAGAAAAAACGAATGGTCGAAATTATCAAGACCAAAAACACACCAAAACGACAGCTTGTAGCTATAGGTTTCCGCTATGTGAACTGAAAAATTTACATTGCATAACTAACTATACATGAACGGTAATCGAATTCCAGACAAGATCGCAGGTGACAATCATAATAACAAGATGAAAATAGTCAAGAATATCACGTGATTGTGAATGTATATGTAGTATTTTGTCCTATACAACTACTGTTATTTATATGCACGAATTTTATTCGAAGGATCCTTATTCGGTTGGATTTTATAGGTATAGTGTATATACGTACTTTTCATAATTTTGACATGTAATCAAGTGACAAAGTGTTTGCTAATTCTTACATGTAAATGACAACAAATTTTTGTTCCGCTACTTATATACTCACTGACCTTAATATCATGCATATTGAACTTAATGAACTTGCAAATGTCTGCACATATATTCATTTTTTATAAATATCCAGACAGTATACGTACCATTCCAATGTAATACTTAACCCGGTTGATGAGTCAAAGCTCCTTTTATATCATTAATCAAAGATTGGTAAAAATCAATAAGATACAGGTGAATGATACATATATGTACAATTTACATATAAAATAATAAGAGACATAACATTTTATCTGAAGGATAAAGATGATTGATTACAAGAGGTATGTTTTTTTTCTCTCTTTTATACGAAAATCAATCACTTTCTTCAATATTTTTGTAGTCGTATCTGATGTGCCGATTAACCAATGCTAACCTCTGAAACAGATAAAACGGGATTTCGTCAGTATTTTCAAAGATATTTGGAAGATTTTGGAGACATTATACACTGTTATACATACCTTCCGAAATGAAATGTATTTTAACTATGATAAATATAATCTTCGCATATACAGGCTTTCACAAGAAAATCAATTTTATGAAACTAAGAGGACAATGTCCTAACAGGAGACCAAGCATAATTTTCTTATTCGATACTCCACATTACCGAGCTATACTCTAGTTTTCGATGCAATTAAAATCCCTAGTCAGAACTTGATAAAATTGGAAATGGGGAATGAGTCAAAAAGGCAACAACCCGACCAAAGAGCAGACAACAACCGAAGGACACCAATGGGTCTTCAACGTAGCGAGAATATTCCGCACATATATAGCCAGGTTGATTGTATTCTCGATCAACTATTTCAGTTTCGAGGGAAACTACTTGTTTTTAAAATGAAGTCCAAGTCGTTTGAAGCTTAACATAGGTTATTCACATCCGTTGAGTTCAATGGTCAAAACACAACTGAATAACAACATAAAAACACATATAAACCACACACTCGGAATTGTTGGAATCAAAATATAAAGTTATCAAATGACGTAATTTCTCGTTTTGCCGAAAATAACTATGTGTCAAATTATCCATATTCTTTAATGCGCAATGTTTGACCATAAACTGAAACTGTAGTAGTCTCAGATATAAAAAAGGAAAAAAATCTTACAATCGAAATGGCAACAATAACAATGAAATATAAAATCCACAATAAGTTTTGGGTTAGGAAAATAATAAAAGAATAGTAAAATATGATATTTAATCATCTAGGTTCATATAATTCACGTAATACACTATAAGAATAATCGTTTTTTTTTATATACAAGCAAGTAATTATCATGTTAACTATGGCAGGGTTGAGATCTAAATTCTCACAAAACAATGTTTAACCAAGCCTCATTTTTGTGTCTGTCCTAAGTCAGGAGCCTCTGGCCTTTGTTAGTCTACATTGGTTTTTTTTTTGTTCATTTATATGTTGAAGAGTTTTAAAAGTGTGACACCCATTATCACTGAAGTAGTACACATTTTGTTTAGGGGCCAGCTGAAACCCTCCTCCGGGTCTGAGATTTTCTCGCAGTGTTAAAGACCCATTGATGGCCTCCGGCTGTTGTCTGCCCTTTGGTCGGGTTGTTGTCCCTTTGACACATTCCCCATTTCCATTCTCAATTTTAACTAAAATAGTGTCCAATAAATATATGACAACTCAAAAAAGGAGATATGACTACTTTCCTCGAAAACGGCAGGTTTTATGGTATACCAATGTCTGTCCGTTCGTCCGGCAACACTTTGTACGATAACAGAACTTCGCTTTAATTTTCGTTCCAGAGTTACAGAACTTTGACCCCTAAATTTTAATTGTCAGATAGTAAATGCTTCACTTATCCATTTAAACAGTAACCTCAGGCATGTTTTTTTCCATAGCCATTTTATTTCCTGATGATTAGAAATGCCTTTGATAAATCATATCTTATTCTTGCAACAATTTTAATATGCACAATAAGCGCCTATCATGCGATCTACGCGAATCATTTTTTTTTTACTTACTGTCAATATAAGAACATATAAAAATCCTAATTAGCAAATATGGATATGTTTTTTACACAAGGTGATAAAGACAGGCACAGGTGTGCCATTTGTTACATTTTGTAGTTTTGATCTCTGCAAATAATAATAAACGAAATGTAGATGAACACAAACTATCATCTGTCATTTTGATTCAACAGCCGACGTGTCAAATGTGCATCTTGATCTGATCTGTATACTTTTCTTTGCCAAGTCATAAAGTTGACTATGTCAGTACTTACCACATCATTTTATATACGACATTAGATATACCAACAGAAAGTATTTATATTGTGCTTTAAGAAACTCTGAAAATGTACACGGATTTTATTTATTCTTGGAGTATTAACAGGTACATGTATTCTTTATTAATATAATGAATCTACTTTTTTTTTCTAATTCAGTGATATGAAGTTTTCCTGACCATAAGAAATGTCACTTGAGTCAAAGCCACGTGTAGTTAGACGGCATAGACGCGCAGCAAGTGATGATGAATATAACCCAAGACAATGCCGCCATTCGCGTCCACGCTCAAACCTTAAGATGAAGGACTTTATGTCGCCAGAAGCAGCACCTTGTAAGTTTGTATAATACTTTAGAACTCTTACAAAATACATGCAAGACATATAGCGAACAAGAAATTACCAAGAAACTACAGGAAACGGGAGTAAGTTTGGAGGGAAGCGGGAGTCAGGGGGAGGACAGCAGTTGCGGGAACTAGAGGAAGAGTGGGAGTGAAATTGTGATATTTTGGGAAATATTTGTTGACCAATCTTCGTCTGCCTCTGCAGTTATGCCACTTGAAAATACAATTATAAGTGAAGAAAGTTTTATTAGCAATCTCATGCCTTCAAATCTCTTAATTATTGTATAAAAAGATTAAAAAAAAAGAATCATTAAAAGTATATTTAGTTAATATTGCTCTTTGACAGACAAATGAGTAACACTGAGAACATTGAAAATCTGTTTTGTATCATTATTATCACTGATATAATAATATTGTTATTGTTACAGCCGCCATAAATTTAAAAGAACTGGACCCTGGATTACCACACAGTTCATCCATGCAGTCATTGGCCATGGAAATAATCGAGCCAAACCTAGACGATTCCTTCCAGAAAGAGGTAAAATACAAATTTACTATATTTTTAATTGGCTGTTATACAAGTGAGAGGTTTAACTAGCTACAAAACCAGGTCTAATCTACAGTTTTCTACATAAGGAAATATCTGTACCAAGTGAGGAAATTGACAGAAACTGAACTCCAGTATGATTACTAGTCTATATAAAAAAGAATATGTGGTATTTTTGCCAATGATACAACTCTACACAAATGACACAGAAATTACCAAGTTTAGGTGACCATACGGCCTTCAAAAATGAGCAACTGAGCAAAGTCCATACCGCATAATCAGCTATAACAGGCCCTGAACTTCACCAATACCGAACCAAATTACCCGGAGCTCAGTTTACTTAAATAAAAGTTGGCATTACATTATTAAGAAATCTTTATTTAAATCACGTTTTCACATATAAACAATCAGCTTAGAACATGAGCTCTTCAGAGTAAAGAGCTCCTTAAGTGACTGATATATGATAACTTAACAAAGTCAATTATTGAATAGCACATGATAACATAACAAAAGCAATTACAGATTTTTTTATTTTTTTTATAAAACCAAGTAAATGGTACAAAGAAAGATCTCCTTACCTATAAAAGCATACAAATTCTGCGCATAAAAAGCGAATATAAAAAGATGACATATTTAACCTGGAAATAAAATTGAGAATTGAAACAGGAATTTGTAACAGAGACAACAACTTGACAATAGAACCATAACATAGTTAATGAGTCTTTAACACAGCGAGAAAAAAATCGGTGATGTTAAAAACCAAGAAGGATTTGTGGCTGCGACAAAAACGAGTCACATGTTACTAAACATATTATTTTACATGAAACCAAATTATAAGATTGTGTCTGTTTAACCTCTATTTCAAGGAATAAAGTGTTTGTTTTGTAAAGACTACTTTACATTACATAATAGTCTGCTGCTATAACTACGTTTATCTCAGTAAAATATACATCACGCGGTGGTTTTACAATATGTTATTGATTATAATGTCAAGCAGAGTTTTTCTAGCTTTTTTTTTATATTTGGGAAATAATGATTCTAAAAGTGTCTCTACATGAAAATGGGTAATATGTCAAAGAGATAACAACCCGAATAAAGAACAGACAACAGCCAATAGGTTTTCAACTCAGCGAGAAAATCTTGCACACGAAGGCGGACCTCAGCTAGCCCCTAAATACAAATTTTGTACTAGTTCAGTGAAAATAGACGTCACGCTAAACTCCCAAAATCATATACATGTATATGAAATTAAATTAAAAAGACAAACAAGACTAACAAAGGCGAGAGACGTGAGATCTTTACCCTCCCAGTATACCTCGAGTCAATGTAGAATAAAGAAACACATAGCAATACGCACAGTAAAACTCGATTTATAAGAAGTTTGAGTCCGATATCAGAATAGGTAACATAAGTTTATAAAATCTAATTTATTCAATTTCTCGTACATAATGCTAGCATCGTTCCAATTAACGGCAATATGATATGTTTAATCTTTGAAATGTAAAGATGCATGATAGCCATTTTTGAATAACATCTGCCTTGGTGTTTCACAAATATTGAAAATGTATGAATCTTTGAAAAGACCTGATCGAGAGTAGCTTCTAGATATGTCATTATAAAAATATAAAAATAAGTTTGATAACAATATGTTTGATAATTATATTATAGGTAGCAGAGAAAACGCAGATGTATTTCGTAGGTAGACAGGAGGCAGAGGTCGAGGTTCTTATTGACAGAATTGTTAAAAAAGAAGGAAGTAAAGATAAGGCCTTGTTGTATGTAGTTTCAGAAATCGACAATGAAAATAAGGTATTTGTATACACAATTCCAAATTTGATAAACGTGTTATACTGTCCTAAGTTAAACCTTATAGATCTAGAACAAAGTCAATGTAAAAGATGCATTTTTGTACCTGGAAATCTGTATCGTTTTTATGTGGTGGCAACAACAACAACGCATAAACTGTGTTAGTCACCCGATACCTATTGGTCAAGTAGGCTTAGACCGTTTGTTTTCCCGTTTGAATGGTTTTACACTAGTAATTAAGGGGACCTCTTTAGCTTGTTGTTCGGTGTGAGCCAAAACTCCGTGTTGAAGGCCGTACATTGACCTATAATGGTTTACTTTTATAAATTATTATTTGGATGGAGATTTGTCTCATTGGCACTCATACCACATCTTCCTATATCTATTACCAAGCTAAAGATTGTGTTCTTATATTTAGAAAAAACGCTGCTTCGTGAAATGTTTCAGGAACTCATGACTTCATGATTACCAGATTATGTAATTTAAGCTGCCTTCAAATCTGACATTAGATATTTAAGATGCTTTTTATTAATCTAAATTATCTACAGTGTTTTATTTTTTTTATGTATGTATTAATTGGACCGACTTCGTGTTTTGTTTTTTTGTGTATACTTGAAAAGGTAATATTGAATAGTATAGACATAATTGTATGATGATTGGACGTGCTAAAACATCTTTTATGGAATATTTATTGATTGAAAAATAGCCTATTTAGTCATTTGTGTTTTATAACGGATAAGAAGATACCTTGTAATATGGATCTCGGATTAACTGTGTTAATCTTACTGAAACTTAAAACTCGATACAAAAATGATGATTATGTTGATGGCTGTTAAATATTGATCAAAAAGACAACACGTTCGATTACTATGCTTCTTATATGATGAGTGAATACTTTGCATTTTGTGTAATATTTCTAAATGGTTATAAAACACAAATGGAACTCCCTTAATCAATGTTTACATTCGGAAGCTTTAGTATTAATTTTTTCATTTTTTGAACCCATTGGTGACCGGGGAATAGAAATATGGTCACTCTTTCTCTTCTTCAAATAGTAAAACTGTTTGGCTGTGCGGGATGTACAATGACACAGTTACGTCCTGTCAGAATGGGGACGTTAAATCCGATGCATCTTGTAGAAAAAGTGTCACGCTCTTTGGCTATTAAAAACCGTTGCATCAACCCTTAGAGGGATCCGTATGTGTCCTTATTTCTTGGCTAAATTTTTGTCCCTATTTAATTGCCATATACCTTCAATTTCCACTGGCAGTCCTAATTACCCCGAAATTCATCCATGGTGGCCTCTTTTACAAAATGACATATTGTATTGTTGATTTTGGTTCTAGTCTTGAATATGCGTAAAAAATATTTACCACTGAACACTATTAAAGGAAACAACAATCAGTCAATAAATATTCATTTTAAACTCTTAATCGATTTCGTGATTATGATCTTCAAACTTTTGGTTTAAATTGTGTCCGATTCATAGTTACTCCGTATCTTGCATCGTATTTACAGAAATCAATACGATATGTTTTTGTTTTTTATTATCGGTAGATTGGAAACGTTGGGAATTATGAGTCTCCGAGGAGACCTTTTTTTTTTTTTAAAAAACCCGTGCTTAAACATATTTATTGTAAAATTCCATACGTGTCTTTAAGCTAAATTTTAAAATAAACTAATGAAGAAAGGAGTCAATGTTCGTACACTTTAAGGATAAAAATCACTTCCAATATATTTTTGTAAACGAATTTGGTATTTAAAAAAAAAATCTTTTCTTACCAATACCCGAAAAAAAATATAAGAAATAAATATTCTTATTCAACATTTTTAATGTATCCATATATATATATTTTCGAAAGACAAAATCGTGAAAATTAAACATGTCCTTCATTTAGTCACAGGAAACAACATATCTAAATTAGAAAAAAATATCCAAAGCGTTTTCGTATAATGAACGGATGTACTGTTCGGCTGCCAAACTATTGTTTAATTTCATAAAAACAATTGAAATCTTGTGTTTTTCGATATTCTTATTCTTACAATTTACTTAGAATTTGGATATTGGGCCATATTAGGTAAATGTCCAATTTTTTTTCTTCAGTTCTTTGGCCACATTCATTTTGTGTCACAAACCTATGTTACATGTATGTCAAATACTCAATCACAATCTAAATTCAGAGCTGTTTAAAGATTAAATTCTGTGTCCATACTTGCTCAACTGTCGAAGGTTTGGTGTCACTGTGACAGCCTCTTGTGCATGCTCTTTTAAGCTCTTTACTACATGTCTTTTAAATAGGTTCAACTTTTGGTGAACACCTTACTTCATAGAGGTGCCAACCCATCTGCAAGTAATGCAGAGCTGAAAACAGCACTTCATTTCGCTGTTGGCAAGAATTACAGAGGTGTTTGCAATAAATTACTAGAGAACGACGCCTATCCGAACGCACGGGACAGGAATGGAGATATGCCTTACACTGTGGCATACGACAAAGGAAACGACACCATTGCATCGATGTTGATATTGTATATGTCAAATATAGAGTAAGTATTGGAACGCTAAAAGGATATAAAAAAATGAGCTAAAACATATTATCATTTTGTCAGTGTTACAGTGAATATAAAATTGGATTTCGGTTTTACATGTCATATATATCGTTCACAGAATTATTGAAAAATGCTACATATACAACATTTCCTTTCACTAATTTAAAAGTATATCGGAAGTTATAATTATTAGAACCAACCTTATCTGCTGTCACATGTTATAGGAAATTAACAAGATATAGAGACAATACTATCTTGTTCTATATTGATTGACATTTTATTTATAATTATTTTAGGTCATTCAAAAAGTTATAAAATTACACTAACATTTTTAATATCTTTTTAAATGTATTACACACTGTTTGGACTATTTGTATTGATTCTATAAGCCCCAGTCCCACTAGACCCCGATCGCAACACGCTCACCGCGATCTAAAATAAATTTAGATCGTGGTGAGGTCGCGGTTTGAGCGGCATGAAAATGTAAATTTTTTTTGCTTTCACGATGCTTCTACGTCTTCTTTACGCTTCTAAAACGATCCCACTACGATTATACCACGTTCTCGCCGCGCTTATTCTGCGACTTCACTACGCTTATCAAGATCTTTCTACGCTCTTCACGTTCTCACTACGACCATACCACGAGTTATCCGATTGCAACACGATCTTACTGCGATTATAGCACGTCCCTACCACGTTCATACCGCGATCTTACAACGTTCTCATCAATAATGTCAACATCGTGTTCCATATCAATACAGTTCCATTCCTTCTATTTCTGATTAACAAGTAGATGTCTCGGAAACAATACAGTCATGCCACCAAAATCTACTAGAACACGTGGTCGTGGTGGTAGGGTTGATGTAGAGGCAGAGGGAGCAAAGTAACGAATCCTGATCAAGCAGAGATGTCAGACCGACCAATTCCACCTAAGCTTTCCAATTGTGAACTTTCCATTTCTAAGTAGCAACATTCCAGCAGCACCTGCATACGGGGTATATATCTCCCAATTGATACGATATTCCCGTGCTTGCATTTACTATCATGATTTTCTTGATAGTGGGTTGCTGCTCACAAGGAAGCTATTAAACCAAGAGTTCCAAATGGTGAAGTTGAAATCATTCCTTCGTACATTTTACGGACGCCATCACGAGTTGATTGACCGTTATGGGATAACCGTTTCACAAATGATATCGGATATGTTCCTTACGTCGTAACTACAATCCCCTTCCCTTTCATGAATGTGACCTACCGAATTAAACTATTTACCGGATTTGTTATCACATAAGCAACACGACGGGTGCCACATGTGGAGCAGGATCTGCTTACCCTTCCGGAGCACCTGAGATCACCCCTAGTTTTTGGTGGGGTTCGTGTTGTTTATTCTTTAGTTTTCTATGTTGTGTCATTTGTACTATTGTTTGTCTGTTTGTCTTTTTCATTTTTAGCCATGACGTTGTCAGTTTATTTTAGATTTATGAGTTTGACTGTCCCTTTGGTATCTTTCGTCCCTCTTTTACAACCTATTGCTGGTCCATAAATGACGATATTTTAGTGAATGATAGCAGAGATGACACAGATGCGTCAATATATATAGGAAGATGAGATATGAGTGCCAATGAGACAACTTTCCATCCAAGTAACAATTTATAAAAGTAAACCCTTATAGGACAAGGTACGGTCTTCAACACGGAGCCTTAGCTCACACCGAACAGCACGCTGTAAAGGGCCCAAAAAATTACTAGTGTAAACCCATTTAAACGGGAAAACCAACCGTCTAAAAACGAGAAGCATGGTTGAGCAGTTAGAGCAAATGGAATATACATTCAGACAAAAAAAATCTAGGGAGCTTTTTTATATAATTTATGTGAAAATGACAATGAGAATGATGGTCGTATAGTGAACGTAGTCAGGTCGTAAGAAAAGCGTGATGAGGACGGCAAGGGCGTGCTAGAATCGTACTATGGTCGTGAACAGCGTGGTATAGTCGTTGTGGAAGCGTAGTTGGGTCGCGCTGAGAACGCAATGGTCGTAGTGAGGTCGTGATAACGTCGCTGTGAGATCGTAGCGCTGTCTCTCCAAATAGAATCACGCTTTCGCTACGCTCTCGCTACGATGGTACAGCGACCTTTGCGATCTTACTACGATCTTAGTGCGTTTACACTACGCTTCTACTACGACCTGATTTCGCCCCGACCGCACCACGATTGTTTTGAACATGCTCAAAGTTGTCCACGCTCTTCACGATCTTGAAGACCTCACCACGACTGTGATACATCCTTACTGCGATGTACACGATCGTACTACATGTACTACGATCATCAAAATTTGGATTTTTTTCACAGATCGTAGTGCGATCGTGGCCTAGTGATCTGCGGTATTAAGAATAGCAAACATGCATCTTAAACGAATTTCAAGTTTAATTTCAATGAGTCCATATAAGATAATCCACGAACGACTGAAGCAAACACAGATAACATAGATATCACCCAACATTTTTTTTCCAAATTAAATTGAAGAGCATCGAATTATATAATTGATATTACTACTAGTATTCCACAACTTAGGGTAACAGTTTTCCTTCTTTGTTTTCTTATATTTTGATATTGGCACTGATATGTCGTGTTAACATTGTAAATTTTAGGGTTCGACGATTGTATACATCAGATGGTTCCTGTCCATCAGAATTTAGCTTTCACCACCTTATAAATACAGATATGCAGGTAGTATTTTTTGTTTCATGGAAGAATTATTCCAATGAGACATCTTTCTTATGGATATTTTGCTAAAGAAGGAGCTCATTTATATAAGCCATACATAATTACATGTCAATTGTACATCACATCTAGTATTTCTTGCATTTATACTGAAGTTTACGTTAACAAACGTATTGGTGGGGGATTTTCATTGCAGAAATGGTCGAAATATTCTTCGTAGTTAAATCTGAGTACACAAGTAGGTTAATATATAAATTACATTGAAAATAGTTAAATGAAATCAGTGCATTTTTAAAAAAAATTTTAACGTCTTTATATGAAAGTAAAAAGTAACATCACAAAATACTGAACTCCGAGGAATATTCAAAACGGAAAGTACCTAATTAAATGGCTTAACCAAAAGCTCAAACACAACAAACGAATGGATAACAACTGTCATATTCCTGACTTGGTACAGACATTTTCTTATGACTTTTATTTTATTTGAGAAATATGTGAGTCTGAACGTTCATCGCTGTAAACCCTAAGGGAACGATAAGAAAAAAAAACAGTACTGGTCCTCTAATAGCTTTGTAATTCCTACTTTTCTATGACCATTTTATCACATGTACACCTGTTTTATTAAGTCTACCAATTTCGTAATCACATTCTTCCTGATGTCGCTTTAATTTCCCCTCCCAAATTATCGGTCTATTTACTTTACTTCCAGAGTACCATTTTAGCAGTATTGGATTGTTTAATCGAACCACTAAGTCCTAGTGGGCACATGACTGTATATTATCATATCTTAGAATCAGATGAAAAAGGACGAACACCTATACAAGAAGGCTTCAATAAAAAATCAAAATCCCCTTTGCAGATGATAGCAAAAAGTGGCAACAAGGTATCGTGATTACTTTTAAATCATTATGCTAGAAAACCTTTTTCCAACAATATTTATATTCTTAATACAAGAAATAAATTGTAGTGGTCGCTGATGTTTGCTTGATTGTTCCGTACGGTGTTGTGTGAACAAACAAATCTTTCGGCGGGATTTTGGTAAGTAGATATATGTATGTTTGAAAAGGTAGGATAATTGACTTTTTTCATGTCTACAGATAATATATTTGAACTTTTGATATGGAGATATACAAAGTAATTAAAACGCTAAAGAATCTGTGAAAATAAATACTTCGAGTTAGTTCCACAAAAATGCGTTTCGGGTTTCAGTTAAAAAAAATGGCATACAGTTGTACTTGTTATGAGTAGAGATAATGTTGCTTATAATTTTCATAATAGTAATATCGTGTCCGAATTTTGATGCATATCGTAAAGGATAATAAAGCATTTCATTATTTGATTAAGTGTTGATTTTACAGACCTTGGTTTACCATGATGTTGTCAGGTTGCTTATACGAAGGAAATGGAAAAAATATGCAAGGTTTAGATTTCAGTAAGTAACGCCATCTTCATGATGATTAGTAATTTTAAGAATTTTATGATCAGCAATTAATCAACTAATCATAGCGCCAATGATGAAATTTCCGATACTTCAGTTTTGTGACTTTAAGATGAGGAATACAACCGAAGATAAACGTGTTCAGTATGCATTGACACAGCAAAAAGATATATGTATGCTTATAAAAATTTTAAAAAAATTGGCAAGAAATATTAATTAGCACGTTGGCTTCCATATAAAATATAGCGGTATTTTTATCAATCGATAAGTGAGGTCTGTAACGTGAACAATAAACAAAAGTGAATACGAGTTAAAAATACATGTAGGTTATGCCGTGCTTCAGTGAAAAGATTCTTATACAGGTTTAAAAAGTAAAATCACAAAAATACTAAACTCTGAGAAAAATTCAGAAAGGTAAGTCCCTAATCTAAGTGCAAAATCAAAAGCTTAAACATATCAAACGAATGGATAAACTACGCTTTACACATTTTTAGCTCACCTGGCCCAAAGTGCCAATTGCGCTTTTCTCATTTGGCGTCTGTCGTCTGTCGTCTGCCCTGAAACTTTTACACAAAACGGACAACCTCTGGTTGGTTTGCTGCCACTGAATTGGTAGTTTTAAGGAAATTTTGCAGATTTTGGTTACTATCTTAAATATTATTATAGATAGAGATTTAGACAGCTCACAGCAATGATGTTTATCAAAGGGAGATCTACAAATAAGTCTTCATGACGAAAATGGTCAGTTCAAGTTATTGTCCTTTATAGTAAATTTTTAACATTTTTTTGTAAATTTTTGTAATCTTACAAAAATCTTCTCCTCTGAAACAACTGAGACAAATTTAACCAAATTCAACACAATCATTATTAGGGTATCTAGTTAAAAAGTGTCTGATGATCCTGCCTGCCAACCAACATGGCCGACATGACTAAACATAGAACATAGAAGTAAAATGCAGTTCTTGATTTATATCTCTAATACTAAAGCAAAAGTATAACTGTTGCATTATGTTATGCATCAATTGTATACTAAAATATCAGGTGAGCGACACAGGATCCTTGCAGTCTCTAGTTAAAAAGTATGACGCAAAATGAAGCATAAAAAGAGCAGTCTTATACTATCGCTGGTAATAAAATTTGAATTTAATTATGACCCTTTATCTAAGGAAACAAATATTAATGCGATCTTGATAAGTATTCAGTATATATGTATTTCAGTAGAGTTAAATAAATGCATATTAAATGCATACATTTATTTTTTACAGAGTTAACTGTGTCTTATATATTATTACTCTGTTGGCCATGACATTCTCGTCCGTTGTGGCTGTTTCCGCACCAGACCCTTTGGTATATGATACACCTTTACAGATTAGCAGAGCAGTCACAGAAGTATGGACATGTTTTATGGCATTTGTTACATTTTTGTCCGAAATAAATCAGCTAAGAAAGTAAGATATCATCGTTTATAAGGAAAAAGATAATCATTTCATGCCAATTTTAATTACAGTTCAATACTAAAAAGTTTATAATTTATCTATGTACTAGTATCACCAAACATTATCACATATGTTTTATCTTATTATTTTAATAAGACTCATCGGAGGTGCGTGAATTAGAGATAGGTAAAGGTCGAAGCTGAACAACATCGAAACCAGAAATTTAAAAAGGAATTTCGATTCTGGCCTAGACCATACATGACAGCTATTCGGACGTAAAAGAATGTTATTGTTGCAAATTTTAACAAAGTTATTAACAGTTAATCTATCGAAACTGATATTTCATGTCAGCACAGAAGTGCAGATTATTGGACTGGAGGTACTATCGAGGGTAAAGTCCACAAGCAATGGCATCAACCCAGTGTTCGTAAACACTTACACCAGGTATGTTAAAAGTACATCAGACGCTCGGTTTGTGTTCAAAAGACTCATGTATGGTCCTCGATTTAAAATAGTTAGGAATCAAAATCAAATTTGAACTTTATGAGCATTGCAAACCCATTTCTATTCGCAACCATTTATATGTAAAGATAAATAAATTGGGTATGATAGCCAATTAGACAACACTTACGTTAACAACTTTTTTATGTTTTTTTTTTCAGACACAAGTTAGAATACTGGCATGATGCATTCAATTGGATAGATTTATTCTCTTCTTTGCTTATTTTATCGGCCCTTCCACTTAGAATTTTAGATTTGAACGAACAATGGCCCGTGCTGTCTGTGGCATACCTGTTATGGGTATTTCGAATTTTCAAATATGCAGCAGTATTCAGGTATTGTATAGTAAATTGACAATGTTTTTCAAAGTTCAGTACTCTTAAAGTTGCTCAATCTTTGAAAATAATTTATTACTTAACATTATTATTATACCTATTAAGCATCAATGTTTAATTTAAATATAAGTTTGTGGCATGTATCATACAAGATCTTAAAAATTAGATTTTATAAAAGTTTTAGATCATTAAATGTTTTTTTTTACTTGAGACAGAAACTGGTAAAAAAAACTGCATAGATTTTTATGTCACTTATTTTTGTATTTTAGACAAACAGGTGCTTATGCTCAGATTTTATGGAGGATTTTAGCTCATGATTTTATACAGTTTACCATTGTATTCCTTGTTATATTATTGGCATTTAGTGGTTCTTTTATATTATCATTGAAAGGAGAACATTCAATCGAACTTCACAGCGAAACAAGGTAGGAATTTCAGACTTGATAATTTTTCTGCGTTCCAATCCCGTTTTTCAAATACCAAAACATTTGAAAGCCAGGTACGCGTATTTACAAAAGTAGAAAAATTACTATTGCGCGTCTGGCGTCCTGGTATCTGTGATGAGTTTATTTAAACAAAACGAACCATCAGAAACTAAGCTGGAGATGTGTAATAAATAAAAGATTTCTTTGTGATTTCCAATAAAATACGACATTGACGAATCTGTATTTCTTATGTACGGAACTTTCATATATTATTTTTTTATTTTAACATTATATTGTATCGATATGAATAATACAGTATCTTTTAAACGATACTTTTGTAACAAAATCTTGTAAAAAAAAAATAAAAAAAAATATGCAGAATCATTTAAAAGATACAAAATTAATGTGACACACTATTGCATGCAATTAAAAATATAACATAACTGAATACGAAAGTAATGATACATGCAATTGAATTTGGAAATGGTGAATGTTTCAAAGAAACAATAATTCAACCATAGGGCAGAAAGCAGTCCAAGGCCAACTATGGCTGAACACAACACAGCAAGAAAATACCGGACTCGGAGTCGGGCTTCATCTGACCCCCTCTCCAAAAAAATAGAATAAATGTGTAAATTGACGTCCCACTCCGAAACATAAATAAACTCAAATTTAAAAAAAAGCGAACACGACTTACTGGCTCTCCTTATACATCTAGTATTTTTAAACACACAATGTTACAGTATCTTGTATACGAGACAAATAATACATTATTATACCCCCGCTTGAAATAAGTTGGGGTATACAGTTTTACCTCTGTCTACCCGTCCGTCCATCTGTCCGTCCATCCGTCTGTCCCTTGCATCAATCTTGTATCAAACGAAGCAAATATTACACAATCTTGTTTACAATACCAATTGTACATAATCTTGTTTACAATACAAATGAAACATAATCTTGAATACAAAACAAACATTACTCAATCTTGTATACAAGACAAATGGTACATAATCTTGTATTCGATACAATTTTGCATGATAGTGTATACGATACAACTCTTAGACAATCGTGTACACAATGTTGCGGTATCTTGAATGAATAAAGGCAACAGTGGTATACCGGTGTTCAAAAGTCCTAAGTCCTAAATCGATTGACAGAAAACAAATCTGGGTTACAAAAATAAGGGAAACACATCAACTTTAATAGGAAATACAATGTATAAATTATACCGTTTGTTATATACACTACAAATTTTAAAGTATGTAACAAACGTTCAAATGTATTCATTTTGTATACGATACAACTATTATAGTATGTTTTGTATGATATATACAACTGTGACAGTGTTTTATATACTATCCATATGTTGCATTATGCTATTTTTTTTTACAATATTGTAGTTCATTCTGGAAAATACTTTTCCTTGGAGTAAGAATTCTTATAGAAGCTGAAAGAATCATTGAATATACAGAACTAAGGTACACAAATTAATCTTTACGTTTCGTTAACGGCAAACAAAAGAAATAATTTAAGAGGTTAATTACTGTTGGTAAGTACCTCTAAATAGGTATCAAAGGTACCATGCTTATAATTTAATACACCAAACGAACGTTTCGTCTACATTAGACTCATCAGTGACACTCAGATCAAAATAGTAGTTATAAAGCCAAACAAGTACAAAGTTGAAGAGCAGTGAGGACTTATTAAAGAGAGGCGAAGGATACGTAAAGGGCATCCAAACTCATAAGTCAAAAATATAGTAACAACGCTATGACTTGATAATGTGACCAATTGAAATATATCACTCTGATTACAAACAAGCTTATGCATTTACTTTTAACACTTTTGTTTTATAAAAAAAAACAATACCATAAATACATATGTCATGTTTCAAGGATTGCAATATTAAAAATAGTAAACGTTACATAATGTTGTATCGTATTTTTCAGTGAGTTTCGCGTTTCGCGTTTTTTGTTTATTCGTTTTAGGGTTAAAAATTTATTTTTCACCCTGTACATGTACAGTTTCTGCATTGGGGCGGTCGGGTCTTATACCACTAGTGTTAAAAGCAAAGATGACCAATGACCCTTAATAAGTATGAACTGTGAATATTCATACTTGTATACGTATTTCAATATGCTACATAATTCATGCAAAATTATTTTTGGATATATACTGTCTTTCAAAATGAACAAATGGTACAAAACTAAACGGATTTTGATATACTTTACAGGCCAATGAGCTGTATTATAATGGTAATGTTCTTATTCACATGCTGTGTGATTTTGTTGAATATACTAATAGCACAGCTTAGTGATACCTACCAAAACGTACAACAGGATGCTCAAAGAGGTTTAGAGGTCAATAGGGCATGGATAGTTGCTAGAGTAGAACTAAATAGTTTATATTTAGGAAAGGTATGTTTAAGATTTCAATATTGTTTCACTAGATTGGTAAACAAAGGCAACAGTGGAATACTGCTGTTAAAAGTCTTAAATCGAAAAGACAGAAAAAATCCGGTTGAAAACTAAAACCCAGGGAAACACATCAACTATAAGGATGAAACAACGGAACAACAGAAACGCTAGAGTGCAAAAAAGGCAACATACACATAATACGGTCACAGTAGGAATTAGTTGCAATTTATGAACTAAATACTATCTCCAAAAACGAGTGAATCGAGATTAATTGTAAGATAAACATATTTTAAATGACCCCAATCAAAATCTAGATTGAATAAAAAAGACTGTTGATCTGTTCTAATCATGATAAAGGAGTATCAAAACAATGTGTTCGAAAAAAAAAGCAAAAACAAAACCAGTGAAAAAAAATCACAAACATTTGAAACTCGTCCCCTTGATATAAACCACTAGAAAATAAAAATATGTAAATGACAGGGAATTCTAGACAGTCCTCAGTATAGAACCAAATATTACTGAAAACAACATATGAGACTCTTTCCTTATTGTGTAGGCATTGACTAAATTTCAGGATCATCGAACATCTCATTATAAAGAAAGTGAACACATTACAGATGTCAGAGAAGTCCTCGAGAGATGGGAAACACCACCTTTAAATGAGATGAATAAATATATACAAGACATTAATGATAGCTTAGATTCCCATAAAATGAATTTACTAACCGTCCGCAACAGACTTGCACATCAGGAATCAACCCTTGGTAAAATCCAGTGAGTATATATGAACTGTTTTAATTTCACATAATTAACTCATTCAAAAACCTATTATAATTTGGAACATATGCGAGATTTAATCAAATGCTTTATAACATATATTCGATTATGTAAGATTCTGGTTTGTTGTATATTTTTCATGCGACCACAAGCACTCACGCTCTAATAATAGAATAACAAAAAATGGTAGATTGAAATACCACATTATTTTATTTTAGTTAAGCCTGCAGCAAGTAATATATGACAACAGTTTTCCATTCGTTTCATTGGTTGATAATGTCGAAGGTTTGATTCTGACAGTTTTGTTATAGACATTTTTTTTGTATTACCTAATCCATGACGTTTGACAAAATGTTGTTTTTGTTACAATGATGAGTTAGATAATTAATAAATAAACACTGGTTAAGAACTTAAACATTTTATATCTATAATCGAAAATGTTAATCTGAACGTTATAACTCTATTTTCCTATTTTATACCCTAGAAATAAAAACAACCCTGAAGTTTATACATTTTACTTGTAAAAATAGCCTTTTCCAAGATGCTGGTATTATGTTTCGAACGATGTGTAGATTTTTATTGTTTTATGCCCCACCTACGATAGTAGGGGGCATTATGTTTTCTGGTCTTTGTGTCCGTTTGTTCCTCCGTCCGTTCGTCCGTCTCTCCCGCTTCCGGTTAAAGTTTTTGGTTAAGGTAGTTTTTGATGAAGTTGAAGTCCAATCAACTTGAAACTTGGTATACGTGTTCCCTATAATATGATTTTTCTAATTATTTTTTTACCAATTTTTCGCTGTCCACTAAACATAGAAAATGATAGTGCGAGTGGGGCATCCGTGTTTTATTGACACATTCTTGTTTATCGTCAAATATGTGTTGCATTTATGCTTATAACATTGTTTTGAAATAAATAAGACGTGGACCAATCTTGTTTTATTTTTACAGAGATCAACTAGAATTGCTTATAGAGTTGCAAAAAGCAGATAAAAATCAACGTGGTAAAAATACAGAAACATCGCTGTCTGACATTTTACGTGGAGTTGTTGAAGACGTTCAGCCAATGAAGAAAAGTTCAACAGAGAATAATGCAAGCTAGGAAGTCCAAGAAACAGAAACAATTAACTCGTTTTATTGACTAATTACCAGAGAGATTGATTTTAATCTAGTCATTTTATGGAAACCTTGTTTCCATTGGAAAAACTGTACATCTTAAACCTTTTTAATTATATTTTAATATCTATTTTATATCAGAGTTTTTGTAATCATTCTCCACATGCCAACTATGGTAATTCACTTTGCAGACAAGACAAGGAATTTTTGAGCAGCAATAAACCCTCTTCGAAACGGTTATCATCTCAGATACTCTGGAGGGGTAATCGGATCCTGTACTACATGAAACTATTGTTGTGTTTCCTCTATGAAGTAGTATATTAAGTCACTAGCTATAAGTTAAAAGCTTTCTGGTAATTAACTCTTATCTAAGTCTAAGACATTACAAAATTCATTAACCTTCGGTCAAGTAAATTTAATGAACATAAAATTTATGAAATTGAACAACGTTATTCAGGACAAATGATGCACAGGTGCTTGTATTTCGTATCACAATTTCTGTTATAAAGGGCTGGCGCTTACAAATTAGCCATTCAACAAAAATGTCCAGGGGTGAAGTATAGGTCATCCCTCCGAAAGTTTTACAGACGGACGACAACACGAGTTAGGTGACCATTAAAGAATCAATGGTTCAAAGATGATGAGGGATATGTTCAAAATGTCGTGAACACAATCCCGTTCTCATTTTCACAGATGTGATCTATTGAGAAAGACTTAATTATCCACGGATTTGTACTTGCGTGATATATGTTGAGCTTGATATGCTTACCCTTCTAGATTATTTGATATCGACCCCGGATTTTGATTGGGTTCGTGTTGCTCAGTCTTTAGATTTCTATTTTGCATTTTGTGTCTTGTTTGACTTTTGTTTTGTTTGGATTGGAATTGCAGTCTCTGGAATATTGTATCAATATTGGAAATCCATTTAGAATTTAAGCGTCTGGCGTACTAAATCATAATCATGGTACCTTTGATAACTAATTGCAACAAAACTTAGAATTGAATGTACAATACATAAATATGTAATGAGTTTAAATGTAATAAAGCTTAAAAGAAAACAGTGAGAGAGTTAAATTTTTGTCAATTGAAAATGATGAAATGACGACAGGAAGGATGCAATGAAAATTTTAATTTCTATAAACAACAACATGACCAGAACGAAAAATGTCAAAGACGAGTTACAATAACAATATTCGTACTAATTTGGCCTATTTAACTTTTTCTATTCAAGCGTCACTGATGAGTTTTTAAACGACCGCAAAAATCAAAAACAATTTTGGTCGTATATTGGTATCACGTCGTCTGCGTCGTCGTCGTCGTCGTCGTCGTCAGCGTCGTCCGAAGACGGATGGTTTCTGGATAATAACTTTAGTATAAGTAAATAGAAATCGATAAAGTTTTAACCCAAGGTTTATGACCACTAAATAAAGGTTGGGATTGATTTTGGGGTTTTTGGTCCCAACAGTTAGGAATTGGGGGCCAAAAAGAGGCACAAATAAGCAGTTTCAATCCTGGTATGTATGATGAGTTTATTTATGACCACTGGGTCGATGCCACTGCTGGTGGAGTTTTTATTCCCCTAGGGTATCACCAGCCCAGTTGTCAGCACTTCTGTGTTGACATGCATTATTATTGGTGTTCATAATTTTATTTTTTTTTTGGTTCTCAATGCTCTTCAACTTCGTCCTTTATTTGGCCTTTTTATTTTATTTTTATTCGAGCGACACTCATGAGTCTTTTGTAGACGAAACGCACAAAACGCGCGAATACAAAATTTCAATCCTGTTTCTATGATAAGTTTATATACATATGTCCCTAGCCCTACAAAACACGTGGCAGACATGAACTCTGGTAATCAAGAGGAATCAAAAGATCAAGCCTCACCATTATAAAACACGCCATGGTGAATTAATGGACGAGTGTTACTGTCATTTAATGTCCAAAACTGCACATATTTGTCAATCATAGATCTTTGCTTTAAAAACAATTATTCCAATCTTTTTATGAACGATTTAGAGCCACATATATTGTATATATATATATGTGTGAATTGTTGGTTACTGTTTCATTGGCATTTCATTCCACTTCTTTCTATTAAAAAAGCTCTGTATTCTTACATATTTAGTTTTGTTTTAAAAGTATCTTGTTTTGGACTTTTTTCTTATTTGTAAAGTAACGGCATCGAAAGATTACATTTCAACATACAGGTGAAATAAATCGATTTATTTCGAAAAAAACGGAAATTGAAACCTAATTTAACCGCAGAATTGTTTGAAAATTATTATTCTTAGTCAGAATGCAAATATTTGTTCAAAGTGTGTGTTAATTTAAAACCCAAGTCTGCACAACACGAACCTCATAAAAAAACTTAGGGGTAAATAAAAGAAATTATAGACAATAAACTGATCTCTTTTTGTTTGACATTAATATTTGACTTTTACGTTGTTGATCATAGCATTCTGGATTTCCCTGTTTGATGATTCACATTTCATATTCGACAGGAACATTCAGTCCTTTGTATTATTACAACTCGAAGAGTGTTAGCGGAGAATAAGAAAAGATTCTTTAGAGGAGACATACTTTACAGACAGAAATTGTTTTACAAAATATTAGCAATGGTTGATATGACCAATACAGTTTGGAATTAATTTACCCTTTGCTTCGGTTAATGGTGTAACATATGCATGTCTCATCTACAATAAAATATACCGTTTGTTTCACAACTATTGGCATCTTTCTGTCAGACTGTTAAGCAACATTTTTTCTGAGCATATGAGATCACCCCTAGTTTTTGATGGGGTTCGTGTTGCTTAGTCTTTAGTTTTCTATGTTGTGACTTGTGTATTATTATTTGTCTGTTTGTCTTTTTCTTTTTCATCCATAGCGTTGACAGTTTATTTTCGATATATGAGCTCCTCTGGTATCTTACGCCCCTCTTTTAATGCTTTCTCTGATTTGATGGGTTACAGGACCATACATATAAGCAAACAAATGACTTTCCCTACACATTCTCCATGTATAAGAGGGACAGAGTATACGACTACTTCAACGAGACAGCAATGAAAAGACAAACTGAAATAAAGAAATGATTTGTAGAGTCCACTTCACAATTATAGGACAGCATCTATTTAAAATTCTAAATACATTGTAGTATAAGAAGTGCCGAGTCAAGACAAGCTGACAGTCAGACTTCTGAAATGTTTAACCACTTTAGAATAAAATTGAGAAAGGATATGGGAAATGTGTCAAAGCGACAACAACCCGGCCATAGAGCCAGACAACAGCCGAAGGCCACCAGTGGGTCTTCAATGTAGTGAGAATTCCCGCACACGTAGGTGTCCTTCAGCTGGCCCCTAAAAATATGTATACTAGTACAGTGATAATGGACGTCATACTAAACTCCGAATTATACACAAGAAACTAAAATTAAAAATCATACAAGACTAACAAAGGCCAGAGGCTCCTGACTTGGGACAGGCGCAAAATTGCGGCGGGTTTAAACATGTTTATGAGATCTCAACCCTCTCCCTATACCTCTAGCCAATGTAGAAAAGTAACCGCATAACAATACGCACATTAAAATTCAGTTCAAGAGAAGTCCGAGTCCGATGTCAAATAAATAAAATGACAATAATACATAAATAACAACAGACTACTAGCAGTTAACTGGCATGCCAGTCCAGACCGCAATTAAACTCATTGAAAGATTATGTCTTCATCATATGAATATCAGGCACAATCCCTCCCATTAGGGGTTTAGTATCATACTATCATAAAAAATATGAGAAGAACATAACCCGTGTCATGCCAATAACTGTTTTTTTTTAAATAAATGTGTTTAGTTCCGATGCAAAAACCCTATAAGTGAATCAATATTAAAGCCAAAATATGCAATATTTAATGACCTGACAACAGTATCGTAACTATATCCCTTCTTAATAAGTCTGTTTAAAGGTTTTGTAAGCTTTTGAGGTGAATACTGACATTTTTGTGCTTTGTACAGAATATTACCATAAAAGATTGGATGTGAAATACCTGAACGTATAAGATGTCTGCATGTTGAGTTATATTTACGAATTATTTCCTTATACCGGTGATAAAATTTAGTAAATGTTTTGACCAGTTTGTGATATCGAAAACCCTGGTGTAATAATTTTTCAGTAATACATAAATTTCTCTCGCTAAAATCTAATACGTTGTTACATACAGACTAAATCATAAACAGATACTTTTTCCCCATTTAAAATATATTTGTAGTTAAAAAAAACAACTTTCTGTACTTATCTTTTGTAAGGTTAAAGGAAACTGTTTGCAATTATTTTTTCTATTGTTATTGTTGTTGACATTATACAAGTTTCGTAGTGAAAGTAAACATGGCAAACTAAAATCATAATATATAAATCCTTGGCAACATTAAAAAACACATTGATGCTCAAGTTAAACAGTAGTTTAAAGAAATGTCAATTAACTTTACATTAATCTATTCTATCTTTTTTGTATGGTTTATTCTGTAACCACACAGAGGGCATATGTGGCCCTCGATAGACAATAACAAGAAAAATTTTCCTCTACACACTTAAGCATAATCATAATTGAGTTCTAATCAAAACATCAGTCGAAGTATTCTTTAAATTAAAACGAATACCCAATAAAATGTCATGATGACAAAATATATCAAGAGAGTTAATCATATTTTTTTTAAATGTTTATTTCGTGGAATTGAAGTTTAACATCCTTATTGATCATGTTTGGATTGCACAGCTATTTTTGTAACATAACGGAACTATATATAACACTTGTCTCATAATTGGGAATAATTTGGAGATGTAGCTAGCTATAAAACACATTTAATCCACCATTTTCTTCGGAGAATGTCTGTACAAAGCAAACTCATAACAATTGTTTTCCATTCCTGCAGTTGGTTGATATATTCCAGTTTAATTTGGCAAGGTTTTGCTTGTAGAGCAAATTCGACATGGAGTAAAATTGTTCTATTGGTCTGAACTATACGCCTGCAAATTTTCAGACAAATTGAACAACCCATTGTTGGTTTGCTGCCACTAAATTGGTAGTTTATGGAAATTTTGCGGTTTTTTTCTTATTATCTTGAATATTATAATAGATAGATATCCACTGTAACGAGCAATAATGTTCAGCAAAGTAAGATCTACCAAAACAATTGTCAATCGACCCCTTAAGGAATTATTGAAATTTGTTCTTCATGTTTGCTTACATTTTTAAAGTATTCTCCTCTGAAACTACTGTGCCAAATACTTCTTACCTTTTAAGGGAATGTTCCTTTAGGAATCTAGTTTATGAAGTGTAGCTATGTGAACAATTCAGGCTCTTGGTACCTTCTGTTTAATTTTCTTGGCGTTGGGTTTTCTTGTCAGTCCTTTATCATAACGTTTATAGTTCTGATCACTAAGTTAAAATAAACGCACTTGCATAACCTATAGCTATCATCTGCCAGTTTAGTTTAATAGTGGGTGTGAGAAATGTGCATCATAATCGGATTTGTATACTTTTCTGTGCAAAGACAAGGCATTTATTGTGCGGATTTTTAATTATCAGATATAGCTTTTTCATATTTAAAAAAAAAATAAAATTAAAAGAGCAATTTTTCACTTTCAAAAGATGCTTTCTGATTATAGATTTGGTAAGAAAACTGAATTGCGTTTTTATTCTTTCATAAAATTGAATCGCTGTTCTATCTGGTATGTTTATGCCCCACCTACGATAGTAGAGGGGCATTATGTTTTCTGGTCTGTGCGTCCGTTCGTTCGTTCGTCCGTCTGTCCTTCCGTCCGTTCGTCCCGCTTCAGGTCAAAGTTTTTGGTCAAGGTAGTTTTTGATGAAGTTGAAGTCCAATCAACTTGAAACTCAGTACACATGTGCCCTATGCTATGATCTTTCTAATTTTAATGCCAAATTAGTGTTTTGACCCCAATTTCACGGTTCAATGAACATAGAAAATGATAGTGCAAATTTCAGGTTAAAGTTTTTGGTCAAGGTAGTTTTTGATGAAGTTGAAGTCCAATCAACTTGAAACTTAGTATACATGTTCCCTGTGATATGATCTGTCTAATTTAAATGCCAAATTAGAGTTTTTATCCATATTTCACGGTCCACTAAACACAGAAAATGATAGTGCGAGTGGGGCATCCTTGTACTATGGACACATTCTTGTTTTAATTCTAAAATTTTACCTTATAAATAATAACACTTTTATATAAAAGATTCATCAAGTTATATCTATACCTAATTGTATAAATTGATTGAGAAAGTAATCATAAAAAGACTTTTATGTTAAAAATATTAACTAATTTTTAGTGTTCTTTACTGATATATTTATAGATTTACTTCACATATCCGTTTCATAACGAAACTTAACTGAATTACACAATTCACGTGTTTTACAATCATTACTAATCATGCTTCTTTTTCATCTGGTAAGCCCTTCTGCGTTAGTGATATTAATTCACGTATTTTACAATCATTACTTATCATGCTTCTTTGTTCATCTGGTAAGTGCTTTACTTTTAATATTATATAAGAGAGAGTAAAATTGTTTCAACATTAATAATTTCATTGTATAAAAATAAAGTATATGCCAACAATTCACATAATTAACAGCGCCTGGTTATGTTGCATAGCCTGGCCGGTTTCGGTCCAAAAGGGACCTTCATCAGAGGCATTTTGGTGGATTAATGTTTGCACCCTATTTATATAGATATGGTTACCACACGAATGATCCATTTAGAGCTAATGTGTTTAGAGACCTCTTATGTCCGTCCACCATTCCTATATTGCCTAATAATTTCATTGTAATTTAAGTATTCCTCTCATTTTACAGTAGACTTTAGGGATTTAATACCAATTTCTATACAGTGAACAATCTAGCAAAATTATTATAATTTACTCTTTGCACGTTCAAAAAGCAAGCGTTATTCTCATTATAACTTTTAGATCTTGCACAGATTAAAATCTCAGGACAATTTCTTGTCTGAATTGAACAAAATTGTTTCCATAAAATGAATAATTGTCTGAAGCTTCTTGTTATAATTTAGAAATATTTATGATTTATACTTGTAAGAACATCACGGTTCTGCATATGGTTATATAGAAAAAAATTGACTGTATTTCAATATAGTCATAACTTTTGTTTTCATTATTACTATAAAAAAAATAATGTATAACAAAAAAAGGTTTAACAGCAAAAAAATAAAGACTTCAAATACGATTTGACTAAATTAAAAAAAATATGATTTTATATGAAAGATAATTGGGAATTTCCGAGCGGTGAAACATGTTTGACCTGAATTTAACATTTTGTATTCCGGAAAATTTTTGACTAATACAAGACAGTTTAAATCAGTGATACAAGGTCAAGTTTAAGATTGTATGGTTATGGTTTAACCAAGTTAGACAATTATTTAAAACAGTTTGCATTTATATATGACAGTTAAAAAGCACCTGTTGAGGATGCATGCTAACAATTTAGATCTGTTTCGGCTAAAAACACTATTTTATGATCTTTTTTATTTTGAAATAAAACTGTTTACTGTTTAATGCTGCATAGAACGTTCACCCCCCCTTTCCGTTTTATGAAAAGAAGGCGATTGTGTCATATCAGGTAACCGATTATTGGAGGACACTTTGTTACCCCTAGTTAAGTTTGTTGCTTCAGGGAAACAATTTTAGAACATATCCATCTCCTTGACCAATGAAAAATCAGTATTTCCAACTTCTTTTTTTCATAGTACATGGCCGTGAAGTGTTCATGCAAATTTTTGTTTGAGGAATAGACGTATCACATTCTTGTTTTCCTTTGTGGCTTTATACAGCTTAACCATGGACATATACCTAGAAGAATGTTGAAAAGAACAATTAAAGCAACTTAAGTCTGATATGAAATGAATTCAAAGTCACCTATTGTTTTGATTCAATGTGTGCATCTTTATCTGATCTATATACTTTTCTTTGCAAAAGTTTACTGTGTTAGTCGATACTGCATCATTTCATATAAGTCATTAGTTATACCATAAGTAAGTTTAAAGATTGTATTTTAACAAGTAATATTTATATAAATATAATTATTTCTGTGACTGTATCTTACATTAATTTGTAGGATCCTTTATTATAGCATGTATAGATAATTTAGCTGATCTATAAAAGTAACATCTTCATGCCTTATATATCATGTACTGTAGTACGACGCTAGATTAAAACTGACGTGGAAAGGTAACACCCGGCCACCGAAAGCTTCATTTTTATGAAGCCCAGGTGGTCGTGTGGTCTAGCGCCCCGGTTACAGTGCAGGCGATTTGGTGTCACGATATCTCAGTAGCATGGGTTCGAATCCCGGCGAGGGAAGAACAAACAATTTGCGAAAGCAAATTACAGATCTTACATTGTTGGGTTGTTGTTTAGACGAGTTGTATATACATAATGTACACAGCCATGTATCACCATCACTGCTGGTGATCCGATGGATAAATCTGTTGTAGAGTTGGCTCAGACGTACTTATATATATATATATATATATATATATAGCTTTGATCATTGTTGAAAGTCGTACTGTGACATATATTTGTTAATTTCTGTATCATTTGGTCTCTTGAAGAGAGCTGTCTTATTGGCAATCATACCACATCTTCCCTTTTATGTTTAATTTCTACACAGATGTTATGTATTCTTTGAGAAGTAGCTCAGTTGATGTGTATATATTGTGTTTTATTATAACTCTAAAACATTCCATTTTTTTAATTCAGTGACATGAACATTTCCTGATCATATGCAATGTCATTTGAAGTACAACCACGTGTGCTAAGGCGTCAAAGACGCGCAGCTAGTGAACACGAATATAAATCAAGACAGGGTCGTCCCTCGCGTCCACTCTCCTACATTCCGATGAAGGTCTTTAATTCGCCAGACGCATCTTCGTGTAAGTATTATTATAGTATTATTGGAGATGACATCAATACAAATGACGCAATAAAATTACTGATAATCCTCATGAGTATAATGAATGAAAAGAAAGCAAACTTTTGAAGGCAATTTCTGTTTCTTTTTGCAGCATGTACAGCAATCGGCAAACATTGGTAGATTCCGCTACCAAACATCGGTTATATCAAAAGGCCTATCGAGAATTACTAAATGTGTTTACAACTGTACAAGAGGTACCAGCTTTGTTCAAATGCTTGTTAGTTACAAAAATGGCTACGTTCAGAGTATATAAGTGTACTGTTTTGTTGTGTGTTTGTTTATTCTACATTGGCTAGAGGTATAGGGAGGGTTGAGATCCCACTTAACATGCATTTAAACTCAGCAGCATGTGTGGGCCTGTCCCAAAACAGGAGCCTATGGCCTTTGTCAAGTTATATGTTTTTTAATGATAGTTCATTTATTTGTTTTGTTTTGGAGTTAAGTGTAACGTCCATTTTCACTGAATTAGTACACATTTGGGGGGAAAGGGGGGGCAAGATGAAGCCGGCCTCTGGTGCTGGATTTTCTCGCTGTGTTGAAGACCCATTGTGGTCTTCGGTTGTTTTCTTTCCTTTTGTCGAATTGTTGTCTCTATGTCACATTCTCTATTTCCGTTCTAAATTTTTAATTACATTTTTGCAGCTCTTTCCATGTAGCAGACGAATGCAACACGATTTGCGGAGAGACATTTTATGTGCAGAAATTTTGTGTGTGCAAGTGTGTAACCACTGTTTGGATTTAGATGAAAAATCAATATAAATTTGATTGCAAACATGATACTGTTAAAATAAATTATCTAACTTTAGATTGATATGTTCCGGCTTCATGATACAATTAACTAATATTTAAATCCACAAAGTACATGAGCAAGACGACGAATGCCATACGTGGAGCATGTTCTGCGAATCCTTCCAGGGCACCTGAGTTGATCCTTATGATTTGGTGTTCGTGTTACTCAGTCTTTGTGTTTCTATATCGTGTTTTGTAGACAACTTATTTATTTTCTATATATTTGGTTTTTTTTACATGGTGTTATAAGCATCTACATCTTTTGAGTGTGAAAATGAATTTGGTATCTGCTGCCTCTCTGTCATTACAATCAAGGGATTTTGAAATTATTCAGGCGACAAAAAGGCAAACAACTCATTATCATCAATATGTTCGTGCGAGTGTCAATGTAATACCTTATATAATCGTTATTATTTTGTTTAGCTGTCACAAATTTAAACGAACCATATCCTGGTAGACGTCAAAGTGCCTCCTCAATGCAGTCATTAGCCATAGAAATGATAGAGCCGAATCTGGACGATTCATTCCATAAAGAGGTAAAATAAGGTGGGATTAAGAAGTTGGTCTAGACATAAGTGTAACCTCATTTTGAAGAAATTAATTATTAATAATACAGAAGCGTCTTCACATTATAGAACTAAATAATTGAAGTTACTGTTATACAAATGTTAAATTAAAATTTGGCTATAAGTAAGTTAGTAATTTAGTTGTCTTTATTTAAAATCGTCTTCACATATATATACACATGTATGCTTTCAACATAGAACATGAATAATGAAATTTGAGACACTAAATATCCCTTAGTAAAATAGCCTACGCACAGCTATGGGACTCTTTTCAAAAGAATGATCTTAACTTATACGGAATGTTTATGAATGACGAGTATTATGTTTCGTTATATTTTTGGTGAAATGAGTCGCAGATGTGTAGCTGACTAGATAGATTTTAATGTTCCATGATAGGACAGGGATTGGGTATGATGCTATCATTCAAATAAATCATGACGGTTCAAATTAATAAATATCTATAAAGCATAGGTATAAGAAGATGTGGCATTAGTGCCAATGAGACAAAACTCCTTTCAAGTCGCAATTAAAAGTAAACCATTATAGGTCAATGTAGGCCTCAACACTGAGCCTTGGCTCACACCGAACAGCAAGCTATAAGGTTGCATTTCTGTAAATATTGACAATGCAATTTCCCATAGGAACTCTTTTTACGGCTAAAACTGTACCACTTTTACTATGAAGTTTTGAAAAAAATCTTATTCTAGAATTGAAAGTTCATATGCACCACAATTTTTTTCAAAGGTCAAAATATAGGGCTGTGCGGCATATTTTCAACGTTTGTATGCCCTGAACTTCTCAGAGTTTAAACTTACACTAATTTTCTTAACTACCCCTACCTCGAATGAAAGGTTACCACAGATTTCAATGTAAACAATTTGCACGTGTTTATTTACTGGTAACATTCCTAAGTTCTGTCTCTGCGATATGGAACACAGAGAGCATAACTGGGAACCAGTATGTAAACAAAATTAATTTTCTATGAATATTCAATTACTCCCCAAAAGAGGCGTGTTTTGAGAAACAGCTGTATTTACAAAGTGCAACCTATAAGGGCCCCAAACATAACCAGTGAAAAACCATTCAAACTGGAAAACCAACGGTCTTATCTATATAAAAACGAGAAACGAGAAACATTTATGAACCACATCAATAAACGACAACCAGTGAGCATTATCTATTCCATATAAGTGACATTTCTATATGATACACCCAACTCTGAATAGTCAAAGTTATAATTGAGACTACAAAAGAGGTCTTTACCGATAAATTGAAAAGTCTAAGGCTTCTTTTCACTGGAAACGTCTTATTATTGAAATTTTTATTTTCTTGAATAAAATCACGAGTTACTGAAGTTGAAAATCTTCTTAACCTTCAGAACCATCCAATTCCACGTGTTTCAATGTTGTGAATATAACACCTGTCCAGTAATTTTTGGGGACCTTTATAGCTTGCTGTTCGATATGAGACAAGACTCCGTGTTGAAGACCGTACTTTGACCTATAATGGTTTACTTTTATAAATTTTGATTTGAATGGAGAGTTGTCTTATTGGCACTCATACCACATATTCTTATATCTATACTATGTCATATTGTTGCCAATGAGACAACTATCCATCAAAGACCAAATGACGTAGATGTTAGCAAATATAGGTCACCGTCCGGCATTTAAAATTTAACAATTCATGTTGCATATCAAGTTAAAGGAGGCACTTATATAAAAAAATATGAAACAATTCCACATAGTAAATCAGGGCCTGATTTATGTGCAAAACAACAAACGAAAATCAAATATGATATTCAGCAACTAAGTTCAACCACTGAATCAATTTCAGGCCTGGTGGGAAAAGAAACATACATGATCTAGTAGGGTTGAACATGTTTCGGGCGTACAACCCTTCACTTAACCTGGAACAGTGGGGCAACAGTACAACACAAGAACACAGTATCAAAATCAGTTGAAAAGGGCTTGACTCATTAGATTGATACAAAGCATAAAAACAACTACCAAACACTTAAGACACAAAGTATCAATCTGAGAGTACTAGTAGTAACAAAAAAATAGACTTTAATTCAAAGATAGTTTACTAATTACATTATAGGTAGCAGAGAAGACCCAGATGTATTTTGTAGGTAAAAAGGAAGCAGAGATCGAAGTTCGGATTGACAGAATTGTTAAAAAAGCTGGAAGCAAAGACAAAGCCCTGTTGTATGTTGTTTCAAAAATCGACGATGAAAATGAGGTATTGGTAATCATTATGTTACGTAACGTAAATTTTAGTGTTTTTAAATTTTTAAATTGTAACACAGTGATGACTGCTGTACTCATATTTTGACTATTTTATTTATTATGTCTGTTTTGTTCACGCATCGTTGTAAATATAACGGAATTTGATGAGACTGTGGTACAAGTGAGAGGTTTAGCGCTATCAAACCAGGTTCAATCCACCATTTTCTACATTTGAAAATGCCTGTACCAAGTCAGGAATATGACAGTTATTGTCCATTCGTTTTATTATTTGATTTTGCCATGTGATTAGAGACTTTCCGATTGAATTTTCCTCGGAGTTCAGTATTTTTTTTATTTACCTTATTTCAATCACAAAACGCGTCTAGCATATTACAATATACTCATAGTATCTTTGATGAGTTGATGTAACACACATCGTATTTATACAACCTCATCAATTCGTAATTTCGTAGAATTAATTCATTAATCAATTTTTGCACTGTATTTTCTTTGTGCGTTGCACTTCACAGTGTTGACGTACAGTTCTGATAATGATGTTATAAGCAAACGTGCAACAACGCTTAATTTCATGATTAACAAATAAGGTGCTCTTAAAAGTAAAATCACAAAAAAACTGAACTCCGAGGAAAATTAAAACGGAAAGTCCCAAATCAAATGGCAAAATCAAAAGCTCAAACACATCACACGACTGGATAACTATCATATTTCTGACTTGGTACAGCCATTTCTTATGTAGAAAATGTTGGATTGAACCTGGTTTTATATCTAGCTAATCCTCTCAATTGTATGACAGTCGCATCAAATTCCATTATATTGAAAGCGATGCGTGAACAAAACAAACAGAGATAATAGGTAAAAATGTCAAATATACAGCAGATAATATTGCGTTATAATATCAATCACTTAAAAAACAAACATACACGTAACAAAGAAGTACAAAATGAAAAACAAGATTACATGAATTTGCCATAGTACAATAACAAAATGATAACTTCCGATTTGGCAGTATATATTTGAAACTATTATCAACTGATCTTATGTGTTCTCAACTTTTTTGAGGTATGTATTGATTTGACAGCTTTGTTTTAGCTTTTGTATATACCTTGTTAAATATCTTATTCATATTGTATATAGAACAAATGTTATTATCGTATGTATACGATTTAACGCATTTTACGAACTCCCTAATGATTTCACTTCTTTCAAATTTAGTCGTTGTATAAATGAACGAATTAGACCATACCTTGTTAAATAGATCCAATATCAAATGCCGTTACCTAAGTGATACTATACTATGTAAACAGTGTCTTCTATGAGATGCGCATTTCAGTTCTGAATGTACTGTGAAAAGCTGATTTAAATTATTCATCGTCCTTCAAACTCCATATCAATTCTTAACAAAGTACTCGTTTCTACTCTTGTATTTAAGGTATGTTTACAACTATGTCTGGCGTAAATAAGAAATTAAATCCTGGTATCTATGATGAGTTTATTTGCTCCTGTTTGGCTTGTTGTAAAAAAACTGTAAATGCAATCTTTCAAGTATCTCCAATCAGTATTTTTTTTTAAATACAAAATTAAGTCACAGTGCGCCCCTCTGTGCTATGCAAACAAGAAGAAGGCAATAAGTGTTCCAATAAAAATTTCTGTAAACTCATCGTGCTTTTTATATGCGAGACATTTCTTTAACATTGCAAGGAATAGAATAAGGAAAGTATTTTTCGTGTATTCGTTGCAATTCTGTAAATATAGACCATGCAAGTTCCCTAAGGAACTCCGTCTACGGCTAAAAGTGCAACTTTTACAATGAAGTTTAAAAAAAATATATATCCAAAATTGGAAAGCACATATTCACTACTATTTTTTGAAAGGATAAAATTTAGGGCTGTGCTGCATATTTTCCACATTTTTTGCCTCGAACCTCTTAGAGTTTAAACTTATACAAAATTCTGACCCCCCCCGCCGCTTCTTTTACCATGGGTCTTTAACAGATTTTAATCTGGCCGCTACTCATGTTTATTTACTGGTAACATTCCAAAGTTATATCTCTCCGAAATAAAACATAGAGATCATATCTAGGACCAAGTAGTAAAACCAAAACAAAATATCTATGAATATTATAATTTTTATACAATGTATCTCCCCCAAAGAGACGTGTTTTGTGAAACAACTCGCTTACAAAGTACCAACTTAAACCATAATATTGATATTTAAAATCTTTATTATAAATGTTTTCAATAGGTACAAATTTTGGTGAACACCTTATTAAATAGAGGTGCAAACCCATCTGCAAGTAATACAAATCTGACAACAGCACTCCATTTTGCTGTCGGCAAGAATTTCAGGGGTGTATGTAATAAATTATTAGAACACGGTGCTTATCCCAACGCCCGAGATAGAAATAAGGAAATGCCTTACACTGTGGCATACAAGAAAGAAAACGACACCATTGCTTCAATGTTGATATCGTATATGTCAAATTCAGAGTAAGTATATGAATATTAAATTTTAATTAATCGATAAAAGAATTGAACCTTAATGTGAACTAAATATATTCAGTTAATACAATATGGAACAGTCTTTTTTTTATAAATAAAATATTTACATTTGTAAAATGAAATGCAAAATATTCAGATTTCGTTTCTTATCTTTATGTAACAGTTACTTTTAAATATATATATATGTTCCGGACCATATGAGTATTTGGACCATACGTGTATGGTCATGACCATATGCGTATACTCATAAGGTCCGACCGTACGCGTATGGTCGGACCATATGAGTATAATACTCGTTTGGTTATTAACGGGCCGGACCATATGAGTATTTGGACCAAATAGGTATGTTTTTTTCAAATTACATTAAAAACGTTTCAATAATACAAAAACTTTATCTAAAAACAACAGTGATGATTACATGACAATATATTAATTTTATAATACAAAAACTACGTAAAAATTAAATATTGATGCCATAGTTAGTTTTCATCGCTAGTTACATTCTTGCATGTAGGCTTAGGTGACATTCACTTCCACACGGCATCATAGCTTTTTTACATTTGCAAGAATTTTGTGCACGATCCTTTTCATTTACACCTTTTGCTTGCGAGTGAAAAGCTACCCTTTTGCAGCTGCGTACAGTTATACTGAGGTCTAATTTTGTTTTTAAGAAGCTCTAGATCTCAAATATCGTAAAATGACTGCAATACACCATATTCACAAGACAACTTAAATAAACTGTGTTACTTTTCACTGACTTCTTGTGTAACAGTTTATAAAGAAATTTTTGAAATTTATTGTTTTAGTCGACATAATTATTGCCGTTCACTCGTAATAACAAATCGGTAAGGACCATCGGTAATGACCGTAGGTATACAATGTGTTTACTATAAATTTGACAATTAAGTACAATTAACTATGTGAAACTTCTTATTTTTTTTAAGCTTATCTTTTTATTATGATATAATAATAAAATTACCTATATGATAGCGTCTTTTTAATGAACAGTCATACCATATGAAGATTTTAGAAGTATTAAAAGTAAACTGTAACAGTGTAAACTACCCCGACCATACGCATACGGTCGGACCATATGAGTATATACCCATATGGTCATGACCATACGCGTATGGTCCAAATACTCAGATGGTCCGGAACATATATATATAGAGTCTATAAGAATCTACCAACCAGTAAACTTAATAGGTATTGGATCATCAAAATCTTTATGTAACAGTTACTTTTAAATATATATATATATATATATATATTATATATATAGAGTCTATAAGAATCTACCAACCAGTAAACTTAATAGGTATTGGATCATCAAAATTGACAATACTACACAAACAGGAGAAATTATATGAGTCTATATATATATATGTAGGACTCTAAAGTGCGATGGGGACGTTGAAATACGATGGTCACGCCAAAGTGCGATGGTCTGTGCTAAAGTCTGATACCTCCATACGGTAAAGTGCGATGGTCTGTGCTAAAGTCTGATACCTCCATACGCTAAAGTGCGATGGTCTGTGCTAAAGTCTGATACCTCCATACGCTAAAGTGCGATGGTCTGTGCTAAAGTCTGATACCTCCATACGCTAAAGTGCGATGGTCCGCGAAAGTATAGACGTACGAAACGTTGTTTTGATTATGACGTAAACAGTCCTTTATACAAACCCTAAATGTACATGCTGGAAGATACATTTCATTAACAACTTATAAACCATGCAGTCGGAAATCAAGTGTTCATGACTTTATTTATTTAAATCTAACAGTGCTTTGTCGGCTGAAGCAAATGTGTATGGTTTTTTTCTAGGTTGCTTGAAGGAGGACTTGAATCTGAAGTTTACTTTATAGATACAAAATACAGTATACGCATAAGTATCCTGTATCCTGCTTTTATTGGAAGCAAACTGATACATTTAAATTATTTTAACGTGAATTGCACTTTTAAAAATTACTTTGCGGTCCCCACGGTTAATATATTGTGGATTTTATGGAAAAGTAACGTCTGTAAAATAAAGGTACATGTTCTCAGGCGTAAATTATAAGATTGTCCGCTAAATCACTAGTTTGTACATTGTAAGAAAATATAACATGTATTTGTTCTCGCTACGAAAATGTAGAAAACTTGGACAACATCTCCTTCCCTCGCATTTGAATTAAAGCTTATGCCATAAATGATATACATTCCGAAAACTATGGTGAACGAATTTTGTATTAGTTATAACGACTGTAAGCTATGCCTGGGGGATGTTTTAATTAACATTATAATTGTTGGACAGTGTGAACGGTAAGCTACACCAATGATCCAAATATTTAATACGCCTGAATTTTACTTTGTTGGTGACAACCTAAATTACCTTTTAATGAATAAAAACGTGGTCAGTCGATACCACTGCTGGTGGACGTTTCGTCCCCGAGGGTATCACCAGCCCAGTAGTCAACACTTCGGTGTTGACATGAATATCAATAATGTGGTCATTTTTATAAATTTCCTGTTTACAAAACTTTGAATTTTTGGAAAAACTAAGGATTTTCTTATCCCAGGCATAGCTTACCTTAGCATTATTTGGCACAACTTTTTGGAATTTTGGATCCTCAATGCTCTTCAACTTTTTACTTGTTTGGCTTTATAAATATTTTGATATGAGCGTCACTGATGAGTCTTATGTAGACGAAACGCGCGTCTGGCGTATTAAATTATAATCCTGGTACCTTTGATAACTATTCTAAATTAAGGAACAATCACTTAAGCCTACCGGTAAATTATAAAGCCTATCACATATTTATACTTTGGCATGCTGGCCTTTGCAAAAAGACATTTTTTTAGCATCCATGTTCTTCACGTTTTTAGCCCTATAATCTTACCATTTTGGTCCATCGCACTTTTGCGTGATATACCATCGTACTTCAGCATACAGTCAACCATCGTACTTTAGCGTAAGACACCATCGTACTTTAGGGTCGACCATTGCACTTTAGCGTGACCATCGCACTTTAGGGTACCATCACATTTTAGAAACCTACATATATATATATACATGCAACATCTACTGTAGTTACATTTGTGCCCGATGTTGAAATCACCAAAAAAAATATATAACAAAACAAACCCTGCGTCGATATATTACGCGTCTCCTGTTTGAACTAGATTTGATAAAACAAGTCAGAAATTGAGACCAATCGGTTATATACGTTAGGTTTTAAGACATGATGTTAATTTAAAAAAGATCACATTACGACGAACAGATCAAACTCAACGAGTAAGTACTGACCCAGTGATTGTTTATGATGTAAAATGTACCATTGATTAGATAGTTCAAAATAAGTAGTGTCATGTCCAATTTTTAAAATAATGTGATAGTACGAATTGGGTGGCGAATTGAGTGTTAAAACGTAGATTTGTAATCTTTTGGTATGAATCATTTTTTGCGACCTAAACAAATTTTAAATCATCATCGTATTTGCCGATTAAAAGTGGCAAAAAACCGAGATTATATTTCTGATTAAATTTTATTCTGGAGAGCTACTCTTGTTTTAGCTGGTCTTATTCCAACCCTCTCCTTATTTGACAAATGCAGATGGGCTTTAACAAATCATATCTCACAAATGCTTGAATATAATTTATGATAGTTTTTTTGGTGAAACATCTTTCGTTCATAAAGTGATGGAAAAACAAAATATCTTTCAACATTTCCTTTCTGTCCATTCTTTTGGACGGAATCTGAACTGAATATGCCTTTTGTATGAGTTAGGTAACAAAGAATAGTATGCTTTTCATATTATTATATATATAAACAACACATAATATTAATGGACATTGCAACAGTAAAATAAAACCCATCTGAAACGTTTGTTGTCTCTCATACATTACTTTGAACCATTTCGATCGACGCAAGTGGTAATGTTTAATCCACAAATCAGTCAATGAGAATAATTAGTCACCTATTTGAAGAAAAAAAACAACCAACACTCTTAATTATTCTCAAATTAAATAAGAAAATAAGAATAAAACATTAACATTATCAGATAGATTGTTACCGAAAACTATGAGTTACTTTATTGTAGGTAATAATGTCGTCACTCGACGTTTTTTTTTTAATAAACTCTTTTCTAGTTCATTCACTTTGTTTTTCAAGATTAGAATTTTACACGTCGTTTTGGAAATGTAAATTTTAGGGTTCGACGATTGTATTCATCAGATGGTTCCTATCCGTCAGAATTTAGCTTCCATAACCTTATGAATAAAAATATGCAGGTAATATATTTTTTGTTATAGAAGAATTTTCTTAATGCAACGTCTTTCATAAAGATATATCACTAAAAAGCAACTCATTTTCAATAGCCATATATATTGTTAGGTCATTCGTATATTACTTTTTTGTATTTCTTTTCTTCAAATTGAATTGTACAGTGAGTGTCACATTATTATTGAATTATCATTGTTCTTATAGACAAAATGATATGAGATTAATTGTTTAAAAGCCTGAACAAAGGTACTTTTTTAATTATATGTAATTTCCTCCCAATCGATAAGAGTTTAAATATTGTCGTTGAAGACCATACAACAGCAATCACAATTAGATATACAAGACTTAAGATATTTTTAGTTTAACATCCAAACAATTGGATAGCTACTTATCAACACAAATAAACAATAAATAATATAAATAAGTAACCTTTGAAAAAAATCTTTGTTCTTTTTATGCTGTTTTTTTCCCTTTATCTTTCTTATCTTAAATGCTAGGCAACCGGCCTCTCCTCTCCTCAATTAGCGTGTATTTGGAATAAAAGAAAAAAGAAATGATGCGTTCTTGTATTATCTATTTTTTCATAAAGAATGTTCCTTACGGAAATAAAGTATTATTATTATTATATTCACAAGCTTGTTTTATTAATTTTAAAACAACAAACATGTAGAATCTATAGTTCATTCACAATGGTTCATGTTGTTTCTGTAATTATGCCTCTGCTTTATGCCATTAATTATTATTAATATGCTTTTATATAAAATTAGAAAAAATGTCAGGAATTTCCTTTAAGTTTTTCATTCTAGAGTTATTGAGTTGTGCACACATTATTGCGAAATGCTTTTTATCTTCCATTTCTATATACCATAGGGCAAATCTTTAATACCATTTTTTTATATAAATTTAATATAAGATATTTTACAAGTTGATATTTTAAATTACTTTATTTTTTTAGTTCTCAAAGGGGAATTAGCTACGACATATTAAAAAATTCAAATATGATTTTTTTTTTATGTTCAATCATTAATTAAAGTGATATAGTGAAAAATGTAATACTAATTCGCTTTAAACAGCAAATTTGTATCAAATTTGTAAAAATAAGCTAAAAATACAAGTACAAACGATGATAAACATACTTTTGAATTTACAATATGAAAGCAAACAGATCAAGAAAAATACAATTGCACGTGGTCGCTATTGCTTATATTTATTTTTATGTTTATATCTGGTTATATGACCGTCAACATTCTTCTGAGGTCATATCGATTGTTAACTAGATGACGTCTAGACAAAAATACATACACTATGTTGATAAATTTGATCGAACTCATGCATTGTTAAGGTGGCTGGGGTGTCTTCCTTCATCTTGGTTTTTAAAGTTGCAGATGACAATTCGTCTAGATCTTTAATGAAATATGCAAATTTTGTCAAACTGTAGTCTGAAAAAAAGTCCAGTGACCCATACCTTTCATTTTATTTTAAAAAAAAAGCCTGATAAAAACTACATTTTGACAAATCTACCATACTTTGGATTTTAATTCATCCACCTTAATTGTTTGGTTTTTTATTAGACTTATTGTAATTTGATTATACATTATAGCATGTTTTAAATATGCGAATTTGGTGCAAATCGGTGAATATAAATTTGATAGCTAATGTCCCTATAATTTATTCCCATTAACAAAATTGTCATCATTAAAAGGGACCATTTTCAAAAATGTATTGTAATTTTCTGTTAGCTTCTTTTTTTTTTATTGGACTTTCATATTTCCAAACATGAGAAAAATTCAATTTAGATAGTAAATTTGAGTTTTGAGTGAATACTTCAGGTAATTGCCGGTTAACTTTATAACCCCTTTATATTTGAGATCCCTATGAGTTTAAAATATTTGGCCAGAGTGTTTCATGATTTCATTGTAAAGTATTGTAACTTTAAGTGTTGTTTTATTTTACAATATTAAGGAATCATATCTAAATGCAATAATGCATAATTGAAGTACATACACAATAATGAAAAAAATGGCTTTTCTTCATAGGAGATTTACTGTAAAGGTAAAATCTACAGATGACTACATTTTTTACCAATTTTATAAAAAGCCATTACATGTTTGTGTTGTCACTGGTGTCAAAAAAGTTATCAAAGGTATCAGGATTATAATTTAGTACGCCAGACGTGCGTTTCGTCTACATAAGACTCACCAGTGATGCTCATATCAAAATATTTATAAAGTCAAACAAGTACAAAGTTGAAGAGCATTGAGGATCCAAAATTCCAAAAAGTTGTGCCAAATACGTTTTAGGAAATCTATGCCTGGAATAAGAAAAACCTTAGTTTTCTAAAAAAAAAATGAAAATTTTGTAAACAGGAAATATATAAAAATGACTACATTATTGATATTCATGTCAACACCGAAGTGTTGACTACTGGGCTGGTGATACCCTCCAAAAATCCAGATAATTTTTAAAGGCCGATTTATCCACTTTAACAGCTTATTTTCAGATTTGAATAATGTCATAAGACATCTTTATCAGCATTGCCATTGCATGTAGGAAAAGCAACCAGAAGAACGAAAATCGAGATACCAAAAAAAAAAAACACGTTGATGATCGTAACTCCGTCTGTGGATGATCGTAGCTTAGATTTGTTTTAAATATTTTACGATGTGTTTCTCCTTTGAATGAACAACATGATATATTGAAGTTACTGAAAATAAAAAGATTTTAAAACTAATGAAAAATGAGCGTTAAAGAACACCGCACTTTGTCAAATAGAAATGATATAGGGGGAAATAAGCCAACTTTTCTAATTACTGATTTAGTGAACATTCAAAAGGGAATAATTGTATATGAAATGAAAATAAATAGCAACCACTTTTGCCATAAAAATTTGGTTTTAATACTTAAATAAATTCATGTATATAAAGAGAATGACCTTTACTTATATAAAATATTGTGATTTTATACCACACACTAAAATATGACATTAACAGTTTGTTCCACTAAAAAAAAGTCTCAATTTTTACAAAATTTGCCATTAATATGAAATGTCCAATACCTTATTATGGGCCGGCACTAAGGCGGTCTATTATAGGATATGGGTTTGATATTGTTCCATGAGTTTCTACGGATCTGCATTATTATTTTCTGCGGTATATGAAAATTAAAGATTTTAGGTAATTGAAATAAACACAAATTTTTTATTTATTAATTTCTATATAAGAAGAAGATGCCAAATATTTATTACATTGTTTAATTATGCACAGAATGCGTGACCCGCATTTTGGGATTTCCCAAACCAGGTTATTTTAATTTAGAAATGTAAACAATTTTAAAAGGTACCATATGTTCTTACAACAACTCGTCGTCGGAACATTGATAATGATTTATTTTGCGTTATTTTCAGCATAGTTATTTTATATTATTTTTTGATTATAATATATACAGTTTTCATCATTTAGAAAAATAATCATAATAATGATATCGTTACTTTCAACGCAAACGATCTCGGGAGGTAACATGATTCAGTAACTAAAAGTGGTTTCAAACCTCTCAAAGTTCCACTTGATGTTTGCTAATGCTTTGCAATTTTACTGCAACCAAACAGATTATAATTGAAACATTTTGTCAAGGATTTGTCATTTGTTACAAAGAGAATAATTTGCTATACTGTCTGAAGTTTTCAGATTTGTGGTTGTAGTATGAAGCAGTTTTTAGTCTGTCGTTTACTCAATGAAAATATGAAGGATATGGAGTAAATGTACCCGAGACCATATTAATATCAATACATGGTAAAACTAAAATATGGAACATTTTTATTGTTGTTCTTCGTCTTCAAGTAACCACGAGGCATTCAACAATGATCAAAATTTCTCATAACTGGTAGTAAGTTCAAATTTAACCTCCGCATTGGTTTGAGCAGAATTCATGGTTAAATATCATACAAAGCTACTTCAACCTTTACTTAGAGGAATAATTTGATATGTGTTGTATATCTTTTGTCAAAAAAAGTTGGGGAAGGAATATAGTGTTTCATCTGTCCATCACGAAGTTAAACTCAATATATCTAGTTTAAACATATCTATTTAAAGTGGATTGAAAAACAAATTATTGCAACTGATAGTAATCCCTTTCCACTTTGCGGGTGCGAGTGCTATTAGCCTACTCTCTTTCGAAATCTACAAGGGACTCTTTTACGCACAAGAGATATTACTTTCTCTTAACACAGGTCAGCCATTTATCTTCCCCTTCCGACGGACTATCATCGTTTCTCAAGACCACACTCGCAAATGGTGTCAAGCGAGAGCCGAAAATTCAGTCCCTTTTATGTTCTCTCCGAAACGGGGATCGAACCAGGAACCTTTGTGTTAGTAGTCTAATACGCTAACATCTACACCACGGCTCTCCATCTATCTATGGAAGTATAAGTTATAGTTCATGAAATTTGGTTCATAGATGTGTCTTGAATAACCATGGGGTCCAGGTAAAAATAAGGTTATCTTGACCTACATTTTACATATAAGTGACTGATTAGAGTTTGCGGTATAGTCCATATCTGAGATACAACTCGTGGAGAAATAATATTTTGTCAGTAGATGCGTCTGTAATAGTCACAATCGAGGGTCCTAAACAATATGTCATCTTGACACAAAATTCATTGATGAGTATATTAGGTGAAAGGCTTCGTTTAGGTCCATATCTGCGATGGGGAATACAAATATTTTGTCAGTTGATGCAACTTTGATAGTCACGAATTTCAAAATCAAGTCTTGAAAATGAATTAGATGATGTTCCATTTCATCAACTACACTTAAAAGATATTCAATTTCATCAACTGCACAATTAAGTTATATTTTATAGCATTATCATAACTAATTGAATTGGACCAGTTCTGACAATTGAGGATTAAAGTCAACCCAATTTGTTTATATAATATTTTTTTCACTTTTTTTTTACACTAAAAACCTCCATATTTCCGGCCCAAAAACTTTTTTTTTTAGATATATGAAACCCTAGTGATCGTACCTGATTATTATCACAATGTTAGCTGATAGTTATTAAAAGTACCAGGATTATAATTTTATACGCCAGACGCGCGTTTCGTCTACATAAGACTCATCAGTGACGCTCAGATCCAAATAAATAAAAAGCCAAACAAATACAAAGTTGAAGAGCATTGAGGACCCAAAATTCCAAAAAGTTGTGCCAAATACGGCTAAGGTAATCTACTCCTGGGGTAAGAAAATCCTTAGTTTTTCGAAAAATTCAAAGTTTACGTACCATTTTTGCATACCAGTTAGCTATATTTATCAGCTAATTTTTCATTGGAACAGACAGCTACGAATATCTAATGTAAAAGTCACGATCAACCTTGATAAAAACAAAGAAAAATTACGATCATCATTGTGTTTTGTATCTAGATTTTCGTTCTTCTGGTTGCTTTTCTATCATTTTAGAAAAAAAAATCCAATTTTAATGCTTGCTATGCTGTTTCTTGACATAATATAGATCTATGAATAAGCTGTAAAAGTGGAGGAATCGGCTTCATGAAGTTTGCCTTAATTTGGGATGATCGTTATTACAGTTACGATCATCATTTTGACACCAGTAATTGTGATTTTCATAGCTGTTGTTTGTCTATCGGTCAATATAATTGCTTTTTGCCTTTGCATTGTGAGTTTTATTTTCGACAAATGAGTTTGAATGTTCCTTTTTCCCTATCTTTTACAGAAAACTATTTTAGCAGTATTAGATTGTTTGATAGAAGAACAACTTCCAAGTGGTAACATGACAGTATATTATCATATCTTAGAATCAGACGAAGAAGGAAGAACACCTATACAAGATGGCTTCAATAAAGAATCAAAAACGCCTTTACAGATGATAGCAAAAAGCGGTAACAAGGTATCATGTATTATTTAATCATTGTGCTAGAATTTGATTTCTTTAGTTTTTGCACTATTTTCACATTTATTATTCGGTGTGAGAAAAGGAGATCTCCTTGCTACTGAAATCTCTAATCTCTGCAAATGATTGGGTAAATTAAATAATGACGTCTAATTTTCTTGATTTCTTATGAATTTCATATTGTGACGTCATTAAAAAAAAAGGCGACCATATCTGATGACGTCACATAAAAAGAACACAACTTTCATCAAATTTTTGAAAAGAAAGGATAAAAATCATTAGAGAAACAGTTGAATTTTAACTATTCAAACAGTTCGGCAAGCCTATCGTTTTAAATACTAAAATTAACTGTCTCGAGTGGAAAAATATCGTTACACTTGTTGTAGTGGTGGAGTCTACATGTACCCTATGATATTGATGTTATTATTAGATAATATAAAGTGGTCTGTGATGCATTTACTTCTTGTAGGTAGGTGAATTTATTTGCTACGCATTGAAGGAAATGTGTCAGCGAGAGTATGTGTATTTAGATATATGCATGCCCATTTAGGTAGGATTCATGACTTGTTTCTTGTCTACAGATGTAACATTTTAAATTTTAAATAGTACTATTAAACTAATTAAATGACAACGATCAAATTTACGTGAAAATTTGGAAGGCTTCAAGTTGTGTCTCAAGTTTGAACAATCTGTGCTACAGCGCCCAAAGTTTAAAAAAAACTACACACCGCTATACAACTTACAGGCCTCAAGAACTGAAAAAGCACCTGTTGTTTTTTCAATGCATATCAAAAGGGATAATAAAACATTTCATTATTTATTTTAACGTTGATTATTTTAGACGTTAGTTTACCATGATATTGTCAGGTTGCTTATAAGAAGGAAATGGAAGGAATATGCCAGGAAAAGATTTATGTAAGTAGCACTCTAATGTTTGCATGATAAACAGACATATAGCGATGATAATCATCAATTTATAAATGACTTAAGTCATAATAGATGTTTTATAACTTAAAAAGTGATCTGTCTTAATAAAATTTTGAGACAGAACTTTTTTCTAAAATTGTTAGATAAGGAAATGAATACGATTGTTTTGCCAAGTGTGATATTGGCAAACATTTCTTATATATATATTGCAATGAAGTTTAATATTATACATGTGTAGTGCATACATTTATTTGTGCTGAATAAGAATAAGAATATTTATTAAACATGTTAAATCCGATCAAAATGGCCCGTTTCCGAGTATATACAGATATAAACAATAAGTCATTTAATATAAATTATACAGTAATTTTAAAGATATATTACATTAGATATAAATGATTCAATAATTATACTCCATACTAGATGGTGTTTGAAAATAAATAAAATAGAATATTTTGTCTCTGTAATACATACAAAATTCAAATAAAAAATAAACTACATCACTACTACATATATATTTAAATGCATTTTTTTTTTCTTATTTAAAAACAGAGTTAATACTGTCCTACACCTAATTACTCTGCTGGCCCTGACATTCTCTTCAGTGGTGGCTGTTTCTGCACCGGATCCTTTGGTATATGATACATCTTTACAGGTTTTCAGGGCAATCTTTGAAGTTTGGACATGTGTAATGTCACTTGTTACGGTATGCTCCGAAGTGAATCAAATAAGAAAGTAAGATATTATCGTTAATTTAAAAACAAATGATGATAATGTATAACACAAATATTAAAGATATTTGTTGTTGTTATTGGTTTTGGTAGGCGGCTTACATTTGTAGTAATTGCGCCTTAAATTCAGATAACATAGATATTATGTATATATACTTTCAGTCCTTAATTTATTTTTAGTATTACGTTTTGGCGAGTAATAACGATATTTATTATCTTTCATAAGTTAATGCATAATCTGAATGCTTTTTTTTTTTACAAAAATGCAATATATTCAATAGTCAATACAAAGCAATGTGTCACATTTTATAAAGACCGAAATTTGTTATAAAACGAAAGATATGAAAAGGATATTCAAACTCTTAAGTCACAAACATACTCAAAATGTAGTTGCAAAAAGCCACAAACAAAATTACACAAAATAAAATATAGAAAACTAAATAAAAGGAACAGAAGTATACCACTGTTTGATAGTCATAAATCGAGTAAGCCAAAACAAATCATGATAACATACACTAAACTGCAACAAAAACAAATTCCAACATACATGGCAACAGACTATTCAATATAAACTGTCGGATACCTGAATTTGTGCAGGATAGTTGAAGGAAAAATGGTAGGTTGAACCTATATTTATGGCTAACCAAACCTCCCACGTATATGGCAATGTTAACAAATACAGCGACAATGACAACATTGCGTGTCAGGAATATAGTACAAAAAACGCATGAAACCTCAAGATATACATTAATAAACAATGTACAGTACAACATGTAAACTACAAAATAATAACGGACACAGCAAAAGCCGAGGGTGATCATCGAATTAGTAAGCAGATGCTGCTCTCCATTTGACCCTTTACATCAATAGCACCTACTACATAGATTTAAAAAAAACAAAATTTTCAGAACAATTAAAACTCAGCTCCGATAAAATGAAGTAAAAACATTAGAAATGCACTGCTTGAATAAATAAATCAGAATTCCTTTAAATTCTCTTATATTTTATTTGTCAATCGCCAATGGCAGTCAACAGGGTTTAAGAACATCAGTTGTTCGACCTGTTAGTCAAATGCGTTTTGTTTAAATATACTTTTTCACTTTCTTAGTCTTTTGGAAAATGTTGTTTGTGCTGTTTTTAGACCCTTCTACAACGAAATTTGTTTTACATGCACACGTATAAAAATTGCGGTTTTTATCCAACGCAATCATAGGTTTGAACGTAGTTTTCAATTTAATATTTAATTTTTACGTAGTTTTGGATTATTAAATTAATAAATTGTCATATAACCATTACTGTTAGATAAACTATCTGTATTATTGAAACATTAAAAATGGAATTTGAAAAAAAAAATATACCTATATGGTCCAAATACTCATATGGTCAGGCCCGTTAATAACCAAACGAGTATTATACTCATATGGTCCGACCATACGCGTACGGTCGGACCATACGCGTATGGTCGGACCATATGAGTATACGCATATGGTCATGACCATACGCGTATGATCCAAATACTCATATGGTCCGGAACATATATATATGTCAAATTATACATGAAACTTCTACTATGGATATATGTTAATAGTTGTAACACTAGCTTATATATATTATAAGAATCTTTCGCATGGGGATTATGTTTGATTATCAACAACAAGTTCGCCCTTCAAGTCAAAAGTGTAGTCAAGCGAAAAGGTGGAGTGTAATTTTGCTCATTTCACATAAAAGCGAAAAAGGAATGAATAATTGAATGCGTTTCGAGTAATTTGAAAGGTAAATGTTTCACCTAAGACTCTACCTTTTTAAAATAACACAACCCTTGGTAATATATAACATGCAGAATACCAAAAAGAACCAACAAAGTAAGCTAGTTAAAGTAATATGAAACTATAAACGATTTGCATTCAACACAAAAAAAATCCAAATAACAAATAAAACTCCAAACAAACAAAACAGAACAAACAAAGCGTTCTTTGAAATTGGAAATCAACGGTAAAAACTCTATTTTGTAGTGCACTGGACACTTTGGTTTTCACAACCCTCGCCAGTGGTGCTCGAATCTTTGTGTTTATATCATTGGGGGATAATAGTGCTTTTCAAATTTCAATTCGTTTCCTTTATTATTCATTTTGTGGAATATTCTTTTTTTTTCAGACACAAGAAAGAATACTTTCATGATCCATTTAATTATATCGATCTGCCCTCCTCATTGCTGATATTATCGGCCATTCCACTGAGAGCGTTAAAACTGAACGAACAATGGCCCGTGCTGTCTGTTGCCTTTTTGTTTTGGGTATTACGAATTTTCAAATATGCAGCAGTCTTAAGGTATTGTGTTTTTAACTAAATTAAATCAATGTTTTAACTGTAGTTTATCAATATACGTTTACAGAAACATTAAATTACCTAAATCTTAAATTTAATGACATTTATCACACAAGATTTCATTTATGTAAAATATATTTGGAAAGTTATAGATCATCAATTCTGTAAGATCCTTTTTTTAAATTTTGTGATTTAAAAATCTAGGTTTCAGTTTCTGATGTCTTTTATTAAAGATTTTTTTATAATACTGTTTATATCTTTCTGTCTTTCATTTTTGTATTGCAGACAAACTGGTGCTTATGCTCAGATTCTTTGGAGGGTTTTAAGACATGATTTTATACAGTTTACTTTTGTCTTCCTTGTTATGTTATTGGCCTTTAGTGGTGCTTTTATGTTATCATTGAAAGGAGAACATTCCATGGAAATTCATAGCGAAACAAGGTAAAGTTGTACAACTAAAGGACCTAAAGTCAATTTCATATGATTACGGAAAACATAATATTTTGAGTTTTCATGATGCGGTAACTCTAGCTTACATTTTTTAATATAGAGAAATATTTCCGTTATAATCGTAAACCGTTGCCTACATTTTTAAACAAATGGAATGATTCAGGTATTTACTTAAACTTTTTAATGAACATTACTGATAACTTGAGTTTTACTGAATGATGTTGTAATTCTGGTTAATGTGGTACAAATATTCATCTATGTGAAACGATTTGTTTTTCAACACAAACAAGCAGAAGGGAGTCAAGGGTTTTGATTCAAGTCAGCGTTCAAATTAAAAACTAAAAAGACAAAATATTTAAATGGTTATTTTAAACTCCCCATTAATTGTCTGTTATATCTAATGCTATTTCACCTTATGATATTTCACATGATTTCTTATAGTCAATAAGGTACAAAAAATATTTTGCAAAATATTAAAATTCGGTAGTAAAATACAGGAACACGTTTTGGTACCATTATATCAATATTCGGTAATTAAAGCTGTAATCAGTAAAAGAGGGACGAAAGATACTAGAGGAACATTCATACTCATTCATCGAAAACAAACTGACAACGCTATGGCTAAAAAATAAAAAGACAAGCAGACAAATACTAGTATAAAAAACACAACATAGAAAACTAAAGACTAAAGACTAAGCAACACGAACCGCACCGAAAACTGGGATGATATCATGTGCTTCGGAAGGTAAGCAGATCCTGATCCACGTGTGGCACCATCCGTCGGGTTGATCATGTTATAACAAACACGGTTAAAAGTCTTATTGGTATGTCAAATGTGTGGTGAAAAAGGAAGTGGAGTCTAGTTACGACATAGACAAGAAACATATCTGATATCATCTATGAAACGGTTATTCCATAAACAGACTAGTGATGGCGTCCGTAAAATTTACGAAAGGATGATTTTAACTTCACAATTTGGAACTCTTGGTTAAAAAGCTTTCTTTTTAGCAGCAACCAGCTATCGAGAAAATCATGATAGGAAATACCAACCCGGAAAATCAATTGGGAGATATATACTCCGTATGTGCATATTTTTTATAACGAAAACATTCGATATGTTCAAGGAAATAGGAAATGCTTTGCAATCATAACGAAAAGTTCCGTATGAAAAACAATGTTTTTTTTTATCAGTTAAGCATATTACGGAATCTTATAAAACGATACAACTGTAACATTATGTTTTAGATTAAACAACGTTCAACATGTTTTATACGAAATAATTGTTACAGTATGTTCTTTACAATATACATGTTACAGTATATTCTATATGGTATAAATTTCGCTGTATCTTTCATACGATGCATATTTAAGAATATATTTCTTTTTTTGTAGTTCATTCTGGAAAATCCTTTTCCTCGGAGTAAGAATTCTTATAGAAGCTGAAAGAATCATTGAATATTCAGAACTCAAGTATGCAAATTTAAATTGTTACGTTTCGTGAATTATTGTCGATAAGTACAAACTTAAGAAAATCAATGATTGTCGCTTTGATATCAAACACGCTCACTTGTATATCATCTTATTTACCATAAAGAAATACCATAAAGGTAAATATAAAAAAATGTCATGATTTTTTCCGTGCAATAAAAAATCAGACGATGAAATAAGGGATAAAAAATAACACCAAATGAGTACCTTTCTCTTTATCTGTTTTGTCATTGGTATATCCTTTATCCCCTCTGTACGTGACGGTGTCATTAGGTCGTACCCTTTCCGTCATTCTGTCCGTCCCATTTTTATTGCAAAGCCTTAGTGCTGGCAGGCACTTTCTTCTTTTATCAAATATACAATATATATAATTTAAATCCAATTAAATCACAGCAAATATCACAACCCCAATTGGAAAATATTTAACACATTTCCTAATTAATTGGTTGCAATGTTTACTTTGAAAAATGAGGTGTAGTTATAAAACTGTATCTGAATGAATCATTCAAGAATTATATGTAATCTTAGCTTGTTGAAATCCTTAGTTTTCATACGGTTTGATCAAATGACCAAGTGAGCTTTATGTGCGTCGTTCTTTGTCCTTCAAAATTAGTTTACGTTTACAAAAATCGAATCCTCTGACCCTAATGAGCTAAGTTGGAATCTTACTAGGCCAAAATAATTCTATGTGGAATTGTCCGATGATCCTGCTTGTCAACATATATGGCTATAATGGTTACAAAGAACACATGGTAAAATGCAAACATTGTATCTTATCTTCTATCCCAGAAAGAGAAAATCTTAAGACGGCAGAAAGTTCATGTTGTTAAAACGAGAAAAAACAAGGATTGTATGTCTGGTATGTTGAGATCTGAACAGTGAATATGCTTTAATAACAAATATGCCCCTTGAACTTCTCAGTTTGTTAATTTTATTTTAGCTAACTGTAATTGTTTTCAGAATTCCTTTCAATATGAAAAGAATGTACCAAACTGAACGACTTATCATATTTTTTTCAGACCAATGAGCTGTATTATTATGGTAATGTTCTTATTCACATGTTGTGTTGTTTTATTAAATATACTAATAGCACAACTTAGTGACACCTACCAAAATGTACAACAGGATGCTCAAAGAGGTTTAGAGGTTAATAGAGCATGGATAGTTGCTAGAGTAGAACTCAATAGTTTATACTTGGGAAAGGTATGTTTAAGTTTTTATAAAATACTAGATAGGGTTAATAACAGGTTTTTGCTTTTGTGGCAAGCATTTTGACAATGTTCTTTTTTTTTATTTTAAATTCACAAAATTCTATGTACGAGAAACAAAGGGGAAAAAGAGACTTGTCAACTGTACATATTTTGAATGACCCGAATTGGTAGAATATATATTAACTTGATAAAAAGAAAAAATGTTGATCTGTTATGATGATGGCAAAGGACCCTCAATACTTTGATTTGACGGGGGGAAACAAAGCATCGGATAAAATGTTATATCAAGTCCCACTAAAAAACAAAAATGAATAGAAAATACAAATATGTAAACGCCAGGACAATCTTAATTCTAAATAGTTCTCAAATAAAAAAAAAACAAAAAAAAAAAAACGAATATTATATGCGGCTGAGGAATTGGTGGTTATATTTGTCAGGGGTTACTCTTAGTTCTATCAATCATGAAAGGCACTAGCATAATTTCAGAATCATCGAACTACTCACTACAAAGAAAGTGAAGAAATAAAAGATGTGAGGGAAGTTCTTGAGAGATGGGAAACACCACCTTTAAATGAGATGAATAAACATATACAAGACATTTATGATAGCTTGGATTCCCATAAAATGAATTTATTAACAGTTCGAAATAGACTTGCTCGTCAGGAATCAACTCTTGGAAAAATCCAGTATGTATATATATTTTCCCAAAATGTAATTCAGAGAACTATTATAATTCTGAACAAATTTGGGAATGTAATCTACCACATTATTTTGTTGATATTCGATCTAGTGAGATTCAAGTTCGATTATGGATTTTACACGAAGCAACATGCTCTGGCAAAATGGTAATAGAATAACTTTATTTTGGTAAATGGTTACCCGAGCTTTTTTTTTTTTTTTTTTTTTTTAACTTAAATTGAATTCATGTATTAGAATGTTGGACAAGGACATTTGTCATTTTATGGGATATGAAATTATTGAAAATTTTTACTAGAATTTTTGGAAATTTAGTTACATTTTGTACTTGATTATTGTTTACTTATGTGCTCTTTGCTATTCTTTATTGTCAAATTAATATATATATATTAGTGCTGTTACTGTTATAGTCGCCGTTATATAAAATTGGACCCATTTTTTTAATCAAATATTTAAACTACCAATCGCGTTCATTCGAGACGTTTTTTACTTAACAGAAAACAAAATGTTTTTTTTTGTGTTTGCATTGTAACTCCTGGCTTACACATTCTATCGAAGTGAAAAACACCAGCTCGAATGATGACGTGTGATAGTTAAAAAATATTTGATAAAGAATATTGGTTCAAGTTTACATGACGTCGACTATAGTTGCATTTTCTTTTTAATTTTCGCCTAATAATCAAATGAAATAACTGAAAACTCTGATTGAACTTTTACAGAGAACAACTGGAATTACTGATACAATTACAAAAAGGACGTAGTAAACAACGTGATTCATCGCTGTCTGATATTTTTCGTGAAGTCGTTGAAGACGTCCAGCCTATCAAAAAATCAATGGGAAACAATCAAAGCTGCTAGAAATTCTAGGTGACAAGATACAATTAGTATCCTTGTTTTCAGAACTACAAAGCAGCTGAAACGCCTTCTAAGTATTTGGTGGAAACCTATGGTCTGTGGGAAAAGACTATATACCTGGAAAACTGTTTTCATTTCTTTTATATCTACTGACACATGTATTTGTCTTTTTGTTGAACACTATCAAATTTAAAATTAAAAAAAAACAAAAAAAAAACACGTATCACTACCGTTTAATATAAATAAATACTCACACTAACAAGACAAAAATATCTACGAAAGACAAATTGTTATCATTTAACATAAATAAATTTTATAATACCAAAAATATACACAAACAGTGATCAACTCAAAAAAGGTTATTTGCAATACAAAAATTAATTAATTGGCGACTTCAAGTTACCTCATATGCTGCGAACCCCTAAAGTATAATAAATATTTATCTTGCTTATCACACGCCTATCCGTAATAACCGCATGCAGGTGATGACGGAAGTTTTTAATGACTTTGGCTATAAACCCCTCAAGCGTGTCATCCAACTATAATGTCAGCGGCGATATGAATTGCACTGATCTTTTGTTCAATAAAATTGAAAAGAAATATGAAAAACTTGTGCAAAGATTTTTCATTCAAATGTTTTAACAGTTATGTGTGTACATTGTTTAACATAATAACTAATGCAGTTCGTTTGCAACATATGCCCATATATATGCTAACACTTTTTCTTATCTGCCACTGTTCTCAGAAACGTCAGATTTCAAACTAAAGAACAATAGTACCGATGTTGTACAAATAGCATAAATATACAAGATGCCGATTTATCGTAATTTAGCATAAAATAACGTTTGAAGATATCGATGTCTAGAAAATTCCCAACCCATTTCAACTTGGCCGCTATGGTGAAAGTAGGACAAAAATGTTATATTCGCGAAAAATATATTGCAAATATAAAATGTAAATAGGAATAGTTTTTCATCATTATAACAATAAACTCTAACTTTGACATAACTTCTTGTGAAATAAAGAATTCGACTGCAGAATTGATATATTTAGCAAAACAATCATCACTCTGAAGCGGAGAAAACAACAAAATTTAAACAATAACTGGTCACAACGAGATAAATGTCATAGATTACATTGCAGGAAATAACGTATGTATAGGGCAAATAAATCCGGTAGACATTGTAAGATGTAACCTAACCAACTCGGTCAAAAAGAACATACAATAAATAAAACAAAATAAATAATAACATTGAACCGTTACTAAGTCATGTACATTTAACAAACAACTTAAATAAGTACATATACATCTTTATATTATATATACTTGCATCAACTCATACGATACAGGTACAGGGGAGTTAATGACGTTACTAACGTGATGAATTTTTTCGACTGGTTTTTATCATTTAAGCTGATTAAACTTTTAAACGAGTTCATGGGCCCCCCTCTTTTTTTAAAATGACATTCGATTGATTAAGTTTGACGAAAATGTATTAATATACACAAATGTACATAAAAAGGCAATAATGCATTTTTTTTTTAATTTATAAATATACAGCAAGAAATAAAGTTTTTATCTAAAGTCATGAACGTTTGATAAAGTTAAGTTATTTCTAAAAAAAATCATAAATTTATAGGATACTTATATAACAGAGAATTTACAGATAATTTAACAAAAAAATGCTTGTGTTTATCTTTTAAAACAAAAAAAGGTATGCATTTTTGTCGAAAGGAAAAATACGTCCACAAATCCGAATTAAGAAAAAATACCTGAAATTTCTACCTCGTTTTACTCAAAATGCAGCACATGAAGGTATATTTTTAATTACATATTTGATTTAAGCAAGTAAAAAATAGTTTATTTGCAAATTTTCATCAAAATTTCATTATGGAATCAAAACTGTATCGTACGCCCGTAATGTTTTTCCTGGAATTCGGGATAAATACATTGTCCCACAAATCTAAATTATACCGTGACAAGACATCATTCATAGGATGGAAAATGAGGTAAAAGGATCATGTAAGCTTCTTTTGTAGCTGTTTCACTTTATGTGTTGATTCATATTATGTTGAAATGAACGCAAAGACAGGCTCGAATGGTCCAACTACTGTGAACTAAAGTATACAAATACGAAAGCCTCGAGCATTAGTTTCCGTTATGTGAACAAACAAAAAATGACAATACGCAACATACTTTACTTGAACAGTACTTCAACTTTTTACATGTCAAATGAGATCACAGGTGCAAAAATTGGGAAAACCCTCATTTTAAGATAGTCTAGCATATCACGTGAATGCGAATGCATATCTAGTACTCCATTCTATACAACTACTGTCATTGATATGAACCAGCCTTTGTTTGTAGGATTAAAGTTCAACTGGATTTTATAGGTAAAGTTTCTAGACTACTATACTATTGTTTAAACACTTTGTTATAAATATGACTAAACTCCACCCTGCTTTCGGTGCAAATTAACTTAGAAAAATATTTTACACACATGAATATCTTTGTAAAAGTGTAGCAAAATATTATTCATACCTAAATATGTATGACAATATCTCAAAATGTGACATAACTCATTTCATTGGTTGGGATACAAGTATAATCAAACGCAATGAAAGAGTAAAAATGACTTAAATCAGTTTTTGTTGATATAATAACATCAGATTTACAGTCACGATAGTTGATTTCAGATAAAGTGATATGACTAACATTAATAACTACTCTGTTTCACCATTCCGACTATAACCAACTTATTAAACTGAAAGTCTTCTGTTATGTAACATATATTCAAACTCAAGATAGTTCAAAATAAATATTATGCATATTCAAGCATACACATATCTATTTCGAACAAGGCAGCGACCTTAAAAATATTTTAAAAGAACTCCATTTAAATGTCTATATTGACAGAAAGCCAGACCAAACCGAATATTGATTTATTCTTAACATCAGCACACGTTTGATATGTCTCTTTTTATGTGAAACATTTTATCGTACATAGGTTTTGTTTTTTTTGGTAATCTTGACACACAAAATAAAACCTTAAAATATGCATTATCTGACTTATATATACCATTTACAAATATTATTTACTGCAAAGATTTGCATTATTTTACAAATCGCAATCAAGTGATAAAGCTTTTTCTTCTGCATTTAAGTAAAAACCCGGCTTATGTTTTTTTCAATGTGAAAAAAAACTTGTCAATTAATGAATATAAAGTCTAACTAAATCACTGTCCAGTAATATTTAAAACTTTACTGTAATTCAATGTAGAAAGAAATAAACATGATAAATGAATGTTTACGATGTATGACAAAAACATATTTAAGCAAAATATTTACACGTAAGGGAGAGATGTTTTTCCTGGGACATGATATACATGTTATAACTACTTATATACCTATTTTGTATCTTAATTAATGAAACATAATGAACATACCTGAGGAATGGAGAAGACTTTTTTCAAAAAGGTTGTCTGTAAAAATAGTTATCGTTTGTCTATATTGTGCATAGTGTGTTACTTGTCATTTTTTAATACTAATACACTGCCAAATTTATTTCTTCGTGTTTTATGCCTCAATTAGCAAGTCGGGGAATAAAATCACACTGTAAAAATATTTTGGTCATGAATTTTGATTTCATCCAGCAGAAAAAGGTTAAGAATAAGCATTTCGGAAGCTGTCAAAAGATTTCAAAATCTCCTTAACATAAAATTGTACATATTTTGAGTAAGAGCTGGTGATGTTGGGGGTGACGGCTAAGGTAATCATATTAATAAACTCATGTATTGTACTTTTTAGCTTACAATTTAAGTTAATAATGAACTTTTTATATAATTTGATAGAATAAATTATTTAACTTTCATTAATTTTTAGCTCACCGTCCGTCGTCGTTAACGTTTAAAAAAGTCTTCTCCTCTGAAACTATTGTGTCAAATTTAACCACACTTGGCACACATCATTGGGGTATCTAGTTTTAAAAATGTGTGCGGTAACCGGTCAACCAAACAAAATGGCTGCCATGGCTAAAATAAAACATAGGGGTAACATGTATATTTTGGCATATATCTCTGAAACCATAGCATTTCTGACATGGCATAAAATTGTTAATCAGGTAAAGATCTCTATGCCCTCAAATGTTCAGATGAATCGGACAACTGGTTGTTGTGTTGCTCCCTCTGAATTGGTTTTGTTATTGTTAGGAAATTTTGCCATTTTTGATTATTATTTTGAATATTATCATAGATAGAAATAAACTTTAAAACAGCAATAATGTTCAGCATGATAAGATCTACAAATAAGTCAACATGACCAAAATTGTCAATTGACCCTTAAGGAGTAATTGACCTTTATAGTCAATTTTTTACAATTTTGTTACAATTTTTGTAAATCTGACAGGACAAAATGGTTCATTAGGTTAAGATATATCTGCCCTGAAATTATCAGACCAATCAGGCAACCCGTTGTTTTGTTCAAAACCCCCCGAATTGATAATTTTTAGAAAATGTTTCAGCTTTTGGTTATTATCTTCAATATTATTATAGATAATGATAAACCGTAAACAGCAATAATGTACAGCAAAGTAGGATCTACAAATAAGTTAATATGACCAAAATGGTCAATTGACCCCTTAAGGAGTTATTGCCCTATACATTCAATTTTTAACAATTTTCATAATTTTTTTTTTAATTTTTAATAATTATCTTCCTCTGTGTCTATTGGGCCAAGTTCATTATAGATAGAAATAAGTGTAAGCAACAAGAATGTTAGTGAGAAGGTATAGCAGGTGATCCGGTATGGTAGTTTAATCCTTCTCCCCTAGTGGAACACATCGTGTTGCGCATGGTAAGTATAATGGGAGAAGATTTTTTTTCGAAACTTTAAAGTTGGGTCTTTTTAAGGTTCTCGGGATTCAGCGTTTATTTTCACGGATTTTCAGGATGATAAATTCTCCCACACCTCTTTATTACTAGTCTAAAGAAGAGACTTGTTTTGTGAGGTCATCATCGAGCAAATGAGGACTTGGTTGTGGATAAGACATCTTGGACAATATTTGGGCATCTGTACATGTGTCACCGATTTTTCAAAACTGACAAACAACTTGCTGACGCCTTCAATAAACTTTCAAAAAAAGACAACAATCATATCACCTTGTGTCTTCCTTGTAGGCAGTAACTCTTTATCATGGCAATTATGACCAGAACCGCATTCTCTAGAATCCTCCATCGACTGGTATTTATCGGATCCTGTGTAACAAGCACTGCTTAAATGATATTTCATAGAATTTAGAAGTTAAAATCATTCCTCCCGGTTGTAATTTTTTTTTCTAAACCGACCTTTATTGTTAATCTGATTCACGATATCAGGCAGACAAATGTATTGTGTGCATCCTGTATTTTGAATTAAATGTGACAGATATTGTCTTATATATGTTATATAATAAGTTCCAGGAAATTATTATTTAGTGGAGGAGTGAAACTATGGTATATTGCTCGCTTTTTTAAAATTCTTTCTTAACCTTATGCGTAAGATAAAATAAAGTTGAAATGAATGAAAAGAAAGACCGTATTGATTTCAATTATGAGAAGATAAATAATACAAATACAAAAGCTTTGTTATAGATCTTCGTTATTTGAACCAAAAATTACAATACACGACACATTTGACCTAAACGGTATTTAAAAAATGTCACATGAGATCACTGGTGACAAGTTCAATTACTGGAAAACCATTGAATAGATTTAATTTAAACATCACGTAATGGCGAACGCATATCTATTATTTTACTCTATGCAACATATTTCAGATTTATGCATGAGTCTTTGTTCGTAGTGTTATTGATCCTCTGGGTTTTAAAGGTAAGTTTTAGACTTGCGACTAATCATTTTACGATACACGTTATTAATATGACTTTATTACAATTTACTTTGGTGAAAATATATATAGGGACAATAGATTAACCTAAAAGTTTTTACCCACATTAATATCTTTTTAATATATCTTTTAGCACAACTTGTTGAGTCATAGATATGAATGACAGAATGTCAATATTACTATAGGTGTAATACCATCAAATTTACATCCGGTTTCATTAGAAAAACGTTAAGAAGATATCACCTTGAATTTGAGAGCTGAAGTAAATTAATCCTGCATTTTCCTTGAACTTTGTGTTTCTATAGAATATTTTAGCAACTCACCGTTAAATGGTCAGTAAATCTTGTACACAAGACAAAAAGGATTGAAAGTTTGATTGGTTGACTTCCAGTGATAGTTATTTTCTGATATACAATGACATGGTATATGAAATTTTGTCTTTAGTATTGGACAGGAAAAAAACTTAACTCATGACAACTATTTCTTTATTTGAAACAAAGATAAATTCTGCAAAAAATTTAAAAGTGTAAATTTAGCAAAGACGTATAGGGTTATGAATGGTTGTATTACACCATCACATATCACTTTTCATTTGGTAAACCAACGAAAGAGTACAAAATAAATAAAGGTAAATGGGGTCAAATTTAAAATCAATAGAATTTCACAAAAATGATAAAACATATGAGTCACTGATTTGTCAGGTTTTGTAGATTATGTATTGAAACTCCACTTACGATCAAATATGAGAAGATAGCTTTATAATGTGTTTTGAGAATAAAAATAAAAATTGAGATTACTGTTCTGTTTTCTTATTACAAAACCAAATAGGTATATTCATAACGCATTCCTTTATAAAAGCAAACACATCTTCGTTATCTCCCCTTTAATAGCAAAATTGTAAAAAAAAATGAATTTAACCGAAATATTTTAAATTTCTAAGAAACTGTAAATTAAAAATACCATAAACACCTAATTTTCTTCATTTAGGTGAAAATATGGAAGAATGAATATCAGTTTATTTATTAAAGATAGTTTCCTGTTATTTTACACATTTTTTATATCTTAAACAAGGATTAAACATTGCCATGGAGAGAAGTGTCAAATTCAAATGACAGTATGAAACAATTACGGACATCTTCTTGGTTTTGTATTTGCAATCTTTATGGCTCTTTTAATTGAACTTTCACATTCCTCTTATTTTTGGGTCTATCTGAGCTAAACAATAACTATATAATCAGATGAATACATTTTTTTATAATCTTAACAAAATGCATCTGCACAAACAGCATCTGTCTATTATTCGAAAGTTCGTTTGTCAAATGTGCGTTTTGGTCTTATATGTTTAAACATTTGTCTTTGCCAGGTCGTTTAATTTACTATTTCCGTAGTTTCTATGTCATTTATTCGAGTACATTTGTTTAATCAATAGCAAGTAAAACAAAAAAGCTTTTTTAGAAATTGTTTGATTTCTACACGGGCCGTAGATATCCAATGAGTATCAATGAATGAATGAGTCTATTTGCAATATGCATATATAAGTAAGTAAATAGTAAGTAAATTATTTATTATAGTGACATGTGTAAATTATGTACAGATTATAAACATATAATATATGACAAATAGTAATACACCCGGCCCAATGGACCTATAAGTCACCTCAAATAAAGTAAAACAATTTTTAAACAATTGTTATATATGATATGGCAATCAATAAATATATAACATATATTGCACAATGACTAACAGCAGAAAACAACACACATGATACAAAGTTAAGTTATAATTTGACAACTCATTTTCAGTGCTGCTATTAGATAATTACAAAATTTTATAGTCAGATTTTTATTAGCAGCTTTTAACAATTGATCTAGTGTATAGTATTTGGCTTAGAAAAAACGTATTTTGGTAAATAATGTGACCTTAAAAGTCTGTATACAGGACAAACTAAAACAGCATGGTGTTCGTATTCAACAACGATCATATTTCAAAAAAGAAATAATTCTAATTCTCTTGGAGTATTAGTATATCTACCAACTTCGATATCTAATTGTAATGTCCAACTAAGTAGTTTTGTAAGTCATCGAACATCACAAAAGAAATGTAAGTAATTTTCATGACAAAAAGATGTCTTCATTCTTCTACACATACAAAGTTTTGACATAAAAATGCAGACCACTCTTGTAAAAATTGATCAGTAATACTTTTTCTTAATAACATCAAAAACTACATTAGTTAAATCCTGTGGAATAAAATTTTAAAAAAAAATCCGGCCAATAGTATCAGAGGTACCAGGTTTATAATTTAGTACGTCAGACGCGCGTTTCGTCTACATAAGACTCATCAGTGACTTTCATATCAAAATATTTATAAAGCCAAACAAGTACAAAGTTGAAGAGCATTGAGGATCCACAATTCCAAAAACGTCTAAGGTAATCTATTCCTGGGATAAGAAAATCTTTAGTTTTTCGAAAAATTTTGTAAACAGGAAATTTATAAAAATTACCATATTATTGCTATTCATGTCAACACCATATGTTGTATGTGTTGGTGTGGCTTCATATTTAGATTAGTGTGTGGAATATTCCTGTTGTTCCTCCATTGATACGTTGAGAGTACATAGAATGGTTATATTGATTAAATTGTGACGGATTCATAGTTATAAATGAGTTCAGGTTGTCTTGCAAATGACATCTGTTTAAAGTATGGGACGATTTGTTTACATTTGAATTGTCACCTGTGTTTACATTTGTTGAATCAGTTTTACTCCTCTTTTACTTTTCTTTTTTATCCAAACTTACTACCGAAGAATTATTATCACTACTGTTACTGGTATTAGTCCTTTTTATGCCTTTTTGGGGCATCTTTGGCATAAAAATCACAATAAAAATCACATTTTCATTTCTCATATCAAAAACACTACTGTCCACCATTGAGTCACATGATTCCTCAGTACATTTATAATAAGTTTGTATGTTTGTATCATGAACCTAAAAAAAGTGTTTTTTTTTCTTTTAGTAATACGTATTCCTGACCGTAAGTTATGTCGCTTCGGTCAAATCCAAGTAAATCGAGGCTGCACAGCAATAAACCTAGACAATGTAGTCACTCACGTCCACGCTCCAACATTCAGATGGATGACTTTGCTACGCCAGAAACAACATTATGTAAGTTTTTACAATACTGTAGAACTAGTACAAAAAAATGAAAAGAAATTACCTTTTGACTTTATGGGTTGAGTTAAGGAACAGAATTCATATAAGAAATTATTATGAATATTTTGAAAGCAGTTCTGTTGTTTCGTTTATCTTTGTGGCATATCGTCGCTGGGCGTCCAAAATAATGTAAATTACAAATTGTTCAAGAAAAAAATATCTCACAAACAGGATTTCAAAATTTTGACAAAATGCATGCTTCCAAAATGTCGTATGCAAATGGTATGTGAACTTGAACATTTTTATAAATAGCAGTGAAATAAAAACTTTGACATTTCTGGATTATCTAAGATCTTCAATTATTTACACAGAAATAAAGAAATATATAATTATTTTATTCCCAGAGCCATTATACAACGATTTTCAAGTTTTCATACAACATTTTGAAAGAAAACTTTACAAACAACTGACATTGGCAATTTTGTAATGTGTCTTATTTCAAACGTTTTGATTGGTCTAACTGTATAATATTTTGTAATACCAAAGATTTCCTCCCGCCCAGACCATTGGTGTCAAAAAGTATTTTTAGCCATAAAAGTCATATACGACATTTTTGAAGCCCAGCGACGATATGTAAAAAATCATAACAAAAACAAGTAATGTATGCATTGTAACTTTCTTAATGCATGAAACATACAGAAAACACCATGAAAAATCTTAAGCGGTTTATTTTTCTGAAATCAATTCTGATGCTCCGATAATCAAACACGATACATCAGTAACGAAGGCACTAGTATTGTTCTAGTGCCTGCAAGAAAAAAAAGGTATGGCGACAATTAAGGAACAGAAAACAAAACTATTTATCTGTTGAGTCGGGAAATATTACTGTTGATTACACCTTATATAAGAATGCAAGATTTTGATTGGTTTGTAGCAAGTGTGTTTTTCACATATTCGTACATTTTTTCTCATTTCAAACGAATTTGCTTGTTTTTCACCACTGCCGGTGAATATGCTATTCTATGGTATTTGCCATTTAGGATATTACTTTTTTACTCTCGCGAGCATTTTCCCGCCCAAATTTTTCGGATAATTATGACGTAACATAAAGAAATCGAGCTAACGCGTAATAGTACATGTTAATTCCTGCGGTTCTATGATACTTTCCACTTTTCATCAAAATTATGTATCAACGTGTTTATGAATTACAACTTGCAAGTAAAAAAAAGAAGGTTTATCTTCACCTGTACAGAGAGCTTCAAATCCAAATTTAAAGATTAAATAGATATATCATGTTATGGAGGAGTATTTGCGAAAAATACAAGTCTTGGGACAGAATTTTCCTCGCCTTTCGGCTAGCGACATTTCACAGTCTCTTGACTTGTATCTTTTTGCAAATAGCACTCCATAACATGATATATCTGTTCAATATGACTTTTTTTGTATGCTTAATTATAAGCAATGCATATGTTAAAAAATGATTTTTAATGTCATTATCATAACTCATATAATAGTTAATTTTTATAGCTGCCAAAAATTTAAAAGAACCGGACTCTGAGATATGTCCCAGTTCCTCAACGCATCCATTTTTCGTAGATATGATGGATCTGAACATGGACGACTCATTCCAAAAAGAGGTAAAATTTGTATGTGTTATAACTTCACTATTTGGTACTACTTACTTCAAATAGAAATGTGTATCTAAATAAAACTGACAGCAATCTAACCAAATTACAACTACAAGTAAATAATTTTGAAAACAGGAGCGTCTTCTCCAACGTAATCACCCCTGGCATTTAAAACAAAATTTTATTATTAAAGTAAACTGTAATCATAGGAATGTACATAATATGGTATATAAAGCATGAAGAGATAATTGATTGCAGATTAGGTAAATATCTATGGTAACGAATCGTAAGATACACTCACAGAAATAATTGGATATTTAGGTAATTTGTACTGTGTTATAACTCTAGGTTCTATTGACCGGAAAAGGTAACATTGGGCCAGCGAAAGCTGAATTACAAGTTCAGTCTATGTGGCCGTGTTGTTTGCAGCGTTAGACAGACGGTGATGTCTCGATATCCCAATAGTATGAGTTCGTATCCCGGCGGGGGAAGAACAAAAAAGTTTAAGTAATGTATGGTAACAAAATCGTTGACTCAATATTTTACTAGTAATACATAGAATACATTTGTGCGTTCATCGAAACAACAATTTATCTACAGATATGAGCATAGCAATCAAGTAAGGATATATATATACACAATCAGATGAGTTATAATAGATTTAAAGTTATAAGTTATAACGAGTATCAATTCCAATTGAAGTAATTTCTGATCCACCAAGGTTACATTATTTTCATTTAACAAGACAAGGATATGTTACATATTGGAAATGTAGATTTGAATCGCATGGAAGGTATAACTGACTTAGTTAAAGCCTTACGTTGAAATTTTAACATTTTTAAAACGCTAGCTTCTATACATTTAGTCATAGAGCGAAACATTGTTTTATGATTATATTCCAGGTAGCGGAAAAAACACAGATGTACTTTTTATGTAGACAGGAGGCAGAGGTCGAGGCTCTAATTGACAGAATTGTCAGAAAAGAAGGGGGGAGTAAAGATAAGGCCCTGTTGTATGTAGTTTCAAAAATCGACAATGAAAATAAGGTATTGGTATACATAATTCTTAAGTAACATACATAATTGGTTTTGTTGTTTTGAATTCAAACATGAAGTAATATCAATGTCAATGATCAGTTTGTTTATACTTGAAAATTCATAGCGTTCCCTTTGTGAACGCATGTACTGTGTCAATCACTTCAAGAGTACCTGATGTACCAAATAACAATATTGTATATGTGTGTGTTTTTACTAAGACCAATGATCAAGTAAACACATAAAGATGCATGGTTGTATTCCTGAAATTGCTTGACATTTCACAACAATATAATACTGTTACTTTAATTATTCATCCCTTTTCTATATATTGATTTTGTATTTACATTATATTATAGAGTCTGGTTATCATAGATCAAATGTGTTTGTTCAGTGTATGTCACTTGTTAATATGTCTTTGGATTTCAATTGATATTTCATAGTATGTTTTTCTATGTTGTGATGTTACTTATTGTTTAGATATGGGTGAAGGTTTGGTACCATTAAAACGTAAAAACCAGCTGCAATTGTTTGCACTGTCCTAAGTCAGGAATCTGAGAATCAACAGTTGGCGTATGTTGATGTGATTCATAAGGGATTCTCGTTTCTCGTTTTTCATATAGATTAGACCGTTGGTTTTCCCGTTTGAATGGTTTTACACTAGTATATCTTTGGGGCCCTTTATATCTTGCTGTTTGGTGTGAGCCAATACTCAGACCGTACTTTGACCTATAATGGTTTACTTTTATAAATTGCGAAATGCAAATGGGAGGGGGGAGGTGTATAGTTTGAAAGTATATATTAGAGGCGTGATTTCATTTAAATTTTCTAGCGTTTCAGAACTTTTTATGCCCTACTTAGGGGCAATATGTTTTGCAGTCTGTGTGTCCATTTGTCCGCTGATTCGTCCGTCCGTCCTTCCCTCTTCCGTCCGTCTAACCCGCCTCAGGTGTTAGTTTTGGTCAAGTTTGTTTTTAAGAAGTTGAGGTATAATCAACTTGAACAAAGTGCACATGTTATCTATGATTGATAAACTCTTTCCAATAGTCAATTTGCCAATTACCGATTTGATTCTGATATTATACACTTTTTAAACAAATTACTTCCCTTTGTCAATCGTAGACTGGTTCTATCCCGGACAAAATTGGCTATTGCCAATACAAAGCATGATGAATTGAAAGTGATGTATCGGCGGTTTAACTAATTTATCATGAAAAATAATTCCTGAGGTCAAAAGTATTTAGCTTAACAACAAATAAATGTAATTAAAAGATTTGAAAACCTTCAAGATTACTCACATTACGCGCAGGTAAATTTGCTCTTTCTGCTAGCTCTCCATTGTAAACAAAAAATAATGTCCACCATAAGGGAGACAACTAAAAAGAGATCTCTAATTACAGGGTCAATAACGGGAATTGGCAAATGGACTATTGTAATGCCAAATTAGATTGTGATCCAAATTTGTAGGTCCACTGAACATAGAAAGTGCGAGTGAGGCATCCGTGTACCATATTCACATTCTTGTTTTTATTTATATTTGTATTTATACATTTGACAGCTTTCGCGTAGACCTTTTTAAGGAACAAAAATGTATATATTGTATTATTACGTAATTCCCGAGAGTATTTTATTATTTTCTCTTTATTTTTAGCCATGGCATTGTCAGTTTATTTTCTTTCAATGAGTTTGACTTTCCCTCTGGTATCTTTCGTGCCACCTCTAGTATGGAAAAACATTAATTGTAGTCCTAAAGCTAAGTTTGTATCTTGTATCGGGAACTTATTCTTAGATATTTTTCGGACTTGACAAAGTTTGTTTTCAAGCAGGTTTAATCTATATGATACAAGAATAAATTGTTGTTTCAGAAGCTGTGATCGTACGTTTTTATATTGCAATTTAGTCGGCACTGCATCTTTTTGACATATTACTACTTACAAGGACGGTTTTCTTATAAAGGTACAAATGAGGAGCGAAAGATACCAGAGGGACAGTAAAATTCATTAATCAAAAATAATCTGACAACGCCATGGCTAAAAAATAAAAAGACACACAGAAATATAACGCGCGGGATAAATTTCGAATATCATGGCCCATGCCATGTGTAAATTTACATCAATTCTATGGCTTCAATGAATTATTTCTTAAACAAACAACAACCATACATAAACACATATAAAAATATAAAATATAACATGTGTTGTAATGTCGATAGATTTTTAAAATGTCTATTGACACTTAATAAGGTAATATATAGTATACATTAGACATGATGTTGCCATTCAGGGATCCCAAAAAACAATAGCAGATAGTTTTTGTGTAACAAATATATTCTTGTTTTGCAATATAAATTCTCTTTCATTTACACATAGCTTTGTTCTATAAATATTAATGTTGTCAAGTTTTCTTTTTTTGTTCTTTTTCTTATAATTTATTAATTTAATGATATTCATGTTTAATAGAATTATTAAGTGTGTTTTATCAATTCGATCCCATGCATCGTTCGTATTTTGGGGAAGTCTTAATTATATATGTACAGTATACCCAAAAGCTTTCTTGTAGTACGTTAGGTCATTATTGTTTAATAAAATAAAAATCCATGTGTGTCTATGATTCTGTACAGTATTCTTTATTTTGACGAACTATATTTTGAGCTTTTTGTGTGTAAAACTACATGTGATGCCCTTTTATCTAATTCGAATTGTTATTTAAACTTAATGACCATTTACAGTTTAATATAATTCTTTTTCTTCCAAAACATAAAACACCATATTTATCTTTCAAGTCGTTGTTTGATAAACAAAAGTTTTTGTATTATTAAGAATAATTCGTCTTAACAAGATAGTATAAAGAGATGATATCCTAGAAAGATTTTATTTTTATTTATTGTTGATATTATTCCATTATATACATGCAGAACCATTGTGTTGTGAATTGCAAAATAATGAGATACTGATTTTGGGATTATCCCTTTTTGTTGGGATTAACATGCACACGTCTTTGATTTAAAAAAAAATATAACATATAGCAGCTCCTCGGGATTGAGGGACATTTACAAGGTTTCAAATAAATCTTACCAATCAACAGACACTATGAGAGTCAGTAATATCTTCCAATCAGGTAGTAAGAAAACATTCAGCCCAACACTGCACATTAGTCAACTTATGAATTTATATCAACAACAACAAATGCAATAAAAAAATTACAAAAATTCTGAGCTTCAAGGAAATTTAAAAGGAGAACACGCTTATCAAAATCCCAAACACACCAAACGAATGGAAACAGCTGTAATATTCTTGACTGGAAAATTGGGTATTAAACCTGCTAGCTAGATTCTCGTTAGATTCATGAGTTTGACTGTCCCTTTGGTATCTTTCGTCCCTCTTTTGTATGACAATTGCATAAAAATCCATTAGATTGACAACAATGTGTGTATAAAACAAACAGACACAATAGGAAAATAGAGGTACAGAAGTCAACATAGTGATATAAAGCACTATACAAACATAAATATGTTTACAAAGAAAAACAAAATGTAGTATAGACAAAAGACTTTAGCAAAAATTAAAGAAAAATATACATATACGACCTTGAACACAGTATAAGAATGGCGAGATGTTAAATTACCGAGCCACGCTAAAAGAATATCACCAAAAAAATTACATATGTAGACATGTGATGATTCACGGCATTTCTGTGCAAAATGTTGCCCCTAATATGTAACAATTACTTAAAAAAAGCAGGTGCAGTATATTCTCAAAACAACACATAGAGGGCAACCTTCAGAATGTTTTAAAACAATATTCCTGTAAAAGCTCAGCTAGCCCATCAAATTAAGCAACATATTTTGCAATTAAGTGATTCCTGTAAAAGCTCAGCTAGCCCATAAAATTAAGCAACATATTTTGCAATTAAGTGAAACTAGTATGGCTCAAGTGTTATGTGTATCAAATTTCATGATATCTAGTGAGATTTACTTCCGGAAAGAATAAAGGAGTGGTAAATTAACTTTCAGCATACTAAATGGTCATTTCAAATGCTAAAATATTGTTTGTAATAGCACTTTCATTATTCCACCATTAATATTTAAAGTCTGTATTGCACATGTTTCCATTAGGTTCAACTTTTGGTAAATACATTACTTCATAGAGGTGCTAACCCATCTGCAAGTAACACAGAGCTGAAAACATCTCTTCATTTTGCTGTTAGCAAGAATTACAGAGGTGTTTGTAATAAATTGTTAGAACACGGTGCTTATCCCAACGCCCGAGACAAAAATAAGGAAATGCCTTACTCGGTGGCATATGAAAAAGGAAACGACACCATATCATCTACATTGATATCGTATATGTCAAATATAGAGTAAGTATAAACGTATATTATGAGAGTTGATACAATAAACATTAATGTGAATGAATAACATTTTCATATGCAGCAAGTGTTTATCAATAATGTGTTCAACATGAAATAGAAATATTAGGATTTTATTTCTTATATATGCATAATAGTTGGTTTTAATAGATTAGATATGAATATATACAACAGTTACTTTAGTTTACCGATGTCGAAATTTTATCAATAGATTAAGAAGACAAATTAGAGATAACAAATAAAAAACGTAGGAAAACGTCCTACTAAATAAATCGAATGTTTCTACACGTTAAATTTCTCCTTCTAGAATCCGAGTAAATTAAACCAAAAATTGAGATGACTTGAAAAGATAGTTAAATTAATGTAAAATTTCAAAAATCCGATTGCGATGACTGCAAAACAATACAAGAAATTAATCATATTTTTTTTGTAAATGAGGTAAAATGTACATTGCTTTGACAGTTCAATAGATCAAGGTGACACGCCATGTCATGTTCTATTTGTGAAGAAATGGAATATTCGTTTTGGGGCAAAAATATGAGTGTAAAAAACGTTGATCTGCAAAAATATTGATTGTTTGGATTTCTGGAGTTCTATGAAAAGTTTTTAATCTTATATTCATATCTTTAAATTGACAAATATTAAACAAATTATTTCTGATTGAAAATTAGACTGTACAACAACTTCAGTTTTCAACTGGTCTTTATTCAGCAACTCACTTATTTACTATGTGCGTAAGGGCTTTAGTAAGATATATATGTCACAAATAATTCAGTATTGTACATGTAAATGACAGTTGTCGGTTTTGTCATTGTAAATAAACTCATCATAGATACAAGGACTAAATTTCGTACATAGGCCAGACGCGCGTTTCGTCTACAAAAGACTCATCAGTGACGCTTGAATCCAAAAAAATTAAAAAGGCCAAATAAAGTCTGAAGTTGAAGAGCATTGTTTTCTAACAACTCTTGAACGTTTTATATCTCGCTCACATAATTTTAAACCATTTCGATAAATTTCTTATTTGATTCACTCTAGAATAATGACATATAATATTCAACAAATTGTCCTTTTTTACGGAAGCCGATAAGGGCCATCCAAAAAAAAAAATTTTATGTCGTAATTACCACATGTCGTAATTTCAACATAACATGTCGTTATTACGACATCGCTATGTCGTTATTTCGACATAACATGTCGTTATAACGACATCGCTACGTCGTAATTTCGACATAAAATTTTTTTTTTGAATGGCTTCCGTATGATTGCCAAGAGACTAAATGACACAGAAATTAACAAATATAGGTCATCATAATGCCCCAATAATTAGAAAAGCCCCCGCATAGTCAGCTATAAAAGAGGGACGAAAGATACCAGAGGGATAGTCCCCGAAATGCTGTGTGGCAGACAGTGTTATTTATAAATTACTAGCTCCCTTGGTAAAACTCATTTCATATTTAATGTATTTCATTGCTAAATAATTTACATGAAGCTTAATAAGTATATATTTGTTAATTGCATAGCTTTTGCTATTTGAATCCTTTGGTTAAAGATATTTATTTATATTGTAAAGTTTAATATTTGCATCGTTGCAAAATCTTTTGTTACCTTCTTTGGTTTCCTTCTGTGAGAAACTTATATATTTTATTGATCCCATTAAAGATTATTAAATTACCGATGTATCGTGGAAGGGTTATTATGTCAGTCATCAAAGACGATATAAACTTCTATTTATCAAAAGTATAATATGTGGAATTATATGTGGATTGACATGCAGTCCTACCAAGGCAAGCCAAGCTTTCCACCTAATATTAAATAAACACCTAAATAAGCGCAAACTACATGGCGTCTTGTAATAAGGGTGAATTGAAGTATTGATTGCTATATTTCTACTTTCAAACGTTGGTCACGATGTTCCTACAACACCATGTTACACTTAAAATGCGGGGCGTCGAAGAGGGTTTTTGACTTCGATTAATTTTTGCAAGTTTTATTCGGTTTTTTATATGTTGGTTGATTCTGGTTCTTTTTGTTTTGTGATGTTATTTTATCATGAGTTACCTCAAGTTGTGAAAATGGATTTAATAATGTTTACCCTTAAATTATTTTAACTAAAAATACAGAACTGTCGCAAGTAATGTAGGAAGGAAAGACGGGATGGAAGTACATGTATACGGTTTTCCATAAACATTTTCTTTTAGATGTACCAAACTTTTATCATAGGATGTTTAACTTTCAAGGTGCATATTATCTGTCATTGTAAAATTCCTATATCTTTATTAATCTCCAATACAAATATATCTGACACTGCAAGTATATCAAACATTTTTACCTTTGGTTAAATTTGAATACAATTGTATTTTCCCTGGCACACAAGTTGTCGAAATACTTCTCTTCAATTACTTGAACCTTGGCTTGAGAATTATTTCCCAAGTCATCTATAGTGTTAACGTCTGATATACATTTTAAAATAAAGTAATCTACTCCTGGATCGTCCGTGAAAACGGCTAATATAATCCCGGGTTTTTATTAATTCGATGAAACAGTTTTCGTCGCTGTTTGGGATTCGTCTTTCAATTACCTCCATTTCATGCACAAGTTTGTATTGACGAAAAGTTCCAGCTTCGCTAGTACAGGAATTACTTTCATCACGACAGTTATAACATGAATAGCAGGACAAATCGCGAAGTAAAACATTCCGTGAACTGGTATTAAGACTTTTAATATTGGTGATTGCACCTTACTGAAGTGACGACTTTAAAAAGTCTATTTCGGAGTACTTCCGTAACATAAATTTCAATTCGTATTTTACATTTGGAGGACTGTCTTGATGTCTCCAATGTGTCTTTACAAAAGTTGTACGAAGTTCATGTAATGAGATTTTTCCCCATTTCCCCATTCTTTTGAATAAATCGTTAAAAGCTATTAACGATTAATAAAAATTGCAAAATTAAACCTGTGTCGAACCTATGTCCCCGGCCGGAGTCTATAGCAACATGCACTATTCTTTTTTTCGGAAGCAATCATCAACCTCTTTTTCCAAATTTCATAACACTATTTGTTGTAATTATCATGAACATTTAATTGAAACTTTAGCACATGTAACGTCGGAAATTAGCGTCTTTCGGATTTTAGACGTTTTCAGACGTTTGGACAAATTGGCTACCGTTTTGTAATGTGTGGAATCATTTTATTCCTTTAAGACCCAAATATGTAGTTTTAAAATAAGAAAAAAATATTGTCATTTTTTAATATTCGTGGATCGAACTTTTGTTTTGATCAATTATAAAAAATACGCGTTAACTGCTTTGAAAAATGAAATATCAACTTGAACAAACTGCCTACCGTTTGAAAAACGACTGTGTAGAGAAGATTTTATTGAATCAGCAATATTTGAACTCACGAACAATGAGGCAAATATTTGTACTTTTGTTAGATAGTATTATTGTCTACTCTTTTTATTCGTTTTCTGCGATATCTATTTATAAAATTCACATTCAGTCGTTGAGTTAACGAAATACGTCGTCGGACATTTATCTTATTCCAGCTTAATATGCAGCCACCGAGTCAAATGAAATTTAACAAAATAACTGCTTTAACGCCATGAAGAACCGACACATATCGCTGTTCCTGCCAAGAAAAAAAAGATCAGAGAATAAGAAATAGGATCACTTAACATAAGAGTTAAAACAGTTTTTCATAAATGTAACGTTGGACATCCGTTTTTTTTTCACATAGCTTTGTTATTTTAATCCTCAAATAAACTAGGTATTACTTACTATATGATCAAGAGCTGTAAACACATAATTTAAAACATACATTGATTTTGTTTTAATATTGGTTTGTGTTTTCTAATATTTTTATTTTGTTTTGCGGATGAAATTTCAAATATTCTGTTTTAAATCCTAGGAGTTGTAGGAACATCGTGCCCACCGTTTGAAAGTAGGCATAGAGCAATCAATACTTTACAAGACGCCATGTAATTTTGCGCTTATTTAAGGAGGTAGACCTAGGTTAAGGGAAATAACTCTTAAAATCATCAGTATGTTTGTGTCAGCCATTTTCATAAATTTGTTCTAAGCTTCTTGGATACATAGATTATTTTCAATCTGTTTCAGGTAAATGCTTAAAATTCATTGAGGAAACTTGACTTTTACAAACACATAACTGATGTAAAGAGTTATCTCCCTGGACCAAGGTCTACCTCCTTAGAGGGAGGTGGAAAGCTTGGCTTGCCTTGGTAGGACAGAATGTTAGTCCTCATATAGTTCCACGTATAATTCTTCCAACAAATAGCAGTTTTATTGACCGTGACAAGCTCTTCCACGATCGGTACTTTATTAAACTTCAATGGGATCTATAAAATATATAAGTTTCTAACAGAAGGTAACCAAAGAAGGTAACAAAAGATTTTGCAACGATGCAAATATTAAACTTTACAATATAAATAAATATCTTTAACCAATGAATTCAAATAGCAAAATCTATGCAATTAACAAATATATACTTATTAAGCTTCATGTATATTATTTAACAATGAAATACATTAAATATGAAATTTGGAGTTTTACCAAGGGAGCTAATAATTAATAAATTATTAACACTGTCTGCCACACAGCATTTCGGGGACTCTCCCTCTGGTATCTTTCGTCCCTATTTTATAGCTGACTATGTGGGGCTTTTCTAATTATTGGGGGCATTATGATGACCTATAGTTGTTAATTTCTGTGTCATTTAGTCTCTTGGCAATCATAATACATATTCTTTTAAATATATAGCGATGTCGTTATTACGACATAGCTATGTCGTTACAACGACATAGTGATCTCGTTATAACGACATAGTGATGTCGTAATAACGACATGTTTTTCGAAATTACGACATAGCGATGTCGTTATAACGACATGTTATGTCAAAATAACGACATAGCGTTGTCGTAATAACGACATGTTATGTCGAAATTACGACATAGCTATGTCGTAATTACGACATAATTTTTTTTTTGAATGGCCCTTATCGGCTTCCAGACTTTTTCATGTCCAGTTGATGAAAGATAATTTGTCACCTACTGAAGAAAAACACACCAACAATGTTTACCTTTATTAAATAAAAACAAGTACAACGTATGAAAACTACAAAATAGCGAATTATAGATTGATTATATAATTAGTTCTGCTAAACCATGAGATTTTACATTTGTCTTTTATACAACAATCACTCGATACCGCTAGTGGTGAGACTATAGATATCAGTTCATGATGGTGTCATCAGCTCAGTAGTCAGCACTTCAGTACTGAACTGGTTTAAAACAAATAGATTATTTCTTACATTATCCGTTCATGAATGAATTAATTATTACAAAACTATGGTTTCAACTCCCTCAGGTAAAATCAACCTTAGTAGGATTTTTCATATATTTAATGTCGATTTTGGTCATAAAGCGATTCAACTGTTTCGGTTCTTATATAAATTCTATTTCAAGTACTCGGGTTTGAACGTTCCTGATTAATGTGAATCAAGAATAGGATTCAGACGCAGAACAGTTTTATAGTGGTATCTATATTTTTTTGCATGATTTTTAATATTTAATAGTGTTCGACGACTGTATACCACAGATGGTTCCTGTCCGTCAGAATTTAGTTTCCATCACCTTATCGATAAAGATATGAAGGTAGTGTAATTTTTATTTGGAAGAAGTATGCCATTGAAACATCTTTCTTGTAGGTATTTTACTAAAAATCATCTCGTTTTAATAGCCATATACATTAAAGTCATTCGTACATTACAGCTTGTGTTCATTCATTTCAATCTATATATACATGTATCATTGTTATGAGAATTTCATTGCTGATGGAAAAAATGAGATTACAAGAAATACAATCAGTTCTAAAGAGATTAATCGAAAAACAAAAAAATCTTTTTTTTTTTGCAATGACAGTTCTTTTCAAATTATAAGAGCTCGAGATTTATATTTTTCATCGTTTTAGACCCAAAAGGAACAAATATAGTAATGAACAGTACTAACAACGCTCATCATTTTAGCTATTGCCAGGACTATAATTTCAAGCCAAGTAAATCAGTTCACAAACAATCTAATAAAAAAATATATTAATGATATAAGTCATTTCAATATAACTTATGACCAATTGTTATCGTAAGAATTGTTTTAAAAAACTTTCCTTTTAAAATCTTCGTTATGGTTATTTTTTTTATCTTATACTTGATATTTTTACCGCATGTTAACCATCTTATATTTATATATATATATATGTTTTCCAGAGTCCCTGAATTTAATCAATAGTGTAATTTTAATATTCAAAGATTATCTCGCCTTTTTTCTTTTCTTTTACTGTTTCCCCCTCAAATTATAGATAGAACTACTTTACTTCCAGAAAACTATTTTAGCAGTATTAGATTGTTTGATTGAAGAACAAAGTCCAAGTGGTCATATGACTGTATATTATCATATCTTAGAATCAGACGAAGAAGGGCGAACACCTATACAAGATGGCTTCAATGGAGATTCAAAAACACCTTTACAGAGGATAGCTAAAAGTGGTAACAAGGTATATAAAATGTTATAAAATATCATTCAAAGAGGAAACCTTGTATTTTAACAATCTGTCTGTTGTAAGGACCTGATATGGTCACAGTTTTTGTTTGATTGAAGTTAATGGTCATCTTTATAAATCTGTGAAAATTTTGAAGGGTTTCAATTTTCACATTTCTTTTTTACATTTCTTATCGCTACCTCATTATTAACGATACTGTGTGGATTAAGGAATGTTTGTTTTATGCATAAACCGTATTGATGCTGTATGTTTTCTCAAAACATTTCCCAGAACATAGTTTTATAAACAAAACTTTAAAATGCAGTTTTTAACCAATAAAATGTTAAAAGCACCATAACCTTCTTTATTTATTTAGTTATGTAAACATCAGATAGCGTAAAGGACAATACTTCAAAATAAAAATTTAAACTAGCATATTGGATCAAGTATCACGCCAGAAGCAATAGTACACTACAGTCAAATTTGACCGCAAATTTAATATGGGGATAGTTTTGTTTTTCATAACCTACTTGTTGGTTCTGTTTTTTTCTCTTGCAATTATTGCTCTTTTCATAGCATTCTCAACGTTGTGCATTGTACTCTGGTTTTATACTCATAACTTCCGTGCTCCAACCTTTCAACGCATCACAGACTTAAAAGGTAGACAACTGTCCACAAGGGATCAACTGACACAAAATTTAATAAATATAGGTCACAGTGTGACTTTCAACAATAAGTACAACACATACCGCAAAGTCAGCTCTAAAGACCGCCTAAATGACAAATGTAAAACAATTCGAACAAAAAACGGCCTGATTTTTTTTTACAAAAAAAGGATTAAAAACTGTTCTGATATACAGAAACAAACGTCAAGCACTTAATTAAAGGCTCCTGATTTCGGACATGCACATTCAGAATGTGAAGGTATTAACTAGTTTCATGACTTTCCTACTTTGAAAGTGGTGAAACAGAGGGGCGAAAGACACTAAAGGAACATTCAAAGACATATGTCGAAAATAAACAGAGAACGCCATGGCTTAAGGAGTGTACTTATTGAGGTTTTGGAATTTGTGTCAAATGTTCGGACTCCTTGGTGTTTTTCCATACAAAATATTTTGCCCAATAACACCCATTTATTTTTTCATATAAGACTTAATAGCTCATGAAAGGTCATTTACCAAAATTTTAGAAGATTCTTAATTTTCTTTCTTTTGTTTTGAGACCTAATAATACCAATGTAAATACAAGGTAAAAGTCCGAGTCCGCCTTTCCCCGCCATATTTTAAATCTCAAATATCTCGAAAAGGAGGTCCATGACCTATCAATATTTTTAGCTTATGTTTATCCTTAATTGATGCTCTACCAGCTTATAGTATCAATTTTAACTTCTAATTTTTACCTAGCCTCACCTATGTACATCCTTAAAAAAAGAAAAAAAGACCAAACACAACATATAAAACTAATAACTGAGCAACACGAATCCCACTAAAAACTGGTGTAACAGTACAACATCAGAACGAACTATAGAAAAATCAAACCTGATCTCCAGATTTTTTTTAAATCAGCTTTTAATTGACATCTCTTGTAGTTATTTAACAACTTAGTATTATGTTAGATTGACTTGACCTTGTTGTGATTGTATGGAAATTGAGTTTCTTAAGAAATCGATGAACTTTGACTGCAGTTCAAAGTAAAATCTCTTAATTCATAATCGAAAGAGAGGAAAAATCTTTATTAATCAAGTAACTTTGTCAAAAAGAATGTTTTTTCACCTTGAGATCGTTGTCAATAGCCAGTATAAAATTAGTAGAAGCAGTATTATTATAATTGAGCTGCGTCGGATCGAAATCGACCTTATGCAAACGAAAATCAATACCTCTGTTAACCTATTTTGGGTTAAAATCATTTCTACGGAAAGTCTGTAATTGTTCAAAAGTAGGTTTTCATAAGAAGACAACCCTTTTAAACAGACCAAAATGCAGCTTTTATATCTTAGTTATTCTAAAATCGATCAAAGTCTTAGATATGTATATGTGTACATGCACTTGCATAAGGTCGATTTCTATCCGACGCAGCTCATATGTGATTACTGCTTCCAATGGTTCAGAGTTTAAAAGATGGATGAGAAATGATTTTAACTTTCAGATTCTTGTCATTGCTTTTTGCCAAGGTTTAAACGTTCCAAATACGCTCATGTGATTCAAACTTGCGGAGTTTCCGATCCTTCTAAAATGTTTTGTTGCAACAAAATGTTCGAGCGTCTGAATAGTCGAGCGACTGCATTTTAGAATGCGTACAAACACCAGAAACTAAGGGACAACAGTTCGATGATTATTTGTCGTAATTAAATGTCAGCTTAGAAGCTCCCTCCCTCTTAATTGGTAACAATTCTGATAACTGATATACCTTTTGTAGCATGAACGACGATAAACTGCCTGCTAACTTTCAGGTGAAGTTTTTTGTCATATAACATGCATTATGCAATGTATAAAGTTTTACGACTTTCGTCTTTACTTTGGACTTGAAGGAGCAAGTTTTAATGGACTTGACGAATTGTACATTCTATACGGAAAGTCCCTAAGCAAATGGCAAAACGTAAAGCTAAAACACATCAAACGAATGGATAACAATTGCCATATTTCTGACTTGGTATAGTCATTTTTTTATGTAGAACGTGGTAGTTTTACCTGGTTTTATAGCTAGCTAAACCTCTTACGTGCTTGACAGTTCCATAAAATTCCATTATATTGACAACAATGTGTGAACAAAACTAAAAGTTTGGTTACATTTTCTGACATCAGACTCGGACTTCTCTTGAACTGAATTTTAATGTACGTATTGTTATGCGTTTACTTTTCTGCATTGGTTAGAGGTATAGGGGAGGGTTGAGATCTCACAAACATGTTTAACCCCGCCGCATTTTTGCGCCTGTCCTAAGTCAGGAGTCTCTGGCCTTTGTTAGTCTTGTATTATTTTAATTTTTAGTTTTTTGTGTACAATTTGGAGTTTAGTATGGTGTTCATTATCACTGAACCAGTATATATTTGTTTAGGGGCCAGCTGAAGGACGCCTCCGGGTGCGAGAATTTATTTCTCGTTGCGTTGATGATTTGCTGCTGACCTTCTGCTGTTGTCTGCTCTATGGTCGGGTTGTTGTCTCTTTGGCACATTTCCCATTTCCATTCTCAATTTTATTATAATTAGTAAATATGTCAAACAGCAGTCAACATGAGGTTATAATCCGAATAATGTTTAAAAAATATATATATATATATATCAATTTATCAATTAAGGAAGAAAAACGACATTTTACACTAACAAATTCCGTTGGAAGATGGTCATGATTCAATTTGACTTCAATTTTTAAAACAGAAAAAAAATATTATAAAACTGGGCTTTTGTTTCCTATAACAGAATAAATACTAAAGTAGTACTATAGCAAATTAATATAGAATATAAACATAAATAAACAAGCTTTGTATATATAGTAATGTACTTGATCTTAAATACTCGTATCTAATAGCGAAAAAAACAGAAATTTATATATCAGTTGAGTGCAAATTATTAACCTTAAGGTTACATGATAAACAAAATGTGATGAAACGGAAGTGATAAAGTTCCGTGATGAAATTGTAATATTTTGCTTTATTCATTTACGGCTTTTTGACATTGAGGTTCTGAAATTTTTATCAGTGACAAGTTTTATGAAATACTATATGCTTAATTTATCATTATCGACTTTTGAACACCGGTATACTACTGTTGCTTTTATTTTACTACTACTATGAAGAAGAAACTAAAGTTTATGTCTGAATCAGCAATAAAAAGACTAGGTTTTATACAGATCATTTTTTTTTTTTACTTATTTTATAGATTAGAAGAAAAAAGGATACTGAATAAAGTATTTTGACATATGATGGAAAATAATTTAAATGAAATGCAATCAAATATATGTAAATTTTCATTTTGAAAAATGTTGGTTGCACACTTTCTAATATACTACTAGTCATTAAAACATTATTAGTATTTTTAAAATGATGATAAGAATTTCTCACTGTAGGCTGGAAAATAAAGAAAATATATTTGTCTCTAAGTTGAGACCATTTTAGTAACGAGGAGATTCAACTAGAAATTTAGACTTCATTGACATATTCTGTCAATGTGGGATTCTTGACTTATTTCGTGTTTATAGTTGTAACATTTTGAATTTTGCTAGATAAGATAATTTCTAGAAATATTTTATCATATTAGGTAAATAAAGAGGAACACATTGGTGTGAAATCAAAAGCTTAAATTTGTTTCTGAAAAACTTGTCTCATGTTTTGTCAATACTTTGGACAGCATACCAGGTCAGAAGCTGGACAAACATATATACTACTTTTGGGTCTAATTAAAATATAGACGACATGTATTAATTGGATATTGACACTCGTTAGTTGAAAACAAACTGATAACACCATTGCCAAAACGAATACATATAAACTAGAGAAAATTATTAAATGCTGAAAAAGTTACGTGTTGTAACCGAATTATCCATTTAATTAACCGTTATTTTTTCAGACTTTAGTTTACCATGACATTGTCAGGTTGCTTATAAGGAGAAAATGGAAGGAATATGCAAGGAGAAGATTTCTGTAAGTAACACACTCTTCATGGAGCACACATATATTTTGATGTTTATTATTCATCGAGCTTGTTACATTGATTTCATTTTTAATTTCAAGATGTATGTTAAAGTTAAGATAAAAAAAAATCTGCTATTTCATCTATATCAAATCACAAGATATTTTGTTTATTATACTTAGTTTTGATAAACCAGAAAAACAGACATGATCAGAAAGAACAAACAAAAACATCATTGAAACACAAATCCGTTTCGATATTATTATCGCGGTTAGAAAATACATAATATAACACAATTTCAAACTAAATCCCAATTCTATATTCTTGTCAATAAATCAAATTTCTTTTATTTGTAGAAATGTATCTGTCATAAAATAAACGTCACTAAAATACGCCAAATTGTGTGGTTTTGATCCATTCATGTGACGCATTTATACTTCGTTTGTGGTGTCCTGATGTGCTGTTGTAAATACATTGGAGGTGTTCGATGTTATTCTGGGGTTAACATGCTTTATGTACTATTAAAATGTTTCTTATCGTATTTCTTTGTACTGATTGTTCATGCGTTTGTTTGAACTGTGTTTCTGTCACATAGTGTTTTAGTTTAATAGTATTCTAAACATTGCAACATAAGCGGGCGGGTTGGCTAGCTATAAAATGTCTTTTACCAAATCAGGTAAACGGCAGTTGTTACCAAATAGTCGGTTTCAATGTATGTTTGTGTTTCTTCTTTATTGCATTTCAGTGTTTCTTTTGTTCCGTTGTTTTCTCCTATACTTTATGTGTTTCCCTTGGTTTTTTTTACCCCGATTTGTTTTCGTTTAATCGATTTAAGACTATTGAACAGCGGTATATTACTATTGCCTTAATTTATAACTGACCAATCATACCAGGCTTATAATAGGCGTGATTCTTCTACACAAGCTCCTTCAGTTGCGGTGAAATAAATAGAAGAAAGATCACAAATGTAACAGAACTATAATGTTTATAGATTTAATAACTTTTGTTCATTATACATTGACAGTGTTAAAAATAAAAAAAGAGGGTCGAAAGATACTAGAAGGACATTCAAACTCATAGATCGAATACAAACTGACAAGGTCATAGCTAATAAACAAAAAGACAAACAGACAAACAATAGTACACAAGAAAACGAAAGACTAATCAACACGAATTAACCCGACCAAAACCGGGGTGATCTCAAGTGCTCCGGAAGGGTAAGAAGATTCTGCCGACATATGGCACCGTCGTGTTGCTCATGTTATTAGAAACCCTGTAAATAGTCGAATTCGTTAGATCACATTCGTGAAAAAGAAACCGGATTGTAGTTACGACATAGGAACATATTCGATATCGTCTGTGAAACGGATATTCCATGTCGGTCAACAAAGATATAAATAATGTTATCAAATATGTATGTTCATTAACACTTCCTCGAATCAAGAAATCTTGCATTTTTTTTTTTTTTCATCAAACCAGGCTTGTAACTTTAAGATAACAAATATAACAGAACACAACGTGTATACAGATACAGACTGTTCATTATGTCCTGCATAAATTGAAAATGTGTCTGTATGAAATCATAGTTACACATCCTATAAAAACGTTACTAATATGTTGTTGAACAATATACATTTGTTTAGAAACTCGACTTGTTCTGAAATTAAAACATCATTCGAAATGTCAGTTTTACAATTTTATAATGAAAATTGCGAATGTACAATGAAAAAAGTGACATAAGAATAAAAAGTTATAGAATTATCAATCTTATGTCATACTACAATGAAAAGAGAAATATATGCTTCTTGAATGACATTTAAAACATAGATATGTTCTTTTGAAAGGGAGGCGAAAGACAAAAAAGGGAGTGATCAAGTGTATAATAAAAAAAATTACAGCACCATGGCAAAAATACGAAAAGACCAAGCAATAAAAACAGGTCAAACCTGGTGATTAGTATAATTGGGAAAGGTTATTTTCAAAGAAAATAGGACAGGAGTGTATTTACGACAATTTGGACATATCTGTCGTTCTCTGAAGAAAATTGTGCAGACTGGACTGATAATGGGCTAGCATAGCGCGAATTGAATGGATATCAAAATATGTTTTCAATGACTACACAACCAGTCGCGTTTCTTTTTAAGTACCTACGGTTTTCTCGTGTTTTGTTTCTGAACATGATTTGTCTCTTTTTAAATGATTTACAATATTTATGCATCCCAAAACTACTATTGCTAAAATATGTTATAATATGTATTTTAAATATATGATATTCTTTATGTCTTTACTCTATACCTCGTGCAATTCAAAAGGCAGTATTTAAGAGAAAAACATTCTTGCTAGTTTACTGTTAATATAAACCTTTTTCATTGCAAACATAGAGTCTGACTTGAAAAACGTTTCATTTTCAATTTTAGGACAAAAATTCAAAAAGTATTTGTAATAAGAATTATTTCGGAAATTAATGTAAATGTTAACTTTTTTCGAAGTGTGATATTTGAAACGTCATATGCAATTGGCAAAAAGTTTACTTCTATCGTGAGCAATGCAAATATTTATGTTTTCAGAGTTAACACTGTCCTATATCTAATTACTCTACTGGCCATGACATACTCTTCAGTTGTGGCTGTTTCGGCACCAGACCCATTGGTATATGATTCACCTACACAGATTGTTAGAGCAGTCACAGAAATTTGGACATGTATAATGGCATTTTGTACATTGCTATCTGAAATTAATCAGATAAGAAAGTAAGATATCGTTAGTTATAAAAATAAGGTGTTTAAAAGCTATACTTAGCACAACTATTAAAAGATATTCATTTTTTTTTACATCTTAAATACATATTTTTGTTGTTTAAGTGTTTATTTGGAATACAAAAAAGCCATATACATGTATATAAGGTTTTTTTATTACAATGAAAATATTGAACTGACATTATATGTATTCTTTTGTAACCTTTTCTGATGGATAACAGTTTATGCTTGGGTTCTATAAATCTTTAAACATTAATTATTAAAAAAAATTTCAGTACATTGAAATACACATTTGATTCACAAATATAATTTGTGGGATATCTAATTTTGTATAGTTTTAAATTAAAGTGAAGATTAAGGCTTAACTGAGTGCAAATGTTCTATGTGCCTGTTCCACAAAATTAATTATACCAGATTATATATTTTTTATCCAATCCTTGAAAATTCGTACCCACAAAAATAATTGAATCAACAGAAGGCAACCTTTTTGATAATCGAGTCTAGCAAAATTTGTCCGAAATTGTATAAAAATACGAAGAAAGAAGGAATTCAAATACAGCTTTCACATTTGCAGAGAACATTTCCAATTCAACGTTTGAAGATTTTTAAAACTCTTGCTAGTAATCTTTTGTTATCCTAAATGTTTGCTTAGTTAAGTCTTTTTTCCAATGTAAAGGTTTAAACATTTGTGTTTTTATAGAATGTACTTATGTATCGGTAAGTTTTAACAGTCTTAAATTAATTTTGTTTTATCAAATTTTTGTATGTTCTTTTGACGTTCGGAATCTGCAAAGACGTGCTTTTATTTGTAAGTCTGTCTTGCTGTTATTTTGCATTGTAAAGTGTCTTTTTTTTTTTTTATCTTTTATTAAACAATAGTTATCAAAGGTACCAGGATTATAATTTAATACGTCAGACGCGCGTTTCGTCTACATTATCCTCATCAGTGACGCTCAGATCAAAATAAGATATAAAGCCAAACAAGTACAAAGTTGAAGAGCATTGAAGATCCAAAATTCCCAAAAAGTTGCGCCAAATACAGCTAAGGCAATCTAGTCCTGGAATAAGAAAATCCTTCGTTTTTCGAAAAATTCATAGATTTGTAAACAGGAAATTTATAAAAATGACCATATCATTGATATTCATGTCAACACAGAAGTGCTGACTACTGAGCTGGTGATACTCTTTGGGGTGAAATGTCCACCAGCAGTGGCATCGACCCAGTGGTGTAAATAGTTATCAAAACAGATATTGGCAAAAATCGTCATCAATGAAAGATAAATCAAATAATAAAACAACTAACGATTTCGCAATGATAATTGATTTGAAGATCTTGTCTTGCTGATCAATCATGTTTTCTTTTTTAAGTGTTTATTATCTATTAAAGTTTTCAAAATAAACAGCATAACAACAATAAAACCTGGTAAAAATCATTATCAAAGAGCAATAATTCCAGTATGGAGTTGACTGACGATTTTGGCAATGCTGACTTATGAGCATTTGTTCTTTTTTAAGTCTATGTCTTATTACAGCTTTTAAGATATCAGGCAAAAAAGCAAAAAAAATCGTCATTAAAAGGGCCATTACTTCAATAGGAAGTCGTCTGTCGGATTCGTCAAAGTAGCTTTATTTGTAGATCATGTTCCTATTTAATTTTTTCTATTCAGCTTTTTCAGTTTTAAGAAAAAAAAGTACAATCGTCATTTAAAGGAAATAACTCCAATAAGGAGTACTGTGACGGTTTACGCCATGATGATTTATGCTCTTCAATTTCGATCTTTATTTTGGCCATTTAACTTTTTCGAGCGTCACTAATGAGTCTTTTGTAGACGAAACACGCGGCTGGCGCAAATACAAAATTTCAATCCTGGTATCTAATATAATCTTATTATTTATATATTTTGTCTTATTTATATTTTTTGCAATTTAAAGTTACCCTTTATTTATTCTAGTTTTACTTTACGTTTGCTGCATGAATGAAAATTATACTACAATTGCATGTTATTTAGAATAAACCAGCTTAATTATTCTGCTATTTTTTTATATATCTTATTTTTATCTATCTAAAATGACTAAACTCTTTTATTGAATAGGCTTTTGATATTCTCTAATAACATGTTTCTTAAAATGTTAGACTCGGTCAGAGCTATTTAAAAGAGTTTGTCATACAATATAATCACACTGTCTTTGTATACTTTTTCTTCTAACATAAATTCATCCGGAAACTCTGTTATAAACGTATATGTTTAGATCGTCTAATTTATATATATACAACTCGTCTAAACATCAACCCAACAATGTTAGATCTGTAAATTTGCTTTCGCAAATTTTTTGTTCTTCCCTCTATTGATGGAATGGTAATAAATTCAAAACTTACATTTACAATGCTTCTAAATACATACTCTTTGGTACAACTAGAGTGTCGAGTGTCCTTTTCGCCTCCCTTAACTACAAAGAAACACTTTCTCTCCACCACATTTGAAATGCCTAGTCAACTTACTCACTATCAGGATATATGTCACAGAAACAAAACATAACAATCTTACATTCCGTGTGCGTCGTAGTTGGCCGCGGCCACACATAGGTTTAGACTGTGGCTAAATGTTTAAACCATGGCGTCTCTAATAACTTTGTCAAGCATTCGTTAAAGTTTAGAAAATATTACACAAGCTTATGAATGATAAAACAAGAACCAGAGCAAAATTTGGAAAATATCTTTCTCCTTTCTCTCTCGTCATATTCAGATAAAAGGACTTGAATGGTATTCAAGTATGCTAAACATAAATAACTTTTCAAATCTTCATAGTTTTCATAAAACTTTGCATGCTTAAGAGATAATACTTTTATGACAATTTGGAAAATATGTGGTTTTTTTATGGTATAATTGTTTTATTTGCAAATAGATGGAACCTTTTTTGCATTTAACATTTACAAATAGTCTGGGTCAATATTTTTAGACATTATAAATTTATAAACCTTCATAGATCGTTACGAAACTTGGATAGAAGCCAATCTGCAAGATAAGGAAGTACCATATGCAAAATGTTGATTTTTTTCAATAACATCAGTCTTTTCTCTGATAAACGCAATCCATTTCTACAGTCAACATTAACTTCTACACTGATAGAGGCAATATCAGACGAAACACAGGGATTTCGGAACCTTTTATATATTTGTTTTTATCTTAGCTCGTACTAGTTGCACTTTGTTAACATGCTGTCATATAATCCTAGAATCACATCCTCTAAAGAATTTTTTTATAATGGACTTTTTTAATAGCCTCCTGATTCTTCTTTTATTATAAGTTTTTGAAATGTAATTGTATTCATTAATATCAATAAGTATCTTTCTCTTTTTATAAATATTTATACCAATTATCAACATGGGATTGAAATTGTTATTATAATTATCTGTAAACATCTATAACCCTAGATTATATACATTAATAGAATTGACGTGTTTCATATATGTATATTTGTCCTATATTTATACCTTGATTAAAATGACGCGACTTGATCAATTAGAATATAACTGGCAAAATCAAGACGAAATAAAGTGGAAAAGTAAAGGTAAAAAAAGGTGTGCATTCAACACAGCTACAATTACAATAACACAAGTAGTGTAACAAATATGTTGAACAAACTTCAATTGCCGACACTTGCAGAGTAGCGTCTTAAAATTAGACTTATTATGTTTTACAAAGTTGTACACAGGTTTATCGCAATACTACCACTAACACTATTTAAGAACTGAAACAAACAAATTAAAATGAAACGAAGAACTTTTTAAGATTTAGAAGTTATAGTTGACCTCATCCTAGATACCAGACGCATATGAAAGTGAACAAGACACTTCTGTCTTTAAAGTACCGGTGATGCTTGAATCAAAACAGTCAAAAGGCCAACCAAATAACAAGATTATTTCTTTTTAAATCCACAAAATTATGTTGAATCTGACTAAGACCTATATTGCCTAGTGGTAGAAAATCTTTATCATCAAAAATATTAAAAATATATTTACATAATACATTTAGAAAATGGCCGCAACAATCATTACAGAAATACAGGTTACAGCTGGATTAGAGATTCCCGTTGTATTAAAACGTCCAATAAACAGTAACCTCAACATTTCAATTAAGACGATCTTTGAATGAGCTAGAAAATTTTTAAGGCTTAGAAATATTTTAGTAAAGTATATTGAAGATATTACAGTATCGATTGTATGTTATTTCAACATACAGGTGCAGAATACAAGGTTGCATACCTGGTAAAACAAATAAAAACACTATAGGATAACAGTATATATTATAAAGTTATATTGTTTCCTTACAAGTCATTTTGCTAACTTTTCCCATTTTTTTTTTCAGACACAAGAAAGAATACTTGCATGATCCATTCAATTATATAGATCTACCATCATCTGTTCTGATATTATCAGCCATTCCGCTGAGAGTTTTAAGATTAAACGAACAATGGCCCGTGCTGTCTGTAGCATTCCTGTTATGGGTATTACGAGTTTTCAAATATGCAGCAATACTAAGGTATTGTATGGTCTACCAAAAGCGTTCATTTGTTTGCAGCAAATGATTATTAGAAATTAGCACAGACGTTAGATTAATCGATTCCTAAAGTACCACAATACAAATATGGATATCCATTGTCACATTTTCATTTTCAGCTGTCACTTTTTGATATTTGATGACCACAATAAGAACAAATATGTTTCCATACCTTGCACTGTTGGTGAATCATGATGACATTTAGTCTTGTAACCTCATGCAAGTAGACAGTCTAAGTGATAAATGAGCAGTGTTTTGTGGTGGTAAATCAATAGAATAATATAATAGCTTCATGATCACTGACCAGTTATTGAAATTCACCATATGAATCCTCCTAAATGACCAGCTCGTCATTTGTGTACTGAATGAATAAAATCCAAAAGAGAAAAAGGAAAGTGCAATGTGTAATTGAACTACTAAGATAATAAATAGTTCATGATTTTCCAAGTTGGCGAATGTTTTACTGCTTCAGTAGCAACTGACTAAGAGCAAGGACATTTGTTATATAACTGCCGCCAGATCTGATGTATGTTACACAGGTGTACTTTTTATTTATTCAGAATTGCTAAGAGGAAATGCTTTCTTACTGGTCAAAACCTAATAAATTGTTTATAGAAAGAACAACCCTGCAATATTCCCAAGGTATATTTGTAAATTATTATTCTAGTTAAATTAATGATGTTCAAGTAGGGACACCCTAACTTTTTCAATTGTGACAACATACATATTTTACCCTAAAAATATACTTTAAATAACAAATGGTTGAATCACAATTTGGCAACAAATTACATTTTTTTAATAATTAAATTGAATGAAAATTCAAAATCATTTGAAAATTTGATCTTTCTTTTTTCAATTGGTTTGTCGTTTAGACGCAAAACTAATTACAACAAATTACAGTTGTCTGATTTGGGGCTTGGGAGTTGGAGCATATCCTAGTATTTACCTTAATTATGATGAAAAATATGTTCCAAGATTTCAAAACTATTAGATTTATTTGAAAGTAATGGATTATTACTTTCTTAAGATATTTATCAAAAGTTTGTTACATTTACAAACTGTGTTTCAATTTCTTTTTTTTTTTTTATGTCTTTAAATACTGTATACAGCTTTGTGTCACTCGTTTTCAATTGGATTGTTTTATATTTGTAATGTCGAGAATCTTATTGTTTTGCTCATTGTTGAAGGCCGCACGGTTCCCATTAATTTATTCATTTACTTTAAAAAAGAACAAATGTACTTTAGGGGATTGTTGTATCATTTTCAATCAGACCTCATCTCCTGATATTTTTTTTATTTTACTATATTTCAGGCAAACAGGTGCCTATGCTCAGATTCTTTGGAGGGTTATGAGGCATGATTTTATACAGTTTACTGTTGTCTTCCTTGTTATGTTATTGGCCTTTAGTGGTGCTTTTATGTTATCATTAAAAGGAGAACATTCAATGGAGCTTAACAGCGAAACCAGGTATGTGTGTATAACTAATGGTCTTTCATTGAAAAATACTTTCATGTAAATATGGATAAAATAATGCAAAGAACATTTTGTGTTTTCATCTCAATGGTTCATTGTTTATCACATGTTAATTTACACACATTAAAAATTATCATGTTGTAATTGTGAATAATTGCCTAGTTCCTTGAACAAATATCTTGTATCATTTAAACATTTCAATGAACATTAGTGATCACTGTATTTGTTACCCAATAATTCCGTTGATATATTTTTAGCATTCTCTAAATGTAGTAAGAAAAAAATGTATATGATTGACATGATTAAAAGATTAAAATAATGCGACTTGTTTTAAGATATGAAAGGAAGAAATAAAAAAGAAATATTTCAGTTTACACAAACTTTAAACTTGATGTTTGAAAACAATTTGACAAAACTAATGTAAAAAAAAATAGTTTGAAATAAATGAAGTGTAGTACCCCGTTTATAATGTTTTGTAATCATTCAATTTAAAAATCAAAATGATGGAACCCATGATTGTTATTGTGGAAGGCGATTTGATGCCACGATATCTCAGTAGCATGAGTTCGAATCCCGGCGAGGGAAGAACAATACATTTGCGAAAGCAAATTTACAGATCTAACATTGCTTGGATGATGTTTAGACGGATTATATATATAGTATAATATATATATATATATGTCCTAATTATACACATGTCACAGTATGTTATGTACGATAACAATGTTAGTTTACTTTATATGATATAAACAGTTGTATTGTCCTTTATGCGATATAAACGTTACATTGTTTTATTATTGTAGTTCATTCTGGGAAATTCTTTTTCTTGGACTTAAAATTCTTATAGAAGCTGAAAGAATCATTGAATATTCCGAACTCAGGTATACAAAACTTAATTGTTCTTGAATTATTTTCCATAAGAACATACTTAAAAATTGCACATTTTACCCCTACTTTTCTTTTCATAATTTTATAACATATAGTTCATAAAGTCATATTCGAAAATCTTATAAAATTCTTCATATTTTTGTTTAAGTTTTTGAAAGGAATTGGTGCCACTGTTAAATATCAGAAAAATCTGAAGAGCATCACTTCCAGACAAATTTTCAATGGTTTATATCTGAAAAACAAGCACGCGGACACTTCATTTTTTCCTGCTATACTAGTTCCTTTATTCCTATGCTCTTAACTTATAATAGGCTTTTCAAATGGTTGCTTGTTCAAAATATTGGCATGAAGTTAATTTGCTTATAACTCAAATGAGGTTATAGAAAGAGATTTTGAAATACAAAAATGTTCAGCATAATATGATCTACAAATTTCGGTCAAGGTCAGAGTTCAATGTCCCTAGCAACGACATAAATACTAATAAGGATATCAATAAAAAGAAAAATGAAAGACCTTTCAATTGATAATGAACAATTGAATTTACATTGAATCCTGTTATTTCTTCTCAATTTTATAATATGGTACAAAAATGAAATTATCTTCATATATTTTTTCAGGCCAATGAGCTGCATTATTATGGTAATGTTCTTATTCACATGCTGTGTTGTTTTATTAAATATACTAATAGCACAACTTAGTGACACCTACCAAAATGTTCAGCAGGATGCTCAAAGAGGTTTAGAGGTCAATAGAGCATGGATTGTTGCTAGAGTAGAACTTAATAGTTTATACTTGGGAAAGGTATGCATATGTTTAAAAAAAATGGATAGGGATAGTTACATTTTACCATTCATGCAATTGTTTATTTTGTTTTTTGTTTTTTTTTAATATAAAATTGGGTACGAGAAGTAGATGAAATTAAAAAAAAGAGATGTACACTCAATTATACAACTATTGGATGGCCTGAAACGGTAGAATATATTTCAATTAAATAAGAAGAAAGTGATTGTCGATTTGTGTTGTTGACGTAAGACACCATAAGAACTATCTTGATGAGTAAAATAAAACAACTTATATAATACTCGATCGAATCCCACCCCTTCAACTAAAAACACAAGCAAACAAAATAACCAGAAAATACAAAACATTAAAAGACAAGAAAATTCTAAAATCAAAAGAGCTGTTAGTATATTCGCCTATGGAAAAATGAATGACATATTTGGCTGTAGACTTTGGCTAGTATTTAACTGTCATCTTGTTAAGGTACTGACATAATTTCAGAATCATCGAACTTCTCACTACAAAGAAAGTGAAGCAATCATCGATGTTAAGGAAGTTCTTGAGAGGTGGGAAACACCACCATTGAATGAGATGAATAAACATATACAAGACATTTATGAGAGCTTAGATTCCCATAAAATGAATTTACTAACCGTCCGCAACAGACTTGCTCGTCAAGAATCAACCCTTGGTAAAATCCAGTGAGTATTTATAAACAGTTTTGATTTTCCCGAAATGTAATTCTGAAAATCAATATCAATCGTGACAAATTTAGAATTTAATCCCTGCAGTTTTAAATCATTTACATTCGAAGTAGTTAGATTCTGGTTTGTTGGTACATTTTACATGTAGCAACGTACCCTAGTCCAATGTAATATAATATGAATAAAATGGTTGTAATTCCAGCTTTTATGTATTATATTTTTATGTATTATATTTTAACAACATATAAAGGAACAACATATTAAATGATATTGTTGCATTATGATTGAGGACAATTGTCCTATTTTACGTTAAATATAACTAGAACACACCCGCGAAATCGCGGGCATATACAGCTTGTGAACTGTTGTAGGATGCTTTTTGTAAAGGATATTATGGAGAAGTTCATAAAAGGTATCCGAAAAGCCCTCTCCCTTTTTCCAAAGTCCGATATTTGTTTCCTTTCTGTTAAATTCAATTATTTTCGTGTGTCTGGCCTCAGACCACAATTATTCTTCTCCTTTGCTACAATGCTTCTTTTTGGTAAAAGTAAAATCAAATTAAAAATTTGCACCGTTTCAAACATGAAATAAATGTAACTGCTTATATATAGACCATTATTAGTCTAATAAAATATGCTTCTAGGACAATCCATCAGTGCTTTTTCTTTTGAGAGCCTTATTAACATGCCAATGGTAGGATATGAATCATTTATAAATGACTAAGACCGACTAAGGCTAATTTGAGGGGTGGTCAGAAGGGTCCTGATCCCGAAATCCCGAGATGCAGAATTTAAAGAAATTCATATCCCGAAATCCCGAAATCGAAAAATATATCCCCGGATCCCGTAAGAATAAATCCCCAAATCTCGAACTTAAAAACACCCAATCCCGACACCCCGAAATAGGTCCTGCCTCCCTTTAATCTCTACCTTACTTTCATTTTTGCCAAATCACTATTTTCCCTTTCTACAATAAATTTGTATGCCCCATTTATGGGCATTATGTTTTCTAGTCTGTGCATCCGTGCGTTCGTTCGTTCGTTCGTTCGTCTGTCCCGCTTCAGGTTAAAGTTTTTGGTCGAGGTAGTTTTAGTTGAAGTTGAGCATGTTATACTAACATAGAAAGTCCCCGACAGAATACAGAGAGTCTCTATATATATATTCCCCTAGTTTTTGGTGGGGTTCGTGTTGTTTATTCTTTAGTTTTCTATGTTGTGTCATGTGTACTATTGTTTTTCTGTTTGTCTTTTTCATTTTTAGCCATGGCGTTGTCAGTTTGTTTTAGATTTATGAGTTTGACTGTCCCTTTGGTATCTTTCGTCCCTCTTTTAAAGTAGTATAATCGTAGTTTACATGTAGATAAACGCGAAAAATAATTGTCCTCTATAAGGAGGTATAATAGTTGTGGTTCTTACGATCTAAGCACCATGATAATGAGAACGCTCTGATTGGCTTATTTATTTTTCATTTTTGTTATCTATCATACGATTGGTTGTATTTGTGAATTTTTCAAACCGGAAGTCTTATCTATGACTAAAAGTTAGTCCAATGACGGAATCATATCCGGACTCCTTTTTTGTCGTTTTTCTCCCAAAATAACTCAATCTGAATAATCATAAGAATGGATGACAAATGCGACTATGCATGTTACCTATGGGACACAGAGGCAAGATGACTGATTTATTGTGGAAGGAAGAGAAGCGACACACAAAATGAGGTCTTCTCGTTTAATGGTATAGATACTTTAACTGTTGAATACAACTTCATTTAGTATTTGCATGATCGTATTAATAATGTTTTTTTATTATCTGCGATTAACTTTTCTTTTTTTATCAAATATATACATGAATCTAAATTAAAGTGCTGTTATCTAGTTGTTATTGTAATGTTTTTCTTATAACAATTAAATGGAATCTTGTACAACTCGTATTAACATGTTGCAGAGAACAACTAGAATTGCTGATACAATTACAAAAAGGCGGTGGTAACCAACGTGATTCCTCGCTGTCTAAGATTTTACATGACGATGATGAAGATGTTCAGCCTTTGACCAAAAACTCACTGGAAAACAATAATAGCTAAAAATCTAAAGTGACAAAAATATCAATGTACTCGCTTTCAGAATTCCACAGAAGATGAAACCTCAAAATTATAAGTATTTAGTGGCAAATTGTCTTTTGTGATAAAATACCTTTGCGCCTTGAAACTGTTTGTATTCTTCTGATATCCACATACATGTGGGTTTTTCTCTCTCGAATACAATTATATTAACAAAATCTACAAAAGACACATCATTGTCGTTTAATATAAGCGCATACCTACAAAACAAGAAGTCAAATACATCTACAAGCCTTAGGGTCATTCATGTCCGCAGGCACGTTCTTCATTTTTAAAATCATTTGAATTTTTAATATGTGTATGCAAAACTTACAGCTATTGTAAATCTTTGTGTTTTTTAAACAAATATGTGACTGTATGTTTAATCATATATAAGGTGGTGTATCAATTAGAAAGTCTATACTATATATATTTCTATGTTCATAAAGATGTTCATTCGTGTTGTTTAAACAAACGCAAACGGTATGTGATCAGTAACTCAAAATGCAATGTACTAGTTTTGTGCATGCACAATCGTTTATTGTAAATAATTATGTTGAAAATATGTTGAACTTTATTGTGTTATCAATTTTAAAAAAAATAATGTATCATGCAGTTAACTAAATATGTTATTTCATTTCACATATATTTTAACTTCGCATGATTAGACATCATTGTTTTACAAATCAATGTATGTACTTTTATTGTGTGCTATAAAAAGAGACGAAGCTTAATATAAATTGTGTATTAAAATTTTATAAACCATTTCAATTATACATTCCTGTGATCTTATAACATAGTAATTATAAATTTCTAGCTGTCATTTATCGGTTAATGTACAAAGGAAGCAACATTATTTGTTCAGCATATGGTCAAAATTGGCAGATCTCGTAATATAAAGAGATAGTAGATCTTACAAAGGACAGAAAACAAGTCAGCGGCCTGTGAGATTAATTTCGCAAAATCAGCAGGTGTCGTATCACAAGTCGCATATATATAAACGAGTCTAAATTGAAAACTACGTTCAAACCTATGATTGCGTTGGATAAAAACCGCAATTTTTATACGTCTGCATGTAAAACAAATTTCGTTGTAAAAGGGTCTAAAAACAGCACAAACAACATTTTCCAAAAGACCAAAAAAGTGAAAAAGTATATTTAAACAAAACACATTTGACTAACAGGTCGAACAACTGATGTTCTTTAACCATGCTGACTGCCATTGGCGATTGCCAAATAAAATTGATCACAAGATGTAATAAAATGGATCTTAATATAAATTAAATACTAAACAGAAAAAAAAATTAACTTGTGGCCACGATGTTATGCCACAAACATACGGTGTCAATATTTTTTTAGTACACCAGATCCGGATATATATAGTATTTATAGTGTTTTTAATTGAGCAAAATTTCTTAAATCAGGAAGCCTATTGTTCAATGATAGTCGATTGTTGATGTGGGTCATAAGTATTTCTCGTTTCTCGTTTTTCATATAATAGTAGATAAGGGAGCTACCATTTCATTTTTAAGGGGGAAAAGGGGGGGGGGGGGCTAGGATGAAATTTGAAAAAATAGACAGGACAGGAGTTTTGATTAAAAAAAATAAGGCAGGATGAGACACTTGCAAAAAAAAAAAGTGAGGACGACAATTTAGGTAAAAAAAAAAGTCAGGATAAACTAAAAAAAAAAAAGGCAGGACCGAACAGAGTAGCCCCCCAATGAAAATCAAATGGTAGCTCCCTAAGGTTTTCCTGTTTCGAAGGTTTAATTCTAGTCGTTTTGGGCCCTCCATAGCTTGCTGTTTGGTATGAGACAAGGCTCCGTCGTGTTGAATGCCGTACTTTGACCCATAATGGTTTACGTTTTACTAATTGTGACTTGGATGGAGATTTGTCTCATTGGCACTCAAACCACAAAAATCGATCTACCATAAATAAATAAAAACACAAAAAAAAAAAACACACAAAAAAACAAGCAAAACAGTCCACAAAAAAGGAGGAGGGTCATCAGCTGTGTGTGCTTTTACAACATTATTAAAGAAGTCCATAAAATATAAATTTGCTTCTACATAACTAATAATGGTCAAAATGATTGATGGACATGCTTCCTACAGTTTCCGTAAAAATTTGGTCTATTTGGATATTGAAAACTGAAATTTTAATCATCGAGGCGAATTTCATCTTTTCAGCTCATCTAAACACAGTAATTGAATAATACTTTGGCCAATAAAATGCAAGAAATTACTCTATACAAAAATAAATACTAGTAATAAATATTTGAGCGTCCAACGGGCACAAAAATGAAACGAGACACGCAATTTTGTGAAACTGAATATTATGTCAAAAATAAAATCCTCCTACATCGTCACTTCCCCATAATAAGAAAAGTCGTCCTCTAAGACACCAATACAACAAATACTCCAAGCAGGGTCATGTTTAAAGCCCGGAAATCAAAAACTCGAAGTCTAACCATACTGAATAGTGTAAAACCAACAAATAAAACTTATCATTTTGCCAGAACAATTTAAGATTATAATTAACTGGAAAATAAGTTTACTTGCGTACATATAGTTAAGGACTTCAGAATGAAGTATCAATCGTTATACTTAAAACGAATTTAGTATAACGACGTCATAAATAATGCAAAAAGCATGACTTGTGCAATAAAAATGTAAGTATAATATTGGCAGGATGTAGGAACACAGGTTTCAATAAACGTATTGCAGTATAGCAGTTTATAAGTTATGTTTTAATTTGTCAAAATAAAAATCAATTAAAAAGCACCAATAAAAACAATATTCTTATATCTTACTATGATGTTAAACTGATATCTTAGAAAATTAATACTCCCGTCACACCAGGCCAGGAATGCACTACGATCTCTGAAAAAAAATACAAACTGTTATCCGACTTTTACACTTTTTGGTTCATAGCAATGTCTGATCTCTAACAGGAGCCGTAATCTGCATTGTTTGAACACCACATTGTTAATCAGATTATTTAAAGTCTAAGTATTGGTACGGTAGAGGTTATATTGAATCAGAGAAGAATCAATGATATCGCAATGAACGTTGTGCTCGCCTTTAATGTCGGGGGTTGCGGATCGGATTCAAGTCGGATCAAATCATTGTTTTTTTTATTTTGTACTTGGAGCTTGGAGCCAGGATAATGTTTGTTTTTCATAATTAAGCTGTAGCTAGGGTGTCTCATTTCATCATGAAATGCAACACGGTATACGTTTAGCATCTAGCTGAGATGGTGCTTTGTTCTAGTGCACTAATAAATGCGATCAAGATTAGATCGAGTTATTGCAAGTATAATGTTTTTTAAATGACGGTTCATCATATTCTACAAGTTCATCACACCTTTACAGTGTATATAAAGTGCGAATCCATTTAGTTAATTTTCATTGTCGTATATCCATTGTAGAAATAATGATGACAGGAAAACTTGCGTTTGTTTACATTTAGAAAATACAAAATAAGTGATGTGAATAAAATTGAGAATGGAAATGGGGAATGTGTCAAAGCGACAACAACCCGACCATAGAGCACACAACAGCCGAAGGCCACAAAAGGGTCTTCAATTTAGCGAGAAACTCCCGCACCCGGAGACGTCCTTCATCTGGCCCCTCAAACAAATATAACTTAAAAGATAAATATTTAATCAGGCTTTCTGCACTAGGCACGAGGTTGGCATGGTGGGGTACAGGACACTTCGTACAAGTTCTATTACCTTCTTGTTTGTGATATTTTTAATATTTTTTTTTTTTTTTTTTTTTTATTAAACTGGTAATATTTTATCTTTTTCGTAATTTGTGCACTTTGGCATGTCAATTAGCATTGTCCCTTGGTGCCTCTTGCAGTTGTGTCACTTTAAATAGTACTGACTCCTCTGCACCAGGCACGATGATAACATACCATTTATGTGCAACTTCTTACCATATCTTACCATATCATTAATGTCCCGATACACATTTTAATATGCACCCACCATGCCATATATCACCGTCCCTTGGTGCCTTTTGCAGTTCAGCTAGATATATTTAGCCTACTCACAGTATTCTTTTTTGTTACTTTCCAGAGGTGTGCCTGAGACAAAAGTTTTATATATATACTAATATGTGAAAACTGTTGTTTCCGTTATTTGTGTTTGTAACTATGTGTTGTTTATTATATTTGTAAAAGAATATTATATGACAATGATATTATATTATGCTCCTTGTGAGCCCATTTTATGGAAATAAAGCATCTTCTTCTTCTTGTATACTAGTTCAGTAATGGACGTCATACTAAACTCCGAATTATACACAAGAAACTAAAATTAAAAATCACACAAGACTAATAAAGGCCAGAGGCTCCCGACTTGAGACAGGCGCAAAACTACGGCAAGGTTAAACATGTTTTTGAGATCTCTACCCTACCCCCGCTATACCTCTAAACCAATAAAGAAAAAAAAACAAACGTACAGGAAAACTCAGTTTAAGAGAAGTTTGAGTTCGATGTCAGAATATGAAACAAAAGAAAAGACAATGTATGTTTCAACACAGTTTCGTTAGAATATAACTTGATTATGTATAATAACGGGTTAAAAGTCTAAAAATTGTAAGTAAAGCCAGATGAATCCATAATATTGTTTACTGAATGCAATTCATTTTAACTATAAATGCGATGCATTATCATGCATTGTAAGTGCAATCATTTCTGATGTGGAATTTTCATAAAGTATTACAGTACAAAAATGTACAAGGAAAAGACCGTCAGTACAAAAATGTACAACGAACGGTACTAAAGAAGGAAAACTAAAACAAAGAGACTGAATCATACAGTGCCGAAATTCAGAGGTAACGGTTTTTCAAGTCAAATGTCTGCAAACAAAATTAGAACTGCGGGTTTCGAGTGTGCAATATGTATTTTGAACACAACAAATCACAAACTATGATACAAAATCATACTATCATTTAGTGTAAGAGCCAATCAACTATGTTCTATTTGTGTTTAATCATGTTTGAGTTACACATACTGTCACGGTGGGTTTTTTTTCATAACAGGAAACCGTTTTCAAGATTGGAACTTGAAAAATAATCGAAATTCCCTAATTGACTACCGTACGTACCCCTGTCCAAAATGAAATAAAAGAAAATGACAGGTCTTTAATGGCTATACCACTTAAAAATAGTCACTATTTAAAATCACTGATACCTTAATTTATTATGCGGATTATCTACGTGTCTTAGTCGATACCTGTTTCTATTTTTAGTAAATTTGAACAGGTGTCGCTGTCGTCGTACGTAACTTCCTGTTTATTTTTCTTTCATCGTTTTTCAAACGACGATATTATTATTAGCTAAAGTTATGGCCAAAGATGATGAGAAAAAAGCGAAAAAGAAGCATAAGAAACAACGGCATCGTTCTTCAAGTCCGGAGAAAGTAATCAGCTTAAAATATTTTATGTTTATAAACAGGCAACGGTGAACCTTACTGAGTACTATCAAATTATTTGATTTTTTGACAGAGACATATAATTGACCTGTTAAATCGGAAGCAGGACAAATTGCCCCACTGACAAACCGCCCAACACCAAATCGACCCACTTTTCAAAAAATCGCCCCAACCTGGTTTACCAACTCGTCCCACTTATTAAAAAATCGACCCACTTGTGAAAAGGGTTAAATCCCGTTAATTTTTCCACAGGCACTTGTTTCTATCCATTGGAAGACCCACTATCAACGTATATTTACGAGATAAACTTTTCATGAACCGAATGGTGTATGGAACAAAAAAATTGAGACTGAATTGATAGAGAAATAAGGGTTTTAAGGGGAGAGGTGAAAAAAGTAGTTGGGTACCTTCTCGTAAATATACGTTGATAGTGGGTCTTCCAAATTATGGTTAGAAACAAGTGCCTGTGAATTTTTCTCCTGTCAACTCGACCCACTTAATGAAAAAAGGTAAAATGTAGACGAATTGGCAGCCCTAAATCCATTACAGTTTAATTCTTTAATTCATAAGTGGGGCTTTAATAGTTGGTATGCATTAATTCTGTACGTACTTTTATTTATCCATTGAGCGAGTTGGGAGACATAAATTCAACGACATTAATTCCTTTTTCATAAGTGTAGAGAGTTTCATTGGGATTTTTCTATTTTTCTCAAGTGGGGCTAGTTGGCATTCACGTCACAGAAATAAAGATAATCACTTCTTTCTGCTTATAATTTCAACAAAAAGATAAGAAAAGAACTACAAAAACATGTTAATCTAAGGTTTTCATAAGTATTGATTTTATTTTTAAGTGGGGTCAGAAACATAGATATACAACGGGATTGCATCTTTTGTCACAAGAGGGGCGAGTTGGCATTACTGCATTCACCGTAGTTTATCTATATATGTGTCATGAGGGGTGAGTTTGCAGATCTCATTTGAGCAGGATTTTAACCCTTTTATCTAACCTATTTCTAATGGGACTTTACCCTTTTTCATAAGTGGGGTGAGTTGGTAAAAATGAGTGGGGCGATTTTTTAAAAAGCGGGGCGGTTAGGTGTGGGGCGATTTGTCATGGATTCATTAGAGATCACGAAGTCTGTACAGATATATAAATTATTATTGAGGGGGGTCAGACACATGTCAGAGGTGTCAATCGTGTCCTGATCCGGAAAATCCCGGGCTTAAAAACATGAAATCCTGAGGTCTGGAATTTAAAGAATTTTAAATCCCAACATCCTGAAATTCAAAAGAAGACTTCCCAGATCCCGAAAGGATCAATACCGAAATCCCAAGCTTAAAAACACCTAATCCTGACGTCCCGAAAAAATGGTCCTCCCCAGGGTTTCCCCTGGGTCAATTATTTTTTTCATCACCTCTTTCGCCAAAACAATACATTTTTCGCCACTTTATTATTTTTTTCGCCAAGTATTATAAATATATTTTTCGTTTAAAATTTACCTTTTTTTCTACCCCCCCCCCCCCCCCCCCCCCTTTCCCTTAAATAAGATGATTTTGACCCATTGTGTCTATGATTATTCTCTAAAACGTATTTTAGAATCCACATTTTAATGAATAAACACTAAACATTTACTTTAAAACAACATTTTTAACTTAAAAGGGGGAAATATTCATTGTATTTTAAACAACTTTTCTAAATGAGGGGGCCAATATACTTTTAACAATAAAGAAGATATATATAAGTCCTGGAATACAACAAAATTAATGGACATGTTTTGATCATATAATACCCGTATAGTTCGTAGGGAAAGTTTCTTTAAAAGAAAAATACTGATGCCCTTTTGTACTCAGAAGTGGTTTTTACAACAAAACAAAAGCTTTTATCACATGAAATTGATCCTCATTTCATGTGTAATCATTACATTGAAGGGTTACTCTCATTCGAGGGGTTGTTCCCAACCTTTTGGATAGATTTCTTCATAACGACAGTTTTCTTTTCTTGACCATCGTAAATGAAAAAGTTGAGACGTAAAACTATGCTTGAAACACGTGTGTCACTCAAACGACTTTAAAGTAGTCTTCCTAATCAATTACCTATATTAAAGTCAAATGATAATTAAAGTTTTAAATCGGAGATTTTTCTTGCTTTTGAACATTTTCGTCACAACAACAGCTTTCTTTTCTAAACTATCTTTAAAAGGAGAGGAGACGTCAAAAGTTTGCTTCAAACACGTGCGTCGCAAAGTGGTAAATAAATTGTGTATGTGCCATTTAGTGGAAGCCATTTAACCATATCATTTTGTCAAACGATTCAATCAACACCTTTATTAATAAGTCCTTTGTTGTCGATAGCTATAAAATGCAATCAGCTGATTATTGATTTTCTGTCCTAATATTAATGAGGTCAAGGTGAATTCCGAGTATTGTCTGATCGGGTAAAGTCCGAGAAACTCGAAAATAAGTAAATAAACAAGATGGAGGAAAATAATTTCTTTCGCCAAATTCTTTTGCAAATGACGAATTTTTATCGCCACAATTATTATTTTTTCAAAAAATTGCGAAAATGGCGACCGCCAGCGGAAACCCTGGTCCTCCCCCTTCCCACTCCCAGCCCTCATTGTTTGAACAGGTTAGAAACAGGTCAGGAAAAGTGGGGTATTCCCTGTTTTTCAGGGAACATCCCATTTTTCTGGTGTTTAGAAACCCCAGTTTACAGGGAATTTCTTTGTCTATTTCAATTTATGGCATGACATCTACATGTACAAAAGCACACGTTTTAACTGCATATAAGAAGTATTTTTTAAAATTAAAGTATTTCACAGGGTTCTCGTTAAGACGTGTAGATATGTCTTGGACGCATAAAAGTTAAGCTGGACGTGTCATTTTTGAAACCCTCATTGTATCACCTGTGTCCCAAAAACTCCCAAACACATTGTTTTGTCTAGAAGATTCATTATTGTCAACATTGTTTTGACAAGAAATAAACGGGAAGTTGAGTTGAAAAATTTATGTGATGCGTAGATCAATATTTTCATTGTTTAACTATTTTTTAACTGAAAATATCCTAAAATATAATAAATCTGTTCTAACTAGTTAAGGTAACACGATACCGAATGGCATATCTCCCGATTTCCAAAATTTTTGGCATACGTGCACTTTGAATCGAGTTACATCGAAATATGTAATAAAAAATGGGGGTCACCATTTTTGTTTTTTTGTAATTTTCATAGGAAAACGTCAATTTCGGCGACAAATTTACTTAGTTATATACATGATATAGGGGAAATGCCTTTTTTTTCGGCTTATTTTTTTACATTTTCGATTGGATGGCTATTTTCTTATATACGGAGAAAAAAAAAAACTAACATAATATCCAGGATTGCATACTGAATCCATACACGTATAGAAACTCATATGTCACCATCCTTGTTTTTGAAATAAATAGCTTCAAAGTTGATCGATAGGCCTAGAATTTGACCAAAAACGTGTGACGTTATGGTGTACAGAATATAACGTTATTCCCTTCTCAGAGAAATGGAGAAAAAAGTATGTGTCGGGATCTGAATGGGTATATTTTATTTTCATTTCCCCTGTCGACTGTCGTAAAGTTCCTAGTAATGCAATATAAAATTCTACTGAATCAGATATAATTTTATTTCGTCCTGCACATGGAATTTCACTCATATGAATTAATATTAATCTCGTCTGATTTTCAAATCAAACGAGCGTATACTTGAAACACGTGTGTCACTCAAACGACTTTAAAGTAGTCTTCCTAATCAATTACCTATATTAAAGTCAAATGATAATTAAAGTTTTAAATCGGAGATTTTTCTTGCTTTTGAACATTTTCGTCACAACAACAGCTTTCTTTTCTAAACTATCTTTAAAAGGAGAGGAGACGTCAAAAGTTTGCTTCAAACACGTGCGTCGCAAAGTGGTAAATAAATTGTGTATGTGCCATTTAGTGGAAGCCATTTAACCATATCATTTTGTCAAACGATTCAATCAACACCTTTATTAATAAGTCCTTTGTTGTCGATAGCTATAAAATGCAATCAGCTGATTATTGATTTTCTGTCCTAATATTTATGAGGTCAAGGTGAATTCCGAGTATTGTCTGATCGGGTAAAGTCCGAGAAACTCGAAAATAAGTAAATAAACAAGATGGAGGAAAATAATTTCTTTCGCCAAATTCTTTTGCAAATGACGAATTTTTATCGCCACAATTATTATTTTTTCAAAAAATTGCGAAAATGGCGACCGCCAGCGGAAACCCTGGTCCTCCCCCTTCCCACTCCCAGCCCTCATTGTTTGAACAGGTTAGAAACAGGTCAGGAAAAGTGGGGTATTCCCTGTTTTTCAGGGAACATCCCATTTTTCTGGTGTTTAGAAACCCCAGTTTACAGGGAATTTCTTTGTCTATTTCAATTTATGGCATGACATCTACATGTACAAAAGCACACGTTTTAACTGCATATAAGAAGTATTTTTTAAAATTAAAGTATTTCACAGGGTTCTCGTTAAGACGTGTAGATATGTCTTGGACGCATAAAAGTTAAGCTGGACGTGTCATTTTTGAAACCCTCATTGTATCACCTGTGTCCCAAAAACTCCCAAACACATTGTTTTGTCTAGAAGATTCATTATTGTCAACATTGTTTTGACAAGAAATAAACGGGAAGTTGAGTTGAAAAATTTATGTGATGCGTAGATCAATATTTTCATTGTTTAACTATTTTTTAACTGAAAATATCCTAAAATATAATAAATCTGTTCTAACTAGTTAAGGTAACACGATACCGAATGGCATATCTCCCGATTTCCAAAATTTTTGGCATACGTGCACTTTGAATCGAGTTACATCGAAATATGTAATAAAAAATGGGGGTCACCATTTTTGTTTTTTTTGTAATTTTCATAGGAAAACGTCAATTTCGGCGACAAATTTACTTAGTTATATACATGATATAGGGGAAATGCCTTTTTTTTCGGCTTATTTTTTTACATTTTCGATTGGATGGCTATTTTCTTATATACGGAGAAAAAAAAAAACTAACATAATATCCAGGATTGCATACTGAATCCATACACGTATAGAAACTCATATGTCACCATCCTTGTTTTTGAAATAAATAGCTTCAAAGTTGATCGATAGGCCTAGAATTTGACCAAAAACGTGTGACGTTATGGTGTACAGAATATAACGTTATTCCCTTCTCAGAGAAATGGAGAAAAAAGTATGTGTCGGGATCTGAATGGGTATATTTTATTTTCATTTCCCCTGTCGACTGTCGTAAAGTTCCTAGTAATGCAATATAAAATTCTACTGAATCAGATATAATTTTATTTCGTCCTGCACATGGAATTTCACTCATATGAATTAATATTAATCTCGTCTGATTTTCAAATCAAACGAGCGTATACTTGAAACTTGCGTAAACAGGTTCCATGTGAATCTTCTGATAATAGTTCATGCATAAATCATCGGAATTTTATACACGTTAAATTCACGAAAATATGTGAAATAAAATTATTTAAATAATATCTTTGTTCTAAAATCTGATTAAAACCATAAAAAAATACCTTCAGATTTTTGTTAAGTTTACATGAAAATTAAATGAAACATTTCATGTGAGATTCAACCGAATTACTGATTTTTAATTCCATCATATTAGACAATGGTGGTATCATCACTGCATCCCGTGGTGCAGAAATGTAGTATTTAAAAAAAATTGGTTCATTTAACAGTTTTTGGAAAGATTAGAACTTGTTCTAAATCTTTACTAAGGCACAAGCCTCCCTAACAACACGACAGGCTAGCTACTGTTGTTAAATGTATTCACACTGAAATATAGTTCCCTATGGTTTTCATGTATGTGCACATAATACTCATATAAACTGAAAAATGGATTTATTATTGGAGCAGTTCATTTAAGAATGTATGTCATTAAGGTGTGTTCATTTGCAGACTGTTTATTAATTAGTTTGATTAAGTAATTGAGTATTGATACAACAATAGTTTGATTGACAACTGTCATTACCACTAAACAATCAGAGACAAGGTGGACCTTTAATTACAATGCCCCACCTCCTAAACTGTCAATCAAATTGACCACATTACCTATCAACCTAAGTCTTACATAATTATACAGACCCAATGCAATATACAGTGTACAATATACATCTCAATAAACAAATATTTGACCTCATAATTGAATACACAAATGTATATATTAGATGTTTGATATATATAAGGATCATTTATTTATTGCCTATTACTTTTGATCTACATTACTTAAAGTGATTCTGTAAATTTTATTTGAAAGATAAATGATTAATTAAGGATTAACAAGATCTCTTAAAATAAATGAAATATGAATATAAATATGAATATATATAAAAGGTATTCATTCAAGTAAAGCCTATAATTTACTTGATAAATTTCCAATATATATCTATAATTAATGAACAATTTAGATTAGTTCACATTTTATTTATCAGGAATTGGCTTGAAACAGTTTTAAATTTTTTAAAGTTTTAATTATAGCAAACCATTGTTTATTAGGTTATTCCCCATCAACCAGTATGTCTATTTTAGTCATTTAAATTTTTATTAGAAGTGAATATATATTTTTGCAATCAAGAAAGAATCCACATTTCAATAAGTAAGTTTTTTAATTTGTTTATGTTGAAAAAGTACATTTTCAATGCCCTGTGTTGAAAAGTACTTTTACAAAAAATTAACCAAAAGGCACTCTACAACTTTTAATCTTCAATGTCATATAACCTCTGTTTTAACTTACAAAATGCCACAAAACAACATTTTTAGATTATTATTGTTGACACTTTAAAGTTCTTAGTTGTTGGTCTAGATTTTATGTCTTACAAGTATAGTTGGTAACATTTACTAGAAGAATTTTTGATTTGCAATTTTTTGTTTTTTTGAAACATGTTCAGAACAGGCAACATTATTTGGATAAGATATAAACTGCAGTTTAAATAAAATTGTGCAAATTAAGAGACCCATATTATTTGATTTGAGCTCATTTTATCCTCCTACTGGAAAAGCACTTTTCCTTCTAAAGACCTGCTGTTATAATGCAATTTTCAGCAAAAGTGTTTTATAAATGTTCATTTTTCCCCACCATACCTTAATATGAAATAATTCAAACTACTCTTCTAATCTTTCCATGAGTGATATCCATCACTTTGATTTGATTGCTCGGTTTGATGGTTGTTTAACGTTCAGTGGCAAATAGTTCATGCATGTTCTGGATGATACAATACAATTTTGAAAACAGTTGTTTATAGAAGACACATTTGATTCACCAGTCATAAAACGTTAAACATTCTGTTATTTGTGAAAATTATGAGGAAAATAATGATCCTGATACAATACACATTCCAAAAAAATAAATAACAAAACTTCGAGAAAAATTAAAACGAAAAAATCCCTTATCAAATGGCGAAATCAAAAGCTGAAAAACATCAAAAGAATGATAAACAGCTGTCATATTCTTGACTTGGTACATACAATACATGTAGTATAGTGTACTCTGCGTGGTGTAAATGTGTTACTTGTTTGCTCAGCAAGTCGGATAAACCTTGCAAACTGTTAACCCGAATAATTCAGTCGTTATATTCCGCTTACTACATTAAGGAAGTAGGAGAAATCGATTACGGGGAGGGACTGAATTATTCGAGTTAGCAAACTGTTTCAAAATTTCACAAATTTCAACATTATGTCATTTGTGAAAAATTATTTACATAACAAATCTGAGATCATATATGCATTCTTTAGGCAGCAACCATTTGATTTTCTGGGGGGGGCTATGGTTTTTTTTGGAAAAAAAAGTTTGTTTCCAGTTTTTGGAGAAAAAAATAAATGTTTTGAATTCTGAAAAAAAAAAAAATGTTTGTTACACCCTCAGCTGCCACTATATGTAATGCTAAAATTTAAAGAAAAAAATTGTTTTCGACTTGTCGCGAAAAAAATAGTTTGTTTTTCGCCATAGGCGAAAAAAAAAGTTTGTACAGAAAAAAAACTATAGCCCCCCCCCAGAAAATCAAATGGTTGCTGCCTTAGATAAGTAAAATAACTGCGAATTTAAAAGATCCAGCTTGAAATTCAACCTACATATCAGATGTAAGCCGGAGTCTGTACTCTGTGTGCCTTTGTATTTTATCAAAATGCCTAATCCAGCAACCTGTCATGAAACAAAAACGAAAATCCAGACGATATGCGCACCTATAATATGAGTAGTAACACCAAGTACATAGTTTCAAATCTGAAGAAAAACGACTGTAGTCATAAATAATTAGCCGAATTAACCCTATATATACTAAGTGCGGTAGTAACTGTCGAACGGACAATGTTAAACAATATGATGATACATGCTCTATAAGTAATTTGGTGACAATGCATATTTTTGAATATGCAGTTCATATAATGGAATGGTAGTTTGGAGATCTAAAATGTAGTAGCAATGTAAGAAGGCTAACATTTTCGTCATTTCGTCTTTGGTGGAAAGTTGATTAATTGGCAATTTTACCGCATCTACTTATATTTCATTATAGGTTGAATTTTCTAGAGAAGAGCACAAGTTTTAAGACTTAAACTAATATTTACCAAAAGATTGAAATGTTACTGTACTTGTACTTTACAAATAAAGTCTCATATTACCCCCCTTCCATAATGAGCAAGCGGTAACGTAGATATTTAGTTTTGCGTAACTGTTCAATTTTGGTCTTCCTCGCGGTATGCGTTTAAACTTTGTCGATTTCTTTGAAAAAATTATTTAAATTTTAACAATTAAAGTGCCAAGTGACGGGTGTAAATTGTAGGATTGATTGCTTTGATTATTGGTTGGTTAAGGACCAGTGGAAAATATTTCATGCATGTTCAGGACGAGAACAAGTTAATAAATACAATAGGTAGGTTTTGCAATAGAGGCAGGGCATCCGCGATGATGGTTGGGAAAATTTTAAGTGACGCTGTACATGTATTTATATATATATACTTGTATACTTGTTCTAAAAACTAATTTTAAGAATGAAACTTTCCGTGCCTTTTCCGACGCCTAGTATGTGAGCAATATGACCCTCAGAGCCCTAAAAGGTAACTTTGTTAATTTTCTTTCAGTCGTTTTGTCTCCCAACTTGTACATGTACATTATTTCCAACTCAAAACTAAAGAAACACCGAATACCCATGCAAGCGTAAATTAACACGAATATAAAATCTAAATGATTTCAAGATCTAGCTTTTTTTTTGTCTCTTGCCTTTTGAATGGTAAAAAGTCAGGGAACACAGAGCCGGTCTGACTACAGCCAGCCCCAACTATCAACTGCCGAATCAAAGTGCCCATGTATTTCTCAGCCTTCGATAACTTTCTCATGCTTCATTCCGATATTGCTGTCCGTCCTGAGTAGACCTGGTTTATATGATTACAAAGCTGGCACTGTATTTTAAAATATTTCCAAAACTATATCGAATTTACTCTGTAGAACCCAATGAATTTCAGAGACTGTTTACAATTTCAATTTTCCCCCCTAATTATATCCGTATTCTCATCCAAATAAATTTCAATTTGGTCCGAGCGGTGTTTTTGATGACCATTTTAAAACGAATTAATAGTTGTAAAATTCCCTGTTTTTTTCATACATCATCCTAAGCTTCTATAGATTAGATTTCTACTTTCAAAACAAATTTTCATGGGGATACGTCTTGAATCATGAATAAGTACTTATTGCAAAAATAAACCAAGAATTACTTTTATAAATTGTTATTTGAATGGAGAGTTGTCTCATTGGAACTCGCACCACATCTTCCTATATCTATACCAAGAATAAAAATGAAGTTATAAAACTGTGTCTGTTAAGCATAAGAACATATATAGATAAATCACGCAGATGCTTAAATATCAAAGAAACAGAATATTTAAAAGGTAAAGTAATACATTTTAAAGATTACCATTGAGCAGAATGATTGCCGGAAAACGACAAAACAATCTATGTCAAATAATCGCTACGTATTGCATCAAAACTCTCGGCACTCTGCATCTAAGAAAAGTTACCGTTAGAAATGTCACACTAACCCCGCTGCATTGGCTTATGTGTGAACGTTATTCACGTCAGGAACAATAACTCATGACGTAACGTCATTCGGTATCGTGTTACCTTAATAAATATGTAATAGTCACTGATTTAAAAAAAATTGAGTATTTGAATAGCATGAATATTTCCACGTGTTGAACATCACATACAAATCGATTGAAACAAAAATGTAATTTTGTTTAAGAATTAGAAAGGATATGATATAATATTTCATAACTGTCGTGACTATGCATAAGATAGATCATAGAACAGCACTAAATATGGTGTAGATATCAAATTTTATAGTTAAAAATAAATTTACTGGTCTTCAAATGATTTCATATTTTCTTGTGCATGTTAAACATCGTGAATAAAAACAAAGGTGAAAGATGTTTTGAATTTGAATTGAAACAGATCAGATTAAAAAATGCTTAACTCATTTAATATTATGAACAGTGTTCATTAGTGAGTCAGTTCACTTTAGATTTGCTTATTTTTTTTTTATTAAAAACTACATGTAGAATGATGCAAACATCAAAGTGATTATCATGATTATAATTAACTGGGTACTACAATGTAGCTATAAGTGATGAGTGCCAGGACTAACCATGAAAAATTACTAGTGAGAACCCTGATTTCACAAACATCAAAACATGAATAAGTCAGAATAACCAGATAACTGAAGCCTTGCTTTTCTAGATCTCAAAAACATACAAATCTTTTTTTTAGGAGTCAATTGATCAAGCTGTATGCTCAAGTTGTAAATGACCATACATCATGTACATGTGTAACTTAATTATATTCACTTCTATTGAACATTTCTATTCATTAAATTCAAATTTACTGTACATGTACAATTTATGTTTCCATAATGCCAGTAGACAAAATGTATATTAAGCATGTATTAAGCATTTCTATTTTTTTGCTTTCAGATGAAACATGAAAAACATAGACACAAATCTGGAAGTGAAAGCCCTCCAAAGAGAGTAAGAAGAGATCTACACAGATCACCTGAAACTCAGTCCAAAAATGTTAAAAAGGAACGAGAATGGTCACCTCATCATTATCAAAGGGCCGGATATGACAAAGATCACCATCACAGACCAGACAACAGACATTCTAAAAGGGAGAAAGACGACAGACATGATCACAGACATAAAAGAAAATATCCCGACAGTGACGAAGAACATGGAGAGCCTCAAAGACGTCACCATCATCGAGTTAAACAAGAGAGAGAAAATTCTGAAATGCATGATCAAAGACAAGAAAGGAGGCATAATGATGAAAGAAGAAGACAGGCGAGAAAACAAAGAGGAGGTAATCCGTTTGACCAATCTGAAAATGAAACATTTGGTTCTGGTAGAGAAGAGACTAATACTGAGGAAGAACCAAAAGATAAAGATAAACCTGATTTTGAATTATCAGGGAAATTAACTGAAGACACAAACAGTTATAAGGGTGTTGTTATCAAGTATAATCAACCACCAGAGGCAAGGAGACCAAAGAAGAGGTGGAGGTTATACCCTTTTAAAGGTGAAGAAGCGTTACCTGTACTACACATTCATAGATCAAGTGCATATTTGATAGGGAGAGAGCGTCTTGTAGCGGACATTCCTATTGATCATCCATCTTGTTCTAAGCAGCATGCTGTTTTACAATATAGACTCGTTGAGTTTGAAAGGTCTGACGGAACAACAGGTCGTCGTGTGTGCCCATATGTTATTGACTTGAATTCTGCCAATGGAACATTTGTAAATAATCAAAAAATTGATCCGGAAAGATATGTAGAGTTAATGGAGAAAGATATGGTCAAGTTTGGTTTTAGTTCCAGAGAATATGTTCTACTTCATGATAAAACAGACACATCAGGGTTAAATGATGAAGGGGAATCAGACTGAAATGTCTTTTGTTATATCAAACCTGTCAAAAATTACATAAACATTTATTGATATTACAAACTGTGACATTGTCATCTGAGTACACAGACATTAATTATAAAGCCAAACAGAAAGTTTTAAGGTCAAGAAAAGCATTTTAAGTGTTGTTTTTGTTACTTTCAAATTACCTGTTTCTGGTACTTTCTTTGATCATGTTTATATCCTTTAACATGCTAAAAGAATTTTGAATAATTCCTTATCCACATCATCTGGTTAATTGTCCAAATGTTTATCATACACATTTTATTTTTATATATAGGATACATGTATGTATTTTCTCACTCTATATACATTTACGTATATAAACATTCGTACGTGTACATTAGTAAAGAGACAATTACATCTGTTTATGTACGCAAAAAAATTGTATATAGATCCAACTTTTTGTACAAATGATTTACTGTTGTAAGATACATTGTATACATGTGCATTAATTTATTTTATTTTCAAATATTTCTTGAAATGGTGTACCTATAAGTCTGTAGGAATTTGATCATCTACATACATTGTACATGTAATATAAAATGTATATGCTATATTTTGATAGTCAATTTTGTGAAAAGTTATGTACATGTACATTTTTTTGTAGGTAAAAGTTTATATTTTTTTTTTATTTCAAGCAAATACATAATGTACTGTATACATGGTAAACATATACATCTACAGGAATGGCTTCAATTACATGGAAAATAAATGATCTCAATTAACTTCATTTTTAATTTGATTTTTTATTTGGATGTGTTTTACTTTCACATATTATTACAATTATATAATTGATATAAAAAATTATGTGTTCAGATATAGTTTTGCTGTAGATCTTTAAAATAAAAACTTAAAGACAAAATTACTGGAAATATATTTTTTTACAACTAAAGGTACAAAATTATACTACTGCGATACACATTTAAGAAAAAACACATTTGTATCTAGTATGTTTATGATCATCAGATGGAACTACATGTACATGTATGTAACTATTTGCTGCTTTGTGCTGAAAATGTTTACAATTTATTAGTGAAAAGTGTCTATAACTTGTTTTTATTGTAGAAAAATTTTGATTCGTAGTTGCAAAACAAAATACTGTATAATAATGTTATTCTCTTTTTAATTGAACACATATTGGAAGGGCTTACAAAGTTATATTGGTCTGCAAAGTATGATTTTTTTGTAATCCTTTTTTTCATTGTAAAGTACTTCATTTCAAGGAGCAATCTTCCAGCTGAGAGATTTGTTCTTCCATCAGTAAAACAGGCAAATAAATGTTTAATTTTTTATGCTCCCACCAGTACAGAGGGAGAATTAAGTTTTACCCTTGTACATGTATGTCTGTACGTCCCTAAAATGGTTTCCATTCTCTTACTTTAGCTTGTTTCAACCAAATGTAAGAAAGTTGTACACAATGCTTATTACCATGAAATACAGATCAAGTTTGAATTTTGGGGGCGTCACTTTTATGGTTGTAGATTTATGCCCCTTTAATTACAAATGGATAAATTGCTGAAATTTACGTTTCCTTTTTGTAGCTAAAGTTTGTCACAACCAAATTTTAAGAAACATTTAATTTACAATACTAATAACTAAAAAATTAGATCAAGCACAAAATAGAGAAGCGTCACTTTTACTATTTTTCATTTTTTTAACTTTTTAACTTTATAGGATACTAGAACACACCTGTGATATCACGTGACTGAATTATAGTATATAACTATGCGTAAGCCTTATTTTAGTATTGGTTTTTTCATCTGATAAAGTCATGCCGATTATAAGATACACAGTTTTCTCTGCTTTCAAATTTGGAACTCAGTTATTGCATTTGGTAATATTAATTATTTGAAAAAAACAAAAGGTCCTGGAATGGAGTATTTTTTAATCAACAGCATTTTCCTATATATGTTATGAATAAAGTTGAATTATTTGATTCGCTGTTTTACGTCATGCCCGCTAACAAATTGAAAACTGTACCTATACGCCTTATTTTAAGTCCAGATTTTTAGTATTCGTATTGTTATCTTAGAAAGTCTTACTGATTAAAATACTACAATAGGCAACAATTTGACACTGATTGAATTTAGAAGTGTCAACCCTGTGATTATGACCTGTGTATATAGCAAAATCCAAAATACACCGTTTGGTGGTGCTTCTGTCAGATGCAGAACGTACAGATAAGGTAATAGGTAACAGGTGAATCGGTATCAGATTCAACCTGGAACTTGTTAATTATTGGCAATATTAATTATGTGGAAAACAAAAGGGTCTGGAGTGGTGTAATTTTTAATCTACACCATTGTCCTATATTAGCTATATATAAAGTTGAATTCTTTGATTTGTCGTTTTTACCCCATGACGGCTGACAAATTGGACCTCTTTATTTTAGTATTATAGATGCAAGCAGTGGCATCATCTGTATCCCATGGACACATTCTCCAGTTTTTTTAATTGAACTAAAAGCAAACACTGTGAAGATTCACAATTTTACATATTTCTTTCTTTCTATTAATTTAAATTGATGCACAGTCTACCTCAGGAACTGGTAGAAACAGCAATTTTGTAAGTTACTTTATGAGGAGTGGACGTTTACAAAGATTTATATGAGCTGATAAATCCTTTTTTTGGTTTATTTGGCATAAAGCGATACAATGGTTAATCAATTTTATGGTAGGTTTATATAAGGTAGAAAAAATTGACTGGAGAGGTAAAAAAAAATATACATTGTACTTAAACAGGCTTTAAGATAACTTGTTTTTTAAAATGAATGTCTTCAAACATGTAAAAACTTATTCTAATAAATAATGAAAAAGAAATTGTTCATTTTATAATTCTCGCAAGATATATAGTGTTATTAAAAAAATCATCAAATTGCTTCATAGTCAAGAGTTTTGTACACACCATGATAACAGGAGTAAACAAAGATGACGGACAGTTTAACAAGTCAACTAACAACATGTAGTCCAGACAGGAGTACAAGAACAAAATATGTTACCAGCTTTGCCTTACTAGACCATGGTGAAACACAAAAAACCTACACATAAAAGAACAAGATAACTACTAAACTAAACTAGGAAATAAAAGATCTTGCATAATATTGTAAGTAGGGTCTACATTCAGTCGGTACAAAAGAAATCTATATGTGAAAGCCATATACAGCTGGTTTAAAATCTGTTGTTAACTAAAACCATAGGTCAATTTAAAAGAATAAACTGCAAAAAATAAATAATCAACAATGCATGTTGCACCAACCATGAAAATTTGGTAAATATCTGTTGTATGGTTTTGGAGTTATTTCCACTTAAAAACATCAATTGTTTGCAGCTTGCGACAGAAATCGTAAAATGCTTGTCATAGGAGGCTTCTAGCTATTAAAGGAATTTTGAAGGTGGAAGAGGGACTCTTAATTTTTTACCATGGTCCAACAGTCAGAAGATATTCTATTGCAACATTATTTATTATTTAGTCTCCTTGACCTAATAGGACAATGTAATGACATTACATTTAGATTACTTTTTATACGACCGCAAAAATTGAAAAAATTTTGGTCGTATATTGGTATCACGTTGGCGGCGTAGTCGTTCGTAGTCGTTGGCGTCCGAAGACTTTTGGTTTTCAAACTATAACTTTAGTATAAGTGAATAGAAATCCATGAAATTTATACACAAGGTTTATGAATATAAAAGGAAGGTTGGGATTGATTTTGGAAGTTTTGGTCCCAACAGTTTGGGAATTAGGGGCCAAAAAGGGCCCAAATAAACATTTTCTTGGTTTTCGCACTATAACTTCAGTTGAAGTAAATAGAAATCTATGAAATTTCGACACAAGGTTTATGACCACTAAAGGAAGCTTGGGATTGATTTTGGGAGTTAAGGTCCCAAGTTTAGGAATAAGGGTAAAAAAAATGGCCCAAATAAGCATTTTTCTTGGTTTTCGCACCATAACTTAAGTATAAGTAAATAGAAATCTATGAAATTTAAACACAAGGTTTATGACCATAAAAGGGAGGTTGAGATTGATTTTGGGACTTTTGGTCCCAACAGTTTTGGAATAAGGGGCCCAAAGGGTCCAAAATTAAACTTTGTTTGAATTCATAAAAAATTGAATAATTGGGGTTCTTTGACATGCCGAATCTAACTGTGTATGTAGATTCTTAATTTTTGGTCCCATTTTCAAATTGGTCTACATTAAGGTCCAAAGGGTCCAAAATTAAACTAAGTTTGATTTTAACAAAAATTGAATTCTTGGGGTTCTTTGATATGCTGAATCTAAACATGTACTTAGATTTTTGAAAATCGGCCCAGTTTTCAAGTTGGTCTAAATTGGGGTCCAAAATTAAACTTTGTTTGATTTCAACAAAAATTGAATCCTTGGGTTTTTTTGATATGCTGAATCTAAACATGTACTTAGATATTTTATTATGGGCCCAGTTTTCAAGTTGGTCCAAATCGTGGTCCAAAATTAAACTTTGTTTGATTTCAACAAAAAATGAATCCTTGGGGTTCTTTGATATGCTGAATCTAAACATGTACTTATAATTTTTAGCTCACCTGGCCGAAAGGCCAAGTGAGCTTTTCTCATCACTTGGGGTCCGGCGTCCGCCGTCGTCGTCCTGCGTTAACTTTTACAAAAATCTTCTCCTCTGAAACTACTGGGCCAAATTTAACCAAACTTGGCCATAATCATCATTGGGGTATCTAGTTTAAAAAATGTGTCCGGTGACCCGGTGAATCGGATAATCCGTTGTTGGGTTGCTGCCCCTGAAATGGTAATTTTAAGGAAATTTTGTTGTTTTTGGTTATTATCTTGAATATTATTATAGATAGAGATAAACTGTAAACAGCAATAATGTTCAGCAAAGTAAGATCTACAAATAAGTCAACATGACCAAAATGGTCAGTTGACCACTTTAGGAGTTATTGCCCTTTATAGTCAATTTTTAACCATTTTTCGTAAATCTTAGTAATCTTTTAGAAAAATCTTCTCCTCTGAAACTACTGGGCCAAATTTAACCAAACTTAGCCATAATCATCATTGGGGTATGTAGTTAAAAAAATGTGTCCGGTAACTCGGCAAACAAACCAAGATGGCCGCCATGGCTAAAAATAGAACATGGGGGTAAAAAGGGGTACTCTAAGGGAAAATACAATGCATATCACCTGAAAGAAAAACTTTTCATGAATCGAATGGTGTATGGAACAAAAATTTGAGACTGAATTGACAGAGAAATAAGGGTTTTAAGCGGAGAGGTGAAAAAAGTAGTTGGGTACCTTCTCGTAAATATACGTTGATAGTGGGTCTTCCAATGGATAGAAACAAGTGCCTGTGAACAGACTGTATCTGTATGACATGTGAATAAATTGTCGATATAGATTCTGGCTTTAATACAACGGTTTGAGAGAGCGCCGCCGATTTATTGGCGGGGCGGGAGAACAGATTTGAAGCTCTCTACGTTTGATGCGTGCACACCAGTGTCGTCATAGCTGATTCGGTGCGATCACTGTCTTACAAAGGATGAGTTTGCATAATGTACGGTGTTTTACTTAGTGGAATGTCAATAAACTCACAGTAAGAGTTATTCTTTACTTGCTTTTCCATTGTTTTCCACAATAATTGTTGCGTGGTATTCTTTGAATTTCTCTGCAGTTATGGTTCTCTTTGGATATGCTTTTTTGAGGAATTCGTCTGGTTCAATCAGCCCCTCAACTACTTTTTACATCATACTAACTTTGGCTTCAACTCCTTGTTCGTCCTTGTCTGGAGATCTTGTTGAAGTTCCAGTTTGGCAAGCATTTTGGAGACTTATCCATCCTCTCTTGACTTGTAATCTCTGTTGATAAGTTTTGCCGCTTGACATGTTTTATTTTGTTACCGGGTAGGGGTCCCATACTATGGTTCCATATTAGATAATGAGATCAATTCCTAAAGGTCTAGTTCATTATCCAATCTGACACAAATTTCAATAACTGGAATGCCACCCAAGTTGAATATATGGTGATCCACTATAACAGCATAATTACTTGGAATTGTGTTTAATACCATGATGGTTCAAAAGCATAAACTTAAATGGAGACAGAAATTTGACATGAAAGATTTTGGATTAGTGTAAATTAAAAATTAGCTTACTATGATATATGGTTAAAGAATGAATATCAAATTGAGCAGAGTTGTTATAAAATATCAATATGGCAGAGAAGTAGTTTCAAGTTTCATATAAAGGGACCTGACTGACATGAAATAAAAAATCAAAGGAGTATCCCTATTTGTCTAATCTTCAAGGTGAAATAAAACAAGTATAACAATATTATGCTATTGTATAAATCTACAGAAATAGAATTTGCTTCAAGTAACAAGAAATAACTATGTCACTATAGTAACTTATTTAATGAGTATGTGGGTAATTAGTCCTATATAAACATACTATCAATGTGTCACACTTCGCATTCAAAATTAAAAAAAATAATGAAAATATCAGTATAAAAACGTTAAAAATTGAATAAGAATGCGAAGTCATATGTTATAGGACTAGTGGGGTATAAGAGCTTGTTACAACAGGCTCTTCATTTGGTTTGAAAGGATACTAGTCCACTTGTATTTTTGTCCGTCTGATGAGTTAAGCCTTTTTCAACTGATTTTTATAGTTCGTTCTTATGTTGTACTGTTATACCACTGTCCCAGGTAGGGGGAGGGTTGGGATCCCGCTATTATGTTTAACCACACCACATTATTTATGTATGTGCCTGTCCCAAGTCAGGAACCTGTAATTCAGTGGTTGTCGTTTGTTTATGTGTTACATATTTGTTTTTCGTTCATTTTTTTACATAAATAAGGCTGTTAGTTTTCTCGTTTGAATTGTTTTACAGTGTCTCATCGGAGCCTTTTATAACTGACTAAGTGGTATGGGCTTTGCTCATTGTTGAAGGCCGTACGGTGACCTACAGTTGTTAATGTCTGTGGCATTTTGGTCTTTTGTGGATAGTTGTCTCATTATAACAATCATACCACATCTTCTTTTTTATAGTAGTCTGTATTCTTGATTTAGAAAAATGTAATTGCAAGAAAAAAATTACACATTACTTAGAGTACTTAAGATCATTCAGGTAGTCTTTATTTAGTATGTACAATATAACAGCCAGTAGCCATTGGATATTGTAGATCATTTAAATAGTCTTGCCCTTTTTATTAGTACAAAAGAACAGCTAGTAATCATTGGATATTGTAGATCATTCCAGTATTCTTGATCACCTATTTATTTGTACCAAAAAAACAGCCAGTAGTCATTGGATACTGTAGATCATTCAGGTAGTCTTGACCTATTTATTTGTACAAAAAAAAAACCAGCCAGTAGTCATTGGATACTGTAGATCATTCAGGTAGTCTTTACTCTTGATCTGTTCATTTGTATTAAAAAAAACCAGTCAGTTGTCATCTTCACTTCACACACGCATATACGAATATCAATTATATGCTTACGAGACATGTTTCAATGTTAAACTTATTACGGTATGTGAAAATCAAGACTTGCATAAAAAATATCCCAATATTAGAGGCAGTGGCGTCATTTTTCCTCAGAGCTTTCAGCTCTTTGATTTTAATACTGTATGCAATAGGTCAACTGTATTTGGTGTATGCCAATACTTGACTATGCACATGTCAGTTCTGCAGGATTTATTTTGACCTTGATCTCAATTTCATGTTTCATTGCTCAATGTTTAGTTTTTAATTTTTAGTTTCTTCAACTTAGAACAATAGGTCAACTATATGTGGTGTATAGAATGATTGTAAGGTTTAGTTTATATGTCTGGCAGGTATCATATAACATTCACCTTACTTTATTGGGTCATTGGTCAATGTTAAGTTTTCTTGCTTAACTTTTTTCTTGGATACTATTAGCCATAGGTCAACTATATTAAATATATGGAATGAAGGTGTACATGTCTGTCTGGTAGGGTTCATTGGGTCAATATAACATTTTCATGGTTTTGTTGTTTCTTTTATACTACACACAATGTATAACATCTACAGTCGGTGTGTGTAAAGATTGTATGAAAGGTGTACAAGTATAGTAGGCGAGACTTTTCAGCGTGTGTACTCTTGTTGACTGTTTTCTTTTCCAAATTAATGTTAATTTTCCTTTCTTTATGGTGCTGTTCTATTGAATTGGCTCCTGTATATGGAGAGCATATACATAGTCGGTATTATATGTGGATACATGCGAAGTGACGTATCAGATTACAATGAACACATTATTTCCATTTTTAATCAACTTTAACAGCAAAGAAATAGATATAATACATAATATAAGGTTGGGTTTGCTCATCGTTGAAACTGTACGATAACCTGTAGTTGTTAACAACCTTAACAAATTGCATTTTTTGTTTCTGACGAATTGTTGTTTGTTATACCAGACTCCGCGATAAGGGTCGTTACTTCTTGGAGCTTATGTAGCAGGAACAATTCTGCTGAAGATTCGGGGATGCGGACCACAGCTTGATCTGGTTTGTGAGCTGAATTGAACGGAAACGACAGATGCCAAATGTGATGCGCTTAAATATATCTAAGTAAATGAAAACCAAAAACAGTGAAAACAATATATAATTTAATCAGCAAAGTACAATTTAATCATGTAGAGCCAAATGTATGTAGAAATGGAGCATTCACTGACTTCAAATTACCTTGGTTATGGAGGCATGTAGCTAATGCACTAACCTTAACGGTAGTTGGAAAGCTTGGCTTTCCTTAGTTGGACTGAAAGTCAATCCTCAGAGGATTCAAAAAAAGAATCTAAAACTAGTTCTTTAAAATATATAAGTTTCTCGCAGAAGATAATCAAAGGTTTTGCGACGATGCAAATATTAATCTTTAAAATATAAATAAATATCTTTAACCAATGAATTAAAATAGCAAAAGCTATGTTATTTAACAAATATGTACTGAATAAGATTCATGTAAATCATTAATTCTAATGCAACAACGTTTGTGACGTTCATTTTGATTGGATAACGTCACTTTTTTACATGGCATCAATTGACAATTGATGTTATGGGACGTACGCGCAAGCGCAGACGACATATTGCAGATTTTAATTACATGTTTTAACGTTGTTTTCTGTCAGTTTCATTAGAATGGAGATAACAATAATGTATTTTAAGCTCCGACGGCATCAATTGGGGATTTGATGGTCGCAAATACCCGTTTACTGTCTCCGCTAACGCGTCGCCAGTAAACTTAATTTGCGACCATCAAATCCCCAATTGATGCCGTCGGAGCTTAAAATACAATACAGTTATCTCCTAAATAAAGAAACATGAAATTTATAGTTTTAAACAAGGGAAATAATAATGCCATAATAATCCTAACTGCCACACTTAGTAAGTCGTATCATCTTTTCAAAGAACTGGTCGAGTCTTTGTGATAAGCGAATGACAAGGTAGCTTAATTTATGATTCATTTACAACAGCTTTTATAGGAACAAAACAAAACTGTGAACTGTTTTTTTAAAAGTCCAATTTCATTTTTTAGATATTTTGTTTCCTCCGAACCCATGATTTGTAGTAGAAAGGTGTTAAGCATTGCTCCCGTAGTGCCTTGTAATGTGTCTACCATAACCTGGTATGGCGAGCAAAGAAGCAAGAGTGTTATAAAATGTTGTGACTTTAACTTTCGCACGCATTCCATTGAGCCGGATGGTTCCTTGAAGGATACAGCTGGAGTTCCAAATAATGCTTCGCAGTTGGTATTTGTAAATTTTGCGCTGAATGTAGCATCCACTAGTTTATACACTTCATGATCTTGTAGCTCATCAATTAAAGTTTTGATAGAACATAAGTGTTGATCAGAAATGCCTTGACAACATTTGATATCAAGTTGTGTGGTAAAAATGAGTTCTTGTTGGGTTGACGTAGTGGCCTCTTTTAAAAGGAAGATGACAGCGTTAGCTATAATACCTTCAATGTTCACACAACTGTCGCATGGCTCAGATAACCATGCCTTCCAACCACTTAACATGCTCATGTTTGACTTGGTGCAAGACTTTTCCAAAGTTAGTCCAAATTGATCAGAAAATCGGAAAAGAAGTAGTGGTCGACTACTTGGCTTTTTATTCATTATGACGTATCCTCTGGGTTTTCCTTGAAAAAGAAAAAAAAAATCTTTTGAAAATGCATACTTTGTTGATCAATATGGCTTACTGAATCAATATAGATGAAAAATGTATACTTGTATCTCAGATTGCAAATTCAATGAATGTTGCGCCAAATATATATTATAGATTAACAAATTTGCGCAAATGTATAGTGCGACTTGGGATTAAACTAATAGTTACCTGTTGATTTGTCTTTGCCTCCCATAGCTTCAAAGAGTAAGGATGCGGATACCCAATGTGGAGGATACTTGAATCTAGCTGTATCCAATATGAGGACCAGATCTCGTTCTACATGATAACCACCAACCGGAGAAAAATGCCCATCTCCAGTCTGAGAAAGAACTTTCCGCGAATATGACAATGTTATTAAGTATTCATCCTGCTTGGTATATTTCAGCAGAACTTCCCGGAAAATTTCAAGAGTAGCATGTTCATCTACGATTATCATCTTGGTTTCTAAGCCATTGCATTCAGCAAGACACACAAACTGGCCTAAATTGATACCATCTTGTTCTATAACTTTAACTGGAACGCAACAGTCCAACATATTCTCATGATACCATCGCCATGGTCCTTTCCAAACTTGTTCAGGATCAATTTCCAGTGCGTTCAATACCATGACAAGTGTACTTAATCCACAAAAAGCTGGCTCGTCTTGGGTACGAAACTGTGCAGCTAATTTAAAATAGCACTCCATATGTCCGAATAGCAACGCTTCCTGGAATATTTTCTTCCCTTCTGGTGATGAAAACGGAATGCATGAATCTGGAAGTTTACGCCTATAGAACTGTAGCTTTGGAGTATCTTTTATGTCTGATATGGATTTCTTTTCAACACTTTCTGAAATCGGTTCCATTATTTGTTTCTTTCTTCAAACTGAAAAAAATACACAAGTTTTATAACCTTTTAAAAGTATATACTTTACTGTTAAAAGTCTTGCTGACGTCTAGAAATTTAACAGCATTTTGGTACATATATCAATGCAGCTTGGAAGAACATTGTGGACTATAAGTATGCCTTCATGTAAATGAAAGGAGTTGCTGGGACAATGCTGAAGAATACGTATAAATATATGGAATACAGTACTTAAATATTTGAGATTGATTATTTAACATTGCAGTGCGTTTCTCTATGATTTGTGTTCTTGCCTGTGTTTGTGTTGTATTTCTGTCACATACTGTTGTCATTTTAGCGATATTTTTTTAACACTGTCATATAAATGGGAGGTATGGCTAGCCATAAAACCAGGTTCAACCCATTTGTTTTCTTACAATGTCCTGTACATAGTCATAATGATGGTAGTTGTTATCAAATAGTTCGTTTCTATGTATGTTTGCGTTTGCTTCTGTTGCACTTCAGTGTTCCTGTTGTTCCTTTTTTGTTTTACCTGTAAGATACCTGTAATATCGTTGAGGGGCTCATATGGAAGGATCCTATCCTTTTTAGCCCACCATATTTTGGTACACTTTCAAAACTGATACAATCATCAATCCTGCATGATTTGGTGCAATATTTCACACAATTAAAAAGTTATATAGAAAACTATCTGTGTACTCATAAATTTCTTAACTGATACATGACTGACTCCCAATGACGGTCTATATTAATTTTAAAGGCTTCCACAGATTTTGATGAAATAACTTCAACTGGTAAGTTATTCCAATCATTACTAATTCGTTGTGAGAAATGTCTTAATCGAAAAGAAGTGTTACATCTAGGTTTTGTTAATTTCCAATTATGCTCACGGGTATTTGTACTGATGACAGTAAAAAATCTTCCATAAGATATATCTTCGATTCCTTTTAATATTTTGAAAGCTTGGTTTCCTCTTATATTTGATGTGTTTTCCTCGGATGTGTTTTCTTGCATTAGATTCAGGACTTTTCCACAGAGTTATACTACTGTTGCCTTTATTTATCAAACAATAAAAAGTTTGTTAGATCATGAGTGGTTCCATTTTGTTAATTAGTCAATATGAAAAAATCCTTGCGTACAGTATTAAATACCGGCATAAGAGTAGAGCATTTTTTCAAGTGGAAACGACATGTGACCAAAAGAAAATCGTACATAGTTCAATTATAATATTCATGCATTGAATACACCATTAATAGCAGTTAAATTTGCTATATGGCAGAACCAAAGCAGATAGCCTTGTGGAGAAACAATTAACGAAATGAGTTCAATTATGAATGGACAAGTCAATGTCATTTATTCACACGTACAAACATGTGACATACTGTTTGATTTAATCAACTTTATGGTCCTGTATAACCTAAATCATGGTTACCTCTTTAATAATAAAACCAACAAAATTTTAATCTTTAGGATTGTTGAACGGAAAAAATATTTACTGTGGGATTTTACAGTTGATGCAGTTAAGATAATGTTTAGCAATATATAAATACAAACACAAATAATTTTATTAACTTATCACAATGCCCGTAGGTAGGGCAGAATAATTACAGTTCAATTATGACCACAAGACTAAACCATCAAAACTTAATTTAACACGCACTTAAATTTTTCTACATATTTTTTTTGTTAATATCACTCCACCATATCTTCGTTTATTTCGTTTACAAATCAGAAAGATGCCGTATATGAATCAAAATTTGACAAAGCATTGTGTGAGCATTTGTTTATGCCGAAGTATTACTACTATAATTTATACTGCATCTATAGTTGTGTTTATTTCCTAAATATAGTAACATAGTTATACTTTGTATAAATTAAATGTCGATTTCATCATGGAACACTTTCTCCACAATCAGGGGTTCATTAAGGGATGAAAACAAATTTGACAATTGTGTTATGATTTAATAAACTTTCAATGTATTAGTTTAAGTTGCAGTATAAAGAAATATTAGGTCAATTTCATAAAAATATAAACTGTTTTGTACTCGGCCCTTCCCCATTTTCTCAGCCTCATACAAAAAAGTATATATTTTCTTTCATTGACCTAATGTTGTATATGCACACAGTTATAAACACACGCAGTACTTAGCAAAACGTATCGGTTTTAAAGATTTTAAACTTCGTGTTTGATTTGTCACTGTTTTAATTATTCGAGCGCGAGTCGTATGTTGCGCCGCATATGGCGTATAATACATTTCAAGCTTGGTTTCTTTGTCTGTAATTGATGATATTTTATGTTCAATACATTATTACATATCGACATATAAGCTTAATAAATAGTTTTTACCTGTACTGAAGATGACCGTGTTGTAGCTACACATGTAGTTGTAAAGAATAAAAATTATCGAACTTGCTTGTGTGAGATCCGGAGTACACAACATAGGAGAATGTTTCTATTTATAAATTGTTTATATAGATTCAACGATTTTACATCCTGCTCTTTGCATGTTAATACAACTATACCTTAAGGCTTACGAATTGGTGATTGTATTTGCCTTATTTGTGAATCATGAATTCTGTCACATTTGGAATCTGATATTTAAAATTTTACTTTTATTATAGTATATACAGTCATTCCCAAAAAATGGGTACAATTACAAAATTACAGTGTCGCCGGCAAATAACCACAAAATGCAAGCTTAACATATGTCACAGATAATCTTTTTCGTGTTCTAAGTGATTAATATGTATACTAAAATAAAATTATATTCTTTTGTGATGTATATCTTAAATATATTTGTGTGATTTTCTATTTAATATACGGGTATCACACGAATTCCGAATGTCGCCAAGAAAAACTCCAAATATCGGTGTGAATTAAAATACTTTATTTCATCTAAATCATGATTAGATTTGCTTTTTTTATTTGACACTATATTGATTTTTATCCACAAAAATATTTTAAAATCAAAAGTTATAATATACACTTAGATTTACCCATTAAACCAATGTCGCCGATAAACGTATAACCTACCGTAACGTATCTTTAGGTACAGTCAAAACATATTTATATGATTGGAAATCATGCCCAAAGTGACTTTAAGCAAAGTTGATACATCAAATTTTAAAATCCTGCCTTTAACTTTTATTGCAATGAAACGAAAAATTAAAAAAAATCTTCTTTTTCTCTTTTTTTCGATTGTCGCATATAAGAATCCAACCTACGTAACGCGTATTTTGGAACGTACTAACCAAGAACAAATCAATTTGATGATTATTTCATTGAAATCACCCATAAAGCTTCTCAATAATCAGTTTTGAGAAAGCAACTCAACAATATTGTTACATATTTCCATGTATAATGTAAATGAATCTAACCTCCGTTTGAATAACCTCCGTGACGCAGTTATCTACAGTTAAGTTGTCAGACTTTTTTTATCAGTATCAGCGGCTGCCGACACTGCCGAAAGTCATTTTTGTAGCAGACAGCATTTATTATAAAGGAAACAGACAAACAAAATACAGATTTTGAGAAAAAAAATGTTGTTTTGAGAAAGGTAGGTTAACTTGTTTTTTCCTTTTATGTGAGCAACATTATAACGTTTAATAAACGTTATATCAGCCATTTTCTCAGATGTAAAATAGTCTACAACACAACTTGTGTAATTACGACGACAATCATAACTTTAACAGCGGTTAATGGCAAACATTTTCAAGATCATTTAGGACTCATCAATGTAACGGAGGTTATACAAATTAAAAAAAATCTAAACATGCATGTAAACACGATCATACCAATTGAAATTCTTGTACATTGTTATAGATACCAAATTAGTCCATCAATTATCACTAATAAATATCAAAAGGTGATGTAAATCATAACCGATATCATTGATTTACGTTACGGAGGATAGAAATTTAAGGAAAAAAAAGTTTTTTTCTCTAACAGGACTTTACTCTTTTTCGATAAGGATTTACTAAGAATTTTTTTTAATTCTGTTGTCTTTTTTGTCATTTAATTCCAATATTTACATTCATTTATATGTTTGCTGTTGGTAAGAACTGGAATTGTCCGTTATGGAGGTTTTAAATGTCGTTACGGAGGATAGAAATTTTCGAAATGAAATTATTTTGACCCCAAAACTTCATAGTTGAGTATAATATATACATTATAGTGTGAAGGAAGATGACATTATATGTATAGAGCTAATAAAATTAAGTTGAACAGTATTCGGTTTAGGTAAAACATATTTTTGAGTGAAAGTTCATGAATCGTTACGGAGATTTTGACAAGAACAAGTCCATTTGACTAAAAGAAACATATAACTTGATAGAAAACAGTTTTTTAGTTTGTAATGTCAATAAATTGTTTAGAAAAGCTATCATTAAAGAGTTAAGTGTTACTTTGTATCAGCATTTAGATACTGGTTTGATATTAACCTCCGTAACAAAGATGGGGGTGTGGATAAATACAAGCATAAAAAATACATACAAGTGATTCAAAACATATATAATAGGGTTTTTCATGGAAAGCTGTATTATGAAACTAAAATATTGTACAGCATAACATTTCATTAGTTCAAATTCATTACTAAATAAGTTGTGAAAACTACTAATTTGAATTATTTTTTAAACGCTATATTGATTCAGACCTTAAAATTGGTATTTGCTTTCAATATATACAGAATAATACGTATACATCAGTTTGATATGGTGGTTAATGTAACCCATTTCACATGAGCCTGGATTTAAATCTTGTGTTTTTCTCTAATGCAATTTTTAAGATGACTTTATACAACACTAACCTCCGATACGTTCATACTTACCTTGTCTTACAAAAAATGCTAAAACTTGAAAACAACAAAAATGGTGTAAGTAAAAATTAAAAAAATGACAGACTAGATATAGACACAGAAGAAAACAGCACTCTCTCTCTGCTCAGTTGAAATTTATTTTTTAACAGTGTCTACATTCGAATTGTACCCATTTTTTGGGAATGACTGTATAGTCAATACAAGTAAATTGTGTGTGTTATACATGTTATAATCGATAGCAATCGTGTTGTGTCAGCATATCGTGATGATATCGATACCAGTCACTGTTAGAAGGCTTTATCATACATTTAGTAGTTAATATGTAACAGTAAATTTGGTCCGTTAGTAAAATCTGTCCGCCAGACTTTTTCCCTAGGAAATCAAGTCCATGATCATTATTTTACTAGGAATGTAAGTCCCAGGACAATTTTTCCTAGGAAAATAAGTCAATAGGTAGTAAAATATGTCTGACACATATTTTCCTAGGAAAAATTGTCCTAATACGTTATAGTAGTATTTTTTATTATTTTTAACAATTATTGAAAATTAAAACAGAATCATATTTTTAGTTAAGATTTGAAAGTTTCATTATTTTTTCCCATTTAAAATAAAGAAAAGTGACTTTGTAACCTAGGAATGTTAATGACATGGACACGATGTCCTAGGAAAATAAGTCTGGGGACATATTTTATTAAAATATAATACACACCTCTGTAACTGAATATTGAAACATAACATTTATATTGATATTTTAAAATAAAGGGCATGGACAATTTTACCTAGGAATGTTATTGACATGGACACGATTTCCTAAGAAAATAAGTCTGGGGACATATTCATAAACAACTGTAAAACTGAATATTGAAACATGAAATTTTTATTAATCTTTTGAAAAAAAGGTCTGACATTTTACCTAGGCAGTAGCAATATTATTGACATGGACATGATTTCCTAGGAAAATTAGTCCGGGGACATTCATGTCATTAAATTTTTAATGCCCGAGCTCTTGATCCGAACAATATATTAAGACATCAAAATTGCATTTCCATGTAAATAATTTGTTTCATTAAAACGTTCCTTTTAAAATACAGGACATGGACGATTTTACCTAGGAATATTAATGACATGGACAAAATTTCCTAGGAAAATTAGTCTGGGAACATTAACTTTATTAAAAGAATTAATACACAACTCTATATAACAATATAAAAATAAAACATTTTTATTTACATTACAAAATAAAGGGCATGGAAGATTTTACCTAGGAATATTAATGACATGGACATGATTCCCTAGGAAAATTAGTCTGGGGACATACATTTTATTAAAAATATAAATAAAAAACTCTTATAAGTTTCCATTGTTTAAACTTAAATGATTTGATTCATTAATATTTTTCCTATAAAGAGGACATGGACGTTTTTACCTAGGAATATTAATGACATGGACTAGAACTCCTAGGAAAATTAGTCTGGGGACATAAATTACTAACATCGGACAAAAAATACTAGTAAATTTTTTAACCATGGACTTTTTCTACTAGTTTAATATATATATGTGTCCGCCCAGACATATTTTACCAGGACAAATTTATCTCTTACAAATACAGTAGTTTTGAATATTTAATAAATAGCCTGCTGTTTAATCCATATCGCGCATTTTTTATGCGCACCCTTTATCACACCCTACCCTTTATCGTACCCTTTATCACACCTCTACTTTTTCTTTTTTTTTTTACTTAGTCAGTTTTAATGTATGTAAGCTTCTTAAGAAATATTTTCCCCCAAAATATGTCCAAAATGAACGGTCATTCGGGCGTGACGCAATTTATTGAATGACGTCATTGTATGGCATGTGACGTCACAAACTTCGATTTTTCATATTTCTGACAAACGTAATCATGCAGCTATAAAAAAAATAACTCAATGAAATACCATATATAAATATTAAAACACACAAAAAAAAAAAATACAAAAAACAAAATTTCCTTAAAACAACAGCACACAAATTGTAAGGTTACACAGGCGCTTCGGATGAGTAATTCAAAGTTGGGGAGTTCTTTAAAAGCTTTTTAAACAAAACAAAAGTAGAACTGAAGGTAACTCAGGAGCTAGGGATCAGAAAGCAGTCCATATATACTCTCCTGTTGAAATATATGATAAAGCGTATAAAACATGGCAAAATACGTATCACGTGCCTAAAGGCCCTCTGGCTGATTATTGGTATCTCGGGATGATACGGCATATGATACGGATTTTGCCATGTATTATTCTCTATTTATCAAACCCCTTATCTGTATAACGTCACGTAATCGATATCAGTCACGGCTGAATTGCTAAAAACGAAAACGACCACCAGACAAACTGAAGTTCACAAAACACTACACCAATTCTAATAACTTATAACTTCACAAAGATTCAAATGATTTGTAATAATTATGTTGCTGAACATTTTCACTGTTTATTGTTTTTTTTTCCTCCTCTACGATAATATTTATCATTAGAAATCTAAAATAAAAACATGAGTAAAACTAAGTGATACTAATTCCTAAAAGGAGTCGGTTAACAGTTTCGTCGATATAGATCTTGTATACATATTTCGGTTGATGATTTTTGCAATTAAAGTTAATTTCTATCAATTAGAATTTTCAAGATAATAGCCAAAAATGCAAAAGAAGAGTTAGTATCGACAGTTAATATCAACATGGTCAACAACGTCCATAAGGAGTCGTCTGACAATTTTTCTTCAGATTCAGCCCATTTTTGCCACGTATAATTTGCTTTTCCTTTAATGGTGTTCAAGATATTATACAAGTACTTTGTATTTTACTCATGTTCTAATTCTATACATGGCGGCTATGTTGGTCGACCGTCGGGTGTTCCTGAAACAATTTTCTAAAAGGATAATGTGAGAACAATCTTACTTTCAGTACTAATTGTCTTAGTAATTTCAGGCGAGCTGATTTTTTTGTAAGGTTTACGGAAGACGCACAACAGACGAAGGATATCGGGTCACTCATTCAGGTTCAGGTCAGATGAGCTGAAAGGAAATATAGAATATTAATGTAGGCCAAAAACAGTTCGCTGACTTCCACCCATGGAAATAAAAGCCAAAGTTTAACCACAACAGAACAGAAAAAAATATCTACACTTTATACATTTCAAAAAGAGTTGCATGAGATACCAAAAATGAAGTATAAACTAAACAAGCGTCAACGACAAACTGACAACGCCGAGACAAAACACGCAATCATACTCATACATCCTATCGATATTATGTACTAAAATTTTGTTAATGCACTCAAGGTTATGCTTTTCGCAGGATGACTACGACGTCTTTACAACAAATCTGTTTGATGTGTTATGCTTCATACTTTAGACTCTGTTAAGCCTTCTGTGGCGAAATGCACGTCTGAATGTTGTGATAGAACATAAGTCTTGATCAGAAATGCATTGACAACATTTTATATCAAGTTGTGTGGAAAAAATGAGTTCTTGTTGCCGGCGAGTTTTGAATTTTTTACCTTGAGTCGCCTCAACCACTGGGTCGATCCCACTGCTGGTTGAGTTTTTATTCTCCGAGAGTATCACCAGCACTCCTGTGTTCTATGCTCTTCAACTTCGTACTTTATTTTGCCTTTTTTATTCAAGCATCACTACTGAGACTTTTGTAGACGAAACGCACTTCTGGCGCAAATACAAAATTTCAATCCTGGTATCTATTATGAGTTTATTCTTAATGGATTAAACTCCTTGATTTAGACATAGATCTCAAGCTGTAAAAAGCTACGAAAACGAAGAGTCATCTCTTTGAAAAGTTTGTCTAGAGATTAACCAAAGTGTAATGAATGCTTGTTTTTTTTCTTATGAACCCTTGTATGAAGTCATCCTCATATGAATAAAAGAACAAGTATGAATAAGAGTAGCACGCTTGGGATGCACATTTCACTATATTGATTTAGGTGATATGAATTGTCAATCATGTGTTGGAACTTTTGTAATGTACTAGTGAGAATCATATTGGTATAAAAATATGTAATTTAATCTCTATCGCGATACCAGTTACTTGACGGAATACACTATTTCAGAAACGAACATTATAGATATATACCACATAGCTTTTATTTTCCATTATACATATCATGACTAAATAATGTGTAAATAGATGTGCTGAAATCAGATTATTAACATTGATTGGTAATCTTTGATTCATGCGACGAAATGCCTTGAATCAAACAATATCTTAATACATCCGGCCATCGTGTTATTGCGCCATGGTGAATGTTTGTTTGTTTACATATTTGTTTGTTTTTACATTGATTGAATTAATAACACAATATTGACTGCTCTACACAAATTTTTGACATTTTTACTTATAATGTATGATTGTTTTGTTCACACATCGTTGTCAATATAATGGAATTTTATGCGACTGTCATACAAGTGAGAGGTTAGATTAACTATAAAACCAGGTTTGATCCACCTTTTTCTACCGTACCAAGTTATGAATATGACAGTTGTTGTCCATTCGTTTGATGTGTTTAAGCTTTTGACTTTTTCATTTGATCAGGAACTTTCTGTTTTGAATTTACCTCGGAGTTTAGTACTTTTGTAATTTTACTTTTTTAAGCACCTAATTAATTACAAACCCTGATTACCCTAAAAGTCGAAAATAAACTGACAGTGGAATGACAAAAAAGACAAACAGACAAACAACAGTACACAACACACGATAAAAAATACTAAGTGGTAAATGCAGTTCTAATATTTTCATAATTAACAGAAGCAACGTGTATAAGGAGCCAACTGACAATTTCAGACAAACAACATTACGCAAAACACAACTTTGATTGATCCTCTGGTAGCTTTCATCCCTCTTTAAAAAAAAAAACTAATCACTGCGCAACACAAACACCACCAAAAACTACGGATAATATCAAACGCTCCGAAAGGATTGTCAGATCCTGCTCCACATGTGGCACCCGTCATGTTGTTCATGTAAGTACAAACTCGGTTATAAGTCTAAACATGCAACAAAAAGAAAAACGTGTATCTACATGAACAAACATGGTATTGTGATTAAATACGTTACCAACGCCAAATAAGATAAGTTAATATTAACTCACCACTTTGACCAATACATTTGAGAGGCCACAATGCATATGTACATCAGCAGTATGGTTAATATAAAGTTATGATGTCAATTCAAGTATGTACACATGTCTCAACATAAAGTAATTCCGTAGATTATTGTATATCTTTAACAGGTGTTAATAATGTATCATTGTCATGAGTACGATAAAAACCGTTATCATTGTAAATGTTGTAGACGGTATAATCTTTATCTGTTTTTTTATTGCATAGTAATTTTTGTTTTGGTTATGAGCTCAACTGTCACCAGTCCTCGTCTTAAATTGGTTTTTAAAACATGATAACACGTCTGACCGTTGTTTTTCACTTTTGCCGTTGATTGATAGCGTTTGATTTTGTCCGTTTTTATAGACTAACCCTGTTTGAGTTTGCCTTGGAGTTCGATAGATTTGTTATATATTTTCTTTTATACCCAAATAAACACCTGCATCCTTGATTATTTGTTTTTATTCCGTCATTGGCTGTTGTCAGTGTAAAAATTTAGAAAAATAAAACAGACGACCTTATTTCTCTGAAGCAATTCTTCTTCATTGAAGTTTGACAAAGTTAATCCTGGCAATTGATGTCTGGAAAACTTAAACATTATCTTTTCTAAATGTTAATAGCAAACGAAAAATAATAACATTTCTCAGTCAAAAACTGTTAAATTGAACATTCATATATTTGTTTTTTCATACTTTGCTCTGGATACTGTCTTTTGATCATGATGAACAGAAGCATTGGTTCCAAATCGGGTAAGATTTTCTAAATTTTCATGACGTTATGATAAAGTTATGTGTCTCAAAATTTTTAATTGTAGGCTGTATCTTTTATATTAGTCTAATGATTAGATAAATACGGACAATTGCATTTATTTTTTTTAAATTTTGCTCTGGATACTCTCTTTAATCATTTTCCCACGGCTCTAACTCTTGATGTTTGAATTTGTAGTGGTGCTTTCGCATAATTAATAGATTAGAAACAGCCCATCAATGGCTACTCTATTTGAGTACTCTTTAAGATCAGCTGGTACGATGGTAGCTAACTATGTTTGGGTCCCTTGATCGAAGACCAACTGGTACGGTTATTAACTTAGATGCAAGAATTCATATCATATTCTAAGATTACAAAAGTTTTAAGAGTTTCAAAATTGACAAGTCCACTCAAAGGTAGCTCATCTGATATGATAAATGCATTTGATGATTGTTTATGTATCTTAATATGTTGAATTAATTGAAAATTGAAGACATTTGATAGACTTGTAGCAACAAGTATAAAGTTATCTGTAAGTAATAGGGAAGAATCTATTTGGTCCCATGGGTTGTTAATTACAATTTTGCAGTCATGTTGAAAAGAAAGCAGCATAAATTCCACTTTTTTTATAAACAAAACAACACAGAAATAATATTTTGAATTGCAAATCAACCATCGGATTGGGGAACCAAGATCAAGTCATTCGTCGATGTTTCTTTTAATTTCAACAAAGATATGATATTTTGCATGGTTGCGATCTTTATTTCCCTGTGTGAAGGTTTCATAAGGATAACCTGATAGAAACAACACCGCTTCAAGGCTTTTTTAATGAAAATAATTTATTTTCGGAACAACTTTCGCATTTCAACAATATAACTCAACGAAATCCGAGCTACTGTTGCAGTCTAAGTACGGAGTTTTCAAGTTGAATTATTACAGGAGCTTTTAGAAAGAACCAAAATGAAGCTAGTATTAGCATTTTATTACACGTCCGCTATACAAATGACGTCATCTTACTAAATATTTCAAAGTTTTGTCACAACGTTGAACGCATCTTCCCCCATTGACCATGTGGTGAAGTTGTCATGATTCCTTCGAAAATTTTAGAAACACAAACACTAGCCGGTTTACCATAATAATCTTGTCCTCTTTTCCTCGAACATGACCTACCAAACTTATTAGTTTTGTACTACCATGTGCAACACAAAGAGTACCATACATAGAGCAAGTTTACCCCTCCCAAGCACATGTTATCATCTGCGGATTTTGGTGGATTTCATTCACAAGGTCTTTAAAAATTTTCTATGTTTGGGTTTGGATTCTGTTTTTTGTTCTTTTGAAGCTACCGAGGAATTGCCCGAATAACAGGTGGCTCTTCGTTCATACATACATGCTAAACATAAATTTATTACTAGTAATTGCTTTTGTCCAGTATTGTAAATATCAAAACATGAGGATTTGGCGAATGATTTTGAGATGAATCTTGAGTGATCATTTAAAACAAAACAATCTGAAAATTCTAAATGATTCCTTAATATAAAGCACGTGCAGGCAATTGTCGTTTGTCTTGGAGATTAGTCAATGGTAAATTCAGGCCATCAGATTGACTGGTAGCAATCTTATCCCGAAATTCAAAAGTTGAGGTCAATAACTTTTATAGGGAGACAATTAAAAATTTCGATCATTTGAATTATTTATACTGTTATTTTTATTATTTTTGTTGTTTATCATTAATGTCTATACATAAATGCTTTCAATAAAAAAACAATCTTTAAAAACATATCCATGATACCTTAAATTGAGGTTTCTAATAATATGATGTCTCATTTGGAGTTATTTTGAGATCTTGTAAAACAACTGACTATGCTACATGGTAGCTGCTAAAAGATTGTTTTTCTTTCTTTTACTGTGCTTATGGTTTTAAGGTAACACAAAACCGAATGGCATATCTCCCGATTTCCAAACTTTTTGGCATACATGTACTTTGAAACGAGTTACATCGGAATATGTATTAACAAATCGGGTTCAACATCTTTTTTCGATTGATCTTTTTAGATATATTCCAAAGGATGGCTATATTCTTATATACGGAGAAAATAAAAAAACTAACATAATATCCTGGTTTGCATACCGAATCTATACTCAGATAGAAACTCATATGTCACATCCTTGATTTTAAAGATAATTGGCTTCAAAGTTGGTCGATACGCTTAGAATTTGGCCGAATTCGTGCTGACAATTTAAGCTACATGTAAGTGAGGTTTCTATGAATCATTTTTTCTAGAACAAATTGTTGAAACATGACAGTCAATATTGCTATTGTCATGACATTGTCGATCACGGTGCATCAAAATGCGCTGAAAAAGATCTAATTCCAGTACATGATTAATTTGTTTTACAGTTTGATTTAGAAAAATTACCAACATAGTTAGATACTACAATAAATTACGCAATTACTAACACAATTATATATTAATAGTATTGTTCTTGTTACAAAGTACATCAATTAAAATAATAACAAACATAATCTCGATTTGTATATATATTTCTAAATTTACCTGTGACGTCACTTTCTGTGGCGTTGATGCATCCGTGTGACGCACAGTTCGTAATTCTATTATGCTGTTTTTGTGTACTGTCCTAAATTGTTTTAGGCATTTTTTGTTATTCTGTGGTTAACATATTGAAATATACTTTCATATTATTTATATATGTATTTCTCTGTCCTGCGTGTTGCATTTATTTGTTCTGTATTATTTTCATGTAATGCTGTCATTTTAGGGGTATATTTAACGTTGCTATAAAGCGCGAAGTTTTGTTAGCCAAAACACCAGGTTTTTTAAAATGTCATGTACCAAGTCCGGATTAAGGCAGTTGTTATCTAATAGTTTGTTTCTTTGAATGTTGCATTGTCGGTTGTTTTTTGTTGCACATCAGTGTTTCTGCTGCTGCTGCTGTTCGTTTTCCTCTTATGGTTGATGTGTCTCCCTCGGTTCAAGTTTGTAACCCGAATTTGTTTTCTCTCAATCGAATTATGACTTTTGAACAGCGATATACTACTGTTGCATTTATTCCTTACATTTTCTACTCTTTATGTTCATTTAAAAGTCTATTGTCAATGTAATAAAAAGATTAACTAACCCAATCATACAAATATCGAAAAATGTTCATCTCATCTCATCTCATATGACCGAGCTACATTAATTATTGACCAATATGATGACAAAAACCCCGTAAAGGTCTAGTTGTGCTAAGTAGAATAAGTTGGTGTCAGACATTCAATATGGCGGATCGATCCCCAGGTAAATGTACGACTTATTAAAACAGTATTAACTAACCCAATCATACAAATATCGAAAAATGTTCATCTCATCTCATCTCATATGACCGAGCTACATTAATTATTGACCAATATGATGACAAAAACCCCGTAAAGGTCTAGTTGTGCTAAGTAGAATAAGTTGGTGTCAGACATTCAATATGGCGGATCGATCCCCAGGTAAATGTACGACTTATTAAAACAGTATTTTCCATAAGTGTTTAGTACTTGCTTGTCTCATACAGATTTATTACAATATTAAACAAGCATAATATTTTCCTTCATCCACTTTATTTTCAATAATTAAACTCTGGATTTGTTTCACTTTGTCTGTAGTTTCTCATATAACCACAGACTTCACCATTGTATCATTTACCCAGTCAACTATATATCTCAAGGTGCATAGTTGAGCTTTCCACGTGTTAAAAACCTTATCAAATATTCCCTGCATTTCATCACAGGATTTTACTTAAGAATGCTAAGTCCCAAGTCAATCAGAGATTCGTTAAAGTAGAATATCGAAATGGTGTTCAGCGATTTGACTGTTTAGTCAGTATGACATATCCTCTTGGTTTCCCTGAAAATATAAAAGTGTTATTGTAGTTTTCTTATCTATAAGGCCTTTTATCGCCCAATATTAAAGTTATATTATAAACATGTCAACCTACAAAACACATGTTTAGATCCTTTCTAATGAACGTTCTTATAAGTAAATTATCATATCAGTGATTTTATAATAAGAAAATGCGTTAGTTTTTTTTTGTTTTTTTTTAATAAATAACGATACCTGTTCACGGTTGGTAACGTCGCCGTATCGAGAAGTGTTTGAATTAGTATAGTGACTTTGTAAAAAATCAAATTGGTGGGATATATTTTTCTAATAGTTATCAAAGGTACCAGGATTATAATTTAGTACGCCAGACGCGCGTTTAGTCTACATAAGACTCATCAGTGACGCTCATATCAAAATATTTATAAAGCCAAACAAGTTCAAAGTTGAAGAGCATTGAGGATCCAAAAAGTTGTGCCAAATTTTGTAACTACTACTGGGCTGGTGATACCCTAGGGGACGAAATGTCCACCAGCAGTGGCATCGACCCAGTGGTGTAAATAGTATGCCAGACGCGCGTTTCGTCTACAAATAGGACTCATCAGTGACGCTCATATTAAAATATTTATAAAGCCAAGCAAGTACAAAGTTGAAGAGCATTGAGGATCCAAATTCCAAAAAGTTGTGCCAAATACGGCTAAGGTAATTTATGCCTGGGATAAGAAAATCCTTAGTTTTTCGAAAAATTCAAGGTTTTGTAAACAGGAAATTTATAAAAATGACCACATTATTGATATTCATGTCAACACCGAAGTGTTGACTTCTGTAAATTACAAACAATGACAAAGTGTATACACGGGATTGTTTTCCTAAAAGAAGTTCTAATGATAAGTTGCTTTGTTTATAGCTATAAATGCTTGTCAATGCAATTGTTATTTGGTTTTTTTTTTTTTTAATTATTTAGGTAATATCATGGCACTTGTATATCAATTTTCCATTCCCTATTGTTAATTTTCCATTTTTAGACGGCAATGTTCCTTTGGCTCCATTATACGGTGTTTACATATCCCTACTCGTTCGTTATGCCCGTGTGTGTAGTGATGTCATAAATTTTAACGAACGTTATCAATGCATCACTGGTAAATTATTAAGTCAGGGATTCCGTTACCATAAATTACTTAAAACGTTTACTAAGCTCTTTCATAGACACAAATATTTGATAAGTAAATTTGGCTGTACCTTTAGAAAACTTATTTAAAACGGTATTTTACAGCCTTAACTTTTCGGCAATATTGTATTAAAAGCGCAGAAATAACACTGGACACTTTTAATTTGCAAAACACTCATTTGCAAATCCGCCGCCGCCTCAAACAAGAGCTACAATATCATGTATATAACCAAAATGTGCGGAATTACATGGGATTCAATAATTTCATTGGTTTTATACTGTTACTTTCATATTTATTTTGCAATTTGAATTATAAAAACATGGGATTTTCAATATCCCATGGGACAGGGCAAAATCCCATGGGATTTACCATTATCCCATGGGATTTTGGTTAAATCCCATGGGATTTTTTTTGGTCCCATGGGATTATTGTAGTCCCATGGGATATTTGTTGTCCCATGGGACAAAAAAAATCCCATGGGACTATAATTATCCCATGGGATTTTTAATATCCCATGGGACAAAATAAAATCCTATGGGATTAAAATTATAAACATATATATATATAAATATAAAGTTATGTGTATGTTACAATGAATGCTGTTTGGTAGTAAAATGTTTTAAATGTATACAAGTTTTTTTTATATTTTTTATATATACATATATATAATTTTTTTTAAATTTTGTCACAAACATGTTTTTTATTTGTTTATATGATAATAAAGATTATTCTTATTTTGGAATGTATAATAATAATATTTTACAGTCAATTTCTAAATAAATGAAAAAATATTGTTTTGAAATCTTTGTCTTGTTTATTCTATTATGAAAAATAGAACTGAAAAAATATTTCATATTCTGACTGAATAGTTCACTCTTTTCATGAGGTAAGATTTTCTTTGTTATAGGTTCATTGCAATACTTGTATAGGCAAACGATTTGAATTATAATATATAACTTTGTGGTGTACATAATAGTATGCTTATATTTGCAAATTTATAATATAAACACTTTTTGCTAAAGTTTTTGCTTTCTTTATTCACAACTTGCTATGTACAATTATTCAGTCCACTATATAAGAGTGAAGTCAATAAATAATTTCATTCACTAGAATATTCCTGCAATTCTTAGACAAAACATTTTTTCAATCTGTTCTTCAAAGATCTTCCTCTGTACATCTTTATTGAATCGAGAGATTCAAATGAGAAGACAAAGCAAGTTTATTTGGACAACAACATTCTAATATCTTGTTCATTCGTTCCATCTTTCAATTGATAATTACATTGTTGTATTTATATGATCAAGTTCTTGTGCATCAATGATCGTGATGATATGACTCCTTTTTGTTTATAGTCATCATGTTGAAATTTCCTCTTTCAAATAAATGTAGGAAAAAACATGTTCCATTTCAAATTAATAAAAAAGTCGCACTATGGAGAAAAATATCAGCTTTAAGTTTTCCGTTCAGTATTGATCTGTGAATGATGACCATGAAAATCCAGATTTCTGACCTACAAATACACAAACTCAAAAATTATCAGTGAAGAGATCAATAAAATGGCTATTTTATCATGTTTATGATTAATATGATAAACTTTCATTTAAATATTCAAGTACTAAATTACAGAAATCGCTTAAATTTTATAATAGTTTAGTTAAAGTACAGCTTATTTAAAATTATAATAAAAAATATAGGCCACCGTTCAGTTAAATAAGATATTACATTTTTAATGCCAAAAAATGGCATTTTTGCACCAAAGGGAGATAATTTGGAGCTTTTTCAATGATATACCGGTATGCATTTTAAAAGTCATCTGGGGCCAAACCGAATTGATTGTTTTGAATGATTTGGTGTACCATATGATAAAGATATAAATAAATTGAGTTGTGAAAAAAAATATTAAAACATTTTTCTGAAATTGTTATACCTTAGCTTCCTTAAATGTCATTTGATCTCTATTGGAGAAATGTCTCATTGGAAATCAGACTGCTAAGTGTTTCTTATTTTTATATCAACCCAGCCATATTATACCTGTCTAATATCAGGAGCTTGTACATAGTTCAGTGGTTGATGTTGGTTCATACCCGTCATTTTTATTTTTCATAATTTTTTGTTTTTATAAATTAGTCTGGTATATTTGACGTTTGAATTGATGCTCTGTTTCAAATTTGGTTAGTGTTGACTTTTATAGATTACTATAACATGTATAGGGTATGGGTTTTCTCATTACTTACAGGTCATCAATGGCCTCTAATAAGTAATTACAATGCTTACATCCACTAAATTGAACTCTGATGGATAGTTTTCTCTTTAATCATACCACATCTTATTTTAATAAATATTTAATTATTATTCAAGGACAAAATTTTTTATAACAGTGGACTTACCATTTAGGCTTTGTTGACCTCTGTAAATCTTATTTTGTTGATAATTTCTTCTGTTTATAGTTTCCCCTTTATCTTTCATGGTCTTGCCCTACACATAAAAGGGTAAACATCATTTAATGACAAAAATAACTACTACATGTATTACATAATTAGTAGGCAACTGAAAATTTTGTCTTATTTGTATATAACATCAACTTACTCATCATTCTTGCTGTTCAATATCATGAATATTATCATTATTCTATGAATATGAGGTCACAGTAAAATTAACAAAAAAATCGAAATTATTTTTTTCCTGAAAATAATTTGTTTCCATTTTTGGAAAGTGCTTGAAAGCAGAAGGATTGATAATCTAAATAAATACACTCAAATTGAGCACAAACAACTGATAAGTGGCCTGGACTGGACAAGTCAAACCATTCATGTGACCATGCTATGACAATCACATCCAGTTAAAAAAAACTAGAGGCTCTCAAGAGCCTGTGTCGCTCACCTGTTAATGTGTTTACTGATGTCGGCCATCTTCGTTGGTAGGCGGGGTCATTAGACACTTTTTTTTTTAAATAGATACCCTAGTATTATGATTGTGGCCAAGTTTGGTTAAATTTGGCCAAGAAGTTTTAGAAATGATTTTTATACAAGTTACAAAAATGACGAAAAGTTGTTCAATATTGACTATAAAGGGCAATAACTCCTTAAGGGGTCCTCTAACAATTTTGATCATGCTGACTTATTTGTAGATCTTTTTTCTGAACATTATTGCTGTCTACAGTTTATCTCTATCTATAATAGTATTCAAGATAATAACCAAAAACTGCAAAATTACCTTAAAATCACCAATTTTAGGGCAGCAACCCAACAACAGGTTGTCCAATTCAACTGAAAATTTGTGAGGCGATATATCTTATTCTGATGGACATTTAAATCTTGAAAGATTTGCCCTAAATGTCTTAGTTTCAAAGATATAAAGCAAAACCTGCATTTTACCACTATGTTCTAATTTTAGCCATGTCGGCCATTTTGTTTGGTAGGCTGGGTCAGCGGACACATTTTTTAAACTACAAACCACAATGATAATTGTGGCCAAGTTTGGTTAAATTTGGCAAAGTAGTTTCAGAGAAGAAGATTTTTAAACAAGAGGCTCTCAAGAGCCTGAATCGCTCACCTTAATTCTTTTGGTTAAATCTCTCATCAATGATTATTTTGGCTTTTCAATTTATTTAAATGTTTTTTGGATCGTCCTATTTTCTTCAAAAGCCAAAAAAAATAATCATTTTCTTCTATATTCTATTTTAGCCATAGGAGCTATGTTTCTTGACATACAAGGAAATAAAATATAAAATTTATACTAGATACTCTGAAACTCATTTAGCCTAAGTTTGGCTGAAATTGATACAGCAGTTTCAAAGGAGAAGATTTTTTAAAGAAAGTCAACATGATGAACAAATTGTGAAAAAAAGTCTTTAAAGGGCAATAACTCCTTAAGGGGTCAATTGACAATTTTGGTCGAATTGACTTAATTGAATATCTTACTTTGCTGAACATTATTGCTGTTTGCAGTTTATTTTTATCTATAATTATATTCAAGATAATAAACAAAAACAGCAAAATTTCCTTAAAATTACCAATTAAGGGGCAGCAACCCAACAACAGGTTGTCTGATTCATCTGAAAATTTCTATTTTTAGCAATGGCGACCATGTTTGTTGATAGATCAAAACTTCGGATACAATTTATAAATAAGATACCCTAAGGAACATTCAGTTAAAGTTTGAAAGTATTTGGCCCAGTAGTTTCAGAGGAGAAGATTCTTGAAATAGTTTACGACGACAGACGACGGACGACAGACGACGGACGACAGACGACGGAAAACAGACGACGCCAAGTGATGGCATAAGCTCACTTGTCCCTTCGGGACAGGTGAGCTAAAAAGTTACAAAAAATGATGAAAAGTTGTTAAAAATTGACTATAAAGGGCAATAACTCCTTAAGGGGTCGACTGACAATTTTGGTCATGTTGACTTATTTGTAGGTCTTACTTTGCTGAACATTATTGCTTTTACAGTTTATCTCTATCTATAATAGTATTCAAGATAATAACCAAAAACTGCAAAATTTCCTTAAAATAACCATTTCACAGGCAGCAACCCATTAACAGGTTGTCCGATTCGTCTGAAAATTTCAGGGCAGATAGATCTTGACCTGATCAACAATTTTACCCCCATGTCAGATTTGCTCTAAATGCTTTGATTTTTGAGTTATAAGCCAAAAACTGCATTTTACCCCTATGTTCTATTTTTTGCCATGGCGGCCATCTTGGTTGGTTTGACAGGTCACGCCACACATTTTTTAAACTAGATACCCCAAGGATGACTGTGTCCAAGTTTGGTAGAATTTGGCCAAGTAGTTTCAGAGGAGAAGATTTTTGTAAAAGTTTACGGACGACGGACGCAGGACGACAGACGACGAACCCCAAGTGATGAGAAAAGCTCACTTGACCTTTCAGGTCAGGTGAGCTAAAAAAAACCTGCCTTCCTGGTCTGTTTACAAAGGGTAGACCCGGGGGAGGGGAAACAGACATTCTTTTAAATGTGGCCTGATAAAATGACAAAACCAAGAAAACTTATCATTGACCAAAGAACAATAAAATGCGGTCATGGTTTATATATGAATCTGCCATTCAGACATGCATTGTTTCATATCTACCAAATATAATCTACCTGTAACTTTAAACATATGATAAACTGACAAAACAATGCAGTTTTTCATTGACCAATGAACCATGCATGAAAATGAGGTCAAGTTCATATAAAATATGACAGACAGCTAAGTGCATCTTACAATTATTTCATTCACTAAATAAAAGGGCCTTATTGCTTACAGTATCCGGAAAATAGACCAAACCACAAAAACTAAATATTTTCAAAGTTCCTTATACCCTGCCAATTTGTTATGGTTGTGCCTGTTCCAAGTCAGGATCCGATAATTCAGTGATTGTCGTTTGTTTATGTGTAACATATCTGTTTTTCAATTTTTTTGTACATAAATTAAAGCACAATACATTTGTACATGAAACACAAAGCTCATCACTGAGATAGTAGTCTCAGATAGAGGGAGGCGGGGTCAACCAAACTCCCCTATTCAATCTCAATGCAGGACAGAAAGTCACAGTCAAAAAGTCACACACTGTCACAGGACAAAAAGTCACAATTTAGTTTTGAGATTATTTTTCTTTGAACAAGAAAACACTCTTTTTGTATTTTTCTTGAAGTTTTATACATGAACATGATGTAGCAACTTTTAAATTAAAATTTATTAAAAACAAATAAATCAGTGCATTAGGTTTGCGCACATTATCATTACATTTGCACACAAAAATCATTACGTTTGTGTGCAGCTTTTGATTACATTTGCACACATTTTTTAACATGTAAATATAAAAAAAAAAGATATAGTATGATTGCCTTTTACAGCTGACTATGCGGTATGGGCTTTACCTCGGGCTTTGCTCATTGTTGAAGGCTGTTTGGTGACCTATGGTTGTTAATGTCTGTGGCATTTTGGTCTCTTGTGGACAGTTGTCTCATTGGCAATCTTACCACATCTTCTTTTTTATATTTATGAACAATTTCCTAAAATTAAAAATGAATATATGTAATAAAAAGAAGATATTTCAAAATCTTTTTTCATTTATATTCAATCAATTGTCAACAAATTGTTTGTGACTTTTTGTCCTATCAACTTTGTTACTTTATGCCCGAGTTTGACATGTGTTTGACTTTTTGTCCTGTGACTTTTTGTCGGAATGTCCTGTGACTTTCTGTTCGTTTACCTTCCATCTAAATCAGTAAACTGAATAATTGTTTTTTGCAGAAGTCCGGGGAGTGTTAAAAAATCACATGTGCAAGTTGAGAGTCAACACTTACACAGGGACTACACAATACTTTTTCAGAATGTCAGCAAAAAAGAATCACTGGTGACAGGGGAGTGTAACCGATGAATTGATCATGAATCAGATAAGATTTTCCCGGTACGTCTAAACACCGCTCAGGAGGACCTCCTGGGTGCACACATGCAGGACATACAAAGTGATTCAAATGCTAATTACGCACCATTTGCTGAGCAGAGAATCATTCTAAGCCAGGAACCGTCTATACTAACTGATAACAGTAAGAATAGAACTTGAGTCTCTGTAAAAAGGCAGTCAATCCTAACAGAACTGTATTAACTTAACGATACATGTCACGGGGGGGTAACTTCGATATTTTCTTGGTAGGGGTGTGCCATTTTTGCCTAAAAAAACGTACCCATTTTAATATAACATTCACTGAAATTCAGTACCTATAGTTATATAAATATTTAAGAAAGAATGACTTATACTTATATACAATACTTTACTTGACCCATGCTTATGAGCACTAACTCACCATGGTTCATTTGGGAATTTATTTGAAAGCACTGTTTGAAAGGTGAACTTTCAAATGAATTTATTTAATTTAATATAATAATTGACCATTAATAATGTATGATTCTCAATAGCATATTTATATATGATTTGTAGATCATACCCCAAATCAATATATAGTTATCAAACGTAAATGCATTTTAATATAGGATGTCATTAAAAAGGAGGGTCATTTTTATATAAAATCTCGCAAAATTATGACCCATATTTTTGGCACATCCCCATATACCCAATAATAGGAAGTTGACCCCCCGTGATACATGTACATCAAGTTCCAGCACCTCACCAAGCACCCTTGCCTTGCATACTGAGATGGCAAACTGGTGTGTGTCAGTATTTTAATATAAAACTGCGTAGGTTCATATCGTTTGATTCAACGTTTGTTTGGTTATTTTTTAAGGATCGTTGTAAAATTATATCTAAATCTTTGTTAAAATACGATTTTAAATTGTTCAATTCTTTCTATTTCATAATTTTGTCAAAGTCTACTTTTTAAAGTTTTAAATTTTACAGAAAAAATGAATATTCCATTTTGATTTGAAGAAAATCTTTTTGAACTGTCATGACATGGTGTTGCAAAGCTGATTACAGGTAACTATAACATACAGTAATTTTCCATTTCGACAGTGCGTGTATTCTCGGGTGTGTATAACGTATAGTTTTCTAGAGAACATCCTGTCTACGTGTAATACAGATTGATGACATTATACAACATTTCTTTGGTTAAATGTGATAAGGTATCTGTGTCCATTCCCTATTTCAACACCACTAATTTTTCGAAGAAAAAAAATCAAAAAAAAAATTATATGAAATTAAGAAGAAAAGTAGCAAATATAAACTTCAGTAATTGCGCATTGAGTAAACATAATTCCAATATTGCATGAACAAATCCGTGAGAAAACGTATATATACATGTATGAATAAAGATGTGTTTTAAAAGACCTATTGGCATTATTTCACACTAGGACCTAAGATAACTAGAACTAAGCAATGGTTGATCCAGAAATTTTCATAAGTGGGGACTCATTGACTGCCTTAGAGTGTTCACGTCCAGTCATGCTTCCGTGATTCCCTATATAATCTACCATTTGTTTCCAAAGATTTAGGAGGGGGGCTGGTACACACATATATATATAAATATACCTCTGCGGCAGCCATTTGAAAAGGAGGGGGGTCTCAACCCAGGACAAAAGGGGGAGGGGTGGTTCCAACCATATGTCCCCATTCAAATGCATTGATCGTTCAAAAAAGGGGAGGTTCCAACCCCCGAAACCCTCCCCCTGGATCCGCCACTGATACCTAGTATGCATATAATTAAGAACAGCTTTGAATATATGCATATAAAATAATGGTACGTTTAAAAACCGTTCAGGATCTCCTGGTTGCACACAGGACATTAAGTAACTTAGGACATATAAATATAATAGTAAGAGTTCAGGGTATACATTCGATAACTAACATATTTTATAATTTTGTAATTTTTGTTTTGATAAAATCAGAGACATATAATACATGTATTGAGACATATATAATACATGTGTCTCTGAAAAAATCAAACCATCTTTAAAGAAGTTATTTCAGTTTGAATCGACTGTCTTTTGCATTAGAATTCCAAAACGTTAATGTTATTTACAAATGCCAAAACCTGCAAGAAAGAAACATTTATATTCGGTGATTTTTACACTAAACGTTTTCGTAATTTGTTTTAAAAAATATTAAAAAGTACATGTACATCGTTTTTTCAAGATTTGTATAGTAACGGGTTTAATTAAGTCCCCTTGATGAAATCTAAATTGCGAGACGCTAATTAATAAACTATGATCTATCTATCGGCATGCGTCGTTATTTGGGATACGTCACGGATGACCGATGATCATATCCAATCATCATTTGAATTTGGTCAATTGATCTTTAATAATTAGGACTAATTGGTGATGGCAGAGAATAAGTCGCTGGTGATGGTTAAAAACACATAGAAGTAAACTTTGCAAAAAAAAAAAGGTTTCCTCGGAAAAAATTATGAAAATATATGAATATGCTAAATATTTTTTTTTTCCGAAATAATAATTAAAGACGTTTAGAAATAACAAATTTTCACAGTTCGGAAATTTTCAATTCAAGTTATTTCATTTTGAAAACGTTGAGAAATATAGATCTTATCATATGTTAAATGTGGGCCGCTTGGAGATCAACTTGTGAAACCCTGTATAATTAGGGTTTGTCTACTTTCGTCTTTTTCAATTGCCAAACATTCTATAATCAAGGATTTGTACAAGGCCTTGTTATAATGAATATTATCGCCAATATCACCATAATTAAATAAAGAACAGATACAATATTCGCCTAAAGAGTTTGCCATCTAACCATTCAAAATGAAATGTTGAGTCGAAACTGAGGTACCAAATCTATAAAAAGAATCACTATTTTAGTCGAAATTAAACTGTATATATTCTTTTTTTCAAAACTCCTGAAATAATTTAACATTATCTATAGAGAGCTTACATATGCAAATCTGGTTAGAAGTATGTGAGCGTAAATAAAAATTGTTTATTACCCCCCCCCCCCCCCCCCCTTTTCCTTCTATAAAATTTAATTGTAAACGGTTTTCGTTCTTAATTTGTGTTTGCTCATTAACTGGGGTTCATGCTGTCAAAAAACAAAAATGTCTCCTTGTGTAAAAGTTATTGATAAAAAAAAATTGAAGCTTCCAGAAGAATAACGGTACGTCTAAACACCGCTTGAAGGACCTCCTGATTGCACTCATGACATACGAAGTGCACTCAGGACCCTTTATAGTCATCGCACACAGGATGGATGCATATATTCTTTATACGCTTCTTATTTTAGAGTTAAATTTGGTAGAATTTGAAATCGAACTTAGATAGATATGTTACATTTGTAATTCTTAGAAAATAATAAGGGCACGTGTCACTGATTACACAACTACTGAGCCATGAATTATCCAATCAACAAAATTAATTGGATTATCTTTATTGTTGTTTTATACATTGTGTTGTTAGTACAGTGTGACCATGCGGGAAGTAATATTGTGACGTCTAGAATGAATATCACGATGTTTTAAGATTTTCGTCTTTTATTAAGATTTCGTTCCATAAATTTTTAAGTTTTATTCTTAATTTTATTATCATGTCCTGGACCAGTAATTAGTTCTTTGCACGAGTTTGAAAAGGGAAATAAATGTTCATACTTTAAAAGAATTTATATTAATTAAAGTTTTGTATATGGAATCCGTTCTAAACGGTAAAAGCCGTACTTTTCAAACAATCAAACTCATATACATGTAGTTAGATGTTATTTCTCATTCTTATCGAACTTGTCCAGGAATTTTATTTTTGAGTTATACGAATATTTTAAGAAATCCGTTTTTATTAAGTTTTTTTTCTCTAATTAAAGTCGTTTTGTCCAGTTTCACAAGCCTGAAACGAATTTCAATGCGAAAATAAATTCTGAAAATGAACTTGTCTCCGTTTTCGTCTCCGTTTTTTAAAAATTATGATATTTTGGGTATAATTATTTCTAAAAAAATATGTAAGTTAGATTGTAGTAGCGAGAAATTATAAAAAAAAGAAGATGTGGTATGATTGCTAATGAGACAACTATCCACAAAAGACCAAAATGACACAAACATTAACAAAGAAAGACTATTTCGAAGACATAGAACCACGACTAAGTCTTCGTGCACAGATTTCCGTTAAGGTTAAACTGAATATTGTACATAATTGTCTTCTCTTGTATAATGGTTTGTTGAGAATAAAGATATACAAATGTAATAAAATTTGATATTCAGTCAACATTGTGTTTGTTTAAAAACTTGATTTAGATAGAGAGAGAGAAAAGAATCACACTGAAAAACAAAAATCGAACTTGTTACAGAAAAAAAACTATAAAATAATTTTCTTTATTCGTGAACTGCAAAACACAACAAATTAATTTACCCGTCATCATGAAAAATAAACTGAAAAGCACATCGAATGAGATATATATTTTATTTTTTCTATATGCAAATTCATGTTAAAGGTAAAACTGAACTAAACAATACAATTCCTAAAAAACAATAAAGATAATCCAATCAATTTTGTTGATTGGATAATTCATGGCTCAGTAGTTGTGTAATCAGTGACACGTGCCCTCATTATTTTATAAGAATTAACATATCTATCTAAGTTCGATTCAGGCGCGGATCCAGAGGGGGGAGGGGGTTCCGATCAATGCATTTGAATGGGGACATGTAGTTGAACCCCCCCTTTTTTTGCCCTGGGTTAGGACCCCCCCTTTTTAAAATGGCTGGATCCGCCCCTGCGATTTCAACTTCTACCAAAATTTAACTCTAAAATAAGAAGCGTATAACGAATATAAACATCCATCATGTGTGCAGATATGATTACGGTAATGGGTCCTGAGTGCACTTTGTATGTCCTGAGTGCACTCAGGAGGTCCTGAGCGGTTGTTTAGACGTACCCGAAGAATAAATCATTTCCTAAACCTAAAATACATTTATCTGTAATTAAAGAAAATTCGCCTAAAACATTCTCTCATATAAAAATTCGCCTAAAACATTCTCTCATATAAAAATTCGCCTAAAACATTCTCTCATATATTTAAACAATTAATTGTAAAATAATTAATTCAACGTCGGACTTTCTGTCTGTTTACTAATACTTTTCTTGTTCAGTTTAGTTTATACCCATAATAGATGAACGGAATTAAGTACTTTTTAGGAAAATTTACAACTCAAATTTTCAAAAACAAAATTCTACACTTTTTACCTGGATGTTTTTCTCTGTCTCGAAGCCGCAACCTTTGACCCCGTATCAAAACCTCACATGACGTATTCTCGATGTTGAGGTATTGACAATATACAATCACATTTATCAATATACAGCAAGTAAGTAATTTGGTGTTGAATGCCAGTAGATCAGAATTTGTTAATTGAACTTTACCTGTTTAAGGGGCACTAGCTGCCAAATTCATGTTCTTCATCGATTTTAATAAAATTCACATTAAACGTGTATATAGTGTTGAATTGTTTATCAAAATGTTGCGCACAATCTTGGCTGATATGCATAAAACCATTATATTTCATGACACTGCATGAAAAAGAAATTGACTTATCGTATAATACCAGAACCAGAGACATATATATTGTATCTAATATCTCTGCCAGAACTAAAAAATAAACTACAGTAAGTCCACATACACATAAGAGGGTATGGATGTGAATTAACAGAATAGAGAACAAAGGACAAAGAAAAAAAGGAATAAAGAATAGTGAAAGAAAGAGAATAATGGAAAAAAGTGTAAGTTATTAAAAATATAACTAAAAAAAGAAGACAGAAAAAAAGACACCCCTCCGAGACGAGCCTTACATGCACTGTTATTACCCAAGGTTAATTTTACGGCGGCTCATTTTATTTTGGCTTAGAAATAAACATAATTGACAAGTTTCCTTCCCCTGCATTCTCGATCCCACATGTAAATAGCACGGTGATTTTCAAAAAGACATTGATACATCATTACAACACACACTTGCCGTCAGTATTTGAATATATTGATTAAGAAGGTATAGAAGATTAATGCACGCACACTATTATCCACCACTGGCCTAAATAGTTAGTCCGCAAACAACGAGGGTAATAAAAACCCAGCACTTTGAACATGTTGAACACAGCCACCGGCATGGTGTGAATCTGAAAGCTTCCCACTATCCATTTCTACCCATAGAAAACTTTTGCCTTTCATTTATCAAAAATGAAATATGTTGATATTAATGGTATATAAGAATTATTGGGGAATTCAAACCATTCCTATTGTAAGTGATAAAACTAAATTTATATCAGTGTGATTGAAATGAGGAAAAAAAAGGGGGGATCAGGAGTTCAGGGCCCCCTGTTTGGTAAAAGAATTGGTTGATTATATATGGAATCACTGAGTCATGGCAGGAGCAGGCCCCTCTTAGGCAGTCGGTGGGCCCCACTTATGAAAAATTCTGGATCCACCACTGTGGTCAGGGTGGTCTTCAGTTGTATTATCTTTTTAAAAAAAAATTACACCTGTATAGTGTATATTCTTTAGTGTAAATCAAGGGAAAATACTGTGAACTATCTGTGCATTGGGGCTTATTAAAAGGTATTTCGGGGGGGAAGAAAGAAGGGAGGGTGAGTCCATGGGAGGTAATCCCCACCCCTTTCAATTTGAGAATATGCTATTATCTTGTAAACGGTCCAGATCCCCATCCCTAAACCATATATATTCTTGAATGGGACGATAAAACAAATCAAATGAAATTAAAAGGAGGTCTTTGGGGGTTTCACCACTCTGTTCAATTTGAGAATGTGCTATTATCTTGTGAACGATCCAGATCCCCACCCCTAAACCATATATATTCTTGTCGGGGACAATAAAATTAATAATGAAATAAATAAAAGTGAAGTCCCACTCCCTCTAGTTTGAAAACTTGTAAACGGTCAAGATCCCCACTCCTAAACCATATTTATATATTCTTGTATAGAACAATAAAACAAATAAAAGGAAATATAGGGAGAGTCCATGGGGTTCACCCCCACCCCCACATGTTTGAGAAACTTTTAAATGGTTGAGATCCCCTGTCATCCAGTGGTTAGGTGAAAAAATTTCAGGATCCCTGATCCCCACCGTCAAACCATATATATTCTTGTATGAGACAATAAAACAAATCAAATGAATATAGGATCATCCCCTTTGTCTTGGGTTGGGAACCCCCCTTTTTAAAATGGCTGGATCCGCCCCGGCATACCATCTAGCTAGCTATAAAGGCTTTAAAAATATGAAATCAAACAAAGAAATTAACAGTGTAGGCAACTGTTTTGAATTTAAAAAAAGTCTTTTACATATATAACAATGTTAAATTTTGGTGCATTTTTTTTTGCTTATCGTATTTTCAATAATGGACAAAATTGCATGATTAAATATTGTAATTTAAGAAAAATCAGCATACATGATATAAAATGGGAAGTGGAAACTGGGAATTTGACAAAGAGACAACAACCCAATCAAAGAGCAGACAACGGCCGAAGGTCACCTATGGGTCTTCAATGCAGTGAGAAAAATTCGGCACTGGTCTTCAGCTCATAAATATGTATCAGAAATGAAAACGAGATACAGCTTTCAGTTGTATTAATAAAAACCTCACAATAAGTTCTGAATATCAGAATATACAGTATTGCAAGATTCTCTCAAAATGTACACATAGAGCTGAAAAACTGTCAGTGACTGTAAAATTAATCATGCTAACATTAAAGTCCATGGAGTCCATCTTAATATGCATACTCTCGTACAAAGGAATATAAGTATGCAATAGACATCAAGTTTTCAAAAATAAGAGTATCTATGCCATTAATTTACGACAAGATCTTAATCAAGTAATAATTTCGGTTTGTTTAAATATTTCGGAGGTTAGTATGACCTCCTCTTTGGTGATGATGTTTTCGTTTTAAAGTTGGGAAAATTGTTTGTACATGTACCAACAAAAATAAAAACACAAAGTCAATCTAGAATTATGTTTTTATCATTTTTTTATGTTTAGGTTGTCAGCAAGATGAAAAGGACAAGTATGCAGTTCAAAATTCAAAATGTGGATAAGTTGAGGTTCTAGGTCTTACCTTTGCAGATTTTCATATTTTGCATGAATGAAATCAAAGGTTATATGATGGACAGCAGAGAAAGAAAAAAACAACTTTTCAATTATCCTGCTCCTGGATAAATGTAAAACATCTTGTTTTTCGGTAAGTTTTATGCTCTGTTTTGATAGTGTTAGTGCATTCATCTTTCCAGTCTTTCCTCTAAATTGTAAGTTTTTGGTGAGTGTTCACCATGAATTTCAGTAAGTAACTTGTGGATTTACATGTATATACTCAAAATTTTGTACTAATATTAATGGGATTTTAGCATGACATCCTGCCAAATGCTTGTTAATCATGTTTATGTTCCAGAACAAACAAGTATTTGGACTGTACGCTTGCCCAATTTTAAGAAGTTGGTCAAGTTTATTACAAACAAATGTACAGTACAGATCAACATAACTGAAATCTTTAATAGATTAATACAAAAAGTGTAATTGCAGTTAAAATAAAAACACAGGTTTGGTCGAGCTGGTACCAGACAGTACAAATATACTTAAATGGTCTGACTGTACACATATGGTGGGACTGTAAGTTCTGGACCGTAAAAGTAACATCCGAATACTGATATGGTCTGGAACATTTATACATGTCTTAAAATTAATATCAAACACATTGGTGTTTGATAGAACTATAATGTTTTTGGATATCAAAATCAAAAATATCCCATTTTTACTTTTAATAAAGAAGAAGATTATTGATGTATGTTTAAATGTATATTAAAATGAGACAGCAAGCCAACAACACAAAAAATAAGGATAAAACATACATATTTTTTTTGTATCAATGTTATAATTTCCAATATGTTCAAGGTATTTTTTCATTGAAATAAAACACAAATTGAAATCTGTCTGAACTTCAAAAGCTTAAAGAAATATTGTTTCTGTTGTCTGTATTTTGTATATTATATTGCAAATTCTTGTGAATAATGGAATGTTATTATAGTTGTCTAAAGTTTTAACATTGATCTTTATCATGTTTATACTGTAAATTCATAAATTATTGCGTGCATTTATTATTGCAATTCTGTCATTTTAGACTTAAATGCGATTTTAAATTTTACGATTTTGAGAAAAATCCTGTTTAATCCATATAAAATATTTCATAATGCGAGTTTAAATTATTGCGTTTACAACTCCGTTGCATTTTTCGCAATAAAAAAAAAACTCGCATTAATTCCGAATTTACAGTATATATATATATTTATATGTATATAACTTGGGAAAATACCCAAATGTTATAAAGAAGAATAAATTAATTGATTGTTATATGGTATTAGAATAGGAAGATGTGGTATATTGCTAATTTGACAACCCTCCATCAGAGACCAAAGGATGTAGGCCGTTAGCAACTGATGACACTGGACAACCTTTAACAATCAGTAAAATCCATATCGCATAGCTATTTTTATTGAAAATCATATTATTGCTACATGTATGAAAACAATTTTGTATAATCCATTACTTTAGATTTTATTGGTTCTTTTTCAGAAGGATTGAAATTCACCACCTAGAATAAATGGAGAAAACATAGAAACAAGACCAGAATAAATTCAAAGACAAAAGTTGGATCAGTTATTATTTTCATCACTCAGTCAATGATTTGAAGTTCTTTTAAATTCAAAAAAATATTGAAACCACAATAATGTCAAAGTTCTGTGCTGAATGTCCAAAAAGTGGACTATACCATCAAACAATGCTGGATGATAAGAAACTATTAATGTTTTGTGTTGAGGGATATTGTGAAAAAAATAGATTTACTTAAATAGCTACTAGTATGTTAAGCCTAACAATAGAGTTTTTATTGATTTCAAATGGCAAATAATTGTGTTTCAAGAAAGTATTCTATAATTCATGAATAAACATATATTGATACTTACATTATCTGCTTTGTTGTTTAAAAGTTTAGTTTTGAACAGTTAAAGAACAATATGCTAAATTAACATTTCCCAAGAAAAAAAGATATTCAATTAAAAAGATTCATCTTATAATAATTTACTACCAAATAGAAAACATTGTAACATACACATTACTGTTTATTTATATCTATATATTTACAATTAGAATCCCATAGGATTTTAATTTGTCCCATGGGATATTAAAAATCCCATGGGATAATAAAAATCCCATGGGATTTTTTTTGTCCCATGGGACAACAAATATCCCATGGGACTACAATAATCCCATGGGACAAAAAAAAATCCCATGGGATTTAACCAAAATCCCATGGGATAATGGTAAATCCCATGGGATTTTGCCCTGTCCCATGGGATATTGAAAATCCCATGTTTTTATAATTCAAATTGCAAAATAAATATGAAAGTAACTGTAGAAAACCAATGAAATTATTGAATCCCATGTAATTCTGCACATTTTGGTTATATACATGATATTGTAGCTCTTGTTTGAGGCGGCGGCGGATTTGCAAATGAGTGTTTTGCAAATTAAAAGTGTCCAGTGTTAAATCATTATGTGATCGAACCTTCACCCGCGTTGTTATTAGATCTTTAAATGTAGTTTACATTGGCACAAATATCGATTTCGTCATCAGCAAATCGAAACATAAATAAATTTGTATTCCTTCTGAGCGGGATGTATAGAGACTTATATCCACGTATATTATTTTCTATAAAGAAGTTAACTCCTAACTATCCGACTGCCTGTCATACATTTATTTTTGGCATTGTACAAATCATATCTTCTTCGACTGTTCATGACGTTAAGGGCATACGATACAGTTACAGGGGAGGTAATGACGTTGCTAACGTAAGTTATTATTTTCGCGACGTCAAACTATGACTTATCAGGAAAATATTCAGTGTTCGACTGATTTTTATCATTCAAACTTATTTAACTTGAACACGAGTTCATGAACTCCTCTTTTTTAAAATGCCATTTGGTTTGATTACGCGAGAAGATTATATGTGCCAAATTTTATGAAAACGTAAATAGTGCATTTTTTTTAAATTTGATAAATATACAGCAAAAAATGATGTTTTTTTTTTTCTACATTCATGAACATTTGATAAATATGAGTTATTTCTGAATAAAAAATGTATAAATGTTTAGGATACTTATAATATACAGAAATTACAAATTATTTAACAAAAAACAATTTGTGTTTATCTTTTAAAACAAAAAGTTATGTCTTTCTTTCGAAATGGAAAATACGGCCACAAATCCGAATTTTGAGGAAATATACAAAATTTTGACCTCATTTTAGTCAAAAAGTAGCACATGAAGGTATATTTTTTTTTACATATTTGATTTAATCAGGTAAAAAATAGTCTATATGGAAATTTTTACCAAAATGTAAATACGGGATCAAAACTGTATCGTATGCTCTTAAAATACTAAGTCCCACTGGGATGTGTTCTAGTTGATTTTAGTCTCTGATGCATGATTTTTTATTATTCATTATTAATGACTTTTAACTAACTGCGAGTACTCTCAAATCGTAATTTCATGTTAATTTGACCTGTTGATACTATTTGTAATGCTTTTTTTTGTTATTTAATGTTTACTTATTCAGAGTTATATCTCGGCTATATATCAGCTTTGATAAGTGTTTGATATTACTATAATTTTTCACTTCTGCGTACTATGAATAACAAAATTAAAAGATATTTCCATTCTCCATTTAAACTGTAAACCTTACCCCAAAATTACATTCATTTACCTGTGTATAGTATTGTATATGGCTGCTTTTTTTCAAGGTTATTGTTGTGGTTTTTTTTGGTTTAACATCTCACAACGGCATACTAATGTTGTATGGTCGGGTTATTGTCTCTTTGACACATTCCCCATTTCCATTCTCAATTGTATGACTTATTTATTCACAGTGTATCATAGATCAAATTTGATTGATTTAAGCCATTCCAATTGATATTTTATAGTGTGTTTTTCTATGTTGTGGTGTTACACTATTGTTTCATGTAAGGTTGAAGGACGGTACCTATACCTCGTTCACACTATGCCTTTTTAAAACGGGTTAAATTAAGGTAGTGTGGATTTTTCAAATATGAAAGTTATTGTGTAATAAAATTCATTTTTAGATAGCTGAATACTAATTTAGCCTTCAAAGATGGTTTATAAGATCATCAAGATTATTTTTTTACATGTTTTATTGGCTGTTTTCTGTTTGACTCTCCGTATTGTAATAGCTAGATCAGCCATCGTTCCAGAAATTAATGTAATGTTTACAAACACTTTTTTTCTACACGAAGTTTTTGACGCAATTTTACAAAAAAACGAAAGACATATGATTTTAATTGGATTAACTGAAAGATATATATGTAAACAGCTTCAGAAAAGGTATTACTTCAAGCGATTGCAATTCTACTTTTAGCCAAATTTTGCGGAAATATGTGACATCTTTTTTCCCCCCTTTTTGCAATATTTTATAGCAAATAAATGCAGATTGTTGCCATGAATACACCCAAAAGAAACTATATTTTACCGTTTTATATACTGGATATAAAATCTATGGAAGATTCTGATTACATACATATGCACATATATGACACAAATAGTAAGCTTTATATTGCAAGAAAGTATTGAAAAGGGGATGGTAAAATTTATGAGAGCAAATTATGATATTTTTTCCTAACTGTTTATTGCTACCTAACGTAGGGCGAACCCGGATTAACTACCTCACGTGTGAACGCAAAGTGAAGTTAATGTGAGGTTGTTGCTATAGTGACATATATGACGTTTGCTTAAATAAGTCATCAATGTGACTTAACTATTACGTGACGTCATACATTGAATGACGTCATATTTTGACAGACATCCAGTTACCGTATATACTGGGTCATGAATTATATAATCATAAAAAATTAGCGACAAAAAGAGGGATATAAATGTATTAATCTATGTTGATAACCTGGACAATGACAAACGATGAAACCTATATATATCGCTTTTTTGGCGAAAAATGGGTGAAATTTGGATAAAGTGACATTATTTGAAGAAAAAAAGACGGAAAGCGGTTAATTGTGATTGAACTCCTCAAAAGCGACCATGTGGGTAAAATATTTCAGACTTTAAAACAATACATCTATGATGAAAAAAAATGTACAGTGGACATGCAGATGTGGATTACAATTTTGGCGCCCTACGTTTTTATTTTAGTTGAGAGGGAAAATCCCAAACCGGGTTAATTTTTTGTCAAGTGTGAACTGGGTTAATTAATTCGGGTTAGTCAACCCGGGTTCGCCCCTGATGCAGATTTTATAGTGTGAACACGGTACTATTTAAAAGTTTAAACCCGCTGCATTTGTTTGCACCTGTCCAAGACAGAAATCTGATGATTAGTAGTTTTCGTTTTTTTTTATGTGGTTTATAAGTGTTTCTTGTTTTTTTTATATAGAGTAGACCGTTGGTTTTCTCGTTGAATGGTTTTACACTAGTCATTTCTAATGCTTTTTATAGCTTGCTGTTCGGTGTGAACCAAGGCTCCGTGTTGAAGACCGTACTTTGACCTATATTGGTTTATTTTTCCAAATTGTTACTTGGATGTAGAGTTGTCTCATTGGCACTCATATGCTTTTAATATAAAAAAAAGAGAAGATATGGTATGATTGCCAATGAGACAACTCTCCACAAGAGACCAAATGACAAAGAAATTAACAACTATAAGTCACCGTACGGCCTTAACAATGAGCAAAGCCCATACCGCATAATCAGTCGTAAAAGGTCCCGAAATGTAAATGTAAAACAATTCAAACGACAAAACTAACGGCCTTATTTATGTACAAAAAATGAACAAAATACAAATATGCAACACATAAATAATTAAACGACAACCTTTGAATTACAGGCTCCTGACTTGGGACAGACACTTACATACAGAATGTGGCGGTGTTAAACATATAAGTGGAATCCCAGCCCTCCTCTAACCTGGAACAGTGGTGTAACAGTACAACATAAGAACGAACTATAAAAATCAGTTGAAAAAGGCTCAACTCATCAGATAATTAGATCTATCAAATACTAAAAATTCAAATGGACGTGGCGAGGTACTTGTACATCCAAACAACTAAAAGACACTCAGTACAGATCTGAGAGTACTCGCAGTTACTGACAGCTAGTTCAAAGCCAATAACAACTGATAAAAAAATCTTGCATCTGTTATGTCTTTTTTCTGTCTATTATAATTTTCAAAAAACGACAACAATATATATTTTTGTTTTGTAAAATTTGTCAACTAAGATAAAAAAACTCATAAAAGAGACAGTTCTAGGGTACACAAACAATATGTAGATCTCACAATTTTAACCATTTTGCGGTTTTCCAAATAATTGACAAATCCTCTTTTTTTTTTGAATTTTTATTATAAAATTCGGTAATTTTCTTTTACTTTTTGCATCTGATATAGCTGTGTACCATCTTTCTAATCACTATATTGAGGTGTTAAGAAAAGAAACGCGAAAAACTTAACGGACACACAGATGAACAGAACCTAAGGAAAAAACGACCAACTGAATATAGGTTACAAGTTTTTTTAATGTGTGGACAATTTGTTACATTAGTAATGTCCACTCTACATAAATTTTAGAAATCAGCTCTTTGAAAACATGCAACACTTAGTTGCTTTTTCCATAGAACATATTGTTTAACAAAACAAAACCCTTTTCAGAAATATACATAGTTATATACGCCATATAAAAAGATTCTTTGATTACAATTGGTGTATCTTAATTATAGTGTACTCGTATCTTACTGTTACTGTTTATATATAATAAACATAATATCTTTATTTAATATATTGTTATGCCCGACCTACGATAGTAGCGGGGCATTATGTTTTCTGGACTGTGCGTCTGTTCCTTCGTCTGTGCGTTCGTCGGTCCGTCCCATTTCATGTTAAAGTTTTTGGTCAAGGTAGTTTTTGATGAAGTGTAAGTCCAATCAACTTCCAACTTAGTACACATTTTTCCTATGATATGCTCTTTCTTTTTTTTTTAATGCCAAATTAGATTGTTGACCCCAATTTAACAGTCCACTGAACATGGAAAATAATAGTGCAAGTTTCAGGTTAAAGTTTTTGGTTGAAGTTTTTTCTTGGTCAAGGTAGTTTTTGATGAAGTTAAAGTCCAATCAACTTGAAACTTATTACACATGTTCTCTATGGTATGATCTTTCTAAATTTAAATGCCAAATTAGATTTTTACCCCAATTTCACGGTCCACTGAACATAAAAAATGATAGTGCGAGTGGGGCATTCGTGTAATGTAGACACATTCTTGTTCATTAGATGTATTGAATTATATAATTGCTGTCATCTCGAAATTTTGTATATTGTACTTATTTGGAGAGGATAATTTTAAGTTGGTATACCTTGTATATCCAATCATATGTTTAGACAATAAAATATGTTTAAACTTAACTACTTGAATACGAAATGAATTTTCGCAATTGATCAAATTACATATCAGTCAGGATTTTACTTCGTCAAAATTATCTCCCCATTACGCCAGTTCAATTTCACAATCGTAGAAATGGAATCCAATGTAGGGATGACGGACCAATTTTGCTCTTAAAAACCGATAATTTATCGACATAGCACCATTACGATCCTTATATGTCAGTTGTATTTTAAAAGACAAATGTATCTACTAGCTAATGAGCATCGGTTAATGATCTTGTCTGCATTGATTCAACTTAAAACTACTGTCTGATCGGTTGTCAGGTGGAATTTTCGAAAATTCTTAATCTAAAAATCTAACTAAATATTTCGTGAAAGGGCAGACTAAAATTTTCAGTGGTTGAAGATTATAAACCCTAGTTATCACACACAAAGAATCGAAGATATGCATTTTCATCATTCAACTTAAAAGACTGTCGTCGAGTACTTTAAGTAAAAAAAAATAAGCTATTCGAACACACCTACTCTGTTTTTGTGATTAATTAGATAGGTATTTCACTTGACCCATATATTTCATCTTTTCGTTCTGTATTTTTTTTTTTTTATGTTATAAAGTCAACCTGCAGCTTTGATATATAAAAATGATAGAATCTGAAGCGAGATGATATATCAAATACTCTTGCTTTGTACGTTTTAAAGAAAAAATATACACCTCAAACACGCCCCAACATAACTTTGAAAGGTGCACTCGATTTTCTCTTTTCGATACAATTGTTACCCATTTTTTGGAATTTTTTCTTGAGTCACATAATGGAAGGGAAGACAAGAAAATTACTGAACTAATAGATTGATATGTTCTCCGTCCGTGGTATTTTTTTATTTTCTACATCCTACTTGATAGATACCCATGTCGTCGACTTGATATCTAATAGTTCTGCATAACTATGTAATAGATAGATTGAAAACTTATGCAAATGGTGTTTTTAAAATAAAACACTTCGTAATTGAGAAGAAAATTGTCGTTTTATTTGTTTCTATTAACTTTTTAAATATTTTTTACTATAGTAAACATTACAGTAAGCATTTATCGCCTTCTCTAACAAATAGTTTCGATTCTTTTGTTCTATTTCAACTTGGTTTCCGCCTGATATGACTGTATGTATGTTTTTTACATATATCAGTGCTTAAAATCATATTACCTTAAATATAATAAAATATGGAATAAACAGGACTATTGTTACACAATGGTAAGTTGAGAAATAAGGTACTGTACTGTTAGCATTCATACTTATGAGCTGAACATCACTGTTTATTTATAAGTGTTTTTCTATCATATCCGCAGAAGACCAATCAACAGTATTAGAGCCGCGATACTATTGAAAAGCACACCGAAATATTATCCGATAGACCATTGGAGATTATTTGTTCGGCATTGTCAAAATTTTGAAGAGGGTTGCCCAAAGTATTTCCAAAAAATTTATACTATATACAATTTAATTAAATTATGTATACAAATGCAACACACATAAGAAGCAGACACAATTCATAAAGAGCATGTGCGGTTGAAAAAAATTACAAATACCATCTTTTAAGCTCAGTAACTGTCGGTCCTTAAATTTGTTGAGAGTCATTGTTAAATAAAAAAATAAGATCTTATATAAGAATTGGCGAAATTTGGTTTTGCGAAAAGGATACTAGATATTGTTGGAAGAAACGTTTAAGTTGGTACATAACACTACAGGGAGGTAACACTGTTTTACTCACGTTGTATTGTTAAGGAAATATTAAGCTTTTCAATGATCAAAATAAGTGTTTGTCAACTTGCTATATGTCCAATAAAAAATTTCTGAGAAAGAACTTGGTTCAAGTTTTTCGATTTTTTTGTCAAAGTGTCAAAGTAAATATTCTGACAAAGTTTTATGAAAATTAAACGAGTCAAATTAATTTTAGTCAAGTTGTTTGGTACCACCTTAAAGTTAAATACGGAAAACATTTTTAAAGATCCTCACTGATATTGAGCTTTAAGTTTAGAAAAAATGAATTGCTTTGTATAAAAGGTCGTACTGGTCAATTTAATTCTAAGTTTACGCCATGTCACGTCAGTTTTGTAATAACCATCATTTACATATCACACCCGATTTCTTCTCATAAAAATAAAATTTATGATATTTACCTGTTGAATTGTCTTTGGCCTGCATAGCTTCAAAGAGTAAAGAGACAGGAACCCAATACGGCGGGTATTTAAATCTAGCTGTATCCAATATTAGAACAAGATCTCGACTTGGATGATAACCACCGACTGGAGAAAAATGGCCATCTCCTGTCTGAGAAAGCACACTCCGGGAATACGACAATGTGATCACAGATTCATCTTGTTTTGTATAGTTGTGAATAACCGCTCGGAAAGCTTTTAGAGAAGCAGTTTCATCCACATATGTCAAACTTGTTTCAAGGCAATTGTTTTCAGCCATTGATATAAATTGGTCCATAGTAATACCCTCTTTTTCCATAACAGCAATGGGAACACAACAATTCAACATGCTTTCATGATACCATCGCCATGGTCGTTTCCATACTTTTCCAGGGTCTATTTCAAGAGCGTTTAACACCATAACTAGTGTACTGAGTCCACAAAAAGCCGGCTCGTCTTGGGTACGGAACTGTGAGGCTAGTTTGAAATAACATTCCATATGACCAGATAACAATGCTTCCTCAAAAATTGTTTTTCCCTCTCTCGATGAAAATGAAACGCATGAATCTGGCAGTGTACGTTTGTAAAACACAGGTTCCGATTCTGGTTGCGAGATAAATTTGTCGAATACGTGCGCCATCAGTGATCTTTCTGTTATACTGGAAATATAAAGCTTCGTGTAAAGATGATGATTTAACTTCGACTACTTTTAAGTACTTTAACGTAGTTGGAGTGTATTTAATTTAAAATTTGTAAATGTTGGTACCTGTTGATCTTCGAAAGAAACAAAAAATAAAGAAAATAGTTTAAATCTTTAGAACTGTAATACTCACAAAACTTTCTTAACTCTTCCATCAAATCATACATATTTTTTTTAAATTTTTACTGTTAGTGCATTCTAGAAACCAAGGATTTGTTTAGTGCTATACATATTCTTGATTCTACCACTGCGCATGTTGGTTAAGTTTCATTATTTGTTTTAAATTTTAATTCCTTAGATATATGTTTTAAATATGATTATCAAACAAGAATAAACTTGTTCCTGACTTTTTGACAGCTTTATACTTATCTATTTATCTATACTTTAACATACCTGACGCTTATCAGATGAAATAAAATGGGATAAATATTATATAAAAATATATAACTTAAAAATATCTATGTGATAATCTGGCATCATTACAATGCCAGTCTTAAAATCAGTTTCAGATCGCCAAATACTATAATGTGTCATTAAATTAAAACAAGCAGGTCGTAATTTTCAAAGACTTTATATTTTAACGTAGTGTTAACATGGTCAATGTGTTAACCAAATTATAATTTGAAAACGAAAGTCAAATATTTTCTTGGTTTTCAAATATTATTTGAAATGTTTCAATTAACAGTAAGTAGTATCTGATTAGAGAGAAAGTCTACGGTTCTTTTACTTCTATCCGTCTCCATGTCTACTTCACATTTGCCTTTTATCCTTTTCCCTGTCTTCAGTTTGCCATGGTTTCACACACTAAACAATAAAATATTTATGACAAATATTGCAACGTACTTAATGTAGCCAGATACAAATAATACATTTTATATAATTGTATCATATGGCTCTGATGTAGCTTATTATAGAAATCTGTACACTTACCAAATTTACTCATATTGAAGTTTCTTAATCAGTAATCCTCGGTTTTGAAATTTTAACGCAACTTACATAGCAAATTAAACACTTTTTACTTCACCATACAGAAAAGATATTCTAGATGATTTGGTCAAGTCGAATCTTCATTTGCCAGAGAGCAAGCAGAAACCCTAAGAATCGTCTGTCATTGTTACCTTCTAAAAGCATCAATGCATCACAAAAATAAACCCGCCAATGTAACGCTGTGCGTCTTTCGTTGAAAACAATTTGGCGGCATTTGATAAATATTCTGTTTTCTATTCGTACTGGCTGTGGAAAAATAGTTCTTTTGTTTGTGTTAGCTTATCGTTTTCCGTACAAAAATTTCAACTTTATGACATTATATCGAAGTCAACAGATATAAATACTAAACATCCAGCCCGGTGATTTATTACATTTTATGCCTCCCTTTTTGTGGTCATTTGGAACAGTATACATGCTAGACTGGTACTCCGACGTAATGAAATTCTTGACCATACCGAATGCATACTGACTGAGGGAACAAACTTATATAAATGCAAAAACTGAAGTAAACAAATGAGTCTTTGTGCGTTTCCAAATGACGGTTGTTTGGTATACAACTGCAATGTTTTTTTACACTTACCACTGTTAGGTTCTTTTATATGTATACCCGTGTAGGCCACGCATTCATGTTGGCACAAACTAATCATGTGATACCTGCTATATAAATGTTGCGATTCTGTTAATACTAGAAGCTGTTAATAAATGAATTCCTTTAATTTTGTCGTCTAGCACTAAAGGTAAAGAATAAAAATTACTGACCATTGGGGGGGGGGGGGGGTGTTGCATGTTGTATATAGAGATGAAATTGAACGTTGCAACAAGTCAACATATTTTACAAATTAATTTTGGTAGGCTGCTTTCTAGTTGGATTGGTTTTAAATTTTAAATTAAATGAATTCATAATAGCAATGATACCAAACGTATCAGTGAATTGTGGTCAGTTTGGAAATTGGAAGTAGAACTATTTTTTTTAGATAAACTAATAACTATGAACATTATTTATCTTGTAATTATGTCGATTTTTTAAAAAGAATAAATAGCTGCGCCATTAGTCCATGATACACCCGTCGCTTTTTCAAAGAATTACGTTTCACAACTCCTCAATGTCATTTCAGAAATGTATGAGAAAAAAACTAATGGGAGGTTATTCTGATAGATTTAAACCGGTCACCAAAGTTCATGAAAATTCTCAAAGCACTTTTGAGTTATTGTCTAAAAACTGAAAAATCCACCCTTTTAATGAAGTAATTTTGATAACTCGGAAACATAAATTCTTGAATTTATAGACGAAATGGAGCGTACGTCAATAGATATAAAAAAATCACAAAAGTTTCCTGAAAAGCCTTTTTTGAGTTATTATTTGAATATTGGGAAATCCACCTTATTGAAAGTATAAAACCAAACAACTCGGAGATTTGGTGAAAGCATTTTGGCGTTATTGACCGAAAATGAGGAAAAAAAATTTTAACGAATAAAACCCTATAACTTAAAAACGTAAAATCTAGAATTAATGAAAATCGAAAGGGAGCTCACGTTTATAGATATTATAGGATTAAACTTCTATTTCAGGAATCTATTGCAAATCATATAAGAACTATCAACGCTTCACCAAAGTTTCATGCAAATTGGTGAAAGCGTTTCTGAGTCATTTTCCGACATGTGGACGACGGACGGACGTATTCATAAACGGGCGTATAGAAAACATGATGAAGAAAGTCATCTCTGGTAGAAAGTACCTTTAAGCGAAGGGATGCCAAAACAATCCTCCGTTTTATGTGTTTAGCAAAACCTGTCATATTTCCTCTACAATAAAATAAAAAAAATAAAAAATGTCCCTTTAAAAATCACTTAGTGTTCTTTCTGCTTTTTTATTTTTAGAGTTTGAAAACAAAATCATACCTTTTATCATAGAATACAAGGTAAATCTCCGTCAACAAGGTGATCACTATGAAACTTGACTTTTCTGTTAAATGTATAACACCATTAACATATTGTCAAATTAGAAAACAGTTACATGCATGTACATATTTGTAGATAACATATGTCGAAACAGATTTATAATGTACAATAATTCTATGCAGGTGTTAACATAACAATGACATTAACTCAGTGGACTGACTTTCACATTTTTTACGTTAATAAGTTCTAAAATGAGAAATACATCCAGTCATTCACGATTCAAATTAGTCTTTAAAATCATTCATACTGCATGCAACCAGATATTTCTCACTTATTCATTATTAAACATAAAATTTCAACATATTTTATTTAATAACACAGTGCAGCAAATGCACATTCAGGAAATATAAATAAATATATGCTAAGAGCAGTGTAATGGAAATACTAATGGACTATGTCGTGGACCTTATTCAGAAAATATCGTTGTCAAAATGTCATTTCTTTAAATTGTATCATAATAGTTGGACACTAAAAAAAATCATGTCGGTTCAGCCCGGACTATCGAATCATGCAGATCATGCAGATTTTTTTAAACCTCTTATTGAGCAGATTTGTAACATCAGGTTATTTTACATGAAAAAATAAATAGCAATTATACACATTCTTACATTTTCGAATATTTATCCTTCCAAATGACATTTCTTACATATAACGAACTACAGTCCAAACTCATCCACAATGGCCTTTTTTTTTAAACTTTGCGGTGAATTTCGTATGACGTCATAGTCCCATTCCGAAAAATTATATTATATGAAAATACGGGAATTTTTTTTTGCCGTTTTCTCTATGTTCGTTTCATACTTTCATATTATTTTTTTTTATTAAAAGACATTTTAAACACATTTGTATAAAACTATTTTTAAAGCGCATTTTACAGTTGCCGTCATCTTTGTGCATGCACGCAGTCAAAGTTATTCCATAAAAACTACATCGAAAACCATTAATTGAGCAACATGATTTAAATCAAACCACTGATCAATACGATATACACGAATAAGCTCTCAAACTCGAAGAAACCAAAGGGTTTATTTTCGGTGAGGAATCGAATATATAGCCATCCGACAGCAACACCTTTGCCAAACATGAGCGTCCATTTGGCTGGGATAGGGACAGCTTCCCTTTGCGCCTCTCTCTCTAATGACTTTATTAACAAATCAAATCAAATCAAACTTGTATAAACCAACTTATACGATTTGTGACAAAAACAACATTAACCTAATGACTAGAAAAAAACATATATAATCTTATTAAACAAACTAATAAAAATAGTTCAAAATTCAATTATGAGTCCCCTATCCTTAGTGCCAATGACTTTTTTTTATCGGTGCATTACGTTTGCGCGCATTACCATTACATTTGCGCGCAAATATCATTACGTTTGCGCGCATTTTAAACTCAGGTAAACTCAGGTTTAATACAGGTAATAATATTTATTTATTTATTAATTTGTTCAATTATTTACATGTATCAGTACCCCTCCCGTTAGTAAACTTCTCATAAGGCACGGGAAAAAAGAGATGAAGCCGCAATTTTTTTTCGATTTTCAGATACAATTCAACAATTCAAAGGTGTATGCAAAATTTTAAGAAAATGTGTGACAAAGCCCATTTATTGTAACTTGACCTTAAGGTAGCACAATACAAAGATTTTTTTTACTTCCAATCACTAACCTTTAAAATGCTGTAACTTTCTTATGAATGCATACAAAATAATAAAAGAGGTATATTTAGATAGATAAATTTAAAGATGAATGCACTATTTTTATTATGCAATCATTATGTAATCAATTATTATGTAATTAATGGCAAAATCTAGGTCAGTTCACTTGAATGAATTTAGCTCTTTCATCTCGTTAACTATACAGAAAATTTTAACGAAATATAAATCAACACATCATGGGCTTCAAAAGGGTGTCTCAAATTGTCCCTATGGTATTTCATTTTCTCATAAATCTCCAATTAGTGTGACCATCCTAACCACATAAAAAAAGATAATGTTTAATTAGGTGTAAAATTTGTTCTATATATTCTATCTGAAATCTGAGACACCCTTTTGCAGATAATGGCCATAGGAACAACATATAATAAAATCAATCCTCTAGGAATACCTATGAGGAAGCTAATTTCAATTGAAAGTGGAAATTTGAGGGAAAATGTTTCAGACACAGTTAACATTATAGTTGGTTACATATTTGTTGCATCATACTAACATTGCATTTATTTGAAAGAGTAATCTGTTAGCTATTCATAACTACCACTTTAAAAAATTTCAAGCATTATTAAGAAAGTTACAGCATTTTAAAACTTAGGAGTTGGAGTTATACAATCTTTGTATTGTGCTACCTTAAGCTATAACGGAATAATTTTATACTTGATTTTTAGAATTCAATATGAACAATATATAATTTTAATTAACAAACTATTTTCCAAATTAATAATTGATAGTCATATCCGTCATTTATACTTTAATATAATTTTTATTTATATTTTTACCTGAGATTACCTGTAAAATGAATGCGCGCAAATGTAATCAAAAGCTGCGCGCAAACGTAAAATATTTTAATCCCTTAATGCGCGCAAACGTAGTGTGCCCTTTTTTTTTTTTTTTTATAAAGGAACCTATGCTTTATACCTGATTTTGTGTTGATGGGCAAAGCATATTTATCATTTTTTCATTTTCATTGAGGCTGTTAATTTTTTTAGATACTTTTTGTCTTTGTTAATTTTCAATAAAAACTGATCTAATGGAACCGTTTTTCCTGCAATACAAAAGAACATGTTTTTCATCCTCAATTGTATTGCAGGACTGACACAACCGGTTTTCCCTAGGGAATTGTTTTGTGTCTCCCTTTTTCTATTACTAAATTGTGATCACTTAATCTTAATTTAGTGATATTACTTCTATTTCCAAAAATATTAGAATTCAGATATGTTTCTGATGTATTACTTTGTTTTAATGTTTTATATAATAGAAGTATACTGTTTTCTCAAATTTATGTTTATATAATTTTTCATAGTGATTAAGGAGTTTTTAAACTTTTAATTCAGTTTTAAGTGTTTTTATTTGGTTTAAATTCTTACACCCCTCAATATGCTTAAAATCTACATTTGCCCCTTTGCAATGTTTTTTTACATACGTAAACCATGTACAACATCCTGCTAAGTCTACATTCTTTGATAAAGTGAAAGCCTCATACATTAAGGGATTTATACAATTTTTTAAAAGTCTTGTTGAATATAGTAAACTTTACCATTAGATTTAATTATAATGGATACCGATTTAATTCTTTTCTTACTGCTGAATTTGATGCATTTTTTCGTATTCCCAAAATATATTTACAAAGTGATAAATGAAAATTAACGTACACATCCATGTAAAAGGTCTTAAAAGCACGTGTTGCCCAATAAACAATCGACTAATCAATAAACATTCGAATTAGATTCTTCTTGGCATACTTTTCCCTTTATTAACTCCTTTTATAGCCATACTTAAAAAATTGAAAAGAATTGTGCCACAAGTTAACTGCAAATGTCGTTTGGTCTCTGGTAGGGTGTCCCATTGACAATCATACCAAAACTATTATTTTTATATTTCAGGAAGAAAGTTATTAAATCATGATGCTAAAAAGTCAAAACTTACCTGAAATTCTAAAAGGAACTCAGTTTGAATAGTTAGACAAAATGATGCTATTTCACTATATGAAAAAATAGTGTAGGTATATATTTATAAAAATACTCGTAGTTGAATGAACAATAATCTCTTTATTTTGACACTATAAAAATCTTGGCCAATAAAAATAACCGAAAAATACCGTGTACGCATGGTTGTTTATTTATGAATATTTACAATCAAGAACATCACGCATCGTCTATTGTAAACCGAATAAAACGCTAAATCCGTGGTAAATCAACAAAGCACGTTTTCAAACTTGAATCTTGAAATTTATGAATGTAAACAATTATAAACACAATACAATAAATGGCATGATGGTAGCAACATCACGCGTGTCATTTATGATTTAATATTAGTAATACCTTTGCTGACGCTTCCTCGTCACTGGTTTGCTTTCAATATCATTGCAGCTAGCATAGTTTGCTACTATATAAGTTTTCAATTCTTTATGAGTATGCTGCTAGAAATATCTTTATCAATACATGTATCAAATATTAACTATTAAAAACAAAAGCAAGTCCAAAAAATACCAAAAAGTCTTTGCCTAAAACGTTCCGGAATTGTCCCGTTATTAATACAAAATTGTGCAATGATTCCCACTTCAGAGTCCCGGTGTCCTATAGCCATTCTTCCCCCATGCCAATTTTTCCGGGGGGGAACTGGATCGATTCAATTATTCCCCCGGGAAAAATTGGCATGTACCGACCCCCCCCCCCCCCCCTCAGTGTTATAGGGGGGAAACCAGGATCAAGCCAATTTCCCCCTTAATAGCACGAGAAGCTAATGTTTCCCCCTTGAATTAAAACGTCGCCGACGTCAGTTCCAATTTTTTTTTATCTAAAAAGAAAATTACAGCAACCTTTTTTTAAAATTATTTTAGAGGTACGAAACCTTCATTGTATTAAAACATACATGTGTAATATATACATTTTTATATTTTATTGTTGTCTGTTTGGTATTAAATTAATAATTAACTAATATTAACCAACAACATAATTGTACTACATGCTCCTGGCTTCGGAATGGCACATAAAGAAGAGGCGGCTTTAAACATTCACCCCCCCCCCCTAATAATCCAGCCTTGGACAGCACACCATAAGAAAAAAATGTTAAATATCAGTTGCAACTGGTTTCACTAAAAATGTTGGTATGGTGCATAATAATCACTTAGCACCTTTAAGAGTACGGTACGACGAACGGACGGACGGCACGGAAGCACAGATTAGAAAACATAATGCCCCTCTACTATCGTAGGTGGGGCATAATAAGCATGTAGAGACAGACATAAACCATGTATATTGAGTACGGGTTTTTCAACCCGAGATAGATAAGATTATTATACCTTAGTATGATTTTTCTATATAAAAAATAATGAAATAGTTGTGTTATTTAATTCCACAGACTGTTTGCCAGTCAATAGTTTCAAAGACGATTACTCCGGTTAATAGTTTCATAATCATATTTCCCGTACTTTTTCATGCTTATTTTTATACGCCCGTCGTCTTTTAGACGGGACGTATTATGGTTTACCGTTGTCCGTCCGTCTGTCCGTCCGTCCGTCCTCCACACTTCGGACAATAACTCAAAAACACTTTCACCAATTTCCATGAAACTTAAGTGAATTGTTTATATCTATTGACGTAAGCTCCCTTTCGTTTTTTTTTAATTTCAGATTTTAAGTTTTGGATTTATGGGGCTTTATTCATAAAAAAAAAGGGGGATTTTCAACACGTCGGACAATAACTCAAAAAGGCTTTCACCAATGTCCATGAAACTTTGGTGAATTGTTTATATCTATTGATGTAAGCTCCCTTTCAATTTTTATAAATTTCAGATTTTAAGTTTTTGATTTATGGGGCTTTATTCATAAAAAAGGGGGATTTTCAACACTTCGGACAATAACTCAAAAAGGCTTTCACCAATGTCCATGAAACTTTGGTGAATTGTTTATATCTATTGATGTAAGCTCCCTTTCAATTTTTATAAATTTCAGATTTTAAGTTTTGGATTTATGGGGCTTTATTCATAAAAAAAAGGGTGATTTTCAACACTTCGGACAATAACTCAAAAAGGCTTTCACCAATGTCCATGAAACTTTGGTGAATTGTTTATATCTATTGATGTGAGCTCCCTTTCAATTTTTATAAATTTCAGATTTTACATTTCCGTGTTATGAATTTTTATGCTTAAAAAAGGGGGGATTTTCCAATTTTGGGACAATAACTAACACTTTCACAAAATTTTATGCAACTTTGATAAATTGTTTATATCTATTGACATAAGCTCCCTTTCCATTTTTATAAATTTTAGATTTTACGTTTTCTTAAGTAATGAATTTTTATACTTAAAAAAGGGGGATTTTATGAAACTTTGGTGAATATATTAATGTAACATCCCCTTTGATTTGTATATATATTTCTTATTGATCATATAAATTCATTTAAAGCATAAAAGACAAGTTAAAAGAGCAACGGGCGTATCATGCACTAAAGCGCAGCCCTTTAGTTATTTTTCATTGGACAATAATGATGTCATTGACTATTTTCCTTGGCAACGTCAAACTCTAATATTGTAAACGGTAATCTGTTTGTGTCGATTGTGATTTCACTTACAAGAAGCAAATATAAAAGAGAGAAAATCTTCGTGTGCAAAGATCTAAAATATAGTACCTTATTCATAATATGGGTTCGGTCGTCGTATTCTAAAGGTGAATTTGCGTTTGGTGTACTTTAGCTTGAATTTATCATATGCACGGAAAATTTAACACAAGTATTTCTAGTCTTGATTGCAATTAAGAAATATTTACAAATACAAGAAGAACTATAAAAAAAAAACCCGTATAGTTCATCTTGTGCATGTCAAGTTATGTGACATTTTTTTCTTTTCTTTCAGATGATATATGTACACTTTTAGAAAATTAGTTAATTTGGTATATAAAAACACTTAATGACTGTGTTGTTCAGTATAATAAAACACCTCATGACTGGTTGTGCGGGTAATATCAAGTTTGTTGTCCCTTCGCATACCAACTATTGCTCTCGGCTTTGCCTCGAACAATAGTTGATATCTCATGGACAATAAACTTGCTATTACCCTCACACCCAGTCAATAAGTGTATAGTATCTTATTTTTAAGCTTTACTTGTCATACTAGCCTGTTGTCATAAAAACTAAACCTGTAAAGTAACTTGTTTTGGCAATACATATTAGAAATGTTTCTTGGCTTATGATAAATCCCAACGAAAACTGTTGGCCATTCAAAGCATAAGGGTATAAGTAAGGAGTATCCACCTATAGTAAGTTTTCAGGTCAAAAGAATACATGTAAATGTCAGCTTAATGAAGATTTGGAATATTAGACAAAATAACACAAAAAAATGCAATTACAGCCGGACTAATGAACATGTAGACAGACGATGGACACATTGACCAGTATAATATGGTAGACATATAGACCGACTGGTAGACATGTATAGACAGACTGGTGGGCACATACACAGACTGGTATAGTAGGCAGATTAATGGATACGTAAACTGACTGGTAAACATGTAGATAGACTATTGAACACGGAGACAGACTAGTGGACATGTAAACAGAATAGTAGTCACAAAGACGGACTGGTGAATATGAAGACTATTGAAAATGCATACAGACTTGTGGACACATAGACATACCGATGAAAATGTAGACGGACTAGTGGACCAAAGACAGACTTGTGGAAACATATTAAGACTGTTGAGAATGTAGACAGACTATTATACATTTTTTATTGCAAAAAACATGAAACCCTGACGGGTTAAAATGCAAACAAAGTACATTGTATACACAAGTGACATGAAACATAATTATAAAAGACTGGTGGAAATAAAAACAAACTAGTTGACACATAGACAGAATGATGAACATGTATAGACAGACTTGTGTTAATGTAAACTGACAAACAATATTTGTCAGCGTAAAAATATATTAATACAAACTCGGTTGGGTTTAATTTTCAGACTTGTATAAATATAGTGAAATCTATACTATGGGGGAAAGATTGGCATGGGGGGAAATTGACTATATGTATACGTATTGCAAAGTTTCCGTGGGGGAAAGAATGGCAATGATCCAAAATTTCCCCGGCGGAAAACTGCCATGGGGGAGAATGGTTATATAACACCGGCGACAATAACCGAACACAATACGACTGGGCCCAGACAAAACCGTGAGCGATGCGGTACAGCAGACTGTTGAAGTATTGCCTTCCGAAAGCACCTTATCATCCCGAATATGGTGACAGTTTTCCAACTGATATCTTCCGTCAGCATCGGTTCACTGTCTGATCTCTAATGGATCACATTTGGTAGAATCGGGACACAGTCGGGACAGATTCGGTCGTTTTGTACCATGCAAAGGAAGCACAGGATTAGAATCGGGGGGGAAACGGTATAATCGGGACAAATTCGGTTGGTAACGGCTGAATTTGGACGCTTCCTGAACAATATCTGATTGTCGTGATTCGATGAATGTTTTTACAAATTTCAATTTAGTTAAGCATCTTCCAGCCACGATTCATGGAATCTTTATCAGGCTTTTGACAAATTTTAATCGGGAATGGTCCTGTCAAAGACGGCAGTAAAAAATGTGAATTTTTTACCCCAGCTTAAGATACCGGGTATCTTATATAAATAGCACGCATTTAAAAATTAACTTATCTAATTCACGAAAAACATAGCTTTGTACTATTTCATTTTGAAATTGTTTTATATGAGGAAATTTGATATTGAGCAAATAGGTGGGAGATCATGGTCAACTAATGTTACCTGCTGGTCTATGAAAGTATACCGAATTGCCTTATTATATTTTCCCACAGATATGAAAAATGTTGAATCGGTATTCATTACTTATTTCACTGGTAAAAAAGAGTTCAAGAGTGTCAATGAGATTAGTTTACATCAGACACTCACCTTACGCTTGTGATTTGAAGGCTATCTTCAATCATGTGACATGCAACAATACAAAATGTAACCTACATGGCGCATTCAATAGGCCATTCAGTTTTCGTCCATTATATTCATTATTTATTTTCATCCGGATTTTGTTACTTTACCAGCTCAAGTTTTAACACTTTTGGGTTACAATGAAATATCCTTGAATTTGATAGATTATTCTCTGTAAATAAACTATTTATAATATACTAAATTTTTCCAAACACTAAGATTTTTGCTACTCCCAGGCGTAGATTTCATTGTTCGCTTTTGGTACAACGTTTCTGAATTTTAGATTTTTATTCTCTCCATCTTCGTATTTGATATGCTTTTCCACTGTTTTGATTCGAGCACCGCTAAAGAGTCTTATAAAGACGAAATGCTTTGATAGATTGTTATGGTAATAACTGATATACATGAATAAAATATGTTTAATCATAGTGTATGCAACTGTTCAAAATGAGAAGTCAACAATAGGAAAAGGAAGTCGCTGATTTTTTCAGTAGTTACAGTTTCATTGTGTCCAACAACTCAAAAAGCAAACAATCAAGCATATGCAATAGTTCTTCTTATCTCTAAATTATTACCCCTAACTTCAAATAATTTGGCATACATTCGATCAGATATTTGTTGGAAGGAACAACCGAGACAAAGGACATATTTTTCTTTCTATCTTAAAGAAGATAATTCGTGTATACTGCTTTTCATAATTTTATAAAGAAAACAACATTTGCCGAGATGCATGATAAGTCAATGTATCCATTGATTGTGACCGTTGGAATTAAATCCACTAAACTAAATGCATTCATTAGAATACTCAAGCGTGATCATTTTTGACATACACAGTCATCTCAGTACCAGAATCTATGACAAACGGGACGATTTTAATTTTGTAATTATCAATTTCCCCCACTTTAGTAGCAATTTACCACTTTCACCTGCATATGGGATATACATTTTCCAACTTATTCGGTATTCGAGAGCTTGCAGATCCTACTCCGACTTTGTAAAACGTCATCAGTGTCTTGAGCAGAAAGTTGATGAACTACGGGTATGTAAAAAACGTCTCGTCCTTTTTTCTGAAAAAAAAGTTCATTGGAACGTACCAAGACCTTGTTGATGTATATTCCGTATCAACTTCACAAATAATACACGATGGTCTTTTAGTTTAGATTCTCCCGGGGTACTGACGTTGTTTGTCATCTTAATAATGTGTTATAGTGATCTTTTATTTGTCTTTATGAATATTACTCTTACTGTTTAGTCTGTTATTTGGTGATATTCATTTGACGTGACTCTGTACTTTACATCTCGTCATAGTGTTATTGTTCTATGATAATTTTTGTATTCTCGTCTTTCATTTTACTATTGTGTTTTTATTGAGTTAAGTCATTCCAATTGATATTTTATAGTGTGGCTTTCTATGTTGTGATGTTATACTACTGTTTCAGAAAAGGAGACCATTAAAACGTGTAATCCCGCTGCAATTGTTTGCACCTGTCCTATGTTAGGAATCTGATGTTCAGTGGTTGTCGTTTGTTTATGTGGTTCATAGCTAGCTGTCTCGTTTCTTGTTTTTTTTTTATATAGATTAGACTGTTAGTTTTCCTGTTTGAATGGTTTTACACTAGTAATTTTGGGGCCCTTTATAGCTTTATTGCTGTTCGGTTTGGGCCTAGAATCCATGTCTATTTGTAAATAATATGCCTTTTTGTCGATTTCTTTCATACATATGCCGTGGCTCTCTACTTATACATCCCGTTATTGTTCTATGTTAACTTTGGTATTCTGGTCTTTCATTTCAGCTAATGTGCTTTATCTATATGCCTTTTTGTCGTTTTTTTTTACATACATTATGACGTGGCTCTATACTTATACATCCCGATATTGTTCTCTAATAATGTGCTTCGTCTATATGACGTGTTTCTTTGATACATCATGAAGACCCTATGTATTTATAGAGTTGGTAATTGTCAATGACTGCATTGTACCGAAATGAAAAGTACCTGTTCATTTACTCAATATCAAATAAAGCTAACCCACATAACTGTACAAATTTTATTTTAAACATTTTTTAACATATTAGTAAACATAGTTCAACATCGCATTAAAAAGTTTTGCCCATTAACAAGCTGTAAACAGTTGGGATTTAACATAAGACAGATTTCATTCTGAATTTTATTTGATATGGAATTCGAAATTGGATGGTTTATTTTTAAATTCTTATTGGTATGTAAAAGCGTTGATCGATAAACACATTTTGTATTTAACGCGGAAGCGTTTCTGTTACTGTAACAACCTTGTAAAACTAGAATTTAGGAGCATTCATTCAGTTATGCTTAAACCATGAATTTTATTAATATCTAAATTGTAAAAATATGCCTGCACCTTATGTAAATTTTTGATTATTGCTGTCGATGATCTGACGATTTTGAATACTCGCTGTCCTAAATTATTTATAATCATAATGCATTTATCTTCTTGGTTGAGCGTTTTCTTATACACGGGAGATAACTCAATTTGAAAAATGTTTCACCATCCGCTTCAAATGAAATAATAGTCACAATCTTAATTTGAGTGTACAATGTTGGCTTGCTTATGTATAATTTGTGTCGCTTCTTCGAATGTCTTTATTAAATATTTGATATTGAATGGTATATCAAAAGGTATAAAATATCCAACTGTTTACAGTAATATAAATGAACAGTTTGCAATACAATAAGTGTTACTTTGTCTTTACATCACAACGAAGCACACAAAGAATATATGAATATAAATGTTAAAATGATCTGGCTAAGTTTGTACTTGCAGTACAGAAAAAATAATTATGCTAACTGTATATACCCTGAACTTTAAAATTATACCTTTTTTGTTTAAATATTATTATCACAACATGAAGCTTTATCACATCGCCAGCAGCACAGTGTAATCACATACTGAGATCACGTGATTCAAATCAGAGACATATATACACATATATATGTCTCTCTGTTCAAATACAGTGTCATCACATATTGATATCACGTTATTCAAATAAAGTGTCATCACATACTGATATCACGTGATTCAAATACAGTGTAATCACATACTGATATCACGTGATTCAAATCGTCAAAAAATAACATTGTTATCACAAGCATATATATGTATATATATAGAATATTTATAGTGCTTTAAATGATAAAAAAATATCACAATATCGTTCAACTGATTATGTATTGATCATTTTCGATGATTATTTAAAGTCGATACATAGGGATAAGTAAGTAAAAAACACATGATTATTCAAAACCTAATTTGTCATTGTTACAGGTAGCTGACAATCTTAATAATTCACTTATTTCTTTGAAAGAAAACATACAATGTATAATGTGTTTTTTTATATCATTTATCTATTCAGGAAGTCAATAGTTTTAAAAAAGTAGGTTCATACGAATATTCACTTAATCAAAGCGAAATAAATCGAAAAAAGCAGGCAATAGAACACTGAAGCTCACATTTCAATACTCTCGTGCAGTTCACATATGACTTTTAAAGGGATATATCCTTGGTTATCGAGATGATTAACCACAAAATTACATTGACTATCACAGTAAATATACTGCCATACGCTTCTAACTCTGTCCTTTCTCGACACACATTTTCCATACTATTGCTAGAATAGCAATTAAAACGTGTCAAGTTGGAATGCTCACAAGTACATGTTTACAAATGTAAATTACTATTCATTATCAATCATATCTAATCTCACTAGCCCTGACCGTTTTTCATTGACAAGACATACATTGTCCATAACACACCATACTTTCGACCTCATCTCTGTACTACATACCAAATCTTGACAGTTATAATTCCTATGTGAAAACCTAGCTTTTGTCTAAAAAAATATTAAGCCAGTTTAGAACCCTTTAATGAAATTGTTTCTTTTTTTCCTTTCTTCATGGTACCTTATATCCCTGTCGTGAATTTCCACACTTTTTGCACTTATAATATATAATACATATTATCAAGTATCAATATTGACCAATCGTTCAATACCCGTAAGTAGACCTGACAGCAGAGAATGATTCAAACACTCTTACATAATGCATTCACAATCATTGACATACACTTTATCATATGACTTTACTTTCCCTGCCTTCAACTAAAAACAATTTACTAAAAATTTATACACACACTTTATAAACAGTCAAAAGCCCTGACCAATTCACAGTTCAATGTTCGTCTCCTTCCCTGACAGCATTTTGCTAGTATGAATATGCTAGTCTATAAAGACTTTTATTGTCCAAGCCCAAACAATCTGTAAACATCTTTTAACAAACATCTACACACCATTTAAAACCGACATAAACCCTGAAAAATTTACCATCGCATTTTACCCGTTTTCTACCCTGAAAACGTCTTCCTCGTATTAAGGACCCATCATCTACCCTGACCACGTCTTGTCAGTATGTAGGACCCGTCTTTTACCCTGACAACGTCTGGTCAGTATGTAGGACCCGTCTTCTACCCTGACCACGTCTTGTCAGTATGTAGGACCCGTCTTCTACCCTGACCACGTCTTGTCAGTATGTAGGACCCGTCTTCTACCCTGACCACGTCTTGTCAGTATGTAGGACCCGTCTTCTACCCTGACCACGTCTTGTCAGTATGTAGGACCCGTCTTCTACCCTGACCACGTCTTGTCAGTATGTAGGACCCGTCTTCTACCCTGACCACGTCTTCTCAGTATGTAGAACCCGTCTTCTACCATGACCATGTCTTGTCAGTATGTAGGACCCGTCTTCTACCATGACCACGTCTTGTCAGTATGTAGGACCCGTCTTCTACCCTGACCACGTCTTGTCAGTATGTAGAACCCGTCTTCTACCATGACCATGTCTTGTCAGTATTAAGGACCCGTCTTCTACCATGACCATGTCTTGTCAGTATGTAGGACCCGTCTTCTACCCTGACCACGCCTTGTCAGTATTAAGGACCCATCATCTACCCTGATAACGTCTCGTCCGTATGTAGGACCCGTCTTCTACCCTGACCGCGTCTTGTCCCCTTTGAGTACCCGTCATCTACCTGACATCGTCTTGCCTGTATTAAGGACCCGTCATCTACCTTGGCACATATTTCTCAAAACATTGAATGACAAACAATAAAACAATGCCGACGCAAACAAAGTATAAGATAACATTCTGTCTAGACCCGTTATTTAACGCTATCACAGAGCTGGATTGTATCACTAAACATGTATCATTCTTTCGTATGGTTTAAAGTACATTTTCATCAAAACCACAGAGCTGTGTGATCTTATATAGTCTTACAGTTTTTTCACCCAAGAAATTTTGCCAAAAACTTTGTAATTCACAACATTAACAAGTTTCATTAAACACTTATTAACAGTATAACAATAATAATGTTTGATTAAGTCTGACCCTATTAATATTTCTGATTTAACACAAAAACAATCTGAGAAATTGATTTTTAGTTATCCGTAAGCCTTATTCAGCAATACAATCATAACCTCTTTGGTCAATTTTTGTTTTACATAATCACAATAAATATCACAAAGCCAATGGAATATCAAGGGGAGGTAATCCTGAGACAACCTTGTTACCTTTACCTTAGCGTATTCCATTTTAACAATAACATAACAATAACAATTTAGACAAAGTAACACTAAATGTGTAAAGACAACTTCGTACAATATGCAACGGAACTGAATATTTACATATGTTATAATTACAGTATACACAAAGACAGAATGGCAACAATACAAATAAAGAAGTTCCTAAAATGTACCGGCAACGATTGACTGACCAAAACCCGTAGTGTGTATTTTGATGACAGTCTAAAACGGTTAGGTTTGAGAATAAACATTGAGTTAATTTAACAAATCAAGAGCACAATACAAAATAATAAGATAAAAGAAACATAATTGTTATACATCAATTTCAATCACGAACGCAATAACAAATTATTTTGATAATTTAAAAACATAACCGAATAAACTCTTTTCTTTTGTAATATTCATGGTAATAAAACACAATGGAATGACACATACCGTCATGCTCATTGTTAAAATTGTAATCTTAGAAACTAAAATAGAATAAAATAACATGTTCATTCAACCAGTCATTAGCTGTCGTACAGTTCAGAAACTTCTGATGTATGCTTGTATACCGTGAAGCAAGCACACTTGTAAAGCCCAATGACACACAACGATGCATTTTTGTATGCAGTTTAAAATAACAGCAACAATGAAGTAAGGTACATATTTTAAACAATTGACGTAACCACTAATGACTGGTTCATTTTCATAGCAAAACACCAATAATTTATTCGCAATTCTGAATTCGTCAAGAATCACTTCACTCAGCGTTATAAATAATACATGTTTCAAAACATAATTAATCCAATACTGTTAAAAATAAATTGATCCGCTTCTGAAGTAATGGTTGGCAAGATTGACGTCAACAAAACCACCTTTTTTTCACTTACACAATAAAAAAAAACAAACACGTGACTAAAAGTGGTGACATGTTGTTATGTGTGATCTGTCCAAAGTTTCTCCTCACGGAAACTACAGGTGTTACAGAAACGATATTTATTTCTTTCTATTATTTCTTAAAGTTGCTGAATCCCAAAATACTAAAATCTTTAGAACAATAAATAAATGAAAAACACGAGGCTCTCAAGAAATCGAAAAAGTATAAAAAATAAATTTTAGCGGAAGAATTAATGTTTGGACTATGGTTGTCAATATGAAAAATGTCATGTGTTTAGTACTGATTTGTTTCAAGATACATTTAATCGAATCTGTTCTATCTGGTTTATAATATCAAATTTGGGATAGATTTGTAATTTTAAAGGAACATTAGCTTTAAATTCATGACCACCGATTTGCCTCAAATTCTCATATTTGATATTTTATAACATATTAACAATATAGCCAAATTATAAAAAGTATAAAATAAACAATTTACGATGCATGGGCTTGATCACTTGTATCAGAAATTCCGTGTGTATTTCAATCTAGACGCCATCCAATTAACCATCTGGATGACCTCCGAAGACTGGCAACGGTCATATAATCCGATATAAACACAAATCTAGATATAAACAGATAGCGAACTCGATTTTACTTTGTCTGTTTGATATCATAATTATAGGTTTAAAATCTATATTGATCATCGTTTGTACCTTAAAGAACAAGGTTTTATTCTAGATCGAATCAGTCAATCAAATGGTTAACCCTTGTTTCACTTTTAGTGTTGACATTCTTTTCCTTTTAATAAAACAAACACGACTAGTTCTCGCCTTAGCAATCTCTAGCTAAGGGGTTAAAATGAAGGGCACATAAATACAGTTTAATCAGGTAGAATTTTTCACTTGCAAGTGAATAATTCATCAGATGAGTGATGTTTCTTAGCCTATTTCTGCAAAATTGAACCAAACTCGCTTCTGGAAGGGATTAACATTTTACTATTTCATTTTAATTAATGATTGGAATAGCTAATGCCCCTTTAAAATATAACAAGAAAATTTGAACTTTCAAGTGTGAAAGACGTGTTTATACATTAAATGATTCAAGACAAAATTGATCAGCGAAACATTTGAATGAATTGTTTCTTCATCGTGTGTATTCATGTTTAAAGTACCATCAATAAGCTAAGAGTATATTTATACTGTTTTAGCACGTCTGGTTACTGATAAAAACGGAGAAAAATACTTTCAATTCACATGAAATAAGTCACAATTGTCCTTTACATTTTCAATAAATGACCTAAACATTCTTGAGTTATTAATACAATAATTTCATAAAAAAATTCTTCATATTAGAAGACAGAGCAAACATGACATTTCATTGTGTATTTTTTACATTCAGCTTACGGTATTTCACTATTTGCCGTTTAGAATGCGCAGACAATGTAATACCTTTCCAAGTCCATTCATAAAGTCTGCATTGTAGACCGAATTCAATTACATATAATCTAACCGTCTGAATTTCCTCTGTGGGATCTCCATACCTATTATATATCATCTGCAATACATTTTTTTATGTGTCTTATGTGTCTTAACCAACAGTACTTCAACACAATTAAATACATTTGTAGAAGGTATTCAATTATATTGTACTATTCCTTTTTCCTTTTTATTTGGTTCCAAATTGAGCGATTTAATTGGACGAAAAATAAAAGACAACGACGCATTTTACACTTGTGCCTCACAAAGATTTATATACAAGTCACTGTCATAGGAGATGGTTGCTGTTGATTCCTTCTCCTGACTTGGCGGGTCAAATAATTCAACCTTGACATTATCTGTGCTCTTTTTAAACTTTCGACCTTCAAAAGATTTCGAGGAACAACCATCTGAGCTAAATTTCCCGGTATGGTGAGAATTTGTACTGTCTGACGGACAATCGGTCGCATGTCCGCAACTTACAGAATGTTCCTTTTCAGGTTTGATTAGTCTGGTTGGCAACGTGCTATCATTGTTTTTAGAAATGAGCGATACTTGTGAAACTTCGTTGAAATCTAGTCTTAATCCTTCTTTTTCTTCTGTAATTTTTGAAAGAATGATCTGTTTAGGTTTCTCACGCTCTCTATGGTGTATAAAACACTGCATTTGAATCTTTCCGCCATCTTTTCCTTTGTGTTTAAGTCGTGATGGTGATACAATAAACTGAACGTTATTTACCGGTTTTGTAACCATAGCATCGGAAAGGTCAAGGTCAAGGAGAGCGGTAGCTTCCGCTGTATTTTTACTGCACAACTGTTTAGAGATCTGAATCACTTCCTGGTTAGATTTGTGTTTTTCTAATGGTGGCATAAAAAAGAACAACAGTCCTCCCAGAACCATCGCCGATCCCGCAAAAATATACCCTGCCTGTAAATTGTGAAGCTCGCCGTGTACCTGGTTGAGGTATACTGTAATAAAAAAAATTGTACACACACGATTATTACAGCCACTGGACGTTGAACAACCAACACTCATTCAATCAACGATTATAATAGGACTAGATACTACTAGTATTATAAGTAATACCGATATACTATTATAATAAGTGATACTGTTTGTAAATTTATGTTGATATAGGTACAAGTGTGGACACAGATTAGTGTGGATAGTATGTTTGGATGTTTGACAGTGTTTTCGGGACAAAAGTGTTTCTCTGTTTTTTCCAATGTATTAAACTGTGTTGAATAATGACAGCCAACTGGAACCAAACACTGAACATATGCAGTATTGTTTATTCAATATTGAGTTTATTTACAAGACTGTCATAAAGGAACAATTAATTGCATATATTTGATTACCATCTTTGGTTTTGGATAGCTAGGGGAGGAAAACCTGCATGATGTGATTTTAATATGGGAGATAGTATCTGAGAACATGGTTGCACAAGACTTTTAAAACTGTCCGTTTTTATGTTAAAGACTAATTTAGACTATGTGATGTACTAATGCAGAACAATTAGTAATTTTGACGAGAACCAGTGTAGAAACATGTGCTTTACTATACTCAAACACTACTACAATTGATCTACTTAGCACTTGTATCTAATGACTTAACTAATGATTTAACTAATGGCTTATAAACTAGTTTAATACCGACATATGATTATGATTTTTCCCCAAAGCACGAAATCTCATCATGTTGTAGATAATAGTTGTATATTTCAAACTGTTTTAATGAACGATTTAGAGGTTGTCATGTGTACAAGATATGTTCATGCTTGCTGTTGGGTTGCTATCTTATGGACATGTACTCAATATCTAAATTTAGACAGATTAATACACACAGAGACAAGTGGATGGTGCTTTTATTCGATTGCCAACAACAAGAAAAAATGTGCTATTTACTTCCACTTTTTACTGTTCTGTTATAAAAATTTTGAAGTTGTCTCGCTTCATGTAATACAACTGAAGACAATGTTTTTCAATACGTAAGACATCGTACGCAAAATCTTACCCCTTTGAAGAGAAGAGGTTATTAGGGGTATGCCTTGTTTGTTTTTGTGTTTTACTTATATGGAAGGAAAAAAGTTATGTAAATTGGAGATTTTTTTTTTATGAAAACTATTCAACATCGATATGTTTCGTAAAAGCCTGAAATGTGTCCAGTTGACTATGAAATGTGATGTAGCGTTAACAATACTTACATGAGATTGGGGATCCAATAAGAACAGGAATGAAATGAGCAGCACAAATAAATCCCCATGCTCTCTCCATGAGTTTATATTTCACAAGTTCATACGCGTACATCTTTAATGTATAAAAGTATCCGCCACAAAATATACCAAATCCCCAAGCATATAGTGCAAGGGAATTGAAGTCTTTGGCCAAGAGCAATAAAAATGTTAATACACCACATGCTATGCAGCATGACTGACATAGGTGACGCCGACAAATAGAACATTGCTTGCTATCACGGATGATAATATACCCCTGTGCGTAGACACCAATCAAAAAGCCTAATCCAAGATATATGTTTAACAGAAGAAGCCTATCTTTTTCCAGTTTCAAATCTTTACCAGTCTTGATCTGAAAGATAGAGAAACACATATTTGTGATTAACCTTAGCAGATATTATATATAACTTTTACTTTCATTAACGTCCCCTACTAAAAGTGTTATCTTGTTTCATAAAAAGGATGAAGAACAATAAGTAAAATCGACGTCCTTTTTTATACACATAGATAGATTGTTAAGTATTTTGCGGTTTAGTAAAACTTAAATATATATTCGCACCAAGCTCTTTCCTACGATAGTCATCTATTTCTAAAGGAAAGCAATGGATTCAGACTTTCAAAGAACAACTGTTCAAAACAGTTAAAAAGTTGACCAATGCAATATTATCCAAAATTATTGTCACATTATGAAAACATTTATCACGGTACTAGTGCTTGTACAAAAAACATATTTTTTCTTAAGACCACTCACTGAAAACTGAAATAAAGATAAATTACGGTTTTGACTTTTATTTAATTCCTGACAAATCATAGTAACCATATGATGTAGACGTTGCTAACAACCGCTTTTGAAATAGCATGACTATTAAATAATTTTTCCGGAGAATATAATTTATACATATACTTATTGGTGGACAATTTCAAAAGCTATTTCAATATACATTGTTTTTGAAAAAAATGTCTTACAAGTGTTTATCTTAAAACTTGTTACAAAAATTATCAAAAACATTCCTATTTGCCTTTTTTTCAATTAGACCATTTTCCGATTGTGTTAAATTGATCATGCTTGAATGTATATATAGGAATTTAGTTTTTGCTTGTAAGTTCATATTTCAATAGATACATGTAGTTTTAATATTTTTGCAACAAAAACAAACTTACTATCGCAACAAATGGTACATAAATCCCGAGGCCAACAATGCCGGAAATAACCATTAAAGCTTGCAGTCCACGCATGTGTAATGCACTGAAATCAAAATATGGAGGACTGTCATCTTCTCCTTCATGACGATTCTTTTTCTGACTTTTGATGTGCATTATGACCTTCCGTCTTGGGTGATACATTGAAGCTGATCTGTAGAGGGATCCTGCCAATATTGTCAACACTAGAAGGCCAGCAATACACTGTAATGCATATCTCCATTCTAATTTCCTAAAATAACAAATATCCTGCCAAATTATATTATTTGTATACAAGAATTTCAAACTGAGGTTCCAATTTTGAGTTAACAGATTGATTTTTTTTATGAAGAGAACTTTGAGATACTTGTCTTCCAAATACATTGGTACTGATTTCTGAACTCAACCACATATAGACAGTAAGAGCTATACTAATTATTAAGCGTTTCAAAAAATGTAATCGAGCAAGTAAAATGTTTGAGTATTTTGTTTTGTTTTTTTGTACGTACCAATATAGCTCTCTAAAAAGAACTGCTAATAAAGCCGCTCCGAGTCCTGTTCCAGATAACATTATCATCTCAGCTAGTTCTCGCTTCTTCCGGAAGTAACGGCCAATAATGATGTTTGCTGTGTTGAGAGTAATTCCACTTCCGGGAGACAAAACAACACAATGGCTGATGAAAACCTGCTCCATTTGATTTGAAAAAGCCAAGAATAGACACCCCAATGCACAAATAAGGCCACCGATGACGGCGTAAATCCTAGCACTTTTTCGTTGACAAATTGTAGAAATAATGGGCGACAAAAATAATGTAATGCTAATTCCAACGCTACCAAGCCATGCTAAAAAAGAAAATAACATTAATGAATAGTCGAGAAGATGGTAACAAAAATGTAAATTGATTAAAATGAAAATAGACCTCCGGTGAATAGACATAGAGCACAGAAAGTGATTCCAAACAGATTCGTGTTCATTATTATATTTAAAAAGAATTTGACATCAATTATGTGAATTTAGTTGACAAAGACAACCCCTTGTCCTACATAGGTTACATATAGAGCATGTGGCAACACACAGGAAGGAACTACTAACGATTTGATAATCTAGTAAACAAAGTTGTCCTTCTCTGGATTTGAATATTTTATTTTCACATGGGAAACTTTATTATGGAATTTACGACTATAGGGACGATTTATCGTAACCAATTGGTATTTTACTTTGTGTTTTAACGGTGCGTTTCTATGATCCCTGCTTATGGTGTGTATATTTCACAACTCGTCCGCTATGCCCTTCTCTGGAGTAATGTCTTAATTTTCAATGAAGAAATCTTTATATAACTGTTAACTTTTTTAGTTCGGGATTTTGCTACCGCAAATGAAATAAATTAAGACCTAGGTTTTTTTTATATAGTAGACAGATTTGCTATGGCAGTTTGGCTCTTCCTGTAGAAATCTAATTAGAAAAATGACATCATCTGTAATGTTATTCATAGAGCCTGTAAATTAGGATACAATCTATTGACACTGATTGATCATGTGAATAAACTTATCCTTTAATGTTATCATTTAAAAACTGTAGAAAAATGTTTTTTGTAAATGTCTTCATCGGCACTAACATTAATTGTTTTAATAATTTAAACATGATAGCTTAGTATGTACGATCAAACACTCCGGAACACTTTTGGTTCTACATCCTGAACTGTCTCGGTGGTGTCTTGTGGTATCGTGATTGGTCCGAGTGCAGGAGACCAACAATGAAAAAAAAAATCTAAAATGGGCATTTGCTGCTTCACAGCTTAACACATGAGTGAGGGGTAATCATTCAAAGTAAAGTATATGATATATTTTATATATGTTATTTTGTCAGTTACATTTTTGCTGAATACATATACCGATGTGATAAGTCGCAGTTTTATACAAATTGTTCTTATGTTTTTATGTTCTTATGTTATCATGTTAAACCTTAAATCACTGTCCCAGATTGGGAAGAGTTAGGTGCTAATGCGTACCACTGACAATGCAACATTCTTTCTGCGTCCACAGTCGAATGTCGAATGGGTGATGTTTGTTACTGACAGTAATAATAATTTTTTCGTAATTTTTTTCAAAGCTTAAATCATGCCATTGTTTTTTTCTTTTTAAACGGTTTAGTAAATTATTTGTTTGCTACGATTTAAAATATGATTACTTTTTGTTTGAGCATTTATAAAATCAGGATTCAGGATTCTCAAATAAGATTTACATTTTAACAGTCAGATTGATTCAATTTCTATTTAAATAGGAGAAATAACATCGCTGATGCATTATTGGCTAGTGAGTCAATAATCCAACCTTATTTCAATCTTTATTCATGCGACCTAAGTCCTTAATTTTTGACTTGGCTGTATATGGATAACGCATGTGCTAAACATGTTCAGTTATTGATAAAAACAAAACATGTCAATATTGAAAAGAGAGCAACCGGTGAAAACTATTTCGTTGACTAATTCGACTCGAGAAAAAAATATCTTATATAGCTAAACAATTATTTATATATTTTTTAATCTAGGATATGACATCGAACAGACCTAGAAAAATCGCTATTCTACGATTGCTCGTGATTGGCTACCGATTCATGTTTATAAGAACAATCGACTTTTTGGAGGGTCACCTCAAATGTTTAGTAGATGGCGTCTAGTATTATTGTAACGAGTCCATGCATTATTTGTTGTTTCTTTTTCACTAATGTCATTTAGATATATCTTTAACTATGTTATAAATAAATTATGAGAATTGAGTAACATAGGTGACCACGAATTTGACTGCTTATGCCAATTTGCCTGGACATTTTCTTTTGCTTACTATGTGACTGATATTGTTATATACGTTTACCAGTTTTGTTCATTGTCGTTTGTTCTATAGAGGAAATCTGTGTTCGATTTAGGGGGTAGGGTGACCGGCCCCCCCTTTTCTGGGAAAAAAATGATTGTTTATATAGGAGTAGCAAAGGTTATTAGACATTAGACATTATTTATTAAAACCAATCATGGGCCCTTGTCGGGCAAGATACAAAAACATCATACAATGATTATATAAACATTAGTTAGTAAATACAGTTTATAAGTGAAATACGTACGTGTTGCATTAAATAGGATATTTTGTCAAACCTTTTGGATCTAATCCTTCAAATTTTGTATGTTTTGCCAAAATAAATATGCTTCTGCACACATGTACACAAAATACTTATATAATATTATTATTTCATTATTCAAACAAGCTTTTCTCGTTGTATTTTCACTGATACTATTATGCGCCAACATTGGAACGTTTATAAATATTTACAACAAATGTACATGGATTACGTCACTAGACAGAGAGATAAAACATTGTCATAAACCATGGCCAATCAAAAAAGTCATAAATTAAGTTATAACGTAATAATCAGCATCTTCACACTTTTGTAGAGTGAAAAATGTATGATGTAAACAAGTATTTGGCAGGATTTCTACAGATTTGATGAATGTTTCTGTACTATTGTTGTTTTAATTGTAATTTCATCGATCGTATGTACAGCTTACAGACATATAACGTCTGTGACATTTTTACATTCAAAATATAAATCTAGTACAAGTAGAAAAGAAACTGTAATTCGGTCAGATATGAAGAAAATTGTGTTCGTTGTTTACAACATATCCAATTATAGCTTAAAATCTGAATTTGAACATGTAATTAATACGTTTAAATACACAAAATAATTATGTTTTCTTCGAAATATCGATATTCTATAAAAAGGATAATAGGTCAGCTGCAGTGTAGATAACTGACGTCAATATCTAAGGTTTAATCGAGGCTATCGATTTAATAGTCAACTGATACAATTACAAACATAAGTATGGTTATATGTTATTTAGCAAGAGAATTATAGAATATGACAACAATCACATACAACAGAAATCAATTACATCTAATCATATACACCTTCATATACAGAGGACAGTGATGTTAAAAATGTAGCATTATATGTTATCCTCTCATTTCTATTTATTTTATCTTTTAAAAAAAATATGTAGATTTCTCAGTCACGGTGTTACTCATTTACTCTGATAACCGTTCCGGGTCAAGTAAGATAACCTCCAGTTATTTTTGCGGGGTTCGTGTTGCTCCGTCGTTAGTTTCGTTGTGTTTTGTGTTCTTTTTTCGTCTTTTTCGTTTTTTGTAATGGCATTGTCAATTGGGTTTCGATTTGAGCGTTTGAATATCCCTTTGGTATATATAGCCTAACTTTTGATATTCTATTTATAATATAAACGGAAAAATATCGATTCAAACTGTTTTAACTATTATTTTCTTAGTTACTTTTATGTACCCGTTATGTTTTGTACTTTTGGTTTGCTTTGTTTCACTTTAAGTGTATTTATCTAGGAAATTTGTCATTGGTTATCTTTGGTCATATCCTAATATGTTTCTCAGTTTTTTCCTTATATACGTTTCTATTTGCCTTGATAGTATCTTTAGAATCTAGTCGTGATTGTTTTAGGAGACGGATTATTCAAAGCAAGACAGATTGTATAGATATCAAGGTTCCAAGACTTAAAGAATAACATATTGTTTACAAACCAAGGAATAATTGGTGAATTGCATTTGGCATAGAAACAAATCACGATTTGGAGAATCACATACTGCTTCTAAGCCCAAGGCGATACATTGTTTTTATATGATGATGATGGTGGTGATGACGACTGTTTAAAGCCAGCGGCAAATAAAATGCATATTCAGGACGAAAACATGTTCTTGTAATATGCATAATAACCTGTTTTATACAAGACCAACAGGTTGAGCCTGATTTTTAACTTTACAGTTAACAATATAAAAGTTCGCACGCAGACATAACCCTACATGGACTCATTCGCCCGACTCTTACTCCTTAATGCCGCATGCTTAAACGAGAATCAGAAAACACCAATTTAAAAGCCTTTGGTTTGACCCGGCTAGAGTTTGAATCCGAGATCTCCTGCACTAGAGGCGAACATACTTCCATGAGATCACAGAGGCGGTTTATTGTTTTGAGCAAAGGGCGAGTCAAAGCATGAAATACAGTTTTCAGAACCACAGTGATTTAGAGCATGACTTTGGTCACGAGCATCGCCGAAGAGACATTTAATGCCGAAATGCGCATTCATAATTGGTACGTTTATTTCAGTAATATAATTGTACAGATGGCTAATTGAAGAAAGATAAAGAGCATGCATGTTTGTGAAGAGACGAGCATTATATTGTTTTAGACACCGTGCCTTATGGAGAAAACAAATAATATAGAAACTGAGCACGATTTAGAGAATGACATTTATTGTGTTAGAGCCAATGTGATTTTGGGGATTACATTTTGTCTTTTATTAAAAGATCCAGTGTGATTCAGAACATGATACATTATATAAGTTAAAGAAACAAAAAAGACAAGCAAGTTCACAAAAACTAACCAGTAGGCTAAAGATTGCATAGCTCGAAATCAACCATATTCGATGGTGAAATTATTTGCTCCAGAACGCCTGCTTCACTTGTTGCTCATGACAAGAAATTTCCAGTGATAATTCGTATGAGATTAAAGGTCACGAAAGGAGAAAAGGGTTGTTACTTCGACCCGTGAGATTCAGATTTCCAATAATGGTCAAGCAAGCCCGGAAAATCGTCCTTTTGTTTTTACGTACGTTTATACTATGATATACGCTCAATACCAATTAGAACGCGACGTCGGAATACAGTATGTTTAAACGTCTTGGGAGGTATCGAGAGTGTTGTCAAGATTATTTACCGACCATGACTATATATGACATGAACGCATTAAACCTCATCGTTATTTTGAAATGTATTTGTTTGTATCGTGTACTAGTATACTAATAAATTTAATATAATGAAGAATTTACCTGCTTCATCTTCATTTGCTGTGAAACCAGTTTTATCCTCGAGAATACAAATATATAATGTTCCGAATGCAAAATGGAACCCATTACAGAGAATATAAACCAAAGTACAAGCTCCCGTAACAACCCATCCCCAACCTCCTTCTGGGAAGTAGTCCCCGAAGTCTATGCGAGTTGTAACCTTCGGGTCATTATCCAAACCAACGTCCTTTTTAAGTTGTGGTTTCATTCCGTTATCCCTTCGTGAACCTCCAGAGCCTTTACTTCCATCATGTGTAGTGTTACCGCTTTCACTACTGCTATTGTGAAATATGGAACTCCGTTCTGAACATCTATTTATCTCCGTAGATAGTTCCCGTTGTGTACAGTTATTCATGGTAAACAAGAATTAGCCTCAAGTCATTATCATCTGGTTCCATGGCTTCATAGACGTCCGCCATACAATACCGATAGACCATTCAGCTAAGGCGACATTCGATATTACCATTTTGTCATTGTCATGCTTGCCATCAATTAGTATTTCTGCATCACTGAAAATGCATATTTTCTTTGTATAACAAATAAACGACAGTTTCACACACAAATCAATATAAATTTCCTTGTCGGCAGTGCGTATGTTAATCCATATCAAGTCTGCGTTTAAACATTAGAAATTAGTGTTGGTCCAATATGATTCGTCATGGAAAACGGTTGGTACGGCAACGTGACGTAGGGACTAGCATCTATTTATGTGCCATCTTCATCAATAATGTGTGACGTTACATGTCTTGTTAATAAAAATATTCCAAGTGTAGTGGTACATTCCATATTGATTTTTGTCTACAGTGTGTTGCTAAATCAATTTACATGATGCTGTACAGAGACATTTATTTGTTAGGCGACTGTAACATTACATAAACAATAAAGACAAAAGACAAACGAACTATTAAATGTGCAAAACAGCCATCATTGATATTTGTTGTGCAATCACAAAATGTCATCCCAGTGCGAACACGAGATTACATTCATTAACATTTTAATGATTTAACTGTGTTCAGTACCAGTTATCTATGTTTACAAGTGCGACATTATCATTAGCCTTCAGTTTAACGCTCGAACAAAAGCTGCAAATATACAATTTATTAATTGATTGATTATTGGTTGCTTAACGTCCAGTGGTAGGCAGAATAGCCAATATGGGTAGACAAGAAAGGTGGTTCTCCTTAAAAAAAACACATGCCTTAATTGACTTTTCAGTCAAAATAAGTAAGTAAGCCAATTAAGATATTGAAAGAAAAAAGAGGGACGAAAGATACCAAAGGGACAGTCAAACTCATAAATCTAAAACAAACTGACAACGCCATGGCTAAAAAATGAAAAAGACAAACAAACAACAGCACACACGACACAACATAGAAAACTAAAGAATAAACAGCACGAACCCCACCAAAAAACTAGGGGTGATCTCACATATACACAATATTGAAATTAAATAGAATCTACTAATCATAGAAGAATATACTAATCAACCTTAATGGGAAATAACTCCTCAAAGCTTGATATAGGTACTCTATTGTATATTTTAGCAAAATAAAGGCAACAGTAGTATATCGCTCTTCGAAATTCATAAATCGATTAAGAAAAAAAAAAACAATGATTGATTGATTGTTGGTTGCTTAACGTCCAGTGGCAAATATTTCATGCATATTCAGGACGAGAACAAGTTCACAATAAATACAATAGGTAGGTTGTAATAGAAGCCATCTATAATGATGGTCGGAAAAATTTGGACTGGAAAATGAGGGTATATTGGATAGGGACAGAAATTTTGCCTTGCAACAGGCTACCTACGGACCCCTCAAAGAGTTGTTGCAAGGGTTCTTAACGTGCAAAGAGCGTGACACTCTCTTTACACGAGGCATCGGATTTAACGTCCCCCTTCTGACCGGACGTGACTGAAAAACTTGATACATCCCACACAGCCAAACGGACGCCCCACTTCAGCAAGCGTTTTACTGCCGGTCGGGAGAAGACCAAGTGACCATATTTCTATACCCCAGTCACCCTTGCGGTCAACGTCAAATATAAGATGAGAGCTACGACAAAACAGAAACACAGCACTAAAATGTAACACACACAGAAACGAATTATAATATAACAATAGTAATTTCCCTATCAAGATCGTCTACATTTGTGCAGCTCATCGTACTGTTTTCGGGTAAGTTCAAGATGTAACTATCCTAAGTTTTGCTACTATGGTCTCCATTTATTAATGCGTAGTGTGTTTAACTATTTAGAGATTGGGGGTTGGTGACAAAATACAAGGGGTGATGAATCAAAATCTACAGATATATAATAATCCACTCAATTCTCCCTCACCATCATAAATATGAATATAAATGACAACAAATCAGAATATTCCGTCACCCTTGATATATATTTTCTTGATTTACGAAATAATAAATCGAATTTACATTGTATACTGTAAATGTAACAACTATCAACAGTAAACTTTTTAAAAAAAAAAGATAAAAAGAGCATTCATCTTTAACTTTAAATGACTGATTTAAGATCAACTTTTGTACCACCAATCAATCAAGAAAAGAGAAAATATAAAAACATGAAAAAACTAAACTGTGTTTTCCTACATATAACATATTTACAATAAGTACTATCCTTGAGACACAACAAGTTACACAAATGAATAATGAAGGTTTTGAAGTATTGGGTCACAGCTTTATACTTTATATTACAAACATATTTGTATTAGAAATTGTCAATCTATGATCTGAAATATATTAATAAATTTCTGTATTTATTTATTAATTTATAATGTTATGGCAAACCACTTGTATTCTTAACTCATAGGTCTGTACCCTGGTAACTAGAGGTTGACTCTGGACTCTTTGGTTATCAGAGGCTATCATTAATAATCACTGAAAATATGTTTATTAAATCTAGCACATCAAAATCTGCTAAATGACACAACTTTAAGTTCACATGTTCTGAGAAATTCGTCTCCAAGCTCTTAGCTCGATATAAGTTACTAATACATTTTCTTTATTTAAAAATACTAAATAGAATTGAATACTGTAAATGTAACAACTGTCTAGAGTAAACCTAAACTAGAGGCTCACAAGAGCCTGAGTCACTCATCTGTGTCTTTGTGGTTTTAGAAATCATGTAAAATAAGGTTAACATCATAATAGATAGTATAAAATACCCTAGTATAGTGATTCAGGCCAAGTATGGTTTGATTTGACCCAGTAGTAAAATTTAAAGCAGGCCATCCTAGTGTAGTCTTACAATAGTTGTGAGCATTTTTTTTAAATTTTTTTAAAAATTTCCCATCGAGTATATAGTTACCTCCTATGTTCTATTTTTAACCTTGAAGGCCATGTTGGTTGAACGACATGGTCATTAGATACATTTTTCAATTAAGATACCCTATTGAAAATTCTGGCTTAGTTTAATTCTATTTTGCCTAGTAGATTAATTTAGTAGAGAAGATTTTTGTAAAAGATTAAAAAAAAAATGATTAAAAATTTACTTTAGAGGGCAATTACTACTGAAGGGGTCAATTGAACATTTTGATCATTTGACTTATTTATAGATCTTACTTCTCTATCTATTATAATATTCAAATTGATAACCAAAACTGCACAATTTAGGGGCAGCATCTCAAAAACGGGTTGTGTGATGCGTCTTAAATTTCAGGGCAGATAGATCTTGACCTGATTAATATTTTTATATCATATCAGATTTGCTCTAGATGTTTCAGAGATATAAGCCAAACGACATTTTACTTCCCATGTTCTATTTTTAGCCTTGGCGACCATTTTGGTCGATGGGCGGAGTCGTCTGATACATTTTTGGAACAAGATACCCCAAGGATGATTTAGGCTAAGTTTGTTTTTATTAAGCCTAGTAGTGTAAGAGGAAAAGCTTTTGTAAATGATTATAAAAAAATTACGAAAGATTTGAAAAATTGACTCTAATGGGCAAGTACTCCTTATGGGATCAATTGACAAATTTGGTCATGCTGACCTCTGTGTAGAGCTCACTTTGCTGAAATTTTTTGCTTAAACAGTTTATTTCTATTCATTATAATATTCAAGATAAATACATAAAACTGCAAAATTTCCTTAAAATTTCAACTTCAGGGACAGCAACCCAAGAACGGGTTGTCTGATGTATTTGAAAATTTCAGGGCAGATAGATCTTGACCTTATGAACATTTCTATTTCGGTTAGATCTGCTATTAATGCTTAAGTTTCAGAGATATAAACCAAACATTGCATTTACCCCCAAGTTCTATTTTTAACCATGGTGGCCATCTTGGCTGATGGGCGGAGTGATCGTATACAATTTTTAAACTAAATACCCTAAATGATGATTCAGGATAAGTCTTGTTTTATTTTTCCCAATAGGTTCAGAGAAGAAGATATTTGTAAAAGTTAACGGAGGACAGACGACAGGACCTTTTTGTCGAGCCTTCGACTTTAGTCGAAAAAGCGAGACTAAGCGATCCTACATTCCGTCGTCGTCGGCGTCGTCGGCGTCGTCGTCGTCGTCGGCGGCGTCCACAAATATTCACTCTGTGGTTAAAGTTTTTGAAATTTTAATAACTTTCTTAAACTATACTGAATTTCTACCAAACTTGGACAGAAGCTTGTTTATGATCATAAGAAAGTATCCAGAAGTAAATTTTGTAAAAATAAAATTCCATTTTTTCCGTATTTTACTTATAAATGGACTTAGTTTTTCTGCGAGGAAACATTACATTCACTCTGTGGTTAAAGTTTTTAAAATTTTAATAACTTTCATAAACTATCCTTGATTTGTACCAAACTTGGACAGAAGCTTGTTTATGATCATTTAATGAATGGCTATTATCTATTTTGAATTTATTGAACCATAAAACTAATTTTTGACTCTTCACATTGAATAATCCGCGAAGCGGATTATGTAAAATGTGAAGAGTCAAAAATTAGTTTTATGGGTTCAATAAAATCAAAATAAATTATTGCCATTCATTATAAATAAATTTCTATCAAAAATGGCTAAAAGAACTTTTTATATTATTTATATTAACAATAACAACGTACATCCATGTTGGCGTATGAATACACAACGTCAGAGTGGGCGTTTCGCCATCAAAATTGACAACATTGAAAATAAAACTAATAATTTTAACCAATCAGAAGACAGTAAAAACACCAAATTTATTTATAAGATAGTATCAAGAAGAAAATTTTGTAAAAAATAAATTTCCACTTTTCCGTATTTTACTTATAAATGGACTTAGTTTTTCTGCGAGGAAACATTACATTCACTCTGTGGTTAAAGTTTTTAAAAATTTTAATAACTTTCATAAACTATCCTTGATTTGTACAAAACTTGGACAGAAGCTTGTTTATGATCATAAGATAGTATCAAGAAGAAAATTTTGTAAAAAATAAATTTCCACTTTTCCGTATTTTACTTATAAATGGACTTAGTTTTTCTGCGAGGAAACATTACATTCACTCTGTGGTTAAAGTTTTTAAAATTTTAATAACTTTCATAAACTATCCTTGATTTGTACAAAACTTGGACAGAAGCTTGTTTATGATCATAAGATAGTATCAAGAAGAAAATTTTGTAAAAATAAATTTCCACTTTTCCGTATTTTACTTATAAAGGACTTAGTTTTTTTGCCAGAAACCAAACATTCACTCTGTGGTTTAAGTTTTTAAAAAATTTATAATGTTCTTAAACTATCCTGGATTTCTACCAAACTTAGACAAAAGCTTGTTTCTGATCATAAGATATTATTCAGAAGTAAATTTTGTAAAAAACAAATTAACTTTTTCCATATTTTACTTATAAATGGACTTAGTTTTTTCTTCCAGTTAACATTACATACAGTCTGCAGTTAAAGTTTATAAAACATTTATTAGATTCATAAACTATCCTGGATTTTTTTTACCAAACTTGGAAGCTTCTTTCAATCAAAAGACAGTATCGAGAGGGAAATTTTTATTGATGTTTTTCCTCATTTTTGTTGAGTCTGGGATTAACAGCAAATGTAGGCGAGACACTGGGTTCCGTGGAACCCTTACCAATTTTTTGGTCAAGTAGGCTAAAAAAGGCTTTCACTTTTAAGTTTGAATCATGCTTCGTTAACACGTAGATGTTATTCTAACTGAATTTGAATCGAATCCGCTAATGACATTCACGCACACACTTCTTTTTTTTAAATTCGAATCCGCTAAATCGCATTCTCCAATTCGCATTAGAAATGTGTTTTCGTTAGTACGAATAAATTAATTGGCATTTATTTGAGTTAAACTATGGTATGGACAGTTTCTAAATTGTAATTCGAATTGAATTATAATTAATTCATTGATACCGTAAATTGGGAAATTTTGGCGTCAGGATATTTTGGCCTTTTTCTCTCGAAAGGCATGTGTTTTATTTTGGTGTGTGTAATTTGGGTGCTTCGTCCAATTAAAATATGTTTAATTTTGGAATAACAGTAGTGACCAGGCTCATTCATATTTGCCTTTATTACCCGTTTATTGACAAACATTCATTGAATTTCTCATACTAGAAACACGACAAAGTTAACTTAATGAAAGAATCGGATACGGATGCAATTGCAAATAATTCCGTATATCGTGGTTCAAAGCTGACAGAAAATATGAAATGAAGTCTTAAACATTAAGATAAATTTTTGAATAGATTTATTTTAACATATATCATATGAAAAATTTTTTAATCATCTCTATTGTAGTACATGTTTATCAATTGACGATCAAGGATTTAAATTTTAATCCTTATGCCTCTGGCAGTACATGTTAATTAATTAAAGATACAGGATTGCAAGAAGATTTTATTTGCCAATAACAGCGTCTAGCTAATCAGCAATAGCCTGGCATATTTATGACATGTTTGAATAAAAATTCATGTTGTGTTTTCTTAACAATTTCAGAAAATTGACTAATAAGTGAAAATTATATAGTGCAGTTGTCAAATTATACCAGGTATTTATTTGCAGATTTGGCTATGTATAGAATTGTTGGAAATATACGGAAGATATAATAACATAAAATATTTTCCCCAACAATTAACATAACGATATTGTCGTACCGGTACGCGATTTTGGCGTTACAATTTTTAATGTTTGCTTTATTTTCGAGTGTTTAATTTTGGCACTTTCATTGGAGGCACCAAATAAACCAAAATAAAACTACAACCAAAATAACCCAATTTACGGTAATGCGAATTAAAAGTAAGCGTCGTTTGGACAGTAAAGCGAATTTGACGCGCATTGCAATTCATGTTAGAATTTACGTTAGGACGCCATACGTTTTGAGTGCGAATTAAACTAATTCGAATTAGTTTATGCGAATCGAATTTGAATAACGTTGAACGCAGCAACACTTTCTAATAACATTAAAAGTGGCAATAAACACCACCAATCAATCAATAAAAGAGCATCTGTAAAAACATTGAAAAACAAAACTGTGTTTTCCTACATATAACAATTTAAAAAATCAGTATGATCTTTGAGGCACAACAAGTAACAAAAATTAATAATGAAGGTTTGAAGCATTTGGACACAGCTTTATATTACATATTACATACATATTTATATTTAATTGTCAATCTATGATTTGAAATATATTAATACATTTCTGATTTTCTCTGTATTATATATTGATGTAACTTAACATGTTTTGACAAACTACATAAATCACATGTCTGTACCCTGGTAACTAGAGGTTGACTCACGAGCCTCTGGTTATTATAGAGGCTATCATAAATGTTCATTGAATATATAATATATCAAAACCAGCTCAGCCAAATCAGCCAAATGGAGCAACTATTAGTTCACATGTACTGCGAAATTGTCTTCATCCCTCGAGTACCATCAACTGATTCAAGCTTAAATATAAACTTGAGCAGTATTATGAGTTACAATACATTGGATGAGTAGTTGGTTTTATAAGATGAATATCTTCTCTGTAAAGTTTGCATCTGTAGACCTTGCAGCCAAATTCTGACAAGACACAAAAGGAGGCTGTGATAACTAATTGCTGCAAATAGAGGTACTTACTTCAGATCACCAAGTATCAAAAGTTAAAACTTTAGTTTGTACCTAACGGATAATATATAGGATATGACGTGCTAATCTTAACTACAGATCTGTCATCAGCATAGAGTGATATGTAATGTGATTCTAAAGATAGCCTCTGTTGAGTTTCCTGACTTGGAACTAATCCGTTGGCCTTGATTAGTGATGAATTAATTACAACAAATACGATAGCTTGACCATATTACAAAGACATTCTTTCGTTTTGTCATTCGCATACTTCAGTATAATTAAGCTTAATGCGCGATTACATGAGGAAAATACAACACAATAATATATAGATATGCATTGTCTGGAGGTTTAGTATGTTTGACTCCGCCGCACATTTTCTTGTTTTATATTTGCCATGATAATGTAACATCATCTAAAAATTAGCAAGAAAGCAAATTTATACCACTATACAAATTATTTGACAATCGGACGTTGTTGTGTATTGTAATAAACAAATCATTTAAAATTTGATAATTTTATCAAATAAGTTTTATTTCGTTTTCTGAATGCTAATCCCTATCATTAATGAAACATATTGTCTTGTTAAAACAATTGTCATTTTCAAGTTTAGTTAAAATATCAGAAATCACCTTGATTCGAGAAAAGATACCAGAGGGACATTGAAACTCATAAATTGAAAATAAACTGACAACGCCATGGCTTAAAGAGAAAAGGACAAACAGACACACAATAGTACACATAACACAACAATGAAAACCAAAAGACTAAGCAAAACGAGACTCACCAAAATATGGAGGTTATCGTAGAATCATTCCTCTACTTTTTTTTATCTAGCACGCAGGACGTGATCTTTCATCTTTTCTTTTTTGTTTAAATCACTGTTTTTTCTTAACCTACATGTCCTAAAAAAGCATTGACATAATATATTCCCCCTCCCTTTATAAATTATCATGGGAAGTAGGTCTTGTTACAGAAATTGTCCAGAAGGAAAATAAACAATCTAAGGAAAACCTGAACAGAGTACATATATAAATGCACTTCGACTATTTCCCTGTGTGATTTCCATTGAAGTATACACATTTGTTTGAAAAAAGTAAAATAGAATACCTTTATAAATTTAAAAACGTCACACTGCATATAAACAGCACCTATCAATTGAATATTGAAAATGTTAAATCTATTCATTAAGCTAACAATGCTAACATTAAAGAATGGATAAGGAAGAAGAAAAAAAAATATAATTTCGATATCTGATACTGGACCTGATAAAACCCAAGTTGTGTTATCGGTAAATGCACCAAATATTCCTTACTTATATATTACAATGATACTTACAATGACGAAAATTGTTTTGTTTATTCATATAAACAATATATAAAAGAAAAACAAAACACAAAAATGTTAATACAAATCGCCGATTGAAGTGCATAAATAACTATTTGACATTCAAGAACACGGAAGAGATTGCTTGCGGAAAAAAATTTGACCTAAATAATAACGAACAGGCACACAGACAATAAGATTGTTTAAAACCGATTCCAGGTTTAATAGCAACTTCCAGAACGTCCTAATTTCGGAGGATGGCTGTCATGACATCAGATATGCATATGGCACATGGGTTCTTAAAATTGTCAAAAGACTTGTATATCTTATTAAGAAAATCATTAGAAACTAGGTTTGTTTTGTATGCTACGTATTTAAGAGGTAAAATAACAAACAAATAAAAAAACGATTTCCAAGCAAAATTGTAAACAGAAAGTCCCTTATCAAATGGCAAAATCTAAAGCTCAAACACATATAACGAAAGAAAGCTGACATATTCCTGACTTGGAACATAAATTCCTTATGTAGAAAACAGTGGATTCTCCGGAAAATACCACGTTTTAAAGTATACATAATGACATTCATAGTTCAGAGCATTCCTCTTCTATAACACACAAAGTCAGAGCTTTTAACATTATATTTGTGGGTCTACTAAAACTTCCACAAGCCTGTATCCAAAACATTAACATTATATTAGTGAGTCTACTAAAACTTCCACAAGCCTGTATCCAAAACATTAGCGTTTGTTTTATCAGTAATCAAGTTTTGGGTTTATCGTGATATTCATTACCATACTATAGAGGCAATGCAAAAACAGATGTAGAATCTGAAAAAAATCCAAATATATTTCAGAGCACATTTAGCACATTCATAGTGGATGTCTTAGATAGTTGGATGATGTACATTTTACACAAGTTGCATTGTAAACTTCATAAGGTATGTACATACAAATTGAAAGTTAAATTCAAATTTTGTTTCGCAACACAGATTAAAAAAAAAAGTTGTTTTAGGAATGAAGTCTGAATTTAGAAAAACACACTCCTAATTGTTCAAACAGAAATTCTCAGAAAGATACATCATCACTTTTGATAAGCCTTGATCTAAATCATTAGAATATAGTTTATGAGAAATAATATTTTTTTAGAGTAATTGTGAAACTACCTTGCGTATAGCCGTTGAAAATTAAATGTTGATAAAAAATATCCCAAAAATCTGTTATAATACAATCTATCAACGCCCCTCTCCTCCCTCTTGCAATGATACAAAGACGTTTTACTCTAATATAGCCGTGTCAGGCTTTGTATCCTACCAAAAAAGAAAATAACCAAATACACAAGTTTTAAAAAATGACATTGTTCTAACAAATAGTTATCTGAAACTGACATCATCAAGGTGCAGAATATTTTATTGGAAATCTATTTGATACTTTAATTACCACAGATGCCCTTATCTTCATATAAGACTTAAACAATAAATAGCCATAAGGGTCGGTATATTCCATTTGCTGTAGTCACAATCTCATCCTCGTTTTGTACCTCGATTTTCATCGAATATTTACTTGCATTGAAAGTACCAACTTGTGTCATTAGTGAAGAATGAGTTTGTTTACCCTTCAGTGAATCATTCTATTTTGGCGAGATTTGTGCTTCTTGCGATTATATTTATTATATCAAGAATATTTAGTACTTTTAATTTTTTCTACTATTGTATCCTCCTCAATCGTAAATCACCTTCTATTGAGGACGATTTGTTCTTGTTTATTCCTACTCTGAAATTGACGAAATGCTCGATTTAAAAATATTGAAATATCTGCATTTAAACTGTCAGAACATTCTTATGTTTGTTGGACAGTTTGAACAAAAATGTTAAAAATTTCGTTTGTTTCCATTTGAAATTTGAAGAATAAAATAAAGCAGACTTTAAATTTCCACAAGAATAGCATGTATGTTATATTTTTTTTTTTTTTTTTTTTTTTTTTTTTATTAAATCAAAAAACATGTGTTTGCTTTGAAAAACCTATGCTCCCACGGAAGATGAATTAAAGGTGTCTTACTGAGAATGTGTATGATTCAAAATGTTTTTTTTTATTTATTATAATTTGGTGAACAATTGAAGACGCATCTATCACCTTTTCTACACAAGTAGCTGTTATATATCTACTACACATTAGTAGGATTTTGCTTTTGTACTAGTCATAAGGTACACAAGTACTCACATTGCCATCATTTGTTGTTGGATGTTACTAGAGATTGATGTTCTAATAGCACCCAACATGACTATGCTTTATATGTCGGTGTACAATATGAACAAAAAAAAGCTTATTGAAATTCATGCAAACTATATTAAGCTCGGACCACCCTTTATTTAAATTTACGCATAAAGTATCCTTTATATCCGAGACTTTTTTTGAAATAAATGCCACCAACGCAAACACAATACAGCTTATTGATATTCAATTCATCGAAACACGTTGCATTCCAATTTTGAAGGCAGAAAAGGTATAACAATCATCATTTTTTCAATTTATTTTATTTTAGAGACTTTAAGAACCTTTGATACAAACAAATTACATACACTTAGGGTTTATTTTGTTTAAAGAAAAAGAAAGAAAGGTTACCGAAAAGTTTTTAGTATGGAAAGGTTGCTGATCAAACATACAATTATTTATATACGGGTACATTAATGTAATATAAAAAAAAATTGAGTATGATATCAAGTCGTCTGAATGATTGATGTACTTTTCTGATGTATGTGTAGCTTCTTAATTGACTATTATAATCGTGCTTGTGCAGATAACTTTTTAGAACTATTTATATATTTTTTTTATCTAAAACTATATACTATTACTTTTCACTTCTTGTCACCACAGACATTTGTTAAAAGGCGCTAGAATTTGAGTTTAATTGATCATATGTCAGTCTAACGACTGATTACGAAATGTTGTTGTTAAGATAAACACTATGTATTTATCTTTAAAATATTTGAATACTATCAGAATTTATAAATACATTAATTCATTATATTGTTAAAATAACCAGAGTTTTAATTTTTGCCATGCTTTTGCCTTCTCCTCTTCTTCTGTTGGCCATTCAATGAAAAGAACTTCTTGCCAAATTGTGGCAAATTCAGATTGAATGTCAGCTAATGAAATACCTTTTGTAATAACTACAATCTTTTGAAGATATTTGGTCATTTTTTCATACTTGGCTCTCTCAATTTCGAAATGAATCCATTCATTATCGTTAAATGACGGTGTTACTAGAAAAATAATATCTCTGCTACAATGAATATACTTAACTCTTTCATCAGCACTCGGAACACCAACATTAAAATCTCGGTCTTGACAGCACATTGTAAATCCCCAATCTTTTTCTATCACTCCAGACAATAGTTTCAGAAACCCTTCACAATCATCGGAATACGAAACATGCACGTCATACTTGAACATAACATCAAGACGCCTCTCGACGAATCTTCGGAAAGTACGATAAAAGAAGAATATTATTCGCCATCGGAAATTATAAACTAGTGTACTGATAATTAAAGCACAAATCGTAAATGTTAGTAAACCAGTTCCAATTTGTAACCACATCTTGGCTTTGCACTCACCAAAATAATCACGAAAAAATTTAAGTATATTATGCATGTATCTTGATTTGCCATTTTTAATTGGAATCCAGCACAGGTAGTTCCCATTTCTATCTAATTTAACTTTAGTTTTGGAAGTCCAAAACAAAAAATCAATAGTGTCACAAGAGCAAATGTACGGATTTTTATTCAAAAAGAAATTAAATTGTCTCTTTTCTTGCTGCAAATCTACCCAATCACGAATATATTTTGGGATATTTGTGAGTTGGTTAATTGATAAATCTAAATAAGCAAGGAATTTGAAAGTCATTAAAACCTTTGGTATGACATTAAACATGTTATGGGAGAGATTCAGATTTCTGAGATAAGGCAGATTACCAAGTGTTGCATCTTTTATTCGCCATATGTAATTATAACTCAGATCCAAACTCTGAAGATTTGGGGCCCATTTAAAAATATTTGTATTGTTCCAAAGAAGTTTGTACAGTTGGGCATTTTTCATTACAAGGAATTCCAAATGTTGCAATACTGGAAATTTGCCAATGGTAGTCTCCGCACTTATTCCTGATATATCGAGATATGCCAGATTTTTTGTACCTTCAAATGTAAATTTAGGGAAGACATATGTTTTAAAATTTGATATTTCAAGATGTCTTAAGGAACTATTAGCTAGTACGATTTCTTTCATTCCTGTTGCCGCCATTATATGTGAAAAACGTACATATTCTAAGTGACTAGGAAGTCTCACAAATGGAATTATTTTTGACCCATAGTATCTGTCCACTCCTAACACTTTTCTATAGTTGTTCCCGTTTATGTCAAGAAAAAGAGGTTCGTTGTAAGCGATGGGTATATATGAATAATCCAGAAGTTTCAATTGTTTTGCTCTGTGAAGAAACTTGAAAAAATCAGTTGCAAAATTATCTAAGCTAAATCGATTGGCAGACAGCAGGAGATTTTGAAGGCATTCGGGATGGTCAAGTGAAAGCAATGATTCGTTAACTATTTTTACAATAAGGTTGTTCGAAAGATCTAAAGTTTGAACACACATTGATTTGATATACTTGATCATGTCGTTTGTCAGAACAATATCCACATCCTGTCCTAATTCTTGATATGTTATTCCTCGGAAAAGTACATTATCAATTTTTCTATTTTGAAACGGATATAGTGCATTCAGCGCACGTGATAAATGAATGTTGCTTCCCGAAAAATCTAAGGTGTTTAAATTATCAAAATAAAACAGTGCGTTAGTTTCGATAACCACAAAGTGTCTGCAGGTATTCAAAAATAATTCAGAAACATTATTTGGCATATTCATAAACGTTGTATTTGTTAGTAATTCCGCAAAACAGAAGTCAAAAATCAAAACTTTCAGTGTTCTCATCTTCCGAAAATGTTCACCAAAGTGAAGCTGATGAACAAGATCGATCGCAAGTTTGTTTAAATGTTTTAATTCATTTACAGGAATTGTGTACTTAGTCGAATCGTTGGTGTTTTTCTTCATATTCTGACTTATATCCAATTCAGAAAGGTTTATCAATGGTTTGAATAAACCATTTGGATAAGCTCTATCCACATGTAAATTGTTCCTTGCTAGAGATAATTCAATCAATAATGATAATTCACAGAAGGCATCCAAATGTAAAAATTCTAAAATGTTGTCATTCATCAATAAAGTCTGCAAACTTTTATATTCTGAAAGTTCGGAAGAATTGATCACTGTTAAATTGTTGTAACTAATATCTAAAAAGATTATAACACGTGGTAGATCCTGTGGAACTCTGGTTAGTTCTTGATGTCGACATACAGCTTTCGTTCTGTTTAAAACACATGTATGTGCATTGCACATTAGAATTTGCACAAGAATGACAATCACAAACATTTTACCACCTTATGTATGATGTGTACGAACTGTATTTACATGCTGACAGCGGGTTTGGAAGTGGTTGTTATTTTTTTCACTGAGCTGTTTTGTTTTTTCTTATCATTATAGTTCCTTAAGTGATATAAGTGCATCTTGATAAAGCCTTTGTCAAGATATAATATTTTTTTTACAATATGACAATTTTCCTTATAAGTAATAACTACTAACCGTGATATCAAAACACAATAAACAAAGAATTGGCCAATCGAATGAATGAAAAGCAAATCGAGCAATGCGTGATGATGATATATATGTACATGCGAAGAATATCAAAGTGAATACAATTGACCCTAAACATCGTGGTAAATTAATATATTATACGATTGACAATCGGACATGGAAGTACGCATCATGTACTATAGCCCAGTAGTCAGCACAGAAGTGCTCACATGAATTATCAATGATATGGTCATATTTATAAATTAACTGTTTACAAAACTTTCGAATTTTTCACATACTAAGGTTTTTCTACATCAGGCATAGATTACTTGGGCTGTGTTTGACAAAACTTTTAGGATTTTTTGTTCTCAATGCTCTTCAACTTCTTATCTTTATTGTGTTGTTTTAATTTTGTTTGGATTTGAGCTTCACTGATGAGTCTTTTTTTAGACTGGCGTAAATACAAAATTAATCCTGATATATAAATAGAGAAAGCTTTTTAACAAATGAATTATCATTCTATTTGCATCAGTTCCGTTTGTAAATTTTTATTATGCAGTTGATAACATGTACAATTTTATTTTCCAGTAGGAACCTGTCAGTACTATCTAGACATTTAGGACTCGAGAATGAAGTTTAGAAAGGGGTAATGAACAAAGTTTCGTGCGAATGTGATGAAAACCAACGGATTTTGTATACATGGCAGCAAGTCATTAATAGAGACATCATGCAGAGTAGCTGATGTATAATAACGATGACCATGACTGCGTCTACGTCGAGGAGTAGAGTTGAAAATATTCATCACATTCGCCAAGCTATACGAAGGACTAGATAGAATACCTATACCATCAATTTTGTCATTGCAACCATATGGTGTCGCAGTTCCCAATTGTCTAATCCAGTAGTCCTATTTTTTCTACGGACATCAAATTTGGTTATCAAATTGAAAAATCAAAAGTTCAAACACATTAAACGAACTTTCATATTCATAATAAACAATCAGACATAATAGGTATTAAGGGTAGAGCAGTCAACATTGTTTTTCAATCTTAATCACTATAATTACAAAGAACACACAAAGACATATAGACAATACAAAAGTTTCTCATAGCACACTAACACAATGACGGGATGTAGAATTACGGAGCCACGTGAAATTGATATAACCAAATAAAAATAAATTGCAGATATATTCCTGTATTGCTATGAATCTCAGTTTATTACCAAACTCAGTAAAGACCAATCATTCTTATATTTGATTGATACATTCAACAATAGCTATAAAGGTTTAATTCCATTTTTAGACTAAACAGTCAAAGTAATTATTTATAAAAACAAATAAAAGAATACTTTAAAACGTAATTAAGATGAATACAAAAGTCAGTACCTAGAATCTAAACTTAAGACCATCGTGTATTATTTATGATAAGGAAATACAAACAAGGTGTTTGTTTCTTCCGATGGCCCTTTATTTTTAGAAGAAGGACGAGACGTTCTTTGACATACCCGTGGTTTATCAAATTTCCCTTCAGATACTGATGACGTTTAACACAGTCCGAGTAGCAGCTGCAATCTCTTGAATACCGAATTCGTTGGGAAATGTATATCTTATATGCAGGTGAAGTTGGTATACTGCTGTTAAGGTGTTGAATATAGTTATCAAAGGTACCATCCTTATAATTTAATACGCCAGACGCGCGCTTTGTTTACATAAGACTCACCAGTGACGCTCAGATCAAAATAGTTATAAAGCAAAACAAGTACAAAGTTGAAGAGCATTGAGGACCAACAATTGAAAAAAGTGATGACAAATACGGTTAGGGTAATCTATACATGGGATAAGAAAATCCATAGTATTTTAAGAAGTTTTAACTTTTGTAATCAGGGAATTTATATAAATGACAATATAGTTATCCAGTTATAGTTATAGTTATTTAGTACGCCAGACGCTCGTTTATAATTGATATTCATGTCAACACCAAAGCGCTGACTACTGGGCTGGTGATACAATTAATCATTTTTATGTTGAAAATTTTGTCCCCACTTAATGTACTTAAATGACGGCTTATGTCAATATGAAAATAAGAGGAGGAGAGAGAGTGTTCACGTTTAGTCCATGTTCTGGCGTCGTAAGCGAACATTTTACAAGATAAGAATTCACAAAGAAAATATTGTTATTATCGTACAGTACAACCTTTTCGTCTTATTCCGAGTTTTCATTCTTTTCTTTTATCGACAAATATATATTACACTAAGCATCATATTTCTTTGTAAACTTTGAGATTCCTCCTGGTGGTTCACGATCATTCAACACATGGCTTACAAGCGAATCTATATTTCGATAACACACTTAAAAAATAACGGGAACAACTAGTTATTGTAAGACTTATAATATATAAGCTGTGATTAACGCATCAATAAAATTTGGTACACCAGATGCCCGTTCTGTCTACACAATACTCACCAGTGACACTTGAAAAAGAAATGTCAAACAGGCCAAATAAAGTACAAAGTTGGAAGTATTTAGGACCCTAAATTCCGAAAAGATTTGGCAAATACAGTGAATTTGATATATAACTATGGTTTAAAATCTTTATTCATTTGAAAAATTCCATGTTTAGAAAATAGATATGGAGCAACCATTTAACTTAAAAAAGAGGGGTATGGGGTTTTTTCAGGCAAAGCGCGAAATTTTATCTTGTTTTTCGACGCTATCAATCAATTTGTTTTTCTAGCACATAATAATACTTACAACTATATGTTCAATTGGGAACAAATAATATCAACACCGGGCTTAAAATAGCAGTTTAATCAAACTTAAATCCCAATTACATTGCAATAATTATAACTGTTTAATATGTATGGTGAAGGAATGCAAAGTTTTTAAAGTATTTTTTAATGTGTATTATGATTAGAGCAATGTTTTCAACACATGAATAAAGACGTAAATCCGTATAAAAATCAATGCTACGGCATTCATTATAGAGTGGGTGCATAGTTGAATGCCTGATCTAAAATGTTCTCGGTAATATTTCTTAATAAATTTCCAAATTAAACCACAGATTAAGGAAGTTTTGTTTATGTTATTTTACTTTCCACCTTTCTTTTTTTGTAGGACTTCTTTCAAGATATTTCAAGGTTTAATTTATCATAGAAATAGTTTATTCGGATACAGAATAAAAAGCATATTTTTATTAAATAAATTTTAATGACATCGTACAGTATAAGAGTTTCATAAACTACAGAACAAAGCTAACCTAGTACTGGCTAAACTGAGGAAACCAGTGGAACTCTTCCTTTTTTTTTTATATAATACATACACGTTAATTTCTGTTCGCAGAATATACTGATCAGTATTAAAATAACCAAATAAAAAGTTTTTTCCAGGATATCGCAATTTCTTCCTCCTCATTAGGCCAAACGATTAAATTTACTTGGTTCCAGATTGTTGCAAATTCAGATGGTATTTCATCAAGGGAGATACCCTGTGTAATGACAATGATTTTCTGGAGTTCTTTTGACAATTTTTCAAACTTTGCTCTTTCAATTTCAAACCGACTCCACTCGTTCAGTACAATTGAAGGCGTGACAAGAAATATTATATTCCTACTTATATGAATAGATCGCGCTCTTTCATCTGCAATTGACTCCCCTACTAAAAAGTCTCGATCTTCACAACAGATCTTCAATCCACAATTTTCCATCGTGTCTGTTAGTTTTTTCACAAATTGCGTCCCATCATCTGAATAAGAAACGTATACATCGTACTCAAAGTTTACATTTATTGCCTTTTCCTGCATTCTTCGAAGTCTTCTGTAAAACCAGAATATTATTCTCCGTCGTAAATTGTAAACAAAAGTGACACATATTATAATGAATATTAACGATCCAAGCAACGAACTTCCTATTTTAAGCCAAAGAGTATCACCACATTCCACAAAATAATCCTGAAATTCATCAATTATATTTCCAGTGTAATTAGTTCTTCCATTAGATATCGGGGTCCAGCATGTATAATTTCCCTTTTGGTCCAAAATTACCTTATGCTTAGAAATCCACAATATGAAATCCTTTGTATCACAAGAACAAATGAATGAATTTTTATCCAGATATACCCGAAACGTGCCTTGTTTTTCGTACTGTTTGTCTATCCAATCACGAATACTTTTTTGTAATGTTGTTAACAAATTGTATGATAAATCTAGCTCAATAAGCCTCTCGAACGATACTAGGACTTCTGGAACACTATTCAACATGTTATGAGATAAATTCAAATGCTTTAGTAAACGTAACTCTCCTAATCCATCAATTGGTATATTCAAAATAAAATTGTATGAAATGTCCAAGGTTCGTATGTTAGGAAACCATTTAAATATAGTCTTGGTTGTGCGTAGGACCTCATAAAGTTTTGATTGTTTCATGATAAGGCTTTTAAGATGTTTCAAAACCGGGAATTTTCCTAAAGTTATCACTGAACTTATGCCTGATATATCCAGATATTGAATATGGTTATTTCCTACTATTGATACTTCCGGAAATATGTATGTGTCAATATAGGATATTTCGAAATGTCTCAGACGACTCATAAACAGTACTATTTTTTTTATTCCATTTACACCCATAATATGTGTAGTTCTGAAATATTCTATTTGACTTGGAAACAGGATTACCGGGATAATGTTAGCATTTACGCTCTCTTCTCTTTCTTCAACCAAACTTTGGTGATGATCTTTTGTATACACATTTAGATAAACAGGATTAGAAAATCTAAGTGGTACGTAGGAATAATCGAAAAGCTTAATGTTTTTCATTTTTAAAACTAGTAAAAAAAAGTTATTTGCAAAGTTGTTAATAGCAAATCTATTTCCAGACAGCAGTAAGTTTTCAAAACATTCCGGATATTTGAAAGTAATCAGTGATTGATTTTTAATGGAAACAATATTATTATGTGATAAATCCAAAGTTTTTATGCATATTGTAGATATATATTTCATGTCAGCTGTAGTGAGAGTTACAGATTTTTCAAGATCGCGTTTAGCTACGTATTCAGTTATTCTTCTGAAAAGTATATTATCCATGCTTTTGTGTTGTAGAGGATATAATATTTTTAAGCCTTGAGTTAAATGGATATTACTGTTTGTAAGATTCAAAGTTTTCAAATTCGAAAATGGGCCAAGGACATTGGTTTCCAGAACAACAAACCTGTAACATGCAGATATGTGTAATTCCGTTATATTTTCAGGCATATCAATGAAACTGTTGTTATGCAAATACCGAACATGACAAAATTCAAATCGTATTTTTTGTAAATATTTCAAATCACGAAAATGTTTACCGAAATGTGGTTGAGATACAAGGTCTATGGAAAGCTCTTGAATATTTATTAGATCATTCACCGGAATACTATACGAAATGTTACTCTTACTGTCATATTTCATATTTCTACTAACATCTAATTCCAAAAGATTAAACAGTGGCTTAAACACTCCCAAAGGATATGATGCATCCAATTGTAAGTTGTTCCTGGACATTGATAAACGGCGCAACAAACGTAATCCGTTGAACGCTGAAGGTTCTAAATATTCTAAAACATTTCTATTCATGTTCAAATCATGTAGATACCTGTATTTGTTGAATTCAAATCCTCTAATAATAGTTATATTATTATATGATAAGTCAAGTTTCCAAATATCTTGTGGAAGATTTGTAGGAACTGATGTTAAGCCTTGATCAATACAATGAGCTTCTTTATATCCCTGCTGATTGTCTATAATAATGCACTTGGTAAAAACGACAACAAATAAGTGAAAAAACATAATCCAAAACATTTTCAAGCTTCTCTGAAATTACCAGTTTAAATATCAAATATCTATTATAAGGTGTTTTTTTCTTTTTCTGATCAATGAAATTTGATTGTGATTTTAACGACTCAGACGATAACATGCATCAGTAAACGGGAATGTACTTCCTATTTGATGTCAGAGCTTTAGTATAAAAGATATGATAACTTAGAAATACTCATACCTTTATTAGTTTGCAACTTAATATCTGAGAAATAATACTGTTTATTGTTTGTATTTGTATTTGGATTGTTCCTGTCGGTCAAGTTCTTGTCCATCGTTAAATAACTGATCGTGTGTTCGTTCTGAAAATGTTTATCTTCGATTTGTGATTATCCCTTTGTCTTCCTCTCTTTTCATATCTGGTCTATTTCCTTATTGGTAATGTTTCATACAAACTAGAAAAAAAGTAAAATCACAAATATACTGAACTCCAAGGAAAATTCAAAAGGGAAAGTCCTTAATCAAATGGCAAAGTCAAATGATAAATCACATCAAACAAATGGACAACAACTGTCATATTCCTGTCTTGGTACAGGAATATTCAAATGTAGATTGAACATAGTTTTATATCACTGAACCTCTCACTTGTATGACAGTTGCATATCGTTTGTTCTCTTTATTTAAAGTACGAATCTTAACAGACCCTGCACAACTTAGTTAGACTTTTTGTTTAATCGAGGTTTAATATCCTAACAGTTCCTTGAATAAAATTATGTTCAGTATAAGGAGTATCCCACTATTTATGTGTAGCTGTGTTTTGATATAAGTCTCTATTTTAAAAAGAAGATGTGGTATGATTGCCAATGGGACAACTCTCCACAAGAGACAAAAATGACTCAGAAATTAACAACTTTATGTCACTGTACAGCCTTCAACAATGAGCAAAGCCCATACCACATAGTCACCCATAAAAGGCCCCGAAATGATAATGTAAAACAATTTAAACGAGACAACAAACGGCCTTAGTTATGTACAATAAAATGAACGAAAAACAAATATGAAATACATAAACAAACGACAACCACCGAATTACAGGCTCCTGACTTGGGACAGGCACATACATACATAATGTGGCGCGGTTAAACCTGTAAGTAGGATTCCAACCCTCCCCTAACCTGGGACAGTGGTATAACACTTCATATTTAGAAACTTGTATTAACACACAATCTGATAAAAATCAGATATTTTATTATACTTCGTTTTGCTTCCTTGTCGAGACGTGTGAGATACATAATGAGACTAAAGAAAAACTAACGGAGCAGATAAAAAAAGATTTAAAAAAAAGATTTAAATCAAATTGATAAACATATGCAATAATATTACATTTCTTTATAATTGTTTGGCAAATATAATCACATCTTTTCTTGAAGGGTTCATAAGATGTTTTCATTATTTTGTTGTTCAATGATTTATGGATTAGATAAAACTATTGTTATGGTCGTGTTTTGAATGTGTGTCTTCGGTTCACTTATTGATTTTAATTCCTTTATCCAATCAAATAGAACATATTTTGAAAAAAAAAATTAGATTAAAAATTTAATATTTTGCTTAACGACTACCAGGGTCGATGGCGTCAGATCTTTTTTAGTTTAGGGTTTAAATTTTCTTTTAAATGAGCAAATAATTGGCGCTTGTAGAAACTAACGTAAAAACACGAAATTGAGAGCCTTGAAAGCCAAACAATTTGAAAAGTTTTGACAAATGCAAACTCTTCAATACCTTAACATGTGTAACAGCATTAAACAAAATCGAGCAACAAAAGTATGATTTTTTTCTAACTTATGATTTGATCGATGTTGTAATGTTTTACTATTTAAGAGGCAATGCCAGAGAAAACCAGGCAGATCTTAGAAATTTTGTTCAACAACCTTTTTGAGATAAATGTGTTTTTGAATAATATGCACCTTGTTCTGTTGGGAAATGACATTTTTAAAAGTCATATTGGGTTATTATGTATAAAAAAATGAAAATATGTCACGATTAGGAAAAAAGTACTTTTAATTCGACGAATACACAAAAAGCGTGTAAGGATTAACCCAACTGTGCACCTCTACTGACAGGTCCGTTTTTGTACTTATATTGGACAGAATTCAAACAAAATTTTTGTTTGAAAACAAATAGAAACAAACATCTCTCAAGGTTCCATAATTTTCATTTCAGATAAATTTTTAATGTCATGTCATTCAATAACCCACATTTCATAGAATACATGAATTTCATCTATCCCAGTGTGCTTTAAATTTAGGACAATCCCGAAATAAGAAGGTATGCTTCATATCTTCTTCGTTATTGATACAAATAGACAATTTTAAACTGTAGGCTATGATAGACGTGTTGATTTCAACTTACAGATTGTCAACATTCCCATTTGTAAGAATTAACATACTACTTGTTCCGTCTTTTTACGTTAAAATATCTCAATTGATGCGTTTTGCTCGTGCGTGTCCACACGGAAGGACTGTGGTGTGCTCCTTATACAAATACTGATCCACAACAGAGTTAGGAAGAAGAAAAACGAAGTTTTATGGTAACCAATACAAATGAGTTCACCAGTACGATATATTTGTGTTTTAACTAACTAGTGACATGTTTGTTTTAATCTTAGATCTTAAGAAAACTATTATAGTCAACTGGTATATGATTTTTCTGCTTGTTTTGTGGATTATGGCTGCATGTGAAAACTAAAATTCTCATGCATACCAGAAAATGACGCACTTGATCATCATTACCGAACTGAACAAAGAAATAACACGACGGGTGCCGTATACGGTGCAGAAAATGCTTACCCTTCCGGAGCACCTGATTTCACTCCCGATTTTTAGTGGAGTTCGTGTTGTTTCTTATTCATTATTTATAACTGTTGATGTAAATGTCCTTTGTTTTTTTTAATCTTTGTTTACTCCTTGGTTTTGATTGTTATTGTCTAGATCTCGCTCCTTTTGCAGTTCATAGAATTCCCTCAATCGTATGAAATTTTAGCATCGGTAAACAACGGCCGCCTTTATAAAAAAATATTGATATAAAGGAAAGATATATTTTTTATTTTCGAAAGACGTCCACATTCTTGTAAGGCTAACATGTGAGAAAAATATGGCTTTACTGTGATTTGAATTTTGTAAGTTTTTGCTTAGTGCAACAAACGTTTTACTTCATGCAGACAAAAAAAACAGGTAAAGGTTCGTGGGTTTTCTTGAAAATTGTACTCAAAGCTCTTAAATGGTCCCAAACTGCATGTCCCACCAAAAATATCGTATCAAAAAAGACATCCTTATGATTACACATATCTTACAATTTACCATTTGAAGATATAAAATACAATGTAGATTGATATTATAAATGCTTTAGATAGTAGTTGGCTATAGTTTCATCTTTATCCTAATGTTTTATATTTCATATTTTTTCAACTTCATAACGAAGATATAATACAATCATATGTTATAATACAATTTTCTGACATCCCTTTTTATGCCCCACCTACGATAGTAGAGGGGCATTATGTTTTCTGGTCTGTGCGTCCGTTCGTCCGTCCGTTCGTCCGTCGTACCGTTCGTCCGTTCGTTCGTCCGTCTGTCCCGCTTCAGGTTAAAGTTTTTGGTCAAGGTAGTTTTTGATGAAGCTGAAGTCCAATCAACTTGAAACTTAGTATACATGTTCCTTATGATATGATCTTTCTAATTTTAAAGACAAATTAAACTTTTGACCCCTATTTCACGGTCCACTGAACATAGAAAATGAAAGTGCGAGTTTCAGGTTAAAGTTTTTGGTCAAGGTAGTTTTTGTTGAAGTTCAAGTCCAATCAACTTGAAACTTAGTACAAATGTTCCCTATTATATGATCTTTTTAATTTTAATGCCTAATTATATTTTTTACCCATTTTCACGGTCCATTGAACATGGAAAATGATAGTGCGAGTGGGGCATCCGTGTACTTTTAGTCCAGTCGATTTGTGCAGATTTTTGACAAAATTGCTCAGATTGTGGTAAAAGCATGAAATTTGGCATAGTAGTAGTATATGTCATGGACAACATTTAAAGCTATGGACCCAATCTGAAAATCGAAATTGGCGGAAGAGGCGGCCATTTTAAAATGGCGGCCGTTTGATCTCAATAGATTAATAATAGAAAATCATGAAAATGATATTAGAAAAGATATTGACATGAAATCTGGTTGATAGAATAACAGTGCTGAATCCAATTGTCTTGTAGAACAACAGTTTTGGAAATATTACCCATATTGAATGGCGGCCATCTTGAAAAATCTTTTTTTTTTATAAGCCAAAATATGTAGTCATTATTCGATATAATAAAAAAAATGCATTGTGGAAGATATATATATAAATGTATTTGTTTGAGCTATATAAACAGGACAAATAGCTAGCCTATCCCCTTCCCCCGAGTTATTCTTCTGTTTTGTAGAGGGTACAAAAGCATTAAAACGCGGACACGAAGAGGATCATAAAATGAACTATTATTCTGAAAGCAATATTCGTGCAACCGCTTGTTCAACATAGAATAACAGGAGAATTTTATTTTATACATAGAAATAAAACAAGAAAACATTTGTATACCTTTCGTTTATAATAGTTGGCTGATTACTGGATAATTCGTTTTGTTGATATTGTTCATTTGAAACAACTTTCAAAAACCTTGATTGCAGACATAATGAATTTTATATCATACACGTAATGTTATAAGAACATCAACTGCTCAAATGTTCTCAATTGACGTTAACAATATCTAACAATAAATGAAATGTACATGTACATGTTTTGTCAAACCACACTCTGTTTATCATATTCTATCACATTGTCCTCCACATTAACATAGAGTAGTACAACTTAATACTGCCTTTACACATTTGTAGTTCCTTAGTAACCGTGTTCACTTTGACTTATAAGTTAAGCACTTGCTGCAGGAAATTATTATATAGTCATATGGTATATTCATCACAATTGACAAGGACTGTCATCTGAGGACTTCATATATATTTATTTTTTGTAGCCATCTTGAATGATGGCCATTTTGAAAACATGAATTTCCAATATATCATTATTCGCTAATCTTATTAATTCACTGTTTGCATTCATACTTTTTTTTTACTAATTTAGAATCATATTCAAAACAGTGTAGCTGTGGCCATTGATTGACGACCTTAAATTATCCCATTGACTGGGGCAGATTATGTGAACGTTTGTCTGTAACGACCGCTGCTCACTATGTACTTGTTAAAGACACTTAAACTGTGGGGACACAAAATGTTCTCAACACCTAAATAAAGAAATTAGAAAAACTAATCAGGAATAACACGATGTTTTGATTTATATCAATAATATAAATCAAAACATAAAGTTATTCCTGATTAATTTTTTGAATTATTTTAATATTAAAGGCGTTAAGAACCTTTGGTGACCCTACAGTTTAAATTCTATAATAAGTAAGTAGTGAGAAGTTGTCGTTACAGACACACGTTCACCTAATCTATCTCAGTCAATGGGATAATCTAAGGTCGTCAATCAATGGCCACAGCTACACTGTTTTGAATATGATTCTATATTGGATATTCACAAAGAGGTCAGATAAGGCATGCACATGTTTACAAAATTAAGATATCAGTATCAAAATTTCTGTTACTTACACGTTTGCCTAAGTAACTTTTTAAAACAGAAATTACGTATATATTATATAATTTATGACCAAAAGTTTTTTTTTTGGGAAAAGATCAAAATTGTAGATTTCGAAAACACTGGAACTAGATATAAGAAAAACATAATGGCAATTAGACTGGAAGGAATGTGTGAAACGGCAAGAGAGGACATGTAAGGGTTTGCAATGACAAGCAGATACAAACAGAACAGTCATAGACATTTGAGCTGGCAATCACTCTTTTGATGCAAGCATACGAAGATGTTGGGTCTTGAATTGGTTTTCCTATCGTTCAATTCGAAACAGTTGAATGAGGGCTATGGAACTGCAGAAGCCCTCCAGAATCACAAGGCCAAATGACACAAACCATGTCAAACAAATTTTCAGACCTCAAAATATTTCATCAGCAAAAGGGAAACATACTTCTGATGTTGGAGATAAGTTGCCAATTGAAAGGAAACAATGAGTAACCAGACACTGTAAAGTGGAACTGGATCAAAAGGAACAATGACTGCAATGTATTTTTTCTGTGGTGATGTATCTGAAGATCTCCATGATACATCGACATTTTCAAATCGACAAAAATAGGGCATGACTGTACACTTGTACTACAAGACATATTCCCTTAGCCAAAGTAAGAGCTGGAGATGTCAAATCACTAGTATCATGCTTGGTGATTGATGAAACTTGACAACATAGCAAATAGGCAGAATAAAAGACACAGAAAGAAAGCCAAGAATCTTTTATCCTTGGAGTTGTGCTTTCCTAAATAATGAAATACATTGATGGCACACGGTCTGGAAGAAGTATTGTACCAATCTCCAAGCTTGCAGATCACATTAAATTGTACAGTAAACGCCTGGAAGATCTTGGAGTTATCATGGAAGGAAAAACTGATACAACGCAGTTAACAAAATTGGAATGTAGCTGCTATAGGATATCTATAAGCATACAAGCAAGATGGATTAGTGCTGTTGATTTTCAACAAATGTAATCGTGAAGCTCTGAAACAGACCTAATAAAAAAGGGTAAAAATGAAGGCATCACCATAGCCATAGCAGGCAAAATATATATGCTTGATACTAAGAATAACTTTACAGGGACACTCAATAACAGCTGTTGACACGAATCAGTTTAACAGACATAAGTTTCCTTAGTAAGAATGATACAGGATAGCCAAACATCAAGACACAGTCCAGAAATATCGTTGAGTGGCAGACAAGACTTACCATTTCTCAGTTATAATAGTTCAATTGTGCAACTGGTCGTTGAAAGGATACAACTGCAACTTATCAGTCCTCAGATAGAGAGTAAATGTCTCAAAGATTGTGGAACTGATTCATTTGGAAAGCCTACATTGAATGTCCCTGTAAACCTTTTTATAGTAACAAGCTTAACTCTTCAAACTTTTCTAGTTACTTTGACTATGAAGAGGCCTTCATCATCACGACTAAAAGACATGGCCTGATTCAGAACTTCCCCAACATATTCGTTGAGAATCCGAAGAAAGACGCAACCTTTCATTTGTGCTTGCATATCATCTATGGCAGCTAGTATTCAATTTTTCAGAAGTGTTGTATTAATCATTCCTTCCATGACAACTCATATTTACTAAGAACGTTTACTTTACAATTTACCAATATCATCAATTTCAAATATTAAAACAATATCTGTTCCATAGTGTGAGCCGTCTTTGTTTTCTATCAATATGGCGAGCCCTTTCCATGGATAACAGATTTTCAACTTTTTTTCTGTGTCTCGAATTCTGTTAAATTGCCCTGTCGTGCAGTTTTAACAAACATTTAGCATGATATCTGCTCCTGAAATGTTAATCTCCAGCACTGAGTCTTGCTTAAAGAACAATGGTTAGTAGTTCAAGTGACAGTCACATACTTTATTGTCGATCATAATTGTCGAGGCTTCATGATGATAGTCAGATACCTCATCACAATAAAAGAAATAAATTCCTGCAATCATCTTGTTCTTGTTAATTCATCACAATTGTGACTGTGGTTATTTTACTGTTATTTTCAATCCGTGACTCATCTTAGACTTTTTTCGTTTTTCCTGACAAAGTATATTTTGATCTTAAGATTTGCTTTGACAGGATAAGTACCTTTTGCCTTGTGATTCTCCCATTACATTGCCTTCATCAACTTGGAACAGTTGTATGCTTACAGAAAATGACTGATTACCAGCTCAAATGTCTGTGTCTACTCTTTTTGTATTTGATTGACATTGTAAATCCTCATGTGTCCTCTCTTGGCGTTACGGAATTCTTTCCAGTCTATTTATTATTTTTTCAGCTCCATTGACTTAATACCTACGTACTATTCCTTTTCAACATACAGTGGTCATAACTTATATTGTATATACGCATTTTTTGGTGGTAAAAAAGTAACTAAGCCCTACATGCTAAATTGCAATTAAAAGAATTTACGCATATTTTTTAAACACATTTATTAGTTAATATATGCATGCTTTATTTCAGCACTTGGTGAATATATCCTATATGAATAGCAACAGTCATATAAATAAATGATAAGAAAAACTAGTTGTAAATGCATATAAAACTTAGTATTAATTCCAAAAACAATTTAGGATAGCGAATAATGATATATTTGAAATTTACGTTTCCAAAATGGCCACCATTCAAGATGGCCACCTAATACTTCAATAGGCCTCAGTTGATATCCTTTGTCATAAGATATACGAAAGTTTATCAAAATTGGTAAAGTAATATATTTTTCATATTTTTTTTTAATAATTTTTATAAATTTTTTGGACATGATTTCAAAATGGCCGCCCAGAGTCGCCATTTTGATTTTCTGAATTGGGTCCATAGCTATAAATGTTAGTTATGACCTCAACTAACACTCTGCCAAATTTTATGCTTTTACCACAATCTGAGCAATTGTTTCACAAATCGACTGGACTATTTGGACACATTCTTGTTTTATCTATAAAACGCCTCAGCACTAACTCTTCATATTATTATAACAATGGAAGCATAGAAATAAAACTATATAAATGGTTGAATAAAGGCAACAGCAGTTTACCACTGTTCGAAAGTCATAAATCGATTGGAAGAAAACAAATCCGAGTTGCAAACTAAAACTGAGGGAAACACATCAAATATATGAGAAAAACAACGTATAAACAGAAACACTAAAGTGCAACATAAAGCCAAACGACAATGCAATACACACAGTAACGAACTATAATATAAAAATTGCCATTTTCCTGACTTGGTACAGGACATAGATGTTGGCATAAACTCGTTATTGTCCTTTGAATAAGTAGAAGTAGCCACGTAATTTTTAACTTATCCACCTTGTAACAGGATCATTTTTCAAGATATAAACAATGGAACATCACGTCCGTATAAATATTATTATATCATTATAATCAATGTTCTGTATTCTATTACAACAAGCACAGTGTTTGCAATGTCAAAGTACAGGGGTATATAGTGTGAACAGAGATTTAAAATCGTACGTGGATCACTGTAACGATTAAAGTAGTTAGAGAGAAAAAATAATTAATCTGATATTTTTTTTTTAGAAAAGGTCATCATTTATGTTGAGTTTATGTATTAGTTCTAAACATTTAAAAATCAACATAAATGCTATCGATATGTAATTGACAAATTCTGTTATTTCTGTTATCTCATTTTGTATTTAATAGTTATCAAAGGTAACAGGCTTATAATTTGATTCGTTAGAGAATAGTTACGATTTCATATTATTATACATAAGATTCATCAATGACGATCAGATTAAAATAGTTAGAAGCCAAAAAAGTATAAAGTTGAAGAGTATTGAGGATCCAAAATTCTAAAAGGTTGTGCCAAATACGGCTAAGGTAATCTATTCCTGGGATAGGAAAATCCTTAGAATTTAAGAAATTCATACTTTTGCAAACAGCTAATTTCTTAAAATGACCATATAATGAAAATTATCTTATGAAAGACTAGTGCACATTTTGTTTAGAGGCCAGCTGAGTGTATGGGGAGAGGGGGGAGATAGAAAATGTAAATTATGTTCTAATAACGACATGGAAGATGAACATCGAGTTAAATTTAAACTCTTTACCAAAATAGTATGGTTATTGCACATTGTAGGTGAAGCTTGAATTATCTTAATTTGCTTTCTCATGAAGAGTTTTAACTTGAAATCGACTTTTGTTGGCTAAGTGTCATAATTATATATATTTTAAAAAACTATAACAAAAAATCAACTATTTCTTTTTGGGGAATACTGTGGATTCATTATTATTCGTTGGACATAAATGTTCGTGGATATCGTGGGTACAGGTAAATCACGAAATTAAATATTCAGGAACATGCAAGTTTTACTTAATCCACGAAAATTGGTACCCACAAATGAATTAACAGTATGCATTATACATGTGTGTGATTATGCCTTCTGGAAATGTAAAATTACCTTGCCGAAGTAATAACGAAGGTTTTTCCATTTTCATCTTATAAACAAAAATATTGTTTGGTTTTGTGTTAATTGTTCAATTGGGGGATTAAGCAAGTATTAGGTCATTTTTATCTGAACAACACAAGGACTCATAATAAATCAGACATTGTACAAAGGGAAGTAAAGAATACAGTACTAGTATTAATAGTTATATAGTCGATTTACCTTTTCCTAATGTATATGCACTGACTGGGTTTTTTTTTATCTAGAATGCAATATTGTATTATTGTTTGTTGTCTTTAAAATAACAACATATTATAATTGTATGAATTTTAAATCCAAAAGTGTCTATGGTTAAATAATTACGAATTCCTATTTCTATTTTCTTTATTTCAGCATCGAATGCAAGTTAAAATGTGACTCTGTAAAGGGACTTAATCAAATGGCAAAATCAAAAGTGCAAACATATCAAACAAATGGAAAACAACTGACATATTCCTAACTTGGTTCTTATGTAGAAAATGGTGGATAAAACCTGATGTTTTAGCTTGCTAAACCTCTCACTTGTATGACAGTCGCATCAAATTCCACTACGTTAACAACGATGTGTGAACAAAACAAACAAATATAATGGGTAAAAATGTCAAACATAGGGGTACAAAAATATGTTATAATTTTAATAACTATAAAAACAAACAAATATGTAACAAAGAAGCAAATACGGCAAATAGACAAAACACATTAGCAAACATGAAAGACAAGAATATCAAAATTTACAATAGCACAATAACGTAATGATGGGAAGTAAAAAGTACAGAGCCACGTCATATGTATTAATGAAACACACAAAGGCACATTAGCAAAAATGAAAGACAAGAATACAAAAATTATTAGAACAATAACATAATGAGGTATAAATAAGTACAGAGTCACGGCTTATGGATATCCCAAAAAAATCAGCCTAAACAGTAAAAGTAATATTTATAAAGACAAATATAAGAATAACCAAACACGTTATTAAGAAGATAAACAACGTCGGTACCCCGAATCTATACTTCAAGACCATCGTGTATTATTTGTAAAGTTGATACAGAATATCCATCAACACCTTCCAATGATTTATTTAGAAAGAGGACGAGACGTGCCTTGACGTACCCCTGATATGGTCTTGCATTTAAAAATTTAAATAGTTTTTACAAAAAAATATATGTTTTACAGACATAGCTGTATTGGGTAAGCGGTATTGTTTTTAGTGATGTAAAAAATAAAGATCCCTTGTTATCTTTGATGATTTGTAGAGCTTCATCTCCATCATAAAAAGCTGTGGTGAGATATTTTAGGAGGTGAGTGTTTACCCACAGTCCCAATTCAACCCTTCATAGCTGAGATATACATATTGTTTGAAGTTTAATATTTATAACAGCTTTATAAATATACTGGTTTTCAGATCAAGGGGTATCCAACTATTTGGTTGTCACTGTTTTGATCTCATTCTATATGTATATGTAGGACTTAGAGGTGCGATGGGGACGTTGAAGTGAGATGATCTACACCTAAGTGCGGTGGTACGTTCGCTGATGTGGGATTGTCTGACGTATGATGACAAATTAAAAATCTACAGATGTGCTATTACCGGTGATACGTATAAATATATATTGATGAGTGGCTTAAAAATGCCATTTTATTGTTGTTTGTACCTGTCATATTTTCTTTAAAAGCCAAACAAATGCATTTTGCCCCTATGTTTTATTTTAGCCATAGTGGATATGTTTCTTGACGTACAAAGAAGATTTTTAAAGTAAGCAAACTAGATGAACAAATTGTGAAAAACTGTCTTTAAAGAGTAAATACTCTTTAAGGGATTAATTGAAAATTTTGGTCATTAAACTTGTTTGTAGATCTTACTTAGCTGAACATTTTGCTGTTTACAGTTTATTTTTATCTATGATAATATTCAACATATTCACCGAAAACTGCAATATGTCCTTAAAATCATCAATTCAGGGGCAATGACTTAAACATTAGATACCCGATTTGGTTGATAATTTTAGGGCAGTTAGATCTTGACTTAATAAATACTTTAATTTCTTGTCTTAATTGCTCTAAATGCTTTAGTTTTTTTAGATACATTACTCAAAAACTGCATCTTTTCCATTCTCAATTTTATCTTACCGTCAGTTTTATTTTTAGCCATGACGGCCATGTTTTCTGGAGTAAACGTAAAACATAAAACACAAAATTCACTTTCGATAAACTAACAAGCATTTAGCTTAAGTTTGCTTTAGTTCTGTTTAGTAATTTTTAGAGGAGACGATTTTTTTAAGTTGGAAAATATGATACACAAATAGACCAGCGGTAGAATCAGAAAAAAAAATTAATTTAATGCACCCACCGAACACACGGCTGATTATATATCACTGAAAAGAAAAAATTGTAAACTTTCAGATTTTTTTTATGCCGTAAGCATGAGAAGTGGTCGGAATTTTGCATTATTGAGGTCAAAGGTCAACAATTCTATATTTCCAAATATCGTCCTAACTGTTAATTTTGGGTTATATTCAGAAATGAAAAATATATTAAGAAAGCAGAGGACATTTGTTCCTTCAGTATATATGTAGCCTGTTAAAATACCAGTTTTTATAAAAACAACGTTATTTTTAAACGTTGAATTGACGTTTTTTTCTAGATAAGACATTTTGGTCATTTATGACTTCTTTTTTTTCCATACAACGATGGCCTTGAACTTTGGTACTATTTTTTTTTCATAAACATGAAGCTTAAATACGACTTGTTAATTTGCAAAACTTTAAAGTCAAGTAAAAGAGGGATTAGCGTTAATTTCATTGATATCAGACCCGCTGGCTATTTGAGTTAATTTTGGAAAAATTCAATTCAGACGAAAGCCGTCTAAAATATTTGTTTTTCACAGTCAAATTGTATCTATATAAAGTTTATAAATATATAAGCATCATATCAACGTTTTTGTAGACGAAACGCGCGTCTGGCGTATATACTAAATTTATTCCTGGTATCTATGATGAGTTTATTTACAACCACTGGGTCGATGCCACTGCTGGTGGAGATTTATTTCCTCGAGGGTATCACAAGCCCAGTAGTCAGCACTTTTTGTGCTGACATGAATTGTCATTGATATGGTTATATCTATAAACTTACTGTTTACAAATTTTTGAATTTTTTGAAATACTTAGGCTTTTCAACCTCAGGCATAGATTACCTTAGCTGTATTTGGCAAAACTTTTAGGAATTTTGGTTCTCAATGCTCTTCGTACTTTATTTGGCCTTTTTAACTTTTTTGAATTCGAGCGTCACTGATGAGTCTTTTGTAGACGAAACGCGCGTCTGGCGTATATACTAAATTTAGTCCTGGTATCTATGATGAGTTTATTTGACGTTATTTGACGTTCGTAATGTCAAAATCGTACAATATCACAAGAAACAGAAATAGATTTTGTTGTTAAACTTGCATAAACTTATGAATAACAGAAAAAGTAGATAATAACCGAAGGTAAAATAAGTTTTAACAAGTTATAAGCATGTTAAAAACGTGAATAGGTCAGATTATCAAGCATAATCATCATTATAATCAAGAATAAGCATCATCATAATCATCATCAGCTTCTGTCAGGTGTGTAACAGATTGATATTTTCACAAAAGTCAGATGCTTGACATTGACGAAGTTTATTTGTTACGTACAGGATAAATCCTTTTTACAGCACATTTAACTCTTTTTGCAAACTGATTTTCCTTTGCACGTGTACGCTAAATCTTGACGGAAGTCTGATGAAATTTAACCTTCAAACAATACCAGTTCAAGACCATCATTTCTATCTTTTTGAACAATTAAACTGCATGTAGAGTCGATCCGATAACCGACTTGGAGAAATGTGCATTCATCCAGATTTTGGTCTTGGATTGAAAACCGAAAGACGTGATGTTTAAACTATGATTCACAAGGAGAGAGTCGGTCCTAGCTGGAATCTTTACAAGTGGCCAATTCAACCCGGAGCTTGTTCAGATTGTTATGGCAGCGTTTGGACTTTCCTTTCGGACCACACAGCTTTGTTATGAAGTATATCGAATCATCTATATCTAATAGAGAAACGTGGGACAAGTCATTGAACTGTTCAAATATTTCTTACAGTGCATTTAGCATTCATATTTTGCATATAACAAAACTTCCAGTAGAAAGGAGTAGGTCCAGTAAGACCCCTTTTTGGCCCCAAAATATAGCAGTTTTACAAAATTGTTAAAATGTAAACGTTTAGTTATTTATTGGACAGTAGAATGCTTCTGCTACATAAATATGGGCTGTTTTTGACAATACAATGCACATATATCTGGTACTAGCACCATTAAGTCATGCTAAATTACTGAAATCTTCACAATTCTAGCATTTTAGTTAAATTTAGACAGTTTTCGTGTGAAACGAAAGTGGCCGCATTCGTGTTCATCCTTAATATTGAAATGTTAGTTGTATTTTATGATAATACATAACATATATAAAGGTTGAGGATGAACACGGAAGCGGCCACTTTCATTTTTGACAAAAATCATCTGAAAAGTGACATTTTTCGGCATATTTGGTATATTTTTCATATTTGAGCTTGAATCGGGTTGTTTTTAATAACTAAATCAGTTAAAATCTTTCACATAAATTAATTGATTCAAATGAAATAGACACTTAAGTGTTTAAAAAGTGGTCAAAATCTTTCGTAGGATGAACCTGAAATTTGAGGCCAAAATCGGTCCTTACCGGACCTACTCCTTTAACAACTTCTCTGAACAGAAGTCGCAACAAAACCCAGACTGAGTTTGATTGAGCTTTACAAACTTCGGAACAGGATAGTATATCACTATTGGCTTTCTTGAGTTTCAACATATTTATTTATAGAAGGATTGGGAAACAAGTTTTGCAACTTATATTATGGCGAGGTTCATGACGCTTGTTTGGATTATTAAATGGTACACAGTTTACCAAAGACAAGGTTTGCTCGTCGACTGCTCTTTCCTGCCCTGCTATAACTTTTATCTGTCCAACTTAATCTGTCATAAATGTCTGCAATTAAAATGCTTTCTGTAAGCGTCATGCATCCCAGCATTTTTTTCAACGGTCGTTTGATTTTGGTTTGAAACGGCAAGAAAAGATTTTTCATCATTCAACCAACAAATAAATTTGGTCAGGTTTGGAGGCATTGATTTAATTGTAACAGAAGAGAACATTAAGAATGCGTATGACTGTTGTTGTTCATTCGTTTGGTGTGTATGAGCTTTTGATTTTGCCATTTTATTAGGGACTTTCCGTTTTGACTTTTCTTCGGAGTATAGTATTTTTGTTATTTTACTTTTATTCCAGCAAGCATTATTCCTAACCATCATCATTTTTAGTAAAATTATCGTGTAAAACCGTTGATTTAATTTCATGATTCAATTTTTTTCTGGGGGCCTCTTGTATATTCTTTATTCTATCTTTTAACTTTATTATTCGAGCGTCACTGATGAGTCATTTGTAGACGAAACGCGCGTTTGATGCAAATACAAAATTTCATTCCTGGCATCTATGTTGAGTTTATTTACAACCATCGACCCGGGCCGATGCCACTGCTGGTGGCGTTTTTATTCCCCGAAGTTATCAGCAGTCCATAAGTCAGCACTTATGTGTTGACATCATTATCATTGATATGGCCATACAGTGTAACTATAAATCAACTGTTTACAAAACCTTGATTTTTTTGGAAAATAATAAGGCTTTTCTATCTCATGAATAGATTACCTTAGCTGTATTCTGCAAAACTTTTAGGAATTTTTGGTCCTCAATGCTATTCAACTTCGAACTTTATTAACTTTTATTTTATTCGAGCGTCACTGCTGAGTCGTTTGTAGATGAAACGCGCGTCTGGCGTAAATATAAAATCTTAATCCTGGTATCTATGATGAGTTTATTTGTAGACTAAACGCGCATCTTGCGCAAATACAAAATGTGCCTTCTATTTATGATGAGTTTACTGATTTCATATTGTGTGCAGTCTTACAAAGAATGAAGGAATATCAATCGGATCAAGTTGTAATTCTAGATGTGCTTGTAGCACGAGAAATTATGCAAGTGCTATCGATTTTCCCGTCCGTTTCCATAAATTCTTGTTAAGAACAAGTAAGATTTTGTTAGCTTGTGTATAATTCACAACAAGATCTACTGTATTTCACCTGAATATTTTTCATGCTTTAAGCCTGACAAGTAATGCATTTACGCCAACCTAAGGACGATTTTCCTCTGTTAGCACTCATTAGGTCAAGTCTTTAAGGACTACCTTACTGTGATATTTTCCGGAAATTTTTCAAAAAACAATGAAATAAACAAAAAAGCACTTATAAAATAATGTAAAGATAGATATAAACACTTAAACATGTTAAAGTGAAATAAAATTAAACTATTGCAATGGCTTGCACAGTGATAGAACTGATCCGAATGAGAATTAGATAGAAATAAACGGCTCGGACCGCAATTCTGGAATTACATAAATAGTGTAACGGACTGATGTGTCCTATCTAAATTTAAAAAAATAATTGTAAACTGAGTCAGAAATGTTACAAATGAAAGTTGTTTTGTATAAAGTAAATATCAAAGTGTATATTTATGCCAAATAAACACAACTGAAGCGTTTTATTATTATCCTATTATTAAAGGAAAACGGTGAAAATCGTGTTTACCACAACTTCTACAGTAAACCAGTTTTTAAAATGTTGATGGTAAATATTTTAAAAATAATTATTGTCTATTTTTATCGTCAGTATTATATTCTTACATTTGCATATTAAAACAATAGACGTAATTTTGTGATTCGTAATAATAATAAACCTTTGAGTGTATCAGTTAGTTTTGTCTCATACACTACATAACGCCCTAAAAAGCCAATTTTACAGAAATTAGACCATACGATTTTCTTACGGCGTGTAAGTTAATCATGTATTCTTTCATTTAAAAATAAATCCAGGTGTGTGTTCTTTGGGTGCATTAAACTCGTCAACTAAGCGTCTTTTCAGATTTCGCCGCCGCACTATTAAAAAATTGTCCTTAACGTCATACGATACTTCTTCGATTCTACGATGAATTGTAATATTTGCATACAAGCTCTTTTTCACCTAAGTAATTCATATATGTAATAAATATTTACCTTCAAGTGCTACTTTTAAAGATAAAAGGGCTTGACATTTTAGACATTTACGTTTTATTAGACATTTCTATATTTTGGATAGACATTTTTTTTTTCAACAGATAAACACTAGCGGATTTTTGTAAAACAAATTATAAAATCTCTGTAACCACTTAATTTTTTTCGGTACACATAGTCATCGATTTTCCTGAAATTTGGCTGAGCTGTAAATGCTATTAGATTAGTCAGAAAAATAATGCCAACCGATATATATATATTGGTTGGTTACCATGGTAACAGCAGAGAAAGTTGGGATTTTTAAGAAAAATACAATATTTGGTGCAGTGTTACATCTATTAAAAAGAAACACAAAAACAATTAATTTCAGTCTCGTTTTAGTCAAAAGCATAAAAAAAAACAAAGTTGTGAGGAATCTACCTAGAAAAATGCGAAATTAATTTCTAAAAAGGATTATGGTCAAATTTGAATTGTTATAAATTAAGACCATTCAAAACATAGATATAAGAAAAAATATAGAAAACTTTTTAAAATCTTCATAAAAAGTTACCTGACCATCGCTGACAATGACAGTACCAAATGAAAATGCTAATAACTTTTTTTTATATATCATAAACGATTCATTTTTAAATATAATAAAATGTGATCATGTTATATATAAATCAATGAAAAAATACAGAAAAAAAATTCAGAACAAACATGTGTGTATACAGTGAAACTTAATAAATATTTTAGTTTTTCTACTTTTGTGCACATTTAAGAAACTAACTGAAACTTTTTCAAAATTGTTTTAAACTTGTGTATCATTATGAAATTGTTTCCATAGTAACACAGTTAAAACTATAATAATTTTATATATGCATATGTTTAAAATTTTAATGATTACAAATTTCTACAAAGTGTATATTTATTTATTTTTTCTGACTGCAGAATACGGTTTTAAAACATAATTATTTTTTTTTAATTTTTCAAACAAAAACAAAAATCTGAAAAAATGAAAACTAAGCATTTTGTATCCATGGTAACCAAAAAAAAAAGAGACATACTTTTTTGAATCATTGATAAGATAAGACTATGGTTTTGATGAATTCATGGTTGGCTTAAACGCAGTTTCTCAAAAAAATTATGGTGAGTATAGAAAAATGAATAGGAAAATATCAGTTATTAAATTACATACATAAAATGCATATATTTGATAAAATCATAAAAAAAAAAAATTCTTTCTCTTAATCATTTATTTTTAAAATAATGTTGAAAATACCCTTTTTCAGCTCTAAATCATAGATATCCAGAAGAGGTAAAACTGGTCATCGGTTGCTATGGCAACCAATATGCTTACCAACAAAAATTTTGCATTTTTTTGTTTGTATCATCAAGACTAGTAAGTGTGTGAAGTTTGAAAGAAAGAAAATCCATGACCATGTGTGCCACACTCTCTATGTAAGAGTTTAAATACAGAGAACCAGTATTCTCTAATGTTTGTGCTATTTTCAAATTTCCTGACCGGTGTGAGAAAAATATTTCTCCTCACTAGTGAAAAATCTGTTCTCGGCAAATGATTTTAATTGTGACGTTCATTTTTTTTGTTATCTTCAGAATTTTCTTATTGTGACGTCATGAAAAAAGGCGACCATGCCTGAAGACGTCACATCAAAAGTACACAACTTTCCACAAAAGGAAGGATGAAAATCATAAGAGAAACAGATTCCACCACTGTAACTCGTGTATTGAGATATTTCTCCACTCTCAACAGTTAAATTTTAATTCTTTAAAAAGCTCGGCAAGCCTCGCGCTTTAAATATTAAAATTTAACTTTCTCGAGTGGAGAAATATCGTAATGCACTTGTTGCAGTTGTGGAATCTATATTTAATATGTATAACAATTCTTTAGAAATAACTAAGTTTTCACAAAGTTTCAAATTTTAGGCATTTTTTTGCGGTATATATTTATCAAATTAAAAAAAAATCATCGTTCACGTTTTCATTAAAATAAGTAAAAATAATCAAACCTAATGCAATTTTTTAAAGAGGGGTCCATGTACTCGTTTTCAAGTTAAATCAGTTAAAATCATAAAAAAAAGTCGAAAAATTCATCTTTTCCCGGTATATCAAAGTATGACGTTGCGAAAATAAATGTTTACGTTAGCATCGTCATTACCTCCCCTGTCAAAAATTGAAAAAAAACACGTTAAATAATTTCAATGCGTCTGAAGCGCTGCTGTAGTGTGTGCCTTTAAAAAGAAATAACTTCTTAAGGGGTCAATTTTGGTAATATAAACTGTTGTGTAGAACTTACTTTACTGAACATTTTTGCTTTTAACAGTTTTTCTGTATCTTAAATAATATTGAAAATGATAACCCAAAACTGCGAAATTTCCTTTAAAGTACCAATAAGGTGGCAACAACCCATTATAATAGGTTGTTCGATTCATTTGAAAATGTCAAGGTTATTAGAACTTGGCCTAATGTAATTATTTCCTCAGTCGGATCTGTTCGAAATGGTAGTGTTTTGTTTAGATATATGCCAAAAACTGCATTTTCCCATATTTTCTATTTTTAGCCATGACGGCCATGTGTTTTGCCGAAACAGAAAATAAATCATAATCTTTATTCTAGATACACTAAGCATCATTAAGTTTCAGTTTGGTTGGAATTAGTTTAGTAGAGGAGATGTTTGAAATAGTTAACACAAGACGGACGACGACGACGGCTGACGACGTCCGCCTAGTGATGGAAAAAGCATATATTTCCTTTGGAACGTAAAAAAACAACGTTAAACCGAAACACTCATCAATGTGACCGTCGCTGTACGAATTACTATCGCGGTTCAGAGTCCTACATTTATATATATACGTGAATTTCTAGCGGTGTTTCAGTCCTATTGGTGGCTCTCGGCTGTTTTCTGTTCTTTGGTCGGATTGATGTCTCTTTGTAACATTCTCCATTTCCATTCTAAATTCATATATAGATATAGGAAGATGTGGTGTGAGTGCCAATGAGACAACTCTCCATCCAAATAACAATTTTAAAAAAGTAAATCATTATAGGTCAATGTACGGCCTTCAACACGGAGCCTTGGCCCACACCGAACAACAAGCTATAAAGGGCCCCACAATTACTAGTGTAAAACCATTCAAACGGGAAAACCAAAGGTCTAATCTATATAAAAAAAAAACCGAGAAAAATCAGAAAAATGTGTTTGACCATATTAATAGGTAAAATCCTTTTTGAGTTTTCCTCGGAGTTTAGTATTTTTGTGACTTTACTTTTTTCTGTAAGCTAATTTCAGGTGTGATTAAATAAAGTTCAAATGAGTGGGGTGGGGGATGGAAAGGGATAGAATTTGTAAATTCTGTTCTAATAGTGACATTGAAGATGAGCTTGGAGTTAAATTTAAACTGTTTATACCAAAAATTTAATGGTTAGTGCCCATTAAAGGTGAAGCATTACTTTATTTGATTTGCTTTCTTACGTAGAGTTTTAACTTGAAATCCAGAAATACTTTTGATGGCTAAGTGCATGAATTTTAAATATTTAAAAAAAGGTATAACAGAAAGTCAACTACTTCTTATTCATGAATATGCATTTATACATGTGTGTGATTATGCCTTCTGGAAATATAAATTTGCATGTCTGAAATTGTCAAGGTAATAATGAAGGTCTTTCCATTTGCAGAAGATAAACATGAATATTGTTTAGTTATGTGTTGATTATTCAATCTAGGGATTAAGCAAGTTTTGAGTTACTTTTTATCTAAACAACCAAAGACTTCATAATAAATTAGACACTGTACAAAGGGAAGTAATGAATACAGTATTAATAATTATCTAAAGCCGATTTACCTTTTTCCTCGTGTATATGCAATGACTGTTTTTAATTTTGAATTCGAAAGGGTCCATAATTGAATAGTTAAGAATTTCTATTTCGGCATCATTCTGCAAGTTAAAAATGTGACTGGGAAATGGACTTTTTATATTTTATCCATTTTGGAAAAAAGACTTTTGTTGATGTTAATCTGCCATATTCTCTGTGTGTTTGTTTAAAGTCAAAATCACGTAATTGAGTGATTGTCGTTTATTGTTATCTATTATTCAGACGCATACTGTTTATAGTGTTGTAATTCTGTAAACAGAAAACAATGTTATCGGACATATATTGACTTTGTTTTCCGACTGTCTTTGTGTCGGTTTCTTTGTAATAATAACTTTATAAAGAGACTAAACAAATGTTGCTGTTTTTATACGATAAAAAATATGTTTCTACTTGGCGTAACCATGTGTAAAAAGTATTTCAGAAATTTTCTTCAAACATATTTTGTTGTTAAAAACTGAATAGAACGTATGATGTGCAAATTGTCTCTATTTTTCTTTTGAATAGGCTATTTGTAATATAATTGATCGTCTAGTGTCCAGTTTAAAGAATGTTTTAGTTACTGAGAACGCGTATGTGAATGTCATAATAAATGTAATAATAATTTTCATCTTAATAAATTAAAAACAAAATATGACACCGACTTCCATCTAATTTAATAAATATACATGAATAAAAAACAAAAGTCTAAAGGTAAACAAATAATAACCTAATCCAATCAAACTGCGTAAGATTTATTAACAAAAACCGGTCCAAGTCATACTAGAGAATTCTCGATATCTGACTTTACTAACGTCATACATAAAGTATACGTAAGAAATCACAATTAAGACTATATTTGAGATTGAATTGTCTTCCTGTTTCCAACAAAAAAAAAAAAACATATCAAAATGCATTCAGCTATAATTTCGCCATTATCTTCATATTTTTCTTAATCTAATTGGGATATTTGAATTAAGACAACATTGTTGTACATAGGGAAACGTTTATTTTCAGTTAGGGAATCATGAATACATTGGACAATTAAAACAATCTTGATACTGTACGTGTAAGTCTTTTTGTTTATAAGAAACAAACCGATCAAAAACCAGATACAGCCCAATGCCATTAATGGACTGTTTTATGCTTTATGGTCTGGTGTGGTCTTTTTGGAATGTTTTCGTCTTTCATTTTTTTTCATACTTCGTCATCCCGGGCTTTAATATCTCAGATCGTTAATCTATGTCCTAGCTTAGACTATTTCTTACAAGTTATTTGGTGTGAATTGTTGCAACTGTCTTTTTAAATTGATTTTTACCGACTGCTGTTGCATCACTTTCTAAACTTAGGAGAGCATTTTGAGTCGGTAAACATGTTTGTCCACTGCCATAATTTATGCTCGGTCATATGCTACTCAGTGCTTGACTTTGTTGCTGTTTATAATATTTTTGTTTGGTTCGCACATGTTTGCTTTCTCGTTTTAATTCCCTTGCCTTTCCCTTTCCAAAATAGAGATTTTGTCAGTGCATAATTAATCGATCTTTAAGCGTGCATGCACGTCTTCACCTTGAAAAAGCAGTTTCGATTTTTTAGTATTTATAGTGATTCTGGTAACTTAAAATTATTGACCATTAAACCTTAAGAAAAATAATCGTAATTAATGGAAGCATTGGAAGGTATAAAGAGCTGATATCCAGTTTAGGATTCAATAACTGGAGACACTGCTATACATCTGTTGTACTTTGTTTAAAATGCCAAGGGTTAATTATTAAGTCAAAGCATATTATCATTAAACTATTATAATTGAAATAAAAAATCTCAAAATACAAATATCATCTCACTTTGTTGACCGTCAATCCACGATTTTCAAACCAAAATAGGTTGTATCTCCAATTTAAAATTGTGTTTGACATATAGTTATCATAACTAGTATTTTGAACGTTTTTTTTTTCTCCGAATAAAACCCTTCAGATATACCTTATAGTCAAGTCAGAATCAACATATGTGTGAAATTATAAAAAATCAAAAGATAAATGTTTATGGTTGATACAAAACTTCACGCCAACATATAAATGTGTCGTATATCTTGTGTCAAGATAGTTCTTGTTTGTTTATTGTCGTCAGTACATAATTAAGGCAATCTGAAATTGAGCCCTGGGTATGGACTAAAGGAAATTACTCGGTCAAACTCATAAGACCCAAACAAATTCGAACTTTATATGGATTTTATCATGGATATTTGCCAGCCAGACGATACCACCAGATAGACCACCAGAAGGACGGATAAACAGACAGATCAGACCACCAGAAATACAGATATACAGACAGATAAGACCACCAGACCGACAAGACCATCAGACAGACAGACAGACAGACCGAGAGGCAAGACCCCCAGACAGTCACACAAACAAGACCACAAGACAGACACACAAAAAAGACCACCAGACAGACACACAAACAAGACTACCGCAAAGATAGACAAGACAATCAGACAGACAGCAAGCCAGACAGACAGCCAGACCAGACCACCAGATAGACAGAAAAGGCCACCATACAGACAGACAGACAGACAAGACCACCAGACAGACAGACATACCAGATAAACAGACAGACAGACAAGAACACCAGATAAACAGACAGACAGACAAGAACACCAGATAAACAAACAGACAGACAAGAACACCAGATAAACAGACAGACAGACAAGAACACCAGACAGACAGACATACAAGACAACTAGACTAGACCACCAAACAGACAGACAGACAGACAAGACCACCAGACAGATATACAGAGAAGACCACCATACAGACAAGACAAACAAGACCACCAGACAGACAGACAAAAAAGACTACAAGACAGACAGACAAACAAATATAATAAAGTCTCCTACAGCTCCACTTCATAGGTCAGGGACTTATATATCTAGTTAACACTGATGATTAACGATCTATATCAATCAACAAAATGTTTTATAGCTAATAAAGCACAAGTCCCACACAAATCAATTTAGTTTAATTACCAATTAAACTTAACCTAACTTAAACTAAATCAGCATATCTTTGCGTCTTGGCTTTAAAAGCCATATATGAATATGTAACATAACGTTGCTATGAAATAAAGACAAGAGCAAATATATTTGCGGGTTTCTACAATGTACATGAAATACTGTTGAGACCGAATATCTACAGATAAGCCCTTTTCAAATGATTTTTACAGTTCTTTCTTATGTTCTACTATAAAACCACTGTTCCAGGTTAGGGAAGGGTTGGGACTCCGCCACATAATTTACACATGTGCCTGTCCCAAGTCTAGAGCCTGTAATTCAGTGGTTGTCGTTTAGTGCCGTGTTACATATTTGTTTCTCGTTCATTTTTTTTTTTCACATTAATTAGGACGTTAGTTTTTTCGTTTGAATTGTAAACTTGAATTGAGTTTTACATTTGTCATTTCGGGGCCTTCTATAGCTGACTATACGGTATGGGCTTTGCTCATTGATGAAGGCTCTACTGTGACCATTTTTATTAATTTCTGTGTCATTTGGTCTCCTGTGAAGAGTTGTCTCATTGGCAATCACACCTCATCTTTTTTTTTTATTATTTTTTTAAACGAGAAACATTTATCAAACATACCAACAAACGACAAGCACTGTTCCTGACTTAAATTCCTGACTTAGGACAGGTGCATATAATATATGCTGCGGGTTTGAACGTTTTAACAGGCGCCAACCTTCACCCTAAATAAAGGCAACAGTAGTATACCGCTGTTCAAACTCATAAATCCATGGACAAAAAACAAAATCGGGGTAACAAACCGAAACTGACGGAAACGCATAAATATAAGAGGAGAACAACGACACCACACTACAATGTAACTAACACACACAGAAACGGACCAAGCATCAGACAAAATCCCACGAAAATAACAAATATAACATCAAAACCAAATACATGAATTTGGGATAGACAAGTACCGTGACACGTCTTATCGCAATGTCAATTTACACTCAAAAATAAGACAAAACAAACGACGCAACGTTAAATTGTAACACACACAGAAACGAACTATAATATAACAATGGCCATATTCCTGACTTGGTACAGGACATTTTTAAAGGAAAAAATGGTGGGTTGAACCTGGTTTTGTGGCATGCCAAACCTCGCACTTTAATGGCAATGTTAAATATAACATAGAAATAACAACATAATATTACAGGACTACAATACAAATAAATAGGAAAACGTATTAGACAAAGAAACACATGATTAATGAATAACAAAAAGCATCAGGTTTAAAATTTAATACGCCAAAAACGCGCCTCGTCCACACAAGACTCACCAGTGACGCCCAGATATAAAAGATCGAAAGCGAAAAAAAGTACAAAGTTGTACAGCACTGAAGACCTAAAACTGATACAGCAGTATAACATTACAATTGAAAAGACGCACTACAAAATATTAATTGAAAATGGTTTTACTCTTAGACTATAAAAAAATGAATGTAATATGAAATCGTGTACCAGTGTTTGACTGAAATTTCTGCAAATTTACTTTGCATATGTTGTAATGGCTCTTGCTCTTTCTGCATGAAAGAGAATAAACTTTCAGAAAGCAAAAAAAAAAATAATAATTTTGCAACCATCAGCTACATTTTCTTTTATCTGTTTTGACTCCTTATAATTATAAAATCTTGATTTATTTCCTTGCAAAACTTCTAAGCTGTTCGATTTCATGTATTATGTGCTGCAACGCATTTAAAAAGATTGGAATTGATGACAGGGGACTCTACAAAGATCCTTTAGTAACCTAAATAAATGTTCCTCTGTTGACAAATGACATTGCACATTAACGGAACAACTGTAAAAATACAAATTTCGTCTTCACCGAAAACATAAATAATCAATTTTGAAAAAAAAATGTAATACATATGTCAACTTAAATTAAAAGATAATGATAAATTTCATTTTATCTATAATAATCGTATTTTTTTTAGCTTACTGTCAAAAATATATATATATATCTGTAAAAACAATCAACGACTTACATGTACCATCTTACGTATGCAGTCAGTGATTAAGTTCGTAATACAGAAGTTTTTACCTTTTTAACGGTCTAAACATGATTTTGGGAAAAGAAAGACAATCCAAATTAATAAATTTCACTTTCATACGTACAATGTAGATCAATGTATGTTACAATGACGCTTGAAAGGTATAAATAACATGAAGTTGACGCTTCATACGTACAAATATCATTGTTAAGTTACATTTAATGTATAAAGTAGATACTTATGTCGCTTGTGTTGTTTTCTCTAGTAAGTAATAGTGTTAACTTGGTACGGAGAAAATGACAGATATATGTATTTTCAGTTAATCTTTTTGGTAATAACGCATAAAAATCTGTCAACCTACCGTTTTGTTATAATTTCAACATCTTGTCATTCTGTATTTGTATAGTTTTTTGGGATCGTATTTAAGGTAATAGAGAGTTTGGGCTTCGAAAGTCTACATAACGGTTTACTTGATTCAAAAGAATCACCATTTTGAAACATTTTTTGTTACACAATTAATATATGAAAACAATGTAAAATCATTTCTTAAAACACCCAAACATTCATTCTAATTGGTTAAGTGGTATTGTCATCAAGTGCATTGAAATAAACTATAGCATAGCAAACATCGAATTTCCTAAAAAAAAAAATGCCATCACATACTCTTGGTTTGCAATTTTAATTAAGAAAAAAAATCAAATAACAAAAATACCGAAAATTTTAAACCGAATGTCCCTATGTAAATGGCAAAATTAAACTCTCCAACACATCAAACGAATGGATAACAACTGACATATTCCTGACTTGACAGAAAGGATACGATATATTGCTTACTTTTAGATCGTCTGCCGGTCATGGTCTTGTCAATCGTTTGTCATGAACAGCCGATCGTGTATTCGTTTTGAAACTTTCATATTCATGTCGCAGGGTAGTTAATTTGCCTATGATGATGATGTTTTAAATTTGTAATGTTATCAGAATCAGACAGAAGACGTCTTCTTTAGACCGACAATTTACCTGACTTGGACACGATTGACGCAGCTGTTCTAACTGCATGTTGTTGATACTTAACTTTTCTGTATTGTGTTTTTTTTAACTATCGTTTGTTGTCTTTATCTTTTTGTCATGGTGTTCTATCTATTTCTTTGAATGGTGTTTTGTCTCTTGGTCTTCCTCTTTTTTCATATCAAGTCCATTTCCTGGTTTGTAATGCTTCATATGTACTAGAATATCGTTTGTTCACTTAACTTATAAAAGGTTGATATGGTCTTGCATTTAAAAAATTTAAATAGTTTTTTTTATCTTTACCTGTAATAATGTTTAAGATAATAAGCAAAAACTGCAAAATTTCCCTTAAATTTCCAATTGGGTGGCTGCAACACAACAATGTGTTGTTAGATTCATCTGAAAATGTCAGGGCTGATAGAACCTGACCTAATGGACATTCTTTCCTCAGTCAGATTTGCTCTAAATCCCTTAGTTTTTTTTATATATAAGTCAAACACTGCATTTTCCCCTATTTTCTATTTTTAGCCATGGCGGTCATGTTTTTTTGACGAAACAGAAAATAAAACATACACTTTATTCTAATTACACTAAGTATCATTAAGCTCAAATTTGGTTACAATTAGTTCAGTAGTTTCAAATGAGAAGATTTTTTAAATAGTTCACACCGGATGGACGACAACGACGAAGACGGACGACGACGACGAGGACGGACGACGACGACGGACGCCAAATGATGACAAAAGCTTACAGTTCCTTTAGAACGTAAAAAAAAAACGTCAAATCGAGGCGCATCAATGTGAACGTCGTTGTACGAATTACTATTGCGGTTCAGAGTCCTAGGTGTGTATATAGAAACTTTTATCAACACACAATTTGATCAATGTAAGAGATATCAATCTGCTCTGTAAGGATTCTTTGATTTACGTGTAAGCTACAAACTTCGACTAACAAATTTAACGGAGGAAAAGAAAAAAATTATAACGTATATATATTATATTACTTAACAATTTTCTGGAATAGATATAATCACACCATTTTTTTAAAGATAATTCATAAGGTATTTGTACTGCCACTGGTTAGATAATGACTATCCATATTGTCTAATGATATACGGAATAAATTATATATTTTTTTTATTATTATTTTGTGTTCTCTAATTCTTCGTGAATTTATCCCTTTCAGCACCCATTGTATAAAAAAAATTAATCAACGTGTGGTTCGTTTGATGTTAGTTCATCATTGGTTAAAATCCGATTATGACGTCGAATTTTCTTTCTTTCCTCTGAATTTCCTATTGTGACGGCATGAAAAAAGGCGACCATGCCTGATGACGTCACATAGAAAGAACACATCTTTTTGCAGATCGTCCGTAAAGAAGGAATTAGTTTGCTAGCATATTGTTTGAAAATCATTAGAGAAACCGATTCCACCACCAAATCTCGTGTAATACGATATTTATCCACTCGAGACAGTTAAATTTTCTAATTTGAAACGCGAGGCCCGCCGAGCGTTTTAAATATTTAAAATTTAACTGTCGAGAGTGGATAAATATCGTATTTTTCTGGAATAAATATAATCAAACCATTTTTATGAGATAATTCATAAGGTGTTTGTACTGCCACTGGTTAGATAATGACTATCCATATTGTCTAATGATATACGGAATAAATTATATATTTTTTTATTATTATTTTGTTTTATACATACTTTATTGAAAACTTTCACATTTGTTAGTTTGATACAGAAAGTACCGGTACCTTATCCCGGCTTCGTTAAACATTAGATTGTATATTTATATAGAAAACTAGTTAGTAATTGTTAGCATTCAAAATTAATAAAATATATACAATGCATTATTATGTGACCATTATTTCCATAGTATTCAATAAAGAGAGAGTTTTATTTAAGAGAGAAAGAGAGAAGAAAAGAAAATAATATATAAAACAAAAAAGCAAAACAAAAACAAAAACAAAAAAAATATATATCTATATCAGCCCTATAAAATATACAACTGTGAGTTCAATCACTTTCAATCTATTTTAATGAAACACACTAGGTTTTGCCCCTTCTTCATTTTATACTAAAATTTAAAAAGAACATTAATTTTACCCATATGTTTTTTTAAGTTTCAGTAAAAATAATGAAAAAAAGAGTTTCAGTAAATTCTATTGTCTGACATTTAGACACCACAACTTCCTTCAGTATCTTTTCGCTATTATATATATATATAATAGCGAAAAGATACTGATATTTTGCTACCTCATTATTCTGCACTTTTCAATTTTGTTTTCTTTTTTTTTTCTTTTTTTCTCTATAAATTTTGCCCATTATTCTTATTTTGTAAACCCATATCAACGCCTTCAAATAGTTGAGCTGATTATGGCGTTTTTCTTTTATTTAACACAATGGCCAATTTTTGTTCATAACAATAATGTCGAAGGTGTTTACGTATTCAGAATAAATTTTAGAAATTAATGTACCCATGAAAGCTAAAATAACCAAAGCAGAAGTTTTTTCCATGCTACAGCAATTTCTTCCTCCTCATTGGGCCAAACTATTAGATTTACTTTGTTCCAGATTGTTGCAAATTCAACTGGTATCTCATCAAGAGAGATACCCTGTGTAATGACAATGATTTTCTGAAGTTCTTTTGACAATTTTTCGAACTTTGCTCTCTCGATTTCAAAACGACTCCACTCATTCTGAACAATCGAAGGCGTGACAAGAAATATTATATGCCTACTTGAATGAATAGATCGCGCTTTTTCATCTGCAATTGGCTGACCTCCTAAAAAATCTCTGTCTTCAAAACAAATTTTCAGTCCACAATTTTCTATCGTGTCTGTAAGTTCTTTCACAAATTGCGTGCCATCATCGGAATAAGAAACGTACACATCATACTCAAAGTTAACATTTACTGACTGTTCTTGCATTCTGCGAAGTGTTCGGTAAAACCAGAATATTATTCGCCGTCGTAAATTGTAACATAAAGTGGCACAGATAATAATGAATATTAAAGATGCAAGTAACGAACTTCCTATTTTTAGCCAAATTTTATCATCACATTCAACAAAATATTCCTGATAACTGTTCACTACATTATCAGTATAATTAGTTCTTCCATTGTCTTTTGGCACCAAGCATGTATAGTTTCCGTTTTGATCCAATATGGCCTTATTCTTGGAAATCCATAAGATAAAATCTTTTGTGTCACAAGAACAAATGAACGAATTTTTATCCAGGTATAATCGAAACTGTCCATGTTTTTCGTACTGTTTATCTATCCAATTACGAATACTTCTTTTTAAAGTTGTTAACAAATTGTACGATACATCTAGCTCAATAATGCTTTCAAATGATAATAGGACCTCTGGAACACTTTCCAACATGTTATGAGATAGATTCAAATGATTTAGTAAACGTAACTCTCCTAAACCATCACTTGGTATATTCCAAATAAAATTGTATGAAATGTCCAAGGTTCTTATGTTAGGAAACCATTTGAGTATAGTCTTGTTTGTTCGCAGGACGTCATACATTTTTGATTCTTTCATAACTAAGGATCTAAGGTGTTTCAAAACTGGAAATTTACCTATAGTTATCACAGAATTAATGCCCGATATATCAAGATATTGAATATGGTTATTTCCAACTATCGATATTTCCGGAAATATGTATGTATCCACATAGGATATTTCGAAATGCCTCAAACGACTTTTAAACAGTATTATTTTTTTAATTCCGTTTACACCCATTATGTGTGTAATTCTAAAATATTCTATTTGAGATGGAGGTATGATCACTGGTATGATATTAACGCCGCCGCCATCTTCTCTCTCTTCAATCAGACTTTGGTTATTACCCTTTGTATACACATTCAGATACACTGGATTATTGAATTCTATTGGCATATATGAATAATCGAAAAGCTTCAAGTTTCTCATTTTTCCAAAGAATATGAAAAAGTTTATTGCAAAGTTGTTCATAGCAAATCTATTTCCAGATAGCAGTATGTTCTCAAAACATTCTGGAAATTTAAAAGATAGCAGGGATTGATTTTTAATGGAAACAATGTCATTATGTGATAAATCCAAAGTTTTCACGCAGATTGTAGATATATATTTCATGTCGTCTGTAGTAAGAGTCACAGCTCCAAGATCGAGTTCCGCAACGTTATTAGTTATTCCTCTGAATAGTATATTATCCATGTTTTTGTTTTGTAGAGGATATAATATGTTTAAGCCCCGAGTCAAATGTATATTACTGTTTGTAAGATTCAAAGTTTTCAAATTCGAAAATGGGCCAAGGACATTAGTTTCCATAACAACAAACCTGTAACATGCTGACATGTGTAATTCCGTTATATTTTCAGGCATATCACTGAAACTGTTGTTATGCAAATACCGCACATGACAAAATTCAAATCGTAGTTTTTGTAAATTTTTCATATCACGAAAATGGTTACCAAAATGTGGTAGGGTTACAAGGTCTATGGAAAGCTCTTGGATATTTACGAGTTCATTCACCGGAATTTTGTACGAAATGTCACTTTTACTGTCATATTTCATATTTCTACTAATATCCAGCTCCAAAAGATTAGACAGAGACTTAAACACTCCTAAAGGATATGATGTAGCTAAATGTAAGATGTTGTTAGACATTGATAAACGTTGCAACAAACGTAATCCGTAAAATGCTGAAGGTTCTAAATATTCTAACACATTTCTGTTTATGATCAAATCTTGTAAATATATGTACATGCTGAATTCACCTCCTGTTATATTAGAAATGCTATTATAACTTAAATCAAGTGTCGTTATATCTTGTGGAAGATCTGCAGGAACCGATGTTAAGCCTTGATTCATACAGAGGGCTTCTTTATATCCATGATTTTTCTGTTTGATGATGCATTTTGAATCAATGCAAACAAAAAGGAGTATACCAATCCAGTACATTTCCATACTTGTCTGAGCGGCAGCCTATATGAATGTCACCGTGCTTCTAGATTTTATTATAACAGTTTATTGCTGCGCACAATTAATGGTGTGTTTAAAATATCTATTCTGAGTTATTTGATAGCATGCATCAATAAACTGGAATTTACTTCCTAGGTGTGGTATGATTGCCAATGAGACGTCTCTCAATAACAACTGCTATTCTAGTATTACATTTAAATACCTAAATATTTAGTATGATATAAGGGAATTTGAAAAAAATGATACGACCTATTTTGTGTCTATTGTGTTTTGAAGAAGTTACAATGGATATTTGTGATGTATCGTTTGTATCTCTTTAAACGTTATAAAAAGTAAAATAATGTGCATCTATTTGCCACATTAATCATGCAGGTTTCATATAAATAGTTCTGCTTAGAATGTTGTAAGATTTTTTTCAAGTGGAAATTGCTGAAACCAAAACTTGTTTAGCCTTAGTCTAAAAATTCAGATAAATTCACATTTAAATTATTGTTGAAATAGTTATGGTTTTGGATTATTGCAAAATCGAGTTTATTTTTTAAATTTACATTGTCAAATTTTTCATTAGGAATTCTTGGTCTTCAATGCTCTTTAACTTAGTACTTTATTATTTTTTTTATTTTTTTTTTTTATTTGAATGTCACTGATTTTTGTTGACGAAACGCGTGTCTAGTTTTTATACAAAATTTCAGTCCTGGTATCTGTGATGAGTTTACTTATATATAAAGTTGAATAAAGAAAAAGAACTAGTATTTAATCAGGTTCAATTCTTTTGTAATTGGTCAATTTCCCTTTCATGTTTGAACTTTGTTATTCCTTTTTGATATGATTATAATAATCATAATTTATCTGTTTATAAATTTGATTTTTAAAATACTGAGAATGTTTTACCTTTAGCTGTATTTGACAAAACCTTTTGGAATTTTGGTTTCTCAATGCGCTTCAACTTCGTACTTTATTTGGCCTTCTTTAATTGTTTTCCATTCTAACGTCTCGACGGGTGCAACAAGATGCTTGATTTCTTGATTGACAACATATTTTTTACGTTCGGAGGACGTGTTTTTCAACAGACTGTCGGCATTCCAGTGGGAACCAATTGTGTCCCTCTTCTTGTCGACTTATTTCTTTATTATTATAATAACTTCATACAGAAACTTCTTAGGAAGAAAGATAAGGAGTTAGCAATATCCTTTAACTCTACTTTCCGCTATATAGATGATGCTCTTTTACTAAATAATTCAAAATTTGGTGACTATGTTGAACGCATCTATTCCATCGAACTAGAGATAAAGGATACTACAGATACAGTTAAGTCGGCCTCATAGCTTGACTTACATCTAGAAATTGACAATGAGGGTCGGTTGAAAACAAAACTTTACGACAAAAGAGATGATTTCAGCTTTCCAATTGTAAACTTTCCATTTCTAAGTAGCAACATTCCAGCAGCACCTGCATACAGGATATATATCTCCCAATTAATACGATATTCCCGTGCTTGCATTTCCTATCATGATATTCTTGATAGAGGGTTGCAGCTCACAAGGAAGCTATTAAACCAAGAGTTCCTAATGGTGAAGTTGAAATAAATCCTTCGTAAATTTTACGGACGCCATCACGAGTTTGTTGACCGTTATGGAATAACCGTATCACAAATGATATCGGATGTGTTCCTTACGTCGTAACTACAATCCCCTTCCCTTAAATGAATGTGACCTTCCGAAATAGACTATTTACCGGATTTGTTATAACATGAGCTACACGACGGGTGCCAAATGTGGAGCAGGATCTGCTTACCCTTCCGGAGCACCTGAGATCACCCCTAGTTTTTGGTGGGGTTCGTGTTGCTTATTCTTTTCGTTTTCTATGTTGTGTCATGTGTACTATTGTTTGTCTGTTTGTCCTTTTCATTTTTAGTCATGGCGTTGTCAGTTTATTTTCGATTTATGAGTTTGACTGTCCCTCTGGTATCTTTCGTCCCTCTTTTATAAGAGCCAAATAAAGTACAAAGTTGAAGAGTATCGAGGACCAATCATTTCTAAAAGTTTTTCTAAATACAGCTAAGTTAATCTTTTCCTGAGGTAGAAAAGCCTTTTTATATATATATTAAAAAAAAGAAAACAACATAAGTTTTGTAAACAGTTAATTTATAATTATGACCATATCAATGATAATTCGTGTCAACACAAAAGTGCTGACTACAGGGCTGGAGTCATTTTTGTAAAGCCTGTAGCTCAGAAACAAGCTCGGTGACCTATCAAAATTCTATAATATTTTTGAACATATCACACTGTGTGCTACCTTTTTTTAAAATTATGATTTTTTCCATTTTTACCTCCCATACTACCTTTGAAGTATAAATTTTTTGAAACAATTTTTCTTTTTTTTCTCTGGTCTTTTTTTACTTTCTTCTTCCATCTTTGTTTTCACAAGAAATAGGAGTTTAAATATGTGCCAAATTTCAACATTGATATGTAAAGCATACCAAAAAAAAATCTTTGGAATAACCTTTTTTCCATCAAAGTTGGATCATACGTTTTATAAAACAGGATAATGCTCTATGCGAACCAAACTACACAACCGACTAAAAGACCTTTCTGTAACAAGCTCTAAATGATCCCAAGTCGTCCGATTTCTTAAAAGTTATGCATTGTACATAAAAGAATATGAATTATATGAAATTTCGGATAACCAGGTACTTTTGTTCGTATAAATAAAGGCAACAGTAGTATACCGCTGTTCGAAACTCATAAATCGATTGAGAAAAGAACAAATTCGGGTTAAAACTAAAACTGACGGAAACGCATCAAATATAAGAGGAGAACAACAGAAACACAACATTAAAATGTAACAAACACAGAAACTAACGTATACTAGTAACTAACTTGCCCTTGAAAAATTTCTTTGGTGGATTCTGGTGTATAACTTGGGGGAAATGCTTCAAAAATGTAGATGTGGACTCAATTGGAAACAAAAAATTGTTAGTATTCGAAGAATTCTGGCCGAAATATCAATCTTTTATGTAATCTTCTATAATAAAGACCTGTAATTGTATTTTAAATGTATTTTTCAAGAATTTGGGTAATTTTATATAGTATTTTAAGGTACATCATAGGTACAAGTTTCCCCGAGACAGAATTTTGATATACATTTGTACTTTGCCACAATGAAGATTTTACTATGCTGTTTTCAAAAATATAATAAAAAGGATGGGTCAACGTTCTATTTGTTAAGCTATGAGTGATTGAAAATTGCAGAAATTTGCATAGAATGATCATGAAATAACACATTTTTGTGCATATGAAGAAATCTATGATATAGAATTTCGAAATAAATTGTAAGAAGATAGGTTTTATAATATGTTTTAAGAAAATAAAAAGAAAAAATTGTGTCACCGAACTTTTTTCTTGATACAAGTAAAAATAAAAAAGATCCCTATCAGTCCAGTATACATTTTTCACCAAAATAGTTATCTCCCCTTAAATGGCTTACTTGAAAAAAATTATGCTAAAACACAAATGTTTGCTATGTTGTTTTGATATTTTAGAAAATGCAATAAATCAGCAAGTTTTCTTCATATAAAAGACAGTCTAACCAATAAAAGTTCACATCTGTCTACAAATTTTCAGTTTGGGCAAATAACTAAACTGATTGTGTACTGTGATAGTACAATCCAAGACGGCGGTAAAATGCACTTCTGGCGTATTAAAAATTTTAAACTTGTTGCCTTTTGTTAGCTATTATTCGTGTGTTTCTTTGTCAATTGTGTTCTCCTATTTATTTATATTGTAGTTCTGTAATGTTGTGTTTTCATTTAAATGTTATATTTCACATGGCCATAAAAGAGGGAGGTTTGGCATGCCACAAAACCAGGTTCAACCCACCATTTTTTCCTTTAAAAATGTCCTATACCAAGTCAGGAATATGGCCATTGTTATATTATAGTTCGTTTCTGTGTGTGTTACATTTTAACGTTGTGTTTTCGATGTGTCGTTTGTTTTCTCTTATTTTTGAGTGTGAATTCACATTACTATAAGACGTGTCACGGTACTTATCTATCCCAATTTCATGTATTTGGTTTTGATGTTATATTTGTTATTCTCATAGGATTTTGTCTAATGAATGCTTAGTCCGTTTCTGTGTGTGTGTGTGTGTGTTACATTTTAATGTTGTGTCGTTGTTCTCCTCTTATATTTAATGCGTTTCCCTCAGTTTTAGTTTGTTACCCCGATTTTGTTTTTTGTCCATGGATTTGTGAGTTTTGAACAGCGGTATACTACTGTTGCCTTTATGTATACCATGATTCTACCTTAAAATACTACAGTACCGTTATGATTTGGTTTATAGCACTACAATATAAGACTGAAACTGTTCATGGTAATGTTCCATTAAACACATGCAGAAGGAAAATTAAACGTTCAAAATAAGCTACATACAGACAAATTGTTGATTGAACGTTAGTATTTGTAAATTTCGGGGTTGTTTTTTTTTTTCAGGCATGCATTCTCCTATTTAAAAATGAATGTCGTTAATAAATTTGATATATCAGCTATGCAAATTACGATAAAGTTCTCCAAATTGTGCCATATGTTTCATTCCTCGTCTATTTTTTTTTATATATCAGTGCGTCAAGAAAGGATACAGAAAAGAACATATAATAATTGCTTTTGGCTTTTAACTAGCTTTCAGTAACTGCGAGTACTCTCAAAACGTGTTTTCGTGTTAATTTGGTTGTTTATACAATTTGTAATGCATTTTTGTTATTCAATGTTTATTCAATGAGTAATATCTCGCCTCACTATTTTTAATATATAACACTTTGAGTATGACGATAAATTTTAACTTCTGTTCTCGAAATATGAACAAAAAAATATTTCCATACTCCATATATATACCTTATAACAAAATTATTTATATTTACCCGTTTACGTTATTTTATTGGCTTAATTTTGTACCAGGTCATGGTTGTCTTTCTGATATTGTTTAACATCTCACCCCCCCTTTTTTATGCCCCACCTACGATAGTAGAGGGGCATTATGTTTTCTGGTCTGTGCTTCCGTTCGTCCGTCCGTTCGTTCATTCGTCTGTGCGTCCGTTGACGTTAAAGTTTTTGGTCAAGGTAGTTTTTGATGAAGCTGAAGTCCAATCAACTTGAAACTTAGTACACTTGTTGCTTATGGTATGATCTTTCTAATTTTAAAGCCAAATTAGACTTTTGACCCCATTTTGTACGGTCCACTGAACATAGAAAATGAAAGGGGGAGTTTCAGGTTAAAGTTTTTGGTCAAGGTAGTTTTTGGTGAAGCTGAAGTCCAATCAACTTGAAACTTAGTACACTTGTTGCTTATGATATGATCTTTCTAATTTTAAAGCCAAATTAGACTTTTGACCCTAATTTCACGGTCCACTGAACATAGAAAATGAAAGGGGGAGTTTCAGGTTAAAGTTTTTGGTCAAGGTAGTTTTTGATGAAGCTGAAGTCCAATCAACTTGAAACATAGTACACTTGTTGCTTATGATATGATCTTTCTTATTTTAAAGCCAAATTAGACTTTTGACCCCAATTTCACGGTTCACTGAACATAGAAAATGAAAGTGGGAGTTTCAGGTTAAAGTTTTTGGTTAAGGTAGTTTTTGATGAAATTGAAGTCCAATCAACTACTTGAAACTTAGTACATATGTTCCCTATAGTATAATCTTTCTAATTTTAAAAGCAAAATTAGATTATTACCCAATTTTTACAGTCCATGGAACATGGAAAAGGATAGTGCAAGTGGAGCATCCGTGTACTTTGGACACATACTTGTTATTAAATTAATTTTGTACTAACATTGTGTCATAGTTTAAATTTATTCGTTCAGTGTACGTTCACTTGTTTTTGTTAATATATCTTTTGATTGAGTAAGGCCATTGTAATTGATATTATATAGTGTGTCTTTCTATGTCGTGATGTAACACTATCGTTTCGGGTTAGGATGAAACGTATAAACCCGTTGCATTTGATTGCGCCTGTCCTAAGTCAGGAACCTGATGTTCCATGGTTGTCGTTTGTTGATATAGTTCAAAGATTTTTCTCGTATTTTTGTATAGATAAGAACATTTGTTTCCCTGTTTAAATGGTTTTACGCTAATCATTTTGGAACCCTTTTTAGCTTGCTGTTCGGTGTTAGCCAGGGCTCCGTGTTGAAGGCCGTACTTTGACCTACATGTATCATAGTTCAACACATTAACAAAAAATCGTCGAGGGTCTGGAAGGAGTTTTCAGAATAAAGAAATAATGTATAGAGGAAAATAATGAATAATATAAAGAATAGAGAATAATGGGGTGCAAAAGTATAATAGAATATTAGTGGAAAATAAAATAATTAAATATATGCAGTTATATTGCAGAAATGAACGGTGTACGGAATAAAAAAAAAACGTTCATACGGAAAAACTGAGGAGTAAAATTATCTAAAACTGTTTTAAAAAACCACTGTGCAGAATATTTATTTTTAAAGGTAAAGAATTTTTTTAATATGTTCTTACCATTTAGAGAATGCTGAAATTATTTAATGACCCCATACAATAAGTGATTATCTTCAACAAATATTTTCACGGATATATACTCTACATCACTGACAACAAAGACTTACAGTAGAGAATAACAGACAATATTTTCATTCATCAGACAAATGGAACTGATGAGTTTACAGTAGTTACAAAAATTGAAAAGGATATAGCAAATCTTGAGAAATTTCCTACTTTTTGAATTTAGGAACAATATAAATAAAAGTGTTAATTACAATACGTCCAAAATCAAAAAGTACGTTGTTGTGTACAATTTACCAATTAACTTAGTGGTATTAGCCGTTTTCTTCATTTTAGTGACGTCACTATTTTGCAAATGGTTTCCTGTCGAAAACATCAAAAGAACAGTTGTCTTTCGTTTGTTTATCTTGAATTGTGATATTTTTATTGTATTTGTAAGTATTCAAATGAAAAGTTTGTGTATTAACAAACAAACAATCACATCAATTAATATCCATTCACCTCCTTGATATATTTTGCCCGAAAACCGCTCCGCGTTGAAGGGTCATTTGCATACAACTATTTTCATCCAAATAGTCGATTGGAAGACTCTTCTTACTTAAACATCGCATAATGAAACATAAATAAACCAAGATTGTGGAGTTTAAAGTTCTGAAGATAATTGCAAAAATATAATAATAATAAATGACAGTCTCGAAGATTAAATGAAATGGCCGCCATTTTTTAAAACGAATTTTGAGCAAAATAAGTTAACCGACTTCAATATTCTACACTTTTTGCAAATCATTCACACAACCAGTCTATTTGATTAAGTGTTTTCGGTCTTGTAACAAAGAGTATTTAGTTGAAATCTATATGAATACAACGAAATAAACATTTAATGAAGGCAGTATGGGTTATTGGTCAGATCTCCAGACTGGCATTAGGGACTGTCTCAAAATACTTTTGTTAAGTTACAAACACATATATATATATTTTTGCTTTCACTAAAGTAAAAAAAAAATATTAATGCTAAGTAAATTGTTATACACTTATCATTCAAATTTTATGTGTACAATTTATTTCTTTGGTCAATTCATTTTACAACTTGAGAACTGTTCAAACTAATTTTTATTTAGTTTAAACAAGAACTATCTTTAAGGTTCATCATAAGGAATTGAAAAATATGGCCGTGTTTACACCTCCAAAATTACTATGAGTACAGACAAACTGGTACATCAAGGAAAGTTTTAAGGCATGGCAGGAACTAGATATATAACAGTTATATGAAGTCTACGTTTCAGAAATTTAAAAACTTACCTGGATTTTGATGTTCATTTTTTTCCAGTCTGCAGAAGATAGCAAAATAAACAAACACCCGAGTTTCATTTGATACGGTCCACTCAGTTACACAGTTTAAACCTGTTAAATCACCTATTGTTTACAGGTGTCTATTGTCTATCTATTGTCCATTTAAATTAATACTACTCACAACATTGATTATATGAGGGGAGCTTCTCAATCGTTTTCACTACTTAGTTAATTTTTGCACCTTCTGCAGGAACGAAAAAAAAATGAATAGCAAAATCTAGAAAAGTTTTTAATTTTCTGAAACATAAAATGCATTTAAAATTTATATATCTAGTTCCTGCCATCCCCTAAAACTGTTGCAGGTGTATAGGTTAGTCTGTACTCAGAGTAAAATTAGGGGTGTAAATACGGCCATTTTAGCCAAAAGGTTATGATGAACCTTAAAAAAAGATATCCGACGTATTTAAATTTGAGTATATGTTTAAAACTATCATTTCGATATACCATTTAAATAACGTTTTCTCTGTTTGTGTTCAGTATTCTCGGTCCTGGTATCTTTTTGTTTACATTCACCAAAACCCCGCTGAAATCTCACATGCGTAGGTGCGTTCTAAAAGTCATGTACGTTCATACAACAAAGTTTACATTGAAAATTATATAATTGTCCCGAATAAACAGCTGTTATGGATGCAAAGAGCTATTGAAGAAACAATTATTTTAATAAAAATATAAATCTTTGTAAGATCTAGTTCAAATATTTATAGTTTTTCACTTGCTTTCCATTACGATATAATTAACGAGACGTTTTTTTCAAACACAACCAAATCACCCACCATGACAGCATTTTGTCCAATCACAGAAAGGATTTTCGAGCATGCGTATTCTGTTGCCATAGTTAAGCGTCATTAAGTTCAAAGGGCTCAAACCGAAACTATACCGACTACGTCGGAAAAAAGTTTTTTGTTCTTAATCTCATACATGTCATAAGTTGAAAAAAAAAAATTCCTAATTTTTTAATGGAATTAAAGTATTTTTAAAACTTATCTGATATCTTGTCTGAATTGATAATTTTTCAAGCAGCAAAGTTTCACCCACTAATCATCTAATGCCATTTGAAGTTTTGTAGTGACCTCAGAACCCTCCCTATTCAAGCTGTATTTAGTCTAATTTTGCAAACTTCTTCGCTTGAAATCATAAATGGTTCATATTTTGTGACAAAATGGATACCAGGTGCGGGAATTTCTCGCTACATTGAAGACCTGTTGGTGACCTTCTGCTGTTGTTTTTTTCTATGGTTGGGTTGTTGTCTCTTTGGCACATTCCCCATTTCCATTCTCTATTTTACATCTATAACTACCTCTAAAGGTAAGGTATTTTCAAAATTAACAGATTCTAATTTCTAAAAGTCTATTAATTTTGGTAGTGTCTTTTTAATGTTCCAAAGTTATGCCCCTTTACAAATGAAAAAAATGCTGATTTTTTTTTCATTTACATTCTCTAACTTATGTTTGTCACAACCAAATATTATGAAACTTGTTACCTCAAAACTCAGATCAAGTACAAATTTGGTTAGCATCACCTTAAAGTTTTACCTTTCTTCAGTTATGGCCCTTTATTACTAAATTGTATATATGATATTAGATAAGCAAGTTTGGGGCATCATCTGTGTCCCATGGACACAGGGACACATTCCCCTTTTATTATCCAATTAAATTAAGAAGATTTACAAAGTATTTTAACCTGACATGTGTAGGTACAATGTACATTTAACCTACATTGCATGTGGGGACATGCCATCATTATCCAACCAGTAATATAGATATTATTACAATTTGATATTCTGAGATGCTTGACCCCAGCTAGAAACACAACCTTTTTTCACCATACAACATTGAACATGTTTTCAGAAGAAATTTTAATGCTTACTGGCCATGCTGCCCGAAAAATCAGTTTTTTCCCATAATTCATTTAAACAAAAATAATTCACTGTCCCTACAATGTAAAGGTTAATAGACTTGGACTAGTGAATTAAAAAACTACCTTCTAGCTGCTGTAAATTCAGAAATTATTGTCAATGTGTGCATTTATTATTGCTATTTTGCCATTTTAGACTAAATTGATTTTAATTTTCGCGATAATGAGTAAAATCGTGTTTAATTCTTATTCAAAATTTCAAAACGTGAGTTTGAACTATTGCGATTATAATCCTGCTGCAATTTTCCGCAATAATTAAAAACATCATAATCATTTCTGAATTAACAGTATTACTTAAGATTTAAGGGCAGAAAAGCACATGCAATAGGCTACCGACATGCATATCTGTTCTGTCATTGCTACATCATATACACATGTGTCTACAAAACATTTTTTTCTGATAAAAACAGGGTCTGGTATCATGGAAGATGAGGTTCCAGCCGAAGAGTCTGTTGGACTAGACTTGGACAATAAAGATCGTACCATTACTATTACTGGTTTAAGTCTGGAGGATGCTGCAAAGATAATTCTACAAGAACAAGAAACACCAGGACATTATCAGATTCTGACTCAGGATATACCTGATGTTCCCGTATCTGATGGACAGGCCTGTGTGACTGTTGTGCAGGAAGGAACTGAAGATGACATGGGAGGTAACTCAATCGGTAGATCATTATTTTGTAAAAATACATGTACCAGTAATTTACACACAAAATTTTAATTTTTAACTTAATTTGCGTTCATGGTTGTTGTTTTTTTTTAACATTTATAAGGAGAAATGGAAGATAGTGCTACAAATAACCACCAAAGTTAAGAATTTTAATTGTAAGCAGTTAACAGATCTTAAAGTATTTTTTTTACAACACACATTCTTTTAATGTTTTTTTTTTATCATTTACCAAATTAAACATGTTTTCAGGAATTTCATCAAACGACAATGGTATATATAATTATTACATGCAAAATAAAATAACAGGTACATGTAATTTGTATCCGAATATGTCTAGATGAGAAGAACATGTACAAGAACATTTTCATGTTTAAAATGCATACATAAATTAGGCCGTTTGTTTTCTTGTTTGAATTGTTTTACATTGTCATTTTGGGGCTTTTTATAGCTGACTATGCGGTATGGGCTTTCCTCATTGTTGAAGGCCATACAGTGACCTATAGTCGTTAATTTCTGTGTCAATTTGGTCTCTTGGGGAGAGTTGCCTCATTGGCAATCATACATGTACCACATCTTCTTTTTTTTATATGTATACAGGTATTGAAATTGGTAATTTTCTATACTGTGGGTTCATTATCATTCCTTGTATACCAATTTCCATGGGTTTCCTGGATACAGATGAACAACAAATTCACATGTTCCAACGAATTGCATATTTTCTATAGGCTTTGTATGCCATTGTATGCAGAGATTAGCAAAACCACAAAATCAAATATCCACAAAAATGCAAGTTTTCCTTAATCCACGAAAAATTGATACATTGTGTCAGTGAAAATAAATTAATCTACAGTATGTTTATTTTTATGATTTCCATATTTTTGTCCTTGTCAATTAATTTATTTTTACATTTTGTACTTCAAATAAATATCAAAAGATCATTTAGTACCAACCAAAAAACTGAAATTTAATGTTTTAAATACATTGTTGGTACAAGTACATCTGAGATCAAACTGTTAAAATCACTTCATAAATTATTCGGTCATTTCAATCAGTGGCATTTACATATATATATATATCTATTTTAATAATCCTAATATTCCCATTTCAGTTTTTGATGGTAATTTAGAGCAAACAGGAGAAACAATGTACATCACACCAGATATGATAAACTCTGGTGCTATTCAAATGAGTGATGGTTCCTTATACCTGACACAAGACATTGAAGAACAAGGGGAAGAGAGGGGTGAATACAATACTATCTATATCACACCAGGGGAGTTAGAGTCGGCTCAAAGACAGACCTGTCAAACATCAACAATTGAGGAGGAGTCTAATATCATGGAGGCTGATAATTCTGAGGTTAAAGTTGAAGATAATTGTGATTTGGTGTCGGAGCGGAATGAGGAAAAGTGTGATTTAGAGAGTTGTAAAACTTTACATGTAAATGTTATAAACATGGGAGAGGACGTACCTACAGATGAACAGACCTCACAGGATTCAATAATAAATCAAAATGTTGCTTCAATTGTAGAGAATTCAACAGATATAACAAATGGTAAGGTGTTACATCATTGACCAAAAAACTCCTCTTTCACCTTTCTAGTCAAAACAGTTACAAAATGCATCAAAATACCTGGTGTTTTTTTCTTGCCTGTGAAGAAAGTCGTGGAACACACGACATAGGTGTTGCTTTTCCAGCAGTGTCAACAATTGTTAAGTTTTTTGTAAGTCAGTTTGAAAGGAACTTCTTGTGATACATGTAAATCAATGATATTTTCTAAAATGTTGCACTACTATCAGTAAATTTCAGTTTGTCAACCATATCGAGGTCCTGTCCCTAATTTTACAGTTCAGTGACTTTGAATTAATAAGCCATGCATGTTGCTGTTAATCAGATTGTTTTTTTTTCTCTATTTTTATTTTGTTAGAGTTTTGGTATAAATTACATTATAAGTTGATGTAGCAGTATATATAATCTGACATTCTTAGAGGAATATTTAGGAAGCTGAGAATATATAGAAGTGATATATGTTATTGTGGTGATTTTTATGACTTTGTCCCAGTGTACACTGTATATATTTAATTTACTTTTTTTTTAAGGTAAAGAAAATATAAATGAAGAGACAGAAAGCCAAGTTGTTACAGAGAAGTACATAGGAGAAGCTGTCAAACAAGAACCCTTAGTTACAGAGGATGTCAAGACGATTGATCTGTCTAAACCAATAGCTGTCACCGATACTACAGAGATAATCATTAAAGGAAAGAAATGTGTCTTAATGCCTAATCCTGATACAGGACAACTCTGTGCTTATCCAGTTGTTCCTCCTCAATGTAAGTGTTTTGCCTGATACAGAACAAACATATCCTTACATCTGTAAAGAAAAAAAACCTATATTAAAGACAAGCCCATCTAGTTCAACACTGTTGAATAATAAATACTTGTCAAGATATTTCGTATTGTTTTGTATAGTAAATTTATTGTCACATCAGTAAAAGCGATTGTCTAGTGGTCAGAATGTACCAGTAAATAATTATATTGTCTGAATGTCCATGGAACCTTTGAAGGTTTTTGCAAACACCTTTTAAAATTCACATGAATTGTTTAACAAAATTTAGAACCAAAATGTAATTGATTTGATAGTATACGTATCACCTATATCTGTTTTGTGATTATCATATGTTTGTATTCATTCTTTTGTTTAAATTTTTTAGCTAAAAAGAAGCGAGGTCGTCCAAAGAAACCAACTGACCAAGATTATCTACCACCAGCTGGTCAGAACGAGGAAGTAGTTAAAGGAAAACCTGTCAAACGAGTGGTTAATAAAATAGACCAAGCTAATGCTGTAGAGGGCTTACTGGAATTATCAAATACAGGTTTCAAATTTGTACATTTATACTTATCAGGCTTTTTGTTAGTTGGGCCTTAATTTGGGTAGTCAAATCTATGCTGTGTCTATTATTCATGTGTCTATGCCTTGTGCAATGATTTTTTCTGAACAATGAAAACGTCGCATAAGACACATTTTACAGTAAATATATAGCAAAAAAAAGATAAGACAAATGCCATAATTTCCAGATATACAGTCTATTTGATTATCTGTTGAATGTGTTTCAATCAAAGCAGTTCATGAAAAGTATGCATTGGACTGTTACAGCTCAATTATGTAGTTTTATTATCGCTAAAAGTGTTTGTCTACTTGCAGAATTTATTTTGTGATAAATCATAAATTGTATTGCATGATTAGTCACAAGGGAATTTAACCTTATATATTCAATTTGTCAGGAAGAAATTGCAGAGATAGATTATTCTTCATGTAAAAACATTTTATTTTTCAAGACTGAAAATCCTTCTGTCATAAAATACCTTTAAATTTTTATGGCTTCAGTTATTTTAATACAACTGCAAAAAAATTTTTGGGATCGTATAATAATGATAATGGTATGATGTCGTTGTCGTCATCCGAAGACACATTGGTGTCCGAACAATAACTTTAGTTTAAGCAAAAAGATCTTTATGAAATGTTTTCAGAAGGTTCAATACCACAAAAGAAAGGTTGGGATTGATAATTGGGATGATGGTCCCAACCCTTTAGGAATTAAGGGTCCAAAAGGGGCCCAAAACAAGCATTTTTCTACTTTCAGGATAATAACTTGTGTATTAGTATTTCAATTGCTCTGAAATTGTACCACAATGTTTAAAACCACAAGTAGAAGATTGTGGTTCATTTTAGGGGTTAAGGGGCCAACAAGTTAGGAATTCAGGACAAAAAAGGGGCCAAAAACAAAATTCTTCTAGTTTCCAGACAATAACTTGTGTGTAACTGTATGGATCTCTCTGAAATTGTACCACAATGTTCCATATAACAAAGGGGAGGCTGGGATTGAGTTTGTGGTTAATTGCCAAAAACAAGTAGTTATTAGGGGTCAAAAAAGGGCCAAAAAGAAGCATGTTTCTAGTTTCCAGACAATAACTTGTCTTTAAGTGTATGTATCTCTCTGAAATTGTACTACAAGGTTCCATACTACAAAGGAAAGGCTGGGATTGAGTTTTGGGGTTATTGCTCCAAGGGGGGGGTTCAATAAGTGGGGGGGGGGGATTTTTTGTTTACAATTTTTTTAAGGGTTATATAAATTTTTTTATAAATTTTTCAAATTTTGATTTTTGAAAAGTTTCAAGAAGAAATCTTCAATTGCACAGTATCGCGTAATAAATTTGTAAGATCTTTGACCACATTTATTTTGTGTCAAAAACCTTTATTATGTCAAAAATTTGATCACAATCCGAATTCAGAGAGTATCAAGCTAGAATATTGTGACCAAATTTGTTCAGGGTTTGACCACTGCGGTCATATCGGGCTGCGCTCAGCAAAGCATTTTATTTTTTTATCTGACAACATTTTTTGGCTCTACATGTAAGGCTTGTGGTTAATAGTAAAGACTGGGATAAATATTTTATATAAAATGCAATGCATATATTGTACATAAATGAAGTTAAGGGCATATCCAACAGTTTATTTTTGACGGTGAGAATTTTTTCCCTTAAAGATATTTCATTCTTCAATAGACAGAGAATCAAATTTTGCCAAAAAAAATATTAGTCGTTGATTCCGTTTTTTCAAAAAACACTGCTGAAAATTGAACATTTTTGCAATTTTGGAGTAAAAAACGTTTTTTATTTAAAAAAATTAAATCTGATTTTTTAATCAACATATACTTATATAATGGGGCTCAAATTAAAGCAAAATAATTCAAGATGGTAAGAAAAATCTAACTTTATCATTTAACGCATTAATTCTTACTCAAATAAAGTCAAAAACGTTATGATGGACCCAAACAACGGCAAGAATTGAACATTTGAAATGCACATTTTTAATTTATTAAAATATTTCTAACGGTGTCGATTTGGCCAAAGTGAGATATGTTATTCTGTGAAAAAAATGGAACGTCATAACGTTTTGAAAAATATTTGTCACTGTACTCGTTTTTGAGAAAAATCGAGAAATATGATATTGTTTACTAAATCCCTTCCGTAAGCCTCACAAATTGCGCCAAAAATTAGGATGTTTCGGGAAATAACGTTATATTTCCCCGCTAATTTTTCAAAGGCAGTGCGACGGCAGACAAATGTATTTATACACTGTGACTTTGTTGGATAGTTGTCTTGATAGCACTCATATCTCATATCACATCTTCTTATTTATAATGAATAAGTATATGGACTAGATGAAAATTCAGTTAGTTTTACAATGAAGTGTTCTTCTTACACTGATTTATATTACACCGTCTATAATTTCACATATCGAAATTAATAAAGAGCTAGTGAAATTTTGCAGCCAAACACTTGTCTAAAAACTCACTGACTCTGTATTATTTATTCATGTTGCAGTTTTGGGCTTTTTATTCTTTATAGGCTTCTAGCTTTAACAAACATATGTATGTTGACTCTTAGTGTTTTAAATTGTATGTGTCGTTCGGTTGCTGTCGTATTAATGTATACATTTAAAATCTTTTTCAAAACAAAAGGATTGATTGAACAGGATATAGAAATATTCACATCTCTGGACTTCTCACGTCCGACAGTATATCTTTGCTATAATTGGATGCGGCCGTTTAGCTGCTAGGATGTATAAATTTACAGCCTCGTTTAGTCGAAATAAAAATGTCGTATATCCTATGCATAATGTAGTGAGAGTTTCGCGTATCTATATGTTTAAAAACCATTTAAATAAATGGTTCAAGGGATATCCGAACCTTGAATAAGATCTTAACAACAACAAATGTAACATGAATCTTCAAATAAGTCATATGGCTGATTTTAACACATTTGTTGCGCCATTGGCAGTTGTAGATGTCATGAAAAAAACCTTTGATTTACAAAACAGATCAGAAAGACAATAACTTGAGAATAAACTCCATCTAGTTTGGCTGCATACAATGTATCCACTGGTGTAGACTACTAAATAACTATATTATTATTGATAATTCAAACAAATAAATTCAAAGGGAAAGCTGCAGAAAGAAATTCTAAAATTTTCGTTTAAAAACAAAATATAGATAACCTTTTTTTTACCAAAACTGGAAAACTGTTTAAGACAAGTATCAGTTGAGAACTAATGATTATGCATTACTATATTACTATATGCAACTAATAAATTGATGGCTTCCGTGCTCCAGTGGCAAATATATCACGCATATTTACGACGAGGCGAAAGTGGATCTGAATAAATGATTGATACATTATTAAGATAAAGGGTTTGGTAGTGGTAAAACGTATGCCGTACTAGAATAAAGTTGAATAATGATCAAAATCTTGAGTTAAGCTATTAGCCCTCCCCCCCCTTCCACCCCCATTTTGGATTATGATATTTCGATGGCTGGTTTTTTTCCCTATCATATTATGGAACCACTGGGTTTAAGACAGGTTGGTAATAAGTCAAGACTTACATCAGGACTTGCACCGGTTTTTTTTTTTGTTTGTTAAATTATATTTATTTCCTCCTCATACAAGTAAACACTAAAATTGTCAGATATTTTTTACTTGTATGTCAGCGTATATATTACAATGTTTTCCTATTTCATTTTTTTTTTATTACGGTGTCGTTTATCATTTAAAAAGCTTCTGTATATTAGCACTTCAATGCAAAGCTAGATGCTATATGCAATGATACATGTTAGTTTATGTCGTATTTTATTTTTCTCAAGAGACCAATTTTTTTAACCTTTCTCAAGTCAAATCAAACTTTGAGTTTTCTATCCTGAATGACAAAATATCGGATTAATTACACTTTGTGTCGCATTCCAATGAAAAATAAATTATTACGCATTTGTTCTCGTTGTTCTCTACTGTACTGTATATTGAAGATAATTTTAATAAAACAGAAACTGAAGTGAGTATGGTCTATAATTATAAAGATAATTGCAGTTCTTTTATATAATGGAACAAGAGGACAACATCTTTTAAGATATGACTTCTATTTCTGTTTATATTCTGTATGAGTTTTCTGTCGATTCCCGCCGTGCCCTTGAGGAAAGAAACCGCCCTTGCCAGACGGCCATAGCCAATTGCAATGGTGATCTTGTTATGACGTCGTTGAAACAACATTAAATTACGGGAAACAATAGTCAACGGTTACGTTTGTTATTACCTCCCCTGAAACTGTTGGATATGCCCTTAAAAGAATAAATGATTTCTATTACTTGACCTTTATTGTAATTATGTAATCAGCTACATTACTTTATAGCAGGAAACAGACTGATTGTGTATTTTTTTAAATTAGATATTCTAAAAAATATTTTATATAAATTTTATTTATCTTTTTAAGGACCTGATGGAATAAGACGGAGTGGCAGGGCTAGGAAGAAGAAGGCATTAGAAGGTATAAAAATAAATATATTAGTTATTAACCCTTTTGGCAACAAATCCCAGTTTACTGTGATTAATGCTTCAGACAGCTGACAATGAGTTCCGTTTTACAGGGATCAGATTACATCTATTATGTTTCCGGCTGAAAAACATTGCAAACACAAGTTATCATTCTTTATTGAATACCCAAATGAAAGTGTAAACATGGCACTTGGGTTTGTTGAAAAATCGTGTCAAAATCAGATGAAATTTATGGATTTTACTTGAATTTGAAATTAGGTAACAAGTTTTTTGAAAGAATTTTGAAGAATTGAAGCCAGACTAGTATACTTTTTAGAAATAAAATGCCGTTTTATGTACAAAATACTTGAAATGGAATCATCAGTTTAATGAAAATTGTACAACATTGTTAAAATTTTCAAACTTTTGTTGTTCGGTGCTTGAAAATTATGATTTTTGTTCTAAAAGTCGAAGTTAAGGAATTTCTTACGTTTTATTGGCAAAAAAATTAAAACTTTGAATTTTCATAATTTTTTTTTAGTAAAACGTGATTAAAACTGTGTCTATCATGTCTATTGTGTAAGTGAATAAAATAAAGAAATAAATAACTAGAGAAAACTAGTTATTGTCATTTAATATGAAGATCTCTCACTTGTGTCACAATAACCAGGGAAGCCATCAGCACAGAGTAGCTTCTGTTGTGGCAGCTATCAGTGAAAGGGTTGAATGAAAGAAAACAAATTTTATGTCATGTGCCAACAATCATTAAAACTTTGGTTATGCTTTAGTTTGAAAATAGATGCTGGGAAGTAGTTTCATTCATCCTGTAAGTCCTTTCATTTTAAAATGTTTTAGGAATAATTTTCCAAACGGACTGTTGATGAGGTGTAAAATGTTGACAAATATAATGAAGATATATATTCTTTTAGAATCAGAACATGGCTTTGTTTCCAAGGCAAAAGAAGAACCTCTTGCCTCTTGGCAATTTGTTTATTTTTTCTTTAAAAGGACTCGATACTCAAAAATATTAGGAAATGATGTTTTGTATCAGTGCAGCAATGTCACATGCTACAGCCTATCCACATTAATTTATCAATGAAATACTTAGGACTTCATTCAAACAACCAAACAACTATCATAACGTCTTGTACACATACAAGTAGTTTTACTATAAACTATTTTATTTTACTAATATTATCAATAAAAAAAATGTACAGTTTATACAAATTGCTGTCAGATATAAATGGGTCAGGCATTTCATTTTTTGATATTGGCTTCATCAGCTTGCCTTAACAAGCTTACATAATATTCTTGCTGATAAGGTCACTATTAACAATTAAAAAGATAAGTCAACCTTGTAGATTTCGAAAAAGAGCAGACTAAGACCCCGTTCACACTAGGACATTTTAATCGATTTAAACTAGACCGGTTCACTTTAGATTGATTTAAGGGCCAATGTGAACTCTTTGAATCGATCTTTAATCGGTCTAAACTAAAACACCAAAAGCGGTAATTTAGTTTGAATCGATCTAAAGTAAACTGATCTTACTTTAAATGTGAACACAGAGATCGGTTTAAATTAGTACGATTGAATCGAAAATAATGTATGCGCATGTACAGTGCCAATTATACGACCGCAAAAATTTTAATTTTTCGTCGTATATTGCTATCACGTTGGCGTCGTCGTCCGAATACTTTTAGTTTTCGCACACTAACTTTAGTAAAAGTGAATAGAAATCTATGAAATTTTAACACAAGGTTTATGACCACAAAAGGAAGGTTGGGATTGATTTTGGGAGTTTTGGTTCTAACAGTTTAGGAATAAGGGGCCAAAAAAGGGCCCAAATAAGCATTATTCTTGGTTTTCGCACAATAACTTTAGTTTAAGTAAATAGAAATCAATGAAATTTAAACACAAGGTTTATGACCACAAAAGGAAGGTTGGTATTGATTTTGGGAGTTGAGGTCTGAACAGTTTAGGAATTAGGGGCCAAAAAGGGTCCCAAGTAAGCATTATTCTTGGTTTTCGCACCATAACTTTAGTTTTTAAGTAAATAGAAATCTATGAAATTTAAACACAAGGTTTATGACCACTAAAGGAAGGTTGGGTTTGATTTTGGGAGTTTTGGTCCCAACAGTTTAGGAATAAGGGGCCCAAAGGGTCCAAAATTGAACTTAGTTTGATTTCATCAAAAATTGAATAATTGGGGTTCTTTGATATGCCGAATCTAACTTTGATGTAGATTCTTAATTTTTGGTCCCGTTTTCAAATTGGTCTACATTAAGGTCCAAAGGGTCCAAAATTAAACTTAGTTTGATTTTGACAAAAATTGAATCCTTGGGGTTCTTTGATATGCTGAATCTAAAAATGTACTTAGATTTTTGATTATTGGCCCAGTTTTCAAGTTGGTCCAAATCGGGTAAAAATTAAACTTTGTTTGATTTCATCAAGAATTGAATAATTGGGGTTCTTTGATATGCCAAATCTTACTGTGTATGTAGATTCTTAATTTTTGTCGAGCCTGCAACTTTTGTTGCAGAAAGCTCGACATAGGGATAGTGATTCGGCGGCGGCGGCTACGGCGGCGGTGTTAGCTCACTTCTTAAAAGCTTTATATTTTAGAAGGTGGAAGACCTGGATGCTTCATACTTTGTATATAGATGCTTCATGTTACAAAGTTTCCGTCAGTCACATGTCCAATGTCATTGACCTCATTTTCATGGATCAGCGACCACTTGGAAAAAAAGTTCAAATTTTTTGTAATGTTGAATTCTCTCTTATTATAAGTAATAGGATAACTATAGTTGATATGTGCGTACCTTGCAAGGTCCTTATGTCTGTCAGACAGTTTTTACTTGACCTCGACCTCATTTCATGGATCAGTGAACAAGGTTAAGTTTTGGTGGTCAAGTCCATATCTCAGATACTATAAGCAATAGGGCTAGTATATTCGGTGTATGGAAGGACTGTAAGGTGTACATGTCCAACTGGCAGGTGTCATCTGACCTTGACCTCATTTTCATGGTTCAGTGGTTATAGTTAAATTTTTGTGTTTTGGTCTGTTTTTCTCATACTATATGCAATAGGTCTACTATATTTGTTGTATGGAATGATTGTAAGGTGTACATGTCTAGCGGGCAGATGTCATGTGACCTTGACCTCATTTTCATGGTTCAGTGGTCAAAGTTAAGTTTTTAAGTTTTGGTCTTTTTATCTAATACTATATGCCATAGGTCAACTATATTTGGTGTATGGAAATATTTTATGATCTTTATGTCAGTCGCCCAGGTTTTATTTGACCTTGACCTCATTTTCACGGTTCATTGCACAGTGTTAAGTTTTTGTGTTTTGGGCTATTTTTCTTAAACTATAAGTAATGGGTCAACTATATATGTTGTATAGAAGCATTGTTAGCTGTACATGTCTGCCTGGCATGGTTCATCTGACCTTGACCTCATTTTCAAGGTTCATTGGTCTTTGTTTAGTTATCTTGGTTAATGTTAAGTTTATGTGACAGTTGTAATAAAGCTTAGCCATATACTTAGGACTATCAACATAATATCAATGATTAGTATAGAAGGCGAGACATTTCAGCGTGTGCACTCTTGTTAGTCCCATTTTCAAATTGGTCTACATTAAAGTCCAAAGGGTGCAAATTAAACTAAGTTTGATTTTAACAAAAATTGAATTCTTGAGCTTTTTTGATATGCTGAATCTAAACATGTACTTAGATTTTTGATGATGGGCCCAGTTTTCAAGTTGGTTCAAATCAGGATCCAAAATTATTATATTAAGTATTGTGCAATAGCAAGAAATTTTCAATTGCACAGTATTCAGCAATAGCAAGAAATCTTCAATTGCACAGTATTGTGCAATAGCAAGAAATTTTCAATTGCACAGTATTGTGCAATAGCAAGAAATCTTCAATTGCACAGTATTGTTAATAGCAAATTTTTCTATTGCGCAATAGCAAGAAATATCTAATTGCACAATATTGTGCAATAGCAAGAAATTTTCAATTGATTGGAGTTATCTTTCTTTGTCCAGAATAGTAGTTGAATCAACTTAAATCATTGTTTTATACAATATACAATGTATATTCACTTTTACTACCAACTGATAAATTAAAACAATCTTTACCATTCAGTGATAACAAGCACCTTTTGTTACATTTTAATATTTTATGATGTATTTAAATGAGTAATTATTGTTGCAAACTCCATTAGAAATTTGAATTGAGATCAGTTTTGGAAAAAGGGAAAGGGGGATGTGAAAAAAAAAATGGGGGGGGGGGGGTTAAATTTTTCTCATTTCAGATTTCATAAATAAAAAGAAAATTTCTTCAAACATTTTTTTGAGAGGATTAATATTCAACAGCATAGTGAATTTCTCAAAGGAAAAAAAAGTATTTTAAGTTCATTAGACCACATTCATTCTGTGTCAGAAACCTATGCTGTGTCAACTATTTAATCACAATCCAAATGTAGAGCTGAATGTTGTGTCCATACTTGCCCCAACCGTTCAGGGTTCAACCTCTGCGGTCATATAAAGCTGCGCCCTGCGGAGCATCTGGTTAATTGTAGTGTGAACGCAGTGGATCGGTTTAGACCGATAGAGATCGTTATGATTAAAGATAATGTGAACGGTAACTGGTTTTATTTAGATCGATTCAAATTAGATCGATTAAAAAAAAATGCTAGTGTGAACGGGGTCTAATAATGCTGCTACAAGGCAGCACTCACACCCGCAAAGTGGAAAGAGATTACTATACGTTACAATAACTTGTTTCCCAATCCAATGTAAATAAATATGTTTAAACTAAACAGATAAATGTTGTAGTTGAACCACATCAATTTATACAAATGAAGGCACTTTTCCCAGTTGTTGAGATTTGAAAACTTTGTCATATTGAATTTTTCTGCAAATGGTGTAAACTTTTTTCTATAGACGAAAAAGGTGTTTTTTTTCAATCATTCAGATTATATGAATATAAGAAGATGTTATATGGAAAAATGTTATAAAGATTTTGTGAGAGTAATACTAGATTTGAAAGCTGAGATGAGATATCAATATATTTACGTATTTACAGATTATGAATTAGAAGATAGCGATGAAGAACATCAGGACCAAAATCAGTCAAGTGTGACAGATGAGAAAGATTATGTACCACCATCTTACACCTTTGCATCTCCAAATACAGGTATTGAATGTTTACACTTAAGTCTGACCAAAATCAGTCAAGTGTGACAGATGAGAGAAAGATTATATGTACCAACATCTTACACCTTTGCATCTCCAAATACAGGTATTGAATGTTTACACTTAAGTCTGATCAAAATCAGTCAAGTGTGACAGATGAGAGAAAGATTATGTGTACCAACATCTTACACCTTTGCATCTCCAAATACAGGTATTGAATGTTTACACTTAAGTCTGACCAAAATCAGTCAAGTGTGACAGATGAGAAAGATTATGTACCATCATCTTACACCTTTAATTTGCATCTCCAAATACAGGTATTAATGTTTACACAAAAAGAAAGACTGAACTTAATTCTCGTGAGATAAAGAAAAAAGACTATTATTGAAAATATTATTGCATCCTTTGGTTGCAGTGTCAAAAAAAAATTCTTATCAAATATGAAAAAATCCGGTATGAAGATTAGTGTGTAATTTGATCTTTAATGTTCTATTTTTGTTTCGTTGCACAGCATAAGGAGAAATGATATATTGTGATATTTTTTTCTAACCCAGAAGATTTACTTCTTAATTCAAGTCACCTGAAATCAATGGAAATGCATTAAACACTAGAGCTTTTAAAATTAGCATTATGGAAATAAACACTTTTGTTAAATCTTTTAACAGAGTATATTGTTTATAAACAATCTGAGTTTACTTTGTATGAAATGTTCAAGTTTGCCATCTTCTCTCATGACAATGGTTGTTTACTTAAGCATGTTTCCTTGCAATTGTCATAAATTCTTAATTCCATTTGAATATCTTTTTAGTACAATATGTTTCAAATTTTGTATAATTTCTTTGCATATTTGTATATTTTATAGGTTCAAAGAGAGGTCGAGGACGACCGAGACGATACCCTCCTCCAGGACAGGCTAGTACCTCATCCATCCCAGCAGTGTTAATACCAGGAGCTAATGGACAAACATTGATGATGGCTCCTATACAGGTGGTTTTATTAATTCAATACTTTACTTAGAGTTTCATGTGCCTTTGTATTATTCAAAAGCAGGATACTGTTTCTTTAAATTAAGGAAGTACATAGGAGAAATTTTACAAATCAAGAATTTTAAATTGATACTATAAGTTGAAAGAGTATTAGTTAAGGAACAAAATAAGATTAATATTGATAGGTAATGGAGCTCCTTTTTTGAGATATTTGATTTTTAAAAAATGGCAAGAAAAGGCTGACTGACTTTTACCTAATAATTGCATTGGTATACTTTGGATCTCAAATCGAAAGAAAAGAAATCTAGAATCTGCTTATATTTTTTGGAAATGACATTTTATGTGCTATATATGAAAAGAAAAATGGGTGTTATGGGACAAAATATTTTACCCTGTTATTGTAGAAAAAAAACCAAGGAGTCTGAACTTCTGACACAAAGTCCAAAACCTCACCTTAGTATATCCTTAATCTTTATTAGGTGTGAGAATGTAAAGACTAAAAATGTACACACAGTGTTTCTTTATGATAAGTATATATTATATGTGGCTGATGATGCTGTACACTCAAAAACTAAGAATAATACAATTTGAATTAGTGTTCATTAAAATAATAAACTGCCAAAATTGTCACAGTCCTCAAGATGCCCGCTTTCAACCAGTAGTTTTATTAGTACATCTTATATCATTGTTGATACACTTTTATCTTATAAGAAGCCAAGGAGACAACTCTCCATATTTATTTATCATTTGATTTGTTCTAGTTACAAATATGAATAGAATATTTGCTACTGGACCTTAAACAAACAAAAGCAAATAGTCATACTGTAGGTTTTTAGGTTAAATTGGTATTGTTCTGTTTTAATGAGTATTGTACAATCTGTCAGTGTTTAGATATATATACAAGTTTTGCCTATTAGTAAATATACCTACAGGAAAAGATGGTCTTCTTATCAGATGTATTTTCAAGTAGATTATGTAACAATGGTTGATAACCTATGATTGTTTTAATAATTTTCCCAAGAACTGAATAACATTACAAGGATTCTCAAAGGTCAAGGTGTTTTTAACTGGATGTAACTTATATATTGAAATGTAGTGTAAGAAACAATTAGGGCATATTGATTTACAACTTGAAAAGTAGTCCAACTTGCATGTTGATCCAGATTTTGAATATTTTGATACAGAAAATGAATAAAAATAGATAAGTTAACCTTTAAAAAAAGACTGATTGCAGTTAAAGGTATAGAAAATAAATTATGTCGGTCAGATATTGAAGAAGCTTTATCAATGATTAAAAAGGAAATAAACTATGTCGGTCAGATATTGAAGAAGCTTTATCAATGATTAAAAAGGAAATAAATTATGTTGGTCAGATATTGAAGAAGCTTTATTAATGATTAAAAAAAAAATTATGTTACATATATGCTAAAAATTAGGCCAGGTTGTTGAAAAAAAATTTGGAAGCATTTTGTCCTATTGCACTATATGTACCAATGCACTTGGCATAATAAACACTCAATTTATCAAGATTTCTAGACAAAACATTTTACATGCTGTACTGTAAATTCTTCTCAATAAAGCCTTCAATGACTAGACCACACCAATAATAGAACACATATTGTAAATTCTTCTCAATAAAGCCTTCAATGACTAGACCACACCAATAATAGAACACATATTGTAAATTCTTCTCAATAAAGCCTTCAATGACTAGACCACACCAATAATAGAACACATATTGTAAATTCTTCTCAATAAAGCCTTCAATGACTTCAAGACCACACCAATAATAGAACACATATTGAATCGTGTCCTCTCTCCTGTGACTCTCATTGCAGCTCTCAGATTTAGATTTGCTTTCTGCAGCATCATAGATTAGTATACCCTTGCTTTAAAAAAGTGGGGGTATACTGTTTTACCTCTGACTGTCCCTCCGTCAGTCGATCCATCCCATGAATATTTTTCTGGCATTTTTCTCAGGAACTAAAATACAAGAATTTCTGAAATTTGGTTTCAGGGTTTATATAAGTCAGCTTTATGGTGTGATGCTGTTTCAGATTCAACACTCAACAACTTCCTGTTCACCGAACACTTACATATTTTTTACACTTTTGAAATTATCCACTTTCAGCGGGTGTATCATCAGTTAGCAGTAGCTCACAGTTTCTCTTGTTTTAATTTGTGATTGAAACACATAGAAGAGACATACATGTATTTTTGTGATCACAGCTTATGTGATAGTTGGAAGTGAATGAATTCTCAAATGTTGAAACTATTCTTACTTATATACATGTAGTCTTTATTACTGTCAATTGAGAAATTATTGCTTGCATTTAATATTGCGATTTTTGAAGACTGTAAAAAGCACAGTTGTAAGTACGATTTTAAGAAAAGCTGCATACAGATATATGTTTCTGATATCAAAATGTAAGTTCTTCTTTTTCACATTTTTGGGATACTCACCCAGTCGCATACTTCACATTAATAAAAGTCTTGCAATAATTTCTGAATTTACAGTATCTATTTAGCAGTAATATATTAATGTCGTCATGTTCAAGTTACACTTTTTGTGCAAGAAACTGAATTTCATATATAAAAGGAAATAAATTGCATTGGTAAATGTTTTTATTAATTTTTTCTTTCTTTTTTTTTAACTTTATATTATATTTTAATAATTGAAGATGTATTATTTCTTTGTAGGGGCTGCAAAATTTCCAGGCCTTCCAAGAACAAGTCAAGTCTTTACCATCACTATTAACTAAAACATCTCAAGGTGTAACAACAATTAATGCCCAGATTATTTCTACTAGCAATGGACAGATTATTTCTACAACTGCTGGTCAGATTGTGACATCAGCTGAGGGTCAGCAGATTATATCGACTAGTGATGGACAGATAATATCAACCAGTGGTGCACAGATTTTGTCCACTGGTGAAGGATCACTTATATCACATAGTGGTGAAGGACAAATATTATCCACTGGTGAAAGTTCACTTATATCACATAGTGAAGGACAAATTTTATCAACTGATGATGGTCAGCTAATATCGACCAGTGAAGGTCAAATAGTGTCATGTGATAACAGCAGTATTATTACCCCTAGTGTTCAACAATCTGTGATAAGTGGGGAGGATAATTATCTTATAGAAACAGGAACAATAGATAGTGTAAATGCCAATGTAACAGGAACTGAGGATACCATTCCTGAAGAGTCCTCAACCAATCCACAGACTGAGGAGGACGATGAGGGAATGGAAATATCTGAGTTAGAAAATGATGATGTTAATGGTAAGGATCTGAACCCTTTTTTACTAAGGGTTTAATTCTGATGATTGTTATTTTTTAGTAAATTACACGCAATATAAAATTAAAAAGATATGGTATCATTAACACAGAGAAAACTGTCTAAAAGAATCCACATTACAGGGATGTAAGTGACACTGTACAGCCTCCAACAATGAGCAAAACCTATATTTTACATGTGCAAACACTTATAACATTTATATTATAGTAAAATTATCGAATGTGTATTGAAATCTTTATTCATTTACCTTTAATTGCTTTAATTGTGCATTTCCTACATGATAGATAGATGGAAAATAAAAGTTAAAAAAAGACTGATAAAAAAAAGACTTTGATAGTGTGCAAGTTGATAAATTACATATTTATTCTAGCATTGAATGTTTATGATTTTTCCATTTTACAGAGGATACTGATGACTTAGGAGAAGAAGCAGTATCAGCACAAGCCATGGTTTCCTCCATCATAAATCCAGGTATAAAACAAATATACAGTAATATTATATTATCTTAAAATTGTTAAAAATTATTCAGAAGTACATGTATCTTTAGACAGATAATAGAATGCAACATCGTGTTGAAAATTCAAAGAACAAATGACTTGAATTCTGTTTAGATAATATTTTTCTGAATTTTCCTGAAAACAGTCTTCTGTATATTGCTCAATCCTCTTAGCTTTCATGTTTTGGCAATGCAGGTTAAACAGTTTGCCTCTCCTTGAGGGAAAAAATCCCATTTTAATTAGATATATAACTAAGCGGTCATTTTAGGGTGTAATTATTTATGTAGTACATTGAATGTATTTAGAATTGGTGTTTTTTTTTTAAATTTTTTCATCTGAGTTAAAAACATGAAACAATTGAAAAATTTAGGGAAACAGTATATACAGTTCATGTGACTTCCAGTTCTGTTCTGTCTATTTTTCAGTAGCAGTAAATAATCTATGTATCACAGTTGAAGGAGTTATTAAGTTATCTCCCTTAGACTAGAAATCTGTTAAATTAATGAGTAACCAAACAAGATGAAATTAAACTAAGGTCTTCACTAGCTGTGGTATTTGTCAATGATACAGGTTTACCTTAACCAGATTGATGTAGTGGTATTGAGGTGGAACTATTAATTTTGTTAGATTTTATCACTGGATGGTCATGTATAAAAAATACCTTCAATGACTGGTTCCCCTATCAATTCTGATTGAAGTATCAGTTGTCATCGCAAAATAAGAATTACCATGACACAAATTCTTTGTCTGTGCAGTGAATCATTAACACTCTGCTGTGTGATAATATCAACATATTATAGACTTTAAAGAAATCTAAAAAATACTGTCACTAATTGCCTGACAAACTAATCCCAAAATAGAGAAACAATTAATTCTCACTACAATTACAGAAAATCCAACAACTGATCACATCAATATATTTTTTAGAAGACTTTGCAGAAATAAATGTACAATCAGGGAAAATAATTCTGATGGCCTGCATAACAATTTCAATGTACAAACCAGCCAAACTGTTATTTTTTTGTTATCTCTAATCTTAACTTAAGTAGTTTATTTTAATGATTTAATGAAACGAGGAAAGATTATTTTCCCATTTTAGAAGTTGGCAGTGAGGGATTGAAGCCTGAAGTTGGAACAACAAGTGAAGGTCAGACCATTCTACAAATTCCAGAAGATCTCTTGCCCATATTTATGCCAAAGAAAGACCCTATCAAATTGGGTAAGTTAATGGACTGTTTTTATATCTATTTGTGACATCATTTAACGACCCATAAGAACATTGATGACTATTCATTGGTGCATCGCAAACAGACCTATGTGTGACATATTCAAAGTTAGTTCCAGTTGAATGTAGAAAATGGTATGTGCTTGCTTACATATTGCACAAAAAGTCTGGAATATATACATTGTAAGTTAACATTTAAGACAGAATAATCACTTTAGATGTATGTTTCATTATAATACGTTATTCTGATTGACTACACTGCAATCTCGCGTTATTCCTTAATCAACATTATTAACATCATTCATGATGACACGAGGTCCCACAATAAAGTGCACAGGTAAATTTTTAAAAAACTTGATAAAATCGTGTTTTCATGATCCTAGCTTCAACGCTTTTACACCCCAATGAAGTTGCAAAAAGAAGCATTTGATTCTTAAATAACACACCTACTGTAATTTCAGAAATTATTGCATTGATTTAATTAATGCAAACAATGCAACAATATCAGTTTCGCAATAATAAAAGCGAGCATACTTAAGTTCAGTACTGATTATCCATCTCAAAATATTTGCAATCGCATTAATTAGATCATGCATTTTAACCAGTAATGACTGAATTGCAAAGATAAATGCATGCATTAGTTTCTGAATTTATAGTACATGTATAGGATATGATAAAACATATTTGACACAATATCTTCATATTTTTAGCCTTTATATTCATTGGTTATCTTATCCTAGCTGCACATGACTATTTTTTCCAATGATATTTTTTTTTAAATATATATGCAATTTATTTTTTTAAAGAAATGCATTTTAAAATCATGAAAAAGACAGTCTAAACAAATATGATTTCATGCAGTTATAGAATAAATAATATGTCCTTTTTAGTAGGAAGCCTACACATGAATAATAAGCCTCAAATATTGACAGATCTATATAGCACATATAATCTAATCATTGTGTTACAAATAAAGGCACTTCTTATATCTATCATATGTAAAACAAAAAAATTATATGTAAAAACAATGACCTACTAATCACCATGTTCTTGATTTTGGTTAAAAAATTTGCAAACATGTGTTTTCTTTTTAATATATATAAATTGCAAATACAATTTACTGAACATTATTTGAAAAATTAAATTACAAGATCTTTTTTTTTTAATTTGAATGAAAGGTAAACCTTGACCTACATTTCTTTTCTCATCTTTTAGACTGACAACAAAACTTGGTTATGTAAAGGTCTAAAAAGTAAAGGTTTCTATTTAAGATTGACATGTTACACTTTTTTGCCTTACGATATGGAATATGCATATGAATAAAAGTGCAGTGAATTTTTAGGCAGAAAAACGCTTTCTTTTTTTCAGTAGATATTTTTTGCCTTTAATATTGAATTTGTCTTTATTAAGTTTGCAGCTGTATATTGTAATAAATATTGTACTTTTTAAACAAATTAACTTACATTTATCATGTTTTATCCTAAAATTTGAGTTCCTTTTAGCCCCCCCCCCCCTCCCCGCTTTATTTTTTTTTATTATTGAATTCTATTTATAAGTTTAAGCCAAAATGTCATGGTGCAAATGAGATATACCACAAAGGGATAGACCTCAGGAGTGTAACTTATACTTATAGGTGTTCCCAGGTTTTACTTGTAATTACTAAAGTTGGCTTTTTTCTGAATGGAAAATTTGGACCCTATCAGTTATATAGAGATTCATCTGGTTGCACACATTTACATTTGATTAGAGACATAAATTTGTAGATTTTTATGGAAGTTTATCTGTCTGTCAGTCTTCAATCATGATAAGGAAAAGATAATTTGAAATAAAGCATTGCATTCTTGTTAAATACATGATGTATTGCGGACTATATATTGGACATGAACATGTATCAGTGTGTAAGGGAAAATCCTAATACAACAAGTGCATTCATTTGCCTTTTGATACAGGATAGGTTTTTATATGAAATTTGAATTTATTAGTGTGTAAAAAAAACCAACGCACAAGTGCATTCATTAGTCTTTTGATACAGGATAGTATATGAAATTTGAATTTCTTATACTTATACTTATTTGATTGTTCAGAAAAAGTAATAGGTGCAGAGGCAATTTAAGGGGGCAGGGGCCAGTGTCCCCTCCATTTTTGGGGGGTAAAAATTTGGTTAATTATTTTGGAAATGACAGAAGCATGACTGGAGCGAACCCCCACTTTTGATAATGCCTGGATACCCCACTAAACTTAAACTGTACTTTTAAAGGTGGACTGAAAAATCACAGATCTATAGAAAAGTGATATTATATTGGTTTGGAAATCGTAAACAAGATGATTATGTGATGCATCTGCTCACTGTTGCGTGGTTCAAATCCTTAGCATATCATCATACATCAAAGCACAGATGCATTGTTTTAATTCTCATAGCATACTGAAGTTGAATATAAATGTAGTTGATTGTTTTAGGATATACCTTTATGCTTTATGTGGTGTCTTATATTATTAGTTCCAATACTGTTATATATATAGTTATTTTCTAAAGCACTAAATTTTTGTGTCTACTAGTAAAGTCTATGAAATCAAATTATCCGATGACTTATACATACCATTTACACTGTAAATCTATTAATTATCATGTGCATTGTCAAAAATTGACTGAAATGCACAAATTTATTAAGTTTTATCAGAAATATAATCCATAGAGATATTTATGTTTAGAATGAAATGAGAGGTTTTAATTATGCAGTTTGATCCAAGTCACATTTCTCACACTTATAAAAAAAACCTTGGCATTAGATATTTGAATTTATAGTAAATGAATCCACCTGTATATTGGGGAAATGGTTTGTGCTAAATGTGCAGAAATTTATAGAAAGGAAGCACCCTTATCATCAATATAGATTATCTACAATATGGGGAATTTTAATAAGAACCATAGATTTATATTTTTATGGTAGTTATCTTTTTTGTCAGTCTTCAGTCAAGATAAGCACTTTAAGATATCTTGGATATTAAACATAAGAGTAAAACATGACTGGAAATTATACAGATCTATATCTTTATATCTACAGAACTGTTTAGTAGACATTTACAATAAAGATCACTCTCAGCATCTGCCATTTGAAGTCATTGAAACCTGCATGTAGATTTGTCACTTATAACTGTCTTATTGGATTTTGATACTCTCATCCAGAAATTTTCATAAGTGGGGCCCACTCCAGTCATGCTTCAGTGATTCCATATATAATCAAACAATTTTTTCCCTTAAAATGGGGGGGGGGGCTCATCCTACATCCTAAATCCACCTCTGTATTCAACATGAAAACTGATATACCCTGTTTATGATAATAATAAGTATTGAGTGAAAGAGAAACAATAAATGATTAGCAAAGCAAGAGCTGCAAATAAGTCAACATGGCTGAAATTGTCAGTAGTCATTAAATGTAAATGATAATTTTTACGTATTTTGTGTTTTTTTGCCTATTGTCTTGAAGAAAAAAAGTCCAGGAATGCAGATTGGTCAGGCAAAACATTTCTATTAAGTATGGCAAAAAAAATGAAAACCTTCTTAAATGTTAGGTAACAATCTTGAAATTTATATGTTTTCCTTCATATATCACTTTTTAATTGTGTTTTAACTTTTAATTATATGTCCTGAAGTAGTTGGTTTTTTTGGTACCTGAGTATGCTCAGGATTTTTAGCAGTGTTAATTAAGACTTTTTGTGTGCATAAAATGCAACCCCTTATGTAACACACTTATTCAACATATGATATAATGCCTTTTCAAGTTTATAGCACAAAGTCATATGTTTTTGCAATATAAATATCTCAAAAGAAAGCGCTTTCTTGTGACAGAAATAGGCTTCCATACTTCTTTACATTTGTACCATTCATAAATTAATTGATATGTACCATGCATATTGAGTTTACGTTTTATGAATGGAATCTTTGGTAGTGTTACAAAGAATGGAATTTGAGCCTATCACTGTCATGAGTCTCTCACATGCACTTCCATTCATAACACAACCTAATCATTCCTCCTCATATTGAAACACTTGATTCCAGAATATACGGAGACTTGTGTTACTGACAGAATTCCTCAGACATAACTTGTAATTACTAACTCCTGCTTAGTGCCATTTTCTGCTAGGTATTAACATTACAGAAACCTATTAATCTTCATGTAGCTTAGTGGGAGTAGCTGAGATGTCAAAATGAAATATTTTTTTGGAATATGAATTAGTGTTTTATTTGTCCTGAGTAAGGACAGTTTTATTCACCCACAAAATTATCAATTTAGTGGCTGGTGCCTATCTGCAGGGGGCAGTGATTGATATGTTTGATGTGGTGATTTGACACTTGTTCTAGTAAGTCATGTTTCGGTACTGACCACTTGCCATACTTTGTGGTATTAATCCCTACCATCTGAACTGTATACTATTGGTATGATACTAATTAATGATTTCCTGGTCAGTGTATATGACTCTGAGTTCCTGGCAATAAATGTTAGCATCAAATATTTTAATAGTTTGAAGATGTTCTCATGTTAAAATAAAACATTAGACATAAGGCTACATTTCAAATAGGCACTTGTATTACTGTATTATTAGCTAGGACAAGATCAGATTTCAGAAATTGATACATAGATAAATTTGTTTCAGTTTTCAGCAGTTATACAAACAATTTACTAATTACTTCTACCTTAAAATCATGAATATCAAATTGTACCTAAGTCTATATTAGAAGATGTCTTGAGGCTTAAGATCTTGTATTTCACTGTGAAGACATCCAGCAACTGTCAAGACTAAATTAGCAGTTAAAGTGAAGTCCCATATAAAGTTAGGTCCTTTATTAATATTGCATGGAATTTTTGTTGTAAGTGAAAATTGCACTTTATCTTTTTTATTCCAAGCCAAATATATATTCTGTTTAACTGGTCCAGAGAGAACTTATATATACATTGACCTATAATGGTTAACTTTTATAAATTGTTCTTTGGATGGAGAGTTGTCTCATTGTCACTCATACCACATCTTCCTATATCTATGTATACAATTGTTTCAGTTGACCTTGCTTGACTAACCTAACAAGCTGAGTACATCTGAACATACTTGACAACTGAAATGATATGGAAACCACAGCAGATATAATTTCATCTGAAACATAAAATTTTCTGAATTACCGGTAACTGTGTAAAATAATTCAACCAAGCATGCCCTTTTCATTGATATTTTGGTGTATAAAACTATATCCAATAATTTTGACAAATAGAATGACAAGAGTGGTAAATTTTATGGATAGGCTTGGATAATCTTATATGTCCTTTTTTCTCAGCCTTTAATTTCAGTAAAGAAAAACTTGGTGACTAAGGTTGTAGTAGTCTTTACAGATAATGAAATAGGTCTTAATTATCAAATGCAGCATATAATTTGTTGCACGAATCCATTCTATGAAACTCTTTGAAGATTTCAGTTCACTGTGAAATTTTATAGTTTAGATAAAAAGCATACCTATTATTTGGCTCATAAAGAACTGAGAGTTTGCCTATGAAGAGCACACTTTTATAATGTTTTCAAGTGCCAATTTTTCCTCATTTGAAGTCTGATTTACAAAGATTATAGACCTTTCTATTTTTTGCACATTTCCTCACCAGGAGGTGTGTTAAAGTAAGATTGAAGCAAGTAGTTGTCAATTATCTCACATGTTTTTCATTTTCCTTTGTGCATGATATTATGACACGAGACAAGAAAATTTGTATTTAAAAATCAAGATTTTTTGGAGAAACCAGAAATAATCTTCTATAAATTCCTACTAAACCAGGGAAATGAGGTAAAAATGTATTTACAACCACCTTTTGATTGATTGATTGATATTATTCACACATGTCTCCTGCTTTCATTACAACTTTGGATATTTGTCTCATCTGCAACTTTTCGTTTCTGTATGAAGGACATAGAAATTTCATTCCATCAGTGGCGGATCCAGAAATTTTTGAACAGGGGGCACTAGACTGCCTATGAAAGGGCTTGCTCATGTCATGACTTCCTATATAATCAACCAAATTTTTTTCTCAAAAAAGGGAGCCGGCACCCTGGTCCCCTCTAAATCAGTCTCTGTCCAACTGCAATAGGGTGCAATCTATTCGTTTTAAGCCTAAAATCCAGAAGTTTCGTTTTAAGCCTAAAATCCAGAAGTTAGATGGTTACTTCATGTTTGTCAAGTTTCCTGGTCACCTACTGTGAAAGTACTTTAATTCGTGGGTATCAATTTTCGTGGTTTGAGCAATATTTACATGTTCGTGGGTTTTTAAATTCGTGGATTTTAGTTTTCTAAAAAAAATAAAATTGAAAAATTGAAGCCTTCAGAAACGAGGGTTACAAATAGTCTAGATTGAAGGAAAGTGCAAAGTAAACATTGACCCGTGTAAATCGTAGTGATAACACTAATTAACCCATGATAAAGTGATCAACAGATTAAAGACCATCAAAGGTGTTAATTAGGCCATTAACATGTCACCTAAAGAAAACAGTAACATAAACAAATGCTATGAATTGCCAAATAATTCTTATCAAAATAAAGACCAGCATAATTTTTTTATTTCTTATATGTACGAGAACTATGAGGATATAAAATGAACACTTTATCATACTAGCATATCAATACCGGAAATCTGACTTTCATTGATCAAAAACAAAAGTTGTACATTTTAGGTTATTAAAGATTAAATGGGTATAATCCTACATGCGGTTGTAGTTCTGTGCCTGCTATTAAAGTGTTCTCATAGTTGGTGCTATTCAATATCTTCTCTTAGACTAGATCATACATGTTATATCAGTAGTCAAACCTACCGATTGGGATCTTTCCAGGTCTTGATTTAGACAATGGTTATTTTATTTCGTTGGACACTTAAATTCGTGGATAAAGTCATCCACGAAAACCACGTAAATTGGTACCCCACGATTAAAAGTACTTTCACAGTATATAATCCTTTGAAAATATTTAAAAGAAAATAAATCTAAACTTATTCTGAGCATGAAATGATTGGAAAAAGATAAAAGGGAATGTTTTGCATGTCACAACTAATTTGAGGAAAATAAATTTAACCTAGACATATTCATCAAGGTTTTCTTTTTGGGCAATTTGGGCTCCTTGAGGGCAGTCTTTGAATGGCACTGGTCAAATTTTTGTGAATATGATATTCATCAGGTCAAAGAATATAAATAATCTGTTAGTTTTCAATGATATATAAAAAATCTCCGCCCATAACACTATAAATGAAATGTGCAAGGTTAACAATATTATATTTGGTTGACAGAGGGTTGACATTGCTTTCCAAATGAATCTGGTTTTCTATGAGAAATGGTTTCATTCATATATATATATACATGACATGAGGGTTATAATCATAAAGGCATCTGCAAAATAAACTGATTAGACAGTTATGTAATTCAGCCAAAAACATTATTTATAAATGAGTGCTGTGACATTATAGTTATCAGTGAATGAGTGTTGACATGAATGTTAATTATAGAAAAATGTAAACTAGTTTGCCATGGTCAAAAGAGCAAGAGAAATATTTTAAGGATTGTTTTATTCAAGGACCAACAGCTGCTATTTTTATTACGATCACAGTGTCAGACAACTTCTTTCTGTTTTCCGATCATCTGTGATACATGTACTTTCTGTTTTCAGATACATTGAATTACATGTGGGAATATGTATACTATAGCAGGGAAAAGTGTGCATTGTGGTTTAACTTTAGAAATAACTAATTAGTAACCAAAAAGATATTTTATTTTAAAATGTCATTTACAAAGACATATGCATGTCTTTTTAAGTTCAAATGTTTAAATTTTTTGTCGAGCCTGCATCATTTGTCGCAGAAAGCTCAACATAGGGATACTGATCCGGCGGCCACGGCGTTAGCTAACTTCTTAAAAACTTTATATTTTAAAAGATGGAAGACCTGGATGCTTCATACTTTGTAATAAGATGTCTCATGTTAATAATTTTCCGTCAGTCACATATGTATTTTTATGGTTCAGTGACTACTTGGAAAAAAAGTTAAGATTTTTTGTAATGTTAAATTCTCTCTTATGATAAGTAATAGGATAACTATATTTGGTATCTGTGTACGTCACAAGGTCCTCATGTCTGTCAGACAGTTTTCACTTGACCTTGACTTCATTTCATGGATCAGTGAACAAGGTTAAGTTTTGGTGGTCAATATAAAAAAGAAGATGTGGTATGATTGCCAATGAGACAACTATCCACAAAAGACCAAAATGACACAGACAACTTTAGGTCACCGTACGGCCTTCACAAATGAGCAAAGCCCATACCGCATAGTCAGCTATAAAAGGCCCCGATAAGACAATATGAAACAATTCAAACGAGAAAACAAGTCCATATCTCAGATACTATAAGCAATAAGTCTAGTATATTCATTGCATTGAAGGACTGTAAAGTGTACATGTCCAACTGGCAGGTGTCATCTGACCTTGACCTCATTTTCATGGTTCATTGGTTATAGTTAAGTTTTTGTGTTTTGGTCTGTATTTCTTATACTGTATGCAATATGTCTACTATATTTGGTGTAAGGAATGATTGTTAAGTGTACATGTCTAGCTGGCAGGTGTCATCTGACCTTGACCTCATTTTCATGGTTCAGTGGTCACAGTTTTTGAGTTTTGGTTTTTTTTTTCTAATACTTTATGCAATAGGTCATTTACCGTCAACTATATTTGGTGTATAAAAATATTTTATAATCTTTATGTCAGTTGCGCAGGTTTTATTTGACCTTGACCTCATTTTCATTGTTCATTGCTCAATGTTAAGTCTTTGTGTTTTGGTCATTTTTTTCTTAAACTACATGTATAAGCAATAGATCAACTATATTTGTTGTATAGAAGAATTGTTAGCTGTACATGTCTGCCTGGCATGGTTCATCTGACCTTGACCTCATATTCATGGTTCATTGATCAATGTTTAGTTTTTTTGGTTAATGTTAAGTTAATGTGACAGTTGTAATAAAGCTTTATATTTAGGACTATCAACATAATATCAATGATTAGTAAAGAAGGCGAGACATTTCAGTGTGTGCACTCTTGGTTTTTTTTATTCATTAAAAAATTACACTCTTTAGTCAAAGTATCATGTTATTACTTCTTTATCATTATGACCTCATAATACTATAGTTGCTGAATCTCTTTTCCATAATTTTGGCAATAAATTTCAAATTGTGGATTAATTACTGTAAAAACAGAAATTTTTGTGGAGGATTTAATTTCGTTTATTTCTTGGAAAAATATATCCACTGAATTTAAAGCATGAAATTAAATCCAAATGAAATCTTATATAGAGACAATACCACAAAATTTTAACCCCACGAAAATACATGTTTCTACAATATTACTCCAAGAATTTTCTGGGTGCAGGGGAACCATCAGAAAATTTAATTTTATAAATTATTCATCAAGTGAACAGTTCATACAATTCATTGAATCATAAAAAGACATTTCCAATCTGTAACTAAACACCTATATTAAACATTTAAAGACATCACACTTAGGGCAACCATCTAATTACAACTGCCATTCTATCAACACATTTACATCAAATTTTATTACATTTTTTTTTTTTATTTTTTTATCAAGATTCATCCTTTTCTTTGTTCTTACTCCACTGACAAGGGGGATAAGAAGTGCTTTGTAAAATGCTTCATCTATATAATGTTTCTGAAGGATAGTCAAATGCTTCATCTATATAATGTTTCTGAAGGATAGTCAATATTATTTTCAGATGTTGGGATTTTATTTTTTATTTTTTTTGGTGAATTTTTTTTGGCATTTTATATTTAATTAGATTTTTTTCATTTATAAAAAATGATTTATGATACACTTACTTAGAAAAGGACTTTTGTATTTTCACATTTTTGCTGATTGTTTTTCTTTTTTCTCTTGGTCTTGCTTACACTTTTGAATTCAAGATAGATAATTATCTTTTTTGTCTTTTTGCAAAACATTAGGAAACAAGTCAGTTCTGAGCAGGAGGAAAATTTCCTATTTTTGTCTAACACTTTATAATGCAACCTTTCATTTTCTCTTTAATATTTTGCTACTACATGTATCAATAATGAGGGATGCTGGATATTTTTATTTTTTTTAAGTATTATTAAACATTCCAGACGAATGACACAGTAAATGACATCCTCTAAACAAGTTCTATCTATAACACTAATAGTTACAATATTTTGACTCATACCAACAATTTACCTATTAAAATTTGACAATTATTAATATTCTCTTTTGAAGAGCACTTGATACTGCCAGTAATTGAATTCTAAACAATGGAAAATAACTTGTAATTTTTATTCATGTAAGTAATTTCAGAGAGGAAATCATATGGTCATTATATCATAATCGGCCTTGAGAATGGAATGTTAGTTGTGCCGACTGGTGCAACCGTGAATGAAACGAGATTTGATTCCATGGGAAAGTGTGGGTGGTACTGTATCTAGGTTATCGCAAGTCAGCAAATATATGTATAGTCTGTTTCTTATTTCTAGTTTACTTTGTAGGCAATAACTTCCTTGTGAGGATTCATACCCATTTTGATTCTTATTTAGTTTCACTTTACTTTTATGAGGTGAAACATTATGGACTTTCATATAAGTCAATATAGATGTAACAGATTTATCAAAGTTTGATCTATTTATAGATCTAAGAAGATTTGGTATGAGTGCCAATGAGACAACTCTCCATCCTAAGTCCAAATTTGTAAAAGTGAACCAATATAGTTCAAAGTACGTCCTTCAACATGGTTCCTTGGTTCACACCAAAAACAGCAAGCTTTTAAGGGCCTCAAAAAATGACTATGATAACCATTCAAACAGGAAAACCAACATTCTAATCTATATAAAAAACGAGAAAACTCCTATGAACCACATCAACAAATGACAACCACTGAACATCAGGTTCCTGACTTAGGACTGAAAGGTTTAAACGTTTTAATCAGCGCCAACCTTCACCCTAACCTACATAAATAGTATAACTGTGGAACCAATGGTGACTGATCTCAGTGTCATGCGGTCAGATAATCTTTCACTTTGACTTTAATAAAAATCTTTTTGTCAGGAGCATTGATACTGCTCTGTTTTTATACAATTAAACATTCTGGTAAAAATTTACATCCATTGGGTTATTCATACTTATGGTACTAAGAAGTTCATTCAGTTATAGTTTACTGTATGATAAGTTATTTTTGTGATAGTCCCTGACAACAACTGGTCTAAAAACAGCTTTTTGTCCAGGAAACAGACTATAACATGTAAAGGTCACATAAGTTCCTTAAAAAATGTTGATATAAGACATGTGTTTTATTACATTCCAACTGTGAGGTGTTCAAATCATCAAAAGTTAATGCTAATTTAATTTCTACTAATTATTGGGTAAAAATTAACTTCAAATTAACTCTCTTGGATTTCTTTGAGATATAACAAAAATGAGAAATAATGTTTTTTTTCTAAAATAAATGGATTTACTTTTCATCACAGCTCAAAATGTCTCTTTGTTGCATCAACATAATTAATGTTAACATGGTGCCTGCTAAAAATGCTTTATCAGCAGTCTTGTATCCCATGATGTTTTATGAATGAATGTGTATGAATATTTTCCATGTGATTATGTAATAAAGTGATACAAGTGGGTGTGTAGGGAGAAAAGTTTTGTTGTACTAAGATTGATATGGGTATAAGCTGTTGTGTGTAGAAGAATATTAAACAGTGAAAAATCAATTGTGCATATTATATCATGTGTAAATTTGCATATTAAAAAGACTCAAGGTGAAAGGTGTGAGGATGTTGTAACTTATAGGTGTTTTAAATTGAATTTTGATCATTTTGATGCATGTATTCATGTGACAAGCACAGTATTCATCTCCAACTGTCTCCAAGGACTTGGTACACACAGTTTAAAGAAACCCACTCCCCTTAGTCCTGGATAAAAAAACTTTTATCTCAAGATTGAAACTATAAAAAAAGGTATTACAGAAAGAAAGTGATGACAAAATACTTATCATTTTTAATACTAGACTATGGCAAATTTAAAAGTTATTCAGAAAAATGGGTCCATTTTTTTTTTTTGGCTTATGCAAAATATGAGTTTAAACTATGTAGAAAAAAACCTGTCCTCTATCTGCCAATGGAAATCATCTCATGTGAGGGGGAAATTAAGAGGTAAAAGGGAGGATATTTTTTTTTGCTACCTTATCAAGTTTTAATGAGTTAACAGTTTACTGGATTGTTTTTATCCGTAAAGTTACTTATGAGTTTTTACTTCCTCAATCTTTGATCTCTGATAGATAGTTGTATCCTGGGCACTCAATTACCACATCTCCTTATTTATATGGTACACATTTTACTTCAAAATATATAAAAAGTCATAAACAATAAAATGTAAACATTTGATCACTTGTTGACTGAATTTTTATCTCTTTCTTTTTATTTTAGGACTGAAGGCTTCAGAAAGAGAGTTGGAGAAGTTGAAATGTCCCAAATGTGATTTCCAGGCCTTTTATCTACAACAATACCAGTCCCATATAGCTATCCATTCTGACGATGTACAAAAATGTAAATGTTGTCATTTTGTCAGCTTCGATAGAGACTCATTACTACAGCATTTTAAGGTGCGTTCTTTTGATATATTTTCTTCTTGAAAGAAACTCATCACTAATGGAAAAGAAGAACTGTAAATTCAGAAACTATTGCTTGCATTTGTTATTGGGATTTTGTCATTTTAGTCTAAAGTGCTTTTAATTTTTGCGATAATGAGAAAAATCCTGTTTAAATCATATAAAAAGCAAGTTTAAATTATTGCAATTATAACTCTATTGTATTTTTCTCAATAATTTCTGAATTCACAGTAATTTAATATATTAGACACTTATCAATTAATAACACTTTGATTGCTGTTCTTCATCTCAAAGACGACTAGGCCCTCTGTATGCACACAAAAGCTATCATTTCACTGCTTCATCTCAAGACGACTAGGCCCTCTGTATGCACCAAAAGCTAACATTTCACTGCTTCATCTCAAGACGACTAGGCCCTCTGTATGCACACAAAAGCTATCATTTCACTGCTTCATCTCAAGACAACTAGGCCCTCTGTATGCACCAAAAGCTATCATTTCACTGCTTCATCTCAAGACGACTAGGCCTTCTGTATGCACCAAAAGCTATCATTTCACTGCTTCATCTCAAAGATGACTAGGCCCTCTGTATGCACACAAAAGCTATCATTTCACTGCTTCATCTCAAGACGACTAGGCCCTCTGTATGCACCAAAAGCTAACATTTAACTGCAAGTTCAAGATCCCTAGCGCAGACTAGAGTGGAATTTTTTAGGTCAATGTTGGTAAAGCTATATCAGTGTAAGTAAGAAGATAGAATTGGATGGAATTGCAGAAATAACAGACAAAAAACATCCATATCTTAAGTATTTTTCTAAATTAAGGAAAGCCTGAAAAGTGACAGTTTTAGGAGAGAAACACTGTTGATGAAAATAATAAGCTTAATAAAAAGAAAAAAAAGACTCTAAAAAATCATCATTTTGTTTGAAAAAAATGTTTATAATTGTATAAATAAACCAATTTTTCAAGATGTTTTGGCCATTGGCCTTCTTCAGTTCTTTATTTTTCCTCTCAACTACATGGCTGACATTTCTTTTTCAATTTCTTTTTTTTTTGAAAAAGAAATGTCAGCCATGTACCGTAGTTGAGAGGAAAAATAAAGAATTGAAGAAGGCCAATGGCTGAAACGTCTTGAAAAATTGGTTTATTTATACAATTATAGAAAGTATGTTCCCTATTGGAATTTTGAAAACAAGGAAAAATGTTTATTACAAAATAAAACATTTCAATGACAAAGAACGAATATTTAACAACATTCAAATTTTGGGTAAATGGCCACACTATGTTACCCATGTGTGAAAGAGATGCTTAAGATACCAAAGGGACATTCAAGCTCCTAAGTTGAAATAAACTAACAACACCATGGCTAAAAAGAAAAAGTCAAACAAACAGACAAACAACAATACTCAAAACACAAAATAGAAGCTAAAGACTGAACAACATGAACCTGTCCAAAACGGGGGTCATCTTAGGTGACCAACAGTTGTCCAATTTTTTTCCCCTGCCTGTAGATATATACCTGAATTATGGTTCATTGGTTCATATAGAAGTAAGTCAAAGATTGAATTTGTGTTTTGTTCTGGATGACATACTTTGTAATTATGGTCCACTGAATCTGTCAGCAGGAAGGTGCACACTTGTCAAATGAACACATTTAGTCTGGAAAAGGAATTGACCTCATTTTATTGCAAAACCATTGTATGATGCATAGAATTAAATTCACCTAACAATTTGTGAATGATTTTTTATCAGTCAGTATATTTGTTGTGTAACAAATTTAATTGTTTTTTCTAAACATGTATAAGTTTCATTATGCTTTTTTATCCCTTTATACTTTACTTCTAAGTTCTAACGAACCAATGGAATTTAGAACAAGAAGTGATTTTATGCTATATCTGTTACTGTCATTCTTATAAGAAAAAAGAAATGGTGTCAACGGTATCAGATTTTTACATCAGTAAGAGAGAATATTTATAGTGCAGGCATTTCCTGTGGTGTTATTAATACAGCCTGAATCCATTCATAAAACAGATACTTTTTGCAGTTTATTTACAGAAAAAAACATGGTTTAATCTTTCACTTTCATGGTTTGGTGCCATTGGCTGATAATCCTAGCAGATTTAAACACTTGTTACAAGGTGGCCTTGATAGAGCTCTTAATTCTTAGTTATGTCTGGGAATCCACTGCACTTAAACATAGATTAACACTAAAACACATTTTCTCAACATGTTAAAGTGCTAAAAAATATTTTAGCCAATTTGTGTGAAAATGAAGTTTTGATGAGCATCATTTGTTTTTTATATGTCCTTTGAGGTTAGCTGTCTATTGCACTTGTCATTTGAACTCAGATAAAAATATTCATATTTTCTTTGTTCAAGAATTATTATTTTCTAATACTTTTAATGGGTACCATTTTCAAAAAAAAAATCATACTTTCTTGAAAGGATTATTATTTTCAAACATTTTTAGTGTGTAATTTTCAACTTGATATATTTGCAGAATATTCTCAATTTGAAACTGACATCTCTTCTATACCTTCCAACTGTTCCGGTACATGCACACGATTTAATATCACAATTTTGTTAATTCAAAGTAATCATACATTATAATTTTCATAAATTTACATAAAAAACATATTAATCTATTATAGATCAACTTCAAGTATTTTAAGTATTTTTGTCTTAGCTGTGACGAAAGTCACATAGACAAGAATAACTTCTCTGCATACTGCCTTCTGTTCTTATACCATCAACATTAGGGTTCGGTTTGTGGTTAAAGTTATTTTAGACAATAATACATTGTTAAACTTTCATTAAGTTTTGGAAACGTTTCTTGATCAGGACTTAGGAGCCTGTTAGCATCTAGAGAAAAAACTTGAAACCATCTTTTTTCGCCATTTTGATCATGTTTTAACTGAAATTTCATTTTGTAGCAAGTCCTTATTGTGTCAAGTCCAATTGTTTTATTTGCTTTGGGTCAAAGATGCGTATTATCTCACTTAAGGACCACCTGCTTGACCACTGACGAGAAGAGTCTTTACAATCATGTTTTAGAAAAATAAACATTTCTAATTCTGTAGTTTGTTTAGAGCATTTAAATTAGTTTTATTTATCGTTTAACACTTATTGTTGGTTTTATCTCCAATTTTATTTTACTGCAGTGGTTTGTATTGAATTTCGAAAGTTTTTTCCCCGGTTAATCTGTTAGGGATTTAAAAAGTAAGTTTTCATGTGAGAAAATTGTAAAAATAGTCAAATAAGAAATCAGGATTCTTCAATTCCATAAATACTAGTGAGTAGTCATGAAGATAAGACCTAATGAATTAATTCTAAATACAAATTAAATGAGTTACACAATGTTGCTTGCAAATAGTACAATTCATACCTTTGTATTATTTAGTAGTTTCAGAGGAGATGTGGGTGAGAAAAACCAGTATCTTAATTTAATAGTATAGATAAACTTTATGTTACCAATGTAAGATTTGAATTTACCACTTTGTGTTAAGTTAATGATTGTTTGTTTCAGGACACCCATCCACGATGTATATGTACAATCTGTGATTTCATGGCCGAGCACGCCTATGTGATAAAGAGACACATGATGAGACATACAGGAGATGGTTGTACATGTGAAATGTGTGGTAAAACATACAAGGTGAGGCAAGAAAAATTTAAGGGCTTATTATAATCCCCCCCTTCTTTCTACACATATAATTTCCTGCTTTTAATACTTCAAATTACCAATAGAAGGTAGCTTCTTGTTCCATAAAGCGACCAGTTTTCAGTACAGCCTTGTGTGTTAAAAAAGAACTTTGTAAAAAGTTTGTGATTGTGATCAGATGGCCTGAAAACTTTATATTTGCAAAAACTGTGAATATATTTACACCTGTCAGTAAATTTCTTTGATGTAGAGCTTATATGAAACAGATGATTATCTCTTGGGTTAACCAGAGATATCTATATATGTACATGGAAGATGTCCAGAAATAATACAATTAACCTCAAAGATCTGTAAATTCTCCTCTTATATAAATCAAGTGACTTCCGATACTACAAAGGAAATTTAAAAAATGATAAAAGACAGTTGTCTAATGAATGAGCTTTGCATGATTTTTTTTACTTCAGAACACTTGTCAAAAGCCTGGTGACTAATCTTTGTCAATTGACACACGATGAAGTTGACCTTGTACATACATGTACTTGTACATGAAGATTATCACAACTTGATCCTCATTCATTTGTACTCTCTTTGGATCATAGACATATTTTTTTTGAGGGAATCTGAATACTATAGGTTGGCCTATTTTGCTGTGACATTCCAAATTGGCCTTTATGACTGATTTGTGAAATAAGAAAGTTCAGACTTTTAGACTTTCAATCCGGCAGTTTATGCCTTTGATTTAATTCTGACTATTCTGAATGGGTATTCGACAAAAGGTTTGATATTGTGACCAATCTTTCGACTAAGGGTACCTAAGGATCATGAATCCACAAAGAGTTTAGAGAATAAGATACGTACTAAAATCCTGTAGATATATTTAGCCTTTTTTGTATGTGATAACACTTAATTTAGAAATATATCAAATCTCCTTTTATTTATATCTAAGGTATATTATAAAGAAAATCAATGTCAATGATATATACCCGCTAAAGTTTGAGGTAAAATAAAATCCATTATTTTGTCCCTGGAATTAAAAAAACAACAGTAAAGTTTAAATAGAAGATGTGGTATTACATGTATTGCCAATGAGACAACCCTTCACAAGCCTTTCAAAAATTTGCAAGTTTTAAACGAATTGTTGCTTTAATCTGTATATATTTTTTGCAGAAAGGCCACTGATGTCACTTTGGCACCTTAAACATATTGAAATTTACAATTTAGCTTAAAATAGCAATTTTTCTCTGAGCTTTAGGTCAGAATATATATGTGAGCAAGAGCTATACCTAAAGATATACTGTACACACATTGCCATCTGTGTATATAAAAGGGGCATAAAAAATTATCAATGCAATAAATGCTCAGATATTGAAGTCAAGAAATATAGATTCCTAAGTGTATTACGATATTTCTCCACTCGAGACAGTTAAATTTTATTATTTAAAGCGCAAGGCTTGCCGAGCATTTAAAATAATTAAATTTAACTGTCGAGAGTGGAGAAATATCGTAATACACAAGTTATAGTGTCGGAATCTGTTTCTCTGATGACTTTTATCATTCTTTTTCAAAGATTTCCAGAAACTTGTGTTCTTTATATGCGACATCATCAGGCAAGGTCGCCTTTTTTCATGACGTCACAATAGGAAAATTGAGAAGAAAACAAAACATTTTGACGTCATAATCACATTTCGACTAATCATTTGCCGAGAACAGATTTCTCACTAGTGAGGAGAAATATTTTTCTTACACCAGTCAGGAAATGTGAAAATAGCACAAAAATTAGAGAAATGATGTTTCACCTGTTGCAGGAATCTTATATCTGTTCTAAAAATATCAATGTCATTGTAAAAGTCATCATTAAAAATTGGGAGTTATCTCCCATTGTTCAGAATTGTAGTTGAATCACCTACAACCCTTGCTTTATTTATACAATGTAATATTTAAATTTACTTCCCACTGATAAATTAATTTACCCTCCAGTGCTTACAAGTACTTTGATTTAAAACTGTAACTTCATGGTGGGAAAGGGAACGGATACATTTAAATACTCAACAAAATAGAAATTTAAAGCTACTTTGATAAGAGAAAATGATGAAAAAGCAGGAAATTATTTTCCATTGGAAGTTAAGCTAGGAAATAGCAATCAGGATACCAGGAATTCAAGTACCTTTCAAAATGAGTAAATAAAGAGTACTTATGGTGTGTATTGGAGTCAATGGAGTAATGGGATGTGGGTGGCTGTGTATTTGTGTGCATCCTGTAGAGTCAAACTAAATTGGTACCATTCATATCAAACGATTTCTTCATTTGATATTTAACTTCTAATATTCCGAAACATAACCCTGACCCTTAAGTATAAGCTAAGTGTGATCATAAGATCTTTTTGCATATCTGCATATAGAAAGTAACATCCTTGATATAATTAATCAATAAAAAAAGTGTTATAAAATTACAAGGATCACTTAATATTTTTAAGTGATTTTGGTGAACATCCTTATTGTTATTATTTTAAAAAAAAATAAAATAAAAACGTGTACCACATAGAGAATGATCCTTGGTGAATAACCTGTCAACTTTGGTGCAATTATTGAATGAAAATAGTCTTTACTGTAATTCAGTGGTTGTCGTTTGTTTATGTGTTACATATTTGTTTTTCGTTCATTTTTTTTACATAAATAAGACCGTTAGTTTTCTTGTTTGAATTGTTTTACATTATCTTATTGGGGCCTTTTATAGCTCACTTTGCGGTATGGGCTTTGCTCATTGTTGAAGGCCGTATGGTGACCTATAGTTGTTAATGTCTGTATCATTTTGGTCTTTTGTGGATAGTTGTCTCATTGGCAATCATACCACATCTTCTTTTTTATATTTACTGCATTTAATAATTCTATAAAAAGTAGAATAACAAAAATACTAAATTCCAAGGAAAATTCAAAACGAAAGACCCTTATCAAATAGCAAAATCCAAAGCTGAAAAATATCAAAGTTAAAAAAAAAAATCTTTTAGTAATTAAAGTCAAATGAAAAAAAAATATGCATATGTTTTTTTATAACTAAATGGATAGTTTTTATTATACAACTTATGTACATGTTTTTTTCTGAGGAAAATTCTTTAATTTGTCCTCATTTAGAAGAAGTTTACTTATTTTTAATTGCTTGCTTCCAGGAAGCAATTTACCGACATATTTTCCGTATGCATAGTCTTAGGGTGACCCTTCTCGTAAAAATCAGGTGGTCGCAATACGCATGAATCTGTCATTAAAATAAACAATTATGTATGATTGTACATGTTAAACATGTGCTCAATACCCATGCTTTTTGTTAATTGTTTACTATAAGGTGACAATTGGTAAAATTCGGCTTCAAAACATGGCATTTAATGAGCAGCCATATTAATTAATTCATAACAGACAGGGAGAAAAAAAATTGACGATTATACGATATAAAAAAAATTTGTGTAAAAATGATAAAATCGTGCACAGAGGACTAAGTTTATGATATATACATGCATTGGTTCAAGAATTGGATAAACATTATTTTTCACTAGTCACTCGTTTCATATGACTTTAAATATCCACTAAATACCATCTATAATAGCCTGGGCTTGTTGAAAAATTGATGGTAGACTTGCACCTACCCCTTCACTCTGAAATGAAGAATCACTCACTATAAACAAAGCTTAAAACCGAAGACCTGCATGGTTTGAAAAATAGAATTTGGTTCTTTTAATGTTTCGAGTCCTCAACTTGTAATTATTAACTTTTAATGTGTCTTTTTTAAAGATAGAAAATGAAAAAAAAAAAATTATTTTTGATCGTTGTTCTTGAAATTATAATTTCTCCTTTTAGATGAGTGAAAACCAGAACTAGAAGTTACGATTGTAATGTCACAACTTAATTTGACTTTTCAATTCATGTAGGATAAAATCTATCAATTAATTGAAAATCTGTTACAAAGCTGTCATACCAATTGGATGTGTAGGACCCTTGATCACATAATTGGTAATTTTATGCCATGTGTTTTCTTTCATTATGATGTATCAATATTCAAAATTGAATGAGATGAAAGATTAATCTTTGTACTTTTATCTACATGTATATATTTCATTTTGAAAGGTGACTTTGGTATTAATTTACTTCTAATTTCACATTTTTATTGTCTACAATTTTTGTTGACCATCCACTTTTATATATTTATAACATTTTATAGTTATACACTGGGTTTTAGAAATTTTATTTTTGTTGACCATCCACTTTTATATATTATTAACATTTTATAGTTTTACACTGGGTTTTAGAAACTAAACTGCATAAATATAAATCAGAGTAATATATGATTTGGTAGTTTGAATAATAAAACCATATGTATATTGGTTTGTGCTTGCATGTTAAAAGATATTTTATATGTTCAAATTATGCCAATTAGATTTGCATTAAGATGACAAATTTTAGGATATACATTGCTTATCTTAGACAATAAAAGAAGTGGGTTGAATAAAGCCCCAAAACAGCCACATTTTCTTGTCAAAATTTCAAAAATAATTTTTGGCCAATAGAACAATGAATCTTAGCTAAAACAATTACTAAATAGGAAATAGGTCTCTTTGTTGAAAATCAACCAATTAGCTTACATTTTTCAGACTTCACAAATTTTGGTTTCCAAGAAATTTAATGAGAACCGGGTCAATTTTCATTGTTTATTTTGACCAGAAATAACAGCTCATGCATCTAGATAGCAAAAAAGGTCTTCAAATTTTCTGTTTTTAATACTGTAGATTCATTTATTTTCATGGGTATCAATTTTAGTGGATTGCTGAAAACTTGCATTTTAACTGGATATTTGATTTCCTGTTTTTTCCGATTTCTTCATAGAAAGCCTACTGAAAACATGTGTTAAGAATTGCACATGAGGTGTTCCCGCTACCGCTCTCCATGTACACGACGTCACCGTTGTTGTGACGTTAGCTTTTCAGAGTTCAATACAAGTATCATTGCAAGCAGACGTTCTTATTTACTAAGCCTTAATTTGTGTCCGAAACAACCACTCTACGATATTGGTGCCGTGACCAGGATGAATCTGAAGCTACGTTCGATACGAGCAGGACATAGAAGTGCAGTTTCCAGACTGATAAAGAAATTTGAAGACGTTCAACAGGAAGAAGATGGAACCGTGGACACGGAGGATTTGTCAAACATATTGGATAGTCTGAAACGGAAGCAAGAAATATTACGCAAGTTAGATGAGGACATAGTACAGGAACTGGACGACGGAGATATTGAAACAGAGATCGTTGAAGCAGATGAGTATGCATTCAACTTAGAAGGTAAAATTCGTCAAGTCAACAAATTTATCTTAGTCAAAGCTACAGCGTTGAATACACACGCAGAAAGTTTTACTCCACGCATAGAAACTACTCAACCCGTTCATACTATAAACTCTTCATATACAGAACATCAGAACAATTCAAATTACCGTTTGTCAGATTTTCGCCCATCCTTTAGCTCAACTAGTGAATACAACAAACTACCCAAGTTGAATCTCCCTACTTTCGATGGAGATATACTTCAATGGCAATCATTTTGGGACTCATTTGAGACAGCCGTGCATACGAACCCAACCTTAAGCAACGTCCAAAAATTGTACTTGATAATGACAAACTTATCAAAGTATTAGGACTTGGATGGAATACAGACAAGGACACCCTTACTTTCGCAAAACAGGAATACGTCGAAATGGAGGATCATTTGATTACAAAGCGTGAAATTCTTAGACAATCTTCAAAAATTTACGACCCTCTAGGAATTATAAGTCCGATAACAGTGAGGAGTAAAATGTTCATGCAGACCCTATGGGAGAAAAAACTGGATTGGGATGAACCGCTATCGCCAGAAACTATAATGGAATTGTAACATCTCCATGCCTTATATATCATGTACTGTAGTACGACGCTAGATTAAAACTGACGAGGAAAGGTAACACACGACCACCTGGGCTTCACAATAATAAAGCTTTCGGTGGCCGTGTGTTACCTTTCCTCGTCAGTTTTAATCTAGCGTCGTACTACAGTACATGATATATAAGGCATGGAGATGTTACAATTCCATTATCATATATATAGATTATGGAATTGTAAATATCTATTTTGTGTAATTAAATTCATTTGCGGGCCCCCAGAATGTTAAGAATTGCACATGAGGTGTTCCCGCTACCGATCTCCATGTACACGACGTCACCGTTGTTGTGACGTTAGCTTTTCAGAGTTCAATACAAGTATCATTGCAAGCAGACGTTCTTATTTACTAAGCCTTAATTTGTGTCCGAAACAACCACTCTACGATAACATGTTATTTGTTGAACATGTGAGTTCGTGGTTCACAGTACCGGCAAAACCCATGAAAATTGATATCCCACAAATAATAATGAATTCACAGTTACAAGTAAAATATTTGACTTGAATCTTGAGTTAAATGAAATCTTGCACCCTATGTTTCGTTTCCTATGTCTAAATGTTGTTGAAATTCATACAGTTTTGTAAATTTTTACTAAAATACCATGTCTTTTAATCATTTTGAGCACTTTTTGTTTTGGGTCAAGGAGCTTTTAATATTGGGGATCAAATGAAGGCAAGAGTTTTAAAAGGGCAGTTTATAATGTTATGTACTGATTTTCAAGTCATAAAAAGGCCTAAAAGTGAAAATATATTGACTTATTTGAAGCAACAAGTGACAAAGATATGTCTTTGAAATCTATGTCAGGGTATTTTCCTGGATTTTATTTAACATTGACCTATAAATAAGATATAAACAATAATAACATAAATGTTGTTGGAAGAAGGCACTTAATCATTGTTAATGTAGTAGGAAATAGTCCAGGATATAAAAGTATTAACCAAGGACTTATTATACAGCGTCGTTATTAATTAATGCTGATTTGACATGTAAACCATTGCTGCAACTCATACTTTGGTCCTTGTACAGAATAGTACTCCCATATCCACCATGTACTAAACATGTACTCAATTCTTTATAATTATGTCTCTCATGTGTCACCATACAATCCAAAATATCAATATTTGACTTCAGCTGATTGTTTTGAATCTTTGTTTGATATTAGACTCCTAAATAAGACATTTGTCTTACCTGTGATGAAAATATGGAAGGCAAGAGCAAACAATTTCAGATTATGTCAGCCTCATCTAGATTAAGGTCTAGTCTGTGTTTCAAGTAACTTTGCTCCCCCACCCCAAAAAATAAAATAAAATAATAGGCATACACTCATTGCTTTGTTCAACCATCCATTGGTCTATGATGACGGACCAAAACAAATGATTTTATGTTTTTATCAAAATGACTTATACTGATTGGTGATTAGGGAAGTTGTGAATATCTATTTACTTTTAAGTATATAGGTCAACGTTCAAGGTCACTTTAATACTAACAAAAGACATTTCTTTAAAAAAAATGCTAATTTAACAAAAAAAAAATCTAGAAACCCGTGCTTCACAGATTAAAAGTATTAACCAAGGACTTATTATACAGCGATGCTGATGAAAGATATAAGAAAGGGAATGAAGCCTAATGATTTTGGGGTCAAAGTTCAATGTTACTTTAACTTGAAATAGATTTTACATTGGAAAAAATGGTTTCAAGATTATACTTTCAATTTCGTTAAATAAATAAAAAAAAAAACATATAGAAATAAGACAATAGCAATCAAAACCAAGGAGTAAACAAAAACTCAAAAAAACAAAGGTCATTTACATCAACAGTTATAAATAATTAATAAGAAACATCACGAACATCACTAAACACCGGGAGTGAAATCTGGTGCTCCGGAAGGGTAAGCATTTCCTGCACCGTATACGGCACCCCTCATGTTATTTCTTTGTTCAGTTCGGTAATGATGGAAGGTTATTATGACTGAGGAAGAATATCAGACACACTTTTGTCATAATGGCCAATCAGCTCATGATGGCGACCGTAAAATTTCTTGAGTGATGACCTTAATTTAATTCATTCATAGCCCTGTCTTAGCAACTTTTGAGAAAGCAGTATTCCTCGTTCAACAAAATCAACATACTTTAAGCTAGCTCTAGAGTAACGTATCGATTGAGACACATATACTCCATATGCTGGTGCTGCTGGGATGTTGCTACACAGAAATGGAAAGTTGACTACAGGAAAATTAAAATCATCGCGTTTGTCATAAATTTTGGTATATATATGTAACACTCCCAAACGTGTCCTTTCCCCCAAACGTGTCCGATTCTCCCAAACGTGTCTTTTCTCCCTAAACGTGTCCGAAATGTACAATATTTCCCAAACGTGTCCGATTTCATAACCCCCAAACGTGTCCGATAATTGTTATTCGCCAAAACGTGTCCAATATTTAACGCCAAAACGTTACACGTCTTTTAGCGCTTTTACATGTATCTCTTAAATAAAATCGCTCATAACGTTTACGGCAATTCTATGATGGGAGACACACGTGATGAAGATGTCATTTATCAGATTAAGTTAGTTCGATGTAGGTTTTTAATGATTATAATAATTGCAAAATTAATCTGTTATTATTAAGTAACTTTGACTGCAGTTGTTTATTGTCCAGTTGCAAGTATTTCATATTCGTTTAGAGCGAACATACACATAGTTCTGGAGTTGAATTAATCGTTAACTTTGTTAATTATTTTGTACTTATAAACTCCGATGATGCCTTTTATATTTATCCGAATAATGCATGGCAGGGTTTTAACAGTATTTTTTTTTTACTTTTGTCAATAGTTTGTGTGTATTTCAAAAGCCCATCAAATTATAAACTTGTTATCCGGGTTTTTAATAAATTTTAGGTTTCCACCATCACTAAAGACACACGATAAGAAATATAACGTCCAGTGCCAAATATTTCATGCATAAGTTTTATAGATTTTTTTTTTTATGAATATTACTGTTATGTGATCAATGCCGGTTTTAAATGCAAATTTATTTTGTAGTGTATAAATAAACTTTAGAATGTTGATTACGTATTGTCCAGTTGCAAGTACTTTATGCATATTTAGAGCGCACAATAGTTTCGCAAGTTTTAATGTTTTTACAGTTGTACTGTACACATTAACTTTAAACTAAACTTTAAACTGATGATCGCGTATTGTCCAGTTGCAAGTATGTCATGCATATTTAGAGAGAACATACAAGTTTTAATGTTTTTGCAGTTCTATTTAGAGAGAACATAGGCTATCTGTTTTTTTTTTTTTTTTTTTTTTTTTTTACATTTTAACATACATGTTTTAATGTTTTTACTGTTCTTTTGTTAAGATAAACTCTAGACTGCTGGTTGCATATTGTCCAGTTGCAAGTATTTCATGCAAATTAGAGAAAACATACAAGTTTTAATGTTTTTTTCAGTTCTACTGAATAAATTAACTTTAGGCTGTTGATTGCAAATTGTCCAGTTGTCAGTATTTCATGCATAATTAGAGAGAACATTAAAGTTTTAACGTGCAGAGAAAGGGACACTTTGACCCGTTAACTGTACTGTTTAACTCAACATGTTTGCTTACAATTTACAAACGAAATAGCCGAAATGACGCCCCCACTTTAAGCCAGTTTAATTCTTCCGTTTTGAAAAAGTACTAACGTGCTTATGTATACTTTTAATGAAATGGTAAAATTAGTATACGTTAATGAAATAGCAGCTTGATATGGACACGTTTTGGGGATTGGACACGTTTGGGGGTTAGTTGAGAAATGGACACGTTTGGGCGTTTATACAAATGACACGCTTTGGCGCAGTTTTCAACTAGACATGTTTGGGGGAATCGGACACGTTTGGGGGGAAGGACACGTTTCTGAGTGTTACATATATATAGAAAAAAGGGATATTCCTATCAATTGTTAGTTCAAATATAACTTTAAAAAAAAATTGTTGTTTCTGTTCTAGGTCTAGAAAACACTTCACAAATAAAACTGTTTCCCTAAGGGGAAGTTAACCCTGGACATTCAAAACCGTAACATAAATCAACTTAAACCTTTTTTTATTTATTAAAACAGTTATATCACTTGAAGACTTGAAGTATGATCTTGAATTGGTTCCTACTTAAATATGAATGTGGTTTTCAATGTTCATTTTGGATTTGTCTTCCTTGAATGAAGGTCGTTTCTGTTGCCAGTATGACCTTGGACTACTTCTGAGTGAAAGATAGTCCATGAAAGACTAGTCTCCAGTTTTTTATACGACCGCAAAATTTGAAAAATTTTTCGTCGTATATTGCTATCACGTTGGCGTCTGCGTCGTCGTCGTCGTCCGGCGTCCGAATACTTTTAGTTTTCGCACTCTAACTTTAGTAAAAGTGAATGGAAATCTATGAAATTTTAACACAAGGTTTATGACCACAAAAGGAAGGTTGGTATTGATTTTGGGAGTTTTGGTCCCAACATTTTAGGAATTAGGGGCCAAAAAGGGCCCAAATAAGCATTTTCTTGGTTTTCGCACTATAACTTTAGTTTAAGTGAATAGAAATCTATGAAATTTTGACACAAGGTTTATGACCACAAAAGGAAGGTTGGGATTGATTTTGGGGGTTTTGGTTCCAACAGTTTAGGAATTAAGGGCCAAAAAAGGGCCCAAATAAGCATTATTCTTGGTTTTCGCACAATAACTTTAGTATAAGTAAATAGAAATCAATGAAATTTTAGCACAAGGTTTATGACCACAATAGGAAGGTTGGGATTGATTTTTGGAGTTGAGGTCACAACAGTTTATGAATTAGGGGCCAAAAAGGGGCCCTATTAAGCATTATTTTTGGTTTTTGCACCATAACTTTAGTATAAGTAAATAGAAATCTATGAAATTTAAACACAAGGTTTATGACCATAAAAGGAAGGTTGGGTTTGATTTTGGGAGTTTTGGTCCTAACAGTTTAGGAATAAGGGGCCCAAAGGGTCCCAAATTGAACTTTGTGTGATTTCATCAAAAATTGAATAATTGGGGTTCTTTGATATGCCGAATCTAACTATGTATGTAGATTCTTAATTTTTGGTCCCGTTTTCAAATTGGTCTACATTAAGGTCCAAAGGGTCCAAAATTAAACTTAGTTTGATTTTAACAAAAATTGAATCCTTGGGGTTCTTTGATATGCTGAATTTAAAAATGTACTTAGATTTTTAATTATTGGCCTAGTTTTCAAGTTGGTCCAAATGGGGGTCCAAAATTAAACTTTGTTTGATTTCTTCAAAAATTGAATAAATGGGTTCTTTGATATGCCAAATCTAACTGTGTATGTAGATTCTTAATTTTTGGTCCAGTTTTCAAATTGGTCTACATTAAGGTCCAAAGGGTCCAAATTAAACTAAGTTTGATTTTAACAAAAATTAAATTCTTGGGCTTATTTGATATGCTTTATCTAAATATGTACTTTGATTTTTGATTATGGGCCCAGTTTTCAAGTTGGTCCAAATCAGGATTCCATATCAAGTATTGTGCAATAGCAAGAAATTTTCAATTGCACAGTATTGCACAATAGCAAGAAATATCTAATTGCACAATATTGTGCAATAGCAATTAATTTTCAATTGGAGTTATCTTTCTTTGTATAGAATAGTAGTTGATAATATATGTTGGAAATTTGCCAGACATGACTATGATGTCATTTTCTATTTTTATTTGCCAATAACTTTATGTAAATAACTTCATTGGAAATTTGCCAATATAAAATGTTGCTGATGAAGCTTTTTTTCCTTATCTTATCTAAAATGTTTTAGATAATGTATGTTGGAAATTTGCCAGACATGACTATGATGTCATTTTCTATTTTTATTTGCCAATAACTTTATGTAAATAACTTCATTGGAAATTTGCCAATATAAAATGTTGCTGATGAAGTTTTTTTTATTGTTTTATACAATAAACAATGTATATTCACTTTTACTACCAACCAATCTTTACCATTCATTGATAACAAGCACTTTATTTTACATTTTAATATTTTATGATGTATTTAAAAGAGTAGTTATTGTTGCAAACTCCATTAGAAATTTGAATTGATATCAGTTTTGGAAAAAGGGAAACGGGGATGTGAAAAAAGGGGGGGGTTAAATTTTTCTCATTTCAGATTTCATAAATAAAAAGAAAATTTCTTCAAACATTTTTTTGAGAGGATTAATATTCAACAGCATAGTGAATTGCTCAAAGGCAAAAAAAAACTTTTAAGTTCATTAGACCACATTCATTCTGTGTCAGAAACCTATGCTGTGTCAACTATTTAATTTTAGATTTAAATAAGAAGAAATCTTTAATTGATTGGTAAAATCTTGACATTTGTTTTGTGTAAAAAAACCCATGTAATGTCAAAAATTTGATCACAATCCAAATTCAGAGCTGTATCACGCTTGAATGTTTTGTCCATACTTGCCCCAACTGTTCAGGGTTCGACCTCTGCGGTCGTATAAAACTGCGCCCTGCGGAGCACCTGGTCTCAAATTTAAGGGGGAAATATCTTGTTTGTTTTAGGAAATAAAATATTGCTATATGATATTGCTTTATTCTTTTCAATTAGGCAGCAACCATTTGATTTTCTGGGGGGGCTATGGTTTTTTTTGGAAAAAAAAGTTTGTTTCCAGTTTTTGGAGAAAAAAATAATTTGTTTTTGATTCTGAGAAAAAAAAATTGTTTGTTTCACCCTCAGCTGCCACTATATGTAATGCTAAAATAGAAAGAAAAAAATTGTTTTCGACTTGTTGCGAAAAAAATAGATTGTTTTTCGCCGCAGGCGAAAAAAAAAATTTGTCCAGAAAAAAAAACCATAGCCCCCCCCCAGAAAATCAAATGGTTGCTGCCTTATCAGAATGAAAATTAAACTGATTTCATATATCCTCTTATATATTGTGATAGAATTTTCTGCAATCAGTATTTCTATTTGCCTCAGAAGGTTGTCCTGTGTTAACAGTTTTTTTCACTGTTTTTTGTAACATTGTTTGCAGATCAAACAGAATTTCCTTTGTTTAGATTTTTCTTGTTGTAAGAAAAGCCTTCATTAGTTTGTGAACACAGTATAATGGTCTTTGACAACAGTATAAAAGAAATAAAAGCTTTGTCAAGGAGTGGTTGGTAAATTTTCATGGAGATAGATCAATTTGTGGTTCATACATTTTCTGTGACATATTTCCAAATATAATGACATTTTTTTTTATAATACAAGAATTCAAAAAATCATTATAGGAATGATATGCAATTCATAAAATGCTTTTTGTCAATTTACTGTTGGTGAAACCTTTCTTTTAATTAGGATTGATTGATTTTTCTATAGCTTAGTTGTAATTATTGCATGTGTATCCTGGACAAGAACAAATTAAACAATAAAAGAAATAGGTAGGCTCTGCAAGAGGGTTGACCTTTGATGGGGATAAAGGGCAGGGAAATTATAACTGCCACTAGAAAAAGTGTATATTGGAAAGGGCCCCTAAATTTTGCCTAAAATTAACAGGACCTGTTCAGTAGTTGTAACAAGGTTTCTATTATAATTTGCAGAGAGTATGACACTCTTTTCACACCAACTTAAACATCCCAATCTGAAGTGTAAACCTATACTGCTAAATGGAAATCTCCTCATGATGGGTCTTAGTACGGGATAGTATTGTCCTGGGGGTAACCCTTTATAGATAACCAGTCAACCTTTAGGAATTTTTTTAAAAGAAGGTTTCCTGTCTTTGCATTTGTGTATAATATAAGTTTTGGTTTAAAATGTGTATGTACAATGCATTTAGGTGACTAGTACATAGATTTCAAGGTAATACAGTGCTGTAATTACGAGAATTCCAAAGGTTTCTGGTGAATTATACCACCTCTATGTAACTAATTATACAATCTCTTACCTGGCCATAAAGGTGTGCTCTGTTGCAACCTTTAGCAATGAATCGTAACAAAGGTATCATTACTCAATAGTGAAATTTGTTTTGTAAAGTATTTGTAGTATAAACTTGGCTTCTTTAAAAGCATGATCATCTTGTTTTAAATAGTTAATGTGATGAGGTCATGGATTATTAATGTTGTGCTTGGGATACACTATAAGATTCATTTACAAAGTGAGAAACAAGAGTAGAACTAACGGGAATGAAACATTCTCTATTTGTACTAGCTCCAAGCATTAGTAGGTCAGGTTGATCTTCAATTGAGTTTTTTATACCCCATTTATGGGCATTATGTTTTTCGGTCTGTGGGTCTTCGTTCGTTTGTCCATCCTTTCCTTCGTCTATCTGTTTATCTGACATCCATGTACTATGGACACATTCTTGTTGTAAACTAATTTACTGGAATTTTAATTGACACTTTGTATTTGTGTTTAGTCCTTTTACACACCATTCTTACTTAAAACTACAAAGGGAGTATGTTTTTCATACAGTCACACTTTTCATGATTGTGCATACTGAAATGTACCTTTAATCAATTTATTATTTTATGTAATGCCTTTGTGATTTCAGGATCAATACATTTTAAAGATGCACATAAAGATGGTTCACATGCCTGCTGATGTGTTGTTTGAGTGTACAATATGTTATAAAAAGTTCACAAGGAAGGCACATCTAAAACGTCATCTCAGAATACATGAAGCTGAAAAACCTTACAAATGTCCTCACTGTGAATATAGGTATGTTAAGTCTTCTTTTAACCATTCGAGTTATAACAGCATTCAAAGTATATGAACAGTAAAATTGAGAATTGAAAGAAACAACAACCCGACCAAGGAGCAGACAACAGCCGAAGGCCACCAATGGGTCTTTATTTATGTTAACCAACTTATTTTACCAACACTTAATTTCGTTTTTCACTGTTTTTTGACGAGTTTAAGGCAATTTATTTTCTCTTTTTGAAAAAATATTGTAGTTCAGAAAATGGTAGTCCAAACTTTTATAAATGTGCATTAGTTATTGCTTTTTTTCTGCTCTCCAAAAATGAGTAGGTTTACAGTATTGTACGATAAATTGGTGGCCTAAAACATGATTGAAAAGTAGGCTTATAAAACTGATCATAGTTTTGGAGTAGTTCATTGTCTTTATATAGAGATATTAAATTGTTGCTGCAATGTATATAAATGATGAAATTTCGAAGCCTCTGGTCAGGTCATCCATAGATAACTGAGAAAGATCAGTGTTCTCAAAAATAAAAGTGAAAACAAAGATTGTGCAGAAGTACTTAAGACTTGTATGCTGTTAATGTGTAGTTGTGTGCAAAGTACTACAGAAAGTAACAAAATCTAGATATGTATACATATTTGATGCCTTCAAAACTAGCTTTGTATTAGAATTTAGATGTAGAAAATAAAAAATAAAAAAATGTTTTCATTTAAAAATAAACAGAATCGAAATTTGTTGATACAGAGTTTATTACAGTAGAAACTTTGAACAGGATAGTACACTTGATATAAATCTACTTGATGTCATTATGATGTAAGTAATGACGTAACTGTGATGTATTACTTATAAAGTTTTGTTGATCCATATAAAGTGTTTATTATAGAAGAAGAAGAAGAAGATGCTTTATTTCCATAAAATGGGCTCACAAGGAGCATAAAATAATATCATTGTAATATTATTCTTTTACAAATATAATAAACAATACAGTATACATAGTCACAAACACAAATATTTAAGAAACAACAGTTTTCACATATTAGTAGTATATATATTATACGATGTAGGATAATCACAAGATATTCATGTAAACAGCCTGCTTTTATACCCCTAATATACTGTAGCAGGCGGTAAATATAGTGACAGAGTCCATTCCTTGTCCATCTTTCTGTTCATTTTTCCGTCCCATCTTCATATCCGGAACTACTTGGCAGGATTTTGTGAATCTTTCACAGAATCTTTAAAAAAAGTTGCATGGTGAACTTTTCTAGCTCTTATTTCATTTCTTCATCATAATGTTTTTTTTGCAGATTTACTTTGGCTAACCTAGGCATTTAACATATCTGAACACTACAGTACATATCTGTGTCCACTTCTCCTTCTAAACTCCTCATCAGAATGATCTCAAGAATCAACTCATTTCTTTTTGATCATCTACATGTGACATCATTGTTCACCTCCTGTTGGGGTTTTTAAACCAAAGTTATTTTGGGGAGGTACCAATTTTGTATCCACAACTCTTTCTTATCCAAAATCAGAACCTACTGAAGCATTCTCACCACATTGTACATCTCAAATTCTGTTTTACTCAAAATATCTGAGGTGTTTAGTTGACTTTTGCTCACAATACCATCTATTTCTTCTTTTGCTCATACAACATTGTCTTGGCAACTTATTGTTACTTTGACTTATGATAATTTCAACCTACATTGTTCATGTTGAAGGACCTTATACATGATGTTTAACAGAATTGATTATGATGTAATGGATTTTTAGCTACCTGTTTTCTCATCTTTTAAATAGACATAAATAGATATCAATTTTAATGAAAAAAATTGCAGAATAAGGCCTACTATAGATAAAGAAGCCTAATAAAAAAATCTGTTTTATATAAAGTTGAGAATAGAAGAAAATATTAAAATGTCTAACCGACATTCATGATTAAAAGTACAAGTATAAACGCAAATAGCAAATAGATTAATTGATGAAAAATGTAATGGTAATAATATAAAAGTAAACAAAAACTTTATGTTTCCTTGACACAAATTATTGACCTTGTGACCAGCTTTTTTATGGTGAGTATATTAAAATTCATCTGTTTTGTTATCATAGTTGAGGATGAATTTGATTCTAACATTTTCTGATGTTTCAAAATTTTTTTGGCGTTTTGTGGACTGCATTTGGTCTATTCCTAGTTTTTATACGCCCGTCAAAATTTTGACGGGACGTATTATGGTATACAAATGTCCGGTGTCCGTCAGTCCGTCTGTCCGTCCGTCTGTCTTTCCGGTGTAAACATGTCGCACCGTAACTTGAGAACGACTTATCCAAATTTCATGAAACTTAATATAGTTGTTTCTTATGATGGTCAATTGATCTGTATACTTTTTGGTGCAAATAAGATTTAAACTTTTTAAGTTGCGGCACTTTGTAACTAAAACAGGGGTGTGTTTTTTTCACATGTCGCACTGTATCTCAAAAACGATTGTTGATTATGGCTTAAAACTTTAAACATTTCTTAGTTATATTAATCTTAATATCTGTATACTTTTTGGTGATGATTCAAAATTTCATTTTTGAGTTATTGAGTATTTTGTATAAAAGGGGGAGGGTTTTTTTACATGTCGCACCATATCTCATAAACGATTTATGATTATTGCTTAAAACTTTACACATGTCTTTGTTATATTAATCTAAAGATCTGTATACTTTTTGGTGATGATTCAAAATTTCATTTTTGAGTTATTGAGTATTTTGTAAAAAAGGGGGAGGGTTTTTTTTACATGTTGTGCCGATCTCAAAAACAATTTATGATTATTGCTTAAAACTTTACACACTTCTTTGTTATATTAATCTAAAGATCTGTATACTTTTTGGTGATGATTCAAAATTTCATTTTTGAGTTATTGAGTATTTTGTTAAACAGGGGAGGGTTTTTTTACATGTCGCGCCGTATCTCAAAAATAATTTATGATTATTGCTTAAAACTTTACACACTTCTTTGTTATATTAACCTAAAGATCTGTATACTTTTTGGTTTTGATTCAAAATTTTATTGTAGTGATATTTAGTTTTTTGTAAAAAAAAACAGGGTTGGGGGTTTCACATGTCCCGCCGTGTCTCAAAAGCAATATATGGTTATTGCTTAAAACTTTCTCAGAAACTATTTATGATTATTGCATTAAACTTCCACACAAGACGTCGGGCGTATCATGCGCTCATGGCGCAGCTGTTTATTCTCTTTAGCCATGGTAGTGTTGTCTGTTTAACATCAGCTAATGGTTTCTGATATATATTTAAGCAGATGTGGTATGATTGCAAATGAGGCAAGTATCCACCAAAGTATAAATGATGTGGTAGTAACTTATAAAGTATAGGCCACCATAAGATCTTTAACAATGAGAAAAACCCATACCATATAGTCAGCTATAAAAGGCCCTGATATGAAATATTGAGTAGACTAAAGACAAATTAAAAACAAAACAATATAAGAAAAACAAATATGACAGACATTAACCAATAACAACCATTGAACTACAGGCTCCTGACTTGGGATAAACATATAAAAAATCATGGCAGAGCTAAACATGTATGTGAGCTCTCAACTCTCCCCAAACTTGGACATTCTTTATTTCTTTTCCATAAATATTGAAGGAATGTTTGTAGTTCGTAACTAAGTGATGTAAAAGAAATATCTTGCAATACCTTAATATTTTTACTAGTATTTTTGGAATTATAGTAATTGAAGTGGCAATACATTTCATATTTTGCCAGAAAATTTCTTTAATAATAATATGATGTTTTATATGATGGGAATTTGTTTCTGTTGCTTTCTATTCTTTTTTCTAATTTTTAGCCCCACAATCAGACCCCAATTGTTTTTACATGGTTATAGAAAATCTTGATACAATAAGGCATTAAGTTTTTCCTCTGTAGATAATATATCAATTCCCCCTAGATATGAGTTCTTTTTATAAAACTGAAAGAAACCACTAATGTTAAACATTTACTCTGAATGCTAAATCTAAAACAAGTGTATTACGTAGAAATAGTGTAGTAGATTAGTGGCATGACCCAAGCAGTTCATATCTGGGCCACACGTAAGTCCATCTGATCCAGGAAATATATTCAGTCCATTCAGCAATTTCTTATGTTTGAACATTTGACATGTCAAGTAGTTGTGGCGACACTGTCCTTAAGTGAGATTAATCTGTTTAGTCAATATGAATTACCTCCCTTATACCAGGTCTGTCAGATATTTCACTGGTGGAGAGAAAAATGAAATTTGACAAACATTATAGCTACCTTTATTTGTTAATAAAAATTATGCAATAGAAAATGAATGAGCTTTTGTTTTTGAATTAGCAGAAAGTCTGATGAAATTTACCTGATGTAAATGTTTGTTTAATGCAGTATGATTGAAATATGAAAATTGTCTAAATGTAGATTAAGAGAAGTTACTGAAAAAGATTCTAAATATAGGGTTGGTGACCTGGTTATTGCAACTTGCACTAGTGCAATTCTTATGAAAACAGTATTTTTTATTTCAAGTATTTTTTATTTTATTTTTAATAAATTAGCATATTTGGATAAACTATATGCTTGTAAAGTAATTTGTCTTCATCTTTGGCTGTTATACATACATGAAATTGATAAAACATTTGCTTTTGATGTGAGAAAAAGTGTTCTAATTAGTCCTAAAACTGCTGTCTTGCAGTTTTTATAGTCCATGTTATTTTCAAAAAAATGTAAAAGTTCATTTAATTTGTAAAGGCATAAGATGTATATCATTTTTATTTTGTAAAGACTTTGGAAATGCCATAGAATTTGCTGAGAGAAAGTGACGTTGAGATACCTTTTCAGTCCTTTCACCTCCATTGTACTAAGAAATGTATGCAGTATAGATCAAAAAGAAATCTTCAGTTCAGTTGAAATTGGATGAAAAATTGCTTCAATTGAAATTTAATTTGTCCATTTCAAAATTTTAAATTCCATATTTCTTTTCATGTCGTCAAAATTAAATTTTGAATAGAAAATGTATATTTGGTTTGGGAAAAAAGCAGTTAAAAGCAGTTTTGTGTATTCGTTTTTCATTGCTGTAAATAGATGTATATAAATGTCTGATTGATGGATATCTTTTCTGTTTATGTAAAGTTAATAAATGCCATGCACCTTAACCACATAAAATAATGAAGTTTGATTTTATTTAAATTTAATAATAAATTTTTTAATCTTTTTTATGCTTTTTTGAGATTATATATTTACATTTTCTTCAACAGAGTGTCAATGGGTATCTGTCAATATAAGATGGGGTACATACAACATTGAGAACTGTACTTGTATCTTCTCTTAAAATTGTATGGTTTAGTGTACTCATTATCTGTTTAGACATGATTTCCTACAAAGGATATCATCAAGGGACGGCCACCTTGCAAACCACTACAACAGAATGGACAAAGTTTTCATTGAATAGTTGGTGTATTGTAAAGGTGAATGAACTTATTATCAATTTAGATGTGATTTTTGACAAAGAAATCATTACCTTTGGTTTTGAAAGAATGCAAGGGGCATTTCAGGTCACACTTGCCCTTCCCTAAATACAGGAAAATAGGTCTCAAGTTACCACACTGACCACAATCTAATTACCACCTTCCATGTAAACTCGTTAGTTTAGACATTATCATCAACAGAGTGAAAACCTCTCCACAATGATGGGAAAATTACAACTTCACATGAAAATACTTTATTAATTATAATTCCAGTGAAATTAAAACAGGTTTCCTTTTAGTCAAGAACGGTACAAATATATTAAAGGTTATTCTCAGGTTAAGAAGATGTAAACAAACTTAAACTGTCTGCAAACAAAGGGATTCTTCAAACAAAAATCACCACTTAATAGGTCAGAAAATAATATTAAGCTATGATAACATTTTCTGTTGGGATTTTGTAATGTTAGAGAGGGATAAATATCAAGTAAACACTGACCACACAGAATAATTACATGATTTATAGAATTGTAATTTTTAAAAGTCTAACTTATTGTTGTTTATTTTCAAATGAGCATCTACTAAATGAGAATTTTGAGCTGCTTGTTGATAAATGCAGCCATTGCCACATTCCCCTACTCCTTTAAATGTGACATTACCAAATTTAATCTAACCATGAGTAACACAATGGGTGTAGCATTTTGAACAGGATCTGCAGACCCTTCCGGAGCACCTGAGATCACATGTAGCATTTTGAACAGGATCTGCAGACCCTTCCGGAGCACCTGAGATCACATGTAGCATTTTGAACAGGATCTGCAGACCGTTCCGGAGCACCTGAGATCACATGTAGCATTTTGAACAGGATCTGCAGACCGTTCCGGAGCACCTGAGATCACATGTAGCATTTTGAACAGGATCTGCAGACCCTTCCGGAGCACCTGAGATCACATGTAGCATTTTGAACAGGATCTGCAGACCGTTCCGGAGCACCTGAGATCACATGTAGCATTTTGAACAGGATCTGCAGACCCTTCCAGAGCACCTGAGATCACATGTAGCATTTTGAACAGGATCTGCAGACCCTTCCGGAGCACCTGAGATCACATGTAGCATTTTGAACAGATCTGCAGACCCTTCCGGAGCACCTGAGATCACCCACAGTTTGGGTGGGGTTCATGTTGCTCAGTCTAATTTTCTATTTAGTATTTTATTGATTGTTGCTTCTGTTTTTGCAGTAAAGGTGTAAGTATCACCTGGGACTTTGAGATGAAATCAGCTCTGCTCCTTTTCTTTTTTAAGTCCTGTCAAATATTCTAGTTCTTTATTGTCTTTATTGTAACATGAACACCCTGTTGTTATAGTCCTTTGTTCTATGAGAATCAAATTTTGTAAATCACTAAGTCCTGTTTTCCACAAGAACTATTTGATTAAATATTTTATTCCTTACATATGTGAAATCAATAAATGTAAGTTAGCATTTATAAACTTCCTGTTAGTGACCACTGGTCTTCACTGACCAGTACTGACCTTTCATGTAATCAGGACAATCTTCTCATTTCTGTCAAATTTCTCTCATTTTTACACTTCCTATATATGATATTAAGTATCATATTTCTTTAATGAGATGGGAAATAAACCATTATTGTTTCATACCAGACATTAAGTTATACTTAGAATTTATTTTGGTAGGGCTAGGGGTATCTTTCATTGAGAATCTTATGGTTCAGTATTAACAAGTGCTTCTAAATATTCTAAATATTCTACCAGTTTTCAAGAAACTAACAGCACTTAAAGAATAAAAGATTATTGGATTAATATTGGTGAATAAAGTGTCTTATTTATATATTGCAAGAGCTTTCTAGTGCAATATATATTCCATGTAGTGTGATATTCATGCCATGTAACCCTTTTGTTGTATTCAATAATTTGAAAAGCTGTTTCAAACAAATTTTTTCTTCATGTGCCTCACTGTCACGAGTCAGGACCCTGTAGTTTAGTGGTTGTTGTGGGTTCATATCAGTCATATTTATAATTCATAAGTCCTTATGTTATGAATTAGATGTTTAGTTTTCTGTATTGATAAACTTCACATATTTCTTTTTTTCATTGTTGAAGGCTGTATTATTGCCTTTAATTGCTCACATCCACTTCATTTGAATTTTGTAGATTGTCATCTCATTGGCCATGATATTTCACTTCTTTTTTTGTTTGTCACTAATTTGGTGCTTCAAGTATTTGTACTAGTGCAATTATTTATACAATATATATCATTTCGCACAAACTTTTGGTTACGTTCAGTATGAAATATTTTTTTTCAATACAATCAAAGGTTTTGTTCTGGCTAGTATTCTACAAATGAAATTCATTCTTAAATATTCTAAGTGAAAATAGTGTATTTTAGTATTCAGCAAACATGTGTGGTAGATTGAACCAAACCACAACATCAATAAAACCCTTCCCTCTTTGCCTGGTATTTCATTAGGATTTACCTGTTTATATTTCATTATCTCGGTCTCTGTGACCTAACTGATTTAATGACTCCAATCATTTGGTTAATTTCAAAATAAATATAGTATCTAGGATGGTATGCTTTTGTTCTATTACCTCTCAAAATGTGGGTATGGGTATAGATAAAATTGAGAATGGAAATGTGGAATGTGTCAAAGAGACAACAACCTGACAAGAAAAACAGTCGGACACCAATGAGTCTTCAACACAGCAAGAAAATCCTGAGCCAGGAGGCGTTCTAATCAACTGGCCCCTAAACAAAAATGTGTACTAGTTCAGTGATAATGGACAACAAACATACTAAAGTCTGAAACATTAAATGAAATCATACAAGAATAGATGTATACATCTATGGTAAGGATTTCTCCATAGCTTGTCACTTCTAAATGTATAAATAACTGGTTAAAAAATGGGTCAAAAACTCCTGTATGGAAAGCCTGTATATTCCCTCATAAAAGGTAGGTATGATGGGTCTCTCAGGTCACTCTATCCATGCATTAATAAGCTTGTGACTTGCAAATGTATACATAACTAGATCAAAAATGGTGCAAAATTTTCTGTTAGGAAATCCTGTATATTCCCTCTCAAAAGATGGGTATGGGTTAGTGTATGGGTCTCTCCATCGCATGTGACTTGTATAAATAGCAGGTTAAAAAATTGGACAAAACCTCCTGTTTGGAAATCCTGTATCTTCAAAACAGTTCTCATTTAGTATGTATTTCACCACAGAACATAAAATGAGCTATGTTTTACATATATCTTACTGACAGATGAAAGTAAGATATGTTTAATGTTTACATTATATTGAATGATGAAACAGAATAGATGTTAATGATGACCACCTAAGTAATACAGGATATATACAATAAATATTTTATTGAATCCCCATTAAAACAAGTGGCTATGAAAAGATTAGGAACAGGCTGTACTTCTGTTTGTGTGGCCATTATGTCTTGAGCACTGGTGTATAGCTCATGAAAGTTATAGAAATTAAAATTTAAGATTATACTGTTCTATCAAGGTTGTTGTCCTGTCAGCATACTTCCTCTGTTTTTATATTTTACAAATGTAAACAAACACTTGAGAGGTTATTTACCTTTTTTTCTTTGTAAATTTTGAAATTTTTTCGTAACCACTTACCCCTGAGGAACTGTGGACTTTTTTTTTAAGGGTTATTGATCTTATAAATTTTGATAAATATTACCATTCCATATCCTGTTTATTACATCTGTTACTAAAGGTTAGAGGGTGTTGAACTCTTTTACAACAGAAATAGAGTGTCCACTTCTAAGAATGTGGATAAAAAGGCATTGTGAGATTAACCTAACAACACACTTACCAAAAACACAAGACTTGGAAATGGCCACTTTGTCTTTAAAAGTCTGCATTAGCATTCTTTGCAGGCTGTGTAAAAAATGGTTATTTGTTTTTCAAGCTGTGGTCAAGACTTTTACCATTCTCCACTTGTAGCTCTGGTGTAAAGTTTCTACCTAAAGTTGTTCAAATAGGAAAGTTACAGAAACCCTCAAGTTTATGATGAATTTATACTTGCAACTTTGATGCCTGTAAGAAAGTGCACAATGATCATATCTGTTGTTGTTTGATGTAAAATTCTAATTTAACACTGCATTGAACTTGCAGAATTAAAAAAATGTAGATAGTGAACACCCTCTGAATTAAAATGCTCAAAATATGGCTCAGCGTGTCAACAAGATACAACATAGGATTAATTTTCATACCACATTAAATGAATAATATGCATGTAATATTTGCAACAAGACATTCTATCTGTCAATTTATTTTTATAAATGATTCATAAGTCATAGTTCTAAGCAAAATTAGAACAATCAGCCCTTATTTATACTTAATCAGATTTTGATTTGGACATTGTGTAAGTTAATCAGATACAATCTTTCCTTTTGAGACAGCTTAGAGATTAAAAGGACATATGTTTGATCACTAGGACCTACATTTCATACTTCATTGATGTAAAGGATTACTGTCTATTGTTGGTGACTATTTTATGTGTAGAGAGGTTGATTTGTTTTACACTTAAGTTCAACAGATGTCCTTGAAAAAAACAATGCTAAAATGACCTGCATAATTATGTAGTTTTGAAAGTCTCATTTTCTTTTCAATAGTTTAAATATGCACTTGAAATTCTGCGCAGTTCCCTTTCTTTTATCCGCAATATTTGTATTAAAAAATCCAACCACAGAATCTATTTTTATTCATAACTATATGAATGAAAGAACAAAATTTGAATAAGAAAATAAGTCCGTCTCAATGATATATTTGACTCTAAGCTATTCTGTGGTTTCATGCATCAGTAACATGAATTGCTGAACAAGGTTTTTATCTTGGTATTTTACATTTGTGGTTAGTTAGGAGTGAAATACTTGTTGTAGTAATATTACATATAAGAACAGAGTAAAGCATTTTATTAAAACTTGACACTGCTGATGTAGTCTATATTTTGAAATAACAACCTCAATAAATACCGTTAAATAAGTCATAAATTTGCTGATGCAGATCTCCTGCTTATTTCTCTACTTTATGTCATTTGCATTCCATAATAATACATGTACATGTATTTATCAACATTTTTTTTTAAAAAAGTTAGTTTAATTGTGGACCAATTATTGGTATTACTCAGCAGTGATTCAGATTTCATTCTTGTCTAGCTTCAGTTATCAATGAAGTACAAATGTACTTCATTTAACCAGCATGGTTATAGTCCTACCCCTTTATTGCTCTTCTGTCACAAATATTATTTTGACTCACTCGTGTTGAGAAATGATACAAAGCACAATTATCTGCTGAAAGATATTTACAGAGAATCTGTACTTCATTTACTAGGAGGGGGTTCTGGGCCAATGCATGTGCTAACATTTTTCTTTAGCCTAAATGTTCCTGATAAGCCCAATATTTGCCTGAATTTATTTTCAATGTTTTATTTGTTTTATTTTGTAGAGGTTGTGAGAGATCAGATATATCAAAACATTTACTTATCCATGAAGAGCCAAAGCATGTTTGTAAAGTTTGTGGTAAAGCTTTCAGGCATATCAAAAATAAGGAACTGCATTTAAAAAGGTAAGTTTTTGAAAGCAACAGACTTTAAAAGGATATTTTCACCATAATAAGTAAATTTCATTAAGTTTTGCATTGTAAAGCATCAATGTTTGCAAAAAGCAAGCTGAAAATAGGTAAAAAGGACAGAGAAACAGGTGGAAATGCAATGTTAATTTCTCCTCCTCCTAAAATTGTTAAAATATATCATTTTGCATTATAATCATAATTTCATGGAGTCAATTATATACACCTATTAGGGCTAGGGCTCTCATGGGTGTATCGAATACTGAGAAATTGTGATGTTTGAAAAAAAAGAAAATGTCTATATGAACACTGCAATTGCATAGCAAGCAAGGAACAAAAAAAATCTTGCTTAGAAATGCATGAACTGCACAGGCTCTTTACTTAGTAGTTGGTTTAATATTTTCTTTGTAAATACTGAGGCAGAACCTTTTTTGCTGCATTGTACAAAAGGGATATCTGTCCAAAAGTTTTTGGTTCTGTTTAATCAAATCATGAATTTTAATTTAAACATGGATTCTACCATACCAGTGAAGAACAAATAAACTGTTGAACATTTACAAGCTTTAAGAAAAGACATTTCTAAAAACCCAAGTTATTTAATTATTGTTGATAAATTTATGCCTGAGATTTAGAATTGTTTATGATGGATTACTACTTTCTTTCTATTTTAGACACAATGGACAAAAGGATTATAAATGTGGTGTATGTGATTTCTATGGTTACACTTTTACTGATATAAGGAAACATATAGAAAGAAGACATGCTGATATTAAAACTTTAGTCTGTGATAAATGTGGCTCTGCATTCAAAACAGAGGCACTTCTCAGGGTAGGTATAGTCAACACACTTAATGTTAAGGCACTTCTCAGGGTAGGTATAGTCAACACACTTAATGTTAAGGCACTTCTCAGGGTAGGTATAGTCAACACACTTAATGTTAAGGCACTTCTCAGGGTAGGTATAGTCAAAAGAATAAATGTTGAGGCACTTCTCAGGGTAGGTATAGTCAAGAGAATAAATGTTAAGGCAAATACTATATTCTTAAATAAACTTAGTGGTGTAACTTTCCTTCTGACATCAGAAACTTGTGAAAATTAATAGAGTGAAGTAGGATGGCAGCCCTAGCCTGCCCTAGTGGGGGAGGCATTAAGGTTTACCCTTGTACATCTGTACGTTCTTCTGTCTTTTCACCCAAAATTGGTTTCCATTCTCTAACTAGGTTTCCTCAATGCTTCTAACCACAAAATACAGATCAAAATTGATGTTTGGTGGTATCACTTTTACTGTTCTACAGTTATGCCCCTTTACAAATGGAAAAATTGCTTAATTTTATGTTTTTGTTCTTGACCTTTGGTTTGCCTCAAACAAATATCATGAAACTTATGTGCAATGCTTATTATCATTACACACAGATCCAGTTTGAATTTTGCTGGCCTCACTTTAACTGTTCTAGAGTGATGCTCCTTTCTAATTGAAAATTACTGCTGAAAAATTGCTTGTCTCAACCAAATGTTATGAAACATAACCACAATACTATTTACAACAAAACTTAGATGAATTACAAATAAGGTATGTCAAATTTACCATTCTTAAGTTATGTCCCTTTATAACATTATATTATTTAAGGAAGGTTCATGCTCTTTGATACAATCACCATTTCCTTTCTCAATTTTATTTTATGAATGTTTGTAATTGGTATATACCCAAAGGTTCATAAACCTCATGATACCATTGTATCATAGGACATTTTATTACATTTTTTATATCTGATTTTTTTCCAGGAACACCAAAAACAACAGTGTGAAGTATTCATGATAGAGCAGGGATTCTCAATTGCTACCTCTAATGGTGGGACCAGTCAAGCTACCATACAGATTCCATCCTCCCTGTCTTCTGAGGGACAACAGATTACTATTGATGGTCAACAGATTACAGTGGAACAAGTCATACCAGGTTTGTTGTAGTCCTCTTTTTCTTCTTTCTGTAACTTCCTCCTGTGGTTAGGAGCACATCAATTGCTTGATTATTCACAATGGACTTATATTACACAGTCGGAAATAGCTGAAATGACTTTGTTATTTTACAGTATAGAACCCAATTGCATATATTTAAAAGACGATGGGCTTATATTACACAGAGATATTAAAAGTTATTCACTTTGTTTGCTCGTTAAAAATGGTCTAAAATCTAAAATGTTACTGATTTGCTTATGACATTAGTAGTGAATTTATAGTAAAATCTGTCAAACTGAGCAACTGTATTTATACAGAGGAACATAATGTCTGATCCAAAGAGTTGAAAATAGGAATAATTTTATCAAGGGCGTCCTATCTTATGCTAGCTAGTGGCTGCTGGATTAAGTTTCACCTTTGTACGTCAAAATTAGTTTCTGTTCTCTAAATGTAGTTTGTTTCAATCAAATGTTATGAAACCTTTAGACAATGTTGATTTATACCACCAAACACATTTCAAATTTAAGTTTAGGTAGCGTTACTTTTACTCCTTGAGAAATGTCCTTTTATAAATGGAAAAGTTGGTGAATTTGTCATATTTAAAAGTGTGGGAATTGTCTTTATTTGTTTGAGTGGAAGGGGTTGTGGTCTGAAGTGAAGAACTTTTCCTTTCCACCAAGAGAAAAATTATCTTGTTTAGCATCAAGTTGGTAATGCATTTTGTCATTTCATTTAGATGGTGCAATATATAATTATTTGCTTATGCTTGTATACTTGTAAAAAGACAAATTTACTACTTTTTACGAAAATGAACATTGTATTAGAAAAAGATCAAGGATACGCTTGGTATTTCTAATGGTTTCAAATGCTTCCAAGTTTTATGATGTAGAGATGCTAAATTTGAAATGATGTAAAGCTTTTTCAATTCTAGAACCTTTGCATCTTCGTGCAGCAATTGCAAAGTATGACATGACTTTCTATTTCTATCTCTATGTTACCTAGTAATTGGATATACACTATAACATTTATATCTTTTCCCTCCAAAATTATTGCATATCCGTCAAATTTTTTGTTCTAAAATTTGCTTCGTAATTTGTGATGTGTGAGTTTAAATGTACTTTTATCATATATACATGTACATAAAAATTTCTTGGTCCTTTCTCTATTTGTGACTTAAATTGATAGTTTCCATAGTAATTTGATATTTAAACCTCCTAATATAATGTATGCATTACTTAGAAATAGAAATTTGGTTGACAAAATAACATTCTCAGCCTTGAAACAAGTTTTGTGGTTTACATGTAGGTGTAGCTCTAACATGGTAAAAAACAGAACAGAATTTATTTAAATATTCATTACAAGTATTTGACAGGCCATGTTTGCAGTTGAAAGTTCAGCAAACATTAGTAGCATGCAATTTCTGCAATGATTAAAATTCAAAATTAGTATTCAATTTTATGAATACATGTATGTTGAATTCAGAAATTATTGTGTTCATTTATTATTGCAATTTTTGAAGTTTTAGCAAAAATGGGACATTAACAATTGTGATTTGATGAAATACTGCATACACTTATGTGCATGCATTTATGTGTATCAGATATCAGCATGCAAGTTTTAAATTTTGCAATACTCGCCCAGTGGCATTATTTGCATTTATATAAAAACCTTGCGTAAATTATGAAGTTCCAGTACATTGTATATTGTTGTGCAAGGTTTAGCTGATAGACCATTTGTCAGTCTACAAGGTTTTTTTAAATAAACAATTAATGATTAAGCCAGCTTTACTAAGGCTGTTGTTCAGCTTAATTAATTTTAGTCTCCTACCAACTTTGAAGGGGACTAGGTTTGCACTCCGTCAGTCTGGCAAATCAGTTTCCTAGAGATGGATTGATTTTAACAAAATATATCCTATTGCATAAAATGTTTGATAATAATTTTGAAGTACACATATATGTTATAAATAAAAACTGTAAATTTAGAAACTATTGTTAAAAATGCAACAGCATCAGGTGAAAAGATAAAAAAAAATCATATTTATAAGATTTCACATTTTTGTCAGAGGTCAAGGATAAACAATATTACAATAATGCATTCATTGAATTCTGATTTTGCTGTATAATGCTCAAAGTCTAAAACTTTGTTGGTCATAGAAACAAGTAAAATCAATCTATTCAGTCAATTTAATTGAATCAGATGGAAATATTTGAATCATATTTAAGAATTTGGGACTAGATTAATGTGGTTGAAGTTGTGGAATTGACTTAATCATAAATTAGAGTTATCTTTCCTTGGATTGTTTCTGAAGACAAAATTTAACTGCATTATAAATTAAAAATCATGTCAGCTAGTATGGAATTTTCTAATAATTTTGATCATGATGTGAATGTTATATTTACATTAATTGAGTTCTATTTTTTATTGACAAAACAGTTTACATGTTCTTGGAATGTATTTCCAATTAATCACAAAGATCTGTGGTTTTACTTTTGAATATTATTTACTTGTAAGTGGAATTTACATGTGGGTGAGAAAGCTCTGTCAGCTGAAGATGAAATGTCAGTTTAATGGGTTAAACTGAAGATTTATCTCATTGTACAGAACAAGAAATAATGAAACACTTGTTGCCAAGTTATAAAAGGAAATGAATTAAAAAATAATTCAATTCAATTCAATTCAAACTTTATTGTCATTTAAATCAACATAAATGATTTGTGACTACAATAATCAAAAACATAATATTATATAAATGACAAGAGGAAAGCATGTTTAATTGTAATAAACAAACTAATTAATCCATATAATTATAAAGTATAATATTTAACAATTGAATTATATGTCCCCTACCCTTATTTCTTATGACTGCTTTCTAAAGGAATCTATGCTTTCTACTTGTTTTTGTGTAGATGGACAGAGAATGAAACAATAAAGCAATGGGTATCAAAACTGAAAGTTAGAAACAAAATAACCCAAGCATAGACACACTAAGCAATAACTAATAAAAGGAATATTCTCTTTGTCAAGGGATATAATAAAAATGCTCTTTGTCAGGGGATATAATAAAAAATACTCTTTGTCAAGGGATATAATAAAAATGCTCTTTGTCAGGGGATATAATAAAAATGCTCTTTGTCAGGGGATATAATAAAAATGCTCTTTGTCAAGGGATATAATAAAAATGTGCTTTGTCAAGGCATTTGATAAAAATGCTCTTTGTCAGGGGATATAATAAAAATGCTCTTTGTCAAGGGATATAATAAAAATGTTCTTTGTCAAGGGATATAATAAAAATGCTTCTTGTCAAGGGATATGATAAAAATGCTTTTTGTCAAGATATAAAATAACAATGCTTTAATAAAAATGTTCTTTGTCAAGGTATATAATAAAAATGTGCTTTGTCAAGGGATATAATAAAAAATGCTCTTTGTCAAGAGATATAATAAAAATGCTCTTTGTCAAGGGATATAATAAAAATACTCTTTGTCAAGGCATTTGATAAACATGCTCTTTGTCAAGGGATATGATAAAAAATGCTCTTTGTCAAGGGATATAGAAAAAAATGCTCTTTGTCAAGGCATTTGATAAAAATGCTCTGTCAAGGGATAAAGTAAACATGCTCTTTGTCAAGGCATTTGATAAAAATGCTCTTTGTCATGGGATATAATTTGAATGCTGCTTTTCAAGGGATATAATTCAAATACTCTTTGTCAAGGGATATAATAAAAATGCTCTTTGTCAGGGGACATAATAAAAATGCTCGGTAGGGGATATAATAAAAAATACTCTTTGTCAAGGGATATAATAAAAATGCTCTTTGTCAGGGGATATACTAAAAATGCTCTTTGTCAGGGGATATAATAAAAATGCTCTTTGTCAAGGGATATAATAAAAATGTGCTTTGTCAAGGCATTTGATAAAAATGCTCTTTGTCGGGGGATATAATAAAAATGCTCTTTGTCAAGGGATATAATAAAAATGCTCCTTTTCAAGGGATATGATAAAAATGCTCTTTGTCAAGATATAAAATAACAATGCTTTAATAAAAATGTTCTTTGTCAAGGTATATAATAAAAATGTGCTTTGTCAAGGGATATAATAAAAATGCTCTTTGTCAAGAGATGTGATAAAAATGCTCTGTCAAGGGATAAAATAAACATGCTCTTTGTCAAGGCATTTGATAAAAATGCTCTTTGTCATGGGATATAATTCAAATGCTGCTTTTCAAGGGATATTATAAAAAAATACTCTTTGTCAAGGGATATAATAAAAATGCTCTTTGTCAGGGGATATAATAAAAATGCTCTTTGTCAAGGGATATAATAAAAATGTGCTTTGTCAAGGCATTTGACAAAAATGCTCTTTGTCAGGGGATATAATAAAAATGCTCTTTGTCAAGGGATATAATAAAAATGTTCTTTGTCAAGGGATATAATAAAAATGCTCCTTGTCAAGGGATATGATAAAAATGCTCTTTGTCAAGATATAAAATAACAATGCTTTAATAAAAATGTTCTTTGTCAAGGTTTATAATAAAAATGTGCTTTGTCAAGGGATATAATAAAAATGCTCTTTGTCAAGAGATGTGATATAAATGCTCTTTGTCAAGGGATATAATAAAAATGCTCTTTGTAGGCATTAGATAAACATGCTCTTTGTCAAGGGATATGATAAAAAATGCTCTTTGTCAAGGGATATAGAAAAAAATGCTCTGTCAAGGGATATACTAAAAATGCTCTTTGTCAAGGCATTTGATAAAAATGCTCTGTCAAGGCATAACATCAACATGCTCTTTGTCAAGGCATTTGATAAAAATGCTCTTTGTCACGGGATATAATTCAAATGCTGCTTTTCAAGGGATATAATTCAAATGCTCCTTTTCAAGGGATATATTTCAAATGCTCCTTTTCAAGGGATATATTTCAAATGCTTCTTTTCAAGGGATATATTTCAAATGCTCTTTGTCAAAAAATGTGATAAAAATGCTCTTTGTCACGGGATATAATAAAAATGCCCTTTGTCAAGGCATTTGATAAAAATGCTCTTTGTCAAGGGATATGATAAAAAAAAATGCTCTTTGTCAAGGGATATAATAAAAAATGCTCTTTGTCAAGGGATATAATAAAAATGTTCTTTGTCAAGGCATTTGATAAAAATGCTCTTTGTCAAGGGATATGATAAAAAAAAATGCTCTTTGTCAAGGGATATAATAAAAAATGCTCTTTGTCAAGGGATATAATAAAAAATGCTCTTTGTCAAGGGATATAATAAAAACGTTCTTTGTCAAGGCATTTGATAAAAATGCTCTTTGTCAAGGGACATGATAAAAAATTCTCTTTGTCAAGGGATATAATAAAAAATGCTCTTTGTCAAGGGATATAATAAAAAATACTCATTGTCAAGGGATATAATAAAAATGCTCTTTGTCAAGGCATTTGATAAACATGCTCTTTGTCAAGGGATAAAATAAACAAGCTCTTTGTCAAGGCATTTGATTAAAAAGCTCTTTGTCATGGGATATAATAAAAATGCTCCTTTTCAAGGGATATAATGAAAATGCTCCTTTTCAAGGGATATAATGAAAATGCTCTTTGTCATGGGATATAATAAAAATGCTTTGTCAGGGTTTATAATAAAAATGCTCTTTGTCAGGGGATATAATGAAAATGCCCTGTCAGGGGATATGATAAAAAAAAATGCTCTTTGTCAAGGGATATAATAAAAATGCTCTATGTCAAGGCATTTGATAAAAATGCTCTTTGTCAAGGGATATAATAAAAATGCTCTTTTCAACGGATATAATAAAAATGTTCTTTGTCAAGGGTTATAATTAAAATGCTCCTTGTCAAGGGATATAATAAAAATGTTCATTGTCAAGGAAAATAATAAAAATGCTCCACAGGGATTTAATAAAACCAGCTTGCTAAATTATTTTGAATTTTAGCCTATCCAGAAATATGGTCATGTATTAAATAAATGATGATAATTAAGATGTTTCCATTGGTTTTCTATGAATTTCTTACTTTCTATTAATTCTGAATTCTTTAGGAAAAAGTTATTTTTCTTCATTTTTTAAAACATTAATATAAAGGCATATAAACACTTTGCAGATTCATTTCAAGCTGTGATTCACCCAAAAAATGTTGCTTTAGGCTGTCAGAGGAAGCACGTTCATTTCAATTGAGGCAATTTCCTTCACATATGAAAAATACCATTCCCAAAACGTACATCCTAAATCATTAAACTCTTGTCATATTGTCATTATTACATGAATAGATGTAAAATTAACTTTAACCATTTAATAATAAATGTCCGTACTAATTTTCCTCAAAGTTTTCTTCTTGTTAATTACATTAATTTAATTAACCTAAAATATCATACTCTTGGAAAAAAACATCGATTTGAATATGTTTTATGACCTTTGAAGAACATTTATTGTGTTTTTGTTTACTAGGTGACTTTCTCCATTAAATGTATGAAAAAAAATGTTTCCTAGCTTGTTATTTCTTTTTTTTTAATCAAATTTATGATAATTTAGTCGGTCTTTGCTCTGACATCCAACTTTGAAAATTAAGTGCTTCAGATAACAATCAATTACCAAGAAATATATCAGAAAGCAGTTCACGTCAGAACCTACATTGTCTTCCCTCAACTTCAGTTGAATGCTCAAAACCTAAAAAAATTGAAAGCCAGTTACACATGTCAGTTACCTACTCAAGTGGCCTACCCAATCTGGTTCAAATGTAATGCCTTAAAATGTATTTTTAATTTGTTCTTGTCTTTTACTAGTTACAGGTTTAATAGTGGCATAACAAAAAACAAAATAGTTGGAGGGTGGAGAATTCCCAAAAACTTATTGTAATGCTACCACAGTATAATATGCTTGTTCCAAACCAAGAATTTGGCTCTATTCAATGTGATTACTTTGTCCACAGTCTAGTTTGATTATGTGATCCATGTCTACATATGTCAAGTTTGATTACATATTACATCCACATGTCTAGTCTGATTACATGATTACTTTGTCTTTATGTCTTGTCTGATGATGTGATTACTCTGTCCAAATTCCTTGTTTGATTATGTGACTCCTTAAATGTTCATCTTTAGTTTATTTTCAGAAATTGCTCTCTCCATGTAACTAGTTTTATAATGTAATATCTTTGTCCACATGTTTAGTTTGATTATCTAATTCCTTTGTGTGGAATGTTGAGTGTGATTATATGATTACTTTGTCCATCTGTTTAGTTCAATAATGTGATTATTTTTTCCCCAAATCTAGATCGATAAAGTTATTATTTTTACTTTTCAAAAGTCTAGTTCAATTTGCGCTATTACTGTGTCTCATTTTTAGAATGATAATTTGAATACTTTCTCTTGTCAAGTTTTATTTTGTGATTAGTCTTGTCTATATAAAAGTATTGAGAGACCAAATGATGAGGATGTTACAGTAAACCAATATAGGTCACTGTACCCCTTATATACTAGTTTGAATATATGATAACTGTCAATCCTGTCTTGATAGAGTTAATTATGGTTACTTTGAACACTTTTTAGAAGTGGTGATCAATTCAAGAACACACACACACAATTATTTATTTCATAAATCGTAGAACTATAACTTTTGTTTTGGTTAAACGATAGGTCAATCTAGGTGTTTCTAGAATTCAAAAGGTTGTTATGTACTTAGTCACTTTCTGTTCAAAATGTTGACAAATAAACAAGGTTTTGACATATCATGTGTCTTAATATTATATATTAATTAATAAAACAAAAATAAGAAAGGAAATTGAACTGTATATACAAATTATGTGTATTGCCTCAAAATATGACCTTTTTCAGAATATGGTTTGTAATTTTGTGAATATTTTCCCAAAATTGGACACATTTATGAACTTATAATCTATTAAAAAATGCAGTTTTGTGCTTACTCTTCATATTTTTATTGTTATATATATTTTAACATTGATTGATGGACTTACGTCTTTGTTTAGGGAAAACTTCAAAGCATGTCAACATTCCTTGCATTAATAATTAGCTGTACTGAATATGCAAATTAGTAGAAATATTATTATATAATAGATGTGACTAAATGATTTTAGAAAGTCATGGCAATGGTTATCAATTGAGAGATTTTAAAGTTATTGGTTGATTCAAATCTGCAAGTGTACAAATTCGTTTTCATTTTATTTTATTTTTGCCATCTTTTTATTTGAATTTTTTTTTTCTTGTGTCCAAATTTGAGTTTTGTAAATGAATTATGCTGTTAAAAGAATTATTGGACATTGAAAATGTTCTTAAATATGCAAAAATATACACTTTACATGGTGGTATACACTATTCATGATGGTATACAATTAGTCATGATGATATACACTTAGTCATGGGATATACACTAGTCATGGTGGTAAACACTTAGTCATGGTGGTGTATAAGTCTTATGGTATACACTAGTCATGGTGGTATACACTAGTCATGATTGTATACACAAGTCATGATAGTATACACTAGTCATGATGGTATACACTAGTAATGGGGATAAACACTTAATCAAGGCAGTGTATAACAGTCTCAGGGTATACACTAGTCATTGTGGTAAACACTTAGTCATGGTGGTGTATAACAGCTATGGTATACACTAGTCATGGGGGTAAACACTTAGACAAGGCAGTGTTTAACAGTCTCAGGGTAAACACTAGTCATTGTGGTAAACACTTAGTCATGGTGGTGTATAACAGCTATGGTATACACTAGTCATGGGGGTGAACACTTAGACAAGATGGTGTTTAACAGTCTCAGAGTAAACACTAGTCATGATGATAAACACTTAGTCATGGTGGTGTATAACAGTTATGGTATACACTAGTCCATGGTGGTATACACTGAGTCAATGTGGTATACAACAGTCATAGGGTATGCACTATTCATGATGGTAAACACTAGTCATGGGGTATACACTAGTCATGGGGGTATACACTGAGTCATGGTAGTATACACTAGTCATGGTGGTATACACTGAGTCAATGTGGTATACAACAGTCATAGGATATACACTAAGTCATGTTGGTATACACTAGTCATAGGGTATACACTATTCATGATGGTAAACACTAGCCATGGGGTAAACACTTAGTCAATGTGGAATACACTAGTCCTTGGGAATAGGCTAGTCATGGTGGTATACAGCAGTCATTGGGTATACACTTGTCATGGTGGTGTATAACAGTTATATTATACACTAGTCATGATTGTATACACTAGTCATAGGGATAAACACTTAAACAAGGCGGTATTTAACAGTCTTGAGGTAAACACTAGTCATGATGGTAAACACTAGTCATGGGATATACACTAGTCATAGGGTATACACTATTCATGATGGTAAACACTAGTCATGGGGTATACACTGAGTCAATGTGGTATACAACAGTCATAGGATATACACTATTCATGGGGTATACACTGAGTCCATGTGGTATACACTAGTCATAGGGTATACACTATTCATGATGGTAAACACTAGTCATGGTGGTATACATGTGTCATGATCTTACTAGTCATGGGGTCATACACTGGTTGGGATGGTAAATATTAGCCATGGAGAATACGCTAGTCATGGGGGTATACACCTAGTCATGATGGTATACACTTGGTTATGGTGGTAAACACTTAGTCATGGTGGTGTATAATAGCCATGGAGGTTATGTACACACCAGTCATAGGGGTGTACACTAGTCATTGGGGTATAACAGCCATGAATATATACACCAGTTTTGGAGGTATATAATTACATTTCATGGGAGTGTACACCTATCAAGGAGGTATATACACCATTATGGAAGAATATCACAGTCAAACATATTTTACTGAGCATAGTTTAAATGAGTCATCATTGCACTTTTGAATGACAGCAGCAATTTCAGGCAAGACACAGGGTTTCCAAAAAAACCTTATGAATTTTTCATTATATTATTAATAATTTATGCAAAACGCAAATGTTCATTGTTCTTGGGCAAAATCTGTAATTTGGAAAATCTTTATGTTTATTTGGGAAAGGTAAACCAGTGTTCCCATGGTCCTGCAATCTTTTTTTTTTGGTTTATTTTCATTGTTCATTTTCTTTGGTACACTATCTGTTTTATGAATTTTATGAGCCTGTGTATTTATTCATGTGAGGTGCTAGTTCAAGTGTAACAACAATATAAACAGTGATAAGATTTCATCACATTTCCTGTGTGCTCTAAATTTTTGCTGATTTTGGTATTTTTAACTTGTGACCCTTTCTAACTTGATGAGGTAGTTTGTAAACAACGAAAGGAAATTCAAACATTTACAGAAAATTTTAATATCATTCTGAGAAGTAAATTGTCGGTCACAGTATTTACAAGTATGTCACACTGATAAAATATAATACTGATTGGTTAGAGTTGCGTAGGAGGTGGCTCTTTTCAAGTGGAAAATCCATATTTTTTTAAAGCCTATAATACGTTCTTTTTTTTACCTTTCAACCTTGGTAAAGATAAAAACAAACAAAAAAACACAAAAAAAACAGGATATTCTCATATTTAATTTTCATTCATAAAATAGAAAAAATCACATGATACTATTATTAAATCAGAGTTTGAATTTGTTTACCACCAAAAAATGTGCAGGTTAAGAAATTCTTTGTCTAGGTACTATGTTTCAAGAAGTTTAAAGAACGTGTTATGTTACAGAGAAAGTCTATTACAATTGAGTTAATATTAATTATTGATGTGACAGTCATAACATCCAAATAAGCTATTGTAATTACTATAGTATGTCAGAATTATTCTGAACTGCTTCTAGATTTTATTATATAAGAAAAGAAATGTATTTTAGCATGGAAGTTTTATATTGTCAATACAGTTCTTTGAAGGTTTAAGGTAACAAAAAAAATGTGCTGACTTAATGATTTTTACCTGAAAAACTTATACACCTTTCTGCCCTTCTATTCTATAAAGGTCATTGGCAAACAATAGATGAACCAAATATAGATTAAATCTATGAATTTAAATAAATACTAACATTGACTTTTTTTCAAGGAGAGCATTGCATATAAATCTCAGAAAATTAGTAATATCAGTAGAATGATTTGGAACCCATTCAATAGTTCAAAGGTCATGATACTTAGATTAATTGTTTGTCAGGTTTAATATTAACTGTCATGTAACCAGAAGAAATTTCTTGTCTTCTTACTTGTTAAAATTAAATGATTAGACATATATGTGAAATATCGTGATAAAAAATAAAAAGATTTTGAAAATTTGTCACAAAATTAAAACGTACATGCTAAGGCTGTCAAAAGTGTAAACCCCCTAAAGAAAGCTAACAAAAAAAACCCCTCAAACACACAAAAAAATCAAAACCTGATATATATATATATATATATGTCAAATTTGATTTTAACTAGCAAACATTTACCTTAGTAACATTTGATACCAAGACAAGTTTTATGTGACATTTCTTTAGCCCTTTTCAGAAACTCATTTCAATTATCATGAATATTAGCCTAAGATTATAATTTAAAGTTGATTATCTCCCCCTTTTCTGGAATTATAACTGCTGCATGGCATGATAATCTCCCTTTTCTAGAATTATAACTGCTTCATGGCATAATTTTCTCCCTTTTCTAGAATTATAACTGCTTCATGGCATAATTATTTCCCTTTTCTGGAATTATAACTGCTTCATGGCATGAAGCTTAATGAAGAGTTAATGATAGACAGTTTTTATACGACCGCAAAATTTGAAAAATTTTTCGTCGTATATTGCTATCACGTTGGCGTCGTCGTCGTCCGAATACTTTTAGTTTTCGCACTCTAACTTTAGTAAAAGTGAATGGAAATCTATGAAATTTTAACACAAGGTTTATGACCACAAAAGGAAGGTTGGTATTGATTTTGGGAGTTTTGGTCCCAACATTTTAGGAATTAGGGGCCAAAAAGGGCCCAAATAAGCATTTTCTTGGTTTTCGCACTATAACTTTAGTTTAAGTTAATAGAAATCTATGAAATTTTGACACAAGGTTTATGACCACAAAAGAATGGTTGGGATTGATTTTGGGAGTTTTGGTTTCAACAGTTTAGGAATAAGGGGCCAAAAAAGGGCCCAAATAAGCATTATTCTTGGTTTTCGCACAATAACTTTAGTTTAAGTAAATAGAAATCAATGAAATTTAAACACAATGTTAATGACTACAAAAGGAAGGTTGGTATTGATTTTTTGGAGTTTAGGTCCCAACAGTTTAGGAATTAGGGGCCAAAAAGGGACCCAAATAAGCATTTTTCTTGGTTTTCGCACCATAACGTTAGTATAAGTAAATAGAAATCTATGAAATTTAAACACAAGGTTTATGACCATATAAGGAAGGTTGGTATTGATTTTGGGAGTTTTGGTCCCAACAGAATAAGGGGCCCAAAGGGTCCAAAATTGAACTTTGTGTGATTTCATCAAAAATTGAATAATTGGGGTTCTTTGATATGCCGAATCTAACTATGTATGTAGATTCTTAATTTTTGGTCCCGTTTTCAAATTGGTCTACATTAAGGTCCAAAGGGTCCAAAATTAAACTTAGTTTGATTTTAACAAAAATTAAATCCTTGGGGTTCTTTGATATGCTGAATCTAAAAATGTACTTAGATTTTTAATTATTGGCCTAGTTTTCAAGTTAGTCCAAATTGGGGTCCAAAATTAAACTTTGTTTGTTTTCATCAAAAATTGAATAATTGGGGTTCTTTGATATGCCAAATCTAACTGTGTGTGTAGATTCTTAATTTTTGGTCCAGTTTTCAAATTGGTCTACATTAAGGTCCAAAGGGTCCAAAATTAAACTAAGTTTGATTTTAACAAAAATTAAATTCTTGGGCTTATTTGATATGCTTTATCTAAATATGTACTTTTATTTTTGATTATGGGCCCAGTTTTCAAGTTGGTCCAAATCAGGATTCCATATCAAGTATTGTGCAATAGCAAGAAATTTTCAATTGCACAGTATTGCACAATAGCAAGAAATATCTAATTGCACAATATTGTGCAATAGCAATTAATTTTCAATTGGAGTTATCTTTCTTTGTATAGAATAGTAGTTGATAATATATGTTGGAAATTTGCCAGACATGACTATGATGTCATTTTCTATTTTTATTTGCCAATAACTTTATGTAAATAACTTCATTGGAAATTTGCCAATATAAAATGTTGCTGATGAAGCTTTTTTTCCTTATCTTATCTAAAATGTTTTTAGATAATGTATGTTGGACATTTGCCAGACATGACTATGATGTCATTTTCTATTTTTATTTGCCAATAACTTTATGTAAATAACTTCATTGGAAATTTGCCAATATAAAATGTTGCTGATGAAGTTTTTTTTATTGTTTTATACAATAAACAATGTATATTCACTTTTACTACCAACCAATCTTTACCATTCAGTGATAACAAACACTTTATTTTACATTTTAATATTTTATGATGTATTTAAAAGAGTAGTTATTGTTGCAAACTCCATTAGAAATTTGAATTAATATCAGTTTTGGAAAAAGGGAAGCGGGGATGTGAAAAAAAAGGGGGGGTTAAATTCATTAGTTCATTAGACCACATTCATTCTGTGTCAGAAACCTATGCTGTGTCAACTATTTAATTTTAGATTTAAAAAGTTTGAAGAAGAAATCTTTAATTGATTTGTAAAATCTTGACATTTGTTTTGTGTAAAAAAAAACCATGTAATGTCAAAAATTTGATCACAATCCAAATTCAGAGCTGTATCACGCTTGAATGTTTTGTCCATACTTGCCCCAACTGTTCAGGGTTCGACCTCTGCGGTCGTATAAAGCTGTGCCCTGCGGAGCACCTGGTTAATTCTGCAAATTTATAACTTGAATAATTACAGCACCCCTTACGGTCATTGTCCTACAGAGGATGGAGTGATCGTAATATAACGACTGGATTATTCGGGTTTGCAAATTTAAAGATAATATTTGACCTATATAGATTACAGATATATTGATGGTCTTTTGTCTTCCATAAAAATAAAAGAGTAAATTAACAAAAATACAGAACTGCGAGGAAATTAAAAATGGAAAGTCCAACATCAAATGTCAAAATCAAAAACCAACATACTTGTAATCAAACTCAGTAACAAACAAAGTTGGAAAGTAACACATTGTTTTTGTCGAGCCTGCAACTTTTGTTGCAGAAAGCTCGACATAGGGATAGTGATCCGGCAGCCGCGGCGTTAGCTCACTTCTTAAAAGCTTTATATTTTAGAAGGTGGAAGACCTGTATGCTTCATACTTTGTATATAGATGCTTCATGTTACGAAGTTTCCGTCAGTCACATGTCCAATGTCCTTGACCTCATTTTCATGGTTCAGTGACCACTTGAAAAAAAAGTTCAAATTTTTTGTAATGTTGAATTCTCTCTTATTATAAGTAATAGGATAACTATATTTGATATGTGCGTACCTTGCAAGGTCCTCATGTCTGTCAGACAGTTTTCACTTGTCCTCGACCTCATTTCATGGATCAGTGAACAAGGTTAAGTTTTGGTGGTCAAGTCCATATCTCTGATACTATAAGCAATAGGGTTAGTATATTCGGTGTATGGAAGGACTGTAAGGTGTACATGTCCAACTGGCAGGTGTCATCTGACCTTGACCTCATTTTCATGGTTCAGTGGTTATAGTTAAATTTTTGTGTTTTGATCTGTTTTTCTCATACTATATGCAATAGGTCTACTATATTTGTTGTATGGAATGATTGTAAGGTGTACATGTCTAGCGGGCAGATGTCATGTGATCTTGACCTCATTTTCATGGTTCAGTGGTCAAAGTTAAGTTTTTGAGTTTTGGTCTTTTTATCTAATACTATATGCCATAGGTCAACTATATTTGGTGTATGGAAATATTTTATGATCTTTATGTCAGTCGCGCAGGTTTTATTTGACCGTGACCTCATTTTCACGGTTCATTGCACAGTGTTAAGTGTTTGTGTTTTGGTTTATTTTTCTTAAACTATAAGTAATAGGTCAACTATATATGTTGTATAGAAGCATTGTTAGCTGTACATGTCTGCCTGGCATGGTTCATCTGACCTTGACCTCATTTTCAAGGTTCATTGGTCTTTGTTTAGTTATCTTGGTTAATGTTAAGTTTATGTTACAGTTGTAATAAAGCTTAGCTTTATACTTAGGACTATCAACATAATATCAATGATTAGTATAGAAGGCGAGACATTTCAGCTTGTGCACTCTTGTCTATTTCATGTATCACTGTTGCACTTCTTGGCAATGAACCAGTTTTTATACAAGTATACTCTCCAACAAGGGAAATAATTCATATTCAGTTGCAAATTTAAAATCTAATTCAGGCTTTCTGAGCAAGATTCTAGAAAATTCTCTTGTTGTAGAATAGAATAGCTACGTTGATGACATTGTTGCCCAATAATTTCCGTTTTTCAAATTGTAGGAATCAGCTTTAATGCATTGCCATTATTCTTTTAATAGGGGGCATTAAGTGTTACCCTTGTCCATCTGTATGTATTTACAAAAGTTGGTTTTCCTTCCGTTACTTTAGTTTGCTTCAGCCACATTTTATTAAACTTATACAAAATGCTTATTACCATAAAATACAAATCAAGTTTTAATTTTGGTGGTGTCACACAACTGTTTTAGAAGTAATGTTTTACAAATAAAAATAGGAATCTAACATCTGTTCTGAAAGTATCAATGATGTAATTGTAAAAGTATTTTTTTAAGATAGAGTTATCTTCCTTTGTCCATAATTGTAGTCAAATCAACTACAACCAATTCCTTAAACAATGCAGTGTTCACTGAAAAAATTAAAACAATCTTTACCCTTCGGTGCTTACAACCACTTTGATTAATGTTCTTCATTTTTGTCCATTTATAACTATATATGATATTCAAGCGGGGGTATCATTTGTGTCTCATGGACACATTCCCCATTTATTTCCTCTGTTAATGGTCCTATTGATGTGACTATATTTGGTTTTTGCAAAATGTATATGTATCCATGAAACTATCTCCAACTTCTTTACAACCCCTGAATAATTTTCTCATGTTTCAAGAATAGTTACATTTCATTATTTTTGTATTGGTCTTATATAGACTAATCTCAGCAAGAAACCAACATTTCCTGAAATCTTTTATCTTTCATGTGCACGTATGTACCAAGGGACGGGTCACTTTTAGTGTAATACAATTAACGATTACCCTTTGTGTTCAGTATAATCATGAAAATGCAATTTAAACATAATAGTTACATCAGTACGATAGTCACATGGTTACCATGTGATCTTAATGACTCCTGACATACGACACTTAGGAGATGGAATGACAAAAAACTACTTATTATAAATTCACCTGTACATTTCTCAGGTATCAATTTTAATTAATGCTGATCCGTTTGTTTTATTTGCTTACATGGGCATTATGTAAGTAATGACGGATATATATATATGGTAACATTCTTTTGTGTCCAGAAACTAGGTTCATAAATGTCACCCACTCAGGAGACTGGTGACTTGACTAACAACATAATGGAATGTCTGTACTGTGTACTCATTGACAATTTGTCATAATTCTTCAAATATAATTTTCATATCTTTTATTCTCATATTGTTCTTTGAAACAAGGCTCTTTCGTAATGTGTTTCGTTGTGTACTTTGTCTTTTGAATCTGTTGATGTTCATTTTTCAGAGATCATCCGTTTACTATGATGAGAGATCTTTGGGGTTTTTTTTGTTTTTTTGTTTTTTATTTATTTCATTAACAGCGCTTGAAGCCAAAATTTTGAAAATCAATGAAGTGAAGAAAAGAAAGGAAAATAGAGTTTGATCCTGTACAAGGAGGGATGGGAACAGGTACCTGTAGTAAATGATTCAGTTCCAAAGCAATGATTCTGGTTCAATGGTTAATTCAGTGTCCAACAGTCCACCTGTTACATTATTTAACACATTCAAAGCACTTTTATTGAAAAACCTTTATTAGGACTGCATATATAACCAAAAAAGTTAAATTCATATTCATCATAGCACTTGTAAAGCTGAAATACAAGAAAGTAACAAGAACAATTTCAGGCTACCTATTATATACAAGATGGTGATATGTTGGAGGTAATCAGTTAAGGCTGGCTGTGATATATGTAGGATTTTTTCTTATATTTTCATATAAGCCTCAAAATACCTTGATGCCCTTGTAATTGTTTCGATAGCATATTTTTTAGGATAATCCTTTAAATCTGTCATTATTTTGAATAGAGTTATTTCCCTTTAAATTGGATATGCCTTTCATATATAGCTAAGAACTATTCTAATGAGAAGCTTTAAGTTGTGTTCCAATAATATACAAACATTGATGTATTTTTTTCTTCATTTAAAAGTTGATAAAAAAAAATCTTTGCATATATATTTGTTTACTTGTTTGGTTCAGACCAATATTCTTACAAATGGAGATCTGTAATGAGACAGCAATCCAGGAATAAAACTTTTCTATATTATACATTAAAAGAATTGGACAGTACAACAGACCATAGCTCACATGGTAAAGCTTAAAGAATGAAATTTGTCCACTCTGCTATACCAACTAAATTAAAACTCTGTAGTTTAACTTATTTATTGTTTTGTCTAAACTAGGCAGTTGGATTTCTCATTTGAATTTGTAGTCATTATGTCATGTCATGGTTTTATAGTTGACTACATGGTATGGGTTTTAGTCATTGTTGAAGGCTGTATGGTGACGTATTGATGCTTACATCTATGTCATTTGGTTTTGGGTGGATTAGGTCTCTTTGTCAATCAGACTTTATATATCAAATAAGTTTTATAACCAGATCTGGGGTTTAATTCTTCAATAGTGTGCTTTTGATAGTGAGCAATTACTTGCTCCAAGAAACTTGTATTTGATATCTCATGGTAACCTGGATATTGTTTGTCGATTATAAAGATTAGTGTTTTTTACGGAAAATCCACAATAATCTTGATGTACTGTATGAATTAACCTTGTAACAATGTCATATGACTCCCTTATACACAAGTAAATTTTTCGTATAGCGATATCACCAAAGGTGGGCTTTTAAGATTGATAAACTATTGTGTAATTGATTCTTTAATTATCCCTTTTTCTGATTGCCTTGAAATGGAAGACATTCTTTAGATACCTACAATTTGCCTTCTGGGACAAAATTATTGTGGTTTCTTAGTTGTCCTTGATCAGTAAAAATATACTTATATATATTGTGAAGTCATCAGTATTTTTGTTTTGACAAGAAATGAGAAAGTACGCTATAATCATGTCTCTATGATCAATTCCTAGATGGACATTGTAATTTGTGGTTAAAGTAATTTGTAAATTAAATAAGGTAGAGTTTTGAAATGCTACATCCTATTTAGATTCACTGGTAGTATATGTTTGAAAGATCTTTGAGAAAATGATGACCATGATTCAATAATGAATAAAGGAGTGGTATGTATCAATGAGACAGCAATCTAACAAAACCATTGTCAACATCATAAGTCAGAAACCAAATGTTGATCAATAAACATAAGAAAACCCAATTTTTGTGAAACATTAGAAGCCGAGTCTGAAGAAAATTGGTATACCCAAGTTTTGTCAAGATAGATTAAGGACTTAAGACTGGAAGTTGAAATATTGGTGGACAATGACGCAACTTGACTTATTCAAATATACTATCACACTTGTATTGATATCTTCATAAAAAAAGTATAAAAAGTAAAATCTCAAAAATATGGAACCACAAGTAGAAAATGGTGGATTAAACCTGGTTTTATAGCTAGCTTAACCTCTCACTTAAATGACAGTCACATAAAATTCTATATTTGTATGGCAGCTCTTTCTTCTCTACAATAGAACCTCTTAAAACAGCAAAACTATCAGATTACAATAAGACACAATGACTTTTGTGTTATCTTTTAAAAATTATTTGCATCAGAAAAGAAAGTTTGGTATCATGATGATAATGCTCTCTCTTCTTTTTTTTTTTAAATTTTGCAACAATTGCAGTTTATTCTTCTTTGTTTGAAGATGTCAATCATATTTCATTGTTTAAAAAAGTAATAGTCATAAAAAAATACCTATAATATACCTATATCATATACCATTATACACAATCTATGATTATATCTTAACTATTTCTTTTATCCTATATCTGAATTGCTGTATAATACCATGACATATACCCTTTTAACAACATTTTTATGCTATTTTTCACAGGTTTTTATTGTCAGAAGTATTTAAACTATAAAGACTAACTGTTGCCATTGAGACCTTGTACCAGTTCACCACTTTTCAAATATTGTCATGTTCATTCATTCCTTTGTTGTTAAGATTGTACTGCTTTGATATTATTTTTTTCATAGAGAAGAAAAAGGTGTTTTTATTACTACTATTATTTGGATATGATAGAAGGAATGTGGTAAATTACTAATTATAAAGTTTAGATTAATACCAGTTTATGTGTAGGCCATCATCAGGTTCTTGAACCAAGGAATTGCTTGACCTTTTAGTATTGTACGAGTAGCCCTGTGAAAATTGGAATTAGTTTTTCATTTACTTTTAGCAGTTAGAAAATATTAATGAATTATAAATGCACAACATGATTTTATTATTGTTAAAATCAAGCCCTCAGTAGCAATGGTGATTTTGAACTACACATATTTATGTTCATATATTGCACTTTAAGTCTTTTGACTCTGTTCAGCTGCTAAGATTGCCTGTATTTCCTGCATTCCTATTTATGTCTGTTGTATAATAGGTTCTTTTTCTGTTACTAGTAACAATGGTAATGTAAATGAATTGTTTCACATTTTTAAACTTGGGCTTTTTAAAGTTTGAACTAAAGGGTATGGGTTTTAATTCTTTATTGAAGATTTGTATGCAGGTGACCTGTTGTTGTTCATGTTTGTTCTTTGGTCTATGGAAAAATGTCTCAACAGCAATTTTTCCACACTCTGTATCTCTAGGAATGGCAATGACCTTAACTGTTACAAAGTTTGCATCTTTCATATGTCCATTGTCCTTGACCTCATTTTCATGGTTCAGCAACTGCATATAAGCCCCTATCCTCTGGCAGCAGCCATTTGACTATGATGACCTTATTTACATGGATTATTGACAAATGCTAAGTGTAATGTAGCAAAGTCTTTATCTTAAAGAATTGAAACATAAACTCTTTCATGATCAGAACTTAAGTGTTTTATTCTGCTTTGACCAGTGAATGAAATATGTATTTAGGTTTTCAAAACTTATTAAGATTAAAAAAAAGAAGCAGATATAAACAGAGACATAATGAAATGCCACATGTTAAAATCTTTTTAAAAGATAAAAAAAAGTACCTTCTTATTCAATTGTTCAATTGTTTTAGGAGACAACTTGTCAACTACATTTCGATTATTTAGGTGTTAAAGGAGTGTCAGCAATCACAAATTTCCTGCCTTTTGTTGACCAGCAATTGAACAAATCATATTTTAATGGTTAAACTACTTCACTGATTTCTTAAAAAAACCACAAGACATTAAAATTTGTTGACCCTATCTGATCTAAAGAAATGATATCAAGTTATTGTAATAGCATACTTGTGTATTCCACGATATTAAAATATGGAGGTCAGTGAGAGATAATGAAAGGTAGTGAACATTCTCAAGGGATTATACCTCTCATACTTTCTCAGTACAATTTTATTGTTAAATCCACCGATGAAAAGTAAAGATATAAAGATAAAAAGATGTTTGGAATTATTTTCAAGTACAATTGATTTGTAACTTTTTGTGTGAATTTGAAAGTAATGGTCACTCATATATTTCTCATTTAAATAACTTGATATTAATTTGATATATTTCAATGATTAGATGGCTATATGATTTTCATAACATATTTGTGTCTCAGAAGTGTTTGAACTTTTTATGAAAAAAATGTAGTTAAAACTATCACAAAGCAAATTAAAAATTTCTCTTGTTAAAACAATCTGATGTCTTTTGAATGTCTGATTACCAAAAGTGCATGATGCTATTCTTGGTCATAAAGGGAAAAAAAATTCTATCCATATAGATGCAACATTTGAAGGTAGAATCAGAGGTAGAATAGCTCATATTTCTTGTCATCTAGGGTGTTAATAATTAGGCTTGTTGGAGGTTCGAGCATAAAGTGGTACATTTATTCATTACATGCAAAGTAATAGGTCATAAACATGGTACTATCCTGAACATGCATGTGTATATATGGTGACCTATAGTTGTTATCTGCGTCATTTGGTCTCTGGTGGAGAGTTGTCTCATTGACTATGACACCACATCCTCTTATTTTTATATGTGATATGTGCTGATGGCAATTATTTTTATATAATAATTATTTACTTGAAATATTTTAACGGTGACCAACTACAATGATCATCATATATGGTGGCTGAAGTCATTATAATTGCTTAAATAATAAGGTTTTGCAATTAAAAGTGGTGCCATTTTATCTCGCTATGCTATCCCATTGATTTTCTGGCATGTTGATTTATCATATTCACTTTCTATGACTTGTTATAACTTGGACAGAAGACTGACTTCAAACCCTTTATTCAGAGGCCAAACGTAAAATAAATCCTCTTTTAGTCAAGTGAACCACTGGCCATCTTGCTTTGCTTTCTGATTGATTTCTTTGTTCCTCTAGTCCATTAAGGGCCAACAAAATGTTTTAGTTGTTATTCCAGAGAAATTTAGTTCAGCATCACAGGTAATGTTAAATCCTCTGTGTCACAATGTCTTGTAATTTTAATTCCTGACCAAAAAGAATCAAAATGGAGAATTGATTTTTTTCATTGACAACCAGAAAAGTTTTAGATAATTTCACCTATAATGCATTATAATTATTTGCTTATGTGTGTAAAGAAATAAAGTTATTATTCAGCTTTCAATTTATAATTGCTTAACACCACCACTAATAATAAGTTACATGCTTGCATGTTTGAAGCTACTGCTTGTTATATGCTCCTGGCAAAGGAATATCATGTCAACATTATTACTTATCTAAAAAAGTACAAATGCTTATGTTATGGGGGTTAATTTTTCAAAAAAGAAATGTCATAAGAATTCTTATGTAATGTTTAATTAAAAGCAATCTGCTTGATTTATTACTTCACGCTTTTTCTATCATTTCTATTGTATCTGTACAAAGATTTAATTCTGTTATTGTATATCATAGATGTGAAGTTACACACCTCCACATTTCCTACCATTAATTATTTGATATTACATAACAATTTTCATTTCCTAGTTTATGTATATACCTTCACTGACAAATATTTATCTCCCAAGTAGATAATAACATGCCTATTATCCATTAAATAAACAATTTATCACAATTCTTTATAAAAAGTGTTGAAAAATTGCAAATTAATTATTGCCACTAATAATATATTAATACAGGTTATGTAAACTTTCCAGTCATTTTATCACCTAGGATGAAGCTAATTTGATAAAGATTTGTAAATTTTCCAATCAAACTGATAAATTTTGAAAGGCCATTAGAAGGATTATGAGATTTAATTACAAGACCATCTGGGGGGTTTGGCAAGGTAACCTGGTATGTCCTCTACTATTTCACCTTGGGGTACCAGTTAATGGACCCTGGTGTCAGGTAATGAGGCAATTAGAGGTTACATCAGTCATAACAACATTTTAATTTCCTCTAATTACAAAGTTTAGGGGTCAATAATGATTGAGAGATAAGCTGGTCAGGACACTGGATACAGATGTGATAAAATAATAGGGAGACAGTAGCAAATCTCATTCTTAATCACTAGTAGTTAGATAAGTGTAGGTCACTGATAGATTGATGGTGCTGTAACATTCCCTAGGACATTGATTTAAGAATATATGATTTTAATTACATTTCATATTGGAAATAAAATAAAATTCTCTATTGTTAAGGAAGTGTTATAAACACAGAAGTTTACTTGTTGCTCAACATCGTAATTTGCCCTGATAAATGATGTTGTATGTTTAAAAAAATAAATGAAAGATTTGCTGGTTTATAAATTTGCATTACACCGCCCTGTCCTTTGGTTTTTGGTGTAAAAATTGCCTCATTGGCAATCATACCATACCTTATTATGCCTATTAATACCGATTTGAGGGAAAACTGTCACAATATTTTTTTTATTTAAGAATAATATATACATAATATATGCTACAGTTATTTTATTTCATTTCAAAATTTAATGAAAATTAGAATAAATTATAGAGTTTAGCAAGCATAATACCCCTTTAACATTACCATTTATTCACATTTCAGATGAAATTTTGTCATGCTAATTACAGTAAATAAGAAAACAACATAGATAAAATTCCTTGAATGCAAAGGAGAGCACGTAAAATTGTTAACATTATAAGAGCACTATGATAATTCACAACATAGATAGTACTTCAACCATCTTTTGTGCATTTTATTGAATACCAAGTACTACATTTTTTTTTTATCTTTTTCTTGAGAAATAAATAATAAATACCAAAATTCTCCTTTTTGTATTATAAGAAATAGTTGAAATACTAGATTTTCCAGAATTGCATGAAAAGTATTTTGGAACTCCTTCAAATAGAAATTTTACAGTTATATTGGTGTTTAAGGGCTTTCAAGTTACTCAACATCAACTCTTGAGATATTTTCACCTCATGGAACTCTGGCAATGAATAAAAATATTATGTAAAATATTTGTGAAGTATAATCACAAACAAAAAGGGACAATAAAATGGGAGGAAATGTATAATAATATTAATTCACATAAATATTTATTACTTGGTTAAATCTGTAGATGATTTAGATAAAGGCCATGACAGCTTTATTCTGAGTTTAAATCCCCTACTTACATTGTAACATGTTATGTCAGGAGAGGGGTTATTTTGATGGGAGGAACACATAATTATTGTTTGTTCATTATTTTGAACAAAACTAAGAAAATTAAACAATAATGAGTGAGAGTTATACAAGAAAGTGAAGAAACCCACCACACACCCTTAAGTTAAGACCCAGTTAAGAATTCTTCAAGATTTTGGTGTTGACTTAATCTATGGTGGTACCTTTGATCAGAATGACTTAGAAACCAAATAAACAATATTTAAGACTTCTTGTATTTCAAATCAATTTGTTTTTTTTTTATACATAATTTCAGGGTTTAAACTAAGACTGACTCACTCACTCAGCTGAATGTACTTTTAAAGTCCTATAAATGTTCATGAATTGTTTCAAATATTGTGAAAAAAAAAACATTTTGTATATCGTCTAAGAAAACATTGAACACATTTGGGTAAAGTTTAAAAATTTATTTATAATGAATATATTGAGAAATGGTAGATTTTAAGAAACAAATATTATCATTTTTGAAATGAAGATTATAGTCTTAGTGTCATGATGTATTACCTTTTGAAAAGCATCACATTCTTACAAGTAATTGCCCTTGGACACATGAAATATTTACAACGTGGGGGTACATTGGAATTCTGTTTTTTTTATTTTGATATCAAAGTCTTTATTCAACCTTCATTTAATTCTCCTTTAAAGTATAAAGTCAAAAAGAGAAGTTTTGTAGCCTTATTTAAAAAATTGTAGATACAAGACATGTGGATGATGTTGTTTGTGTTTACTACTCAATCGTGTTCAAGTTGATTCTTGCACCAATCGTTATTTATGTCTTTTGACTTTTTTTTATAAAGGGACTTATTATGCCAGGGAGTTTAATGAAGCCACTTAAATGACAGATCGTTCAATATTTCCATAAAAATATCACATTATCATATGGTTTAATGTGGCCTTGATATTTACAGTCCAAAGCTTTGGTCCTACTTTTACCTTGGCCTCCATTTTTAAGGTCATTAACATTTTAAAGTTTGTAGGTACTGTTACAGGGTATACTTGACTTGATGGAGGGCGACATGATACTATTTAATTCTCACCAACCTAACTTGTGATTGAATTGGCCTGATTGTTTACAGTCATTAAGACTTTATTGTAGGTAATAACTGCTAGAGTATACCCTGTCCCAGCAGAGGGTATCGGAGGAGACCTCTTTAGTATTGATATAATATAAATAATTTTATCACAGTTCAAGACATAATTGTCTCTGATCAAAAGGGGCACCTGCAGTTATTGACAGTTATGTAGATACATAAGCCTCTTCAATACACAATTTAATGTCAACCAATGGTAAATAAATCAAGCTCATCTCTATTATCATAATACAGTTCTTTTGTTCTTTTATAGTTCTCTGAGATTTTACTTGTACTGTTTACTCCTTTAAGGACAAAAGAACCTTTTTCAAAAATTTCTAGGGTGTGAAATGAAATGTATTTTACATATTTTTACTTCTGATTTCTTTCACTAAACTGCACATCAATCATGAGAATTTTGTAGTATTTGAGTAGTTTTCTTACACATTATTAGACAAAAATAAAAGCTTCAGTGATTTTCATGAAACTCTGCTGGAGGATTTTAGGACAGGTTTTGGATAGACATGACAAATGGCCTTGAATAGGAAATAACTCCTCAAGTGCAAGAAACTATAAAGCTAGATTTTAGTACTATGGAATCTAAACCTCACCATGTGAAATCTAAAATAAACTTTCAATTTGAAATAATTTTTATGGCAGATAAAAAGATGCTCCATATGGAATGCATAAAAATAAAATATTTAATTGTTTTGATGACAGATGTCATCATTTGTCTGTGACAAGTACTTCTAACTGAACAGTGCACTCTCAAAACAAGACAGATTTGTTTTAACTTTGCAGGTGCCCCTCTGTATTGCCAGGTTCTTAGCCAGTAGGGGAAATGGGTATGAATCAGACTTCTATAAATTATTCAGTTTTTAACACTCTCTGATTCAACAATACATTTGAAATTAAAATTTATGTGTAAATGAAGTGTTTGTGAAGTATTGATAACGTCAGTTCAATAAATTTTGGTAATTTTCAAATGTCCTGGAGAATTATTCATTTAAAGTTAACAGTATCACAGATTCTTCAAGAACTTGAAAAATTATAGACCTCATGTAGAAAAGGTCAAATACTGATTTGTAATTGCAGATGTTTGGACACTTTAAAGTAAATAGATTTTGATTGGCAGTTTGTAATTGTAAAAGATTAAATTTTAAAAAGTATAGCAGATAGATTAAGAGTGGTAGATATCATAGGCGGATCCAGGGTTTGATTTTTTTTCTAAAATATTTAGACTTATTCGATCAGCTTCTCTGTTTTAAAGGGTGAGAGCATTATTAGCCAACCAATTTTGGCACTTTTGCAATTCAGATTTAATGAATTGTTGCCTTTTCTGCAGGTTTTTGCGTCTTTGATTGCTAAATAAGGTTCAGAAAAAATTAAAGTATGATGTCCAAAAGTTTACATTTGTTGTAGTCTAGAAAAGAATTGCAAAGACCCTGCTTAGCTTACCACTTATTTATTTCAATTTTTCAAAGTAAATCTTTAGTTGCACGGGCAGCAATTTCAAAGACATTTTTGTTTTATTTGTGAATTTACACAAAATATTTAACAAAGACTGTGTTAGGTACATTTAGTACATTTAAAACATCTGTATCAAGTTCAATATTTATTGCCACCTTCATTTTTGGTTTTTCCTATGTTATACCAACTTTTTGCTATAATATTAATATAATGTTGATGTGTCAGCTGGCTGATTTGATTCAATGTTTATGACCCTACCATTATGTAAGAATGTTAAACTATTTGTTTTGCTTTAGTACTAATGAGTTTAAACTGTTTATTTTGATCTTGTGATCCATAGTCTTTGATAGATCTTTAGTTACTGTCTCTTTAAACAAATAAAATTTTATTTACCAAGAGGTGATCAATTTTTCAACAGGAAATATTAACTGAAATGTGAAAATAATGATCTAGCATTGAAATCACCTGTGACATCATGCTTATAAATGGTTTTACTGCCAATTAATTGGTTTAATGAGCACCATGGAGGGGTATTAGACATCTGACAAATAAACATTCACATTTATCAAAGGCAACAGAAATGTGTATTAATTTCTGTAGTTGATTAAAGAATTCCCTAGCATTTTATCATCAATCAAAAATGGAATGCACTTGTCCGGTAGTCTCCAGGGGTTATTGTCAAAATGTGGACTGGTTTATCTGCTAGTAGTGGTCTGGCCATTTTGTTTTTGCCAGCACTGTTCTCTTGACATTGCTGATTTAAATGGTAAAAAAGGGAATAGATAATTGTGCATGTATGGACCCAAGAAGATTTCAAAGGTCAACCTGTTCTGTTGATATTTTCTTGTCATTTTGAAGAACCATTTTCAACAAAACAACAACTAAAATTTTACAGACCATATGTTGACCTGGTTACAAATTGGCAACACTGCTCTTTGATTCTAAAATCTTTTTCATTTAGTTGCTGTTAACAGTTAAATAAATATGATTAACTAAATTTAAAGCTAGTACACTGAGGCATTTTCGAAAATCATTTTTAATACTAAATCAGTTAATTTTGTAGTATTTTAACCCTTTTGTCATAAACCTCAAGTCTTTTTGTTTTTTTCATAATTTGAACTGATAAAAGAATATCTGATCACTAAATGCAGTTTCATCGCAGTTTCCATCTCTTTTACCCTGCTGCCTGTGTACAAGTTTAGTACAGTCCATGTTTTACAGAGTGACTAGCTGCACAGTTTGGCCATTGGTCATTGTTGTCCTGCATTGTTCAGACAGGCAATACACAAGGGAAGTCAGGCTACATCAGTTTTGGATCAGTGAAATGCTGATAAATGATAAGATCTCTTTTGAAATGATAAATTTTAACTAATTTGTAAAGATGTAAAAGTTATAAACTTCTTGCCCTTTAATTGGTCTTGATGAAAGATCTATGAACTTTTGATGAACCACTGCTTTCTTTTGGGAGTATTGAACTCCATTGTAAGATTTATTAATGAGTACTGTAAATTCAGAAATTATTGTGTGCATTTATAATTGCAATTTTGTCATTTTAGACTAAAATGCAATTTTAATTTTTGCGATACCTATTGAAAAAAATCTTATATATTATTTATATGAAAAATTTCAAAATGCGAGTTTAAATTAGTGCGATATTAACTCTCACATTTTTCGTAATAATTTCTGAATTTTGAGTACCCTGTGTCTATGGTACAGAGAATTGTGCGACTCAGTATTTCATTGGAATTTCACAAGACTAAACAATATTAACTCTACCATTGTCAAGCTGATTGTCCTTTACTGTTTTCTCATCTATTATATTACTTTCTTTATAAGGCTATGCAATTAGATTTCTACTTTAAATATATATATTTCAAAGGCGAACAATTATTACTGATACCCCTATATCTTTTGAAGTTCATATTATATAAGTTTATAAAACATTATTCATAATGTCAAACAGTCGAGAACATGGTTAGATGTGTTAAAAAAAACTTCAATTATTCAATATGTCAAACAATGCAGATCATAATTTCCAAATATATGATAAAAACAATAATTCATATAATGGGCCAAAGTTTTAATAGGTTGTTTTTGAAACCTTTCTAGATTTTGATTTATAGAATAGATCTCATGGGAAAGTCTGGCTTTCCTGGTCATGGTTATATTGTATATAAATTAACAGGAAATCAATTTACAGATAAAGCAGACTTGTTTATCACACCTGAACCAAAACTTTACCTCTACTATCTGTCCCTTCAGTGACCACTGTGTGTATTCGCTCATATCAATACATGCTTTAACATGCACCTGTTAATTACAACTTCTTTGATCTTTTACTCTCTTTGTCACCTTTAATATGTTTCTTTTACAAAATTATGTTTTATGAGTGTTTTCTTTTCATTTGGATGTTCTTTTTATTGAAAGGTGAAGTATTGGATCTGATTAACATATAGATTTGATGTTAATAGTATAGTACATTTAATTTCCTTTGAACATATAAAATATATTTTAGAAAATTGGAAGGGACAATAATTCATGAAATATTCTTTGTAGTTTCAATCTTCAGTAATTACATTGACAAATCTAAGTCACCCCTTCAAACAATTATCTTCAGTTTATATGTTTTTATTGGGTTTTAATTTATCTATTCACATCTCTTTGGTACCAATTTTTCTTCTCAGAGAGAAGAGTAATTTCCCTTGAAATTAGTTAGAGTTATTCCCCTTACACTAGACATATTTACACTTTTGTATCTCTATTGTCCTTGTTTATAGTAAATGTGTATTGGATGACATCCTTGCATGTTTTCACAACATTTAAAATCATCTGGATAGTATTGTCCATTGTTATGTTTTAACAGTACTCATTAAGCCTATCAAATTTATTTTTATCAGATAGAAATTTGTTATGTTTTTTCTATGATATGTTTTTCCTGTGATGATCTTTCTTGGGTGGCATAGCTAAGGTTCCAACAGGTAAATTTTATAATATTAATCTTTTATCTGATTTTAATTATAGAAAAGTAGCAGTAAAAGAGAAACCTAAGATTCTTCCATCTTTCTTTATTGAGTAATTTATTCCTGATTATCAAATTTCTGTGCATGCTTGCAGTTTTCTATTGGACCAAATTACTTCCCTTTATAAAACCCTCTTTTGGTATCATAAAGGTATGTGATTATTGATATACTATTAATTTTTTGAGGTCCAGTATCAGATACACATTACTGGATACTTGACCTTGACATAAGGGACCTATGGCCTTTGAGGTATATTTTTGTAATTGATTTCAAGTGTGAATTAAAACATGACAAGAGTCTCACTTGATAATTGAAGGAATAGGGAAGGAAATTTATCCTCAAGAGGGAATGCACCGTGTGGGTTGCATCAATGTAAAAGTTATATTACTCATCTGACAACTTCACTCTTCAATTAAATGAATGGAAATAATACTACAGTAATATATTGCTGCTTTTTATCTTGGCATACTTGTAATTTTTTCTTCAGCAGAAACTTTACAGTGGCTCTTTTCACCAAAAAAAAAATAATGTAGTGTATTTTAGTGTAAGATTTTGTGAAAAGAGTGGCAGATGGTTAAGATGAGGGTGGAGATCTCAAAAATCCTGTTTAACCCTGCCGCAATTTTGCGCCTGTCCCAATTCAGGACCCTCTGGCCTTTGTTAGTCTTGTATGATTTTTAATTTCAGCTTCTTGTGTATAATTTGGAGTTTAGTATGATGTCCATTATCACTGAACTAGTATGCATATTTGTTTAGGAGCCAGCTAAAGGACGCTTTCAGATGCGGGAGTTTCTCGCTGCATTGAAGACCCATTGGTGGCTTTCGGCTGTTGTCTGCTTTATGGTCAGGTTGTTGTCTCTCTGACACATTCCCCATTTCCATTCTCAATTTTATGTAAAGAAAACCATGATTTTCTGTTGCTGAGATAATTTATTCTACTTGACAATTGCATCAGACCAGTTTCCTAATGCTACAAGATAAAAGCAAGCTTATGCCACAATTTATATAAAAAAAAAATCTGTGGAAATTAGTAATCATTTCAAGTTTTGGTGTTTTAGTATTATTGTTTTTACGCCCAAAGCTTACATATTTTAAAGACTAAAAATTCCTCATTCATCTAAATGTATTATAAGTTTCCTGTAAAATCTCTCTGTAATCCCTTTTCTCATTTGATTTATTTTCTTGTTTGTTTTCTATAAATTAGTGTATTCATTGGCACTTTGTTTTCTTTAAGGCATGTATTCCTAAAGGAAAGTAAATAAATCCATGTAGAGTAAACAAACAATCTCATATTAATTAGTCAGAATTGAGGAAGTGTTTGGCATACCAAACCAATTACCATATCATTAGACTTACAGGCCGTATTTTCTAGAGCCTGCAAGGCTATATGACAGGGACTGCCCTTGAAAGCACTATAGTCTAAATGGAAAACTCAAACAGTGTGAAATTGTTACAAGAAGGGGTTTAGTTTTTTCTGCATTTTTAATTTTAAAGAAAATATAAAGTTTCCAGTCATTTGGTGTTGCCATTTTACCCTTCCTCTTCTGAAGAATTATAATGTTCTTCATCATTTGGAAGTGACTCAAAAAGTTGCTGATGTTTGTAGCATTAAATTTTTGCAAAAGGTTACTAGAGCAAGTACAACATTTTTTCCATTTCAAAGAAGCATTTAATAGAGGATTTCATGACTTTAAACAGTTAACAGTTATAGTGCTAAGGTCATATGACATTCTTTAGGCTTCTTGCCAGACTTCAATTTTAGATGTTGCTCTTATTCTCATGACTGCATAGACAAATAAATGTCACATAAATTTGATCCAGTTAGAATTTGAGTTGGCACAAAGTATAGAAAAATCTGGAATTTATAAGCTGATAAAAGCATGAAATTAGATAGTGGTCATCTAATTATTTATAGTTCTAATGAGAATTTGTAGTAAAAACAGAGGCAGGTTGACCTGGCATGTGCCCACACAAAGCTCACCTAATTAAGTCTAGACCAAGGACACCTTGTCAGCCTCTGAGGACAACTGGTACCTGAAAAGTTTACCCAGATTCCAGTTGATCTCAGATTTGATGAAATGATGACAGATCTTAGAAGTTCTGCCAAAAAATTACTGCCATCTCTGAAAAACTGAAATCAGTATCATTGATACAGAGTGAATGTTGAACATTCAGTCTGATGTAAACATTCATTTTTCCACAAATTAATGCGCTAAAAGTTATAATTATTTCCAAGTAAGGAAGTAAACAAATATTTCCATTTTACCTTTACCTTCAAATTATCTAACAACGCATATTAAGCATGATATGGTTCCTTGACTATGACCAAACTCCTGCTGCGATATCTTATGTTAGTACAAGCTGTTCTATTGTTTAACAGTCTTCCTTTACAGATATCAAATAATTTCCCACTACACTAGTAGATATCCCCACTCTATAATGTGACTTGTATATCAATTAATCACAAATCTTTATAGAATCTACTTTGGAGTGTGATTAAATCTACCAAAAATAAAAGATTTTAATAAAAATAGTATTTCTTAGAACATAATCTTTGACATGCAGGATTAATTGAACCTTAGGAAAAAAATGTGCAAATGGCCATTTGTTGTTCCCACTTGTTGACGTGTTGTTTTTTGCTGCTTATTCAGATGATAAAGTATTTGGTCAGTCATGGGTGTTTCTGAATATGTTTAAAACTCAAATAACAAAAGCTAATAAAAAATTCAGCATGATAATCTCATTGTGCAAGGTCGTGTTGACTGTCTCGCTTTAACCAAATTGTTTGACTTTGCTTCATTAGTTCTGCACAGGAAGTTGTATAGAGCTGCTCTCTCATCGTTACACAAGTTACTGGAGGCCACAATAGACATGTCAAAGGACAATAGGATTTATTTGATCCCCCTTGGACACTTGTTGACAACATGTAATCTTAAGGGGGCACATATGTCCACTTTTTCCTCCAGTTTTAACAAGTAATCAGTCATCATCTCATTAATTTTGTTTTGTAGACCATGCTAATGTTGTTTTTGTTGACTGGCCTTAAAGTTTTCACTTCTTGTTTAGTTTGAAATAGTCCATTCCATTATCACTTATAAATATTTTGCATATGAAAGTGAAAGCTACTTATTTTCAATTAAAACAATCAAATGACTTGAGTTTACTTTAATATCTTTCAGAGGAATGAGAAAACATATTTTGGGGAGTTTTTATTGCACATAAGAATTAAATGAATATTAACTTTATGATCAGTGGCAAGTATTTCATGTCTGTTTAGTTGTGTGATCATGGTTCAGAAAATATGGGATAATCATATAAATTTTGGTAGTAGAATTAATATTCAAGAATCTTTTAAAAAAACTATTCTTTTAGGTATCAAGATAAATCCAAAGTTATCCCAGAGGAAAATAAGATAGAATTGATATCCTTTAAGGGGAAAAATCTGTTACAAATAAGATGTAAGTGCCTAATTAGTACCTGTTACTTGATGTAAATAAAGAACCACAAAAATGTGTTTACCAAACCAGTGAACCAGGAAACAGTTTGGTGTAGCCTAACCTAATAAATCTTGGAGGTAATTTTCTTACCTGTATAATCAACAATCAATATTATTTATGGGTATTGATTTTTTGTGTCAATTTTTACATGATTTTGATATATTGAATTTGTTTTTATGACAAGATAATAACTCTGTTGAAAAGAGGTAATTGAAATAAGAAACATAATAAATTATCATATATTGTAAAAGATGTTATAACCAACAATAACATTTCAATGAAACATCTAAAAAATAATAGTTTTAAACCTGTTTTTAGATTTGTTAAATAATTACATGTGTCATTGAATGGTCAGTTATTTATGAGCATCATGTAAAGAGGAACAAAATATTGATAAAAAAGGGAATAAAACTGATTTCTTCCCTTTGATCTTTTGTTTGTCTTTTATTGATAATATAAAAATAATTTAGAACTTTTCGTTTGAAGTATTTGTTTATTGTGCAGTAAATGTCAATATAAATTGGTGCATGTCTTAAATAAGATGAAAATTGAATTCTCTTTTCCTTTTACTGTTTGTATTTGATATTTCGATGATACTATTAAACAACTTAATTATAGATAAAGGCAGTGTACATGTGATCAGTTTTGACTTAAGCTGCTATTTTCTCTAAATTAGAGTTATCTCCCTTTTTACAATGTCTTCTTTGAGAAGTTTGAATTCACAAAATTTTTATTTTATTAAACAAAAGCTTCAACATCTATTGATACTTTTTGTATCTTCTCTATCATTAATAAAGGAGATGTAATACGATTTTTATTTTTTATTTTTTATTTTTCTGGAAATATTTGGATAGATATACTTAGTCCGCAAACATTTTGGCAGTCAAAACTTGATCAATCCGCATTTTTTGGCTTATAGAATCCAACCTGTTTAATTCGATGATTTTTTATTAGATAGCTGATGGGTAAATTATCATGTCCTCTCAACATTAGTTGTTCAGGGAAAAACCTATCTGATCAAATAAATAAAAAGCTGTAAAGTTTTTGAGTTTTAAGCTTGGTGAGACAGTGTTTTCCTTATTTGTTCTGTTAATCTCTTTATGATGTTATTATGTACACAAGGACTTTTGGATAGACCATTGCAGTCCTCAATACCTTACTATTGTATTCTTGCACCCTGCAACCTGACATGTTACAACTTAAACTATTAAATTCTTTAACATTATTGCTGAAATTTAACATGTTATTTGAACTGCAGAACAAACTATTGACTTTTTAAGTTGGTATTTTTGCCAATTTATATTGAAAATCCATCAGTTTTCATCCTCTAAATGTCAAACCATTGTTGTATCAAAAATGTTATTTTGTTTACTGTTAACTTCCTGAGAACCTTATTAAATTGTTTTCAATTTTAGAGGCTTAAGATGTTTCAGGTTCATTGGAGCTGACCACTAGTGACCAGTGCTGATTGATGTTGCCATAGACAACAATTACTGTAATTCCCTGCTGTCTGCCTGACCTGTGTATTGCATGGTCAATCTTATTACCTTATCAGTGGGGTATAATTAAATGCTTCTCTGGTCAAACTACATTTGACTGACCAATGATAGGGTACACTTGACCAGTCTATTTAATTTTAGTTAATTATGACAGTGCATTTGGAGCATAGCTAATTTCTTGAACACTTTATAGAATTTATTGTCATTTGGTGAATGTACCATTCAATGCCATTATCATATTGTTGAATTTTGACAAAGTCCAGTGTACCAGTTTATCATAAACAGTTACAACAGACTGTCCATTTCATAAGGGTTCATAAGTCATCTCTCTAATTATAAATTAAAACCTGAAAATAGATAAATTTCACAACAGTAAGATTTTGCAGATAATTAAAGATTATAACACAGGTTCAATTGGAACCTCATAGTAGTTAGCATGGCAAATTGTTTTACCAATATAGAAGTGCCATGCTCATTCACTTCTTTAGAATTAAGACTTAATATCTCTGTATTGATGAATTGAAGTGACCAGTACTGACCATTTCTGATTATACCTGTATGATCAAAGACAAAACTTTTCTTCATTTGTAATGAGCTCTGTCACAGCTTTGGAATCTTCAAGATTTTGTTGCAGCTCATTAATGGAGAAATAATTCTAAAATAATCTAGCTTTATTGCAGATTAATCAATCTGCTCAAAATAATATGTCTGATTAGCATCTTGGTTCTTTTGATGAAAGGAATAGCAAATTACAAAATAACAGAGAAGTATTAATTTCTATCTGAATGTCAAAGACATTTGTTGTCTTCAATTGAAAAAAAATAACAGTAGCACTTACAGTATTATATTTGTTTGTCAATGGCGTAAAACTGGGTCAAAAAGTGGAAAAATTTAGTAGAAATTTATGTAAATTTAAATACTTAAAAAAGGATGACTGCCACCAAAATATTGAAGGTCAAATAAAGTTTAAGTGTTCAAGTCAGTTGCCACTCGATTACAAAAGCTAAATCGAAATGTTTTTTCCTTAATTTGTAATTTGAATTCATTTCCATTGATATTGTAATGATCAGCTGTTAACTATGACATCTTTGTATTTTACACAATGTTCTCATTCTTTAAATGTCTCTTGGATTGTCTCATTGTCAGAAATACCAGCTGAAACCTAATGTTTACAAATGTTTTATTCATTAGTTAACTCTGGTTGGTTATTCGGCAATGGTGTATTAACTGGGTTAAGGCTTTGGCATAATTAACTTAGGTACTTCTTTTTACCTAAGATGACCTTTGTAACAGTACTTTAATGGGAAAATTGTATTGACAGCTGATACCCCCTGTGACACAGTATTACATCAAAAGTTATCTTCCCTTGGAAGGAGTTGTCTACCTTTAATTGTCATACAAATTATAATAGATTTGGGTTACAACAAGAGAAAGTTAGGTTAATCTTTTATGGCAACAATCTCTGTGGTCTTGTGGAAGCATTCTTGCCTAGAGTATTGGATGTTTTTGGTTTTTATTCTCTGGCTCTCTGGTTTGGTAAAACATTAATGACTTGAAAATTGTAATTTGCTGCTTCTCTACTAAACCTGCAACATTCAATAGTAAGCAAAAACACTTTTGCCCCAGTCAGAAAAATATATTTTTCATGGATGACATTAATCTCACTGAAGACTATAACGTTATGAATTACCACTTTATAAATCTGGCTCAGCATGTCAAAAGAGTTCATAGAATAACGGTCATAACACAATCACTTTTTCTTGTCCTGAATATGCATTTAATTTGCCACTGAGCCATCCTTTTTCCAATCCGTCTTTTATAACTGTCTTGATCCAAAGAGGAACTTCCTGTCCTTCCTGTTGGACCTATTCATTATGCATGTCTGCTTTTGGTGGGGTTCGTGTTGCTTTAAGTCTTTAGTTTTCTATGTTGTGTCTTCTGTACTATTATTTGTCTGTTTGTATTCTTATTATTAACCATGGTGTTGTCAGATTATTTTCAATGTATGAGTTTGGATTGATGACATTAGTCTCACTGAAGACTATTACGTTATGAATGACCACTTTATGAATATGGCTCAGCATGTCAATAGATTTCATAGAATAACATCCAACACTCTAGGCAAGAATGCTTCCACATTAGACCCTTCTGGTATCTTTCATCCCTCTTTAATCTTTTATTTGTTCTCAACCTGAATAATGCACGAAACATTTGCCAATTGACACTAAATCAAGCATAAATTATTCATTTTTGTCCAGCCTTCGACTTTAGTCGAAAAAACGAGACTAAGCAATCCTACATTGTGTCGGCGGCGGCCACAAATATACACTCTGTGGTTAAAGTTTTTGAAATTTTAATAACTTTCTTAAACTATACTGGATTTCTACCAAACTTGGACAGAACCTTGTTTATGATCATTAGATAGTATCCAGAAGTAAATTTTGTAAAAATAAAATTTCATTTTTTCCGTATTTTACTTATAAATGGACTTAGTTTTTCTGCGGGGAAACATTACATTCACTTTGTGGTTAAAGTTTTTAAAATTTTAATAACTTTCTTAAACTATCCTGGGTTTGTACCAAACTTGGACAGAAGCTAATGTTTATGATCAGAAGATAGTATCCAGAAGTAAATTTTGTAAAAATGAAATTCCATTTTCTTCTGTATTTCACTTTTAAATGGACTTAGTTTTTCTGCGGGGAAACATTACATTCACTCAGAGGTTAAAGTTTTTAAAATTTTAATAACTTTCTTAAACTATCCTAGGTTTGTACCAAACTTGGACAGAAGCTTGTTTATGATCATAAGATAGTATCCAGAAGTAAGTTTTGTAAAAAAATAAATTCATTTTTTCCGTATTTCACTTTTAAATGGACTTAGATTTTTCTTCCAGTTAACATTACACATACAGTCTGCAGTTAAAGTTTTTAAAACATTTATTAGATTCATAAACTGTCCTGGATTTTTACCAAACTTGGACAGAAGCTTCTTACAACCAAAAGATATTAGAATATTTTTATTGATTTTTCTCCTCATTTTTGTTGAGCCTTCAATTTATAGCAAAAGCAGGCGAGACACTGGGTTCCGCGGAACCCTTACAAATTTTTCTATAAATCATTTAACGGTTTTATTTGAAACTATCATTGGGCCAATTGAAAAAAGACTAAAGTAAAAATCATATGTATTTATTTTAATTTATAAATATGATTCCGTATTTTTATTCAATCAATAAGTGTGGCTGTTGGTAATGAAAATAGAACATAGAGGTAAAAACAACATAATTTTCAAATTTAATAAAATCTTGTGGATAGTTGAATAATTCTGAAGGTATAGTTACTTCCTGTTCCATAGTCTAGCTAATTGTCTGGTCTCAGTTCACAAACTGTGTTACTACACTGGCATTTCTCCAATTACAACCCCTCATTATAATATAACTTTCCTTTCCCAAGTGCCCTTTGACAGCTTAGCCAGAACTGTTAACTGTCATCACCACTAGTAGTATATTTTAGTGTCCCCCTGTGTCCTCTTACAGCACCTATGTCCAGTTAGGCATTAAATCTCATTATAACATTTATATACTGTCCCCTCGTGCCCTCTGACACTCACATGATCCCCTGCCATTATATCATCACCCCTACAGTTTATGGCCCATACCAGTCAAATTGAATATTGACTGAAAACAAAAACAGCTGGTACTATAGTGGCTAGTTGTGTATTGGAATTAATTAGTTGAACAGTTTAAACTTTTATTTTGTTTGATGTCTAGTCAATGAATAAAGATAGGGCTAAAAGTTTGTCTATATTTAACACAAACAAATACTTTAGGTTACAACAACTAAGGACTTTTATACCTTTTGGTGGTTAACAAGTTGTAGATGGGTCACTAGACTGGATATCATTTTTCAGGAAACCAGTTCACCACATCAGATATATCTACATTTCTAGGAATACTTTAAATCCTAATGAGGAAGCATTGTTATGTTACAAATGCATTTATCTAGTAACTTTATCTGATTCGATCTGCGATTTAAAGTTGCTGAACAAACAATATCTTAGGCTTTGTCCTTCAGTCAAGAGGGGTAACATTTTTGTATCTATTATCACAATTTTCAGTCCTATTGAGTAGCATCAAAAACATTATTGTTATAACCGGTATTACTTAAGATTGAACAGAGATCATGTAAGGGAAGACAATAATGCATGATTTCCTCAGTGGGCTGAGGAGGATTATTTTTCCAGCATTTTTATTTGGTGGGCTATTGCTAGGGCAGATTATTTATAATGTGAAGCATATCTGAACCAAAATTTTTATTTCTTCAGTTTTATCCAGAATATTTATTCTAAAATTATCCTGTACTCTGCAAGAGTTATGCTATCAACTTTTTGTAAAATAAATGTAAATATAATTATGAATTTATCCTCTTTTCCAAGAATTATGTTGGATATCCCCAATCTCTTTCACACTTTAAAAAAATTGCCAAAATAGTTCCAGATGGAAATTTTGAAATATTTACCATTTGAGCCAGTTGCTGCCAAACTTTTGAAACTTTCGTTTGATAAAAAGACATAATGATTCTTTATTGTACTGACACCAACAGCATACAAAAATGGCTGCCAGCATATTATGACTAACAATAGAAAATGTACAATATTAACATGTATAAAATAGTAGTACAGCCAACGCTTGATTTAAACCCAATAAAACTATGCAAGTCAATATTCTTTATTTAATTCTTATGAATTCTAAAAATAGAAAAGTACCTTACAACCCCCTGAACACCCCCAAACAAGAAACCCATGTGATTATTGATACCTATCTACCCACAACAGATGTTGTCCCTTCATACCTGAACAGGTACAAATTATAGCCATCAACTGATCTTATTTATGATACCTTTTAATTGAACATCAACAATTTACTCTGACATATAATTACAAATAATTCAACACTCAAATACAAATTAAACAAATCAAATTGTTGTTTTATGTGTAATTATATAACAATAGGTAGAAAAAGTCATAAAACAGTTGATGGCAAACATTATGTCATAACCCCTGTGCAATTAAATAACCATCCAATTATATTTATTTATTTACTCATCAAATAAAATAATAATTTATGAGATATATATTGTATGATATGTGGTAAAAGTTATTAAAAGAATTTAATGCTCAGGTGAAATAAGGTGACGAAATTTTGCATGATCATACCAAAATTGTTAGTACTTGATTATAGAAAATCAAGAGCAGAACTGCTTTCATACTTAAATGTGATTCAGTCGATTCTTCTTTCAGTACTACAAAAAGTAAAATAACAAAAATACTGAACTCTGAGGAAAAACGGATGGTCCCTAATCAAATGGCTATAGAGATATTGATATCTACATATTGCAGCTAAAAATAGGTTTATTAAGACATTTGGAGTTTAGTATGACATCCATTTTCACTGAACTAGTACACATTTTCATTTAGGAGCCAGCTGAAACACGACTCTCTGGGTGTAGGATTTTCTCACTGTCTATGTCCATTTGCTGGTTTTATGTATACCCTAAAAGGCATCAAAACATTCGTAACAGGTTGGTGTGAGAGAATTCTATAGGGGAGGGGACAAAGCAACACCTTGTCTGATGCCATCAGTAGCCTATCACCTCATCTTGTGTAATTTTACATTTCCTCAATTACTATTTAGATAACCATTGGGTATATTCTAATAAAAACTAGGAAATAATACCCCAACACTGTAAGTCAATACAGTCTGGTGACAAAATAGGGTGGTTGTATTATCCATGCTACATTGTAATTGTACCACAGGGGGTTGTAAGGCTGTCAGGGGCTACTAATGATTTAATTTTCATAAAAATTACAAATTGAAGGTTGTCATTCTGATCTATTATTGTCATCTTTGCCTGTGGGTCAAATATTCTGGTTAATTAGAATAGGAAAATGTAATTATTTCTGAAATGCAATTATGTTTATTGATAAAGTAGTTGATGATTATAAAGTTTCAATAGAATTTTCAAATTAATTACTTATTACATTAAAAAAAATTAGGATTTCTGAAGTTCAGATCTTGATATTGGTAGTTTAAATAATTTGTTCATGTTTTATTTTGTTAAAATTAAGCAAATAGAATTTTTCTATTACATAGCTATATATAGGTGAAATTTAAAATCATTGGATTTTTATATTAAAAATTTTAATTTAATTTATCATTCTCTCTCATGGTTGATCAAATACCTCTAGCACTTTAAAAGTACATAGCATTTTGTGTCTATATTGTTTTGCTGACAAAGCAATTTAAGATAGATTCAGATTCAATATTTTATTAAAGTCTCACCACATACAACATGATTAAAACAAGATACAATTATAAAATTAATTATACAGTAAACATAGTTAAAACAATTAAATACATGTATGTGCCATTCTTAAAAGAATTATGAGAGACTATTAAAATACAAATAATACTTATTCGTATTATAAAATACTACAAATACAGTAGTTAATGATATAAAATACTGTTTCTCCTTGTTAAAATGTTATTGCAGGTTTTGGCAACAATATTACAAATATTGGTATTTTTATGCCCCGTCTACGATAGTAGTAGGGGCATTATGTTTTCTGGTCTGTGCGTCCGTTCGTCCGTCTGTTCGTTCGTCTGTTCGTTCGTCCGTTCGTCCGTCTGTCCCATGTCAGGTTAAAGTTTTTGGTCGAGGTAGTTTATGATGAAGTTATAGTTGCATCCATTTGTAACTTTACATACATAGTCATTATAATAGGGAATTTCTAAAAAGTACCTCAAATTTAGGTTTTGGTCCTCATTTCATGGTTCATTGAACATGAAAATGAGATTGTGTGAAACAGCTCTTTGCCAGGTTAAAGTTTTTGGTCGAGGTAGTTTTTGATGAAGTTGAAGTCCAATCAACTTGAAACTTAGTACACATGTTCCTTATGATATGATCTTTCTAATTTAAATGCCAAATTAGAGTTTTGACCCCAATTTTACGGTTCACTGATAGAAAATGATAGTGCAAATTTCAGGTTAAAGTTTTTGGCTTCAGGTTAAAGTTTTTGGTCAAGGTAGTTTTTGATGAAGTTGAAGTCCAATCAACTTGAAACTTAGTATACATGTGCCCTATGATATGATCTTTCTAATTTAAATGCCAAATTAGAGTTTTGACCCCAATTTTACGGTTCACTGAACATAGAAAATGATAGTGCAAATTTCAGGTTAAAGTTTTTGGCTTCAGGTTAAAGTTTTTGGTCAAGGTAGTTTTTGATGAAGTTGAAGTCCAATCAACTTGAAACTTAGTATACATGTGCCCTATGATATTCATCTTTCTAATTTAAATGCCAAATTAGAGTTTTGACCCCAATTTTACGGTTCACTGAACATAGAAAATGATAGTGCAAATTTCAGGTTAAAGTTTTTGGTCAAGGTAGTTTTTGATGAAGTTGAAGTCCAATCAACTTGAAACTTAGTATACATGTGCCCTATGATATGATCTTTCTAATTTAAATGCCAAATTAGAGTTTTGACCCCAATTTTACGGTTCACTGAACATAGAAAATGATAGTGCAAATTTCAGGTTAAAGTTTTTGGCTTCAGGTTAAAGTTTTTGGTCAAGGTAGTTTTTGATGAAGTTGAAGTCCAATCAACTTGAAACTTAGTATACATGTGCCCTATGATATGATCTTTCTAATTTAAATGCCAAATTAGAGTTTTGACCCCAATTTTACGGTTCACTGAACATAGAAAATGATAGTGCAAATTTCAGGTTAAAGTTTTTGGTCAAGGTAGTTTTTGATGAAGTTGAAGTCCAATCAACTTGAAACTTAGTATACATGTGCCCTATGATATGATCTTTCTAATTTAAATGCCAAATTAGAGTTTTGACCCCAATTTTACGGTTCACTGAACATAGAAAATGATAGTGCAAATTTCAGGTTAAAGTTTTTGGTCAAGGTAGTTTTTGATAAAGTAGAAGTCCAATCAACTTGAAACTTAGTATACATGTTCCCTTTGATAAGATCATTCTAATTTTAATGCCAAATTAGAGAATTTATTCCAATTTCACAGTCCTTTAAACATAGAAAATGATAGTGTGAGTGGGGCATCCGTGTACTGTGGACACATTCTTGTTAAACATATATATATAAATTTTTCTTCATCAGACAAGTTTAAAAACATATCATTATGACACAATATATCAATAAAAAGTGCATGTCTTAGATCTTCATACAAGGGACAATTTAAAAGTACATGTTTTTCATCCTCTAAAATATTACAGTTAAAACAGACTCTTTCGTCTAGATTTTTTCTTTCATATCGACCAGTTTCAATTTTTAATGGTGCTACACCACATCTAAACTTTGAAAAAGCACTACGATGGCGCTGTGGCATTTTCTGTAGCAAATATTGCTCAGTGTTATAAGTATGTTTAAAAAGTTTATATGTTCTCAATTTACAACCGGTACTATATGAAAAAATTCTTGTACACCAGTCTTTTTTATATTTATCAAACATTTTATTAAAGATATTAGACTTAGTATTTATTTGAAATTTATTAATCCATTTATTCTGCATTTGATTTTTTAAATTATTCAAATATCGGGGCATTATATATATTTCTCTTGAAAGGGCATATGTACTACTACAAAACAGTACTCATTTATCATTTACCAATATATATTTATACAAGGCTGTGTTGTCCTTACAAGCTAAAAGTAAAAGTACAGGTTCCAGCCTCGATCGGTGAGAAAGCAAAGAGCCGATCTACTCTACTATTGTTAGGTTGATTTTTAGGCACTATTCAATTAAAATCCTGTTAAATTCATCAGTGACCTAATAACACAAGAAATTAAAGGCGCACATCAAATTTTGCATTGGAATGTATAATAAATTCAGCAATGATTTTGTTTCACAATTTATTAAAATATTTGTTTATAAAAAAGTACAAAATATTTAATTTTCAAGGCTGCTTCTTATTAAAAACAAAAATTGTACTGAAAATGTCAAAACTAATATGACTTATTGCTTATCAAAATTATACTTTTGATTTTCACAGATTAAATTTTTGACCTTGTGATAATTTTAAGTTAATTCAGTTACGGTATAAATTGTGTAACAGTTTGTGGTTTCATTAAACAAAATAAGTCAATATTTGTTTCAACAGAAAAGGAGAAATCCACCCAAGGGTACAGCTTGACAAGTGTTAAATTGGCTTCTGTTGTATCAACAGATTACTTACCCAAATTCAGTCATAATAATGTCAACAAGTTTTCTGCCCCTTGGGTTTTAGGCTTTATGCCTAATTAAGCAGATTCTCCTGTAAATTGGCCATGATAACATTTAGCTAAATATAAATTAAAGTGAAATTAAAGTGAAAAAAAATGAAATTATTTATTAAACAGATGAGTTGTCATAGGAATATTTCACCCAGTAGTCACACTTTTTAAAAAAACATTTACATAAATTTTAAGATGAAAATTGTATAAAAATTTCATCTTCAAAGGAAAGTTTAGAGCCTGATGAATGAATTATCATAAATATATATATTTGAATAACCCCTTGAAGTGTTACAGATTGTTAGCTTTTATTGTTGAGTCAATAAAATTGAAAACCTTTCTGCAGTATCAGCAGATCTGTGATTTCATCAGTAATATATGAATCAAATTAAATTTCTGGAAAATGTCTATAGGAGAATATATCCTTCTGTTGAAATTTATTTTGTTTGCTTAAATATTTGTATAATTCATTAAAAAGTCTAAAAGATCACAGGAATTAACAAAAGTATAGGACATTCGAAACAACCACGCAAACCACCAACATTCCACTTCTATGAAAGGATATAAAATGGATATCAAGTATTACCAAAAATATTAGAAACTACCACCTACCACGCAAACCATGAAATCTTTCTTCTAAGAAATGGTATAAAATTTGAACATTAGTACCAGTTTTACCAAAAATATTGGACCGTACAACCATGCAAACCACATTACTCCTACACAGTACTAATACAAAAAGAGATAAGATGGATAACAGATATTACCAAAAATATTAGACCATACAACCTACCACCCAAACCACTAACCCCCAACTTCTAAGAAAAAAGTTGATGTAGACTAGAAACAACAGCAGATTCATTCAGAGGTCCAAAATGTACTGAGGTAAAACCAGCTTTTTACTCTCACTCAATTTAATAAATAGCTATCAATACACATATTTCCAAAATTTTAAACAATGATATTTATGAAATTTTAAAGTTTTAGTAGAACAGATTTTGACTCATGATTCTTCAAAGAGCAACAGCAAACATTTGTTGATCAACAGGTTTCCAATATGTCTGTGATATGGCTTACTACTAAATTAGTGTAAAATTGTATTGCATTTCCAAAAACAAATTATTAGTTAACAAAATAAAACACAGAGAATTATAAAACTTTGAAGATTCCCTAGTAAAGCCTTGTATAAAACAAATTTGTTCTGTAAGAGTATAAAAACATTCTGGAAAAGAGGTAACTTGGGGTCAACAGTTTGAAGGACCTGTGTAAGACACAATCCATTAGGAATACATGATTGTCTTGAATTATACCTCTGTATCATTCCATATAAACTAATGCATAAAACATGCATTGAATATGTGTGGGAAAGGTTGCCACCTCTGTTTAATCCATGATCTCTTGGTCTCAGAGGTTATCATTTTACTGTTATAACCTGGTGAACTTTTCCTAATGTTCAAGTGAGATGTTGATAAATAACCGTTATAATAGAGAAAAAAGTGTTTCCCATTCATAAATAGTCATTATTTTAGACAAATGTTTTATTTTCAAAAATAACCATTAAATTAGTGGAAAACAAGTTTTATTCCTCAGGCAATAAAAATGCTAAATATCGGGTATAGTTATGGCTAAAATTATTACCTTTGTCAAAAAGTCAATAATTTTTTTTAATTCATACCATTGTTGTGAAAAAATTATTGGTTGGTATTTGGAAGGAAGTATTGCAAACAATAATTATATTTCTTTGCATTTTTTTTACTAAAACTTGTTGGTTTTGTTATTTGCAAATCAGTTACCATGAAAACACAAAGGGCCAGATACAATAGAAGGGAATTGACCTCCGATTTATCAGATATTTGTACGATTTTGAACAATTATAAAGAGGTGTTTAAGGAACATGTTTTGCTATGGAAAACAAGGCTGCATTATTTTGGTTTGACTGCCGTGACCCGACATAATTGTTCTTACTAACCCCTCCCCTGCTTTGAAGTATCATCAGGTAGGCCAACAATTCAAACAGCCATTCAGTCTGTTATGTGTAAGATTTTAACAGTTAAACTGTTTTATCTTTCTTTATGTTCTATTTTAAAGTTTATAATATTTTATGAATAACAAATTGCAATCCAATGTCATTTTCAAAAACTTTTTTTTATTGACCCATATGTTTTTCTTTTGCCGGAAAGCTAGAACAAATGATAAAAATGTGACAGTTAAAAGATATTTTGCCTTTATTTATCAATTTTAGTGGTTGCAGCTAGTAGTTACATATGTAAAACCAAAGACAATGTCTAAGAAAAAGTTGTAGGCCTCAAAGGTTTAATGAAAGTACAACTGTATATAATTTTATACAACTTAGAGAATCCGGTCTCAGTTTCGTATATTCGGAAGTGAGTTTAATAACTATCCAATTATGCTCACATAGTACTGATCTGGAATGAGCGGCCCTGTTATGTTTTATAGTTTAAGGTATGGTGGACCTAATGACAAGTGATAATTAACAGCATCCTATAAAGTGTTACATTTTTGTGGCCCTATGTCAGACAGCTATTCATCAATTATTCATTAACACTTACACAGCCTCTGTCTCGATATAGTGTCACCAAATATCCCGTTTTTGTCACCCAATCTGTCTAATAAAGTTTTTATTGAATTTGCAACAGTTAATTCAAATACCACACATTCCATGTGTAATGTTCAACAATAGCTTTGTTGGTTTTACAGTTAGTAAAACCTGCAGATGTAGCTTAGTTCACAATTGGACATGCAACAGATCTGCACAATGTGTTGCATGTGTGGAATGTGATAATTTAAAAGAACAATTCCCGTATCTTCTATATCTTATTTATTATGTTAATAAAGTCTTTTATGTCCATACAATTCTTTGGATTCGGTTATTTTTATCAAGTTTTTTTTTTCTTCGTTGTTTGTTATATCGGGATGTTATGCAATACTTCCATGGTTAGATTATATCTTTGTGCTCAATACATTCATACCATTTAGTACTGATCTGCATGCCAATCAGCTTACACGGTCGTAAGAACAATTAATACAGTAGTAACTTTTTTTTCTCTTCAAAATAATTATGGACTCTTTCCTTAGAATCATAAATATAGTTATACTTGTCTCTGTTTTATTGCTTTGCCCTTTTAAATATACATATTGCGTACTGACTTTTGAAGGTAAACCAGGAAGACTCCTAGATCTTCATCACAAATTAGAACCAATATGACCTAGGCAGATGCTATTCGAGTAGTCCGAGATCGATGTTTGCGCACAAAATCTGCTAAACTGGTCCGGCAATCCAATTTCATCTCCACACCGAAAGTATAGCGACAGGTGAACACAACCGAGGGGACCAGTTTAAGAATCTGCTAGTTATGCAGATATGGGAATCGCAAATATTTTTTTTCAAAAAGACGTAAAAAAAATCTTTGTACGATATCAAATATGAAAATATACAATAAAAATGTATTGTCTTTGCAAATGTGTTCTTTGAACTTTCACCGCTACTGCTCTAACGGTTCATTTTAAAAATAAAGAAGCCACTTCTTGTATGGTTGTTAATTCCACGTTAGATGTAGGGTATACTTATAAGATAGTCACTTTATTTGGCTGTTGTTGAATTGAGCACCCACTTCCTTACAAATCGGTACTATGTCAGATGTCACACAATGCAGGGATTGTGTTGTGTATTTTGATACATATAACTGAAACATGTTACAAATTACACAATACTTAAAACTATCATATTTATTACAAAAGGCGTAAGAGACACTAATAACCATGCAGAGATCATTTTGTTTTGTTACCTCTCTTTGTTGTTAGGGTCATGTAACTCAAGTTTTAGTATTAGGTGTAGTGAGTTGCAGGTTTTGTAGACTATTGTTCACATATCTGCGTGGCTTTCAATTTGACCGTGGTGTTCTCTAATTTTTCTTGAACAGATGGTTTTTGGTTGCCCCTTGGTATCTTCCATGTAATGTATTAAAGCCGAGGTTTATCAATCTCTGTTTTAAGTAACAAAGAAAAAAATCCAAGACACCTAAAACCGTGTAAGCTTTATATGTACTTTTTCATCGACTGTTCATTGCTGGTGAAAACCTTATATAACGAAAGCAAATTTAATTTTTAATTGAAGTACATGACAGCAGAGTTTATTTGCACCAAGTTATCACACATAGATCATATTGCATTATATGCACTGATGCATCACTGAGACAACATTATTACTGAACACGAGTAACGACTATAATTCTCCATTTTCGGACAATATTAAACATAAGTTGAAATTAATAAATATATGGAATGAGAGACATATAATACAATATTATATTTGATGGAATGCGAACAATTTAATTTAAAGAAGGTTACTAGAACTTCATGATTTGCATTGCTTTATCTTTAAAATCTCCGACGGACAAGGTACATGTGCAAAAAAAATCACTATGATAATGTTAGTTCCACTTTTTCGAGAGAAAAAAAAGAGAAAAAATATACACACAAGAATATTGATGCGAAAATAGAGTTTAAGCTATTATAGTTATTGGTTTGACTAATCATTAAAATATTAGTTGGAACTTATCTATATATAGAAATGTCAAAAGTATTTGTATATAATTTCGAAAGAATTAATTTCTGACCAGAGATATAAAACATACACTTTTAAGTTTTCACAATCTCAAGTTGTTGCATTTTATTTACTTTGTCCTTAACTCAATTTTGTCTTGTGTTTATTATTTACCAATCTCCCTAACGTATTCTTTTTATTGGTAATATTTAAATAAAAGTATTGACTCTCTCAGTGTTGAGAACAAGGATGTTCAGTGACCTTCTAGATAACTGATCTTTATGAATGAAATTCTTTCTCTTTTGTGCTGAAAAACTATTTTTTCATTCATGATAACGGTGTGACAAGCGATTTATTTAAAGTCACGTGAGGGGACTGGGAAAATGTCGTCTACTTCTATCTTTTGTCAACATTTGATCTTATCCGAATACTTAAAATATGAAAAGTGGTATTAGTAATTTGTACATAATCGGTGTAAAGTTATGTTTTATCACGTCAGCAAAAATAAGCATTAATACACCTCAGCTACTTTCGGTCTTCCTTATTGAACCTCTTCATGACAAGGAAGTTGTGTGTGGTCAGGGTATTACCTGGTCATCTATGATGAGACCGTGTCCGAATTATGATTATTTTTGAAGTTATCAGAAAAGTGTTATTTTTTCACACAGATACTTTAGAAGTCTTATGAGACCGTGACGTTCCCATGAACTCTGTAGTCCATATTATTTGATATAAAATTTGTTTCACATGATACCTATTGTATCATCCTTTTGATATGTCTATGATTAAAAAAATATCATTCTAAATTTAGAGTGAAACGTCTTTAAAATGCAAAACGTTTCTAAGTTTGAACAGATTTCGTTACGTCAGTTCGTCCGTTCATCGTTTTATTGACGCAATGGCTTGTTTGCTTATGTGCTGACGTACTTACTGGACTCAGCAGTTTTAATATTTTAAAAACTTTTACATATATATCCAAGAGATTAAGCAAACATTTTTATTTGTTTATCTAAAAGATGTTTTTTATGTTCTCCCAAAAAAAACAACAATCGTTTCTGTGTCCATACTGAGACTACTATAACTATACTGTGTTATAGTAGTCTCAGGTCCATACGTCCGTGGATCCTATCTAAAAAATAATCGCCGACACCGGTCGACGTGTTGAGTTTTCCTTACTTGATCAAATCTACGATTATGTAATCATGGACGAAATCTTGTAAAAGGATTTCCCAAGACGGTTTTGTGTTTGTATTTTTATGGTTCTAGAGAAAGTAATAGTAATTTTGAGATATTTAACCTTTTCAAATTCCCAGAGAGAAAAATCCGAATCATATAGTCATCGCTCATGGAAAAATTGTTTTCATATGTCATTTTGGATTTTCGAAAAATCATTTGTTACACGTGTGAAATTACCGATAAAACTTTTGTTTATTTCTTCTAAAAACATCGTACTCTGGAAAAAAGTAAGATAGGCCACACATGATCCCCCAGTTTTGCATTTATCGATAAATGTGCGATTCTAGGGGTATATGTTTGCACATTGTGGGGTTTATGTGTCATTGACGATCAATCAACATGTGTTCTTGCTGGAACAGAAAATACACTCAAAGCTTTCATCTTTAACAACGGCAGTATTTGTTTTTCGGCTCAACTGAATACACTGTCTCACATTGCTCTGTCTATGAGTTGCGTCTGCAGTGTTGAATATGAATGATATCATCAGAAGTTTCCGTGAACCTGAGGCCAATGTCCGCTTATTTTGACAATACCTTCAATCATGGTCCAAACAAATTCGACAAGGTCTCAAAAATTGTTTCGGGAAGTTTTTTGAAATTATCACGTTTAGTGTCAAGATAATTATACATATAAAAAATAGAGGTCTTAAACTTTATAGAGTTCAGCTAGTGTGATCATAAAATATGCGAGATATTTCGATCTCCTTGAATTAAAATGTTTTGTCAAATGCCCTTTGGTCATTTTTCGATAAATCAAGAAAGTACAGTGAGTATTTCATTTTATTGCAGATATCAATATTGTTAATAATAAATTTAACACAGGACCATATTTATACCCTGATCTATGACCCTGATAAGACCAGGTTAGATCTCTTTCTACACCAAGTTCAACAGTATTATATTACTGTGGACATTTATTTGTGACTTTTTGACACTGTTTATCTATAAAAAGCACATTTAAACCAGGTTTAATTCTATAGGGTACTACCAACCATATATTATAAGATGTATTCGTTGGTACTTTTTTTTTAATGTCTTTTTTTAGATATTGTAATAGTAAGCAATCAAGCTTTTTTGTTTTATTTTAAATATCTGTCTTGCATAAACCCTAATCGAAGACTATAGTTACTCAACTTAGTCTTTTTGTAGTGAATGGTGACTGACAGACGTAAAACTCTAAGTCTCAAAAACACAAAGTACAAAATAACTTGGTATCTGCGTTTACCTTAGTATTGGTCTCTGCTGTTTTATATCATTTCTCATGTTGCCTTGAAAATCATTTTCCGTTGATATAGCATATACATGCTTTTTGCATAAAGTACTGGTATTCATTCATTCATTCATTCATTCATTTATTAGTCTTCATCCAACCTCTTACTCAACCAAGCCAAGTGAATACCCTAAACAACACCAAAAAGTCTAGATATAAAACAGGTACCGTGACTTTTTGGCAGTTTGAAACGTGTACTGTTCCTGTCCTGTTCTGTCTTGCAGGTTGTAGACACCTTTTAATTGAACACTTAACGTGTACATCGTTTGTAGTGCCGTTTAGCAGCAGCATAATCTGGAGTGCGATCTGTTTGTCACTTTTGTAAAACCACTTCACAACGTTGCTTCATGAAACAGTGTCTATATAAACGTAAATGTATAAACAAATGCCATCCAAATTTTGAAATTTCTTAGGTTCTCTGTGAGATGAAGAAAGATGCATTTAATTTTTTTTAAAGAGTAATCGAAACGACTGAGCTTAAATTCACGATGTTTCATACACCATTTGCGTACGAAACATCTCAAATTAAAAACTATCATACACTTTTAATAGTTGTCACAAAAGTATGATAAGGAAATGCAAAGCTAGTACAACAACAAGAAAACATGATACATCAGAGTGATGTATTAAGGTATTGTTGTACAAACTTCAGTTTTACAAATCTGTGTTTAGGGATTTGGAATTGCAGACATATACTTCTACGCACGCTGAACCCGTGGTAAAGTCATGTGGACGGTGAAAACAAGTAATATGCAATATCCACGGTAAAAAATCAGATCCGGGCGTTGTCTGAAGGTGTGGAAATCCGATTCAATTCCTTCGATATTAGTTAGTGCAATTATACGCGAAATGTTATCAAGACTGATATGATACTGTAACGGTGTATAATACACACCATCTTAGCTGTAACGGTGTATAATACACACTATCTTAGCTGTGTAACTATACTTTAGTTATGGAATAAGTATATTCTTAGGATTTATTGGAATTTAAGCCAGTATTCTAGCGCTGACTTCCAGGTGAAACTCAATGCTAGTAATGAAGCTCTGATGACAATTTGAATAAAACACAAAAAGACTGTAATAACACCTGACAAATTCATATAAGACTAAACGATTTTATTATCACCGGAAAAACAAATTTGGAAAATGCCCTTTGGATACCCGTCTGAGAAACATTTTATTAAATAAGTGGTTTATTTAATATATGTAACACAATTTGAGGGTTAATCAGAAAAATGTTGAAGACGCAAATCTCCATATAGGTGGCTATATTTCGTTTGAAGTTGGGTATTCGGTGACAAATGTTTCTATTTATTTGGACAATAAAAACCAATCAACTTCATCTCCTATATCACTTCTTTTGAAACCTAATGATGTAATTACTTATCTCTCCTTACTCAAATTATACCCTTCACAACAATCCATTGTCACACGAGGTTAACAATTCATTTGTCCTTAAGTGAAGAAGAATACACAAAGAATTTGTCGTCCATTAAGTTAAGTCTTCAAATGAAGAAGTATCGTCAATCAGTATGATATCAGGCTTCTTTATATCTTGTGTCATATGTGCAATAGGCCTTGTTAGAAAATAAAACATTGTTCTTTTTATTTTCTAAGACGAGTTGGGTGATCACACAGTAACCGATTTATACGCAATTCTTGAAATAATTTTGAAATAACTGTAAGGTTATTGAATTTTCGAATTTCGAAATCTGTGACGTCTTCATTTTTTTTAATACTGTGAATTTCATGTTATAGCTGCTGATACTGTAGTATCCAATTGCATTAAAGCATGATTATTTAATTTTTCTCTTGTAATAAATGAATTATTTTTGTTGTCAAAATGCATATAATTTTTTTCTGTTCAGGGTCAACTCACGAGATCAAACGAAACTACTCTTAATTTCATTAACAAAAGTTTCTTATTGACATACGTAAGTAACAATGATGTTCATTTACTGTAGTAAATAATTAAAAAAAAACAATAACGAAAATCATATTATTTAATGCGAACGTTACAATAAATAAAAAATTCTATTGATTTACTGGAAAACATTAATATTGCGACGTGTCCGTATAATCTTTAGTTAACAATACAAGTTTGTTGTCCTTCCGTCCATTAAATTTTGGACAATAGTAAACAACGAATATATGCTTACGACAGCAAAAAAGGTTTTTGTACAAAGCTGAAAAGATAAAATGATAGTAAATAGAAAACAGCATTAAAATTGTTTATGTTGCTCTTACAAATATATTGGTCAGCTTCGTTGGAGAAGGATAATATAGATATTGGTAAATATTTTAATAATTAAATTTATTCAATATTGTAGAAAACTATTTATCTTTAATAACTATTTAAAATTGGTATATCACTATATGTCTAATAGGGTTCAAATTTTGATCGGTTCCAAAATATATCCAAGCGTAGAGTATAAACATATTGGTTGAAACATACCAACTTCAGTAGGTCCAAAAGTCTTGTTTTTATAAAGTTTACATGCAGAACGGCTTTTTTTGTGTGTTTTATTCGATAAAGACTTTCCAGAAGTATGAAGAATTGCATATCGTTTTCAAAAAGGTCCGAATTGCAAAAAGTAAATTTCCTCTATTTGATCAAAGGGATGCTCTCTTTAGAAAATTCCGTGTCGATTACTTTATCGATTTTCTCAATCAAAACAATGAGACAAGACCAATGAACCCTTGGACATAATAAAAGTCTTTGTGATAATTACAGGCTTGGACAATTATTATTAGAGAGAATGTCATAGTGACAGTTGTATGTACTGACATTCCTTGAGACAGGTGTTGGTCATTTCTTCTCTACTCCTACATTATCTTGTCACCTTAACGTGTCATTCCGAAACAAATCTACCAAATACACATCTTTCGGACTCTTTGTGCCACTCATTAGGGGGTTGAACAAGCCGTATTTAGCTTTGTAATTGTCTATTAGTCAAATCTGTAATACCTTTCACTGTCCCGCTTATAACCTTTCCTGGGTATTTATGAAAGTGTCAGACCTTTCGAGAAGTCTGTGAGAAAATGTCCTAATAAAGGTATTGTCACGTTTTAATCGGTATTGCACAATGTATGAACCTACTGACTTCTACTTGACCGCAGTTGACCAACCACGTGAAGCTGCGGAGCAAGATGACATGCAAGGCAAAGTCAGTTCAATCCCTTATAAGTGGAGTCATATTAAACTTCAGCATACTTGTTATTGTTTATTACACGTTATTTTTACTTGTCAGAAATACATTGCTGACCGCTGATGACCAGGGGACCAATTGACGTACTATAGAAGGACTATTGTATTGCATGTATGAAGTTTATTGTTACTTCTTTACTTGTTTGATATTTCAACATAGCACAACACATTCCTTTATATTTCCCTCCAAATATATGCTAATACTTCATTTATTTTCGTTTGTGTCAAATTCAGATTTTAAATACAAATTTGTTACTTATTTCACAAATTTATTACGTAATGACGGCATTCGGAGTGAATTTATCGAGTTTATTTCACATGTGAAATTATCGGTTTATTTTTTTTTTTATTTCACCCGGAGATCCTTTTAATTCGTTGCAACCAATGTAATAAATATATAGACATATATTGTGACTGCATTTCTAGTAAATTTCTACTGAAAAAATTATATTGTGAATATTTAAAATTGATTTTAGCCCAATCTTCAGGTGCTCACTTCTTTCATCGCGACCCATGCATATATGATAAGTTGATATTGATGAAATTTTCAACAATTGTTGATAAAAGTATTTGAAATTGATGTCATGTCTTAACTTTCAAACATTCTTTTCTAAGACTTTTTTAAAACTTTATAGTGTTGTGTTTTATACTTAATATTACCTGAATTCAAGTTTGACTTCTAAGAGAATATAACATGTAGTTTGGTTTTGATTTCTTTTTTTTGAAAAATAAAGCGAAAGTGAATAACTGCTGAGTCATGCTGTTAAAATCATTAGTCTCAAAATTTTGCATTGAGCTCATTTTCCCTGCGACTGAACGTCTTGTCAGTACTCTATATGGTACTAATAACAGTTGTCAACTTAGAAGCCCCGAAGAATGTTAATGCACATATTTCAAAAGACCGGAAGTGTAATTGTGATATAAAAGGAGGGTTTATGTGTCAGGACGGGGTGTAAACTACCCAAGAGAGACATCTGGGTCACCTAAATGTCCTTATTTTGCTCTTGACCATCTGTTGTTTTAAGATATATGACTTTATTCGTGTTTATTTTTGTATAATTGATTCAGGCTATGGTGACAGGTAAAGGGACCAAGAGGGTAACGCTAAAATAAAACATAAGTTGAATTACAATTAAACACAAATATGGCTGTGATTCAGAATTTGTTATAATGACTATTATGAGTTAATATGTAACTACTAAATAACTAAGATTAACATTAATCATTTAACAATGGATAGCAGATAAATTCGACCTACATCGAATATTAAAATTACTAGAACTCAAGTATGGTACGAGGAATTATTTTGAAATATATTGGCAGTTTGTATAAGAATTCTCACAACATTTTAATTATATTCAATAAATAAAAATCTAAGGAAAATTGTTCTGTCCAGGTGCTTTCTTCTGTGCAAGGCATATAGTTCTAGTTGTGCAAAACGGTGCTAGGAATATACTTCTGTACAACGTATGCTCTTATAAACAAGTAATGCAATATCGTTTAAACAAGAAGCTATACTCTGCACATCGTTGTCTATATAATAAATTTTATGCGACTGTCATACAAGTGAGAGGTTAAGCTAGCTATAAATACAGGTTTTATCCATCATTTTCTGCAAAAGAAAATGCCTGTACTAAGTCAGGAATATGACAGTTGTGTGATGAGTTCGAACTTTGATTTTGCCATTTGATTAGGGACTTTCTTTTTTGAATTTACTCTGAGTTCTGTATTTTTGTGATTTACTTTCTACATCATACGTATTGTTGTTTTATACAAACCGGAATATTTGTCAGTTGAAGATTAAGTCTGATGAATTACAAATATCTCTGAGAAATGAAGAGACACAATTGTTATGCCCCACCTACGATAGTAGAGGGGCATTATGTTTTCTGGTCTGTGCGTCCGTTCGTCCGTCTGTTCGTTCGTCCGTCTGTCCCGCTTCAGGTTAAAGTTTTTGGTCAAGGTAGTTTTTGATGAAGCTGAAGTCCAATCAACTTGAAACTTACTACACTTGTTGCTTATGATATGATCTTTCTGATTTTAAGACCAAATTTGACTTTTGACCCCAATTTCAAGGTCCACTGAACATAGAAAATGAAAGTGGAAGTTTCAGGTTAAAGTTTTTGGTCAAGGTAGTTTTTGATGAAGCTGAAGTCCAATCAACTTGAAACTTATTACACTTGTTGCTTATGATATGATCTTTCTGATTTTAAGACCAAATTTGACTTTTGACCCCAATTTCAAGGTCCACTGAACATAGAAAATGAAAGTGGAAGTTTCAGGTTAAAGTTTTTGGTCAAGGTAGTTTTTGATGAAGCTGAAGTCCAATCAACTTGAAACTTATTACACTTGTTGCTTATGATATGATCTTTCTGATTTTAAGACCAAATTTGACTTTTGATCCCAATTTCAAGGTCCACTGAACATAGAAAATGAAAGTGGAAGTTTCAGGTTAAAGTTTTTGGTCAAGGTAGTTTTTGATGAAGCTGAAGTCCAATCAAATTGAAACTTAGTACACATGTTGCTTATGACATGATCTTTCTAATTTTAATGCCAAATTAGATTATTTTCCCAATTTCACGGTCCATTGAACATGGAAAATGATAGTGCGAGTGGGGCATCCGTGTACTTTGGACACATTCTTGTTTTTACTTGTCTTGAGTTGAAGTGTTTTATAATCATACCAGAATTCTTTGTTACAATGATAGCATACTGAAAGTAAAAAAGCTTACGAATGGACGAAGAAATCTGCATTGTATATAAATATTTCTTTAAATTATAATACTAAATGTATCTATATATACTATGCGAGTTCTATAGATGACACTTGAAGTACAAATAAATCTCCAGTGTTAAAAACGAGGTTATGTCATTCTTTATATGGGAAAAAATGTTAATCATCTATTCCATAGCGTTCATTCACTTGGTGGCATATTGTACAATACTCACAGAATAGAACACCTCCTTGCTATGAGCAACTAAAACCACAAATTACTATGTTACCACGGTGTAATTTACTGTTCCTTTATCCTTGTAGGTATTGCTCTCGAGTAGGCGTTTGTTAAGCATTATAATAGGGGACGGTAGTATTAAATTTGTATTACGTAAAAGTTGTCGGCTGGAATTCGGGCTGTTACCTCATTGAACGAAAGTGTGGGCAAAACGAGATTGCTAATGTACGCATACTTTGACCTAGCTGTACTTGTCTGCATCCTTGTCGTTATCATTGACAAGCACACCACATCCCATTATATATACATGTATATATATCAATTTGCAGTATCATTGTGCATAATTCCGCCCTTCATTTAATGCATTTACAAAAATAACAAGTTGACATTTAATTTTTTCTCGTGGAATGTTATAAAAGAAAAACTAGAAAATGTCTGAGAAATATATATTTGCAACATTATTTAAAGTGCATGTATATATTTTGCCCTTTTTATGCATACTATTTAACCTGGAAATACAGCACGTTTTACATAATTTATGCGTTTTCAAATGTGTAGTTGTTAAGAATTGTCTGCAAATGAACTATTTCTTTGCTGCTATTTGTACTGTTATTCCAGCAAAAAATATCAGTTTCAAGGCATGAAACATTCTTTTACTTACTGTATTGGAATGTCTCCTTCAATCGGATTCATGTATATTTTTGCATTTAAATACTATCGTATAAATGGAACCAACATTATTTCTTTCGTTAAAGATTATGTTTTATAACCTACGATAACCCTTATATTTCAAAACGTCCGCTGATGATCAAAGGATATCGTTAGTTATATTATTGAGACCCTAGCTGATAGTAATAAGAACCCTTCTTTGTTCTTGAAATATTGAATTAGAAATAAATTTAGATCTAGAGCTCAATAATGAAGATTCTCCAATTTTAAATTGTAGACTTCCTGCAATATTTAATAAAAACTTCGTGAAATAAGAAAATCTTGACATATTTTTGAATATGCATGTAATAATTACCACATTACGTTAAGAAGTCAACGATCAACCAACTCAGCAACTTTTACCATCTACGGGTCAGTCACCTATAGAATCAGATTTTGTATTATTCATTATCAATGTCATCCGTTAAGCAAAACATATCATATATTATTTACCTTCAAATTTATATTCGTTTATGTAAGGATTTTGAAACTGATTTTTTTTTTATGATGCTTTGAAGTTATTATTATTTTTGTGACAAGTATTTTTTTAGAACATATTATGCAACACTAGTTGGTGTATATGTATGATGTCTATGATAGGATAGCATGGACTTTTTATCTACTGAAAATAATAATATGTTTATTGCATATAAAGCTCATTTTTCTGCAGATCCCCGAAAAGCCAATCTGCTCTTTCGACGTATACCACTTTGTTATAATATAAGTTATACTGAGAAAACACTACACACTTGCAAGGTTATCTATATATAAAAGTCAGTCAGACGGAGACTTAATTTTTCAGGGTATGAATGAATTTAAAGTGTAAATACTAGTACCTGGGAAAACAGCTGATATTTTATGAATGAAATACCTTTACTTGACTGATAACAGGTAAATTGATGTGAGGCACAACAAGGTTAGGTTATCTGTGCAATCTTTACTTTGATGTATAATTTACCTTGCATTAGTCCACATGTAATGTGCACATTTTACCACAAGCTAACAAAAATGCATTTTAAAGTAAAGTGGCAACTTTCTTTCGGTTGCATATTAAGGTGAAATTTAGAAACGGATTTAGATGCGATAACCCCAGGTAAAACTGCTTACACATCAAAGGAAGATTATAAATTGGTTAGTAGATTGTCAACAGTGACATTAGACCCTCCCACCAATTGACATACCTGTGGTTAGTTTGCTGAATCGGCAGATCCATAGTTAAACCCGAAACCTATCTGAAAATAGAGAGATTTAATGTCATCACTAGGCCACTTTTAGAATTCTTTTAATATATCACACAAAATCTATATATAAATTACTTATTAAGGAGAGATAATAAAAATAGTCAATTTCTCAAAATTTATATTGTTTGCTTTATATTTATTATTTTGCCAATTTCCTTTATTATTCATTGTATCTTTTGAGTTTTATTGTTGTCTTGTAATTCCCATTCTTTATTTTAAAAGAAATGTTCCTTTCCAGTGTAAATTCTGTCTATGCAGTGGTTATTTAAGTTGTCTTTTAGGTTTTATAGTTTTTCCTTTGGTTTCCAATTGTATATGAAAACATGTAAATCCATAGACTGAATGAGTAATTTGATCGCGAGAATATTTAAGGGAGTCTTTGGCTATGCTTTTTGGACCTTTTGGATCAGTTCTTCATCTTTTATATATAAGCTTTGGATTTCACATATTTTGGCCACGAGCATCACTGAAGAGACATGTATTGTCGAAATACGCATCTGGTGCAAGAAAATTGGTACCGTTAATTTTATTATAATCTTATTGAAATGTATGTATATCATCTACTAATGTTCTCACCAAACTCAAACATGTGCACCGGCCAATTACCTAACGTTATTTCAACAAGAATGTGTGGTGTTTATTATTTCATTCATACTGCACAATGACATCCAATTATACCTCTTTATATAGCTACATATGTGATTTCTTAACGACAAATATTTTGTAACTAAACAGCTCCATCATTTGACAAAGTATCCGGAGAAATGCAAACATTGACTAGTTAAAGTCATTTGTCCCCAGGTAAAGACCATGTAGGTAAAACCACGTAGTATTAATGATTCTTTAAAACGATGGGAACAAGGTGTGAACCTAAAACTCGTGCTTTTAAATTGACCAACTTACGAAATGGTGACTCAAACCTTTACAATGTGGCCTAATTAAGACACGAAAAAAAAGATGAACATATACATTTTTATGTTCATATGTATTGTAGTCTGCTAGTGTATTTTCTTTTTTTTTAATTGAAAGCATCTGAAAGATGCATTGAACTGTATATCCTTGTATACCACTGAACATAGATATAAGTGATTAAAACACAATTGATCATGAAGTCGGCATTATGTGAACCTACCGAATTTGAAAATAATTTGAAGTATTTATTTTTTTTGCGTTTCTCTTTTTTTCGACTCATCCTTCAGATATGATATTTATTGTCCCTTACACGGACCACTAAGTTGCTTTACAAATCCACCAAATTCCTTTCTTTATATTGTTATTAAACGTTCAATTGCATGTATATTAACATCAACAATTGACTTCGGAACAAAAGAACACCCCTTTAACAAGGACAATAGTTATCCAAACCACTAATTTTGAGTGAAACTGTTGATAGGGAAACCAAAAGCTCTCCTTGACATTATGTACAATAAGTCATTAGGTTCCATGTCATTGTCTTTTAGCTTTCTAACTTAGGCTGGGTGGTAAAGTTGTCCCTGTAATGCAATCCTAACTGACTTTACCCGGCTCGTTAATCATGTAGTTAGGTTTTGTTGTGATTATCGGTTCAGAAACGGGTATATATTGATGTGAAACAATATGACAAAAGATAATCCTTCACCCGACACAAGAGGTGCACTTGTTTGTCTCATCAGGTTACAGTGATTCATGAATATGATGTGGAGGAATTTTTTTAACAACTTTTCTCGTGTTTTTGTCATATATACACTAGAAAAAATATTTGTTTATTGTCATTTTCTAGTAGACATCAGCTTTTCATTTTTAATTCATGTACTTTATTAATATATATAAACGTGTCATTTAAAAAAAAAAAAATGGGATATACAACCCCGCTCCAAACCTACCTCAAAGTAGGGGTATGCTATATATAGTATTTGGATGCCTACGATTAGATATGCGATTTTATAATTTCTTTTTGATTAATATGTAACATCAGTTTTAATTCTTATAACCTTGACGATTCAATGAGTCTTTAAACGAGGACAGTTTCTTGAGAGGAGTTTAAACATTCTGAGTAAATAGTACAAAATGATCAGCAAATAAATCCAGCCCGTCTCTAGTACATACCACTTTAAATTGTAATTTACATATAAAACCACTTATGGACCGGTATAATTGCAAAGAGACCGTTTTGCTTCTGACGTTGTGCTTTATTGCTTATTTGACGAATTTTAAATCGCAAATGAGCAGAGAAGGGAGCACACCACGATCGCGTAGCACCTAGTATTTCTAAAGTTCTGCATTTAAAAATGTGATTTATATAATCATTTGAATAAAAAAGATCCCAAAGAATCTTGCATTTTTTCTTTCAATTAAAAAAATTCAAAGGACAACATTTTTAATTCTTTAGTTTTTTTTTTTTTTTTATTTATTTTATTAGTTTTTTTAGATTATGAAATGCGCATTATATGAACCATCATTTAATGTTCATGTTTGCACGCGAAAAAAAAACAAAAAAAACGCATTTGAACGATACCATATTTTTTGGCACCAGAAGCGCATTTCGACAATAAATATATCTTCAGTGATTGCACTTAAACTTATTTATAAAATGAAGAAAAATTTATAGCAGACGTCGTTTTGCATTATGAAGATATATTGCTTAATTTATAATAAATTTCCTCAATAATCTTCCAATACAAGTCTAACCCTAAAAGATCTTCATTGAGGGCTATTGTTTGTTATACTATACGTCTCTGTCGGTTATTTTATTATATATATATATAACTGATTATTATTGTCCGGTAAAAAACAAGGTCATATATATGAATATGATTTGTTTGTGATACTGTAAAAATTACTGAGAATCATCCACACAGGATATTAAACACAAAGAAAGTTCATCTTTCGGTATAAATACCTGGAAAGATGTCGCTTGTGACCGATCTCCGTTAAAGAAATTTAAGTGCTTTACATTATATGACATTATGCCTTTAAGGCCAAGGGAGATAATCCGTTCTAAATGGTCATCAAATCAAGTCATGCAATTTGCATAATCCTTGGTGGCATACTGAGCCAAAGATTTTCTTTATCCTTTGTAGTCTTCACCTAAATATATATGAGGTATTCAAAATATATACAATATCTGAATGGATACAATCTGATTAAGATAGTTGTCTTTATCAATCTATAATTTTCAATTCTTATAACAATCATCTACTGCTTTTGATTTATGTTATTATGATGATAAAATATAACTCTTGTTTACTGTCATATTGAAGAGCGTAATAATGTCTTGTTGATATACCTCAAAGGGTGATTGAAAAGCAAAGATGTACGTGATGTTCTTGTTTATATATGACCGCAAAAATTGAAAATTTTTTGGTCGTATATTGGTATGATGTTGGCGTCGTCGTCTGCGTCGTCGTCGTCGTCCGAATACTTTTAGTTTTCGCACTCTAACTTTAGTAAAAGTGAATAGAAATCTATGAAATTTTAACACAAGGTTTATGACCACAAAAGGAAGGTTTGGATTGATTTTGGGAGTTTTGGTCCCAGGAATTAGGGGCCAAAAAGGGCCCAAATAAGCATTATTCTTGGTTTTCGCACAATAACTTTAGTATAAGTAAATAGAAATCAATGAAAGGACTTGGTTCACTAATGGCACAAAATGGCCTAAAATATCAACTTTATCATAAAACACCAAAAAGGTCTCAATTTGGTTCGTAAATGGGTCTATTTCAAAAGTATAAATGCTAAATATATCAGTTCTTTTCATAAGACTACAAGATATTCGCCAAAGTAAGGTCATTTTGGACATTTTGTCAAAATATGATGATTTTGTGCATTTTTCAGGCTTAAAAGCTTTTGAAACACATTGGCCGCCACCTACGATCCAGAATGTGTTGTAACCAAAAGATTCCAATTTTGATATAGATTTCATCAATATAAACACTTTTTGGATCGTAGATGGAGGCCAAGGTTAATTATGCCAAAAACAATTAAAATTATGGACAAAAAGTACCAAAATTGACCTTTTAATACAAATTGTACTCATTGAAGGGGTCATTGCTCCATAAATAGTAAAGAAAAGTGCCAGAAAAAAATATTTTTGTCTTAGTAGTATTATCACAAGTATTTCTATGTGACATTTGTAATTTTTTTCCCCAATTTAAAAAACATAAAAAAATCAGGGCCAATTTTAACCCTTCGTGAACCTTTATGACCACAAAAGGAAGGTTGGGATCGATTTTGGGAGTTGAGGTCCCAACAGTTTAGGAATGAGGGGCCAAAAAGGGGCCCAAATAAGCATTATTCTTGGTTTTCGCACCATAACTATAGTATAAGTAAATAGAAATCTATGAAATTTAAACACAAGGTTTATGACCATAAAAGGAAGGTTGGGTTTGATTTGGGGAGTTTTGATCCCAACAGTTTAGGAATAAGGGGTCCAAAGGGTCCAAAATTGAACTTTTTTTGATTTCATCAAAAATTGAATAATTGGGGTTCTTTGATATGCCAAATCTATCTGTGTATGTAGATTCTTTATTTTTGGTCCCGTTTTCAAATTGGTCTACATTAAAGTCCAAAGGGTCCAAAATTAGACTTAGTTTGATTTTAACAAAAATTGAATCCTTGGGGTTCTTTGATATGCTGAATCTAAAAATGTACTTAGATTTTTGATTATTGGCCCAGTTTTCGAGTTGGTCCAAATCGGGGTCCAGAATTAAACTTTGTTTGATTTCATCAAAAATTGAATAATTGGGGTTCTTTGATATGCCAAATCTAACTGTGTATGTAGATTCTTAATTTTTGGTCCTGTTTTCAAATTGGTCTACATTAAAGTCCAAAGGGTCCAAAATTAAACTAAGTTTGATTTTAACAAAAATTGAATTCTTGGGCTTTTTTGATATGCTGAATCTAAACATGTACTCAAATTTTTGATTATGGGCCCAGTTTTGAAGTTGGTTCAAATCAGGATCCAAAATTATTATATAAAGTATTGTGCAATAGCAAGAAATTTTCAATTGCACAGTATTCAGCAATAGCAAGAAATCTTCAATTGCACAGTATTGTGTAATAGCAAGAAATTTTCAATTGCACAGTATTGCGCAATAGCAAGAAATCTTCAATTGCACAGTATTGTGCAATAGCAAATTGCACAGTATTGCGCAATAGCAAGAAATATCTAATTGCACAATATTGTGCAATAGCAAGAAATTTTCAATTGGAGTTATCTTTCTTTGTCCAGAATAGTAGTTGAATCAATTTAAATCATTGTTTTATACAATATACAATGTATATTCACTTTTACTACCAACTGATAGATTAAAACAATCTTTACCATTCAGTGATAACAAGCACTTTATTTTACATTTTAATATTTTATGATGTATTTAAATGAGTAGTTATTGTTGCAAACTCCATTAGAAATTTGAATTGAGATCAGTTTTAGATAAAGGGAAACGGGGATGTGAAAAAAGGGGGGGGGGTTAAATTTTTCTCATTTCAGATTTCATAAATAAAAAGAAAATTTCTTCAAACATTTTTTCAACAGCATAGTGAATTGCTCAAAGGCAAAAAAAAATATTTTAAGTTCATTAGACCACATTCATTCTGTGTCAGAAACCTATGCTGTGTCAACTATTTAATCACAATCCAAATTTAGATCTGAATCCAGCTTGAATGTTGTGTCCATACTTGCCCCAACCGTTCAGGGTTCAACCTCTGCGGTTGTATAAAGCTGCGCCCTGCGGAGCATCTGGTTAAAATTCGTTTCTACCTTCACTAATTTATTCAAGCCAAGAGCTAAATACAAACTCATCAAAAGTACTAGACTTTTGTTATTTTTGGTACTTCAGACACGCGTTTAGTCCACATAAGAGTAATCAGTGGCTCTCGAATCAAACCAAAAGGAAGGCAAAATCATAAACGAAAACAAAAATGTTTAGCCACATTAGGAACCGGATATCTGAAAGGAACACAACACATAAAGCGAAATTGTCTGAGCTCAGTTTTGAAAATATTGTATCTTCTATGAATTACAATTTTATCAATATGGATATCATACTGTGAGCCTGGAATCATTGAAATTGATCTGTCTGTTTGACATATCGTGTACGTATTCAATTTTCAATATTAAATATAAGCTAATTTTTTCCTAACCAATGATATGCTAATGGGTTGAGTGCATAGAATGACTATGTTAGGAAAAAATATCACTCGTACTGGTTTTTTGGAAAAGGCTTTAGAATTAATTTTATTTTATTATTTTTCAGAAGAAGATATTTCTCTAACAGAGGACGAATTGAGAGAAAGTTTACAGAATGGAACAATATCAGAAGCACAAGTGATTGAAGCTTGTCAGGTCGAGATGGGAGACGATGAAGAACAATCGGTTATACACATGGAAGAAGATATGGATGATGGTTTATCAATGTCTTTGACTTGAAAACAGTTGTTTAGTACTAAATGGAACGTAAGTGATGCTCATGCTCGTCTACTGGTTCTGTGTATGTCATTTACGCTTTATGTCGTTTCAAGCGGAAATGTAAGCTGTGTTCATTTGAACCCGTACATTGAATGAGCAAGATGCATGAGAGACTTATCATTTACAGCTTACATTATTTTCATCGGGGGCAGTAAATCCAAATACATAGAGGTGTTTCCTTAATTATAAGAGAACATATGGATCTATATTTTTTATAAACTGTTTTATTAATTTATAAAGATTTGTATGCAAACTTTAATTTATTGAATGCAGACTTGTGAATTATGATATGAATGATATTAAAATATGATCATAGAAAAATCTTTTTTGGTGTGAGGATTACCCTTAATACTGGCAGTCATGTAAAAAATTCTCCTTTGAAATGTTTTCCTCCGATGACTTCAAATATAAAGTTAACAATCAATAAGGCGAACCAAGTTGAATACATTTGTCATAGTTTGATTCCAAATCCATGTGTAATTGTTGCGTCCATGTTGCACTGATTTCAGTTCTTTGTAGTGTTCTGTGGGATGTTGTTTTGTCTTTTGTTGTTTGTGGTAATTTTCATAGAATGACGATTTTGAATGTTTTTGTAATGGAATTTTATGCTGTCATACAAGTGAGAGGTGTAGCTAGCTATAAAACCATGTTTTTTCCATCATTTTATACAAAAGAAAATGCCTGTACCAAGTCGGGAAACTAACAGTTGGTATCCATTCGTGCCGGTGAAGTGTTTTAGCTTTTGATTTTGACATTTATTGACGGACATTCCGTTTTGGAGAATTGAGTTCGGTATCTTTGTCATTTATGTTTAAGTATCTTCTGCCCTTTTTTTTTAATTCGCTAATATGTTGATGGTCATAATATGTATATTCCTAGTTTATTTTATTCTAGCGCCACTAACAAATCTCATCTAGACGAAACACGAGTGTGACATATTAAATTATAAGCTTTACAAATTTTGTAACTGATATCAAAGTTTTACAAAATGAAAACAAATTCTGCTTCTTTAATGATTTTTCTAAATTTTTCAAAAATCTGCAACGTTTTCTGGTAAAATAATACGATTCTACGTAAAGATGGATCTAACCTGGAATAGAACTAATAATGATCTCCTCCATTCAGATGTTTTGAGTCGATCCTCGTCTTTAAAAGGATAGTTACCTTACAATGTTATCTTAGCGTTTTGACTTGTGTCACAAACAGCTGATAATTTCAGATACGTAATCAACAACAATTGAACAACAAAAGATCTTACAAAAGTAATTGTTTTTAAAGTGATGGGAAGTAGTTGTCAGGATTGGGTTTTCTTTTTGATACGAGATTTCAATCGACACTGATCTGCTTCATCTAAATGTATATGTTCATTGGACGGTCTGATCAAATACCGTTTGATGTGTCATATAACCACGTTGTCAGCACTATCATCTATTGTTTGCCCTATACGTTACCCGATATTGACAACTACTGTTTTTCACTGTTCCTAGTTCTGGTATTTCTCTATTCATCTTATCATGCGGGTTGTCAAATTCCCTTTTACATTACTTTCTCTTCATGCTTTCAGTATTGCTGACCTACATTTCTATTCATTGATTAAATATAAAAAAGACATCGATCTTCATTTCCTTTGCATTCAAGTTTTTCAAGCAATTTAAATAACAAAGGAAACAAAGAAGAAAGGTATATCTAGTTATCGTGTTTCAGTATTTTCTCGAAGCATCTATCGAGTGTCAGTGGTTCCGTAAAGCATTGTCGTTGCTGTTACTTTTTTGTTTAATCTTTCCTCGTCTTTGTTTTTCTTCATCCTATGTTGCCCATGACATATTTAACCACCGATCGGTTTCCGTAGGATGAATGAATGAGCAATGTAAGATTTCACGCCTTTTGAAGATAAAAATACAAAATATGTATAGCAAGGGTCTTGCACCTTATTTGTGGATTCCAAATACATGATTATGTGGAGCAAGGTCGAAATCCGCCATGAAAGAATACGTCTATTTGTAGGTACTTGAAGTATTGCACTGTTGGGTTCTAAAAACATATAAAATAGCTAGTTCAGTATATGCAACACTTCTGGTCTTAATTTGAATAACACATCAAATGATTTAGGCATGAGGGTCACATCAGTGTATTAAAAAGTGTTGAGCTTTCTAAAGTCTAACCATAACCATATAATAAAAAAAATATGATAAATATTTTCTGACATAATAAAAAAGAAATAAAGTAAATACATGATCATACATAGGAAATTTCAGAAAACTTCATACTGCTGTTGAAGTGTTGTTCGCAGAAAAGTTAAACATTTCTATTCTAGTTTGTTAGGAGAAACATATGCATTCAGTACTTGACATGTTGATTTCTATATGGTTTCTTTTCATTTCAGACGAACTAAATCAAATCAAATGAGCTACATAAACTAAAACACATAAAACCAATCTCAGCCTAATAAGGCCTTGCACATTCTTACCTTCTTTGACGATCGAACAAAATGACTATGATTCCTGAGTTTAAAGAGATGAGAAGGATAAAAAAAATATAAATGCCGAAAATCTTGTGAACAATAAATGATCAAGATAACCTCTAAATGTAAAGATACGTCGATTATTGGGTCCTATAAACATCGCGGGAACTATAACTAAGACAATGCCAATTCCCATAATTTTGCTATATCTGCATGTTGAGCAGGAATGAGTAAAATGTGTTGGAAGAAAATAACTATTTAGTGTGTCAGTTACCTGGGACAGCTATGCAGACTGATATCCAAAAAGTCCAAGATAAGTACAAAGCAATTGAACCAGATATAATTACAGATTCACTCTCTGTTGTGAACAATTGAACTATGCATCAAGATGATGAAATGTACAAGTGATGAAATGATGAAATTGAACTATGCATCAAGATGATGAAATGAACCAGATATAATTACAGATTCACTCTCTGTTGTGAACAATTGAACTATGCATCAAGATGATGAAATGTACAACTGACTGTAATATATGTAGAGAGAGTGATATAAATAGTTTAAAAAAACAACAGATAAACTGAGCAATGTGATTGTTAAGTTGGCTAAAAAGCTACTGGATATGACTAAGTTAGGGAAACGATGAGATAAACATGAAAGATGAAGAGAACCAACTGTTTTGGGTGAGGAAGATCAACATTTGATCATGATCAAATCCGATATATATTTTGCTACTATTTTATATATTTATGGTGTGTCAATGCCTGGTAAAAATTGAATCGTACTAGTCCGTTTACGGATAAAATTGATCGAATGTTTCTCTAAAAACACTGATGTATAGACCACTTAATGAAGCATCTAAGTACTTGGGACTAATTGTTGTGGACACAGGAAATGTCATGTATATATATTGCTTCTTTGACTAGATTATTTTCCCATATATTTATTCATTAAACGGACGGATAGGTTCGAAAATGAGTTTTTGAAATGCTCTAAATTATATTAATTTCAAACAAAATCCACGCTCATTTTGAAAAAGACGCCGGATATTTCCGATTAACAATTAAAAGATATTTTGACTTCGAACTTATGATTTATTGATTAAACAAAATCAATTTGATTTTACACTGATAATAAACAAAATATTGCTTGGTTTTTTATATGAAGAAGTATCGTATTATAAACATTGTTACATGCATAATGTATTAAAGTAATAAATTCAATCGTAGACAATTGTACGATTCGGGCATTCAATTGTAGGGGGAAAATGTTAATTCATCACAAAAGCTATGATACGTCTAAAATGCTCTATACATGTATTCCAAATAAAAAGGAATTCAGCGCTTTCTTAAGTTTAAATACTGGTATATTTTACATATTTACTGAGTTATCTAGGTTTTTACTCGTCTTTTAGTCGTTCCAACCGTCATCACTTTGTCGTCGCCAGGATAGCTATTTCCTTTTATTTTTATACGACCCCAAAACATTTTTGGGATCGTATAATGGTATGATGTTTTAAATTCTTTTAAAAATTTCATAACGGTTATATTCATCAACCCCTTAGGCGAGTTCGAATATCCGTAAAATCCCAACTTTTTCAGGTATTCAAACTTGTTCCCCTTTCCCCATTATGATTCGTGTCCCAAGGATAGAATTTTTATTTTAGATATACAGGTTTCCATTCATTAAAACACCAGATGGGTGAGATAATCAGAACATTATTCGGGAGGGAAGCTTGTAGTAAAATAAAGATGTCACATATAAATTCTTACTATTTATATGATAATGAAGTTGAAATAGCTCGTTTAAACTAGATCTTTCTTCCGGTTTAGCTCCACACACTTTTCTACCAAGTAATAGACCGTAGCTGTATTTTTCAAAATCCTTTTGGAATGTTGGTCCTCAATGATCTTCAATATAAAACAGAAAATGTTATATGATTGCCAATAAGACAACTCTTTACAAGAGACCAAATGACACAGAAATTAACAACTATTGTCAAGATTAAATAATGAACAACTTCATAATGCCTTTTTCAGATCCCAAACAATAATGTGATTCGGGCCCGAATAGGACCTGAACTTTTTTTATTCGAAATTCATTGATTTATTGACGTAGGCTAGTCTGGCGTACAAATTTTAAGCCTGGTTTTAAAGAAAAGTTTAATTTTTACGAATGATATCTCTCAAATCATAAATATTCTGTGTACGCTATGAGTATTTAAATATAAATTCAGTATTATTCTTTATATGCAACATGTTAACAGACACACATACAACATACAGCCATTTATTTTTTTTAGCCTTATTCTGTTGTAATCCTTAACTTCCGCGATCTCTTTGTATATGATCAGGTGGAAAAAGATATGAAAATCGGGTATCTGATAAAACTGTTTACAAATCTAAATTTGACAAAAAATGTTAAAAATCACATTTTCACACGACATTTTGAGCATTGAAGTTTTGCTTCAATTTGAACTTTCTGTAATTTGTTCTGAATTAAAAGAATTGACGAATGTCAAACAGTCAAAAGCAATCAGTTGACACATCATCTTGTATCTTTGTAATTCATTCACAGATCTGACGAATCATCTGATTTTATCGACTTATCATTTATTTTATCGTCCTTTTGTAAAGATATTTCGTGTTTGGGGTGATGTCAAGGGTAGAAATCTTAAATCGACCGTGGTTTTTAACAACAAAGAGAGGTGGATTATATAGATCACTTGTACTAAGTAACATCTCTATTGTATGAAAAAAACATTCCGTTAAACATTACTGATGTGTAGTCGACTAGGTAACATGTCCTAATTCCGTCAATGACTCAAAAGAAAACAGTTGGATATACAGGTGTAAAAACTTAAACAGGTAACACAAAGAAAAAAATAGGTTACCCACTGCTTGCAGCAGTCATGTTTTTATGATTTTGTTATACCCTGAAAATCCTGGAAATGATCCTTTAACAAAACTGGCGTGATGGAAAATAAAACCATACCCGTGAAAATACAGATGGAGCGAAGCCTCATTTTCTATATGATAATAAAAAATAACAGAAAAGCAATGCAATGGCAATAGACATTGTACCAGTGTTATACTTTGCATCCACATATCTGTGTTCTGTTTTTATTCTTAAACAAGATTTGAACATCGGTTAACTACGATTACTTCTAATTAAATATCTCTGAAGATACATTGTATTTCAAAAATTTACAATATGACCCCGATAAATAACCATCCTTTGTCATATATTGGTACTATATGAAGATAGCCGACGTAGCAGTTAGAAATAAGAATAATTGAAAATTTTATAAGTGCACGAAGTGCACGCAATGAAATTAAGATTTTATGATCAAACTTAAGTAAGGTTTAAAAATGTATTCTTCCTGAATTCCCCATATAGAGCCCTTCAAAGCTATGCCTCATGGGAAAATTCCCATGATGCATCCTTCTTAACGAGGCTGAATATAGAAAGATTTGAATTCATCATTTTTCTTCTTTTTTTTTTTTTTTTTTGTGTGTTTGAGTTGCTTTAAAACATTGCCTAATTTCCTCAGTATGCAAAAGTAACGATGGAGTTATCTCATTGACAAAAGTACCCTCCTTTTCCATCAATTAAAATGCCATTTCAAAAAGAACTTCTTAATCAATCATTTTATTACTTCCAGTCGTATATAACAAATGTGGTCTTTTCCACAAAATTATAATAACGAAATCAAAAATTGTCTGTGCATGCTAACTGTCCCAACGAAATAAAAGTTCTATAACCCGTCTTTTTCGTCTTCTTTTTTATATTAGCTGACAACAATCTCTCTTGTCTTCATCCGTTAATCCTTTTTGAAAGATGTACTGCAAAACAAAGGAAATAAGATTATAAATCTTAATGAATATACGTAAATACACACGCCCAAACAAAGCGGTCAGGTGGGTGGGGATACATACCTTACTTAAGTTTGATCATAAAATCTTAATTTCATTGCGTGCACTTCGTGCACTTATAAAATTTTCAATTTTATTTCTCAAACTTAAGTAAGGTTTAAAAATGTATGTTCAAAGTTGTTTAATTATTTATGTATATACACTATATTACACTATATACAAATAGATTTATCAAATTGTTGTGTTTGTTTTGTTTTGTTATGATTTCATTTTTTTTTTTTTTTTTTTTACACTGCTTTAAGTTTTCCTTTTTAGGTTTCTGTATAATTACAGATTAAGGACAGTTGATTGGAAGCTACCTGCTTCAATTTCTGTTTCTAGTGGTTTGTGGTAGAATTTTTCAAACGTTCCCCTAGATCGCCAGTTTGCTATATTCATAATTTGTTTTATTGAAACTCCGAACTTGTTTGCTTTTGATGTACTCGCACCCCGAGTTGAATGTGGTTTAAAAATGTCAGTATCTATGCCTGCAGATTCTAGCATACGTTTTAACCAATGCGCAATTGTGCATGATTTGACAGGTTTGTGAGGTTTAATAAAACTAATGATCAATTGATTACACTCATTAGGACGAAGACTCACGGTTTTATCAATGTAGTCTAAGATACATTGAACAACATTAAGATTGTCATTCTCCGGGAAGGAGCTAAATGTTATTTGGTATGGTTGTGAACCAGTCTTTCTAGTCTTTGTAAGTTTTACCATTGTAAAAATAATTTCATTTGTACGAACATTCATATAATCCATATCCAGTTTCTGAATGTCCGACGACCTACTCGCTGAAGTAAGAGCTAAAAGCATGGTCAATTTCAATGTCAATTCTTTCAAACTCAAATTTTTATTCGACCCCATAGAACTTATAAATTTTAAGACTATATCTACGTCCCAAGTTTTTGTGTATCTTGGAAGAGGGGCGCGTTCGTTGAAAACCCCCGCCATGACCTGCTTAATCAACTGATGTTTGCCTATTTTTTCGGAAGACACATTTTTGTGAAATGCCGAAATAGCTGACCTGTAAAGATTTAACGTGCTATACTCGTAGCCAGACTTAAACAAATATGCAATAAAGTTTGCTATAGATTCCACAGGGGCCTGAAAGGGATCCAGGTCCCGTTCACAACACCAGTGATCCCAGTGTCGCCAGCAGCTGTTGTAAGAGGATTGGGTGCCTTTCCTCCATCCGCTAACCAAGAGTTTGGAAGCGTCTTCCGAAAGTCCCATTGCTTTTCGCTCAGTCCGGAAACTTTCCACGCCACTAGTTTTAAGGTTTTGTTTTCTATTAGTGGGTGGGTCCCGCCCTGTGGGTTTGTCAATAAATCCCTCATTGGAGGGAGCAGTATTGGTGCTGATATTGACATTTCCAATAGCATTGGGTAAAACGCTTGTGACTGCCAAGCTGGAGTTATGATAACTAGATTCGAGCGTTCTTTGTTCACTTTCGCTAGGCAACGAGCTATCAAGCAGAACGGGGGAAAAGCATATGGGTTCTTGTTCGACCAGTTCACTTGAAACGCATCTGTTTGGATCGCAAATGGATCTGGTCTCCAGCTGACATAATTGTCCAATTGTGCGTTCAGGCGATCTGCGAACAGATCTAATTTCAACGGACCCATTATTTTGTTGATCTGTTGAAATATTGCCCTGTTCAGAGTCCAATTGTTTGAACTTTCTGTGTGACGACTTTCCCAGTCCGCAATTTCGTTTAGAACCCCCGGAATGTATTCGGCTGTTAGAGTTATTCCCCTTTGTAGGCAATATTCCCATATCTCGCGACTTATTTTTAGTAAAATTGGGGATCGTGTCCCTCCCATTCTGTTTATATGCGCTACAGCGGACACATTGTCCATTTTTAAATGAACATGAATGTCGGTTTTGTCTTTTGTTAAGGACTTTAAACCGAATTCTGCGGCTTTTAATTCTAGAGCATTTATATGCAAAGCCTTTTCTGTTTCGTCCCAAGGACCTCCCATTCTGATGTTTTGAGCCACATCTACTGCTCCCCAACCCTGTTTTGATGAAGCATCGCTTTCTATAATTAAATCTGGGTTTGGGGATATTATGCATTTCCCGTTCCACTTTTCTAAGTGCAGGGCCCACCATTTCATCTCGTTCTTGCATTCGAGCGTTAGTGTTATAAGCGACCGGTATTGTGTCGTTTTCAATAAACTCTTTGTTTTGAACATTTGTAGTTCCCTTACATAAAGGGACGCCGGGATTACTGCTTCTGCAGTCGCGTTCAGAGTCCCTATCAGACTTGCTAGATCGTGAATAGAGACTTGGAGGGATTCTAGCATATGTTTGCATTTTTGAACTATTGCTTTGCATTTCGCCTCCGGGAGATAAACTTTCATCTCCATGGAGTCTATTATCATCCCTAAAAATTCTATAGTTTGCGACGGTTCTGTTACAGATTTTGACCAATTTATTATCCAACCCAGACAGTGAAGTGTCCACACTAATGTGTTTTGGTCCTTCACTAAACCATGTTTTGACTGGTTTAGGATTAGAATGTCGTCCAAATAAATTACTATCCGCATGCCTATGCGCCTCATTAGTGCAACAATGGGTTTCATTACTTTTGTGAATATTCTTGGGCCGGACCCCAGGCCGAACGGAAGTGTTCGATATTGGTACATCTTTTGACCATGTTGAAAGCGCAGATATTTTCGATGCGATTTTAACACCGGTAGACATGTATACGCTTCTTTTAAGTCCAGCTTGACCATCCAGTCCCCCCTTTTTAGGAGATTTTTTACCGTTTGGAACCCTTCCATTTTGAAATGTTGATATTTCACACTTTTGTTTAAAGCCTTTAAGTTGAGAATTGGCCTGACACTCCCGTCTTTCTTCGGCCTGATGAAAATATGGCTGAGAAATTGACCGGGATCGGACGTTTTCACTTCTTCTATAGCCCCCTTTCTCAACATGTCTATTATTTCCCCCTCTATGCATGTGCGTTCTGTTTTCGAAAAGAGTGGGGTATATACCGTTTCTTGTACGGGCATTTCTAGAAATTCTATTGTGTACTGTGTTATGCTCTCTAGAATTTTCTGATCTGAGGTTATTTTCCTCCAATTTCCCCCGAAAAATTGGAGTCGACCCCCCAGGGGTATATCTGATTGATTCACCATTACAAAATTCAGATCTTTTACTATTTGGTGGACATTCAATGCTATGTTTTTCACTTTTGACACCTGATCGTCTACCAATGAAAAAGTTTGACAATTGTTTACAAGATACGTACCTTCTCTTTTTGAGACCAGCTGGTTTTCTTTTCTCTGGTTTAAATCCAGACTTTGGGAACCATTTGGACTGTTCATTTGACGAGTTGAATGTACGGCCCCTACCAGATCCACCCGTCTGACTTTGTTGGTAACCGGAAGGGCCGGTCTGAAAGGGCGTCTTGTCTACTCGCCTACTCTTCGTCTCAAGACCCATTTCTTTTGCCATTTCCCTGGCTCTTTTCCTGTTCTTGCTTTTCTTGTCAAGGACATTATAAAAGTTGTCCCCGAAAAGGACCTCTCCGGACTCAGTTAACATGCTTTGATTATGCGACAAAGTTTGTTTAGCTTGCTTCATGCCTTTCAAAATTTTGGCCATGAAATTTATTCTCCTTTCGTAAAGGCATGCCACATTTACTTGTCCCACCAAGAGTACTGTTCGTTCAATTAGACTCAGTACATCTGTAATGGACATCTCGGAAGTTTCTTTTCCGTGATTCGCTCCATCGATTTCTTGCCACATTTTGAAAAGAGGTCCCATTATTAGAGCTACTTTCTTTTGAATGAATTTCAAACTGTTATCATGCAGTTTCATGAATCGCCAAGCCTTGCGATTTCCTATCAAGTCTTCAATGAACTCGTCGATTGAAGGAGGCGAAAGTATGTTGTTTGAAGGGACGGGTGAATCACCAAGAACCTTTTCTTTCAAGCAACTTTCACTCACGTAAGTACTAAAATACTTCTGCACATACCTTGCCATACTGCCAGTCATAAATAGTTCGGACTCCTTGTCCAACGGATCGAATCTCTCACAGTCCGATTCGTCATCAGATACTCCTGATTTGGCACAATCGCTTCTGCGACTTTTCGATTTCATAATTTCCCCGTCTTCAGCTTCTGAGCCCGAAATACAGTCTTCTTCGGAGCTATGCTCCTCATATGGGTCGGTCTCGGAATCGTCATCTGAGGATTCTCTATATTCGTATTTGCTTGTGCGAGTCTTTTTGGGAATCTTATATTCTCTTAGACATTTTTTGCCATGTTGGCCGGTAACATGGTCTGCCGTAGCAGACGATGCATCTTTGTTGACTTCTGTCCCTAAATCATGCAAATCATCCATAGATGATCTTCTCTTTGCACTTTGTGCCAATAAGAATTAATTATTTGCGTTAGAAAAAGTTCCTAACCGTTGATGTTGATAGATTAAAAAAATTGATTTCAAAAAGTCGTCTTTCATTAATGAAAGCCGAGAGGAAGAAGGATGCATCATGGGAATTTTCCCATGAGGCATAGCTTTGAAGGGCTCTATATGGGGAATTCAGGAAGAATACATTTTTAAACCTTACTTAAGTTTGAGAAATAAAATCATGTTGTGCCTTCTTTAGTGTATAGGGGTTGTAAAATATTTCAAGGCATTATAAATCTCAAGATACATCAGACTTACAACATTTACTCAATTTCAAAATTAAAACCTTTCTAGTAACGATAGTTCAACAACTTATATCTCCCTATAGAATCGAATATGAGAAACATTTGCTTGAATCCACATATATTGCAGTTTATTAAAATATACAGCTACGTCTTCAAAACGAATCATTTGGTCAACTTATTTCTAATTGATAAAAAGATTCAGAATAAAATGTGTCGCATAATTCTACTTTGGTCAAATGCAGAACTGCCTTCAAAATTGAAGTCAGGATCATTATACATGAAAGGAAATTGAAATCGGTTGCCCTAATGGACATTGCGTCATACGCACTCAATACAGCTGGATATACAAATTTGTAATAATAGCATGGGATGCAGCATTTCTGAATGGGAAGGAAAACATTGTACATGTGTTTATTTTTCTCTCAAGGGTCTTAACTGAGAAAGTTGCTGAAATAAACCTTCTGAAATTTTAATATTGTCTAATTGAACGATATACTTTAAAGATATTTTTAAACAATTCCCCGTCTGTTGATGAAATCAAAACGTTATACTGATGTAAGAAAAGGCAACAGTAGTATACAAATCTAGGGTTACAAACTAAAACTGAAGGAAACACATCAAATATAAGACAACACAACAGAAACACAACACTAAAATGTAACACACACAGAAACGAACTATAATATAACAATGGCCATTTTCCTGACTTGGTACAGGACATTGTAAGAATAAAATGGTTGGTTGGACCTGATTTTGTGGCTAGCCAAACCTCGCACTTTCATGGCAATGTTAAATATAACACTAAAAGACGTCATAAGATGACATGAATACATTACAAATACAAGAACATTCAGGACAGAGAATTACGCATATGAACAATACAATATAGTACATTTCGAAAACGAAACAAAACAGAAACACTGAAGTGAATAAAAAAAAAACGCCCAACGACAATGCAATTCACAGAAACAAATTATACGATAACAATTGCCATTTTCGTGACTTCGTGCAGGACATTTTTGAAGAAACAAAATGGTGGGTTGAAGTAAGCAATTTGAAAAAATAAGCGAATTTCACATATTTCAAGGGAAAACACAAGCTTATAATAAGTTTCGTAAAAAACGCGTTTTGTTTGGACAAGACTTGTTAGTAGCGCTCAAATAAAAAGCCACAAAACTCTTCTTAGAAAGAGCAAATAAATCAAAATGGACAAAAATTATAATCAAAGCCAGACAAGGAATCAGAACTTTAGAAGAAAGAAACATATTCCTTCATTTAATTAAATTTCCTTAATATTGTTAAAGCAAATGTTAATCGTGTGTTTCTTTGTCTAATACGTTCTCCTATTTATTTATATTGTAGTCCTGTAATATTATGTTGTCATTTCAATGTTATATTTAACATTGCCATTAAAGTGCGAAGTTTGGCATGCCACAAAACCAGGTTCAACCCACCATTTGTTCCTTTAAAAATGTCCTGTACCAAGTCAGGAATATGGCCATTGTTATATTATTGTTCGTTTCTGTGTGTGTTACATTTTAACGTTGCGTCATTTGTTTTCTCTTATTTTTGAGTGTTATTTCACATTGCGATAAGACGTGTCACGGTACTTGTCTATCCCAAATTCATGTATTGGTTTTGATAGTATCAAAGGTACCAGGATTTTAATTTTTGTATTAATGTTATATTTGTTATTCTCGTGGGAATTTGTCTGATGCTTGGTCCGTTTCTGTGTGTGTTACATTTCAGTGTTGTGTCGTTGTTCTCCTCTTATATTTAATGCGTTTCCTTCGGTTTTAATTTGTTACCCCGATTTTGTTTTTTGTCCATGGATTTATGAGTTTTGAACAGCGGTATACTACTGTTGCCTTTATTTAAAAACACCATTTGCATATTTCCATACCAGTAAATTAATACTGTTTATTAATGTTGGATTATTTAAAACATTAAGTGTTTTTTATCCCTTAGCCGCTTTTGGAAGTTTTTGATTTTCAAATATGTTGGCCTCGATCCACACTGTAGGGACATATATTGTCAAAATGTATAGCTGATGCAGAAAAGTTATTACCCATTCGTTTGATGCGTTTCAGCTTTTGAATTTGCCTTTTGATTACGGACTTTCCTTTTTGAATTTTCCTCGGAGTTCAGTTTTTTTTTGTGATTTTACTGTTACAGTTATCAAATAAAAGGCTAACATTTTCACTACAAGAAATATTCAACTGATATGAATTTTATTAATTGAAATTTTCGAAAATCTATTTAAAATGCAGTGTTGGAAAATCTTTCGGCATTAGGTTATATAAGTATTCGAACTTTCAAGTACTAACATGAAGCTGTAATGATTTACAGTATATTTTCAGGCTTTCATTTTTTCAAAATACTAAGGATTCATCATCGTAGGAATAGATTAGCCAAGCTGCATTTAGCAAGGTATTTTGGAATTTTTGCTCTGTACTTTATTTGGTATTTTCAACTTTTTTAAACTCGCGTCACTTATAAGTATTGTGTAGGTAAGATACTTATCTGGTGTACAAACATTTAAGCCTGATATCTATGATGAGTTAATTGACTTTCAAAAATTAAATCTTTTGTTGGCGCCATGTTTCGCATAGGTCCCGAACACAAGTCTTCCACCTGGATCTCTATGTCCCGAACACAAGCCTTCCACTTGGATCTCTATGCTGCATTCGCTACTTTGTCCCCTTTACTTCGACCAAAGTCATTTTTATCAACCATTCGACTCACAAGTTTCCTTTATTCTTTCTATATTTTTCTTTTCTGTAGGTGTCCAAGTAAAGACAGTGATATAGGTGGAGCCAACCCTCTACAGCAGTTACATATGGTAGCTTGTTATATGTTCTTGATGACTTACAACGTTCTGTCCTATAATATAAGTCACTACTGTATTTGTATTCATTTTAATTTAATAATACATTTGACTATATAAAATATTTCATTTTATTTCTTAAAAATGTTCAGTTCCCACAACAAAAATATCATTAAATATTCTATGACTATTGACCATTTGATATGGATTACGCTCTATTCGCATTGATAAAAAAATTACTTTTTGGACGTTGCTGTTAAAAATAACACAAAATTCTAATAGATTGGTGTAGGTTTACTCTACGTCTTTGATACTAGTTTATGAGATGGACTTCTCTTGTATGTTTAGGGTTGTTGTCATGAAATATTTATTTAGTCAGACAATACATGTGTAATGTAAACCAAAAACAAAATTCCTGCTTTGATGTAGTTTTTAACCAAAGGCGACAACAAAATGGTCATGTAAGACCAATCGAGTGAAATATGAAAACAATTCATCTTTACAAGGTCATCTGTCAAAATCACTTTGTAAATATTATTTGAAATATATGCTGCTTTGAAAAGTAATGTCTTATAATATTGAAAATAAGATCAGTCTTACCCTTAGAAATGAAAATTACATACGTGGAAATATATGTGGAACAGTAAACAGAATATTGCGAATTTTTACAAGGATTCTCCAACCAATTTTTAAAATCTCTCTTTATTTGGAGAACTGTTCTAACAGAAATAAGGTCTATTTTCAGATTGCAGCTGTCTCGTCGTTTCATTCGTCGTGGCATATTACCTTGAATTTCAAACCTAGTCTATACCTGAAAAGTTACTGTACAATTTCTTATTTTATCTGTAATTATAATATTTTTACTCCGTTCTAATTTTTATTAAAGAGATTACATATAGTTCTTTTTACCTATCGTCTTCGGAGTTTGCAGTTTCTAAGATATTCAAAATAACTTTATATTACAGGCCAAATATATTAAATATGCGAGTATTTGACAGCTTTGGTTGACCACAACTATTGACAATGCGGTAGGCTGATGACCGCCCGCATTTTTGGTCGGATGTTTTGGTGACAAAATGTCTCTAAGGAACTTTTAATGTCACTATTTACTTGTTATATGTATACTTCACTTAAAATATACTCTCGACGGACTACTCTAGAATCGTTTCTCTTAGAGTTTAGATTATAACCAACTTTGTATATCAAATCTGTAAAGCAGACTTTTGAATACTCGTTTGGTTGCATTTAAATTTGTAAAGTGTGAACTGGTTTAGTGAAATGTGCAGTCACCGAAATGTTTTCATTCTGGGGTACATAAATTAACTGCCAATATACTCTACACACTAATTCTTCGTCATCAGAGGGGCAGCCATCAATATACACTAAAGTTGTCATGGTAAGATGGAGTAGATAGAATTTAGCAAGAACACAAAAAATAGAAAATAAGTTTTAAAAAAATCAGAAAATCCTAGCACAAAAAAAAACAGGAGAAGGGACGTTTCGTTTATTCTAAATCGAAATATTTGAACATATACTAAATGGACCACCATGTTTATGCCTGGAAAAACTTTCCATACTGTAATCAAAATGATATGATTCTTACATGAACTTAGCACAAGGTCCTTGGATTATAAATCACTGATATGGATCAGAAAAAGACATGTACCAAGCAATGCGGAAAGGGCTGTCACCTTATTATATTCTTTATTTCATCCTGTGAATGACAATGTTCGTTGTTGTTATTTACATATTTCTTCGTCATGTAAAACAATGTTTATTGAAGGTATGAAATGAACACGAATACATTGTAAGGTATTGAGTACACTTGTGAAGTTGTATGATATGACAAACGTGTACAATTCTGCAGTTACATAATAACCAAACATGTAAACAGTGGGTGGTTGCATTTGTAAGCGCAGACACAGTTCTTCCAAACACTGCAATCGACCATAAAATGATTGGTTGTTGATTGCTTGCTTAATGTTCATTGGCAAACATTTTTTTTTTTTTTTTATATTGAGGAGAAAGGATTATGATTTGAAATAATAGAAATTTGTCTCGAGCGAACAGGCGGACCTTTTGCGATATTTAATTTCTGTTTTTCTGTTATGCACTTTTGATATTCGAGCTTTCCAACGTCTTGTTTTGGCATTCCTCATTCTTGATTTTGGTCGTACTTGATGAAAACTATTTCAGAAATCGTGTTGCGATCAAGGAAATGAAGTACATTTTTTAGACTGATAAACTGCATTTCAAAATGTCTTTATCAAGTAAGACATAACTCTACATGAAAGGAATAAACTCATCAAAACACAAGTCTTATAATTGTGCGCATTTCGTTTACAAAATACTCATCGGTGCCGCTCGAATCTTTACAGTTTAAAAGACCAAATAAGGTGAGAAGATGAAGAGCAATGAGTACCAACACATGCAGCTAAACTAATCCATGTATGTGGTATATCCGTAGTATTTTGGAAATCGGTGTCAAAGAATATTCACAAACACACCTGTCAATAGGTGTTACATTTAAAGATAAAAAATATACAAAAACGTTCACTTTTTATTTATATGATATAATATATAGATAAAACATGGTTTTGATGAAGAAGAAAAATTGAACATATGATTTGTCATGCCTTTGAATACGTGAATACGATTTGTTATATTATTTTAATTTTAGCTAAATCTTATTTAGTAGTGGTTTAAATTTGATGCGACTGTCATACAAGTGAGACGTTTAGCTAGCTTTAAAACAGTTTTTATTCCACCATTTTCTACATAAGAAAATGACTGTACCTAGTCAGGAACATGACAGTTGTCCATTCGTTTGATGTGTTTAAGCTTTTGATTTTTCCATTTCATTAGGGACTTTTTTTCATTTTGAATTTTCCTCGGAATTGAGTTCGGTATTTTTGTGCTTTTACTTTTTGCATCAAAACTTCAAATCATATAAAAAAAATATCATTCCATGTACACAGTTATCTCTTATAAGGGACCACCTATTAATTCTAGCAACTGGGATAACTTTAAAACAAGGTTTACTCCGCCATTTTTTACATAAGAAAATATCTGTCCCACGTCAGGAATATGACGGTTGTTATCCATTCGATTTTTCCGTTAGTTTGGAGACTTTCCGTTTAGAATTGTCCTTGGGGTTAGGTATTTTTTTGTATTTTACTTTTCTAGATCATTCCTTACTGATACATTTTGCTGTGTGAAGTTTGTTTCCTACTATCATAGTTTTAATGATTATGGCCAAAACACAACACCATTGTATAAAAACCGTCATTTGAGGACAATAGATAACTGTAACGTCATTTGAGGACAATAGATAACTGTAACGTCATTTGAGGACAATAGATAACTGTAACGTCATTTGAGGACAATAGTTAACTGTAACGTCATTTGAGGACAATAGATAACTGTAACGTCATTAGAGGACAATAGTTAACTGTAACGTCATTTGAGGACAATAGATAACTGTAACGTCATTAGAGGACAATAGATAACTGTAACGTCATTTGAGGACAATAGATAACTGTAACGTCATTAGAGGACAATAGATAACTGTAACGTCATTTGAGGACAATAGATAACTGTAACGTCATTAGAGGACAATAGATAACTGTAACGTCATTTGAGGACAATAACAATAGATAACTGTAACGTCATTTGAGGACAATAGATAACTGTAACGTCATTTGAGGACAATAGATAACTGTAACGTCATTTGAGGACAATAGATAACTGTAACGTCATTAGAGGACAATAGATAACTGTAACGTCATTAGAGGACAATAGATAACTGTAACGTCATTAGAGGACAATAGATAACTGTAACGTCATTTGAGGACAATAGATAACTCTTGACAAACAACAGAAACTAATATGTAGGTCTTGGCATGCTGATAAATTTCGTCATCACAGCGTATATCTATCATGTATAGTTTTCAGCCAAAATTGTCATTCATCTGTACTGCACTACTCTTACACACTTGTATGGTAAATATCAGCGTAATATGAGGAAATTGAGAAGTATAACTAGTTATAAGGTTAAATGCAGATCAAATGTAATAGTTACGTACTTATATGTACTCTGTTTATACGAACGTAAGACATATACCTATAAGTAGAGAAAACAAAAATCTGTTCATTATTTGTCAAATTTTCAACGTGTATTATTGACCAATGTTACTACTTTTTGGAAATGATATCGACGCTATGAATACTATATTCTGAAATGATATTGACGCTATGAATACTATATTTGTAAATTATATTGACGCTATGTAACTATGTTTAGTCACATGGCGGCAATATCATTTCTAGAAGTCAAGTCGAGTCAATATGTCAAAATAGTGAAAAAGTACAATATATATTTGGGAAACCAAGTGACCAAAATATTCAATAGAAACAAGAAAATCCAACCATATGTAATATAACATTATACCGCTAAAAATCATGTGAGAGTTTAATATAGGATTTGGAACAGGGTCCGTGTACCTTAATATAGATATAACAATGCAAAGTCAATGACGTAGGTTTATGATGTCGAGCAAATTCCTTTTTTTTTCTATTTTTCTTGTTTTCTGTGCATTTTTTCTCTTCTTCTTCTTGTTTTTTTTTTTTTGGTGTGTATATCTAAGGAAACTTAATTGAATATATCAATTAATGAAAGTTAACAAAAGCAGATGCTCTACAAGCTTCTTTAGGTAGATGATATATTTAGTACGAACAGGGAGGAGTTTTAAAAGTATCTTGAGCAATTACTAGAAAAATGGAGAATAAAAAGTCATATAATAAATTAATTGTTGACTTTTGATTTCAGTTGATATAATGATTTATTAACCCCAGATATACGACATTGACCCTCGTTTGTTGGAATAGGGGTGATATGTCTGGGTTATCCCTCTTATAAATATCAAGTCAATAATTGTTCAATAACCTGTAATTACTGCTTAAAGGGGAAAATATATATAACAGTAATATCACAAAAATACTGAACTCCGAGGAAAATTCAAAACGGAAAGTCCGTTAAATTCAAATGGCAAAATCAAAAGCTGAAACAAATCAAACGAATGGATAATAACTGTCATATTACTGACTAGGTAAAGGCATTTTCTTAAAGGGGCACTAGCTACGAGATATATAAAAAAATCTAAAGTTTGATTTTGTTCTGTTCAATCAATAATGAAAGTGAAATAGTGAAATAACAATTCGCTTTTTGCAGCCAAAAAGGTTCAATTTTGTCAAATTACGCTAAGAAACATTGATAATTAGTAATTCACTTGCAAGTGAATGAGTCGACCTCTTTAAATCCGTATTCATGTGAACTTCAATTTAACCCCTAGCTAGAGATTGACAACGCATGCATTGTACGTGTACTGGTTATTTAAAGAAAAAGAATGTCAACAATGAAAGTGAAACTACGGTAAATCATTTGATTACTAATTCGATGCACATAAAATCATTCTTATACGGTTAAAAACAATGAGAAACATCTATTTTTAATCTATAAAATCAAATCAAACAGACCTATAAAAATCCAATTGCACGTGTTGGTTTAATCTATTCATATCTTTATTTATGTTTACATCGCTTATATGGTCATCTGAGGTCAAATCGATAGTTAATTAAATGGCGTCTGGACTAAAATACACACGAAACGAACCTATATATTATCTACCCCATGCTCTTTCAACTGTTTATTTTAGACTTTTGATAGTTTGGATAAATGTTTTACATTGTTATAAATCAAACATGAGAATTTGAGTCTAATCGGTGACCATGAATTTGACAGCTAGTGCCCCTTTAAGTAGAAAATGGTGGATAAAACCTTGTTTTATAGCTAGCTAAACCTCTTACTTGAATAACAGTCGCATAAAATTACTTTATACTGACAACGATGTGTGAACTAAAGAAAAGGACATAATAGGTCAAAATGTTAAAAACAGGGGTACCGCAGTAAACATTGTGGTATAATCTTAATCACTATGAAAACAAGCAAATATTTAACAAAAAATAAAAAGCTAAAGCACATTACCAAAAATGAAAGACAAGAATACAAAAATTGACCATATCATAATAACACAAGTACAGAGCCACATCATATGTATCAAAGAAACACAAAAAAGTATATCGACAAAGTACACTAGCAAAAGCGAAAGACAAGAACGCAATATGTTTACCATTGGTCAAAAACACAACGTCAGTACCCATAATATACACATCAACTCAAGACCATCGTGTATTATTTGTGAAATTGAAACGGAATATTTATTAACAAGGTCTAGGCGCCTGCCTATGAACTGTTTTAGACAAAGGGTGAGACGTTTTTTTGACATACACCTGGTTCATGAACGTTCTGTGTAGACACTGGTGACGTTCTACAAAGCATGGGTATCAGTTGCAAGCTCTTGGAAACAGAATAAGTTAGGAAAAAATTATCCCATATGCAGGTACAGTTGGTTTATAGTAAAAGTAAATTCTTACCTCAAGAAGCTGGCCTAAAATGTTATGTGTTCGCACGTCAAATACAAAACAGTTGCATTACCATCACGTGCTCAACAATGGCGCGAAAATGTAAAGACGAGTCGATTGTTCTTTGTAACATTCGGAAAGCCGTGTCTGGTTGCGGTTTTTTTTTTCAAAATCAAATTTTGAAATCAACAAGCCAAACTGGAAGAAAAAAAAATCCTATGATAAACAAAACATGCAAACCGTCAGTTTGATACCGATATTTTTCTACAAGGTATTCCAAAATTTATCCGGAAAACTAAATATCAGTATACAATGAATGTTTTCAATATTCTATTTTTAACTTCATAATGAATAAGAACAATTGTTGACACTGAACAGAAGTTCAAATATAACTTCAAAAATCTTTCTTTTTTCAATCAAAATATTTTCTTTATTTTCTATATTTTTTTAATTTGTGTTGGCGTGTACCTCCGAACATCAAAAGCATACAGGGAAAACAGGGAAAACACAGATGTGGCCTACATGTATGTCAAATGTAGATTTCCATAACATTAGCATGATGTCAAAAGCTGATATCCATAGTATTGGCATAATGTCAAACATGGATATCAATAAATGTGGATGATAATGTCAATGCGGATATCAATAACTGATGTCTGATGTCAAAAGCAGATATCCGCAATATCGACCTTATGTCTAATGTGGATATCCATAACTGTGGCATAATGTCAATGCGGCAGGATATCCATAACTTTAGTCTGATGTCAAATGCGGATATCTATAATGACGATGTTCGGAATGTTGGAATAGCAAATGCTTAAAACGAATTAAGCGAACCATGTGTAAGGTTAAAAACATATTGGCAATTATACAACTTATTATTATAGAAGCAAAACCAGTTTATCATTTATTAATTTCAAAAAAAATAACCAATGCATAGGCGGATCTAGGGGCTTTGGTCAGTCAGCCCCCGCCACCCTTTTAGAAAAAGTTCTCAATACGCCACTGCAATGGGAAATAAAAACCTGGCATCATTCATGAACGTTAATGACAACGTATATATATATATATATATATATATATATATATATATATATATATATATATATATATATATATATATATATATATATATATATATATATATATATATATATATATATATATATATATATATATATATATATATATATATATATAGTATCATTTCCAGTCAATAGGATTCGCTCTCACAATTTTTGCACCTGCATATATAATAAACCGCCTCAAATTTCTTTTAAATGTTTTTTAAGATTACTGCCTAAAAAATACATCTAGAGATAAAATGGGTTAGCTGAGTAATAGAATTTATATCGCATGATAATAAAACGTGTCAGAAGAGAACTGAAAAATTAATTTTGCTTCCATCGAAAATCAGAAAAAATTAATAATTCAACAGTAGTTTTCAAGGCCAAAAAAAATAATGTTCCTTTTTTTTTTTTTTTTTTTTTTTTATTATTATTAAAATGTGTCCCCAAGAACCCTAGCACCCCCTCCCAAAAGACGAATGATCGGTGTCTAACTGTATTGTCTGATTTTAATACATAGTCGTAAGTAAAGTGTTCACTAATCTTACAAATCACTTAATTCAGCAAATATTTTTATCATTGTTCCTTTACCAATTAAAGTAACTATTTCCTTACAAAGGTGTTAACCACATAGCAGCATGCCTCCACACTCGATATTATAAAAACTTATTTAAAGGGTTATTCATCAAAATAACATAAATTACTTGGTTGCCTCCTGGCACGTGGACATTGTCAAATATCATGTAATTACCTGATGTCTCGTGTGTATTGGCTACAGATACAGGTGAGAGAAGCACCTGTATGGAAATGAAGTTGATTAATTCTCGACTTCCTTTACGGAGCAGATGGTTATACCTATGATTATTTACCTTTAGATCATCAATTAGACGGCAGATGGTGACGATCTTTACTTTCGGAGTAAATTTTAAATACTACAACAATAGTTTTTGTTGAATAATGAATTTCAAAATTGTTTCGATATCACCTATTGCTGTTTTAAAGGTCAATCCGGTATTTCCGTCCCTCAAGAGATTTGCAATTCTAATTTAATACATCGTTTTCACCTTTTTCATTTATGTTTGCACTTAGCTGGAGTTAAACGTTATATAAGTATTTAAAACATCTACAATGTATCTGTTTTACTTTTATTGTCCTCCCTTTTCTTACTACGTACATTACCTTCAATGCTATCGAATATCAATTTGCTACTTAAGAATGTGAAGGCTGTAGTAATGAAAGTCCAGTTGCAGGATAGGACCTCGCAAGTCCAGTTGCTGGATAGGACCTCGCAAGTCCAGATGCAGGATAGGACATCGCAACTCGACCTCTTTTCAGTGCATGGTAGTCGTTTGTTGTGGTATACTAGTATCATATTCGTTTTTTCTTTGTTTTGTACATACACCAGGGCGCTATTTTTCTTGTTTGAAGCGTATTACATTTGTTATTTCGGGGTCTTTTATATCTATAACTATATGGTATGAATTTGGCTCATTATCGAAGGCCGTACCGAAACCTATAGATTTCTACGTCATTTGTTCGTCAGGAGTGAGGGATGTCGTGGGTTCGAAGCCCGGTCGGGTCAAACAAAAGACTTAAAATTGTTATATGCTGCTTCTCCGCTAAGCACGCAGCAAAGTAAATTACAATTAACGAGGACAAAATATATGGTTCCCCTCACAAAGAAGTTTTTTTCATGCTTTTGCTGATTTGTGAATCCTGACTCTAGTTTGGACTCCAGTCCTCAAATTTACATTTTGTCCATTAATTTGCAAGATATTGTGTTTTAAAGTTTAAGGTCGCGAAAGAACTTTAGTGATTTATTCAGTTGCATCAGAGACATACAAGAATTTAAGTAAATATTTGTGTGGTTTATTGAAAATCACCAATAAAGACTAGCGTTACAGTTTATTGGGCCACACCGCCTACCCACAAATAAGAGAGAGAGAATAACGTCATTGAAAAAAGAAGGTCATGTCTTTATTCGTCGCTTTACATACAAAAGTCACGAGGTCAACCATTTAAAAGAATTTTATCGACCTTAAGTTAAATAAAGTTTATCAGTGAAATGTAATCCTTGTATAAAAATTCACAAGGTTCAAGCTAGTAAAAAAAACTTGGTTGATTGATTGTTGCTTGCTTAACGTACAGTAGCAAATATCCCATGCATATTAGGGGAAATATGTTCTGTAAAGTGGATTGAAAGGCGAGATTTTTTATTTGCAAAGTTAGTTTTTAAAATTTCAGGATGTGTTGCAAACAAATGATGCTATACAAAAAAAATTTTTTTTTTAATTTTTGCAGTATATGTCTTGACGTTACTTTTGACGAGCTTTTCTTATAAGGGAGCGACCATTTGATTTGTAGGGGGAGGGGCTAGGATAAATTTTGAAAAAAGGCAAATTTCACCAGAGTCGTGTATTATTTGGTTGGTTGGTTGGTTGGTTGACGTATTGATTGATTGATTGATTAATTGATTGATTGTTTGTTTGATTTTAATTGCCAGTTTCAGCACTACTACAACCGGGAGACAATCTGCATGAAAACAGACAATCTTTGAAAATTTGACATACTGTTCACCAGTGAATTTCTAAGAGAGACGTGCAATGAGTGACTGAAAGGAGATTATGGGTATCCATCAACTAGACAGCAACCCTATGACATATACGCGTCATACATATATTTGACTATAATAAATGTATATATATATATATATATATATATATATATATATATATATATATATATATATATAGATATATATGTTTACACGAGACATTGTCCTGGACAATTGGGACACTAAATCCATGTCAGTCTAATCTTCTTAAAATATTGTAGTGAATTAACATGCATGTATGTTTCAGATGCATTGCATACTGTTGAAATGTTAAATTTACAGTTTTACTCAGTGTGGTGCATCTATATAATGAGAAGAACTTATTCCACATGCAGTGGAAACTAAATTTGTACCAGACGTGTTAGCCAGACATAATGAATAATCCTTTAAGAACTAGAACGGGCGAGTCAACAGATGTTTCGCTTTCAACAGGGTCGTGTACTAAATTTTTAATAATCCTTACTGTAAAAATATTTGCTTGTTACTATTTTTATTGTATTTGCAATTTTGTGCATTTATTTATATGTGATGGCCAGACATACAGATCAATCCTAGGCAATAGAAAATGCGATTCATCAGCTGGTTCACATTTCACCGTGTATATTAAAATGCTAATAATCTTTGCTGTAGGAATAGTTGCTCGTTATCGTTTTGATATTATTTGCCATTTGTGTATCTATCTAATGAATAGTACTTATCCTTCAGTTGAAATTAAATTACCAGACGTGATAGCAAGACATAAAGAATAATCGAAGGAACTAGAACGGGCGAGTCACAGCTGTTTCACTTTCACCAGGATGTTGATAATCTTTATTGTCGAAATATATGCTCGTTATCATTTTGATTTAATTTGCCATTTTGTGCATCTATTTAATGAAAAGTACTTTTTCTGCAGTTGAAATTAGATCTACCAGACGTGATAGACATGCAGACATAACATATAGACATAAGAACTAGAACAGCGAGTCACAGCTGTTTCACTGTCAACAGGGTCGGGTATTGAAATTTTAATAATCTTTACTGTTGAAATATTTGCTTGTTATTTTTTTGATTTTTAAAGTGTATTCAGATTTGCATAATCAAATAAAAGCGGTCATTTAAAAATCAGTTTTCAGCAATTTTTTGTCAAGTCAACCTTATTTCGTTCCATCTGTCGCCGTTCCAGGTAGCTTATGAAAATAAATAGATGACTTATAAAATAATACAATACACAGGAAATCAAACTTTCTTAAAACGTCTTATAATTTCATTGAAAAATGTCGAGGTTGCTTAGGGTGAAAATACCGTTGCTTATATTTCAATTTGAACGCAAGAACCGTACATAAACTATATCAAAAAGAATTCTATTAATATTTGAAGCAGAAAAAAAGTATTGTACTCTATATTTAAACTTATTTAATAAATATATTATGTCAAACATCTAAAAAGGGAGGGGATACACATGCATCATAGGCTAAACTCTCGTTCAATTTGTTTAGGACGAAACTGTGAAAAAGAATAAATATATTATGTCAAACATCTAGGGGAAGGGAGGGGTTGCATACCATAGGCTATACTCTCATTCATTTTTTTTTTTTTATGACGAAACAGTAACAAAAAAAAAAAGAACAAATTGACTAAGCTCCGAAAAGAATTTAAGATCAATTTTGCGATATCAGAAAAACATCAGCACGTCAAAAAGCACAACCATTTAATTTTGTATCTTTGATTTGCATATTGGTTATAAAGGCTACAATGGTCTGCAAGGTTACGGCCTGCAACGGGTTTGTATTAGAGCTCTGGGTTTGTATGAAATCAGTTAAGGTTGATTCGTGGTAAACCGACGGCTTGGATTATACTATCGCAGTACACAACAAGTCTAGTTATTGGCCCAAATCTGCAAAAACTTAGACAAATCTGCAGTTTTATTGGTTAGACTGTCTTTTATATATATGAAGAAAACTTGCTGATTTATTGCATAAATCAAAATATTTAAACAAATACAAAACATTTGTGTTTTAGAATATTTTTTTTCCAACTAAGCCATTTAAGGGTAGATAACTCTTTTAGTAAAAAAAATACTGGAATGACAGGAATTTTTTTTTATTTTTACTTGTATCAAGAAAACAAGTTCGGTGATATCATTTTTTTCTTTTTATTATCTTAAAACATATCATAAAACATATCATAAAACATATGTTCTCACAATTTATTTCAAAATTCTATCTCATAGATTTCTTTTTATGCACAAAAATTTGTTCATTCTGAGCAAATTTAGGCAATTTCCAATGACTCATAGCTTGAAAAATAGCAACGCGCGTCTGGCTTACTAAATTATAATCCTGGTACATTTGATAACTATAGCACTGTGACACATACTTTTTATTTCATTTTTTAAAAGAGCATAGTAAAGACTTCATTATGGCAAAATATAAGAAAACATATACCTATGATCTACCTTAAAGCATTTGATTTTTACAACATAGTACAATTTATCGTAGAGCTACTGATAGCTTTATAGTCTATATATTGATATTCTTGTCTCCTCCATATATAAATATATACTATTACGCTTATTTAAAAAAAGTTAAATTTGAAGAAGAAAATGTAGCCGAGATTGAAATGTAAAAGCAATGTATACGACGAATAGTGCAAGCACAAAGAGTTCGTGCAATGGTCATGATCTGAGTAATTTAGATGAAAAGGGCTGTCAGAGCGGCACCATTCTGGAAATACAAAATGAAGTTAGTACATAAGACGAAAAAACAAACTACTAAATGTACTCTTGTAGCTATTTGTTGCGCACAAAAATGTTAACATAGTTATAGTGGTTTTCCGTAAAATTTAATTCAGACAAAAATTAAAATGTATACTGGTCAACTGCCAAAATGCGATTTCATTCATTTCCGTAAAAATACCATATTAATATCAGTTGTGACGTATATCAGCTCTTCACACTAAGTACAACACTTCATTATAAACAATAGATTTACTGATATACATTCAGATTCAAAGACGGGTTACTTCATATCAACTAAATTTAAGATATACTTATGTTAATTAACGCGCATATTTTCACTTATCATTGTGGCCCATGGTTTACATTTAAAGCATTATTTTCCGGGAGTGCTGAAGATATCAGATAGTGCAATTGCTTTAGATGACAAAAGTATATACTTTAGTGAAACTGAGCCTATGTTATGCGTACTCATCACTAGGCTTCTGGTGTAAATCTTCTTAGTTGTACGGATAAAATTTCACAGCTGTTTAACGGAGATCAAATGAAGTAGATGTAAGCAACTATGGTTCACCTGTAACATTGAGCAAAACCTTCACCGAATATAGTGATATTCGCTACAAAAGGCATATCAAAATGTAAAACAATTCAAACAAAAAAAAACAACAATTAACTTGATTTACAATAAAACATTTTTTAAACATATATATATACAGACAGCGACCATGCAACGACAATCATGCACTGAACTGCAGGATCCAGACTAAGCTTGTTTTAAATATTGTACATGTATTTATTTGATAACAGTTGTTTTTTCTTCCCACTTTTTATTATAATGTTGTGATGCCTCTGTTTTCCGTCCCACTATTTTTTTTTTTATTGAAATGTCTGCCGATCGAGCTAACCAACTGAAAACCATTTATGACTATTTGACGTTCTTGTCTATATGAAAAAGAAGATGTGGTATGATTGCCAACGAGACAACCTCTCCACAAGAGACCAAATTACACAGAAATTAACAACTATAGGTCACTGTAGGGCATTCAACAATGAGCAAAGTGCATACCATACTTTTGTTACAGTTTAATAATAATTGTCACATAAGCTTAAGACTTTGGCATTCAACAATGAGCAAAGTGCATACCATACTTTTGTTACAGTTTAATAATAATTGTCACATAAGCTTAAGACTTTGTAACTGAACGAATAGTTACTGCATCCATATTTAACCGACTATATATATATATCCAATTGTATTTTTGTCCATCTGATGAGTTAAGCCTTTTTCAACTGATTTTTATAGTTCGTTTTTATGTTGTACTGTTATACCACTGTCCCAGGTTAGAGGGAGGGTTGGGATCCCGCTAACATGTTTAACCCCGCAACATTATTTATGTATGTGCCTGTCCCAAGTCAGGAGCCAATTCAGTGGTTGTCGTTTGTTTATGTGTTACATATTTGTTTTTCATTCATTTTTTTATATAAATAAGGCCGTTAGTTTTCTCTTTTGAATTATTTAACTTATTAATTGTCAAATCGGGGCCTTTTATAGCTGACTATGCGGTATGGGCTTTGCTCATTGTTGAAGGCCGTACGATGACATATAGTTGTTAATGTCTGCCATTTTGGTCTCTTGTGGACAGTTGTCTCATTGGCAATCATACCACATCTTCTTTTTTATAACCAACTTTTCTTTTTGAACGTCAAGCCGGAAGGATTGCCGTCACCTCATATATATTTCCTACCGGACTTCGTGAGTTTATGTGTTGATATGTAAATATAAGTTTTTGTAATTGACTTTTTCCCCTTTTGATCGTTGATGACGTATATGAAGAATATAATATATATTTATAGAATGTGGTATAATTTATACGATTTTCCTAATTTTATGTAGACCAATGACGGTTACAAGAAGCATACACGAATAGATAACTTATCGGAAGAAATATAATGATTAACCATGTAAATAAAGGCAACAGTAGTATACCGCTGTTCAAAACTCATTAATCCATGGACAAAAAACAAAATCGGGGTAACAAACTAAAACCGAGGGAAATGCATTAAATATAAGAGGAGAACAACGACATAACACCGAAACGTAACACACACAGAAACGGACCAAGCATCAGACAAAACACCACGAGAATAACAAATATAACAAGAAAACCAAATACATGAATTTGGGATAGACAAGTACCATGCCACGTCTTATCTCAATTTAATCTTAACAGCTAGAATTTGACTGGCATTATACATGCTGAATTTGTATGTCTTAAATGTGGATACGTATTTATAGCCTTAAATGATTTTTTGAGATTGGTGGCGGAACTTTTTTTTTTTTTGATTAGCTGGCAGATTAATATCAAGGTTCCGGTCAAGTGCTACTTGAACATTGATACATATACAGAACAAACAATCTTTATAAGTATACGTCACTATGTACAAGGTCTTGAGAAACATAATGACCAGTACTTGCCCTTGGTCACTGTGACCTATAAATCCAATAGTCCACCAAAAGTCTGTACTTTCGTATATGTAAATCTGCTTATCTTGTTTTTCTATATGTTCTTCAAGCTTATCGTCTCATTTATAACACTTTACCTGTTCGGGAAAATATAAATACAAATATACATCAAAATTCTTCACGTAAGGAATTTAAAATTCTCATTTTGAATACCTGTATTTGTGACCGTTACCTTTCATGCTTTATCATAATATGTATCAGTAAGAGACGAGTACATTAGGAATTGTGCTGACTATCACTTTTAGATTAGTTATTATTTTTTTAAGGTCACAGTTTAAATATTTAGAAAATGACTGTCAAATCCGCTATATAAATCTTTCATTCTTTATCTACAAAGTGTGGGAAAGTTGTTAGCTATCTTTTGTTGGGATTTATTTTCTATAGATATCAATAGCCAAAAAGAAAACAATATACTTATTACACTTGAGCGGTGTAATATTTATAATTATAATTACAAGAATGGTCGTTCATCATAGGCGGAGATAAAAAAAAATAAGCTGTTTTTTATTTTAGGAATTCAATTTTAAAAGTTACTTTTTAATGCGATTTCATTAGGTCACAGTGATCTCAATCTGCAATCAATTTTTACATATTATTTCAATGATGCTCTCGGAGATTCGACAAATTGTATAATAAATCGGGGACTTACTCAAATACTTTCCACGATTCATTAAAGATGCTTCCTTTTTGGATTGCACTTACCATTATTTTGGATAAATAATGAAATATTTTTACTATTTTTTTTCTCAATTTAATCTTTTTTGTGGTATAATTTTTTGTAATTGGAAATGACCAATTCTTAATATTAAGATTTTTTTATCTTATAAGACTTTGTATAATTAATGTACTTAAAATGTGGATATGAAACACCAATCCGCAAATCATCATGTCAGGGTTACTGAGGAGAGTAGATTCAACAACTGCACGATATGTTCATACACAAATTCGTGTCTTGTATTTTATTATTTCTGTAATGTGTATTTTCCATCAACCCCATTTGTGTATAACAGCTAATTATTCCAATAAACTAAAATTATCAATATCGTAATACAATGTATAACATTAAGGTGGGAACAGTATATATGTTCCTGCATTAGGTTAATGATATTTGCAACGTAGTATAAACGGTTGGATCCGGGAAGATTTTCATCCGCTCAGATTAGCATCAGATTATTTAAAACGTTTAAGATCGAGGTTGTCTAAAATTATCAGCTTGTTAGAGGAGAAAGAGAAGAGAGAAGAGTTTTCATTTGAATTTGCCAATTACTACCTAGATTTGTACGGAAGAAAGGAAGGAATGAAAGGTTAATTATTTCCTGTTAATTTTTCCCACATAGTGTTGGAAACGTACGGGAATTGAAGTATTATTTCCTGTTAATTTTTCCCACATAGTGTTGGAAACGTACGGGAATTGAAGTATTATTTCCTGTTAATTTTTCCCACATAGTGTTGGAAACGTACGGGAATTGAAGTATTATTTCCTGTTAATTTTTCCCACATAGTGTTGGAAACGTACGGGAATTGAAGTATTATTTCCTGTTAATTTTTCCCACATAGTGTTGGAAACGTACGGGAATTGAAGTATTTCAGAAACAATAAACCACAACGATTTCTGAAAATTTTGATATGACATTTGGCATTCATAAAATGGACAGCAATTTTGAACCGATATTGCATATCTTACGTCTTCTTCTTAAATTCTGTTTTAAAGGTTACTGTAAATATGAGAGTATGTGTACTTGAAAGACAATTAATTCTAGCTTTGGTTAATGATGTTAATTTTTATGAATTTTAGGTCAGTAAAAAAATTCAAAATTGCTGTTTTGAGCCATCATTGGACGTATATTTGGTTAAATGTCTAAAATTACATCGTTCAGTTATATTGTAAAAAAATGAACGATACAAGAAATGTACACTATTTAAGTTACAATTCTGTGGAATTAAGTAAAGATGTAAAACTTTTTTTTTTTAAATGGCAATCGTGATTGCGACTCACTATTAACCACGCTATTACATAAACTTGTTAGAGTTAACTCCCTTAGATTACAATTTGATCAATTATGAAGGAAAACAAATTGTTGTGTCAATATTTTATCAAATAAATCGTAAGTACTGTGACGTAAAGAATCGAAATTGATTAGGCAATAAATCTGATCTGCTGATGTAATGTGGATAATAAAAAATCACAATTATTACCCTTCTTTCACTTAAGTATTCAATTATGGCAAATTGGGGACAAATTAATTTGTTACACACCAGTGTGCCATGTCAGGTTGATAGTAACTGCAGGTTTTACTCCCCGATAAATCCCAGGTGCTTTGGTTACATAAGGCATGAAATTACAATTATAACTTATTTAAGTGTCAATAAAAATTTGTAACGATTTAATTGGATAATGACATGCAGCACTCACATAGCGTATTTTACATAACTATCGAAATCCTGCTGATAACATTATAATAATTAATAAGTTAGTAGCAAAATTATGCAGTTAATTCATTTATAAATCTGTTTTGTCAGCTATTTAAAACTAATTGTCCAAATATTGAAAAAAACAACAAGTGTCTAAAGACGGAACGAAGAGTAAAATTAGTATATAAATTCTTAACCTGTTAATTGTCCTTATTTCAACATTTGGTCTTATTTAACTTATTTAAACTAACCTAGTTGAAGTTGAGTCAATTCTAACTTGCATTGCTCAAAAGTTTTACCATCAAAATCATTGATAATAAAATAAAAAAAACAACAAAACAGCACTGTTTTAGCTGTTAAAACTTTTAAATTGCTCGATATTCATAACAGTTCCTAGATTTCTTCAATTATGATAACTGGTTATGGTACAGTTCTGTCTACTGAACATAATTGAAGTGCCAACAATTTTATGTATATATTCCAGGTTTCCTTTCTTCATAAACGGTCAGAAAATTTGACACTCAGATCATCTTAATTAATTTATAATCGATATAATTCAATATTTATTACAGTGTTGATTCGACCTATCGTCAACTGTACCAGATCATAAACTTTTTAAACTATTAAAGACAAGTTGTTGTCGATCGTCAACTTATAAACCAGTCTAATCAGTATAAACGCATCAAACTCGCGTGAAAATGTCAACTATTGAGTTAAGTTAAGCACAAAGCACGTGCAACCTTTTTGCGGAAGGGGGGGGGGGGGGTCAACTTGTGTGAGATCTCACCCCACCGAATGACCAACTTAACCAGTGATAAGACGTACAAATTGATGCAATCCTTTTTCAATAAAACTAAAATAAAGTGTATCGTGGATAAGGTTCTGTTGTAATAATATTGTCTTTCGTTCTTCCAGGAACATATTTATTATAAAATATACTGTTCCCAGGTTCATCCGTCAACAATATTTAATAGCTTCTTGAATATTTTAAAATCTTTTAACATTTTTATTGCAAAAAAAACACAAACAAAAGGAACACAACAAATTCACAAATGTATTTAAAACAAAAAAAAGGTTGTTGTTACCTGTAAAAGTGCCCGATCAGGTATTTTGTGTTTGTTTATACTGAGGACACCCCGAAGCCAGCGACAGGTCTGTCAGTCATTATGATTTATTATAATGTTATCATAATAATTATGATAATTTCTGACATTCCAAAATGTGTTGCCTTGAGACAAGACAAGATACCTGCTGACCTGGTCTTTCTGTGAACTCTTGTATTTGATTTAGGTTCCTACTTTATTTAATGGTGTAAAGATATGTCTTTATAAGGCAAAAAAGTAAAAGTTTGAAGCATCTGATGTTAGTGCAATTCAAGAAACCGCTTCAATATATATCTTAGAAAGTTGTAAGAAAAAATATAATTCCTGGTGACCATGTCAACCAAAAGTTGCATTAACATTATTAGTTAGAACTTGTAATGCTTGATGTTGTGATTGATTGATTGATTGTTGGTTGTTTAACGTCCAGTGGCAAATATTTCATGCATGTTCAGAACGATTGACTGATGTGTTAATATAGAGTAATATTTTGTGTTATATTTTACGTTATATTGTTTAATATTTTGCGTGTTTTCCTTGACCCATATCGTAGCCTTGGTAGGTATACCATGCTGGAATTGTCAACGATGCGAAGGTAGATTTTTACCGAGACTCTAAGCTACCCATATGGGTGTAATTTGTCAGTTAAAATACTACTGACATAGTGTGCCCAGGTAACATTGACCAATTTCTGGTGCAAAGCAACAAAGTGATGAAAATCTCCTTTTACTGGCACTAATGTGTCTATAGTGTATTGAGTTAACCTACTACTGGACATTCTTCTATTGTAGGTGCATCCGGTCAGACTGCCTGGGATGCTATTCAGGGTCAATGTTGATAACCTCGAGTTAACTTGTCTGAACTGACCACGGTCCATTCTTCAGTGAAGTAACATGGTTGTAGTGGGTTGGACATCATTTGTCCGGAGTAATTATTGTTATTTTTAAACTGATTTGAGAATTTCTTCTTTTCAATTTCAAGTATCCATGGATATAAATGAAAAGAATGAAAGTTCAGTTTAAAGTCGCTGTGTCAAGTATTACGGGAATTTAAAAGTCATTCCAAAATGTGTATTTTGTCGTATCAATAGGGTCGGATACCGTAAAAATGAACTAAGTCACATTACTTGAATATTTTAACCAGTTGACCAGTACATTGTCCGTTCAGCCATGTTTCACAAAGAAGAGGTCACCGTCAAAAATCTTATGCAGATTTAAGATTTAAAGCTATCGTTTTATCATCTATTTCAGTTAACAATAGCCCAGAGTTTGATACAAACCCAAATACATTCAAGTTTTAAGAGAATAAACTCCACATTAAGAAATAAGTCAATTCGTAATTCTGGTGGCTATTTGCAGTTGGCTTCATAACTGAGACATTTATTTATTTATTTATTTATTTATTTTATTTTATTTTATTTTATTTTATTTTATTTTATTTTATTTTATTTTATTTTATTTTATTTTATTTTATTTTATTTTATTTTATTTTATTTATTTATTTATTTATTTATTTATTTTATTTTATTTTATTTTATTTATTTATTTTGAAAAAATAAACGGTATTAAAGATCCATCCTCAAAAGCATACGTGTCCGGTTTTATGAAAATAGTATTTGCCACACGAGCAGTAAAAATTCCGCTAGAGTTCTATATCCTATGTGGCAAATCAGTTTTAAGGTTGTTTGTCCTTTATTTTATTTACTTATATACTTATTGTTCAGTGAATATATTATGTTTATGATGACGTCTAACTTTGAATTATATTATATAATTTATTGACTTAATATACTTTCTGGTCATTGAAGAGACAACAACATGTCACCGAAAGCAGACAAAATATTTATTACGTTCAATTTCATAGTTACTTGGTTCGAAGGTTATCAACTTTACCAAATTTCACGCTGTTTTTCTAAATTTCTAGTTAATTTCAAACTGATGTTTTTATTACATCTATATTTCATAACTAGTTTTATTTTGTCCTTAAGGCCACCAGTCTAATTAATTTTGACATGATCTGTCAATGAGCTAATTACAGCAACGTACCAATATTTCTTACAACGTGGAACAGATTCAATGTCATAACAATATCTTATGTCATACAGTTGTATTGACCAGCTCTGCCATCATCTATCAATTATCGATTATAACTAATGGGGTTTCGATTGGTGATGGTCCTGTGGTCTGGTTTCTGTCCCCCATTATTCTGACCGTCATGTCAGTGTGTAATTGTATATGAAATGTGATTTCCTATGTGTGTGTGTGCTGCCATACCTTACGTAAAACTTGTCAGTCTCAAGATTCTCAACAGCATTACTACACCCCTCAGCGAAAATCATGTATTGACATATATATATTGATAATATATCAGATTACATTATAGTTTCCAGAGATTTATATAATTATGACAATTCATTTATTGTTTGTATCCTTAATTCATTTATAAATCATCAAAGTTAAATTACTTTTTCATAATTTATTGAATGAAAAAAGATGACACCTAAACATTTCAATACAGTTGAAGATGAGAAACATTTTCATTCGTATTGCAATAAAAACTAAAAAAAAATGCTAAAATGATTTTGTCACTATAAAACTAATAACGTTATCGTAGAATAGAATAAATAATGTTTCAATCTTTCTTTTAACAAAATTATATATATTTCGTTTATTTATTATTTGGATTTTGTGTATTTAAACAAAATATTAAGCCTTTTTTATTTACAGAATATCTTGGGAGTTTGCTTAAACTTTTAATCTGGATACGACTAATTTATAAGACTTCAGGTTCTCAATGCAATGAATACAGATTTCCCGTCTTACCTTTCCGATAAGGGAAACGTGTGACACTAAACCCCCTTTTTGTTATTGTTAATATTCAGTTCTATCCTTTTGTTTACCCCCTCCCAACCGTCATATAAAGATTATATCACCCTTAAGTAAATCTTGACTTATCATAAAGCTTCCTGTTTACCTAGCCATTGTAAAACCTGGTTATATCCTCTGATAATGTGTCAATTTCACTGTCTATGCTGATATACAAAATAAACACCTATCTCGTGTAGGATCGACACTCTCCCTTTCCTAACAGGTCATGCCGGGATACCAACGTATGTGAACCCAGGATTAGATGTTTCCCACAAGAATTTATAACCATATCATAAATGCATGTTTTGTTTATGTAATCCTTATTTCTCTTGTCTTGTTGTGCCAACGTATCAATTTTTGTATCAACGTACGTTAATTTTTAACAAAATGAATTTCAATTTCCCCCAAATGCATCTCTTGTTTTGAAACAATAAACTTTTCTGCGGCTTTAAAATTAGGGGCTGAATCGTTTAACCCATCTAACAGAGTCCATGTCGTTTCAAAAATGAAATAAAAACACACATGCTCTATGAGTAAATAAAGGCAACAGTATAGTTTACTGCTGTTCGAAACTCATAAATCGATTGAGAAAAAAAAAATCCGGGTTACAAACTAAAACTGAGGAAAACGCATCAAATATAAGAGGAAAACAACGACACAACAGAACTCAGCAACAGAAACACAACATTAAAATGTAACACACACAGAAACACAACATTAAAATGTAACACACACAGAAACACAACGTTAAAATGTAACACACACAGAAACACAACATTAAAATGTAACACACAACAGAAACACAACATTAAAATGAAACACACAACAGAAACACAATATTAAAATGAAACACACACATTAACGAACTATAATATAACAATGGTAATTTTCCCGACTTGGTACAGGACATTTTAAGAAAAAAAATGGTGGGTTGAACATGAAATACAACGATATTCTAAGATTTTTTCGTCGGAATCAAATTTTCTCTGAACGTGCTACATGCAAGTCAAAAGAAATATCAATTAAGAAAGAATGTATTATTTATTGAATAATATAGTGTTTAGTTGATAATAGAATTAAAAAAAAAGACAATGAAAATAAATATATTAGTTTTTAAAAAGGCTGTAACTTGTCCGTGTAAGGATGAATGTGTAAAATAAAAAAAAACAGAAAGTCTAATAACTTTGATATAAAACCTTTTCCTCACTTTCGATTATTAATCTTCTCTTTATTCCCTTTTTTAGCGTACGGTTACAACTACGCGTATCCAAATTCTTGGATTCATTAAAAGATACAAAAACATGATATATAGAAACATATATCCCCAAGCACTGATCAAAAGCAGCGATAAAAAGTGGTAAACTTTTAACCACGCGACACACCACCTGTCCTTTATTTTTGAATAGTACATCTATTATCAAGTGTATTTCGTTATTCAACATTTTAAACTATATCGGCATTTCAAAAACCTATCTGTATGGAAGGTAAAACATAACGAGGATCAAAATTCTAGGCTGAAACTTACACCCCACTGAGTTATCTTTCCCTTATCAATAGAAGGTCATAGATTACCTGTGGGGTCAGGTGTTCTTACCCAAACTTCAAAGGAATCATCCATGAAAATGATAGATGACCAGCAGTATATCCTTAATTTACAATCAGGTGTAAGATTGGCTTTCGTAATGTGAAATTTTTGCAAAATTATCACTAATTATGATATATAATCGTTTCCCTAATGCAAAATTCAATCTAGAAAAATTAACTGTATGTTTATATATAGATTAGACCGTTGTTTTTCCCGTTTGAATTATTGTACACTAGTAATTTTTTGGGGTCCTTTATAGCTTGCTGCTCGGTGTGAGCCAAGGCCGTGTTAAAGACCGTACCTTGATCTTTAATGGTTTTCTTATGTAAATTGTGACATGGAGAGTTGTCTCATTGGCACTCATACCACTTCTTCATATATCTATGTAGCATTGTTTGCTTTATGCTATTATTATGAACGAAATAAAACAAGTAACGAAAACTTTAGTGCTGTATACAGGGATCAAAAACATGTCCCGCAGAGAAATGCTTGACCAAGAACCGAAACAGGAAATCCTTTTAATATATTGGGTAAAAGATACATATACAAAGGAAAGAACGGAGGAGTACTGCCGTGAAAATCAAACTGGTTTGTGAATCGATTTAATCTTCCGGGTCTGATTTTTCATTGGAACATTATCATTAGCATGATCTTGAAAATAATTCAATTAATAGATTAAATGGTCAAAAACAAAATTTACAACTTATCTTCAGGGAAGGAGTGTTGCCTTATCACGGCTATCGTGCAGGATCTACCAGTTTTATGGCGTTTATTACGCAGGTTATTTGTAACAAGGATAGATAATGCCTTTATGATAAAAAAATAAACTGCCCTAGGAAAACTAGTATTGAACTAACTATTCAAACATCACCCGTTTTCTTAATGAAGATACCTTAATAATCACTCTTTTGATTCGTATATATATAAGGGATAATGATATAATCTTAATTAAAATGATATAAAAGTTTTAAGTAGCCGTTTTCTGTCCTTTACTTTCCATTATATACACAATTATTCTTTTACCGACGTATGTAACTCTATCAATAGAAAAAAGGACAGGAAAAGAAAAATGTAATTGAGGAAATTTTTCATTTAAATTTCTTCAAAATCCATTTATAAGGATTGCTGTTATAAGCATGATGGACATTCATAAAAGTTTGAAATAATTAAACAAAGTTGATATATATTATACTTAAATTATATGAAAGTTGTACATACAAGTACACATTGGCTTTTCCAAAACATGATTTTGAAAATGATTGTTACTAGTAAAATTTATAGCTATACTGTAGTATATTAAAGCACACATATTTATGTGGAAAAAAGTAGAAAAATTAAAAAAAAATAATCATGTATTATTCAGTCTTTATGTTAAACACTAATTTTCATATCAGTAATTTCGTGCCTTTCCCCTTTATAAAGTGAAAGACGGGAACAATATCTGAAATTTCTTCCTCATCTCTGTGAACTCGTGTAAAATAAATGATATTCATCCTCTTCTCAAAGTTTACAAAGTGTTCACTAAGAGGGCCATTGTTACAAATTAAAATGGACTAAATACTGCATACGAAATATTAAATGAAAAGCTATAATTATTTAGTTAAACAGCAGGTACATAGCTAACCTAATAAATAACACCAGCAATTGAGGCCACCCGTTGAATAAGGCTATATTATCCAATCATACTCGCCCCAGTGTTCTTATAGTCTCTCTAGTCACACCACGGGTATCGACCTTCAGGGTTCTTTTTTTCTTGAGAAAATAGGTTGACACATACACGTAAATTACTCCAAGTAATAAGATAAACATATTTCAATAATCAAGTTAATGAAAACATTACATGATTTTATGACCAGAAAAAATATATAAAGGGAGTGAAAAAAATACGTTTCTCTGTAATCAGTTTATAGTACAAGTATCAAAATCAATTCAATGATTTTTTTCTAAAGATTTGTTCTATGGAATATGACATTACTCCCGTTTACTTGGCCATTTTTTTTTGTTTGAACGTTGGTTATAATTTTGTTCTTGCTAAGCTTGTTCCGGTAGATAAATGTCATAGATATGGTCGCTAATCAATGTCTATTTATGCTTATGTTTTCAAAGATTCTAGATTAAATTTTTCATAAAATTCGAATTTAAGCTTCGAAACGAAACATTTTCCCCAATTAAATAGTTATAGCATAAATCATGAAATCCGTTAATATATTCCCTCCCTTTAGTGTCATACGATAATAAGTTCGAATTCATTCAATATGTATAAATAGTCGGCTATGGACAAACCGTGAATTAAATGCCACAGGACAGGATGTTCCAACTAAACTAAGGGTCTGTCATCACAAAAATTGTCAAATTTCGCAAGTTGTCAGGAGCTTAATTGGAATAGAAACGCCAATGTGAATAAACCCTTAAGGACAAACATAATTAAAACTGGATAATTGCTGAAGTGCGGAAGCATTGTCTGTGTAGATTTTAAATACACATTTCATTGACGCTATTCGCATATACATTTGTGTTTAAAAAATGGTATAACCGTTCAACACAGTTAACGCAAAGAGCTGCCTTTATTTCAAATCCGGAAAACTATCGAGGAATTAGTTAGGAAAATCTTGAATTGTAAAAAAACTATTGCGGTTTCATCAATAATTTTCTATGATTAATATAAATGTTTTATCAAAAGAGAAAATGAAGTTCTTTGCTTCAAAGATTTTCCAAACAAATTAGCCCTAAATGGTCTTGTGCAATTTATTCACATTTTAATTTCTGTGATTTGTTCATATTCTATAATTTAACCGCACAGTCATACGTTAGTTATCCATTAAATATTTAATACATTTCTTTGCTAATATGTATTTTGTCGATTAAAATTATTGCATTTATTATTTACGATAATGTATTATTATCAAATTTATTGTCGCTTTCATGGTGTATTGGTTTAAAAGCAGCTGCCTACTGATGATCAGAAATAATTAATTCGACAGGTGTCCTGTTCCGCAGATGACATATGCCTTTTAGTATTCCGTATTTACCGGAGAACCACATGTGGTCACGTGACAGTGAATGTTCTGGCATCCACATGTTCGAATTTCTATGCATTAAATTGATTTCTTTTATGGTTCTTTCTATTTATGGAAGTAGATATTCTTGAAAATCCTTCAAACTTTAATTAATAACTCATTTCAAATGTTTAAGTAGAAATTTTTCATATGATTTTCTTACTCACAATTAAGGAATAACAGTACTGTAGTTGAAGAGTTGCCACCGTCAAATCAAAATTGACGGTGGCAACTCTTCAACTAAAGTACTGTTATTCCGATTCTAATGCATTACAGAAAGAAAAAATACGATAAAACTTGGAAAAATGTCTAAACTTGACAAATAAAAAAAAATCCGCGAAACTTCATGACCGATGAACGTCATAGGTAAACGTGACGTCATACAAATGAAAACTTACAAACTGGAGGTTATTACGTTATCTGTACGCTTCAAATTCAGATAAATTTACATAAAAACGGCGATTTCGAGGTAGGTGTTGTTTAATTTTTTGATTATGTAGTAGTAATCGAACATTTGTTGATTCAATCATTTCAAAATGGTTGTCCCTCCTTAGTTACGTCTGGTCAACTGTGGATTTGACGGCAACTTTTAGCCAATGAAAAAAATTGTTACATACAAATTGCATTAGAATCCCAAATTCACTCAACTGCCTGCAACCAAAGAGTTATTTATCGGACCACATATCATTTCCATCGAATATATCAAAGTATAACATTTCATGTCGATTAAACAAAAGTAACCTCCACCTTCATTTAGGACATAATTGCCAATACTAAAAAATAGCCACAAAATATTGTAAATTTATATTCATGTTGCTTCCAGTCAAAGACGTTAAAGAGTTCTTATGTTGTACTGTTATACCACTTTCCCAGGTTAGGGGAGGGTTGGGATCCCGCTAACATGTTTAACCCCGCCACATTATTTATGTATGTGCCTGTCCCAAGTCAGGAGCCTGTAATTCAGTGGTTGTCGTTTGTTTATGTGTTACATATTTGTTTTTCGTTATTTTTTTTTTTTTATGTAAATAAGGCCGTTAGTTTTCTCGTTTGAATTGTTTTACATTGTCATATCGGGGCCTCTTATAGCTTACTATGCGGTATGGGCTTTGCTCATTGTTGAAGGCCGTACGGCGACCTATAGTTGTTAATGTCTGTGTCATTTTGGTCTCTTGTGGACAGTTGTCTCATTGGCAATCATACCACATCTTTTTTTATATACACAGCCGCAATTGCGACACCAATGACGCAGTCACATTTGTCCATAAAGATAGGCGAGAGATACCAAAGGGATATTCAAACTTCTGTAAATGGAAAGAACCATAAACTTCCGTAAATAGATAGAACCATAAACTTGCTTAAATAAAAAGAACCATAAGAAAAATGGTCCTTAAAGATAGACAAAAAAGATAAAAGGAATGTTCCGAAACTCACATTCAAGTTGATGACATCGCAAAGGCTAAATCAGAAAAAAAACCTAAAAAACAGACAAACGTATACATTACACAATTAAGACAAAACTAAATTAATGACTGAGCAACCAGAACCCAACATAAAAAACCGGGGGTGATATCTGGTGGTCTAAAAGGAGCAAGCAAGTTGTATGGCCCTTGAAATCCTGATGGACTGCCGCTTATCTGTATCAAAACGAACACCACTTTTAGGATAAGAACTAAAAGCAATTGAAATTATATTTATATTTACAAGACAAACTATACATAATTACTTTCATTATCATATAAAAACCGAGATGTGTGATATTCATGCATGCAACACCCTCAGATGCAGTACATTCACTTGCTATCTTTGTTTTAACTATATTTCGTCTACATTAATGTCATCCTATAGTTGAGTAACTCAGTCCAAAGCTAATCCACAGACTCTTTGGGCAAATATAACACTCATGTTTATACATTTGTATATAGATATATTTTTAATTTAGTCTGAAATATTGCTCAAGAAAGTTAAACATGCAAATATGCATAAGCATTTTCTTTGCTCTCTCCTCTGTGGGGTTACTCTGTGACATCGTGGCAACACCGCCTGCACTGCGCCAAGCGCACTAAAACCACACGGTCAGCTAGGCTATAACATGGAAGTAATATTTCACTATTACTTCCATACTTCCATATTTCAATATTACTTCCATGGCAATACATAATAATAACAATAAAATTGAGAATGGAAATGGTGAATGTGTCAAAGAGACACAATAACAAGTACATATACATGTATGCTTGTATTGATGGTTTAATAGTAACGTATTAGTAACGAGTTCTTGTTCTTATCTTAGGATTAACAAATAACAGCTTTAAATGCCTAGATGATGCCATATTCCATTTTTGTAAAAATATGAGAGCAAATGGATTGCAAATCTATTGACTGCTTATGTTTAAAATTGTAATATATTGTATTTCATGTATATGTACCAAGTTGTACTTTAAAATAAATTATCTATCTATAAATATCTAATGGAAGAAAAATTTGGGTATGGGTTGATTCTCAACAAACACCTTTTTGTAAAGTATATACGACAGAAATTTATACACAAACATTTTTAATTGCTGGTTCAGTGTCAAACTTTGGAAGCAAGAACTAAGTAGAGTTGCAATCGTTGTAGTAGCTCCATTCTCCAGAGACTCAATAAAGATACAAAACAGGTCGATTTATTTTCTTCTAATTTTCTGCATTTGTAGTATTTTATAAAATGTTCAAATCTTTTCGGGTCATTTTCTGCATTTTCTAAAAAGAATACCATGATTCTTTATTCCATTTTAGATTAGCAATATACTGCCTGATCGCAGAGCCCTTATTGCTAAAACGATTAAAAATCAAGACACGTGGACAAGCAGTATAAACTGAATTTTAATTAATCCGTTTTACTAGTTAAAAAGATCAAACAGAAAAAATATCTATTCATTAACTTTCTCTTTACTAAAAAAAAATGAAAGAGCTCTGTCGGAATGGAAGGCTTTGTTCCGGAATTTTAAACAACTGATGGTATCTCTTTTCAAAAGTTCATATATGGACGCGTGTAATGTAATGTAATTTTCACTTGAGTAAACATAATGATCATACAAGGAAAGTATGTAAATTTAACGAAAAACCACCTGTCTGAAAACCTATACAACTTCTTTTAAATACAGCTGTATTAAAATCATATTGAAATTAATTCTGCTACTAATTCATCAGAAACAATAAAGAGACGCGTGCCGACACCTGCCTAGGGGAGTAATACCATTACAAAAAAATACGTCTGTCCTTTGACTACTGTGGCATTAAAACCATAAATAGATATTTGCTCTCGCATGCCCTTACATAGCTACAAAGATACCGACCACGCGCACTCTCACCCGGTTGACCTCATCCGTAGAAAATTATGATGAAAATAAAAAGAATACCGTTAGCCCCGCCCTGGTTCCCTATTGTTCTCAAATAAGATATGGACGTTCGCGTGCCAGTTGTTATTTTAATCAACAAACATTCTGAAACACGGTTGATGTATCGCCATTCTATATCCCAAAATGTATCGCTATGGAGTTGTACAGGACAGCTGAAGCTTTTGTTTACGCGTCGCAGCTGCCCCTCGCACGACGGTCGTGTGCACATTTAAAATCTTGTTAAAAAGAATTTTAATATGCGTTCATTGTTAATATTTATAGAGAATATAATTAAGCTTTTGATCTGTTGATAGTTTGGCCTGCTAGGGTTTCAATAGTCCAATGACACAATAGTAAATAGAGGACATCTGTATAGTCCGGACAATGACCAAATGTACCGTTATATTTACAATCTGAGAGTGGTCATTAACTTCATTTGTTATTTTTACTGATATTTACTTAAATTCTTTCATATTCTCAAAAGCCATGCTGTGTTGGTATTTGGTTACATTGCTTCTTTGTCCTGTATAAGTTTACTGTCAAACGACTATAACTTAGATCCAAAAACTACGCAGTTCAGGGGAGGATCCAGCCATTTTCAAAAGGGGGGTCCCAACCCAGGATAAAAGGGGGTTCCACTTATTGTTCCCATTCAAATGCATTGATCTAAAAAAAAAGGGGGGTTCAAACCCCCGGAACCCCCCCCCCCCCCTTTATTGGTAAAGTTATACAGAAATGTTTATGAAATATTGCATCGAAAGACATGTTAACTAAAGCAAAGAGTAATTTTTGTTTTACCTCAATACTTCACTTAACATTATTTCCATTGTGGTAAGTGTAAGAATGTCCATCTTCATATTTTGAACAGATACTAAAAATGAGGCAAACCTGTCGTGCATGCAACTTAAATTCGTCTTAATGCATTTATCATTTGGCCACGCGTTCAAAAATACGCATTCGAGTTGTTACATCAATTACCTGTAACATTGTGAGTTTTAGTGGATTGGAACAATGAATTAAGAGGTAATTCGTCTTGGACATTACATTCCTTGGTCAAATTTCAGTCTCTGAAAAAAAAATCATCATATAGATACCCGGATTGAAATTTTGTACGCCAGACGCGCGTTTCGATTTAAAAAAAATCATCAGTGATCTCTAATAAATAAAACTTGAAAAGGCCAAATAGTGAAATTATTAAACGTTCTTATATCATCTTATTTTCTATAACGTAAGCATTTTAACATTCACAAGATTGCTTAAGACAGTTAATTAACCACATTTTTCTGTAGTTTTAAAAATTATGCAATCTTTCCCTCAAAAATGTCACCACTTAATAAAGACAAACTAATTCTAATATAATTCTACTTTTTCTATAGCTTTGACAATTGTACTCGATTCCTTAAAAACCTCTCCAATTCGTTACTCTTTGCGACTTAAGTTTAATCTTTAAAGTGGTAAATCAGATTATTGCGAAACTTGATAGAAATGTGAATTTTACATAATCGTTCCCAGAGATTGTAATGAACCAGTCATTCATCAAAATCATTGGTTATTACAGTAGTTAACTTAAAATCGGCTTAACATTAGAGGCTTACAGATTTCCCGGATTAAGATGTTAAGTGAAATGTTTTACAACCGCCTTGAAATGGTGTACAGACTACAATAAGCAGCCTACAATAAGTACATATAGGTGTGTACGATTTTGTGTGAAATGTTTTTACAATGGTCAGCAAAACGTAGACGATCAAGGACCTTTTACCACCTTGCCAAGCCTAAACACTAATCCCGAAATCTCTGAACTTTTCTATGAGTCAAAAGGCAAATAGTTAACAAATATTTCCAAAGCCATTTGTCCTTCAGCATAAAAAAATAAAAATATGACGTTCGGGTTTGTAGAATGTTAATGTTCAGTGATATGAAAAATTTAGGTTCAAATATTGTATTTAAAATATAAGAATTGCTTTATTTGTCACGATGAACAATACAAGTAAGTATCTCTACAGGTTGTCCTGACTTTTGGACAGGAGTATACTTATCTACTACAAACTTATCCTCTCTAAAACTATTCACCTCATGCATGGTAAAGAAACTACCACCTCCCCCATAATCGTATAGAAAACTAACTACTAGTATACCACGTAGTTAACAAGCACTAGAACGAATATTTATATAAAACACATACACGTATGGTAATAAGAGTCTGTTAAAGATTTCTTCATCTGATTTAGTCTTTGAAAAAATCGTAACTTCATGTATGCACTGATGGCGAAAAAGAGGGGTTAATAATGGTGACACTTGCATTTTCGTTCCAATCTTGCAATATAATTCTTTCCTCTAGTTCTTTTAGTAGCATTGTTTTCACGACTTCGTACTGCTGTTCAGAAAGAGGTATCAATGGACACCGAATCCGGTCGCTCTGAATTTCAGCCTTTGAAGTAATCTTTAAGAGGAAAGTTAATTGAGGAAATTGTAAATCAAAATGCCAACGTATGGACGAAAAGCAAAATGGTTATACAAGAACTTCGACAACCTTTTTTCCGAAACCATAAAATTTGTATACATCAATCAAGACAAAATTAAAAGAAAATATATTCGGTCCGTTTCGGGCTTGAAATTTTAATTTATAACAAAATTGTACTAATGACCAACCAGATGGCTGATGAGGAAGATGACCGGAAACGGTCATTACGATTCAAGTACAACTTCAAGTATATCGAAGAAAAGTAAGTCATTTGATAAAACATGATAAAGATAGACTAAATATCTTCACAAATTTTCTAACAATCCATCATAAACGATTGTTATCGGAATCCAAATTGTTCCAAAGGACCATGGACTCTTAAGGGTATATGCATGCTTGACAATTTCTTCCCCGGTTGATAAGCCTTTGACTTGATAGAAAAGGTCTTATGTTTTCAATCGCTCAATTGTTTTAGTCCGGTTGGAAACGGGAGGTAGCATCAAACCCATCTTCGCTTTCATGCAGATCGGATGCCGGATCGTAACCATTTGCGATCGAAAATGAGGACTGAGGGATCAGTATGTAAAACCATGGAAGTATTATATTGACAATATAATACTACCATGGTCAAACATAAGACCGAAAGGAATAACATTTTGAAACACAAATTTTTACATGCATTATTTGAATATTTTGAATTTCGATATGACAGGCACGTGCACTTGGAAAATTTGATATGATGCATAATAAACTACGAAATTCTTTTTACAGTGAAATATATATATTATTTGCTTACTGCATTGTATGCACTGCAAATTAAAGTTTAAGATATGTAAGTTATCGTTTTTAAAAAATACTATAGAAGCAAGAATTCAACATCCTTGCAAATGTACTGATTATTTTCATAGAACATCTATAAATATGAATCCATTTTTAACCACACGAAAACATCATTACCTTTATTCTTATCCTTCCATTTGACTTTAGTTGGATTTGTCATCTAGGTAGCGTAAAGTAAAATCAATCAATCATTTAGTCGTTTCTGTTTGAATGTGTTTTAATACATGTCTGCAGCATTTCGATAATGATAATAGGCAAAAGAGTGTGTTGCACAAATTTTAGTACTTAAAATAGCTGTTATTCAGTTCGCAAATACTCGCGATGCAGTCGTTAAAGTTATGAGTATAGTAAAATCACCGATCTTAATTTATAAGATTGACACTAGTATGTATATTTTAGATAGCAAAACACTTTACTACGAGTCAGTTATAAAATAATCTACCCTTAACCTGTAGACGTCTCAATATACTAAAAACATGCACCTCAAGTGCAGTATATTTGCCATTCAATTCAATCTGAACAATAATCTATAAGGTTTTATTCAGACATTGGTTGGTGTATTGGCGATATATCTCCGATTTACAGCATACAGTTAGTTTTTTGTACGTTTAGTCTTAGTGCCAAGATGAAGCTCCATTCTTTTTGCCATTGTAAAGTTTTCAGCTTTCTTTCTGTTCCTGTTTTTCTTTTGTTTTAAGATTTTATTTGACACAGATACATGTGAAACAAGAGGTCAAGTAGAACCCTCAAGTTTGTAACAGACTTTGCGATATATAATTGTAAGAACTAGCTTATAGATGAAGTCTGTATAGTGACATAATATAGTTGCCTATATCCATGCCATTTGAAGTTGGGCGGATAAATTTCTAGTTTCTTATTTTCCTATCATTTGTTTACCACACTCAAGAGACATGTGGGTGTATTCTCTACAGGGTATTTTATTTATGTTGAAAAGTTGAATAGTGTACGAATATCAAGAATAGTCAGTTCTCCTGTTGTTCAACTTCAAAATATATGATAATCAAAAGAAGCCACCAAACAAAGTAAACTAGTAAATAAAGAGGAAAGGTCAACCAACTTCAGACAAATTGCGTTGGGATGTGATTCATTCAAAAACTATCACAGTGACGGAAGAACGAGTTCGTGTGACTGGTTGACAGATTAATTGTTGTAATGTCCAGTGGCCAGTATTTCATACTTCTTCAATTCTTCAAGAGGAGCCATTGTTCTACATAAGAACTATCATGTGAAGTATTTCAAATTTGTTGAAATATTAAATATTAAACGCTTGATTGAGCAGCAACTACTAACAAAATCATGTGACACTGACAAGACGTTCTGATCATGTTTATATGGTTTGACGAAACAAGCATTCTCATTGGCATGATTGGGTTGAACTTGGAGTCAAAGTTGTAATCTGGTATGGAAGCAAGACAAAATAACTAAGATTTCTACGTTCTTGAGTGGAGGGTCGTCTCATTAGAAATCAATACCACATTCTCTTTTTGTTATATTCATGTTTATAAATAAACAAAAACAAGTAATCAATGTTCAATCTGATTTTATTACATCTCTGTACTAAATCAGAATTGTAAAAATTCACGGCAGAAAGAAACAACATTCATCTCAATCCCGTGACCATTCCATTCATTCATTCTGTGTTACCTATCACCCCTCCATCACTGGTACTAACAACCTAATAAGTACATAAGTACTCAACATCCTATTTTTACACTCCAGTATAGTACATTATTACACAAACAGTGACTTAAACAAACGAAAATAGACCATGTTATCAAGAAACAATGGTCCCGAAAAATTTAAAGTTTGAAATCTAAACTTATTTTGCACTTTACAAAAATTTGGTCCTTTTACATGATTTCAACATTTTATTTTGTTTTCTCAAAATTTTATGTGTAATCTTGGACCAAATTATAGTGTATAGGCACTCTAATTTTCTCTCACAAGTCACTAGTTATAGTCTATAAATAAGCCACGCTGGATTATAACTCATTTTCTCATTTTATTAAATAACAAATTTCATTCATCAGTTTTACACATGATTCATAAAGTAGTTTGGTACATTTATCACAGTTATTTTATTTTACTTAATGAAAGACTATCTCCTATTGCCTTTGTTTAGGTTCTAATACTGCCCTAACCTTTAAGATTATCAGATCTTGTCCAATTTATGAGATGCCTATAGGTACAAAAAAGTACCTACACTGCCCTATTTAAAATCACAAAATATGACATTTTATCTGACAATCTCTTGAATCAGAAGTTTGCAAAAATAAAAAAAATAAGATATTCAGACAAATTAAAATCATACATTTTGTACAAATTGTTATCACATGCAAAATAAATTAAGTATCCTTGAAAGTTTATCTCTGACAGAGGTAGAAAAAGCATTATTTTAACACAACTTATTTATTTTCAGAGAAGTACTCTATTCAGAGGTAGATATTCTATTAATCTACCACAAACTGTTCAAACTAGAAAAAATATGGTCCCTGTTTTCTTTTAAAATAACATGAATAAAAGTGACAAAAAAGACATTATATCTCCTTAAAACATAAAGAAATATGAATACCCTTCATAAATGACTGTTACATTTTTATAACAATGGCACTTAATGCAAATTGAGAATTTATTCCAGAGACATATTCATTTTAGAAAGAATAAATAAATAAAAAATATCATTTCAACTTGGTTGAAATATTTTTAACTTAATATATGATTTTTGAACACATTAGTAATTTGTGACTAAAGCACACTAAAAGATGATTTTATAATAAATAATGATACTTTCTACTCTACATTCGTTATTTAAGGTATTATTTTAACCCTCTTTCTTAGTTTTGCTTACTAGGGGCAGATAACCCCTTGGTCTTTTACCACAATCCAGCAATGACATGCATCAGTGATTTATTCCAAATTCAAACCAATAATTTGATAGCACTATTACAATTTGGAATAAAACTTAAACATCAATCACTACAATTCATGTGAAAAAATATATATAAAAATTTTCTTTTCATTTTGTGCATATTTTGAAAACTCAGCACCATTTCGTTTAAATGAACATGGAGTGTTAATGTCTGATGAGGATGCATTTTGAACATTTAAGTGGATTGTGACAAACACTTGTACATATCTTCAACATAATAAATGGGTTTAACAAATAATAAACAGCATTAACAATAAAAACATCAACAATTACACCCTTTCCTACATATCAGAGAAAGTTGACAATTCACCGACTGAAACCGAAATATATTAAAGTTTTGAACACATATGACTCTAATTTCAGCGGGTATATCGTCCTTTGCTAACTAACACCTGAATTCTTTGAACAGCAACACTCTGTCGGATATGGCAAAGGGGGACCGAAACACTATACATAAAAATCTCTCATAAAAAGTTTAAATGCAGCAGACTTGGCAGCGTTTGGATTAATAAATTTTAGAGTCCGAACTCTCAGAAAACAATATCCTGAACATCTGTGGGTGTTGTTGGTTGGCCTTCTATATGGTCTCTATTTGAATGATAGTCTGTTTTTGATGAATTTGTTTCTTGCATGTTGTTGTCAACGTTCGATAAATTTGATGCTAATGTTTGTTCTATCTGCTCTTGACACGATCGTAAACAGTCCTGAAAAAATAAGAGAACAAAAATTCAACAAATTGTAAGAATTACGCTGACACTAATAAAAGTATAAATAATTATTCAAAGTTTTAATTAGAGGCGACTTCATGTTGTTTTAGAACTACCACCCGATTTTATCATCCCAGTGTCACTCAGACAATGTCATGGGAATCCAAATTTGATTAAATCCGCTCTAGATAAGAAGCAATAGGGGGCACACTCCGTAAAACAAAATACCTTTATCACACCTATTGTCCAATACAATTTAATTAATCAAGTAATTTAGAAAGAGGCTTTATATTGTACAGGTGTTAAATAGTATATTGTAAAGACTAATATTTGCTACAAATAAATTCCAAGCCGTGTCCACTGACCCAAGCCGATCATAAAACACGTTACGGCTAATCCCCAGATATCCGATAATCCTCAATTTACTTAATAAATTATAAACCTAAAATAGGTAAAATGCTTACAATATCTATTCCTAAAATTTGATGCAGGTTTCCCAATAATTTATGACTTGAAGATTTTAACAGTCCATGTGCTGCTGCTCCAAGACTTCCGGCGGCTATCATTGATGGAGGATACATCATAAACTTACAGTCTGAAAGAGAATACAAATCATAAATATTTGGAAGGCAGCTGCTATACAGTATAGGAAATGAAATCGGATTCTAAATCTACTCTGAAAACAGTTTTGTTTTATTAAGAAAACAGAGTTGCCGAGATTTAAACTTTTACTGATGAACAAACTTCATTATTTTACATGATTCGATTGCACTGCTCTAATACTAAAATTCTATAAGCGTTTAAAACGTGTCATTGAATTCCTAAAACTGAGATAAACTCAATGCTGATATATAATGATAGTTACCTTTTGAACATAAGGCAATAAATATCTGTGCATGTCTTTTTATTGAATTTCGGAGGTCCGTTTCCATTGGTATCCGACTTAAAATTTGTTCCAAGAAGTCGTGAGGTGTGATGGCTGACAAGTCCCATTTCAATTTGTTCAATACTAATAATTCCATTGTCTGAAAAAAAAGAGAAATATAATAAGGAAACTTCATCACTAAACAATAAAAATAATTCGGTATGTGTGTTATGTCTGTGGAATGTTGTTTAGTTGTCTGTAATATACATATTACCTTGAGGCCAATTGATAGTTAATCTAAGGTGAAAATCACGTAATTCTTTCATTCGTCAGAATTTCATTTTAATAAACTACACAAAACTATTTAATTTCGCTTATCTATCTTCGACAATGAATTTTTATGACGTCAATTATTTTAACTTTATTCTAAAAATCGTACAACTACTATCTAAAGTTGATTTTTTTGTTGTGAAAAAAGGGGGGGGGGTAACGAATTTGAATCATAAAAATTCCACTTGAATATTTTTAAATGATCGAAATTGCTGTATTGACATTTTTGTGAAAACCTTTAATTTTCTTACTGGGGTACCAATCAGGTGAAATATACTAGTAAATCAGTTCTCAAAAGTCGTATCGATCTCTGATAAATGTTGGTAATAAGATAAATGAATTATAGAACCTATACATACCATTAAATCTTCTAGTGTGACAGAATTATCTGTATACACAACCAATTTCTCAGCCGTTAATGGATTTGTCTCTTTTAATTTTGATGCCAGAAACATTGAAACTGCTCCTAAAAGTTGAAGTCTTGTTCTTGGAATATCTACCACTGACATAAAACGATCTATATAGTTCATTGCTAAAGGAAATACTTCTTCTTCACACTGTTGTTCTTCACATACCTGAAGCAAAAATAAAAAAAACTCAATAAGCATTCCATTTTTTTTTCAAAACTAAAAAGATATCGTTCAATTGTGTAGCTTTAGTTTCAAAAGTGGTTAACAAGTATGTCCAGTGAACAACATTACACTGTTTAAGGTTCTCAATATCTGATTTAACATCAAGATCGAAAAATATTAACTTATATCAAATTTTATAATATTAGTAATGAACAATATATAAAATAAGATGCTCTTTTACTATTTTAGTTTTCACAATGTTACTTATATTATTAGTAATAAGTAAAGGGCGGCTGATTACAGTTTCATTTTTGGAACAGACCCAGAGTTGATCAAGGTTGCCGACGATTGAATACGCTTCTTCCTGGATATGTATGATTCAATGAGTGAAATAAAATAAAAATGATAAAATAATTCAAGAAAAATTCAGATTGGATGAAGTCGACCCATATGCGTAACTTATACACTGCGCAGAATCAAATATCTAAACCTTTGTCACCGATATAGAACAACTTACATGCATGCAGAAAATATTGAAAAAAATCAAATAAAATAGAAAAACACAACTTTTTCAGCGGAAACGTATTGAAAAGTGACCAGTGCAAGTGACAGGTATAAAATTACAATTTTGAATGAATTAAAATCAAAAGAAATCCGACTTCAATCGACAATATTGCATATACAAGGCTCATAAAGTAACCTATAAAAGTTGACACAGAAAATTTATCTGTAAAGTTATTGTTACATCCAATTCACTCGCATTTGGTACCAATCTGTTCAGGAATCTTAACGCCAGGTTATGGAGGGATTTTTGTTAACCAAAGACCAGTAGATGCAGAGTTATTGGGTGAAGAATGGAAGGGGTGTATAAAAAATATTGAAAACCGCCATTTTGTTACCGACATTCCTGAAAACCGGCTTTCCCAGCGTTAAATAAAGACATTATATTAGAATTTATTTACTTTAAGGAACATTTAGTGTGATATGAACGTTAATTAAACAATAATGTAAATTTCAATTATTGCTTTGCATGCATTTTTGACCATTTTTTTGACGACGTGTCAGCTGCACACCTCGTGTTGCATAATGAACAATGAATGAACTTTATTATAAATAATTTTAAAAATATTGTAAACAAGTAGATAATTACCTCTAACATCCATTCTGCAACCATTTTCCTCATGTATGGTTTAATGTCTGATTGAACACATTTAAAATAACTTGCTGATGGCTGATATTTGTCTTCTGTAGCAAGTAAATTGTGCAAAACTCTGTCATCTTTTAACAGTACTGGATCTTCGTACGCTCTTTTTAAAGATTCAGCCTCACAACACATCAAATCCATTATTATTGCAAATAAATTTTGTAAGTTACAATTAATAATGATATCGAACACAAACGCACAGAAAATAAATAAGTAAATAAATAATATCCTCCGGATGAAATGAACAAGTGACACAATGTATTTATATGACTTTCGTTTGGCCGAATGCTGCACTGACTGTTATCTTTGAACTTCCAACAATGAATGAATGAGTTGGTGTGTCCTTCTCTCTTATATGCTCCAAGGTGCTCAACGGCCAACAATCTGATAGTCTAGGGAGCTGTGATTATATACCACCCCCGGTCACACTGTGAAATCCTATTCATTTACTCAACTATGTAGCACTTGTCACTCATATACGCATGCGTGAAATTGATACCTTGGGAGATTTTAACACAAAGAATTACAATTAGTCTGACTTTGCATCAGTTTTGTAAAATTATGAGACAATTCATATTGCATCAAAATTTTAATTAAGCTTTTGACAATTCAGAATTAATACAATACAATTATTAGACGTAAATAAAGCAAAATTAAACTTTCTTACTTGACATGCATATTCAGAAGTGGGTAGGCCAATCTCGTGATTGACAGATACCTTTGGAACAAAGAAAATGTAAGTCAGTTTGAGGTTATAGGCATCGTGGATATGACACTCGATTCTTTTGAACAAAAAAAGAGATAAATAAACCTAAAAGCCTTCCAAAAGTTTATTATTTGTTGACAAATATAGCAGGAAAAAAATATGAAAAAAAAACATGGTAGAGGCATAGATGAAGTTAAGACTGATAAGAAAGTATAAATTTATACATTTATTTATTGAAAATAAATATTAATATTTAGAAAAAAAATATAATTAATAAGTTGAAGGATAGGACAGAAAACATTTAATATTGAAGAAATAAAATTAAATGAAAATTAAAAAATATAAGGTTACCTAGCTAAATTTCTATTATTAGAAACTAGATTAGGTCGAGAAAAAAAATCAATACACCTATAAATTCCATACAGAAAACGAAGAGAGCTACCTGAATTCTTGACGATATTTTATTGGGTGTCCAGATCAACTTGTCACGCCCTCCCGCATTCGCGTGCCGGTATTATTTTTTTTTACTACTTACGATTATGCAAGATTAGAAGAAATTGACAGTATAATGATATTATCTGTTTTTCCTATTACATAAGCCTTAGGATAGATCAACTGTTAAGAAATTAATTAATTGGTCGTATGCAAATATAATTGAATCCCGTATAAACAGCATAATAGAAATGATAAAATGCGTTTCAATAATTAATAATAGAAATGTGATAAGTGATAATTGAAGTGCAAGAGAAAAAAAAAGAAAAAACTACGACGAACACTAAAAAAAAATCAAAAGAAAAAAAAGTATAAATTACCGAATACCTTTATTAATCAAAGTTGTGTTGAACCATTAGACAGTTACGAAAATACCCGCATAGAGATGATAGATGGTTTTATCATTTCAATTTTTGAATTCTTGATTGGAAAAAATACCAAGAATAGACCGACGGTTAACCTACCATGTAGAATAGCTGCATCTTCTTTAGAATGTCAAGGGTAAACAAAACAGAGTTTAAATTCTACTCATTTGATTTAAATATGAAGCTTCTTTATTTTGTATAACCAACTTTTAATACTCCTAAATAATTATATATTTATCAGTCTCTTTTTGTTGTCATTTATCACAACTGAAAATAAGTTTTCCTATTTCATATATTCTCTACTTGTGATTTCATCCTTATTACCTTTACATACTCAAACATCATTAGAAATTTACATTTTTGTTACGTATTTGAATAGAATTTAGAGATATAACATACATTAATATGTCAGATGTACGCAAAAGAGTCCATTTACAATGAATTTTCATTATTTGTTAAGTGAACTTCCATCGGTATGTCTATGCGCAGCATAAGGGAGACAAATCCTACTGGATTTGTAAAATGTTGCCAGGCAACAGTTATTTACCTTGATAAACAAACACGATTGAATTTGTACTTTCAATATGAAATGGAAACATGACTTTGCACTTGTACTTAAAAAAAATTGACACAAGGTCCAAATTTAGAGCAATTCTTTTGTCAAAAGTTACTCAACCTATTTAGTAGTAGTCCAATAATATATCAAAATATTGGTAAATTTGAGGCATATTAATTACGACTGAATAACTGTTGTTGTTATTATTGTTATTATTTTTAATTTGCTCCGTGACAATCGTTTCCATTTAATTTTTTTAAACAAGGGCACTCAATCCGTTTCAATTTCAATCCCCCGCAATGCATTTTTTTTTATTGAATTTAAAAAAAGAACGAAATTTGATTACTAGGTTTTTGTTAAACATTTTTATTTAGTGACAAGAAAAGACAAGATCCATTATTCAGTTACAATATCTCTTAATCTTCAAATATGAAGACATATTTTTCTCGCTTTGACCAACTTTCCAGTTTTATTTATAGATTGGCCAAGCAGTTCCATTAAACTTATAAATTTTGTTTTGTTTTTCATTCTTTACCACGACAAAGTCTAAGTGCACTTTTGTAATATTTCTATCTGAAAACGGTATATTTGTAAACTTAGAAATGAAAAAAAAAAATACATATTTGTTCTGTACGACTCAAGTCAATCTATAAAGACACAAATTAGTGTTACGAGATACAGACCCAAGGGCTTTGTCTTTATTGGGAAAAATTTCAGCCATATTTTAAAACTCAAAATAACGAAGGTACTTTTTTTTGATATTTGGTTCTTCCAAAATATTAAAGTACGTAATAATGAATATTTCCTATTATTAACATTTTAGTACCCTCACTTTTTCTGTTCTGTTTAGCCAGTCGTCACTTCGTCTTTCTGTGATCTGGACATTTTCATTCTTTGCTCCTCTTTTTCAACAACCCTTGTTGAAATATTGAGGTGTATTTTCTCTTCTTTAATTTTTTTTAACTGTTTTACCTTTTCTTTGTTTCCTCTGAACACTGTGATATATTTTCGTTCCTGGAAAAGGACGAAAAGGGTATTTCCGTGTGTTTTCAAGTCTTTTTACTATAGTTTTAATGACTACATATTTTCATCGTAATTCTTTAAGATATTCTTTATGAAAGAGTCAAGTTTTGAAAAATGCCAACTAATATGACGACACATTAAACAATCAGGGACACATTAAACAATCAGGGACACTACACACCGCGGCTGCGTGTTGAAGAAGAACTATTGGAAATTTTTACATTTTTTTTGTAAAATTTTGCATCGATATAGACATCCATATTGAAATGAGTTTGCGTCATAAATCTACCCTTTTCTTGCAAAATTTTTGGTTTTCTGATGACCTTTCCTGAATTCGCTCTCACAAATTTTTGAAATAAGCTTGTCAAATGAAATTAAAGAGGACTGAGGCCCACAATGACTCGATAATCTTTCCAACATTAAGATGAATGTGAATGTGTTATCTCATTAAAATTATGAAGACAAACTTTAAGAACGGAAGACAAAGATCCAAAAAGAGTAGGGAAAATGGCGACATATTAAAGAGGAGTTCGGGTTATCTGAACAACATTTATATTAAACATGTATTTTGAGACAAGTTGTATGTATCAAGCATTAACTCTTCATATTGCAGCATCCCAAAATTGCAGTCTTTAATTCGATTCAGCGGCGAGTTTCAAATCAACAAATATCTATGATCTTTCTTTTATTTTCATTCTTGAAGTATGATGCTAAACAAGAAAGAAAAGGAAAACGCGTTTCCCCGTTCCATAAATGAAATGTGTTCCTTCCCCATTAAAACAAGCCACGCTTTTCTATAAATGTGTTCTTTTACCACTTAAACTGGCCCTGTTCGTCCAACCTAGACAATGAGTAATAAACTTGAAACTATTGGGCTTGTCCGTGAATAATTGATTATGTTTCTGAACTTAAAACACCCCGTTTAGATTCGTGCAATGAAAGTAGACCCGTGTACGATAATCTGTCTATCAATACTGTCGAAGTTTTATGGTATTTTGGAAACAAATCAAACATAAGTATGTTAGCAGAGTACTTGTTACTTATGCAGTTGAATTTGAATTATGCACGGCAAGCAAACAGTTGGATTTTCGTACAATAATGATACGGCGAAGTTCGGGTGCAAAAAATCATTGGAATTTGATAAAATGAGGTCATGATCAATAGTATCAATACATCGTATTTGAATAACGTCTAGCTCAATGATTTATATATTACCTATGTACGTCATTTCTTATCTAGTTATTTGTCCACATATGGTCATTAAGTCATATCTCGAAAATTTGCTATAAGTAAAAGCCGAATCGGAACAATGCGATAAAAGCGACTCCTTATAGACTGTAATATAATTTCTACCAATAGGACATCTTATCGGCGTTATTGTGGGGTAGAATAACCAATAATAGAGTTCAAAATTATGATAAGATTCCAGATTTATAAAATAATCCATGATTTATGGCTATTTTAGACCGAAAGTTAATATGTGTACATATTTCCAGTTCAGACCAGACAAAAGAGGAAACATCGTCTAATTTAGAAACATGAAGCAAAATTGAACAAAGCAAAGCAAGTACCGTGTAACCTGCCATCATGCAATTGCACCTATTGGTGTTCTATAGTACGTTACACACCAACTCTCTCACACAAATCTATACATGAATCAAATGACATATTCTTAGATATATTGATGTACTGCGGTTATAATGCTTCTTCGTGTAAGCCTTTTGGCTGAACTTGAAATGAAAAAAGCTTTTCGCCAAACTTCTACTTCTGTTTAAAATCATTATTAAGAAACCATATTCCAGTTTTCATCAATGTATGTAACAATCGGACGTAACATATATGCAGGAATAAAACAACACACGTCAGTACTATGTACATGCATGGTACTTAAAGCTAAATATACAACCTGGTTGAAGCCGACACTTGATTCTGAATAAGTCATAAAACTGAACAAGTAGAGACAAATACCCAAACCAGACACTCTAATTTTACAGTCATATATGTCTGAGTTAGCAAAGACGACCAAAGACGACACAATCGGTGTATGCATGTATCGCTGACTATACAGTATTGGGTTTGCTCATTTTCCAAGGCCATACTGAGACCTAAAGTTGCTTATAACAACGTCATTTGGTCTCTTGTGGATAGCAATCTCATTGGCTATCATACCACATCTTCTTATTTCTATAGTTAAAGAAAAGCCTTTTCTTGTTTCGCTTTGGCGCTGTCAGTGGTCAGTCTAATTTTGACAAATGAGTTTGAATGATTCTTTGGTCTTTTTTCATGCTAAAGGGACATTTAATTAGTCGAAAAATAAACTGACAATGCCATAGGAAAACATGAAAAGGATTAACAGACAAACAACTGTACACAAAACATAATATAGAAAATTTATGACTGAGCAACACAAACTCTCTCAGGTATCAGGTGCTTCGGAAGGGTCAACAGATACTACTTTACACGTGGCACCTGTAATGTTGCTCGACGAGTGATAACGAGATATTACGGGAAAAAAAACCTACACCAGATGACATGCAATACCAACGAATCAAGATAATAAGAAACATGTATCTGATAGACAAAAGCTAATATGTATCGACAACGTAAGACAATAAGATATATCCATCGATGACACAAGAGAATTATAAGACACATGTATCGATGACACAAGATATAATAAGACACATGAATCGATGACACAAGATATAATAAGACACATGAATCGATGACAAAAGATATGATAAGACACGTGAATCGATGACACGATATACGATGACACAATTAGATATCATTAGACACTTGTATCGATGACACAATTAGATATAATAAGACACTTGTATCGATGACACAAAATATATTAAGAGAACACATGCAAGAAAATAAGACATCTCTATCGATGACACAACAGAATAAGATTTAAGTATCGATGAAACAAGATATAATAAGACAACAAGAGAATAAGACTCATTTATCGATGTAATAAAAAAAAATCAGACACCTGTATTGACAACACAAGAGAATCTGACACATTTATGGATAAGACAGAGAGTATACTGTTTACTGAAAGATACAGTAAATAGCAAAGTTTTCCACATACAGAAATAGCGATGACAAGCACTAAGGACTTGCTACTTGAAACATCATAAAAAGATATGGTGAAACAAAGCATAAAAATTTTATGATTTTGAGGTACGTCACAACTCTGAAAATTTCTACCAAACTTTGATTTACTCCAACGAAATATGTAGGCTAATACCAAACAAAATTTCTTAGTCCAGAGAAAGAAACATAAATGATGTCCTCTTGGTTTATCTCATGTACAATCAGTCTCTGTTGTCTCAATGGACGGTCTCCAATAACAGGCGTGAAGGTCACAGCAAATACGGACAAAGACCTTAATGATAGCGAACATTCTATATTTAAACAAACCGAACCCTTATTTGTTCAGAAATATATAGGTAGTATAACCCGGATTGTTTTGGATATTTTATTGCGTATGATTCATTGGCCCAATCAAATGTTGAATACATGTATGTCTCAAGATTCTTATTTCTCAGTAATTCCGACGATGTATTACTTTACACAATTTTATCCCCCTTATGTGTACAATTTCCTATAATCGGTTCCTTTGAACATTGGTTCAGAAGAATAAAGGACCGTCGTCATTGTTAATGTGGAGAGAAGATGACAAACACGGAACCGGTGATTCTATGTCAGTGAATACAAATATTTCTGTGTATATTTTAAAAATGAAAGCTTTGCTTTCATTTAAAATAGGAAGATAGAACTGTTGTCTTATATAGAACGTAAACGATATCTTACAATGCTTATAAAATAAAAATCTTTACGAACGACCAAATAGTAACCAAAAAGAAATTGTAGTGGGAGAAACAGAACATGGAAGTTAACAAAACTTTCAAATATATGTACCTACTTTCATCAGTGACCTTTGGCCCAATATAAACTTAAAATAGACAATTTATTATCATAAGAAGGTCTTAAACTATACCTTTAAAAAGGTTAATATCAAATAAATTTTGCTTACTGTATGAATAATTTAGCTATTAATGTGTGTAGCCATGCAAAATTGTGTATTGCCGAATGATTCAGTAGTAGGTTTATACATTTCAAATAACGTTATTTAATAAAAATGATTAACATAAATAGCTTTGATATATATATTTAAATGGTTATAACGGAATACTTGTAACTGCTCAGCGAAAAACGAAACTGAGGGCGTATCTTAGTTGACCTCGACCACATTCACATGTAAAATGAATTTCAGTAGCATGGGAATGCATTATAAACCTGTTACACATTTCATTTTACATGTTCATGAGAATGTGAACGATATACACTGGTTATTCAACCGTATATTTCACTATTCTTTACGGAAGCGTATTAGCGCCACACATTTTTTTTTTTTTTATTTTTCTTCCTATGTTTGCGTTATAACGCAAACCTTTGCGTTATAACGCAAACCTTTGCGTTGTAACGCAAACCTTTGCGATATAACGCAAACCTTTGCGATATAACGCAAACCTTTGCGTTATAACGCAAACCTTTGCGATATAACGCAAACCTTTGCGTTACAACGCAAACCTTTGCGTTTAACGCAAACATTTGCGTTATAACGCAAACATCTTTATTTCAATTATTCATTAAGTTTTGTATATATGTCCGTCTGTCATTCATTTCGGATGTGATTTACTAGTAGATAAAAAAAAAGAAACATACATACAAGGCCAAATCATTATAATAAATATGCATAGGAATAATGGAATAATTGAAGTGCAATTATACATAAATTAAGACTGATTTGTGCATCAGAAAAGTATATAATTTAACAAGAAAATAGATATAGTTTAGTATTTAGTCATATTCAAATTGAAAGATCAAAAATAATGTCATACAATTGTGAAACCCCCAAGTCAAATAGACAAAATGATCTTTCTGCTTTAAAATGAATTATTAATAAGGAAACATTTTTTTTAAATCTCAGAATATGATCAAGATTCTTTGATAGAAAGTCATTGAATTTTCATTTCAATATAATGAAGTATTTTTAAGATGCTTGTGTAGCAATTTGAATAGAGAGAACATAATTTTATTAATAAAACATCTTCATTCTATACATTTATTGCCAAAGGGTAGCTTGTTTGAATGTAACCTACTTTACACAGTTCTCAAACGAGAGCTTACTTTGGAAGTATATTTATATTCGGTTATAGCTATATTAGCAGAGTTGATTTTTTTCTTAGGTATAACCTCAATTTACTCAATTTTCTTTGTAATATATATACTAGTAGTAACTTGGATATCGTTTTTGGGGACCTTTATAGTTTGTTGTTTAGTGTGAGCCAATGCTCCGTGTTAAAGACCGTAATTCGGCCTATGATGGTTTACTTTTACGAATAGTGACTTAGATGGAGAGTTTTCTTATTGGCACTCATACCACATCTTATATTATTCTGCTCATTATTAGTCATTGATATGATCTAATTATTCAAGCAGTTTACTTTGCAATTACTACAAAGGTGATAAATTTTATTATATACAGCCTCCTCCATTGTTTCCTTTGAATCTTAAATAAGAAATAAGATAAAACAAATGTTTGCGTTATAACGCTAAGGTTTGCGTTTAACGCAAAGGTTTGCGTTATATCGCAAAGGTTTGCGTTATAACGCAAAGGTTTGCGTTGTAACGCAAAAGGTTTGCGTTATAACGCAAAGGTTTGCGTTATAACGCAAACATAGGAAGAAAAATAAAAAAAAAAATGTGTGGCGCTAATACGCTTCCGTAATTCTTCCCAATAATTACTAATTCAATCGGCCAATTTAGAACCCCTTTTAGGGTGTTTGCTTAAAAAATACATTCTCAACTATTATCTAACAGGTCCAAAACTGCATGTTAAAGTTGATTCAGAACTTTAAATGGTCACAAAATGGTTCACTGACCCCCAATCCGCGGAGAAATAAAATGTATTATCCCGTACGATTCAAGAGCATGAATATGATATGAACGTTATCTTCTCAAAATCCTTTTTTAAATTTCGATTCTATTATTTGAGACAATTCTATGGTCAACACTACAAAACGGTAAATGCAATAACAGTTAACTATGACTTTGAGGTCGAAGACAAACCCAACGTTATCATATGGGAAAGGGTCAATTCATGAGGCAGATCTGCTGCAACTTTGAAAATAAAAACAAATTCCCGTTTGTCTCATTCTTGTTATCCTTTTTTTTTCAGACAACCTTAGATGCGACCAATGCACTTCTGTATCGGCAATTGCGGGAGCATTGCGAATTGATTGATTGATTGATTGATTGATTGATTGATTGTTGCCGGTTGCTGAATGTCCAGTGGCAAATATGATTGAAACGAATCTGTGTTTTTATTGTGTGCAGAAGTCTACGTGAATAAATAAAAGACAATCAGTTTTTCAGGGAGCACTTAAATAGATGTGAATCTATCCTGAAAAATTCAGTGTGAAAAATGTCATTTTGAAATAGTTAAACTTCAACAGCAAAGTGCAGATTTTCATGAATAAACAGCTCAAATATTTTGACATACTCGTCCATGGTTCTTCATACGCAAAACTAGTCACAGCAGACTCCATTGAGATCGTCAATAATCAACTGAGAAATTTTCAAATGTTCTTTCATTCTTTAACAAAACTTTGGAACTCCTATAATAAAGTTTATGCATATTTTCACACGTTACTGAGGGATTAAACTGTTTTAAACACAGATAAATAAAATCCTGTTAACACTTTGATATTGACAACTGATCAGGCAGAAATGTTCAATGTTTATTATATACTTTTTTGCAATATCTGAGTGCGTCATCTAATTTTAGTCTAACTTGATCTTTAAGTTTAGGTTTTGACGTTTACTGTTCATACATTACTTTTTGATAATTTATTTTTATCACGACAGAAATGGTGGATGTGTTTGTGAGTGCGCATGACCAGAACAATTCAACACCATGCAAATTTACCTCCTTCAGCCAACGTCATACATTGTTTGCTACACGCTTATTACGTCAAGACGATTACTATTTTAATTTTTAACGTCATGGATGCGTTTAGGAACGTTGTCAAGTTGTAAGACACTTTCAGAAAACTTTAGAGTACTACAACACTACAACACTACAACAGCTAAAAAAATCAAGCTGAGAATCAGACAAATGGTCCGGAGTTAAATTTTGACACCGTCATAACGAACAATTGGTTTAGAACTTTTGTTCCGAAGACAGAATGTATTTATAGTTCCAGCAGAGGCAATAGTGGTCAAGTTGAATGGCAAGCATGGTTAACAGTTGTAATTTCAAAGGAAGTAATGTCTATACAATAAAATGTATAATCATATATGCTTTGATTTGTGTCTGTCATTTTTATCTACTCATATAATAATGTCCAGTCAGTCAGATGCCATTCATGGTGGTCATTTTGGATAAAACACGACAATTCTTGTGTAAACTGGCTTATCTTTGCTTCTGAGAAAGCCCAATGAATACTTTTGCAAGGGACCATAATATATAGGTTCGTTCTATAAAAATTGTTCAAATTTTGTCGTTATTAAAGAGGCGAATGTGGTAAATTGAATATTTTGCTAACGTCCAATTAAGTTGAAAATGTCTTGATGCTTATTTATAACCGTGCGACAAAGTTCGCAAAGTTGGTTCCAAAATGTTTGTAGATCAGAAGTTCATCGAAAAAGCAGAGATGTGTCAATTTCTTTTTATATTAATCAACCCACGAACCTGACTGCAGAGTTTTTTAAATGATTCTTTCATGTGCTGATATTTTTGCATTCTCATATCGTAGAGCGATGATGATATATGATTAAGGCCCCATTCCGACTCATATGAATCCTATATGGTTATGTTTTTATGTGTTTTATATACGCCTCACAAGGAACTAAATGTACGAATCACGCTACTAAAAATTAACTTTATTTCTCCTACTTAAGGACACGGGTCTTAAAATAAAACGATTATACCAAGTTATATCAGTATCCAACACTGGTCATTTTGGTCAAATGACCTGAAAAGTACTAACGTTCACTGTTATACAATTTGGTTTTAATTCAAATAACATGATTAATCATAGTGTATGACTTAACCGGTGAGAATTTTGATATCAAGTTTGCTTTTTAAAACAAACGCCTTGCCTGGCACACCAAATCCGTCACTATTTTCTTTATTTTAAGTTTCAAATTAATGTAAAATGCATCTAGTGTCAGGTCATTATGCTGAAATTCTTACCGTGAGCAATTACTAAAAAAAACGTTTATTTTGCATTAATAAGATGCTGATCATCAATTCCTATTAGCACCACAGACAGAGGTAAAAGAATCAACCCATGCTGAGTGGGAATAAATGTATAGATACGAATCCAAAGTTATGTCAGAATGGGGAAGACAATCAAATACCTCGTATAAGGACATTGAATTTCTCTATGGCACATTCAGCAAAACTTTGCAACGACTCTAACTGTTGCAAACATGTGTTTTGCTAAATATACAACATACAATACTTTTCATGCAGCAGTCGAAATTCTAAGCCCAAGTCCCGGTTTTATTAATTTTTCATTTCTTTTCGAACGGAATTTGCATGAAATATTTGCCGCTTGATGTCAAACAAACAACAACTTAAGAACTAAATAAGTCCCAACCAGACCCACCGCACATACGCACTTGAAAGTTTTAGAGAGCTTCTTATTTTCATTCCAATTCTCATCTGAAATCACCAGGAGATGTTACCAAAACTTAATTCTAATAATACTTTTACAGAAAAGCAACATGTTCTATTTGTGTTGAGAAAAACCAAGTTCATTTATTTGTTAAGATATTTATCATTCTTTTATACTTTATGTTTCTCTTTTATTGTCGAATTTCGTAGAACTGTATACATTAACCTTGTGCAGTATGTTTTTCTCTTATTGTCGATATTCAAAGAACTGCAGATATTAACCTTGTGAATTCTATTAAATATATATATTTTCCACAAACCAACGGCTGATTCCGGAAAGAAATTTCCAATATTATCCGTGATCACTCGTGATCATGAGAACAAGATCGAAGCCAAGGTCCTCTGAAAGGCGAGGATATGTCAATGTTTTCTAAATGGAATTTTAATCAGTCATTTAAATAAAATAAAATTGTGTATTGCCACGCATTCCGTTGACACTGCACCTAACAGCATTATTATTGGTGATATAATCAGGGACATTGACGATTTAATATCGATCTCCGTATCCATATTGGTTTTACATTCCTGCATTTAAAGACCCCTTGTTTATTGTCGGTTATACATACAACTTAGTTATTATTTCATATTAACAATATATAACGGGATAACGTTTCAGTGAATGACCAACCATTGAAATATAGGTAAATATAAATATATGTAAAATACCTGGCAGGTCCGAACTTGATCCGTATTTAGATTATATGTATGTAAATGAGAATGTGCGTCAGGGATGATTGGTCTTGGTCTTTTAACTGCAAATCGTATATGCAAATATTTTCCCGCGGTTCTGTCAAACTATTGGTAGAGTTCGTCAAGCAGGGGATTTAACGAGTTCCGACACGAGTTACGTATCTGATATATATTCCATACATTCAAATTTAACATTAGTTTATAATATATAGATTTTTGCTGATTTGTCAACAGTATTGATTGTAATTTTTCATTCATCAAGTTATAGTCGGTGGGAAACCGTTAAACTAGTTATCTCACAGAGCTTGTTAATGAATATTATGAAGGGCTAATGGAAAATTCAATAGTTCTCTATTAAAAAACGTTATTTTATTGAACGATCACTGCTAGAAACAACAGGAAAGGATGAAAGAATTACCAGAAATTATAAATTATTTATTGTAAACAAAACGGAAAATTCAAATTAGAAATTTTGACACCGTATTTAAGTTTTCACATGTTTGGTTTTACCTGACCTGTAGCTACCCAAACTTAAATTATTTAAAGCACACCAGTAGATCTGCCCATCCAGCATCGTATTATCTTTTATAGCTGTTATGAAAGGTTTGGCAGAGTTACATATTTATTCATATTAAAAGCAGGATATGATTTCGTCGTTTTCATTTTTTTGCATCACAAATTTTGTACTCCCCCCCCCCCCCCCCCCCAAAAAAAAAAAAAAAATAATTCAGTTATGTGTGTATTGGTATTTCTTCCTTCAATATTTACTACTGAAACTACGGTACTGCAGTTGATTGTTCTATATTTTCAAACATTAATACATTTGCAGCTTGCTTAATTTTTTTTATTTTTATTTTTATGGAAGGGGGGGGGGGGTCAATATTTGTTTTAACTTTTGCTAGAACTTATTTTAATTTTCACACTTGTTTGCACATACTAATGCATATATATTTTTCAGCTATTACGACACCCGAGTATTCTTTTCCACCCACATCCCCAGAATACCAGATGACAAATGATTATTCCTTTTCGTTTGTACGTTTGAAATGCTGATGAGTACTTCGAAGGCTGGTTAATACTATGTGTTTATACTGTTTGCGATATTAAGGAACAGTTTAACACTGGATTTTCGGTAACACTTATTTAACCTGTCACCTGTTTATGTTTAGTAATAATAGAAGATTTGGAGTACACGTAAAAAAGACAGCAACATCAAAAAATTCACACAAAAATAGTGACCAATACACAATCTTCATCAACTACCCGAGTCTTTACAAAATGACAAGCTCTAAGTTGTCTGAATCTACAGAGCTGGTGGATAGATTTAACAGAAACTTTCACAGATCCGTCATCATCACACAAATGTATAAGGAACACAATTTATCGATAAAAGACATAGGACCTAGTTTCCTGACTTTGGATAAATGCTTGCAAGTCAAAAATCACGTCAGTTATCATCAATGTATCTTTTTATTTCTTTTTGTCTTTTAAATTTGATGAGCCGAGGGACAGGAACAGCCGCCGTAGACGAGACGACCAAAATCCAATTTGAAGATTGGCCACACATCCCACATCACGATCGCCGAGCAAAAGTTAAAACAAATCCCTTATCAAATGGCAAAATCAATTAAGAGCCCAAACACATCAAACGAATGGAAAACAACAGTCGTATTCCAGACTTGGTACATGCATTTTTTTAAGCAGACAACAGACGTCATCAGGGACAATAACTGTTAAAGACTGTGATCAACTGATAAATGGACCAAAGAGAATAACTTTATGGTTTATTCGAAGTTCATCTGTTATACATTCAGGACATCTAACAAAGACCTCATTATTTTCTCTTATAAGTAAAACAAATGTTTATAACATCTAGTTCGTTAAGTACTGAATTATATATATATATATATAAATAAGTACTGAATGAAACATAGTATTTACGAAACAGTGCACGCAATAGCTGGTATATAGTCATATTTTAATGATGCATTCATTATGATCAAAGACAAAACACTATGACTTACATATAGATTTTTTAATGTTCTATTGGCATAACAATTGTACAGCAAGTTGAATTATTTTGTTAATCGTGAACGATGAAAGAGGGTGTGGATGGGGGTTTAAAGAATAGAGAATGGGCAAACAAATGTAAAGAAAAGAGAAAAATTGACCCCCCTTAAACAAAATAGAGAATAGTTACGCATTTAATTAATATAAAGAATAGAGAATAGTGAGCACAAAATGTTAATTTATAGAGAAAAATGTCCTAAAAAACTGATGGAATACAGTAAAGTAGGACCCCATTAAGGCCCTCGTGAAATATTTACTATACAAAACAACGTTACCATGTAGGATGTGTATTTGTAGATATCTACCACAGTTTCCGTAATGCTAGACAATTCTGTACAATCTTGTCATATGCAAATTACTGAACATGTCTAGAAATAATAAAATTGGCAACACAGATCATCATCTAATTGGAATACAGTAATTGACTGACTGGTCATTGTAACGTATATTTTGCGAACATTTCAAGCTAGTACTATACAATGTAAAACAATTACTAATATTCAAATTAAGAAGAGCGGTAGGATTATAATGATATTTAGAATACATTGAGTGCGAGAATCAAAGGATTCGTGGTTAGAAGGCTTCGACATGTTGCCACCTACGCAGTGTATCCACAAGTCGAAATACATTAAAAATACAGGAAGATGTGGTATGAGTGCCAATGAGACAACTCTCCATTCAAGTCACAATGTATAAAAGTAAACCATTATAATTCAAGGTACGGTCTTCAACACGGAGCCTTGGCTCACACCGAACATCAAGCTATAAAGGGCCCAAAAAAATTACTAGTGTAAAATGATTGAATTGGGAAAACCAACTGTATAATCTATATAAAAAAACGAGAAACACTTATGAATCACAATTATGTCTGATAAAGTTAACATGTTATATAAAACCTATTATAGCGGCAAAACGAGCATATGGTAAAAAGTTTTCTTCATTTGCTTTTGCGCATTATTGAAGATTGTAAGGTGACATATAATGGTATAAGAATTTTGCTCATTGTTGAAGGTATATGATCTATGATGGCTTAAATCCATGTAGTTTGATTCTTTTGTATAGTTGTTTATTGGCAATCATACCACATCTTATTGTATATATATATATATATATATATACAGCTGAACAAACCGATTAAATTCTACTGTATTTGAGGAATTAAAAAAAACACAATAACAAATTCAGGGAGACTATGCGTGAAGGGCTTGATATAATGCATAGGATTAACACGACGGGTGTCACATGTGCAGCAAGTTCTGCATACCCTCACTGAGCATCAGTAATTAGCTCCTTTTTTGTGGCCATCGTGTTGCATGCTCGGTCTTCATTCTACTATTTTATTTATTTATACTATTGCTTTTCTCTTGATCGTTTTTCTGCCTTGGTGTTGTCAGTTTATTTGTAACTTATGAGTTTGAATGTCCCTTTGGTATCTTTCGTCTTTCTTTCACAAAACGCAACGTTATCGACCCTGACCATTGCAGTGAAATAGAATAAATTAAAGATGGACAGGTTGATTTTTTTCATCGATTCAAGTGCTGAGAGTTTAAAAAGTAGGAAGGACAGTAAAAAATTGGAATTTGATTTAAAAACGTGCGTTGTGCATGCTTCGAAACGTGTATTGCCACATGACTTCAATAATTAATGCCCTTAATTAACAAGTTTTGACAACGATTATAACGTCTTCTTATTTTGTTTTTAAATTTAAATACACCGTATCAAAATTAAATGATTTTTAATCTGAAATATGAAACAATAGGAAAAAATGCCAAAAATTACATATTGCGAAGTTTATCTGTTGATGAAATCACATTGTGTAAGAGAATCAGAGTATCTGTTAACATATAGGTGACGGACCGAAGGGTCATTTTACAATTGTCCTATTATAGGGGATATTTAATTATAAAACAAATAATTATAAAACAATAGAATTTAAAATGTGATAAAAAGATAGCATTGATTTTAAATAGAGTACATAAAGTAAATAGAAAAAAAGGCATATACGTATAGCAAAAATTTACATGGCAGAGTAGTAATAAACAATAGATATATTTTGATAATAAATAATAATATAAATGCGGGTATACACGTAGAACGAGTGATTGTTTTAAGATAAACAAGGTCAATGTACATATCTATATCAAATTGAAATGTATGCTCATGGTATCGTCATGATGCACAAGCGAACGAGCGGCCAAGCGAGAGAGACAGAGAGAGAAAAAGGAAATTGAAATGGCAAAAGTTGTTTTCCCACACTAAAATATCAATCAGTACATCATGTAATCAATCGGCGAGATTAATACATTGTACACAAGTATGATACATGTGAGTTGGAAATATTAAAAAACCCAAAAGAACATGACATAAAAGGGCTAACGTTTATTCATGTATGTGAGTAACAGTAAAAACAACACACCCTATCAGCTCAGTTAGATACAGACTGACTGACACATCTCAAATAGAGTTGATCAGTTTTATATGCTGGTATTTTTAGCCTAAATAGAAGAATCATCTACCCTGATAATAACGGGCAAATCATCAACATAAGTCATTTTGGTTTATGACTCCTCTTCTCTTCCTTATGTGAGTTAATTGTGAATTTGCATTGATGATCCTCGAATTATTAATTATCAATAAATTCTAGTCATACTGTTTTTAGGTCATTCATCTTTTATGGAATCTTGTTTTGTTGATAAAGTAATTACAATTATTGATTCGGTCGTACGTGAGTAATTATATGAAATTTACTTAATTAAAATATAATTCATAAAAAACAGACTTAAGCACAGACAAATATAGATAACTAAAATCGGTGAAAATATACATTACATAAAATGTAAGTCATAACGAAGCAATTAAGTAATACACTTTTAGAAACATACAGCACGAGGAAAGGGAAGACTTCTACAAAAAATAAGATGATAGTCATAACAAACAGCAAAAAAAATTAATATATATATTAAAGAGATTTTTATCGCTAAAATTTAATTTAACGTAGAATATAGATCAGATGGAACGAAGTGCTTATTAAAGATTTTCATCGGCCTAGTTATTTTTTTTACCTAATATTTGTATATAAAAGGCATGCATCTTATAAACATATAAGGTAGTTCAGAAAGGCATAACTTATCTATTACGTCACACTGTGTTGGCAAAAACAGTGGCTAGTTAGGTAACAAGTTAGTAAACATGACAACCTTTCTTAGACTTTTAAATACTTTTTTTTATTAAATTATCGAATATTCCCTGGAGCCCAAGGAGACAGCTTTCAATACAGTAGAGGTGACAGAAATTCTTGACTTGCAAGGGAAAGGCGTTATGTCTTGGCGTACTGTGAAATACAACCAGTTTTGGCGACAAAATATAGGAAATGTCTCAACTGTTAATCAATAATACTTACCACTGAATGGAAAAATAACTTACTGAACACCCCTTATCTCATGACAACAGAAATTAAATTAGCAAACAATACTCCACATGTCAATATAAATTAACAACATAAATATTAATATTCAAGTACTATTTTAATATTTTCACAGGATAATTCATATTTTTGTGGTGGCATTTTCTTCCACTCAACCATTCAAAGTTTTAATCAATTATTTATATTTTAATGAATAAATTAAACAAACAATACTAAATGATTCGGGTGGAGTCTCGAAAACAACTACTTAAAAAGTTTTCGATTTCAAATTAATTTTGATTACGTTGCAATATTTGTCACTAGTAATTTGCCTACATCGCCATTCCTCCCGTACAGAAACATGTTAAAACTTATTCTGAATGTATTCCATATTTGAATTTAGTAGTATACTGCGGTGTATAGCATCAAGTATAATATATTAAATGTACATTAGATACGAAGTTGACAAACAAATCTTAATATAAGACAAAAACACCTTGGATACAAATCTTCTAAAAGAAAATTACTTCTACAAAACTGACAATCCATCAGCCACATTTTCGACTTCTAAATTTCCGTTCTGCAAAATATCAGAAGTATGCAATTGCAGAACAAAAGTAACATTAAAATCATGACAAAAGTCGAAGAAAATGCCAAAAATGGCAAAAAGACCCGTCTACAATACAATACATATTATATAATATTATGAAAAAGAACTTAGACAGACCTATATGATGTTTCAGATTTCCTCTTTGGTAAACGTCTTGAGATTATCTTTCAGAAGTGCGACAGTATAAGTACAGAGAAAACTTTTAGAGAGGAATACGCATAACATTGTGATCGCTGTATCCGAATGCACGGAAATGGATGAGGGTACTATTGTGATCGTTGTATCCGTTTGAGCGGAGATGGATATGGGTTATATTGTGATCGCTGTATCCAAATTAGCGGAGATGAATATGGGTTATGTGGTGGTCGCTGTATCCGAATGAGCGGGGATCGATATGGGTATTATTGTGATCGCTGTATCCGAATGAGCAGAGATGAATATGGGTTATATATATTGTGATAGCTGTATCCGAATGAGCGGAGATCGATATGGGTTTTATTGTGATCTCTGTATCCGAAGGAGCAGAGATGGATATGGGTTTTATTGTGATCGCTGTATCCGAATGAGCAGAGATGGATATGGGTTATATTGTGATCGCTGTATCCGAATGAGCAGAGATGGATATGGGTTATATATTGTGATCGCTGTATCCGAATGAGCGGAGATCGATATGGGTTTTATTGTGATCGCTGTATCCGAATGAGCGTAGATGGATATGGGTTATATGGTGATCGCTGTATCCGAATGAGCGGAGATCGATATGGGCATTATTGTGATCGCTGTATCCGAATGAGCGGAGATCGATATGGGTATTATTGTGATAGCTGAATCCGAATGAGCGGAGATAGATGTAGGTGATATAGGGATTTCATTCGGTTCACATTCAGTTATTCATTTTTTTGTATCCGCAACTTCTTTTAACATCATTGTATCGATTTTAATGTAACAATTTTCAGAGTATATTTATTGCTTATTGTCCTTCTGTATCTCTTATTGCGTTTCCAAATGATTTTATAGTGCTTCATACAAAAGTCAAAGAAAACTAAGGAATCAATCACATCATTAAAAGAGTAGACAACATTTTGTTGATCCGATTATAAACATGGACTGCTGCATTAAATTGACAGCTGAGACTGAGTTAAAAAGTTCAGATCACACGTTCCCTTTCGTTTCAATAATGAAGATTCTTTTTAAAATTGTCTGTTTTTCTGTATTGCTTAAATTTACCTCATGCCGACAATCTTTGACATAGTCCTGAAATTTGAACTAAGTTTTTCTAAAAGACTCTCATAACATGTATACAAATTTCTATTTATCAAATAACAAACGATAATCTAAATAAATAATGGTACAAACAACGTTAATGGAATTATAGAAATGTTCGATTTATTTATGTTACTACAATGGGTAGATATACAATATTGACAAATAAAACAATTAAAGCTTATTTATCTTTTGTAGCAAACTTTCATGTGAATAGACTGATTTTTACCGGAAGTTTACATAAAAATTGATAGCATCCGTAAATGTTTTACTAAACGTGAATTAATATATACACATTATAGACATGTAATTGAAATTTATTTAGAGTATTGTTTGATATTCGACTACTTCGTAATTGAAACGACTAGATTAATGAATTTTTGTTTGTAATTCAATTTAAAAATTAAACTAATCAATAACCGGTTGGGTCAGTACATGAAATAATTCATCTAAGTACCTCCTTGTATCCCTGTTCTGTCCTTCTTTTAACTTAAAATGCGTATTCTTGGACCGAAATTACACTTTTTACAAGAAAAAGATATAATTCACCCATGTTAAAAAAAGATATTCTAATTCTACTTTAACAAAGTGAAATAGGCATTTAAATTGCAAGTGAATGATGTGTCTGTCAATTTAGTACGGATGCACTCTTCAGAATGACAAGCTTGATATTATGAACGTTTAAAACACTCGTGCATGGTTCGGTCAGCGTAGCTATATTGGTTGAATAGTTCTTATAACTCATACGCTACATATTTAGCCCAAAATGTGCTATATCAAAACAAATTCCTTCTTTTTAGAAGAGGTATGTTAATTAGTTTCTAGATTTGTAAACCTTAAAAGTTGAAAATATTTACTATAAATGTATATTTAAAACCTACTATGGAATTTTTAAATTGCAAAGCTCAAACAATAAAACAAACATAACAATAGGATTACCTATACATTTAACTAATTTGTAGCCACCATCCTTTGTTTTATCTGTAATTTATCTGAACATAACATACCCTTCCTGCACGTACGTTTCTTTTGGAATGTGTAGTCTTTTATACTGTAAAACGGTATACATTATTGAAATGCCAAAAAGGTTTAACGCAACTTTAAACTAGATATATATATATATCTGTTTTTTAATTTCTGTTCATTTCTTATTTGGAGTTTAGTATGACGTCTATTATCATTGAACTAGTACACATTTTTTCTTATGGGCCAGCTGAAGCACGCCTCCAGGTGCGGGATTTTCTTGTTGAAGACCAATTGGCGGTATTCGGCTGTTTCTGTTCTTTGGTCGGGTTGTTGTCTCTTTCCCCATTTCCATTCTCAATTTATCTTATTTATACAAAATTAAGAAGATGTGGTATGATTGACAATGTGACAATATCCACCACAGTCCAAAAAAAAACAACCCGAAGACGTATTTTAAAAGCAAATATAATTCCCGTACGGTCTTCTTCAACAAAAATCCCAGCTTAAACCCTATAGTCAGATATGTTTGTCGTGCTTCTCCGTAGACAGACGACGATTGTCAGATATGTCAGTTGTCGTGCTTCTCCGTAGACAGACGACGATGTGCACGAATAGCCGTTTGAAGTGTTTTATATACCAAACATATGATTCAACCAATTTGTTTTGGTGTCTAAATGTGTATATCTAAAACACAAAAAATAATTGAATTAAAATAGAAAAGTAAGAGTTGGATTTTATTGTAGTTTTGTACGAAATACTCAATTTATCAACGGGATATGTGTCAAACAGACAGCAACACGACAAAAGAGCAGAAATATGCCAAGGCCACCATTGGGTCTTCAACGCAGTGGTAATACCCGTACTCGGAAGCAGGCTTCAGTTGGCCCATACACAAATAGTGTATACCAGTTCAGCGAAGTAGTCGCCACACAACACCGAAACATACAATGTACTGCGTCTGCTTATATTACTGTTGATATTAAATGCACTTAGTATTTTATATGCATTAATTTTACGCACGTTAATAACACTTTCTTATTGTATTTACTTTATACATTTTATATATGTACCAAAGTTTATATGGGTGTATAACGGTAGTGAAAAAAACTCAATTACTTTTAATGTAGTTTTTATTATTTTTAATAAATTCAAAGTGAGCTTTTAAATGTTATCGCAAGCATTTACAAAACGTGACTTAACATTAATTCAAATAAGTAAACATTAACAAGTCCAAACACCCTTCCGACAAAATTGCTTCGCAGGCATATACCCTGCCGTCAATGACTTATAATTCAAAGACCTAGGAATAAGAGGACACACAAGCAAAAGATGTTAGATACGTTATAATATATACCAAAGTCTATGGAAAACTAAAAAAAAACTTACTTCAATAAAAAAAATTCAATACTAATGGTATTCATTATAATAGGACTACATAGATGACTAATGACCCATCTTATTAGGAATCACTATATATATAATCTTACTGCCAATCAGATTACCAATGAGTAAGTGGTTTGGATGTCTCATCGATCTTGTTGCGATCATTTTGAGTAACTTTACTTTAAGCAATGCATATATATATATATATATATATATATATATATATATATATTATATATATTATATATATATATATATATATATTATATATATATATATATATATATATATATATATATATATATATATATATATATATATATATATATATATTATATATATATATTATATATATATATATATATATATATATATATATATATATATATATATATATATATATATATATATATATATATATATATATATATATATATATATATATATATATATATTACGACAATATATGTTTTATATATATATATGCATTGCTTAAAGTAAAGTTACTCAAATGATCGCAACAAGATCGATGAGACATCCAAACCACTTACTCATTTGGTAATCTGATTGGCAGTAAGATTGATGAAAAATGAGGTTCAGCAAGCAATTACAATCATACAATTCGTCTTTAATATGTATGTAATATTCATCATTGCATGATAAACACCCACATATCCATACATCGGTTTTGACGGCATAAAATGACTGGTTTGAGAGAATATACCAACCTTAGTCCCTACTACGACTCTGTCCATTTCAAGTTGAACTCAACCACTACAAAATTTACATTGATAACGATTACCATATATAGTACCGATATTTCTCTGACGTCTGACAGCCTTCTAAGGAATTGTTTGGGCCGCGATCCAACTGCCTCAACAAATACCCCCAAAAAAATCGTCGTTTGTCAGAGCAATCTTTGACTAATATTAGAATGATTTTGAAATTATATGAAAATAATGTTTAAGATTTAAAAACAAGAGATCTGATTTGATTGCTAATGAAACAACTCTCCACCAGAGACCAAATGCCATAAAAGTTTACAACTATAGGTCACCAAGTCTCTGAATTACATTTCCACATTGAAGACTGAGCAACATTCGTCGAAATCCTATTAGCATGACATGTACGGTACATGCTAAATGCGTGCCAGGTACATATGTTAACTGTTTCTTGTACTTATTCAATTACAATTTCTTCAACAAAAAAAAAAAAAAAATGCAATTTCAAAATATATCATGTCCGAACATCAATACCTTATTTAAATCAATTCAGAATAACAACAAATGTATCAAACACATCAAAATTAATACACATTTGACCGGACAAACGACCAAAGATCGTAGATTAAACAGTATCTTGTACCTACACTCTGTACACTTAATACCAAACTTATAGAACAAACACGGAAACAAGAAAACAAGTGAAACACAATCGAGATGTATTTCATGACATCTTTGAAATATGTTATTGAATTTGCTTAATTCATTACTTGTTCTATCTTGATTCCGGAACAAACGATAATAAAATAAACAGAGAAATTATACCAGATTTAGATTAAATTTCTCATTGGTTATTCAAATTCGGATGAAATGTGTTAAATTGGATGTATTTGATTTACATTTAAAATTTTATTAAAAAAATCATTAAAGAAAGTTTTACTGCTGAAACGTGTCAGTTACTGGATATTAAATGGTATATGTCTTAATTGCCGGAGAAAAACACAACCCGGGATATTTTAATAACATTCTTGGTAATTGTTGAAATTTTTAAATGTATAAATATCTATATGAATTTACTTTTTAAGGTCACGGCCGATTTTTTTGTTGCAATTATAAGCTATTTTCAAATTAAGGTGATCTTTAAACCGTTTCGCACATTAATTTTCCACTTTAGAATGTCACCTAGTTTTTTATATTGGGTTTTCCATTGTAAATTCAGGGACACTTTTGGCATTATCAGTACATATACACATTTGTCTTTTAATTGGAATTCTTTTAATAAGTTCGAACACCTCTGACAAGTACATGGTTTGTAAATACAAATAGGAAGAACATTTATATAAATATTGGTATATAAGTGTATACCTTTCTGCTATTCTTTCGGGACAAAGCACACATTTTATAAAGTCGTTCATCCTATAACAAAGTCCGTAACTGGGAAAAAAATATATGATTTTATGCATCTCATTTTGATATTCAAAACAAACTGTGGCACCCCCTCTCTCCCCCAAAAAAAGAACCAACAACTTTGGTATCCCCCATGAAATATTTTTAAAAATCAACCATTGATTTTTACTTTGTGCAAATTTAATAATCTAACCGGTTGTCGATTTCATGCATGTAACTTGTTTTTTCCTCAGGCGAAGACAAAATATCCCAACATATAAAATAGCATCAATACATTCGACTCACCCATTACAAAATAGCAAAACGACTGATTAAAAAATTTGTTTAGGGGCCAGCTGAAGGACGCCTCCGGGTGCGAGAATTTCTCGTTACATTGAAGACCTGTTGGTGACCTTCTGCTGTTGTCTGCTCTATGGTCGGGTTGTTGTCTCTTTGGCACATTCCCCATTTCCATTCTCAATTTTATATACAAATATATACAAACGGATAATAAAATCTCTCTATAGATAAAACAATAATAAAATGAAATGTTACTCGAAAGTCATACCTCATATATATCGCGGTTTCGTTTGATCCAATTTTTCGCTTCTTTCGCGGATGCAAAAAAATTACAAAAAAAAAAACCGCGTTAAATCATGAATATACTTTGAAACATCGTGAACATTTATGTTGTCATTTTCTTGAGCAAAGTTGACACGAAAATTTCCCAGATTGACAATATATCTTTATGATTTGTGGATATTTATATCGGAACAGCTGTCGTCATCATAGGGTCCAAAGATCCTGTATATATGTATTTTCATAGCACGCTTATATCAAAATATGAACTGTCAAAATGTTAACATTATTGTTTAGGGGCCCGCTGCGTTGAAGACCCATCGGTGGCCTTGTGGTGTTTTCTGCCTTTTAGTCGTGTTGAACTTGCATCTTTTTGACATATTCGCCGTTTCCATTGTCTATTCAGATTTAAAGGATGTATGTGTCTCAAAATAAATATCGTCACACCTTAAAAAACCAATATTTTATTGGCTTTACCAGGATACAATTAATTTTAAGCCTTATAGTTTCTTAACAAAGACTCATTTGAAATATATTAATGGTGTTTAAACATGTTCACGAACATGAACTATTTGTATCCTTTACTTTAATAGAAATGATAAAGATGCTAAAAATATGTTAATGCTGTGAAATGTTTTGATACTTATACTGTAAAGTTGATCTGTTTCCGGAATAATCCTCCCTCAGTAACACTGTAATCGTCTTAATGTTCCCTATGTCGATGGTGGCACCGACGCTCCAGTGGCATCACCTGTTTATTATTGCTATTATTTTCTATTTTATACATGTATTCATATCATATTTCATATATGTCATATTCATTATCATATCAAATTGACTTTTGAAGAATTACAAATCCAAATCAAGCACATGCATCTTTTGTTCACGTCCCAAGTAAGGAGCCTATTTTCAGTGGTTGTCGTTGGTTCATGCCTGTCACATATGTTTTCATAATCGTATCGTTAAAAATAATGCCGTTAGTTTTCATGTAAGAATTGTTTTACATTTATTTCATATCGGGGCTTTTTTTAGCTGACTAAATATATAGATACGGTACGGGCTTTGCTCATTGTTTTGCTGATTCCTGCTCAAATAAATAACTCCATAGTATATATCCATTTTTGCACAACATTCACCATTAATGATCATTTATTTCCCTGTGCTCAATCGGCGCAAATGAAAGATCGAAAATGTTCAATCGGTGCAAATGTCATACGCCCGTTGAAATTAATATAACTGTCCATTTTAGAGATAGATTTTGCCAAAATTAGATTGGGAGCCAAGTTTTTTTTTTTTTTTTTTTTTTAAATATATTTACTTTCTATAGTACATCAAAATCGTAATGAGACATGTTGATGCAAAATATCATTTAAGGTAAGGCATGGGCTCATATCAAAATATACGTTTGGAACTCAAATTAACGCACTTTAAGAACGAAACAATTCAGAAAAAAATATTGACATCTCGTCAAGTGTTCGGTGAGAAAATGTTGTATGTGTTTAGGTTTTAGGTTAATAACTAGAACACATAACCTACACAGCCAAGGGAATTGACATATATATTGAATAACTATCAAACAAATTACCTCACACATTTCACAATACAAAATATATTTTTTTAAAGAAATTTAAAGTACTGTAAAATCTATTGTTTCTAAATTCCTATTTCAATAGTTTGCTAAATTATAAAATTCCACAGTAGGTAGAGTTTACATATGTTTGTTATATATGACATCCTTTGTTCTTTATTTAGAGGTTTGGTATTTAGACATAAACTATCTCTTCTATTGTATTTTGTCCTAATTTTTACCAAAAGTATTTGGCACATATGCGGGCTACATATTACTAACAATTCCTCCACTGAATACGAAGATTAAAAGATAAAAGATTAATATTGACAGTTTCGAGTAAAATAATTTTGATCATGCATTGTACATGCCTATAGTTGGATGTTATGAATAAAAACAATTATGATTTGGCATTGTATGCTAAGTCAAAGGGGCGGATCCAGCCATTTTAAAAAGATGGAAGGGGAACCCAGAGTAAAGTGGGGGGTTCCAGCTATATGCTCCCATTCAACTGCATTGATCGGCCAAAAAAAGGGGGGTTCCAACCCCCGGACCCCCCCTTGGATCCGCCAATGTTAGATGTAATGAATGAAAAGGAGATATGGTAAATATGTCAAAAGACAGCAACCCAAAGAAATGCATATATCTGTCAACATTAATTTTTAACAAAAGACAGGTTCCTATTCGATTGCTTGAAAAGTGACTGCAAATTAATCGGGAATAAAAACCAACGTCAATCTTTTCCTAGATTTTTTTTAATTTAATCAGTGATATAACACCACACCGTCCTACATCTAAATATCAGCATATGTACCTCGGTGAAGATTTCATACAGCAGTGATCTGCAGCATGCAAGAACATTTATTAAGCTCTCCACAAGAGAGCAATGGAATATGAAGACAGCCCTCTCAAAAGCCAAAAAACCTTAACACTCTGACCCCATCAATAAAAGGGCTTACACAACAGGCACGTGGACACATTCTACTTCATTCAGCACATAGTATTATCCCATTCTAATATTTCAAATAATGTTCGATCTTTAAAGATGTGAGCAGGGTCTATAAATATAGACATGTAAATATCTTGTCAAACGCACTACTCGTATTTCATTTTTTCTATAAGTAACAATGATATTGCGTGTATACTATACAACAAATTTTTGGCATTTATATTGAACAAAAGACTAATGTGTAATTGAATTTGATAATCAAAAGCTTTTAAATGTTTACTACAACGCCCATTTAATTCATTTTTTTGCATTTTCAACAACCACTTTTATTTTTTGATCTTCGTGTTTAAAGACCATAGTTCTACCTGTTTTTATTGCTTTATTGTTAAACGTTTTTACAAGTATGAATTAACATGCACGTAAGAATATACATGTTACAGTGAATTTGTATAATCAGTGATTATGTAGAATCCCTAAAATTTTCAGGGATTATGTAGAATCACTGGCCAGTTTAGGGATTATATATAATCACTAAAATTTTCAGGGATTATGTATAATCACTAAAAAAAACGTCAGGGATTATACATAATAACTGAAATGAAGAAATAGTCTATTTATAAAGAAAATGAATAAAAGTCAATTAACTTATGCTATAAAATCATATTAAAACAGCATTACACTGTATACACATAAATTGTAAAATGTTAAGAACAAAATATCAAAATGATAACCCCAATTTTAAAAATGTTAGGCACAATATATTAAAATGTTAAACACAATATATTAAAATAAAATGCTTCATATCTGTTTTTACCACAATATCTATATTTAAAAAAAAACTTTCCTTCACATATTGAATCAGATATTATGACCCGCCCAAGAGAAATAAAGTGTTCAGTAAAAACATCTGTAGGTACACCTCAAAAAAGGGAATTAGCAAACTCGAACTGGTCCGGGCAAGATACCATGTCTTTTTTTTTGCCAGGCGATATCCTTTTTCAGACTTTTGGTGAACAATTACCATTATATTTTTTGGAATTCCCTTTCCTTTTTTACGCTGTGGAATTGCTTCCGCTAAAATTTTGTTCTAATTGTCAATCCTTAAATTTTCTATACATTTAGATGTGTAAGTTCTCTCTGTTTGAATTTCTTGTTCATTTGAACAAAAAAAAAAAAAAACAAAAAAAAAACAGATGTTCATAATCTTCTTCACCATTTGTTTTACATGTACCACAAATAACATGCTCCTTGGATTAACAAATAGAACATGAATATCTATTTAACGCTAGCTTTTAATAAACAAACACTACATGTAAAGTTATCGCTAAAAAGAGGGAATCTTAATATTATTAATTTTGAAGTCTTCAACTTTATCTCGAAACCCTGTGTTGGTTATATCTTTAAGATCATCCTCTGTGTTTAAAAGCAAAATTATTTCATTTGGCAAGGAATATGAAAGTAAAAAATCATAATTTGTCTATATTTTTTTTTATCAAACAAAAGATCCTTAAATTATTCATATTCCCTGAAATTATATTAGGGAATTTGTGGAATAATAGTTAAAGTTTTCAGTGATTATGTGAAATCAATGGTCATTTTCAGGGATTATATATAATTACTAATGATTTTAGTGATTCTACATATTCCCTGAAAAATCAGAGATTCTACATAATCCCTGATTATACAAATTCACTGTAACATATATATAACCTAGTCAAACAGCAAATTACTTATTACTACGCATACCATTAATAAATCATTCCTAATCCATCGAAAAAAGAAAAAGAAAAAAAGAATTCTATGATATCAAAAAATCAGTTGCTGTGGACTTAAAACGTCATATTTTGATTTTAGAATGTTATCGGAATCATTGAACCAATACATGAATATATACTAAAGTCTCATTGGCAATCATACCACATATTTTTTTTTTCTAATACAAAGTACTATTTGCACTTTAAAAAATATTTATAACGAATCTATAACTGTTACATATTATCGACAAATAACATCTCATTCAAGATTGTTGATCGCATTATATACAATGACCAAGATTTCAAACAATTTTTTACTCAAAACACCTCCGAACAGATTTAATGTAAACTATTCCTAGAAATACACGGTTAACAAATTGACTTACATGCAGTAGATTATTGTGAAAACACAGGGCAGCTTCAACTTTTAACTGTATACAACAGATTGTACTATCTTATTTTAAAAGATTGAAGAAGAGAAGAAATCAGAATGAAACATAACGAAGAATTATGGTATTGAAGTAGAAAGCAAATACACATGGGATATATTTATATTTGATGTATGTAAGAAGGAAAAGTACATATACTTTTTTTTTAAATTACAGTTCAACAGAACACGTTTAAAAGTCCGACTAACTTACACACCTTCGGTAATTAAAAGTTTAAGGAGTTTGAAGTACTGTTATTATTGATGTTAACGATTTACAATTTTCTAGTTTATTATGACTTTACGATCTATTTTCATATAAATATAAAATGCAAATATTTGCTTTACCTAGAATGTAGATTAATAAAAGGGAGTATGCATGAACATTTAATTTAGAAAACACTCCTTACAAAATAAATATAGTTGGCGCTTACAAATCCAATTCATGGCTTCTTGCGTTCTTGGAATCAATTCATATAACTGAAAGTTTTACAAAATTGTCGGGATCAGAAATGTATACCTTAATGTTATAAAGAGAAAAAAGAACTAGGTGATAATAATGCTTTTTGTTTCTAGTATAACCCAATTGGATTGGGAAAAAAATAAAGATTGCACTATTTTCGTGCATTCAAACATTGTGTCCTCCAAAAAGAGGTATTTACATGTAACATCGATTGTACACCAGCACCATGGATGTAAACGTATAAAACAGTACAAAAAGCTATACATTAAACATGTCATATAAACACCGTCTACTAAAAACATTAATTTACAATTCAATAGATAAAACAATTTACGATCAGGATTCTGATGTTCTTATTTTAAAACTCATCTTAAACATGGATTTTTAAATTTTTGATTGATCATGACTTGTGTTCATCACTGTTTCTAACGACTATGGTATATATTCTATCGACTATAGTCTCAATACTGCGATATGTGTTCGAGTTAAGCTACTACGGTATTGTTTGATACTGTGGTATGTGTTTCATTCAACGACTGTTCGGTAACGTGGTACCGGTAGATGCTAAAGTGTTTAGACTGCAGTATGTTTTGAATCTCAAGACGACGGTGGTGGTTCTATACGGCAGTATGCTTTAAGATTCACAACTTTGGTAGAAGTAGATGTTCAAGTCGGGATTGCAGTATGTGTTTGGGTCTCATGACCACGGTAGATGTTCGAGTCTCAATATAGCAGTATGTTTTTGAGTCTCATTACCATGGGCATGGTAGATGTCCGAGTCTCAATACAGCGATATATGTATGAGTCTCATGACCAGGGTATATGTTAGAGTCTCAATACAGCGATATATGTATGAGTCTCATGACCAGGGTATATGTTAGAGTCTCAATACAGCGATATATGTATGAGTCTCATGACCAGGGTATATGTTAGAGTCTCAATACAGCGATATATGTATGAGTCTCATGACCAGGGTATATGTTAGAGTCTCAATACAGCGATATATGTATGAGTCTCATGACCAGGGTATATGTTAGAGTCTCAATACAGCGATATATGTATGAGTCTCATGACCAGGGTATATGTTAGAGTCTCAATACAGCGATATATGTATGAGTCTCATGACCAGGGTATATGTTCGAGTCTCAATACAGCAGTATGTGTTTGAGTCTCACGACTAAGGTAGATGTTCAAGTCTCAATACAGCGATATGCGTATGAGTTTCAAGACTTATATTAGGTAGATGTTCGAGAATAGCGACTACGGCAATGGTATGTGTTACCTATACTACGCGGTAGATGTTTGAGTCTCGGTTTAATAATTTACATGACCAATAGAGCATACAGGTGCATTACGTCTTGATAAGTTTTTGTGTGTAACCTTATTGTCAATACAAGTAACGGCTTAGCTCAATATGGATAATTGCAATAGCTCGTAAGAATAATCATATGTTTTGCTAATGAATTAAATACTTTAGACAGAAAAAACTCAATATCATAAAGGTTGACCTAATTTGAAGTGTTTGAAAGAAAACTATTCTAACATAACTTTAGATAGTAAAAAGGTCAAGATTAACTATGCTTGTATGTGGACTAAGTCCTATTTAACATGTATAATATATTAATAGAAGAAATGCCAATATTTACTTGATGTTGGTTAAAAGAATTGACTCCAGTGTTATGATAAGGGCTATACTAACACTTCATCTATACAATATTTTACTTACTTACAAGCTGTCGTTAATCAGTGTTTATCAAGAATATACAAAACTTTTCTCAATGAAGATATATATACTGGAAAACAAACATCTCAAATACTTTCTCACTCGAATTTGTGGAAAAGTTTTCAATTTTTTATCTCAGTTAGCATAGATAAAGATTTATTTCGTTAGAAACTACAAATATATGTATGTAAGTAGGCATAAACGACAGGTATCCAGTCTTGTATAGGAGTGTATAACAGTTATCCAGTCTACCATTGTTTGGTTGCCTACTTAATGAAGTATATCTCACACACGTTTCCTTTTCATTACAGTAAGACTGCGACCATTCATCTCTTTTGGTAGCATGTTTTTTTGTTTATCGGGGCAATAAAATGTTTTTTTTTTATCTTTAAAAACTTATTTTGGTTTGAATTGTACTACATCTGTCGGGGCCTTTTATAGCTTACTGTGCGGCATGGGTTTTGCTCATTGTTGATAGTAACCTATAGTTGTTAACTTTAACATTTGGTCTCTGGTGGAGAGTTGTCTCATAACTATACATAATTATACTACTAAATAAAACAGATCGTTTTTGTTTTTATCTTTTTTGGTGGGGGAGGGGGGAGGAGGAGAACTATATTTAGAAAAGTATAGTTAAATATAGTTTCTGAAGAATCGATATTTATCATTGAATATAAAATGAGTAAAAAAGAGTACCACTAATGCATGCTATACCATATACTGTGTTGGTTTTATATCCATAATTTTCAAGCCAGTGGTTTCTTTAACGACATGATAATGAGTATCTTATCGTAAATTCTTCGATAGTGCATATGTCTTTTGAAGTTACATTGTGAATTGATTTTTATGCTGAATCAGCTAATATATCTGGGTCAAATGACAGGTGAGAATTTGTAACAGCTGTACTACCTGTAAATCAATGTAACCCCCTTATACTGTGATCACCAGGTATTAGATAGTGCAATTCGGCATTTTCATTTTATTTGTTTTCTACGCTTTATTTGATATATCAGAAACGAAAAAAGCAATGCGAATACGTAGCAATAAAACATTTTACAGCATGCACACATCCGTATAAGAATAAAAATGCAATTTTCTGATTCAAGAGTGACATTTTAAAATTGAAAAAAATTATATTACAAAATCATTAATACAATTATACAACATACAATTAACACATAATTAAAGATAAACAATACAAATAAGAATAAGACAATAAAAATATTACATATATCTATACTTTCATGATTAGAGAAAAGCCATTACAGAGAAGCACATGCATCATGGCATTATAACCGTTATGGGCATTCAAGTTAGTTCAAAGGTTAATACCGACCGTGAGAGAGCTGTATGGCCAGTCAAGTTAGTTAAAATGGTTAATACCGACCGTGAGAGGGCTGTATGGCCAGTCTAGTTAGTTAAAATGGTTAATACTGTCCGTGAGAGGGCTGTATGGCCAGTCAAGTTCGGCAAGTTAGTTAAAATGGTTAATACTGACCGTGCGAGGGCTGTATGGCCAGTCAAGTTAGTTCAAAGGTTAATACCGACCGTGCGAGACCTGTATAGCCAGTCAAGTTAGTAAAATGGTTAATACCGACCGTGAGAGGGCTGTATGGCCAGTCTAGTTAGTTAAAATGGTTAATACTGTCCGTGAGAGGGCTGTATGGCCAGCCAAGTTCGGCAAGTTAGTTAAAATGGTTAATACTGACCGTGCGAGGGCTGTATGGCCAGTCAAGTTAGTTAAAATGGTTAATACTGACCGTGAAAGTGCTGTATGACCAGTCAAGTTAGTTAAAATGGTTAAAACCGACCATGTGAGGGCTGTATAGCCAGTCAAGTTAGTTCAAAGGTTAATACCGACCGTGCGAGACCTGTATAGCCAGTCAAGTTAGTAAAATGGTTAATACCGACCGTGAGAGGGCTGTATGGCCAGTCTAGTTAGTTAAAATGGTTAATACTGTCCGTGAGAGGGCTGTATGGCCAGTCAAGTTCGGCAAGTTAGTTAAAATGGTTAATACTGACCGTGCGAGGGCTGTATGGCCAGTCAAGTTAGTTAAAATGGTTAATACTGACCGTGAAAGTGCTGTATGACCAGTCAAGTTAGTTAAAATGGTTAAAACCGACCGTGAGAGGGCTGCATGGCCAGTCAAGTTAGTTAAAATGGTTCATACCGACCGTGCGAGGGCTGTAGGTCAAGATCGTTAATAACCATCATCAAATGGGGATATAAATACCAGCACAGAGATATATTAATAAAACATTATAATCAAAATTAATAAAATGGATGAAAAATCTAACAGATGGTTGGCACTAAAACCTCAATTCATCGTTTAAAGGGGTATTCCATTCAGAGATATAAAATATGCATAAATAGTAATCTAGACAGGATATAAGGTCGCGAACATTTTATATTCAATGATAAATTGAGACCAAGGCTTTCACCTTCTTTACTGTTCAAACAAAAGGTGGTTGGAAAACGAGCATTCCAACACTGAAAATACACAAACTACTTCAAAATGATAAGGTAACATTACATTTTCCATGTCAAGAGGTTTATTTTATTAGAAATTGTTTGATTAAAATAGACAACATTTTAACTACATCCTGTCGCTTCAATACTCAATACCCAAATATATAAGAATATACAGTTTTATATAAATATTTATTAATTTTGTGAAATCTGTTTGAACAAAAATGAGATTATAGGAATATCCCTGTTTAATTGAATTTAAGCTGTATATGATACGTTTAGTTTCTTAATATTAAAGTACTCAAATTAATGCAGTACTGTCTTTTAAATAGAACAAACTTTGAATATATTAAATATGTCTTTAAAAAAGCACGACGGACTTGAATGAATGGAAATTTATTTTGTATGACGAGGATGACGATGACGGGTAGTAGTCTCCGAGAAGTGTGTTTGTTTCGGTCAATACTTTGTTCGTGTTGCTCGGTCTTTTTAGTTTTCTATGTTGTGTATTGTTGTTTCGGACTTCTTTCTGTCTTTTCCATTGTTTGCCATGGTATTGCAGTTCGGTTTCGTTATTAGTTTGATTAACCCTTTACAGTATATGTTGTCTTGTTAATATTCCTTGTCCCGTATTATAGTCTAAAATCCTAGCAAAATTTCTGCTTCACGTCAATCACTGAAGCAAGCATCTCTGTCTAGTATATATATATATATATATATATATATATATATATATATATATATATATATATATATATATATATATATATATATATATATATATATATATATATATATATATATATATATATATATATATATATATATATATAACACTCCCAAACGTGTCCTTCCCCCCAAACGTGTCCGATTCTCCCAAACGTGTCTTTTCTCCCTAAACGTGTCCGAAATGTACAATATTTCCCAAACGTGTCCGATTTCATAACCCCAAAACGTGTCCGATAATTGTTATTCGCCAAAACGTGTCCAATATTTAACGCCAAAACGTTACACGTCTTTTAGCGCTTTTACATGTATCTCTTAAATAAAATCGCTGATAACGTTTACGGCAATTCTATGATGGGAGACACACGTGATGAAGATGTCATTTATCAGATTAAGTTAGTTCGATGTAGGTTTTTAATGATTATAATAATTGCAAAATTAATCTGTTATTATTAAGTAACTTTGACTGCAGTTGTTTATTGTCCAGTTGCAAGTATTTCATATTCGTTTAGAGCGAACATACACATAGTTCTGGAGTTGAATTAATCGTTAACTTTGTTAATTATTTTGTACTTATAAACTCCGATGATGCCTTTTATATTTATCCGAATATTGCATGGTGGGGTTTTAACAGTATTTTTTTTTACTTTTGTCAATAGTTTGTGTGTATTTCAAAAGCCCATCAAATTATAAACTTGTTATCCGGGTTTTTAATAAATTTTAGGTTTCCACCATCACTAAAGACACACGATAAGAAACATAACGTCCAGTGCCAAATATTTCATGCATAAGTTTTAAAGATTCTTTTTTTTTTATGAATATTACTGTTATGTGATCAACGCCGGTTTTAAATGCAAATTTATTTTGTAGTGTATAAATAAACTTTAAAATATTGATTACGTATTGTCCAGTTGCAAGTACTTTATGCATATTTAGAGCGCACAATAGTTTTGCAAGTTTTAATGTTTTTACAGTTGTACTGTACACATTAACTTTAAACTTAACTTTAAACTGATGATCGCGTATTGTCCAGTTGCAAGTATGTCATGCATATTTAAAGAGAACATACAAGTTTTAATGTTTTTGCAGTTTTATTTAGAGAGAACATAGGCTACCTGTTTTTTTTTTGGTTTTTTTTTTACATTTTCACATACATGTTTTAATGTTTTTACTTCTTTTGTTAAGATAAACTCTAGACTGCTGGTTGCATATTGTCCAGTTGGAAGTATTTCATGCAAATTAGAGAAAACATACAAGTTTTAATGGTTTTTTTTCAGTTCTACTGAATAAATTAACTTTAGGCTGTTGATTGCGACTTGTCCAGTTGTCAGTATTTCATGCATAATTAGAGAGAACATTAAAGTTTTAACGAGCAGAGAAAGGGACACTTTGACCCGTTAACTGTACTGTTTAACTCAACATGTTTGCTTACAATTTACAAACGAAATAGCCAAAATGACACCCCCATTTTTAGCCAGTTTAATTCTTCCGTTTTGAAAAAGTACTAACGTGCTTATGTATATTTTTAATGAAATGGTAAAATTAGTATACGTTAATGAAATATCAATAACCAAATAACGCTTGATATGGACACGTTTTGGTGATTGGACACGTTTGGGGGTTAGTTGAGAAATGGACACGTTTGGGCGTTTATACAAATGACACGCTTTGGCGCAGTTTTCAACTAGACATGTTTGGGGGAATCGGACACGTTTGGGGGGAAGGACACGTTTCTGAGTGTTACATATATATATAATCAAAGCATTTTAATGGCAAAAACACAGATATCAAAGCAAACTATATTCTCTCATAAGAAATAAAGTATTGGACATTTTTTTTATAAAAGATCTTAGTAATCGGTTCATAAAGAAAAATTGGACAATATACGACTGGTAAACTGACCTTGACATCCACGTGCTTACATCTGATGGTAATATAAAGATTCGTGGAATCTGTGTGGCATTTCTTTACTCAAATATGTACCGAAATGTCAGTCACATTGTGGTGTATTTGATCATGTATCCTTTTAAAACAGAACAAAAGTTTTCGAGGGACAAATATTTGAACAAAAATTCCAATCTTTACACAAAATCGATAGGATTTATTGAGAGTGTTGACAAATTACAAGAAGGCTAGATTAATAAAATCTTTGGTTGAAATTAGATCAATCATATCTACCGACAGAAAAGGGGAGGGTATATTTATATAAAGATTATTTGAAGGGTCATTATTGTCTAATTCTTACACAATGTTTTCTTAATTATAAATATTGCAAACCTATCGATTATAAATTTGTGTATCACTATACTCTCATAGTGACGAATTTATTTCAAAATATTCCTGATATAAGTAAAAAGCACGAATACAAAGCTAAATTTCTATATTAGATATAGCCAGTAGATATTTGACTAAAACTGAAATTTTGTCGAATGTTGAGTATTTATTGAAAAAACGAATAAGATGGATAACCTTAACCGAAACATAAACATTTGGTTTGATATATTGCTCTTTCTGATCCAGCTCCAGTACAAATGTCCTTATATATAACTTAATATTAAAATGTCTTCAGCAACAATGTACACCGTTCGTTATAATTTCGATTTAAAGCATATATTCGAAAACTTCGGTTGTAAAATCTTTAATGTACATTACTTATAAAAGGTAAGGCGTTTATCAAGAAAATTCACTACAGTGTAAAAATCGTGCTTAGAAATTAAAAATTTGTGATACATGTTTAGGATAGTGTTTAATTTCTAAACACATTTATCAGTAAGCACATAATATTTAAACATGACGTGAATTTAAACACGCTTAAAAATGAAAGTGTATAGAAATTAAACACATTTTTCTAAGCTAAACACGATTCTAAACACAATCCTAAACACATTGTACTGAGACACGTTTAGATCTAAACATGTAAAAAAAGTGCACAAAAGATGTGCATAGAATTGTGTTTAGGATCTAAACACCATTTTTACAGTGTAGTTAGACTTCCTCTTGGTCGATAAAACTCCAATTTTCAATGAACACAGAAAGTGTCCAAATTCCATCAGTTGCAGATAAGAAAATGTGCCATATAAAAGTAATGCTGTTCTCACTTTAATGGAGATGTATGTGTTCCAGGCACGGATCAAGACATATTGAAATTCTTAATTGTTAAATTGAGAGCGATTCAAACTCCTGCACCCAACCCCCAGATCTACCAACGTGTTCAAACTATTATTCAAATATTCAATGTCCTTTGCAAGTTTTAAGGACATTTTAACTGAAATTGTACCCTAACAAAACCAAGAACCAGTAACCTATATTAAATTTAGATTACAATCCTGTGTATAGAGTATGTTCTCAATCATAAAAATAAACACTTTTACACTGGGTTACATTATAAATATAATGCATTCTATTTGCTTTTCTATAGACATAAGGCTGAATATCAGGGTGAACATACAATTCTATAGTTATACATGTATATGTAAAGTAAACATTATGTAAGATTGTCAATATTACTGATATTTGTTAATTTTAAAGTACTGTTAGTGTCTCCATACAGGGTCTGGTGCAATCCCAGTTTAAGGAAACCTCAGTGTATCAATATACACAAAGTTCTAAACGACACATGGTTGATGGTTTTTGGAAAATTTCAAATCAACTATTTCTGTGCATAGTGATTTCAGCATCTTACCCTATATCGATATACACAACGGATAAAATTTGAGAATTAGTACCTCTTGAATAATAGATACTCGTATCGATGATGAATAACCTTTAAAATAAAAATAAGATGATGAAATAGAGATCTGTATGACATTAGGATAGGTGTAATGAATAACATTGAGACAACTTTTTGCCACTAGTTTTTCTCACATTGGCCCTGAGAAGAAGGTTGAAATTTGGTTTGTTGACCAACAACATAAAAAGAAAGAAAAGGTTATATCCCGCATTAACTCTCAGTAGAATGTGTGCAAACATGTATGACATACACACATCATGACAAATTGAAAGACACACAACGGATTTTTAATTATATACAATATTATAACAACAATCAAATGCATCAGTATTGTAATAATACCTTAACAAAGCTCATAATATTAAGTCACGCTTTCTCCAGAGATTTACATAACATCTAATGGCTTCACTTAGAATTACCATTTTCTTATCCACGTGCGGGATACATAAAATCTATTTAATTGCTTGGTTGTTATGTTTGTGCAGTCAAAAACATTATATTGATTAATTGCACCAATAAAATTCAAATTACCCATTTAAGTACTGCCAATTTGTAGTTGAGATGTCTGCATTTATTTCAATAGATATTCTCTTAATCCCCATTTTGTGTCTTTTACCTACAGCAAGGACGCATTCATGAAATAAATTACTCTAATTATCATACGTCAAAAACAGGATATGCATAATCTTTGAGTATATCGATCTAAACTTGGTAAGATTCGTACATTCTATGGGTGCATGCAATAGTCATTATGTATTTCATATAGACAAATTTTTAGTTATTATTTTAGTATTTGCAAATAAGTCAGAAGAGAAGGAACAGTAAGTATTTTCGGCTAAGGACACAGAATAAAAGGATTTTTTTCTGCCTGAGGATATACCAAACAGTAGCTGTTTCCCGTTTAGGTTTACAGAATAACAGAACAAAATTGTTTCCGCCTCGGGGAAACGATAACAATATATCGTTACAAAAGACGTAATATACCGATTTCTATGCCAGTGGCACGTGTTACTTGGATAATCGTCATAAGACATGAAGAAATCCAAAATGAAAGTTTCAGACAAAAAACAATCTGAAACGGCCGAACAAGCAACAACGTAAAAGTGTAAAATGAACCTTAGAATAGTACAATTATACCTAGTATTTTTTTTACTGATTCTTTCTGAGAATTCGTTGTTCTATACATGCTCCTAATAGTCAGTGTTGTTTTCATTCAAACGGAAAAAAATCAAAAACAATTCTACATTTCGTTTTGTTAACCCCTTTATTTCTCGTTCGAGGACCACTTTAACCAAGTGTTTCCTGTGTAGAAACGGATGACCCATCCAGTTTAAACGTTATCAATCCCTTTTGGTCCTGATTAAAAGTGAAACCTTATCGTATCAATAAAATTATACAAGCGTCTAGGTTCACTTTGATCTGTGCAACTTTCACTTTAATTTTGTGTAATTTCCGTCATTGTAAAGTGCATTATCTAAGGTTAGTAAATTGATTATCCTCTGATAGACCAATTCATTCAATAAATATAAAGAGGAACCGCCACTTGTTGTCAACAATATCTGCAAATTATCTATCAATAATCTAGATTTGTTTATTTTTATCATAATCTACCAATTGTTGATAGATAAATAACCATTTAGAATGGTCAATCGCTTCGGACAGTGGTCAATAGATAGGTGACAACGGTACAATTAATCTCATCTTCAAATATCAAACAGTAAATTTTACTTCTTTGATCATATTTAGATTGGAACTTCAATGTCCGGTCATCAAAGATTTCAGTATTTGACCATGAGCAAATATTTTACATTATTTAACTTTTTTTTCCAAATGTATTTACATTGTTTTGTTTGATAGCGATTTGTAATTGATCTTGTTCACATATATTCTTTTGTAAAAATAAATATGAAAAAGAATAAATGTTATAAGTTTCCAACTCTGAAATATTTCTGTTTGGTTTTGGTGCAGCTAATTTGTCCTGGTGATCGGTTGCTAAAAGTAGCTAGGGATCTATGTTATAGGCTTTAAAGACATTTTGCATGATCTTTCTTATAACTGATTTAAGGAGGCTCGAGGGTATAAAAATTTCAGAAAAAGATTAAACATTTGTTTTTCATTACAAGTTTTATTTGTTAGGCCGTGTCTGTTTTTTTCTTTGTTTTGCGTCAACTGATTCTGAGAAAACCTACCAGACAGCAAGGAAAAAAAACACACACAAAGAAAATAACAAAAGAGTCTGCTTAAGTTCTGGACTGATTAACAGTGACTTTAGATCAATACTGTCATATCTAAGTGAAAGAGCAAACATGACAAACAGGAAATTTAGCAATGTACAAACTTGATATGACTATATTCTGAGAAATGGCCTTGGTATTTCAAACATTTCCCATTTATACTGAAGCCTTTGAGAAGAGATGTTTTGATCTGAGATGTGTCATGTTGTATTAAAACCTATGTATAATCAATAATTCCCTGTATCAAATCAATAATGCTTTAAGCATGAATTTTCTCCCATTTGCAGAGTTATCTTCCTATAATTGGAATACTCTATGTAAACTTTTTGGCAATATATTAATATTTTGTTCTGCATACTTTTTTTTCAGAAAATAAACTAATGAAATTATGTTTTATATCTTAATATCTTGTGGAATTAAAAATGTACATACTAATTTATCCTATCTTATCAGACAGTAGATATCATTTAAAGAAATTTATTAGAAATATTTGCAAAAACTACTATTTTTCATATAAAAAAGTATAAAAATTTATTTCAATTATAAAATAAGATAACTGTGCAAATGGGAGGTAACTCTTGCTTCAAGCAAGTAAGGAACGCCTACTGTAAGACCTGTACCAAGGAAGAACCATTACAGTGAAATTGGTTGATCTTTTCAATATCAAATTTAGTGAATCTTTAGGCACTCTTTTGTTGATTTGAATTAGTTTTTTCACAAAATTTGTCAGTCAGCTCAAAGCTTACATATGCACCAAACATTTTAACAGCATCTATAGCCTTGAGAGATGTATTCATTTCAATTTTTTCCCCGTTAGAGCTAGATGAAACATAACATTTTATCAGAGTTTAATCCCCTATGGTGATAGGTTCATTGAATCTTGTATTTAACGTGTCTCTTATGCTGGTTACGTAAAGGCTCTCTAGGATCTGAGAAAAAGTTTCTGTGCCGGCGAGCGGAAAGGCATATGGAGCCAGAACGATCCTTTTATCTTTGAAAAGTGAAACACAAACGATCTCGCTCGCCGGCACATTTATACTGGCCATTTCTGCTGTCACATGTATCGAAGTCAAGATCGCTTAAACGCTTTAAATAAGGAGCGTACTTGTTATTTAAAGCGCAAAATAGATTTGAGTATAAGAATACACAAAAACACGGCTGGAAAAACCCGGAAAATACGGATTTTCTACTGACGAACAAAAAAAAGTTTGTGTTTGTTTTTGACACAAATTGACCGAAAACCTACCCGCACGCGGACGCAAAACAAATAAAAAAACAACTATGGCCTTACCTTTTGTAGTTGTTACTTTATCATATGGTAAAAAAATCATTCAAAACAATCAATTGGTGTTGGCCCCAGATGAGTTTTAAAATGTATACATCTTTGAAAAAGTTCCAAATAATCTCCCTTTGGTGGAAAAATGCCATTTTTTGGCTTTAAAATTGAAATATCTTTTTTAACTCATCGGTGACCTATATTTTTTAATATAATTTCCATATAAGTTGTACTTAAACTAAATTATTGTAAAATTTTAGTGATTTCTGTAATAAATTTCTTTTTTTATTTCGATATTGCCTTTATTTCTCCTATTACTTCAACAGAAAAAACCCACCTTTACAAAAATGTATGCTTCTTTCGAAGGCAGATTGTGAGCGCAAATGAACGGTGACCCCACTTTTTTATTTTATTTTTCTATTAACTATAAGATGAAGTTCATTTATAGAAAAATATAGAGAAATCCTATATAAATGATTTAGACCCGCGAACCCCCTTAATATATTTAGGAAGAAATAAACTAATCATATTGACGAATATCCTCATCTTCTTTATACATACAAGCACACACCCGTGATATCGCGGGTCCGTGACTGAATTAAAGTATATAACTATGCCTAAGCCTTATTTTAGTAATTAGTATTGTCATCTGATAAAGTCATGTCGATTATAAGATACAAACTTTTCTCTGCTTTCAAATCTTTCTGTTTGAACCCGTCGACCTGGAACTTATCAATTATTGGTAATATTAATTATTTGGAAAACAAAAGGTCCTGGCTATCCAGGAATGGAGTATTTTTTAATCAACAGCATTGTCCTATATTAGTTATCTTAGAAAGTCTTGCTGATTGCTGAATAAAACTACAATAGGGAACAATTTGACAATGATTGAATTTAGTAGTGTCAGCCCTTTGATTATGACCCGTGTATATAGCAAAAGCCTAAATACACCGTTTGGTGGTGCGCCTGTCAAATGCGGAACGTACAGATAAGGTAATAGCTAACAGGTGAATATACTATTGGTATCGGTATCGGATTCGACCCGGAACTTGTTAATTATTGGCAATATTAATTATGTGGAAAACAAAAGGGTCTGGAGTGGTGTAATTTTTAATCTACACCATTGTCCTATATTAGTTATATATAGAGTTGAATTCTTTGATTTGTCGTTTTTACCCGATGACGGCTGACAAATTGGACCTCGTAATTTTAGTATTATAGATAAAAATGGAAAGCCAAAAATGTGAAAGTACACACGGAGTCATTCAAAGAAAAGGGTCTTAAAATACTATATAACCAAAATTTACTTCTCGAATCAGACTAATTTGACTACTAATAGGTTAAACACTATAAGCTATATGCTCGTCTTTTTAAAAGATGACACTGTTAAGCAATATGTGTAATATGTAACAAAGAGCACTATGCATTATTTTTTCTATTCTATTATAGTTGGTGTTTTTTTTTTAACAGAAAATACAATCTTTCTTTGGTTATCAAGTATTATAAGGAACAAGAAAATCTGTACTAAACATGCATGCCTTAAAAAATTTGATAAACATCTGTTGTGGTAGTGTTAAAATTATTTGTTGAAAACATTATGTGACAAACAGAAACAAATTTCATAAAAATTTACTCATAATCTTAACTAAAGAATATACCCCAAAAAAGGCTGATTGTTTTCATGTAAAATGGGTATTTTGTTATACAACTAAGACAAGCCGATACAGGATAACAGGGTGTATACATTATGGTACAATGATATAGGTTTGGTTAATGAAATATATACCTGTATTTATATAAAACCTTACACTTGCGGTACTGTAATAAAATTAACGATAAAGCATCCTTTCATTTTTATGACTTACTAAGTAAGTAATAAATTAAAGTTCCATTAAATTTGGGAACCTTGTTGAATCTTGTTATTTGTTGACGTCAAAATAAATAATTAACATTCCGCATTAATAATAACATAGACGTGTTTTTAAATCTTTTTTTTCTTCTATTTTACTAATATTACTTATATAAGTGTTAATTTCAAACGGGACGTTAATATTCTGTCATTCTATTTAAATCTAGTGTAAAATGGACCGATAAACAAAACTACATAATACCTAAACATATCAATAGCTATACAAATATATTTATAAAGGAAAATAGAAGGAATTTCTAAATAGAATATATACAAATGATTATAAAAAATAATTAAAACGTCAGAAAAATATATATTATTCATTAAACACAGAATAAATGACGCATGGACAACGTGTCTTTTCAAAATTTCTTTCAGTTTAATTTAATTGCTCCAATCAAAAGACGTACTTCGATTTCCTTTCGTAATTCGAAGTTTAATATGCACATTTTCACCGTATAATTCAAATCGTAAATAAATGACATGCAGATATTTTTAACAAAAGAAAAGAAATATCTTCAATATAAATCACAAAAAAAGTTTCTCTTTTAAACCTGCAGTACAACATTTGTGAGTTCATTGTTAGAGGTGCAAAAACTGGTGACTGTCCATGTATACTAAACAAAATTCCAACTATTGGTGACTGTCCACGTTTACTGAACACACTTCCAACTATTGATGACTGTCCACTTACTGAACAAACTTCCAACTACCGGTGACTGTCCACTTTGAACAAACTCTTAACGACAACTTTCAACTACAGGTGACTGTCCACTTAGTGAACAAACTTCCAACTACCGGTGACTGTCCACTTATCGAACAAACTCTTAACGACAACTTTCAATTACAGGTGACCGTCAGCTTACTGAACAAACTACCAACTATTGGTGACTGTCAACTTACTGAACAAACTACCAACTGTTGATGTCTGTCCACGTTTACTGAACAAACTACCTACCACTGTTGACAGGAACATATTACATAGTCAGAGGTAACTACCTACCACTGTTGACAGGAACATATTACATAGTCAGAGGTAACTACCTACCACTGTTGACAGGAACATATTACATAGTCAGAGGTAACTACCTACCACTGTTGACAGGAACATATTACATAGTCAGAGGTTGTCTTACATTAAATATTGTATTTTTTGTTAAGATTTATTGAGCAAGGTACAGTGGCGGATCCAGCCATTTAAAAAAGGGGGAAAAGGGGGGGGGGGGGGTTTCCAACCCAGGACAAAGGGGGTTCCAACTATATGTCCCCATTCAAATGCATTGATCGGCCAAAAAAAAAAGGGGGGGTTCCAACTCCCCCAACCCCCCTGGATCCGCCAATGATGTAGGTCTTTTGGTATTTCTGTTTAATTTCAGCTGGTGATGATTTATAGATTGAGACATTATACAGAACGCTTTGTCATACCTAACCAAAGAGAGGTGAAAGATATCGAAGGGACATTCAAACTCACCCTTGTAGATTTCGAAAAAAGGGTAGGCTAATGCCGTTTCAAGGCAGCACTCGCACCCGCAAAGAGGAAAGGGATCAATATAAGTTGCAAAACATGTTTCCCAATCCACTATAAATAAATATGTTTAAACTAACTCAGAAGTCGGAAATAATCTGAAAACGTCATGGCAAAAACTCACTCAAATTAAAACTAAACATATTTACCAAAAACGTATGTTTCTATAGTCTTTCATAAACAAACTCGAAAAGATTGGTTCCTGATTTCATTGAAGACAAGACTACCAAAATATGTTAAACGTTATTTTTAGAGAAAAAATTGATGTAAAATTCTTGATTCATTAAAAGAATATCGTATTGGATGGCGAAAACTTGGTCCAAGTTTGATACACAAGACTAAGGACTATAAAGGTTATCTCGGGAAAATAACAATTGAAAAAGGAACAAATAGACGTTTTGAATTAATTTTGTGTAAAATTAAAAGAAACTAATTTCTAAAATGAGATAAAGAACATTTTCAAATTAAAAAAAATATAATTCAAAATTCATAACGGAGTTTTGTACAGAACAGAAATAGGCCTACATTCCATTTTTAAGGTAAACTACTTAATTCCATTATTTTAGATAAATTCTTCATGCAGAAGGAATTATGTAGTAAATGCATGTTCTCACCAATGAGTGTTTATTTGATTTAGACCATCAAATGGATCCAAATGTGTAGTCTCATATTCGTTTCTTTACCTACCGATTTTCCATAACTATCAGAATATTAGTCCGATTTGCCATAACTATCAGAATATTAGCCCGATTTGCCATAACTATCAGAATATTAGCCCGATTTGCCATAACTATCAGAATATTAGTCCGATTTGCCAAAACTATCAGAATGTTAGCCCCATTTGCGCATAACTAACATAATGTCAGCCCTATTTGCCATATAACTATCAGAATGTTAGCCCGATTTGCCATTAACTATCAGAATGTTAGCCCTATTTGTCATAACTAACAGAATGTTAGCCCTATTTGCCATAACTATCAGAATGTTAGCCCTGTTTGTCATAACTAACAGAATGTTAGCCCTATTTGCCATAACTATCAGTATTTTAGCCCGATTAGCCATAACTGGGATTTGCCATAACTATCAGAATGTTAGCCCGATTTGCCATAACTATCAGAATGTAAACGTTTACCTGATGTAGGAATCAAACTGTGTAAAGAATTTGGATGTGAAATGAATGGATACAAATCTGCAAAAGCCCAGATTTTTATAAGATGTTTGCTTTACTTATACAATTCTGACAATTTTGTTTTGTATCCAAATATTTTCTGTACTGGTAATACCATTTTCAAATGATTTTCATTTTTCTAAATCGAACTGTTGTTCTTATTAATAATGACTGAGGTCACGTTATTGTTAGTTTTTAGGATAGTTACTAATCATTTCTCTAATTTCTATAGGAAATTACTATTTTTACTATTTTTATAATTAAGAGTATCGTATACTATCTTCATCAAGAAAAAGACGCAAATTCGATTGCATTTTTTTCTACTGAAGGTTAGGTATACTTTTTAAAAGTCTGTTTACATAAATCATCTTTTTATTCCTAGAAATCTTTAAAATCATCGACGAAGTCAAGCGTTTATCGATCAAAATATCACTACAAAAATGATTTTGTTTTTCTTTTAAATACATGTACTCGTTCTGTATTATATGCGTTTGTTTTAGGCTTTACTAACAATATTCCTTATATTTAATAACGTAGATTTTTTCTCTTCACGTTATTACAAGGAAAGAAAGATAACTCGTGTTACCTATAAAAACGATTCCTAAAAGCGATTTACGTAGGTTATAAATGACAATTATTTTATCTTCCTTTTGTATCCTTGGAAGATAGCAGTGAAAAAAACCTAAAGAATATACAAACAGCAATACTTCAGAAATTAGAATGATTAAAACACACAAAAATCAAACACCGAGTGGAATTCTGTAAAAAAGTGCTATAATGTAAGGATGAAATAAACGATGGAAAACACACATAGAATCCAACAGATGATCGAGAAATCACTTGTTAATAGAAATGTCAGCGTTGTATAAGTTCCAAAAAATATATATGGTCATGCGTCAAAAGTTGAATGAAAAAGGATTTGAAAAAAGCTATCAATTTAGGTCGATTAATGGAATGGAAAAGACAATGTTTTAATAGCTCATTCGTACATAAATTAAATATATTTTCTACAATTTATAAAATATCCGTTTTCTAAATTTTTAAAATCATGAATCAATATATGTACGCTTTTGATAAAATATAATTCAAGCTCTGTATCATCCAATCAGGAGCCGCACACGATTTTGTTCTGAGTACCATCTGAGTTGCCGGTAACCGGTAGAATATAAACAAATAATAGGATCTTGTATTCGACTCCCCATATGATGCGTGATTTGGTTTGTGAGCTAGCTACATTTATAAACTGTAACTTATATAGAACAAACAATCCATGGGAAAATATGGAAAGCCTCAGCTGTCATATATTAGAGATTTACATAACGTTATGCTGAAGATTCCATTGTAAAGTAAATACAGCGTGATGATGAATTAAATCATCAAATTGAAAACTTTAAATAATAAAATGCTAAGTTGAATCTGCGTTGTGTTGACTTGCTACTTCAAGTGTTGTTGTTATGAAAGCATCGTGGTAAGCCACGGCGTTATGATGATATGCTTATGACACGTAACGTTGAGTTGAAATTACATGTTAAGTTGACGTTGCACGATGTTAACTTGATACTGGATAATGCTTAGACGTACTCTTTGATTGCCAGGATAACAAATAAAACGAAAAGTTGAACTTCATGATGTTGACTTATTATTGATGAATGTAAAGCTAAACTAGCATAATGTTATATTACTATAACGTCACGATAAACTAACCATACGATATGCTCACTAGAAACAACACGACGTAAAGTTGTAAGTACGTGTTGTTGAGCTAGGATTGCACAGTGCTATATCATTATAATGTCACGATAAGCTAACCATACAATATGCTCACTAGAAATTACACGACGTAAAGTTGAAAGAACTTGTTGTGAAGGTAGGATTGCACAATGTTATATCACTATAATGTCACGATAGGCTTACCATACAAAATGCTCACTAGAAATTACACGACGTACAGTTGAAAGAACTTGTTGTTGAGCTAGGATTGCACAATGCTATATCATTATTATGTCATGATAAGCTTATTATACAATATGCTCACTAGAAATTACACGACGTAAAGTTGAAAGAACTTGGTGTTGAGCTAGGATTGCACAATGTTATATCACTATAATGTCACGATAGGCTTACCACACAATATGCTCACTAGAAATTACACGACGTACAGTTGAAAGTACGTGTTGTTGAGCTAGGATTGCACAATGTTATATCATTATCATGTCATGATAAGCTAACCATACAATATGCTCACTAGAAATTACACGACGTAAAGTTGAAAGTACGTGTTATTGAGCTAGGATTGCACAATGTTATATCATTATTATGTCATGATAAGCTAACCATACAATATGCTCACTAGAAATTACACGACGTAAAGTTGAAAGTACGTGTTGTTGAGCTAGGATTGCACAATGTTATATCACTATAATGTCACGATAGGCTTACCACACAATATGCTCACTAGAAATTACACGACGTACAGTTGAAAGTACGTGTTGTTGAGCTAGGAATGCACAATGTTATATCATTATTATGTCACGATATGCTTATCAAACATTATTTTGACATGAAACGACACGAAGGTGGAAAAAAGGACCACTGATGTAGGACCTGAGGTATCTTGCAAATAGTGCCGCATATGCGTAGTAATTATAGGATATAAAAAGAGAATAAATTGAAAATACATTATTCTACTTTCTTTTTACACTGTAACAGTACGGTCCATGTAATATTATCATTTCAAAATTTTAAAAAATTTTCACCAAATAATTAAAATTCTAAATATCGTTTTTAGATTTGATAGTTTAGATGTTTGATCAAACTTTAAAAGTACTCTTAACGTGCAGTTTTTTTTATTATTTCGCTTTTTGAAAGTTTGATTTTTGAAAGTTTTGATGAAGATATCAAAATAAGAAAATGGGCGAAAAGAGGGGTACCTATAAACTGCGAAACGGAATAAAAGCGGAACGAAACGAAACAAAATGAAATGCACAGCTACGGTTACTTCAAAGTTAATGTATGAAATAAGTCAAAAGGAAGGCAATTGTAAGCGGTGAAAAAATTGATAACAAAATAGATATTTCTTAAAAGCGGATAATTCGTGTTAAAACAAGAAGCACAGCTTTGATTATGATCATTCTTCATTAGGAATAAAACGCACAAAATATATCAAATAATTTTCAATTGCAAAATAAATGTTTTTTCAAAACAAATTGAACATTAACATGAGATATCAGTATCCTGAAATGTGTTAAGGTTTTGCATCATTGGATTTTTTTTATTTAAACCGATTCACTTTTAAAAAAAAATCTCTTATATAAGCTGATCGTTTAAAATAATAGTTCAGACCTATTCTGTTTCCCCAGCGCCCAACATTTAGGAGTAACAGTGAAAACTTGCTGTAAGTTAAGCAGATATATACAAGGTTGATTATGTTTATATTTTCTTCTGCACTTAAGACATTTAAATAAAATTCCCTCAAATTTGATTTGATTTTTTTTTTTGCTCTACGACTTCTTCAACTGTGGTCGCTTTTCCGTATATCACGAACAGACGCCTAACGGATGGAAAAAATTTTACGTTGACAAAACTGTTATCCGTTTGGAGTCCGTTCATGTACTGACAAAATAAAACGGACGCGTAACAAAGGCACAACGGACACACACTCAATATGCAACGTACGAGAAACGGAAATGTACAGGATAGAACGGAAGTAAAACATACATCCAACGGACTAGTACCGCATACAACGTACACCAAACGGAAGCATATCGGATAAAACGGAAGAACACGATATTACGAAAAAAAAGGAAAGGTGGCTATAATAATACTTGTAAATCGCATAAATATTCAAAAAGTTTCCGTTTAGCGAAATATTCAATGGCATTTATCCGATTCAGATCCGTTCATCATCCGTTTTCTCATGCGTTTAACGTAAAAATGGGAAGGGGGTGTAATTTTTTTCATATTATTTTTTCTGTAAATTTTCTATTTTTCTATTGATTCATATTCCGTATTTGTATATTAAAGCAAAAAATACTGATATATCAGGAGATACACACCGGATATTGTGTAAATTATTAAATAAAGTATTGTGCAATGGCAGGAAATATTCAATTGCATAGTATTTCGCTATAGTATAGTATTGCGCTATAGCATAGTATTGCGTTATAGCATAGTATTGCGCTATATCATAGTATTGCGCTATAGCATAGTATTGCGCTATATCATAGTATTGCGCATTAGCAAGAAATCTTCAATTGCACCGAATTGAGCAATAACATTTACAGGGGCGGATCCAGCCGGTTCATAACCCATGACAAAAAGGGGGGGGGGGCTAACTATATGTCCCCATTTAAATGCATTGATCGTCCAAAAAAACGATCCGCCACAGCAAAGACATCTTCATTTTCAAACTATTGTGCAACTGCTCAATATTGGACCAGGGAGAAATCTTCGATTGCACATTATTGCCCAATAGCAAACAAATTTCGATAACAAATTTCGATTGGAAATGAAAACAAATATTTCAATACATTTCAATTTAAAAGATCTTTCACCACATTTATTATGTGTCAGAAACCTATATTTATCAAAAGTTTGATCACAGTCCAATTTCAGACTGTGTCAAGTTTAAATAATGTGTCGAAACTTGCACCAACTGTTCAGGGTTCGACCACTGCGGTCGAATCAGGCTGCGCTCAGCGAAGCATTTTATTTAGTTATTGTAACACAATTAACCTTGAGCAAAGTACAAGTACGCATCTATGTCCAGTCAGAATGGGGCGTGTAAAGAGAGTCAGTACCACGATCTCTGTACACTCATGAATTTTGCCATTTTGGCCACACACCAATGCTGCCCTTGAAAAACAAGGACAATGTAAAACGCTGAATTTAAGTTAAAGCATTTACCTACGGAACGCTCAAAATATTCGAATATTTGAAAGCCAAGAAAATATAAGAACCATAACAATTTAAGAGGTGTTTGACCAAATGGAAAGTTGAAATATCAAGTTCCAACTAAGTAGATATAAGAAGATGTGGTATGAGTGTCAATGTAAAAACTCTTCATCACAATCACAATTTGTAAATGTAAACCATTATAGGTCAAAGTACGGTCGTCAACGTTAACGCGGAGCCTTTTTTCCAGACAGAATAGGACCATTTTGTCCAAGGGAGTTGAAACCCATTTTTTTTTTTGTAAAACGACCTATTCTAAATTATTGATTGTTGGTTGCCAGTGGCAAATATTACATGTATGTTCAAGATGATAACAAATTAACATGATATACAACAGGTAGAATAGGTAAGAGTCGTATATGCCACTGGAAAAATGAGGATATATTGAATAGGGACAGACATCTTTCCTTGCAACGAGTCACTGCAGGGGTTCTTAACGTGAGGAGTACTTGGCCTGAAATTTGATTGTTGTGCGATAACTTAAAAATGCACAAATTACAAACACGGAACTATCACTTAATTCAAAAAACATCTGGTTTCCTTTCTTGGCTTATCAGTGACAGTCCGTCGGAAGGGGACCATAAATGGCTGACCCGTGTTAAGAGAGAGCCATATCTCTTGCACGTAAAAGACACCCTTGTAAATCTCGAAAAAGAGCATGGCAATGCCGCTACAAGGCAGCACTCACATCCGCAAAGTGGAAAGGGATTAAATATAAACTTTTTTAAAATTACAAATAAATAGATGGGAGCTTAATGTACAGCGTCAACTATTACATAGATTTGCAAGCTGAAAAATATTTATGGTATACGTTTATATGATATGAATGTATTGAACTTTTTTTGGTCTTTTTAACTTTATTCGTTTCGAGCGTGACTGGTTAGTTTTCTGTAGACGAAACGCGAGGCTGGTGCAAATACAAAATTTCCAACCTGGCGTCTATCGATGATAAGTTTATTTACATATATTATAACAGTTTCCTGGCTCCAAGCTACTAATATTTGATCTTTAAGTTACTCTTCGCGGCTAGAAGTGTAAAACAGATATCAACAACCTCCAACATTCGCGGCTAGCACAACGTTCATAGCGACACCATAAATTAAAAATTTCTTCCGTATCAATACTTTGAACTGAAATCAATGATATAAGGCAATATATTATCAATATGCAATCGATAAAAAATTGAAAACAAAATGTTGAAAATTGCATGAGACCGAAGCGCTTTTTCTTGATCTACCCTTTCATGAACGTCCAAAGCCGAATATTTAAAAGCGAACAGTTTAGTAAGATCCAAAATAGTTGATTAAAGGTAATCGTTCAAAATTATGTACTTGAATTTCGATAATTTCATTTGCCGACATGATTGCATATATAGTAAAAAGTCATAAAGCAAAAAAAAAAAAAAAATTGAATCAAGTATAGAGCAATTTTATTGGTTACAGTTCAATTGAAAATGTATACATGATCAACCCTACCATACTACTCGGCCTATTGCGAGTTGTCCAGTTTTCACTGTTTTTCCCTAAATGACGAGAGAATAGTTCTGAGTTATATATCTGAAACCCTAAGCTTATAGAGATTTTTTAAAACGCAAATTCACTTTTTCGATGCAGGTTTAAAAAGTTTACAATTGCCTGCCTCTTGTCTCATTCTATACATAAACTTTTAAGTAACAGTAACTGTTCATTTTATTTTGTTTCGTTTTGTTCCGTAGCTAACAGGTGCCCCGCTTTTGCGGCCCCTTTTTAATTTCGATATCTTCATCAATAACTTAAAAAAAATCAAATTTTCAAAAAGGCGAAATAATCAAAACTTCACGTTAAGTTTAGTACTTTAAAAAGATTAATCAAAAATCTAAACTATAAAATCTAAAAACGATATTAATAATTTTAAAATTTCAATTATTTGTTGAAAATTTAACTTGAAAAATTCAAAACTTTTTAAATTCCAAAATTCTACAATTGAAAAACTTTTCACTATTTTAAAATGATGTACGGACCGTACTGTAACAGTGTACATAGAAAGTAGAATACTGTATTTTAAATTCATTCTCTTTTTATATCATATAAACTACTACGCAAATGCGGCACTATTTGCGAAATACCTCAGGTCCTACACCAGTGGTCCTTTTTACCACCTTCGTGTCGTTTCGTGTCAAAATAATGTTTAATAAGCCTATCGTGACATAATAATGATATAACTTTGTGCAATCCTAGCTCAACAACACGTACTTTCAACTTTACGTCGTGTAATTTCTAGTGAGCATATTGTATGGTAAGCTTACCATGACACATTAATGATATAACATTGTGCAATCCTAGCTCAACAACACATACTTTCAACTTTACGTCGTGTAATTTCTAGTGAGCATATTGTTTGGTTAGCTTATCATGACATAATAATGATATAACATTGTGTAATCCTAGCTCAACAACACGTACTTTCAACTGTATGTCGTGTAATTTCTAGTGAGCATATTGTATAATAAGCTTATCATGACATAATAATGATATACCATTGTGCAATCCTAGCTCAACAACAAGTTCTTTCAACTGTACGTCGTGTAATTTCTAGTGAGCATATTGTATGGTAAGCTTATCTTGACATAATAATGATAATGATATAACATTGTGCAATCCTAGCTCAACGACACGTACTTTCAACTTTACGTCGTGGGATTTCTAGTTAGCATATTTTATGGTTAGCTTATCATGACATAATAATGATATAGCATTGTGCAATCCTAGCTCAACAACACGTACTTTCAACTTTACGTCCTGGGATTTCTAGTGAGCATATTGTATGGTTAGCTTATCATTACATAATAATGATATAACATTGTGCAATCCTAGCTCAACAACACGTACTTTCAACTTTACGTTGTGTGATTTCTATTGAGCATATTGTATGGTTAGCTTATCATAACATTAAAATGATACAACATTGTACAATCCTAGCTCAACAACACGTACTTTCAACTTTACGTTGTGTTACTTCAAGTTAGCATATTGTATAATTAGCTTATCATGACATTATAGTAATATAACAGTATGCTAGTTTAGCTTTACATCGTATAGTTTAAAGTCTACATACATTATGATAAACCTATCATGACATTATAATGATATAACGTTGTGATATCTAAGCTTTACATTTATTAATAATAATTCAACATCATAAAGTTCAACTATCCGATTCATTTGTTATCCTAGCAATCGAAGAGTACGTCTAAACATTATCCAGTATCAAGTTAACATCGTGTAATGTCAACTTAACAACATGTAATTTCAACTCAACGTTACGTGTTATAAGCATATCATCATAACGCCGTGGCTCACCAATATGCTTTCACAACATCAACACTTGAAGTTGCAAGTCAATACAACGCAGATTCAACTTAGCATTTTATTATTTAAAGTTTTCATTTTGATGATTTAATTCATCATCACGCTGTATTAACCTTACATTGTAAGTTTCAGCATAACGTTATGCAAATCTCTAATATATGACAGCTGAGGCTTTCCATAGGAAAAAGTACCACTTAAATTTTATTTTTTTGGAGAGGAATCAAGATACGCCGGATCCATTATTTTGAAAAGGGGACGAGAGTGTGCAAATAGGCTATGTGCAGTGGAAAAGGTAAAATGTCTATGCATTCACTATTCATGTAGCTCCCTCCCCTAAACCACTTCTCAGTGTCATCATCTGTCACGTGAAGTGATTTGTTTGTGAACGTGGGTTTAGATACCCTTAATAAGTTTAACCCCGCCACATTCTGTATGTTTGTATGTGTCTATCCCAAGTCAGGAGCCTGTAATTCAGGTATTGTTGTGTGTTGATGTGTTACATATTTGTTTTTCGTTCAGTTTTTGTACAAAAATTAGGCCGTTAGTTTTCTCGTTTGAATTGTTTTACGTTTGTTATTTCGGAGCCTTTTAAAGCTGACTATGCCGTGTGGGCTTTGCTCGTTGTTAAACGGCGTACGGTCACATATAAAAGTTTATTTCTGTGTCATTTGGTCTCTTGTGGAGAGTTGTCTCATTGGCAATCATTCCACATTTTCTTTTTTTTATAGTTACAATGGAAAAATGCATTAACAACTAAAACTTTATAAGATAAGATAAGATAAGATAAGATAAGATAAGATAAGATAAGATAAGAATTTTATTAATCTAATCAAGAACCCATAAAGGGCATCATTTTACAACACAATATGATTGAAAAAAAAAGCAAAACAGAAAACTAATACCATACTATAACGTTATGGACGGGATCAGAGTCTAACACAACATGTGTCTTATATAACTATTATATTAAATCTTAAACAATAAAATATTATATTATTTCATATGTTTTGTTTACATCTGGATCTTATTTCTAAACCTTTAATAATGTAATTTCCTAGGCACATGAGAGTTGGTAAATGCTCATTTGTGAACATACAGAAATATTTCTTATCATTAGGTAGTTCTTTAAAACTAGTACAAAAAGTGATAACTTTATCAAATAATAATTTCCTCTGTCCATTATATAATGGACAATTTACTGTAAAATGGGTCTCATCTTCAATAGAATTTGATCCATGTGATAAGCAGTGATGACATAGACGTTGAGTTCTCTCTATGTATTTTTTACTACATCTATCTTTCTCAATTCTAAGATCATGAGCACTTATTCTAATTTTACATATAGCTCTTCTTATACTAAAATCTTAAATTGATAAATAAGCCTCCTTTACAAAGTCAGTCTTGAGGTTGAAATAATTTTCTAATTTACTATTACTTTGTGATAAGGTTTCAGATCTTTTGACCAACCAAAATGTTTTAAAACTGTTACAAAGTTTACATTTTACAAATTTAATTAATTTATTGAGCTTTGTATCTAAATTTTGTAAATCAAGTGATTGAAGTACATATATCATAGATGAATACCAACAAATAATGTTTCCTGCATCTAAAATTTTATTACAAACATAAGCATCATAAAGTAACCCTTCGTCCAATTTGTTAAGCCTGTGTACGTATTTTACCATGGATATAATGACAGAAAAATAAAGAGGAAATCTTGCAACCTCTAATAACACTGCTAAATTTGAGGCTTTCTTATTTACACCAAGAATATACTTTAAATATCTGAAATGTGATTTTTCCAAATAATCATTTATGTAGATTAATTCAAATAGATAATCACTTTTTTTTCTTGCAAGCAGCAGAGTTAGTTTTAAATGAACCCCAAATTTCACTACAATATAATAAAATTGGGTTTATTGTGTGATCATATAAATGAATTGCAGTATCAATACTTGGATTACAAGCTGACATGGATTTTTGTAATTTAAATTTTGCCTTTAAGGATTTTTTGAATAGCTCTTCTTTCCCCTGTTGAAAAAGACCACTAGAAGTAAAGACTATCCCTAAATATTTACATTTATTAACACATTCTATAGCCTCTTTATCTAAATAAAGTGATTCCTTCAAAAATTTTCCGGGCTTGTTAAAAATTAAAACTTTTGTTTTGGACAAGTTTACATCTAGACACCTGTCAATACAATAAGTATGCAATACATCAAGTCGGTTTTGAAGATCTTTTTTAGTGTTTGATAATACAATAATGTCATCGGCGTACATAAGACAATCAATTCTCCGCCCATTGATATCAACAGCATCTGAACTTGGCTCAAATCTTGGAGGCAGATCGTTAATGAAAACCTTAAATAAGTTTGGACTTTGAACACCCCCTTGTCTTACCCAAACTAGCGACCTGAAAGATGGTGTTAATACATTGCCCACTTTTACAGACATTTCATTCTTGCTGTACATATCTTTTAAAATAGCATAAAATATAAGAACGTACGTAAGTTTGCCTGGCCGGAAACAAAGAACACTAAATCAAACTTCTCTTGGTTAAAATTTGCAGATCAAGTACTTAACATTCGTGAAAAAAGTCTTGAAGATTTTGATTTTTAGCGGGGATATCGTTTTCTGATGCAATGCTTGTGATTGGTTGCACTCTATATAGTTAAAAGTCATAACTGTATCTCATGAGCAGAGTGGCGCAGTGGAAGCGTGCTGGGCCCATAACCCAGAGGTCCGTGGATCGAAACCACGCTCTGCTAATAATTTTTTCTCATTGACGAAAATCTTTTTTGAGGTGACTGTCAGAAAATGATGACAAACGATAATAAAGTCAAAATAAAGTTGATTGAAAAACTCTATCCAGAAAAATCAACTAATTCAGTATGAAAAATTTCATACGTATGTCATTAAAGTTGGTGAAATCCCTCAACATGCTCAATGTGTAAACGTTTGAATCCTCAAAATACTCATTTATGCAACTATAAGATATATGTGCTACTCATTAATCAACAAAAGTTTAAACAAACCAGGCAACGAATCATGCATACCTATTCGAACGTTCGAAAATAAATTCTCATATTGATGATATATCAGTCCACATATTATATTCACATGATTAACCAAACTTTCGTCACGGAAAGAGGCGGCGGAGATCATGCTGTCGTTTTCTTTGACGTTTTTCATGTTTTGCAAATAAAACTTGTTTTCGAATCTATCCATAACAAGAACACAGAGTACTAAAACAATAAAGTTTGCAAAAAATACAGCCGCCCACGTAGGGACTCGAACCCTAGACCCTCAGATTAAAAGTCTGATGCTCTACCGACTGAGCTACGCAGGCTACATAGAGAACTCTCTCAAATTTTGCACATTTATAATTAACAGTTTCTCTCAAAACGTTTTGTTATACCACAGAATAGTTGTTATAAAAGACCAGATTTATTTTAGAAGCCTACCTAAGACGATTCTATTGTTTTATTTGACCCGTTTGCATCGAAATTAAAAGAAAATCAAAACTTATGATCGATGCTTTTCTATATAAATACCATGCAGCTGTGTCCATCGTCAGCTGCTAATAAAATTGCAATCAGACGACATTTTAGAGTCGTTCAAACTTAGGTATAGGAACCACACATATAACATGTATAAACAAATGATGTCTAGAGCAGAAATGATCAATCCACCTCAAAGGAGCAAAAATTACAATCGCCCACGTAGGGACTCGAACCCTAGACCCTCAGATTAAAAGTCTGATGCTCTACCGACTGAGCTACGCAGGCTGACGATATTGACTGGAAAACAATATAGTTTATACCTTTCATTTAGCATATAAATAATGTACGGTACAACTTCGTTAACAGAGTCAATCCAAATTTATATAGAAATTTTAAGACAGAGCAACTTAATTAGAACTGTTCTGCTCTCCACTTGCTTTATGCTAAAGACTTCTTATCACTTATACTAAGTTTTCACTATATGTACACAAGGAAATCCCTTAATTGCTATTATTATTCTGGGAAACGTACGTAAGTTTGCCTGGCCGGAAACAAAGAACACTAAATCAAACTTCTCTTGGTTAAAATTTGCAGATCAAGTACTTAACATTCGTGAAAAAAGTCTTGAAGATTTTGATTTTTAGCGGGGATATCGTTTTCTGATGCAATGCTTGTGATTGGTTGCACTCTATATAGTTAAAAGTCATAACTGTATCTCATGAGCAGAGTGGCGCAGTGGAAGCGTGCTGGGCCCATAACCCAGAGGTCCGTGGATCGAAACCACGCTCTGCTAATAATTTTTTCTCATTGACGAAAATCTTTTTTGAGGTGACTGTCAGAAAATGATGACAAACGATAATAAAGTCAAAATAAAGTTGATTGAAAAACTCTATCCAGAAAAATCAACTAATTCAGTATGAAAAATTTCATACGTATGTCATTAAAGTTGGTGAAATCCCTCAACATGCTCAATGTGTAAACGTTTGAATCCTCAAAATACTCATTTATGCAACTATAAGATATATGTGCTACTCATTAATCAACAAAAGTTTAAACAAACCAGGCAACGAATCATGCATACCTATTCGAACGTTCGAAAATAAATTCTCATATTGATGATATATCAGTCCACATATTATATTCACATGATTAACCAAACTTTCGTCACGGAAAGAGGCGGCGGAGATCATGCTGTCGTTTTCTTTGACGTTTTTCATGTTTTGCAAATAAAACTTGTTTTCGAATCTATCCATAACAAGAACACAGAGTACTAAAACAATAAAGTTTGCAAAAAATACAGCCGCCCACGTAGGGACTCGAACCCTAGACCCTCAGATTAAAAGTCTGATGCTCTACCGACTGAGCTACGCAGGCTACATAGAGAACTCTCTCAAATTTTGCACATTTATAATTAACAGTTTCTCTCAAAACGTTTTGTTATACCACAGAATAGTTGTTATAAAAGACCAGATTTATTTTACAAGCCTACCTAAGACGATTCTATTGTTTTATTTGACCCGTTTGCATCGAAATTAAAAGAAAATCAAAACTTATGATCGATGCTTTTCTATATAAATACCATGCAGCTGTGTCCATCGTCAGCTGCTAATAAAATTGCAATCAGACGACATTTTAGAGTCGTTCAAACTTAGGTATAGGAACCACACATATAACATGTATAAACAAATGATGTCTAGAGCAGAAATGATCAATCCACCTCAAAGGAGCAAAAATTACAATCGCCCACGTAGGGACTCGAACCCTAGACCCTCAGATTAAATGTCTGATGCTCTACCGACTGAGCTACGCAGGCTGACGATATTGACTGGAAAACAATATAGTTTATACCTTTCATTTAGCATATAAATAATGTACGGTACAACTTCGTTAACAGAGTCAATCCAAATTTATATAGAAATTTTAAGACAGAGCAACTTAATTAGAACTGTTCTGCTCTCCACTTGCTTTATGCTAAAGACTTCTTATCACTTATACTAAGTTTTCACTATATGTACACAAGGAAATCCCTTAATTGCTATTATTATTCTGGGAAACGTACGTAAGTTTGCCTGGCCGGAAACAAAGAACACTAAATCAAACTTCTCTTGGTTAAAATTTGCAGATCAAGTACTTAACATTCGTGAAAAAAGTCTTGAAGATTTTGATTTTTAGCGGGGATATCGTTTTCTGATGCAATGCTTGTGATTGGTTGCACTCTATATAGTTAAAAGTCATAACTGTATCTCATGAGCAGAGTGGCGCAGTGGAAGCGTGCTGGGCCCATAACCCAGAGGTCCGTGGATCGAAACCACGCTCTGCTAATAATTTTTTCTCATTGACGAAAATCTTTTTTGAGGTGACTGTCAGAAAATGATGACAAACGATAATAAAGTCAAAATAAAGTTGATTGAAAAACTCTATCCAGAAAAATCAACTAATTCAGTATGAAAAATTTCATACGTATGTCATTAAAGTTGGTGAAATCCCTCAACATGCTCAATGTGTAAACGTTTGAATCCTCAAAATACTCATTTATGCAACTATAAGATATATGTGCTACTCATTAATCAACAAAAGTTTAAACAAACCAGGCAACGAATCATGCATACCTATTCGAACGTTCGAAAATAAATTCTCATATTGATGATATATCAGTCCACATATTATATTCACATGATTAACCAAACTTTCGTCACGGAAAGAGGCGGCGGAGATCATGCTGTCGTTTTCTTTGACGTTTTTCATGTTTTGCAAATAAAACTTGTTTTCGAATCTATCCATAACAAGAACACAGAGTACTAAAACAATAAAGTTTGCAAAAAATACAGCCGCCCACGTAGGGACTCGAACCCTAGACCCTCAGATTAAAAGTCTGATGCTCTACCGACTGAGCTACGCAGGCTACATAGAGAACTCTCTCAAATTTTGCACATTTATAATTAACAGTTTCTCTCAAAACGTTTTGTTATACCACAGAATAGTTGTTATAAAAGACCAGATTTATTTTACAAGCCTACCTAAGACGATTCTATTGTTTTATTTGACCCGTTTGCATCGAAATTAAAAGAAAATCAAAACTTATGATCGATGCTTTTCTATATAAATACCATGCAGCTGTGTCCATCGTCAGCTGCTAATAAAATTGCAATCAGACGACATTTTAGAGTCGTTCAAACTTAGGTATAGGAACCACACATATAACATGTATAAACAAATGATGTCTAGAGCAGAAATGATCAATCCACCTCAAAGGAGCAAAAATTACAATCGCCCACGTAGGGACTCGAACCCTAGACCCTCAGATTAAAAGTCTGATGCTCTACCGACTGAGCTACGCAGGCTGACGATATTGACTGGAAAACAATATAGTTTATACCTTTCATTTAGCATATAAATAATGTACGGTACAACTTCGTTAACAGAGTCAATCCAAATTTATATAGAAATTTTAAGACAGAGCAACTTAATTAGAACTGTTCTGCTCTCCACTTGCTTTATGCTAAAGACTTCTTATCACTTATACTAAGTTTTCACTATATGTACACAAGGAAATCCCTTAATTGCTATTATTATTCTGGGAAACGTACGTAAGTTTGCCTGGCCGGAAACAAAGAACACTAAATCAAACTTCTCTTGGTTAAAATTTGCAGATCAAGTACTTAACATTCGTGAAAAAAGTCTTGAAGATTTTGATTTTTAGCGGGGATATCGTTTTCTGATGCAATGCTTGTGATTGGTTGCACTCTATATAGTTAAAAGTCATAACTGTATCTCATGAGCAGAGTGGCGCAGTGGAAGCGTGCTGGGCCCATAACCCAGAGGTCCGTGGATCGAAACCACGCTCTGCTAATAATTTTTTCTCATTGACGAAAATCTTTTTTGAGGTGACTGTCAGAAAATGATGACAAACGATAATAAAGTCAAAATAAAGTTGATTGAAAAACTCTATCCAGAAAAATCAACTAATTCAGTATGAAAAATTTCATACGTATGTCATTAAAGTTGGTGAAATCCCTCAACATGCTCAATGTGTAAACGTTTGAATCCTCAAAATACTCATTTATGCAACTATAAGATATATGTGCTACTCATTAATCAACAAAAGTTTAAACAAACCAGGCAACGAATCATGCATACCTATTCGAACGTTCGAAAATAAATTCTCATATTGATGATATATCAGTCCACATATTATATTCACATGATTAACCAAACTTTCGTCACGGAAAGAGGCGGCGGAGATCATGCTGTCGTTTTCTTTGACGTTTTTCATGTTTTGCAAATAAAACTTGTTTTCGAATCTATCCATAACAAGAACACAGAGTACTAAAACAATAAAGTTTGCAAAAAATACAGCCGCCCACGTAGGGACTCGAACCCTAGACCCTCAGATTAAAAGTCTGATGCTCTACCGACTGAGCTACGCAGGCTACATAGAGAACTCTCTCAAATTTTGCACATTTATAATTAACAGTTTCTCTCAAAACGTTTTGTTATACCACAGAATAGTTGTTATAAAAGACCAGATTTATTTTAGAAGCCTACCTAAGACGATTCTATTGTTTTATTTGACCCGTTTGCATCGAAATTAAAAGAAAATCAAAACTTATGATCGATGCTTTTCTATATAAATACCATGCAGCTGTGTCCATCGTCAGCTGCTAATAAAATTGCAATCAGACGACATTTTAGAGTCGTTCAAACTTAGGTATAGGAACCACACATATAACATGTATAAACAAATGATGTCTAGAGCAGAAATGATCAATCCACCTCAAAGGAGCAAAAATTACAATCGCCCACGTAGGGACTCGAACCCTAGACCCTCAGATTAAAAGTCTGATGCTCTACCGACTGAGCTACGCAGGCTGACGATATTGACTGGAAAACAATATAGTTTATACCTTTCATTTAGCATATAAATAATGTACGGTACAACTTCGTTAACAGAGTCAATCCAAATTTATATAGAAATTTTAAGACAGAGCAACTTAATTAGAACTGTTCTGCTCTCCACTTGCTTTATGCTAAAGACTTCTTATCACTTATACTAAGTTTTCACTATATGTACACAAGGAAATCCCTTAATTGCTATTATTATTCTGGGAAACGTACGTAAGTTTGCCTGGCCGGAAACAAAGAACACTAAATCAAACTTCTCTTGGTTAAAATTTGCAGATCAAGTACTTAACATTCGTGAAAAAAGTCTTGAAGATTTTGATTTTTAGCGGGGATATCGTTTTCTGATGCAATGCTTGTGATTGGTTGCACTCTATATAGTTAAAAGTCATAACTGTATCTCATGAGCAGAGTGGCGCAGTGGAAGCGTGCTGGGCCCATAACCCAGAGGTCCGTGGATCGAAACCACGCTCTGCTAATAATTTTTTCTCATTGACGAAAATCTTTTTTGAGGTGACTGTCAGAAAATGATGACAAACGATAATAAAGTCAAAATAAAGTTGATTGAAAAACTCTATCCAGAAAAATCAACTAATTCAGTATGAAAAATTTCATACGTATGTCATTAAAGTTGGTGAAATCCCTCAACATGCTCAATGTGTAAACGTTTGAATCCTCAAAATACTCATTTATGCAACTATAAGATATATGTGCTACTCATTAATCAACAAAAGTTTAAACAAACCAGGCAACGAATCATGCATACCTATTCGAACGTTCGAAAATAAATTCTCATATTGATGATATATCAGTCCACATATTATATTCACATGATTAACCAAACTTTCGTCACGGAAAGAGGCGGCGGAGATCATGCTGTCGTTTTCTTTGACGTTTTTCATGTTTTGCAAATAAAACTTGTTTTCGAATCTATCCATAACAAGAACACAGAGTACTAAAACAATAAAGTTTGCAAAAAATACAGCCGCCCACGTAGGGACTCGAACCCTAGACCCTCAGATTAAAAGTCTGATGCTCTACCGACTGAGCTACGCAGGCTACATAGAGAACTCTCTCAAATTTTGCACATTTATAATTAACAGTTTCTCTCAAAACGTTTTGTTATACCACAGAATAGTTGTTATAAAAGACCAGATTTATTTTACAAGCCTACCTAAGACGATTCTATTGTTTTATTTGACCCGTTTGCATCGAAATTAAAAGAAAATCAAAACTTATGATCGATGCTTTTCTATATAAATACCATGCAGCTGTGTCCATCGTCAGCTGCTAATAAAATTGCAATCAGACGACATTTTAGAGTCGTTCAAACTTAGGTATAGGAACCACACATATAACATGTATAAACAAATGATGTCTAGAGCAGAAATGATCAATCCACCTCAAAGGAGCAAAAATTACAATCGCCCACGTAGGGACTCGAACCCTAGACCCTCAGATTAAAAGTCTGATGCTCTACCGACTGAGCTACGCAGGCTGACGATATTGACTGGAAAACAATATAGTTTATACCTTTCATTTAGCATATAAATAATGTACGGTACAACTTCGTTAACAGAGTCAATCCAAATTTATATAGAAATTTTAAGACAGAGCAACTTAATTAGAACTGTTCTGCTCTCCACTTGCTTTATGCTAAAGACTTCTTATCACTTATACTAAGTTTTCACTATATGTACACAAGGAAATCCCTTAATTGCTATTATTATTCTGGGAAACGTACGTAAGTTTGCCTGGCCGGAAACAAAGAACACTAAATCAAACTTCTCTTGGTTAAAATTTGCAGATCAAGTACTTAACATTCGTGAAAAAAGTCTTGAAGATTTTGATTTTTAGCGGGGATATCGTTTTCTGATGCAATGCTTGTGATTGGTTGCACTCTATATAGTTAAAAGTCATAACTGTATCTCATGAGCAGAGTGGCGCAGTGGAAGCGTGCTGGGCCCATAACCCAGAGGTCCGTGGATCGAAACCACGCTCTGCTAATAATTTTTTCTCATTGACGAAAATCTTTTTTGAGGTGACTGTCAGAAAATGATGACAAACGATAATAAAGTCAAAATAAAGTTGATTGAAAAACTCTATCCAGAAAAATCAACTAATTCAGTATGAAAAATTTCATACGTATGTCATTAAAGTTGGTGAAATCCCTCAACATGCTCAATGTGTAAACGTTTGAATCCTCAAAATACTCATTTATGCAACTATAAGATATATGTGCTACTCATTAATCAACAAAAGTTTAAACAAACCAGGCAACGAATCATGCATACCTATTCGAACGTTCGAAAATAAATTCTCATATTGATGATATATCAGTCCACATATTATATTCACATGATTAACCAAACTTTCGTCACGGAAAGAGGCGGCGGAGATCATGCTGTCGTTTTCTTTGACGTTTTTCATGTTTTGCAAATAAAACTTGTTTTCGAATCTATCCATAACAAGAACACAGAGTACTAAAACAATAAAGTTTGCAAAAAATACAGCCGCCCACGTAGGGACTCGAACCCTAGACCCTCAGATTAAAAGTCTGATGCTCTACCGACTGAGCTACGCAGGCTACATAGAGAACTCTCTCAAATTTTGCACATTTATAATTAACAGTTTCTCTCAAAACGTTTTGTTATACCACAGAATAGTTGTTATAAAAGACCAGATTTATTTTAGAAGCCTACCTAAGACGATTCTATTGTTTTATTTGACCCGTTTGCATCGAAATTAAAAGAAAATCAAAACTTATGATCGATGCTTTTCTATATAAATACCATGCAGCTGTGTCCATCGTCAGCTGCTAATAAAATTGCAATCAGACGACATTTTAGAGTCGTTCAAACTTAGGTATAGGAACCACACATATAACATGTATAAACAAATGATGTCTAGAGCAGAAATGATCAATCCACCTCAAAGGAGCAAAAATTACAATCGCCCACGTAGGGACTCGAACCCTAGACCCTCAGATTAAAAGTCTGATGCTCTACCGACTGAGCTACGCAGGCTGACGATATTGACTGGAAAACAATATAGTTTATACCTTTCATTTAGCATATAAATAATGTACGGTACAACTTCGTTAACAGAGTCAATCCAAATTTATATAGAAATTTTAAGACAGAGCAACTTAATTAGAACTGTTCTGCTCTCCACTTGCTTTATGCTAAAGACTTCTTATCACTTATACTAAGTTTTCACTATATGTACACAAGGAAATCCCTTAATTGCTATTATTATTCTGGGAAACGTACGTAAGTTTGCCTGGCCGGAAACAAAGAACACTAAATCAAACTTCTCTTGGTTAAAATTTGCAGATCAAGTACTTAACATTCGTGAAAAAAGTCTTGAAGATTTTGATTTTTAGCGGGGATATCGTTTTCTGATGCAATGCTTGTGATTGGTTGCACTCTATATAGTTAAAAGTCATAACTGTATCTCATGAGCAGAGTGGCGCAGTGGAAGCGTGCTGGGCCCATAACCCAGAGGTCCGTGGATCGAAACCACGCTCTGCTAATAATTTTTTCTCATTGACGAAAATCTTTTTTGAGGTGACTGTCAGAAAATGATGACAAACGATAATAAAGTCAAAATAAAGTTGATTGAAAAACTCTATCCAGAAAAATCAACTAATTCAGTATGAAAAATTTCATACGTATGTCATTAAAGTTGGTGAAATCCCTCAACATGCTCAATGTGTAAACGTTTGAATCCTCAAAATACTCATTTATGCAACTATAAGATATATGTGCTACTCATTAATCAACAAAAGTTTAAACAAACCAGGCAACGAATCATGCATACCTATTCGAACGTTCGAAAATAAATTCTCATATTGATGATATATCAGTCCACATATTATATTCACATGATTAACCAAACTTTCGTCACGGAAAGAGGCGGCGGAGATCATGCTGTCGTTTTCTTTGACGTTTTTCATGTTTTGCAAATAAAACTTGTTTTCGAATCTATCCATAACAAGAACACAGAGTACTAAAACAATAAAGTTTGCAAAAAATACAGCCGCCCACGTAGGGACTCGAACCCTAGACCCTCAGATTAAAAGTCTGATGCTCTACCGACTGAGCTACGCAGGCTACATAGAGAACTCTCTCAAATTTTGCACATTTATAATTAACAGTTTCTCTCAAAACGTTTTGTTATACCACAGAATAGTTGTTATAAAAGACCAGATTTATTTTAGAAGCCTACCTAAGACGATTCTATTGTTTTATTTGACCCGTTTGCATCGAAATTAAAAGAAAATCAAAACTTATGATCGATGCTTTTCTATATAAATACCATGCAGCTGTGTCCATCGTCAGCTGCTAATAAAATTGCAATCAGACGACATTTTAGAGTCGTTCAAACTTAGGTATAGGAACCACACATATAACATGTATAAACAAATGATGTCTAGAGCAGAAATGATCAATCCACCTCAAAGGAGCAAAAATTACAATCGCCCACGTAGGGACTCGAACCCTAGACCCTCAGATTAAAAGTCTGATGCTCTACCGACTGAGCTACGCAGGCTGACGATATTGACTGGAAAACAATATAGTTTATACCTTTCATTTAGCATATAAATAATGTACGGTACAACTTCGTTAACAGAGTCAATCCAAATTTATATAGAAATTTTAAGACAGAGCAACTTAATTAGAACTGTTCTGCTCTCCACTTGCTTTATGCGAAAGACTTCTTATCACTTATACTAAGTTTTCACTATATGTACACAAGGAAATCCCTTAATTGCTATTATTATTCTGGGAAACGTACGTAAGTTTGCCTGGCCGGAAACAAAGAACACTAAATCAAACTTCTCTTGGTTAAAATTTGCAGATCAAGTACTTAACATTCGTGAAAAAAGTCTTGAAGATTTTGATTTTTAGCGGGGATATCGTTTTCTGATGCAATGCTTGTGATTGGTTGCACTCTATATAGTTAAAAGTCATAACTGTATCTCATGAGCAGAGTGGCGCAGTGGAAGCGTGCTGGGCCCATAACCCAGAGGTCCGTGGATCGAAACCACGCTCTGCTAATAATTTTTTCTCATTGACGAAAATCTTTTTTGAGGTGACTGTCAGAAAATGATGACAAACGATAATAAAGTCAAAATAAAGTTGATTGAAAAACTCTATCCAGAAAAATCAACTAATTCAGTATGAAAAATTTCATACGTATGTCATTAAAGTTGGTGAAATCCCTCAACATGCTCAATGTGTAAACGTTTGAATCCTCAAAATACTCATTTATGCAACTATAAGATATATGTGCTACTCATTAATCAACAAAAGTTTAAACAAACCAGGCAACGAATCATGCATACCTATTCGAACGTTCGAAAATAAATTCTCATATTGATGATATATCAGTCCACATATTATATTCACATGATTAACCAAACTTTCGTCACGGAAAGAGGCGGCGGAGATCATGCTGTCGTTTTCTTTGACGTTTTTCATGTTTTGCAAATAAAACTTGTTTTCGAATCTATCCATAACAAGAACACAGAGTACTAAAACAATAAAGTTTGCAAAAAATACAGCCGCCCACGTAGGGACTCGAACCCTAGACCCTCAGATTAAAAGTCTGATGCTCTACCGACTGAGCTACGCAGGCTACATAGAGAACTCTCTCAAATTTTGCACATTTATAATTAACAGTTTCTCTCAAAACGTTTTGTTATACCACAGAATAGTTGTTATAAAAGACCAGATTTATTTTAGAAGCCTACCTAAGACGATTCTATTGTTTTATTTGACCCGTTTGCATCGAAATTAAAAGAAAATCAAAACTTATGATCGATGCTTTTCTATATAAATACCATGCAGCTGTGTCCATCGTCAGCTGCTAATAAAATTGCAATCAGACGACATTTTAGAGTCGTTCAAACTTAGGTATAGGAACCACACATATAACATGTATAAACAAATGATGTCTAGAGCAGAAATGATCAATCCACCTCAAAGGAGCAAAAATTACAATCGCCCACGTAGGGACTCGAACCCTAGACCCTCAGATTAAAAGTCTGATGCTCTACCGACTGAGCTACGCAGGCTGACGATATTGACTGGAAAACAATATAGTTTATACCTTTCATTTAGCATATAAATAATGTACGGTACAACTTCGTTAACAGAGTCAATCCAAATTTATATAGAAATTTTAAGACAGAGCAACTTAATTAGAACTGTTCTGCTCTCCACTTGCTTTATGCTAAAGACTTCTTATCACTTATACTAAGTTTTCACTATATGTACACAAGGAAATCCCTTAATTGCTATTATTATTCTGGGAAACGTACGTAAGTTTGCCTGACCGGAAACAAAGAACACTAAATCAAACTTCTCTTGGTTAAAATTTGCAGATCAAGTACTTAACATTCGTGAAAAAAGTCTTGAAGATTTTGATTTTTAGCGGGGATATCGTTTTCTGATGCAATGCTTGTGATTGGTTGCACTCTATATAGTTAAAAGTCATAACTGTATCTCATGAGCAGAGTGGCGCAGTGGAAGCGTGCTGGGCCCATAACCCAGAGGTCCGTGGATCGAAACCACGCTCTGCTAATAATTTTTTCTCATTGACGAAAATCTTTTTTGAGGTGACTGTCAGAAAATGATGACAAACGATAATAAAGTCAAAATAAAGTTGATTGAAAAACTCTATCCAGAAAAATCAACTAATTCAGTATGAAAAATTTCATACGTATGTCATTAAAGTTGGTGAAATCCCTCAACATGCTCAATGTGTAAACGTTTGAATCCTCAAAATACTCATTTATGCAACTATAAGATATATGTGCTACTCATTAATCAACAAAAGTTTAAACAAACCAGGCAACGAATCATGCATACCTATTCGAACGTTCGAAAATAAATTCTCATATTGATGATATATCAGTCCACATATTATATTCACATGATTAACCAAACTTTCGTCACGGAAAGAGGCGGCGGAGATCATGCTGTCGTTTTCTTTGACGTTTTTCATGTTTTGCAAATAAAACTTGTTTTCGAATCTATCCATAACAAGAACACAGAGTACTAAAACAATAAAGTTTGCAAAAAATACAGCCGCCCACGTAGGGACTCGAACCCTAGACCCTCAGATTAAAAGTCTGATGCTCTACCGACTGAGCTACGCAGGCTACATAGAGAACTCTCTCAAATTTTGCACATTTATAATTAACAGTTTCTCTCAAAACGTTTTGTTATACCACAGAATAGTTGTTATAAAAGACCAGATTTATTTTAGAAGCCTACCTAAGACGATTCTATTGTTTTATTTGACCCGTTTGCATCGAAATTAAAAGAAAATCAAAACTTATGATCGATGCTTTTCTATATAAATACCATGCAGCTGTGTCCATCGTCAGCTGCTAATAAAATTGCAATCAGACGACATTTTAGAGTCGTTCAAACTTAGGTATAGGAACCACACATATAACATGTATAAACAAATGATGTCTAGAGCAGAAATGATCAATCCACCTCAAAGGAGCAAAAATTACAATCGCCCACGTAGGGACTCGAACCCTAGACCCTCAGATTAAAAGTCTGATGCTCTACCGACTGAGCTACGCAGGCTGACGATATTGACTGGAAAACAATATAGTTTATACCTTTCATTTAGCATATAAATAATGTACGGTACAACTTCGTTAACAGAGTCAATCCAAATTTATATAGAAATTTTAAGACAGAGCAACTTAATTAGAACTGTTCTGCTCTCCACTTGCTTTATGCTAAAGACTTCTTATCACTTATACTAAGTTTTCACTATATGTACACAAGGAAATCCCTTAATTGCTATTATTATTCTGGGAAACGTACGTAAGTTTGCCTGGCCGGAAACAAAGAACACTAAATCAAACTTCTCTTGGTTAAAATTTGCAGATCAAGTACTTAACATTCGTGAAAAAAGTCTTGAAGATTTTGATTTTTAGCGGGGATATCGTTTTCTGATGCAATGCTTGTGATTGGTTGCACTCTATATAGTTAAAAGTCATAACTGTATCTCATGAGCAGAGTGGCGCAGTGGAAGCGTGCTGGGCCCATAACCCAGAGGTCCGTGGATCGAAACCACGCTCTGCTAATAATTTTTTCTCATTGACGAAAATCTTTTTTGAGGTGACTGTCAGAAAATGATGACAAACGATAATAAAGTCAAAATAAAGTTGATTGAAAAACTCTATCCAGAAAAATCAACTAATTCAGTATGAAAAATTTCATACGTATGTCATTAAAGTTGGTGAAATCCCTCAACATGCTCAATGTGTAAACGTTTGAATCCTCAAAATACTCATTTATGCAACTATAAGATATATGTGCTACTCATTAATCAACAAAAGTTTAAACAAACCAGGCAACGAATCATGCATACCTATTCGAACGTTCGAAAATAAATTCTCATATTGATGATATATCAGTCCACATATTATATTCACATGATTAACCAAACTTTCGTCACGGAAAGAGGCGGCGGAGATCATGCTGTCGTTTTCTTTGACGTTTTTCATGTTTTGCAAATAAAACTTGTTTTCGAATCTATCCATAACAAGAACACAGAGTACTAAAACAATAAAGTTTGCAAAAAATACAGCCGCCCACGTAGGGACTCGAACCCTAGACCCTCAGATTAAAAGTCTGATGCTCTACCGACTGAGCTACGCAGGCTACATAGAGAACTCTCTCAAATTTTGCACATTTATAATTAACAGTTTCTCTCAAAACGTTTTGTTATACCACAGAATAGTTGTTATAAAAGACCAGATTTATTTTAGAAGCCTACCTAAGACGATTCTATTGTTTTATTTGACCCGTTTGCATCGAAATTAAAAGAAAATCAAAACTTATGATCGATGCTTTTCTATATAAATACCATGCAGCTGTGTCCATCGTCAGCTGCTAATAAAATTGCAATCAGACGACATTTTAGAGTCGTTCAAACTTAGGTATAGGAACCACACATATAACATGTATAAACAAATGATGTCTAGAGCAGAAATGATCAATCCACCTCAAAGGAGCAAAAATTACAATCGCCCACGTAGGGACTCGAACCCTAGACCCTCAGATTAAAAGTCTGATGCTCTACCGACTGAGCTACGCAGGCTGACGATATTGACTGGAAAACAATATAGTTTATACCTTTCATTTAGCATATAAATAATGTACGGTACAACTTCGTTAACAGAGTCAATCCAAATTTATATAGAAATTTTAAGACAGAGCAACTTAATTAGAACTGTTCTGCTCTCCACTTGCTTTATGCGAAAGACTTCTTATCACTTATACTAAGTTTTCACTATATGTACACAAGGAAATCCCTTAATTGCTATTATTATTCTGGGAAACGTACGTAAGTTTGCCTGGCCGGAAACAAAGAACACTAAATCAAACTTCTCTTGGTTAAAATTTGCAGATCAAGTACTTAACATTCGTGAAAAAAGTCTTGAAGATTTTGATTTTTAGCGGGGATATCGTTTTCTGATGCAATGCTTGTGATTGGTTGCACTCTATATAGTTAAAAGTCATAACTGTATCTCATGAGCAGAGTGGCGCAGTGGAAGCGTGCTGGGCCCATAACCCAGAGGTCCGTGGATCGAAACCACGCTCTGCTAATAATTTTTTCTCATTGACGAAAATCTTTTTTGAGGTGACTGTCAGAAAATGATGACAAACGATAATAAAGTCAAAATAAAGTTGATTGAAAAACTCTATCCAGAAAAATCAACTAATTCAGTATGAAAAATTTCATACGTATGTCATTAAAGTTGGTGAAATCCCTCAACATGCTCAATGTGTAAACGTTTGAATCCTCAAAATACTCATTTATGCAACTATAAGATATATGTGCTACTCATTAATCAACAAAAGTTTAAACAAACCAGGCAACGAATCATGCATACCTATTCGAACGTTCGAAAATAAATTCTCATATTGATGATATATCAGTCCACATATTATATTCACATGATTAACCAAACTTTCGTCACGGAAAGAGGCGGCGGAGATCATGCTGTCGTTTTCTTTGACGTTTTTCATGTTTTGCAAATAAAACTTGTTTTCGAATCTATCCATAACAAGAACACAGAGTACTAAAACAATAAAGTTTGCAAAAAATACAGCCGCCCACGTAGGGACTCGAACCCTAGACCCTCAGATTAAAAGTCTGATGCTCTACCGACTGAGCTACGCAGGCTACATAGAGAACTCTCTCAAATTTTGCACATTTATAATTAACAGTTTCTCTCAAAACGTTTTGTTATACCACAGAATAGTTGTTATAAAAGACCAGATTTATTTTAGAAGCCTACCTAAGACGATTCTATTGTTTTATTTGACCCGTTTGCATCGAAATTAAAAGAAAATCAAAACTTATGATCGATGCTTTTCTATATAAATACCATGCAGCTGTGTCCATCGTCAGCTGCTAATAAAATTGCAATCAGACGACATTTTAGAGTCGTTCAAACTTAGGTATAGGAACCACACATATAACATGTATAAACAAATGATGTCTAGAGCAGAAATGATCAATCCACCTCAAAGGAGCAAAAATTACAATCGCCCACGTAGGGACTCGAACCCTAGACCCTCAGATTAAAAGTCTGATGCTCTACCGACTGAGCTACGCAGGCTGACGATATTGACTGGAAAACAATATAGTTTATACCTTTCATTTAGCATATAAATAATGTACGGTACAACTTCGTTAACAGAGTCAATCCAAATTTATATAGAAATTTTAAGACAGAGCAACTTAATTAGAACTGTTCTGCTCTCCACTTGCTTTATGCGAAAGACTTCTTATCACTTATACTAAGTTTTCACTATATGTACACAAGGAAATCCCTTAATTGCTATTATTATTCTGGGAAACGTACGTAAGTTTGCCTGGCCGGAAACAAAGAACACTAAATCAAACTTCTCTTGGTTAAAATTTGCAGATCAAGTACTTAACATTCGTGAAAAAAGTCTTGAAGATTTTGATTTTTAGCGGGGATATCGTTTTCTGATGCAATGCTTGTGATTGGTTGCACTCTATATAGTTAAAAGTCATAACTGTATCTCATGAGCAGAGTGGCGCAGTGGAAGCGTGCTGGGCCCATAACCCAGAGGTCCGTGGATCGAAACCACGCTCTGCTAATAATTTTTTCTCATTGACGAAAATCTTTTTTGAGGTGACTGTCAGAAAATGATGACAAACGATAATAAAGTCAAAATAAAGTTGATTGAAAAACTCTATCCAGAAAAATCAACTAATTCAGTATGAAAAATTTCATACGTATGTCATTAAAGTTGGTGAAATCCCTCAACATGCTCAATGTGTAAACGTTTGAATCCTCAAAATACTCATTTATGCAACTATAAGATATATGTGCTACTCATTAATCAACAAAAGTTTAAACAAACCAGGCAACGAATCATGCATACCTATTCGAACGTTCGAAAATAAATTCTCATATTGATGATATATCAGTCCACATATTATATTCACATGATTAACCAAACTTTCGTCACGGAAAGAGGCGGCGGAGATCATGCTGTCGTTTTCTTTGACGTTTTTCATGTTTTGCAAATAAAACTTGTTTTCGAATCTATCCATAACAAGAACACAGAGTACTAAAACAATAAAGTTTGCAAAAAATACAGCCGCCCACGTAGGGACTCGAACCCTAGACCCTCAGATTAAAAGTCTGATGCTCTACCGACTGAGCTACGCAGGCTACATAGAGAACTCTCTCAAATTTTGCACATTTATAATTAACAGTTTCTCTCAAAACGTTTTGTTATACCACAGAATAGTTGTTATAAAAGACCAGATTTATTTTAGAAGCCTACCTAAGACGATTCTATTGTTTTATTTGACCCGTTTGCATCGAAATTAAAAGAAAATCAAAACTTATGATCGATGCTTTTCTATATAAATACCATGCAGCTGTGTCCATCGTCAGCTGCTAATAAAATTGCAATCAGACGACATTTTAGAGTCGTTCAAACTTAGGTATAGGAACCACACATATAACATGTATAAACAAATGATGTCTAGAGCAGAAATGATCAATCCACCTCAAAGGAGCAAAAATTACAATCGCCCACGTAGGGACTCGAACCCTAGACCCTCAGATTAAAAGTCTGATGCTCTACCGACTGAGCTACGCAGGCTGACGATATTGACTGGAAAACAATATAGTTTATACCTTTCATTTAGCATATAAATAATGTACGGTACAACTTCGTTAACAGAGTCAATCCAAATTTATATAGAAATTTTAAGACAGAGCAACTTAATTAGAACTGTTCTGCTCTCCACTTGCTTTATGCGAAAGACTTCTTATCACTTATACTAAGTTTTCACTATATGTACACAAGGAAATCCCTTAATTGCTATTATTATTCTGGGAAACGTACGTAAGTTTGCCTGGCCGGAAACAAAGAACACTAAATCAAACTTCTCTTGGTTAAAATTTGCAGATCAAGTACTTAACATTCGTGAAAAAAGTCTTGAAGATTTTGATTTTTAGCGGGGATATCGTTTTCTGATGCAATGCTTGTGATTGGTTGCACTCTATATAGTTAAAAGTCATAACTGTATCTCATGAGCAGAGTGGCGCAGTGGAAGCGTGCTGGGCCCATAACCCAGAGGTCCGTGGATCGAAACCACGCTCTGCTAATAATTTTTTCTCATTGACGAAAATCTTTTTTGAGGTGACTGTCAGAAAATGATGACAAACGATAATAAAGTCAAAATAAAGTTGATTGAAAAACTCTATCCAGAAAAATCAACTAATTCAGTATGAAAAATTTCATACGTATGTCATTAAAGTTGGTGAAATCCCTCAACATGCTCAATGTGTAAACGTTTGAATCCTCAAAATACTCATTTATGCAACTATAAGATATATGTGCTACTCATTAATCAACAAAAGTTTAAACAAACCAGGCAACGAATCATGCATACCTATTCGAACGTTCGAAAATAAATTCTCATATTGATGATATATCAGTCCACATATTATATTCACATGATTAACCAAACTTTCGTCACGGAAAGAGGCGGCGGAGATCATGCTGTCGTTTTCTTTGACGTTTTTCATGTTTTGCAAATAAAACTTGTTTTCGAATCTATCCATAACAAGAACACAGAGTACTAAAACAATAAAGTTTGCAAAAAATACAGCCGCCCACGTAGGGACTCGAACCCTAGACCCTCAGATTAAAAGTCTGATGCTCTACCGACTGAGCTACGCAGGCTACATAGAGAACTCTCTCAAATTTTGCACATTTATAATTAACAGTTTCTCTCAAAACGTTTTGTTATACCACAGAATAGTTGTTATAAAAGACCAGATTTATTTTAGAAGCCTACCTAAGACGATTCTATTGTTTTATTTGACCCGTTTGCATCGAAATTAAAAGAAAATCAAAACTTATGATCGATGCTTTTCTATATAAATACCATGCAGCTGTGTCCATCGTCAGCTGCTAATAAAATTGCAATCAGACGACATTTTAGAGTCGTTCAAACTTAGGTATAGGAACCACACATATAACATGTATAAACAAATGATGTCTAGAGCAGAAATGATCAATCCACCTCAAAGGAGCAAAAATTACAATCGCCCACGTAGGGACTCGAACCCTAGACCCTCAGATTAAAAGTCTGATGCTCTACCGACTGAGCTACGCAGGCTGACGATATTGACTGGAAAACAATATAGTTTATACCTTTCATTTAGCATATAAATAATGTACGGTACAACTTCGTTAACAGAGTCAATCCAAATTTATATAGAAATTTTAAGACAGAGCAACTTAATTAGAACTGTTCTGCTCTCCACTTGCTTTATGCGAAAGACTTCTTATCACTTATACTAAGTTTTCACTATATGTACACAAGGAAATCCCTTAATTGCTATTATTATTCTGGGAAACGTACGTAAGTTTGCCTGGCCGGAAACAAAGAACACTAAATCAAACTTCTCTTGGTTAAAATTTGCAGATCAAGTACTTAACATTCGTGAAAAAAGTCTTGAAGATTTTGATTTTTAGCGGGGATATCGTTTTCTGATGCAATGCTTGTGATTGGTTGCACTCTATATAGTTAAAAGTCATAACTGTATCTCATGAGCAGAGTGGCGCAGTGGAAGCGTGCTGGGCCCATAACCCAGAGGTCCGTGGATCGAAACCACGCTCTGCTAATAATTTTTTCTCATTGACGAAAATCTTTTTTGAGGTGACTGTCAGAAAATGATGACAAACGATAATAAAGTCAAAATAAAGTTGATTGAAAAACTCTATCCAGAAAAATCAACTAATTCAGTATGAAAAATTTCATACGTATGTCATTAAAGTTGGTGAAATCCCTCAACATGCTCAATGTGTAAACGTTTGAATCCTCAAAATACTCATTTATGCAACTATAAGATATATGTGCTACTCATTAATCAACAAAAGTTTAAACAAACCAGGCAACGAATCATGCATACCTATTCGAACGTTCGAAAATAAATTCTCATATTGATGATATATCAGTCCACATATTATATTCACATGATTAACCAAACTTTCGTCACGGAAAGAGGCGGCGGAGATCATGCTGTCGTTTTCTTTGACGTTTTTCATGTTTTGCAAATAAAACTTGTTTTCGAATCTATCCATAACAAGAACACAGAGTACTAAAACAATAAAGTTTGCAAAAAATACAGCCGCCCACGTAGGGACTCGAACCCTAGACCCTCAGATTAAAAGTCTGATGCTCTACCGACTGAGCTACGCAGGCTACATAGAGAACTCTCTCAAATTTTGCACATTTATAATTAACAGTTTCTCTCAAAACGTTTTGTTATACCACAGAATAGTTGTTATAAAAGACCAGATTTATTTTAGAAGCCTACCTAAGACGATTCTATTGTTTTATTTGACCCGTTTGCATCGAAATTAAAAGAAAATCAAAACTTATGATCGATGCTTTTCTATATAAATACCATGCAGCTGTGTCCATCGTCAGCTGCTAATAAAATTGCAATCAGACGACATTTTAGAGTCGTTCAAACTTAGGTATAGGAACCACACATATAACATGTATAAACAAATGATGTCTAGAGCAGAAATGATCAATCCACCTCAAAGGAGCAAAAATTACAATCGCCCACGTAGGGACTCGAACCCTAGACCCTCAGATTAAAAGTCTGATGCTCTACCGACTGAGCTACGCAGGCTGACGATATTGACTGGAAAACAATATAGTTTATACCTTTCATTTAGCATATAAATAATGTACGGTACAACTTCGTTAACAGAGTCAATCCAAATTTATATAGAAATTTTAAGACAGAGCAACTTAATTAGAACTGTTCTGCTCTCCACTTGCTTTATGCGAAAGACTTCTTATCACTTATACTAAGTTTTCACTATATGTACACAAGGAAATCCCTTAATTGCTATTATTATTCTGGGAAACGTACGTAAGTTTGCCTGGCCGGAAACAAAGAACACTAAATCAAACTTCTCTTGGTTAAAATTTGCAGATCAAGTACTTAACATTCGTGAAAAAAGTCTTGAAGATTTTGATTTTTAGCGGGGATATCGTTTTCTGATGCAATGCTTGTGATTGGTTGCACTCTATATAGTTAAAAGTCATAACTGTATCTCATGAGCAGAGTGGCGCAGTGGAAGCGTGCTGGGCCCATAACCCAGAGGTCCGTGGATCGAAACCACGCTCTGCTAATAATTTTTTCTCATTGACGAAAATCTTTTTTGAGGTGACTGTCAGAAAATGATGACAAACGATAATAAAGTCAAAATAAAGTTGATTGAAAAACTCTATCCAGAAAAATCAACTAATTCAGTATGAAAAATTTCATACGTATGTCATTAAAGTTGGTGAAATCCCTCAACATGCTCAATGTGTAAACGTTTGAATCCTCAAAATACTCATTTATGCAACTATAAGATATATGTGCTACTCATTAATCAACAAAAGTTTAAACAAACCAGGCAACGAATCATGCATACCTATTCGAACGTTCGAAAATAAATTCTCATATTGATGATATATCAGTCCACATATTATATTCACATGATTAACCAAACTTTCGTCACGGAAAGAGGCGGCGGAGATCATGCTGTCGTTTTCTTTGACGTTTTTCATGTTTTGCAAATAAAACTTGTTTTCGAATCTATCCATAACAAGAACACAGAGTACTAAAACAATAAAGTTTGCAAAAAATACAGCCGCCCACGTAGGGACTCGAACCCTAGACCCTCAGATTAAAAGTCTGATGCTCTACCGACTGAGCTACGCAGGCTACATAGAGAACTCTCTCAAATTTTGCACATTTATAATTAACAGTTTCTCTCAAAACGTTTTGTTATACCACAGAATAGTTGTTATAAAAGACCAGATTTATTTTAGAAGCCTACCTAAGACGATTCTATTGTTTTATTTGACCCGTTTGCATCGAAATTAAAAGAAAATCAAAACTTATGATCGATGCTTTTCTATATAAATACCATGCAGCTGTGTCCATCGTCAGCTGCTAATAAAATTGCAATCAGACGACATTTTAGAGTCGTTCAAACTTAGGTATAGGAACCACACATATAACATGTATAAACAAATGATGTCTAGAGCAGAAATGATCAATCCACCTCAAAGGAGCAAAAATTACAATCGCCCACGTAGGGACTCGAACCCTAGACCCTCAGATTAAAAGTCTGATGCTCTACCGACTGAGCTACGCAGGCTGACGATATTGACTGGAAAACAATATAGTTTATACCTTTCATTTAGCATATAAATAATGTACGGTACAACTTCGTTAACAGAGTCAATCCAAATTTATATAGAAATTTTAAGACAGAGCAACTTAATTAGAACTGTTCTGCTCTCCACTTGCTTTATGCGAAAGACTTCTTATCACTTATACTAAGTTTTCACTATATGTACACAAGGAAATCCCTTAATTGCTATTATTATTCTGGGAAACGTACGTAAGTTTGCCTGGCCGGAAACAAAGAACACTAAATCAAACTTCTCTTGGTTAAAATTTGCAGATCAAGTACTTAACATTCGTGAAAAAAGTCTTGAAGATTTTGATTTTTAGCGGGGATATCGTTTTCTGATGCAATGCTTGTGATTGGTTGCACTCTATATAGTTAAAAGTCATAACTGTATCTCATGAGCAGAGTGGCGCAGTGGAAGCGTGCTGGGCCCATAACCCAGAGGTCCGTGGATCGAAACCACGCTCTGCTAATAATTTTTTCTCATTGACGAAAATCTTTTTTGAGGTGACTGTCAGAAAATGATGACAAACGATAATAAAGTCAAAATAAAGTTGATTGAAAAACTCTATCCAGAAAAATCAACTAATTCAGTATGAAAAATTTCATACGTATGTCATTAAAGTTGGTGAAATCCCTCAACATGCTCAATGTGTAAACGTTTGAATCCTCAAAATACTCATTTATGCAACTATAAGATATATGTGCTACTCATTAATCAACAAAAGTTTAAACAAACCAGGCAACGAATCATGCATACCTATTCGAACGTTCGAAAATAAATTCTCATATTGATGATATATCAGTCCACATATTATATTCACATGATTAACCAAACTTTCGTCACGGAAAGAGGCGGCGGAGATCATGCTGTCGTTTTCTTTGACGTTTTTCATGTTTTGCAAATAAAACTTGTTTTCGAATCTATCCATAACAAGAACACAGAGTACTAAAACAATAAAGTTTGCAAAAAATACAGCCGCCCACGTAGGGACTCGAACCCTAGACCCTCAGATTAAAAGTCTGATGCTCTACCGACTGAGCTACGCAGGCTACATAGAGAACTCTCTCAAATTTTGCACATTTATAATTAACAGTTTCTCTCAAAACGTTTTGTTATACCACAGAATAGTTGTTATAAAAGACCAGATTTATTTTACAAGCCTACCTAAGACGATTCTATTGTTTTATTTGACCCGTTTGCATCGAAATTAAAAGAAAATCAAAACTTATGATCGATGCTTTTCTATATAAATACCATGCAGCTGTGTCCATCGTCAGCTGCTAATAAAATTGCAATCAGACGACATTTTAGAGTCGTTCAAACTTAGGTATAGGAACCACACATATAACATGTATAAACAAATGATGTCTAGAGCAGAAATGATCAATCCACCTCAAAGGAGCAAAAATTACAATCGCCCACGTAGGGACTCGAACCCTAGACCCTCAGATTAAAAGTCTGATGCTCTACCGACTGAGCTACGCAGGCTGACGATATTGACTGGAAAACAATATAGTTTATACCTTTCATTTAGCATATAAATAATGTACGGTACAACTTCGTTAACAGAGTCAATCCAAATTTATATAGAAATTTTAAGACAGAGCAACTTAATTAGAACTGTTCTGCTCTCCACTTGCTTTATGCGAAAGACTTCTTATCACTTATACTAAGTTTTCACTATATGTACACAAGGAAATCCCTTAATTGCTATTATTATTCTGGGAAACGTACGTAAGTTTGCCTGGCCGGAAACAAAGAACACTAAATCAAACTTCTCTTGGTTAAAATTTGCAGATCAAGTACTTAACATTCGTGAAAAAAGTCTTGAAGATTTTGATTTTTAGCGGGGATATCGTTTTCTGATGCAATGCTTGTGATTGGTTGCACTCTATATAGTTAAAAGTCATAACTGTATCTCATGAGCAGAGTGGCGCAGTGGAAGCGTGCTGGGCCCATAACCCAGAGGTCCGTGGATCGAAACCACGCTCTGCTAATAATTTTTTCTCATTGACGAAAATCTTTTTTGAGGTGACTGTCAGAAAATGATGACAAACGATAATAAAGTCAAAATAAAGTTGATTGAAAAACTCTATCCAGAAAAATCAACTAATTCAGTATGAAAAATTTCATACGTATGTCATTAAAGTTGGTGAAATCCCTCAACATGCTCAATGTGTAAACGTTTGAATCCTCAAAATACTCATTTATGCAACTATAAGATATATGTGCTACTCATTAATCAACAAAAGTTTAAACAAACCAGGCAACGAATCATGCATACCTATTCGAACGTTCGAAAATAAATTCTCATATTGATGATATATCAGTCCACATATTATATTCACATGATTAACCAAACTTTCGTCACGGAAAGAGGCGGCGGAGATCATGCTGTCGTTTTCTTTGACGTTTTTCATGTTTTGCAAATAAAACTTGTTTTCGAATCTATCCATAACAAGAACACAGAGTACTAAAACAATAAAGTTTGCAAAAAATACAGCCGCCCACGTAGGGACTCGAACCCTAGACCCTCAGATTAAAAGTCTGATGCTCTACCGACTGAGCTACGCAGGCTACATAGAGAACTCTCTCAAATTTTGCACATTTATAATTAACAGTTTCTCTCAAAACGTTTTGTTATACCACAGAATAGTTGTTATAAAAGACCAGATTTATTTTACAAGCCTACCTAAGACGATTCTATTGTTTTATTTGACCCGTTTGCATCGAAATTAAAAGAAAATCAAAACTTATGATCGATGCTTTTCTATATAAATACCATGCAGCTGTGTCCATCGTCAGCTGCTAATAAAATTGCAATCAGACGACATTTTAGAGTCGTTCAAACTTAGGTATAGGAACCACACATATAACATGTATAAACAAATGATGTCTAGAGCAGAAATGATCAATCCACCTCAAAGGAGCAAAAATTACAATCGCCCACGTAGGGACTCGAACCCTAGACCCTCAGATTAAAAGTCTGATGCTCTACCGACTGAGCTACGCAGGCTGACGATATTGACTGGAAAACAATATAGTTTATACCTTTCATTTAGCATATAAATAATGTACGGTACAACTTCGTTAACAGAGTCAATCCAAATTTATATAGAAATTTTAAGACAGAGCAACTTAATTAGAACTGTTCTGCTCTCCACTTGCTTTATGCGAAAGACTTCTTATCACTTATACTAAGTTTTCACTATATGTACACAAGGAAATCCCTTAATTGCTATTATTATTCTGGGAAACGTACGTAAGTTTGCCTGGCCGGAAACAAAGAACACTAAATCAAACTTCTCTTGGTTAAAATTTGCAGATCAAGTACTTAACATTCGTGAAAAAAGTCTTGAAGATTTTGATTTTTAGCGGGGATATCGTTTTCTGATGCAATGCTTGTGATTGGTTGCACTCTATATAGTTAAAAGTCATAACTGTATCTCATGAGCAGAGTGGCGCAGTGGAAGCGTGCTGGGCCCATAACCCAGAGGTCCGTGGATCGAAACCACGCTCTGCTAATAATTTTTTCTCATTGACGAAAATCTTTTTTGAGGTGACTGTCAGAAAATGATGACAAACGATAATAAAGTCAAAATAAAGTTGATTGAAAAACTCTATCCAGAAAAATCAACTAATTCAGTATGAAAAATTTCATACGTATGTCATTAAAGTTGGTGAAATCCCTCAACATGCTCAATGTGTAAACGTTTGAATCCTCAAAATACTCATTTATGCAACTATAAGATATATGTGCTACTCATTAATCAACAAAAGTTTAAACAAACCAGGCAACGAATCATGCATACCTATTCGAACGTTCGAAAATAAATTCTCATATTGATGATATATCAGTCCACATATTATATTCACATGATTAACCAAACTTTCGTCACGGAAAGAGGCGGCGGAGATCATGCTGTCGTTTTCTTTGACGTTTTTCATGTTTTGCAAATAAAACTTGTTTTCGAATCTATCCATAACAAGAACACAGAGTACTAAAACAATAAAGTTTGCAAAAAATACAGCCGCCCACGTAGGGACTCGAACCCTAGACCCTCAGATTAAAAGTCTGATGCTCTACCGACTGAGCTACGCAGGCTACATAGAGAACTCTCTCAAATTTTGCACATTTATAATTAACAGTTTCTCTCAAAACGTTTTGTTATACCACAGAATAGTTGTTATAAAAGACCAGATTTATTTTAGAAGCCTACCTAAGACGATTCTATTGTTTTATTTGACCCGTTTGCATCGAAATTAAAAGAAAATCAAAACTTATGATCGATGCTTTTCTATATAAATACCATGCAGCTGTGTCCATCGTCAGCTGCTAATAAAATTGCAATCAGACGACATTTTAGAGTCGTTCAAACTTAGGTATAGGAACCACACATATAACATGTATAAACAAATGATGTCTAGAGCAGAAATGATCAATCCACCTCAAAGGAGCAAAAATTACAATCGCCCACGTAGGGACTCGAACCCTAGACCCTCAGATTAAAAGTCTGATGCTCTACCGACTGAGCTACGCAGGCTGACGATATTGACTGGAAAACAATATAGTTTATACCTTTCATTTAGCATATAAATAATGTACGGTACAACTTCGTTAACAGAGTCAATCCAAATTTATATAGAAATTTTAAGACAGAGCAACTTAATTAGAACTGTTCTGCTCTCCACTTGCTTTATGCGAAAGACTTCTTATCACTTATACTAAGTTTTCACTATATGTACACAAGGAAATCCCTTAATTGCTATTATTATTCTGGGAAACGTACGTAAGTTTGCCTGGCCGGAAACAAAGAACACTAAATCAAACTTCTCTTGGTTAAAATTTGCAGATCAAGTACTTAACATTCGTGAAAAAAGTCTTGAAGATTTTGATTTTTAGCGGGGATATCGTTTTCTGATGCAATGCTTGTGATTGGTTGCACTCTATATAGTTAAAAGTCATAACTGTATCTCATGAGCAGAGTGGCGCAGTGGAAGCGTGCTGGGCCCATAACCCAGAGGTCCGTGGATCGAAACCACGCTCTGCTAATAATTTTTTCTCATTGACGAAAATCTTTTTTGAGGTGACTGTCAGAAAATGATGACAAACGATAATAAAGTCAAAATAAAGTTGATTGAAAAACTCTATCCAGAAAAATCAACTAATTCAGTATGAAAAATTTCATACGTATGTCATTAAAGTTGGTGAAATCCCTCAACATGCTCAATGTGTAAACGTTTGAATCCTCAAAATACTCATTTATGCAACTATAAGATATATGTGCTACTCATTAATCAACAAAAGTTTAAACAAACCAGGCAACGAATCATGCATACCTATTCGAACGTTCGAAAATAAATTCTCATATTGATGATATATCAGTCCACATATTATATTCACATGATTAACCAAACTTTCGTCACGGAAAGAGGCGGCGGAGATCATGCTGTCGTTTTCTTTGACGTTTTTCATGTTTTGCAAATAAAACTTGTTTTCGAATCTATCCATAACAAGAACACAGAGTACTAAAACAATAAAGTTTGCAAAAAATACAGCCGCCCACGTAGGGACTCGAACCCTAGACCCTCAGATTAAAAGTCTGATGCTCTACCGACTGAGCTACGCAGGCTACATAGAGAACTCTCTCAAATTTTGCACATTTATAATTAACAGTTTCTCTCAAAACGTTTTGTTATACCACAGAATAGTTGTTATAAAAGACCAGATTTATTTTAGAAGCCTACCTAAGACGATTCTATTGTTTTATTTGACCCGTTTGCATCGAAATTAAAAGAAAATCAAAACTTATGATCGATGCTTTTCTATATAAATACCATGCAGCTGTGTCCATCGTCAGCTGCTAATAAAATTGCAATCAGACGACATTTTAGAGTCGTTCAAACTTAGGTATAGGAACCACACATATAACATGTATAAACAAATGATGTCTAGAGCAGAAATGATCAATCCACCTCAAAGGAGCAAAAATTACAATCGCCCACGTAGGGACTCGAACCCTAGACCCTCAGATTAAAAGTCTGATGCTCTACCGACTGAGCTACGCAGGCTGACGATATTGACTGGAAAACAATATAGTTTATACCTTTCATTTAGCATATAAATAATGTACGGTACAACTTCGTTAACAGAGTCAATCCAAATTTATATAGAAATTTTAAGACAGAGCAACTTAATTAGAACTGTTCTGCTCTCCACTTGCTTTATGCGAAAGACTTCTTATCACTTATACTAAGTTTTCACTATATGTACACAAGGAAATCCCTTAATTGCTATTATTATTCTGGGAAACGTACGTAAGTTTGCCTGGCCGGAAACAAAGAACACTAAATCAAACTTCTCTTGGTTAAAATTTGCAGATCAAGTACTTAACATTCGTGAAAAAAGTCTTGAAGATTTTGATTTTTAGCGGGGATATCGTTTTCTGATGCAATGCTTGTGATTGGTTGCACTCTATATAGTTAAAAGTCATAACTGTATCTCATGAGCAGAGTGGCGCAGTGGAAGCGTGCTGGGCCCATAACCCAGAGGTCCGTGGATCGAAACCACGCTCTGCTAATAATTTTTTCTCATTGACGAAAATCTTTTTTGAGGTGACTGTCAGAAAATGATGACAAACGATAATAAAGTCAAAATAAAGTTGATTGAAAAACTCTATCCAGAAAAATCAACTAATTCAGTATGAAAAATTTCATACGTATGTCATTAAAGTTGGTGAAATCCCTCAACATGCTCAATGTGTAAACGTTTGAATCCTCAAAATACTCATTTATGCAACTATAAGATATATGTGCTACTCATTAATCAACAAAAGTTTAAACAAACCAGGCAACGAATCATGCATACCTATTCGAACGTTCGAAAATAAATTCTCATATTGATGATATATCAGTCCACATATTATATTCACATGATTAACCAAACTTTCGTCACGGAAAGAGGCGGCGGAGATCATGCTGTCGTTTTCTTTGACGTTTTTCATGTTTTGCAAATAAAACTTGTTTTCGAATCTATCCATAACAAGAACACAGAGTACTAAAACAATAAAGTTTGCAAAAAATACAGCCGCCCACGTAGGGACTCGAACCCTAGACCCTCAGATTAAAAGTCTGATGCTCTACCGACTGAGCTACGCAGGCTACATAGAGAACTCTCTCAAATTTTGCACATTTATAATTAACAGTTTCTCTCAAAACGTTTTGTTATACCACAGAATAGTTGTTATAAAAGACCAGATTTATTTTAGAAGCCTACCTAAGACGATTCTATTGTTTTATTTGACCCGTTTGCATCGAAATTAAAAGAAAATCAAAACTTATGATCGATGCTTTTCTATATAAATACCATGCAGCTGTGTCCATCGTCAGCTGCTAATAAAATTGCAATCAGACGACATTTTAGAGTCGTTCAAACTTAGGTATAGGAACCACACATATAACATGTATAAACAAATGATGTCTAGAGCAGAAATGATCAATCCACCTCAAAGGAGCAAAAATTACAATCGCCCACGTAGGGACTCGAACCCTAGACCCTCAGATTAAAAGTCTGATGCTCTACCGACTGAGCTACGCAGGCTGACGATATTGACTGGAAAACAATATAGTTTATACCTTTCATTTAGCATATAAATAATGTACGGTACAACTTCGTTAACAGAGTCAATCCAAATTTATATAGAAATTTTAAGACAGAGCAACTTAATTAGAACTGTTCTGCTCTCCACTTGCTTTATGCGAAAGACTTCTTATCACTTATACTAAGTTTTCACTATATGTACACAAGGAAATCCCTTAATTGCTATTATTATTCTGGGAAACGTACGTAAGTTTGCCTGGCCGGAAACAAAGAACACTAAATCAAACTTCTCTTGGTTAAAATTTGCAGATCAAGTACTTAACATTCGTGAAAAAAGTCTTGAAGATTTTGATTTTTAGCGGGGATATCGTTTTCTGATGCAATGCTTGTGATTGGTTGCACTCTATATAGTTAAAAGTCATAACTGTATCTCATGAGCAGAGTGGCGCAGTGGAAGCGTGCTGGGCCCATAACCCAGAGGTCCGTGGATCGAAACCACGCTCTGCTAATAATTTTTTCTCATTGACGAAAATCTTTTTTGAGGTGACTGTCAGAAAATGATGACAAACGATAATAAAGTCAAAATAAAGTTGATTGAAAAACTCTATCCAGAAAAATCAACTAATTCAGTATGAAAAATTTCATACGTATGTCATTAAAGTTGGTGAAATCCCTCAACATGCTCAATGTGTAAACGTTTGAATCCTCAAAATACTCATTTATGCAACTATAAGATATATGTGCTACTCATTAATCAACAAAAGTTTAAACAAACCAGGCAACGAATCATGCATACCTATTCGAACGTTCGAAAATAAATTCTCATATTGATGATATATCAGTCCACATATTATATTCACATGATTAACCAAACTTTCGTCACGGAAAGAGGCGGCGGAGATCATGCTGTCGTTTTCTTTGACGTTTTTCATGTTTTGCAAATAAAACTTGTTTTCGAATCTATCCATAACAAGAACACAGAGTACTAAAACAATAAAGTTTGCAAAAAATACAGCCGCCCACGTAGGGACTCGAACCCTAGACCCTCAGATTAAAAGTCTGATGCTCTACCGACTGAGCTACGCAGGCTACATAGAGAACTCTCTCAAATTTTGCACATTTATAATTAACAGTTTCTCTCAAAACGTTTTGTTATACCACAGAATAGTTGTTATAAAAGACCAGATTTATTTTAGAAGCCTACCTAAGACGATTCTATTGTTTTATTTGACCCGTTTGCATCGAAATTAAAAGAAAATCAAAACTTATGATCGATGCTTTTCTATATAAATACCATGCAGCTGTGTCCATCGTCAGCTGCTAATAAAATTGCAATCAGACGACATTTTAGAGTCGTTCAAACTTAGGTATAGGAACCACACATATAACATGTATAAACAAATGATGTCTAGAGCAGAAATGATCAATCCACCTCAAAGGAGCAAAAATTACAATCGCCCACGTAGGGACTCGAACCCTAGACCCTCAGATTAAAAGTCTGATGCTCTACCGACTGAGCTACGCAGGCTGACGATATTGACTGGAAAACAATATAGTTTATACCTTTCATTTAGCATATAAATAATGTACGGTACAACTTCGTTAACAGAGTCAATCCAAATTTATATAGAAATTTTAAGACAGAGCAACTTAATTAGAACTGTTCTGCTCTCCACTTGCTTTATGCGAAAGACTTCTTATCACTTATACTAAGTTTTCACTATATGTACACAAGGAAATCCCTTAATTGCTATTATTATTCTGGGAAACGTACGTAAGTTTGCCTGGCCGGAAACAAAGAACACTAAATCAAACTTCTCTTGGTTAAAATTTGCAGATCAAGTACTTAACATTCGTGAAAAAAGTCTTGAAGATTTTGATTTTTAGCGGGGATATCGTTTTCTGATGCAATGCTTGTGATTGGTTGCACTCTATATAGTTAAAAGTCATAACTGTATCTCATGAGCAGAGTGGCGCAGTGGAAGCGTGCTGGGCCCATAACCCAGAGGTCCGTGGATCGAAACCACGCTCTGCTAATAATTTTTTCTCATTGACGAAAATCTTTTTTGAGGTGACTGTCAGAAAATGATGACAAACGATAATAAAGTCAAAATAAAGTTGATTGAAAAACTCTATCCAGAAAAATCAACTAATTCAGTATGAAAAATTTCATACGTATGTCATTAAAGTTGGTGAAATCCCTCAACATGCTCAATGTGTAAACGTTTGAATCCTCAAAATACTCATTTATGCAACTATAAGATATATGTGCTACTCATTAATCAACAAAAGTTTAAACAAACCAGGCAACGAATCATGCATACCTATTCGAACGTTCGAAAATAAATTCTCATATTGATGATATATCAGTCCACATATTATATTCACATGATTAACCAAACTTTCGTCACGGAAAGAGGCGGCGGAGATCATGCTGTCGTTTTCTTTGACGTTTTTCATGTTTTGCAAATAAAACTTGTTTTCGAATCTATCCATAACAAGAACACAGAGTACTAAAACAATAAAGTTTGCAAAAAATACAGCCGCCCACGTAGGGACTCGAACCCTAGACCCTCAGATTAAAAGTCTGATGCTCTACCGACTGAGCTACGCAGGCTACATAGAGAACTCTCTCAAATTTTGCACATTTATAATTAACAGTTTCTCTCAAAACGTTTTGTTATACCACAGAATAGTTGTTATAAAAGACCAGATTTATTTTAGAAGCCTACCTAAGACGATTCTATTGTTTTATTTGACCCGTTTGCATCGAAATTAAAAGAAAATCAAAACTTATGATCGATGCTTTTCTATATAAATACCATGCAGCTGTGTCCATCGTCAGCTGCTAATAAAATTGCAATCAGACGACATTTTAGAGTCGTTCAAACTTAGGTATAGGAACCACACATATAACATGTATAAACAAATGATGTCTAGAGCAGAAATGATCAATCCACCTCAAAGGAGCAAAAATTACAATCGCCCACGTAGGGACTCGAACCCTAGACCCTCAGATTAAAAGTCTGATGCTCTACCGACTGAGCTACGCAGGCTGACGATATTGACTGGAAAACAATATAGTTTATACCTTTCATTTAGCATATAAATAATGTACGGTACAACTTCGTTAACAGAGTCAATCCAAATTTATATAGAAATTTTAAGACAGAGCAACTTAATTAGAACTGTTCTGCTCTCCACTTGCTTTATGCGAAAGACTTCTTATCACTTATACTAAGTTTTCACTATATGTACACAAGGAAATCCCTTAATTGCTATTATTATTCTGGGAAACGTACGTAAGTTTGCCTGGCCGGAAACAAAGAACACTAAATCAAACTTCTCTTGGTTAAAATTTGCAGATCAAGTACTTAACATTCGTGAAAAAAGTCTTGAAGATTTTGATTTTTAGCGGGGATATCGTTTTCTGATGCAATGCTTGTGATTGGTTGCACTCTATATAGTTAAAAGTCATAACTGTATCTCATGAGCAGAGTGGCGCAGTGGAAGCGTGCTGGGCCCATAACCCAGAGGTCCGTGGATCGAAACCACGCTCTGCTAATAATTTTTTCTCATTGACGAAAATCTTTTTTGAGGTGACTGTCAGAAAATGATGACAAACGATAATAAAGTCAAAATAAAGTTGATTGAAAAACTCTATCCAGAAAAATCAACTAATTCAGTATGAAAAATTTCATACGTATGTCATTAAAGTTGGTGAAATCCCTCAACATGCTCAATGTGTAAACGTTTGAATCCTCAAAATACTCATTTATGCAACTATAAGATATATGTGCTACTCATTAATCAACAAAAGTTTAAACAAACCAGGCAACGAATCATGCATACCTATTCGAACGTTCGAAAATAAATTCTCATATTGATGATATATCAGTCCACATATTATATTCACATGATTAACCAAACTTTCGTCACGGAAAGAGGCGGCGGAGATCATGCTGTCGTTTTCTTTGACGTTTTTCATGTTTTGCAAATAAAACTTGTTTTCGAATCTATCCATAACAAGAACACAGAGTACTAAAACAATAAAGTTTGCAAAAAATACAGCCGCCCACGTAGGGACTCGAACCCTAGACCCTCAGATTAAAAGTCTGATGCTCTACCGACTGAGCTACGCAGGCTACATAGAGAACTCTCTCAAATTTTGCACATTTATAATTAACAGTTTCTCTCAAAACGTTTTGTTATACCACAGAATAGTTGTTATAAAAGACCAGATTTATTTTAGAAGCCTACCTAAGACGATTCTATTGTTTTATTTGACCCGTTTGCATCGAAATTAAAAGAAAATCAAAACTTATGATCGATGCTTTTCTATATAAATACCATGCAGCTGTGTCCATCGTCAGCTGCTAATAAAATTGCAATCAGACGACATTTTAGAGTCGTTCAAACTTAGGTATAGGAACCACACATATAACATGTATAAACAAATGATGTCTAGAGCAGAAATGATCAATCCACCTCAAAGGAGCAAAAATTACAATCGCCCACGTAGGGACTCGAACCCTAGACCCTCAGATTAAAAGTCTGATGCTCTACCGACTGAGCTACGCAGGCTGACGATATTGACTGGAAAACAATATAGTTTATACCTTTCATTTAGCATATAAATAATGTACGGTACAACTTCGTTAACAGAGTCAATCCAAATTTATATAGAAATTTTAAGACAGAGCAACTTAATTAGAACTGTTCTGCTCTCCACTTGCTTTATGCGAAAGACTTCTTATCACTTATACTAAGTTTTCACTATATGTACACAAGGAAATCCCTTAATTGCTATTATTATTCTGGGAAACGTACGTAAGTTTGCCTGGCCGGAAACAAAGAACACTAAATCAAACTTCTCTTGGTTAAAATTTGCAGATCAAGTACTTAACATTCGTGAAAAAAGTCTTGAAGATTTTGATTTTTAGCGGGGATATCGTTTTCTGATGCAATGCTTGTGATTGGTTGCACTCTATATAGTTAAAAGTCATAACTGTATCTCATGAGCAGAGTGGCGCAGTGGAAGCGTGCTGGGCCCATAACCCAGAGGTCCGTGGATCGAAACCACGCTCTGCTAATAATTTTTTCTCATTGACGAAAATCTTTTTTGAGGTGACTGTCAGAAAATGATGACAAACGATAATAAAGTCAAAATAAAGTTGATTGAAAAACTCTATCCAGAAAAATCAACTAATTCAGTATGAAAAATTTCATACGTATGTCATTAAAGTTGGTGAAATCCCTCAACATGCTCAATGTGTAAACGTTTGAATCCTCAAAATACTCATTTATGCAACTATAAGATATATGTGCTACTCATTAATCAACAAAAGTTTAAACAAACCAGGCAACGAATCATGCATACCTATTCGAACGTTCGAAAATAAATTCTCATATTGATGATATATCAGTCCACATATTATATTCACATGATTAACCAAACTTTCGTCACGGAAAGAGGCGGCGGAGATCATGCTGTCGTTTTCTTTGACGTTTTTCATGTTTTGCAAATAAAACTTGTTTTCGAATCTATCCATAACAAGAACACAGAGTACTAAAACAATAAAGTTTGCAAAAAATACAGCCGCCCACGTAGGGACTCGAACCCTAGACCCTCAGATTAAAAGTCTGATGCTCTACCGACTGAGCTACGCAGGCTACATAGAGAACTCTCTCAAATTTTGCACATTTATAATTAACAGTTTCTCTCAAAACGTTTTGTTATACCACAGAATAGTTGTTATAAAAGACCAGATTTATTTTACAAGCCTACCTAAGACGATTCTATTGTTTTATTTGACCCGTTTGCATCGAAATTAAAAGAAAATCAAAACTTATGATCGATGCTTTTCTATATAAATACCATGCAGCTGTGTCCATCGTCAGCTGCTAATAAAATTGCAATCAGACGACATTTTAGAGTCGTTCAAACTTAGGTATAGGAACCACACATATAACATGTATAAACAAATGATGTCTAGAGCAGAAATGATCAATCCACCTCAAAGGAGCAAAAATTACAATCGCCCACGTAGGGACTCGAACCCTAGACCCTCAGATTAAAAGTCTGATGCTCTACCGACTGAGCTACGCAGGCTGACGATATTGACTGGAAAACAATATAGTTTATACCTTTCATTTAGCATATAAATAATGTACGGTACAACTTCGTTAACAGAGTCAATCCAAATTTATATAGAAATTTTAAGACAGAGCAACTTAATTAGAACTGTTCTGCTCTCCACTTGCTTTATGCGAAAGACTTCTTATCACTTATACTAAGTTTTCACTATATGTACACAAGGAAATCCCTTAATTGCTATTATTATTCTGGGAAACGTACGTAAGTTTGCCTGGCCGGAAACAAAGAACACTAAATCAAACTTCTCTTGGTTAAAATTTGCAGATCAAGTACTTAACATTCGTGAAAAAAGTCTTGAAGATTTTGATTTTTAGCGGGGATATCGTTTTCTGATGCAATGCTTGTGATTGGTTGCACTCTATATAGTTAAAAGTCATAACTGTATCTCATGAGCAGAGTGGCGCAGTGGAAGCGTGCTGGGCCCATAACCCAGAGGTCCGTGGATCGAAACCACGCTCTGCTAATAATTTTTTCTCATTGACGAAAATCTTTTTTGAGGTGACTGTCAGAAAATGATGACAAACGATAATAAAGTCAAAATAAAGTTGATTGAAAAACTCTATCCAGAAAAATCAACTAATTCAGTATGAAAAATTTCATACGTATGTCATTAAAGTTGGTGAAATCCCTCAACATGCTCAATGTGTAAACGTTTGAATCCTCAAAATACTCATTTATGCAACTATAAGATATATGTGCTACTCATTAATCAACAAAAGTTTAAACAAACCAGGCAACGAATCATGCATACCTATTCGAACGTTCGAAAATAAATTCTCATATTGATGATATATCAGTCCACATATTATATTCACATGATTAACCAAACTTTCGTCACGGAAAGAGGCGGCGGAGATCATGCTGTCGTTTTCTTTGACGTTTTTCATGTTTTGCAAATAAAACTTGTTTTCGAATCTATCCATAACAAGAACACAGAGTACTAAAACAATAAAGTTTGCAAAAAATACAGCCGCCCACGTAGGGACTCGAACCCTAGACCCTCAGATTAAAAGTCTGATGCTCTACCGACTGAGCTACGCAGGCTACATAGAGAACTCTCTCAAATTTTGCACATTTATAATTAACAGTTTCTCTCAAAACGTTTTGTTATACCACAGAATAGTTGTTATAAAAGACCAGATTTATTTTAGAAGCCTACCTAAGACGATTCTATTGTTTTATTTGACCCGTTTGCATCGAAATTAAAAGAAAATCAAAACTTATGATCGATGCTTTTCTATATAAATACCATGCAGCTGTGTCCATCGTCAGCTGCTAATAAAATTGCAATCAGACGACATTTTAGAGTCGTTCAAACTTAGGTATAGGAACCACACATATAACATGTATAAACAAATGATGTCTAGAGCAGAAATGATCAATCCACCTCAAAGGAGCAAAAATTACAATCGCCCACGTAGGGACTCGAACCCTAGACCCTCAGATTAAAAGTCTGATGCTCTACCGACTGAGCTACGCAGGCTGACGATATTGACTGGAAAACAATATAGTTTATACCTTTCATTTAGCATATAAATAATGTACGGTACAACTTCGTTAACAGAGTCAATCCAAATTTATATAGAAATTTTAAGACAGAGCAACTTAATTAGAACTGTTCTGCTCTCCACTTGCTTTATGCGAAAGACTTCTTATCACTTATACTAAGTTTTCACTATATGTACACAAGGAAATCCCTTAATTGCTATTATTATTCTGGGAAACGTACGTAAGTTTGCCTGGCCGGAAACAAAGAACACTAAATCAAACTTCTCTTGGTTAAAATTTGCAGATCAAGTACTTAACATTCGTGAAAAAAGTCTTGAAGATTTTGATTTTTAGCGGGGATATCGTTTTCTGATGCAATGCTTGTGATTGGTTGCACTCTATATAGTTAAAAGTCATAACTGTATCTCATGAGCAGAGTGGCGCAGTGGAAGCGTGCTGGGCCCATAACCCAGAGGTCCGTGGATCGAAACCACGCTCTGCTAATAATTTTTTCTCATTGACGAAAATCTTTTTTGAGGTGACTGTCAGAAAATGATGACAAACGATAATAAAGTCAAAATAAAGTTGATTGAAAAACTCTATCCAGAAAAATCAACTAATTCAGTATGAAAAATTTCATACGTATGTCATTAAAGTTGGTGAAATCCCTCAACATGCTCAATGTGTAAACGTTTGAATCCTCAAAATACTCATTTATGCAACTATAAGATATATGTGCTACTCATTAATCAACAAAAGTTTAAACAAACCAGGCAACGAATCATGCATACCTATTCGAACGTTCGAAAATAAATTCTCATATTGATGATATATCAGTCCACATATTATATTCACATGATTAACCAAACTTTCGTCACGGAAAGAGGCGGCGGAGATCATGCTGTCGTTTTCTTTGACGTTTTTCATGTTTTGCAAATAAAACTTGTTTTCGAATCTATCCATAACAAGAACACAGAGTACTAAAACAATAAAGTTTGCAAAAAATACAGCCGCCCACGTAGGGACTCGAACCCTAGACCCTCAGATTAAAAGTCTGATGCTCTACCGACTGAGCTACGCAGGCTACATAGAGAACTCTCTCAAATTTTGCACATTTATAATTAACAGTTTCTCTCAAAACGTTTTGTTATACCACAGAATAGTTGTTATAAAAGACCAGATTTATTTTAGAAGCCTACCTAAGACGATTCTATTGTTTTATTTGACCCGTTTGCATCGAAATTAAAAGAAAATCAAAACTTATGATCGATGCTTTTCTATATAAATACCATGCAGCTGTGTCCATCGTCAGCTGCTAATAAAATTGCAATCAGACGACATTTTAGAGTCGTTCAAACTTAGGTATAGGAACCACACATATAACATGTATAAACAAATGATGTCTAGAGCAGAAATGATCAATCCACCTCAAAGGAGCAAAAATTACAATCGCCCACGTAGGGACTCGAACCCTAGACCCTCAGATTAAAAGTCTGATGCTCTACCGACTGAGCTACGCAGGCTGACGATATTGACTGGAAAACAATATAGTTTATACCTTTCATTTAGCATATAAATAATGTACGGTACAACTTCGTTAACAGAGTCAATCCAAATTTATATAGAAATTTTAAGACAGAGCAACTTAATTAGAACTGTTCTGCTCTCCACTTGCTTTATGCGAAAGACTTCTTATCACTTATACTAAGTTTTCACTATATGTACACAAGGAAATCCCTTAATTGCTATTATTATTCTGGGAAACGTACGTAAGTTTGCCTGGCCGGAAACAAAGAACACTAAATCAAACTTCTCTTGGTTAAAATTTGCAGATCAAGTACTTAACATTCGTGAAAAAAGTCTTGAAGATTTTGATTTTTAGCGGGGATATCGTTTTCTGATGCAATGCTTGTGATTGGTTGCACTCTATATAGTTAAAAGTCATAACTGTATCTCATGAGCAGAGTGGCGCAGTGGAAGCGTGCTGGGCCCATAACCCAGAGGTCCGTGGATCGAAACCACGCTCTGCTAATAATTTTTTCTCATTGACGAAAATCTTTTTTGAGGTGACTGTCAGAAAATGATGACAAACGATAATAAAGTCAAAATAAAGTTGATTGAAAAACTCTATCCAGAAAAATCAACTAATTCAGTATGAAAAATTTCATACGTATGTCATTAAAGTTGGTGAAATCCCTCAACATGCTCAATGTGTAAACGTTTGAATCCTCAAAATACTCATTTATGCAACTATAAGATATATGTGCTACTCATTAATCAACAAAAGTTTAAACAAACCAGGCAACGAATCATGCATACCTATTCGAACGTTCGAAAATAAATTCTCATATTGATGATATATCAGTCCACATATTATATTCACATGATTAACCAAACTTTCGTCACGGAAAGAGGCGGCGGAGATCATGCTGTCGTTTTCTTTGACGTTTTTCATGTTTTGCAAATAAAACTTGTTTTCGAATCTATCCATAACAAGAACACAGAGTACTAAAACAATAAAGTTTGCAAAAAATACAGCCGCCCACGTAGGGACTCGAACCCTAGACCCTCAGATTAAAAGTCTGATGCTCTACCGACTGAGCTACGCAGGCTACATAGAGAACTCTCTCAAATTTTGCACATTTATAATTAACAGTTTCTCTCAAAACGTTTTGTTATACCACAGAATAGTTGTTATAAAAGACCAGATTTATTTTAGAAGCCTACCTAAGACGATTCTATTGTTTTATTTGACCCGTTTGCATCGAAATTAAAAGAAAATCAAAACTTATGATCGATGCTTTTCTATATAAATACCATGCAGCTGTGTCCATCGTCAGCTGCTAATAAAATTGCAATCAGACGACATTTTAGAGTCGTTCAAACTTAGGTATAGGAACCACACATATAACATGTATAAACAAATGATGTCTAGAGCAGAAATGATCAATCCACCTCAAAGGAGCAAAAATTACAATCGCCCACGTAGGGACTCGAACCCTAGACCCTCAGATTAAAAGTCTGATGCTCTACCGACTGAGCTACGCAGGCTGACGATATTGACTGGAAAACAATATAGTTTATACCTTTCATTTAGCATATAAATAATGTACGGTACAACTTCGTTAACAGAGTCAATCCAAATTTATATAGAAATTTTAAGACAGAGCAACTTAATTAGAACTGTTCTGCTCTCCACTTGCTTTATGCTAAAGACTTCTTATCACTTATACTAAGTTTTCACTATATGTACACAAGGAAATCCCTTAATTGCTATTATTATTCTGGGAAACGTACGTAAGTTTGCCTGGCCGGAAACAAAGAACACTAAATCAAACTTCTCTTGGTTAAAATTTGCAGATCAAGTACTTAACATTCGTGAAAAAAGTCTTGAAGATTTTGATTTTTAGCGGGGATATCGTTTTCTGATGCAATGCTTGTGATTGGTTGCACTCTATATAGTTAAAAGTCATAACTGTATCTCATGAGCAGAGTGGCGCAGTGGAAGCGTGCTGGGCCCATAACCCAGAGGTCCGTGGATCGAAACCACGCTCTGCTAATAATTTTTTCTCATTGACGAAAATCTTTTTTGAGGTGACTGTCAGAAAATGATGACAAACGATAATAAAGTCAAAATAAAGTTGATTGAAAAACTCTATCCAGAAAAATCAACTAATTCAGTATGAAAAATTTCATACGTATGTCATTAAAGTTGGTGAAATCCCTCAACATGCTCAATGTGTAAACGTTTGAATCCTCAAAATACTCATTTATGCAACTATAAGATATATGTGCTACTCATTAATCAACAAAAGTTTAAACAAACCAGGCAACGAATCATGCATACCTATTCGAACGTTCGAAAATAAATTCTCATATTGATGATATATCAGTCCACATATTATATTCACATGATTAACCAAACTTTCGTCACGGAAAGAGGCGGCGGAGATCATGCTGTCGTTTTCTTTGACGTTTTTCATGTTTTGCAAATAAAACTTGTTTTCGAATCTATCCATAACAAGAACACAGAGTACTAAAACAATAAAGTTTGCAAAAAATACAGCCGCCCACGTAGGGACTCGAACCCTAGACCCTCAGATTAAAAGTCTGATGCTCTACCGACTGAGCTACGCAGGCTACATAGAGAACTCTCTCAAATTTTGCACATTTATAATTAACAGTTTCTCTCAAAACGTTTTGTTATACCACAGAATAGTTGTTATAAAAGACCAGATTTATTTTAGAAGCCTACCTAAGACGATTCTATTGTTTTATTTGACCCGTTTGCATCGAAATTAAAAGAAAATCAAAACTTATGATCGATGCTTTTCTATATAAATACCATGCAGCTGTGTCCATCGTCAGCTGCTAATAAAATTGCAATCAGACGACATTTTAGAGTCGTTCAAACTTAGGTATAGGAACCACACATATAACATGTATAAACAAATGATGTCTAGAGCAGAAATGATCAATCCACCTCAAAGGAGCAAAAATTACAATCGCCCACGTAGGGACTCGAACCCTAGACCCTCAGATTAAAAGTCTGATGCTCTACCGACTGAGCTACGCAGGCTGACGATATTGACTGGAAAACAATATAGTTTATACCTTTCATTTAGCATATAAATAATGTACGGTACAACTTCGTTAACAGAGTCAATCCAAATTTATATAGAAATTTTAAGACAGAGCAACTTAATTAGAACTGTTCTGCTCTCCACTTGCTTTATGCGAAAGACTTCTTATCACTTATACTAAGTTTTCACTATATGTACACAAGGAAATCCCTTAATTGCTATTATTATTCTGGGAAACGTACGTAAGTTTGCCTGGCCGGAAACAAAGAACACTAAATCAAACTTCTCTTGGTTAAAATTTGCAGATCAAGTACTTAACATTCGTGAAAAAAGTCTTGAAGATTTTGATTTTTAGCGGGGATATCGTTTTCTGATGCAATGCTTGTGATTGGTTGCACTCTATATAGTTAAAAGTCATAACTGTATCTCATGAGCAGAGTGGCGCAGTGGAAGCGTGCTGGGCCCATAACCCAGAGGTCCGTGGATCGAAACCACGCTCTGCTAATAATTTTTTCTCATTGACGAAAATCTTTTTTGAGGTGACTGTCAGAAAATGATGACAAACGATAATAAAGTCAAAATAAAGTTGATTGAAAAACTCTATCCAGAAAAATCAACTAATTCAGTATGAAAAATTTCATACGTATGTCATTAAAGTTGGTGAAATCCCTCAACATGCTCAATGTGTAAACGTTTGAATCCTCAAAATACTCATTTATGCAACTATAAGATATATGTGCTACTCATTAATCAACAAAAGTTTAAACAAACCAGGCAACGAATCATGCATACCTATTCGAACGTTCGAAAATAAATTCTCATATTGATGATATATCAGTCCACATATTATATTCACATGATTAACCAAACTTTCGTCACGGAAAGAGGCGGCGGAGATCATGCTGTCGTTTTCTTTGACGTTTTTCATGTTTTGCAAATAAAACTTGTTTTCGAATCTATCCATAACAAGAACACAGAGTACTAAAACAATAAAGTTTGCAAAAAATACAGCCGCCCACGTAGGGACTCGAACCCTAGACCCTCAGATTAAAAGTCTGATGCTCTACCGACTGAGCTACGCAGGCTACATAGAGAACTCTCTCAAATTTTGCACATTTATAATTAACAGTTTCTCTCAAAACGTTTTGTTATACCACAGAATAGTTGTTATAAAAGACCAGATTTATTTTAGAAGCCTACCTAAGACGATTCTATTGTTTTATTTGACCCGTTTGCATCGAAATTAAAAGAAAATCAAAACTTATGATCGATGCTTTTCTATATAAATACCATGCAGCTGTGTCCATCGTCAGCTGCTAATAAAATTGCAATCAGACGACATTTTAGAGTCGTTCAAACTTAGGTATAGGAACCACACATATAACATGTATAAACAAATGATGTCTAGAGCAGAAATGATCAATCCACCTCAAAGGAGCAAAAATTACAATCGCCCACGTAGGGACTCGAACCCTAGACCCTCAGATTAAAAGTCTGATGCTCTACCGACTGAGCTACGCAGGCTGACGATATTGACTGGAAAACAATATAGTTTATACCTTTCATTTAGCATATAAATAATGTACGGTACAACTTCGTTAACAGAGTCAATCCAAATTTATATAGAAATTTTAAGACAGAGCAACTTAATTAGAACTGTTCTGCTCTCCACTTGCTTTATGCTAAAGACTTCTTATCACTTATACTAAGTTTTCACTATATGTACACAAGGAAATCCCTTAATTGCTATTATTATTCTGGGAAACGTACGTAAGTTTGCCTGGCCGGAAACAAAGAACACTAAATCAAACTTCTCTTGGTTAAAATTTGCAGATCAAGTACTTAACATTCGTGAAAAAAGTCTTGAAGATTTTGATTTTTAGCGGGGATATCGTTTTCTGATGCAATGCTTGTGATTGGTTGCACTCTATATAGTTAAAAGTCATAACTGTATCTCATGAGCAGAGTGGCGCAGTGGAAGCGTGCTGGGCCCATAACCCAGAGGTCCGTGGATCGAAACCACGCTCTGCTAATAATTTTTTCTCATTGACGAAAATCTTTTTTGAGGTGACTGTCAGAAAATGATGACAAACGATAATAAAGTCAAAATAAAGTTGATTGAAAAACTCTATCCAGAAAAATCAACTAATTCAGTATGAAAAATTTCATACGTATGTCATTAAAGTTGGTGAAATCCCTCAACATGCTCAATGTGTAAACGTTTGAATCCTCAAAATACTCATTTATGCAACTATAAGATATATGTGCTACTCATTAATCAACAAAAGTTTAAACAAACCAGGCAACGAATCATGCATACCTATTCGAACGTTCGAAAATAAATTCTCATATTGATGATATATCAGTCCACATATTATATTCACATGATTAACCAAACTTTCGTCACGGAAAGAGGCGGCGGAGATCATGCTGTCGTTTTCTTTGACGTTTTTCATGTTTTGCAAATAAAACTTGTTTTCGAATCTATCCATAACAAGAACACAGAGTACTAAAACAATAAAGTTTGCAAAAAATACAGCCGCCCACGTAGGGACTCGAACCCTAGACCCTCAGATTAAAAGTCTGATGCTCTACCGACTGAGCTACGCAGGCTACATAGAGAACTCTCTCAAATTTTGCACATTTATAATTAACAGTTTCTCTCAAAACGTTTTGTTATACCACAGAATAGTTGTTATAAAAGACCAGATTTATTTTACAAGCCTACCTAAGACGATTCTATTGTTTTATTTGACCCGTTTGCATCGAAATTAAAAGAAAATCAAAACTTATGATCGATGCTTTTCTATATAAATACCATGCAGCTGTGTCCATCGTCAGCTGCTAATAAAATTGCAATCAGACGACATTTTAGAGTCGTTCAAACTTAGGTATAGGAACCACACATATAACATGTATAAACAAATGATGTCTAGAGCAGAAATGATCAATCCACCTCAAAGGAGCAAAAATTACAATCGCCCACGTAGGGACTCGAACCCTAGACCCTCAGATTAAAAGTCTGATGCTCTACCGACTGAGCTACGCAGGCTGACGATATTGACTGGAAAACAATATAGTTTATACCTTTCATTTAGCATATAAATAATGTACGGTACAACTTCGTTAACAGAGTCAATCCAAATTTATATAGAAATTTTAAGACAGAGCAACTTAATTAGAACTGTTCTGCTCTCCACTTGCTTTATGCGAAAGACTTCTTATCACTTATACTAAGTTTTCACTATATGTACACAAGGAAATCCCTTAATTGCTATTATTATTCTGGGAAACGTACGTAAGTTTGCCTGGCCGGAAACAAAGAACACTAAATCAAACTTCTCTTGGTTAAAATTTGCAGATCAAGTACTTAACATTCGTGAAAAAAGTCTTGAAGATTTTGATTTTTAGCGGGGATATCGTTTTCTGATGCAATGCTTGTGATTGGTTGCACTCTATATAGTTAAAAGTCATAACTGTATCTCATGAGCAGAGTGGCGCAGTGGAAGCGTGCTGGGCCCATAACCCAGAGGTCCGTGGATCGAAACCACGCTCTGCTAATAATTTTTTCTCATTGACGAAAATCTTTTTTGAGGTGACTGTCAGAAAATGATGACAAACGATAATAAAGTCAAAATAAAGTTGATTGAAAAACTCTATCCAGAAAAATCAACTAATTCAGTATGAAAAATTTCATACGTATGTCATTAAAGTTGGTGAAATCCCTCAACATGCTCAATGTGTAAACGTTTGAATCCTCAAAATACTCATTTATGCAACTATAAGATATATGTGCTACTCATTAATCAACAAAAGTTTAAACAAACCAGGCAACGAATCATGCATACCTATTCGAACGTTCGAAAATAAATTCTCATATTGATGATATATCAGTCCACATATTATATTCACATGATTAACCAAACTTTCGTCACGGAAAGAGGCGGCGGAGATCATGCTGTCGTTTTCTTTGACGTTTTTCATGTTTTGCAAATAAAACTTGTTTTCGAATCTATCCATAACAAGAACACAGAGTACTAAAACAATAAAGTTTGCAAAAAATACAGCCGCCCACGTAGGGACTCGAACCCTAGACCCTCAGATTAAAAGTCTGATGCTCTACCGACTGAGCTACGCAGGCTACATAGAGAACTCTCTCAAATTTTGCACATTTATAATTAACAGTTTCTCTCAAAACGTTTTGTTATACCACAGAATAGTTGTTATAAAAGACCAGATTTATTTTACAAGCCTACCTAAGACGATTCTATTGTTTTATTTGACCCGTTTGCATCGAAATTAAAAGAAAATCAAAACTTATGATCGATGCTTTTCTATATAAATACCATGCAGCTGTGTCCATCGTCAGCTGCTAATAAAATTGCAATCAGACGACATTTTAGAGTCGTTCAAACTTAGGTATAGGAACCACACATATAACATGTATAAACAAATGATGTCTAGAGCAGAAATGATCAATCCACCTCAAAGGAGCAAAAATTACAATCGCCCACGTAGGGACTCGAACCCTAGACCCTCAGATTAAAAGTCTGATGCTCTACCGACTGAGCTACGCAGGCTGACGATATTGACTGGAAAACAATATAGTTTATACCTTTCATTTAGCATATAAATAATGTACGGTACAACTTCGTTAACAGAGTCAATCCAAATTTATATAGAAATTTTAAGACAGAGCAACTTAATTAGAACTGTTCTGCTCTCCACTTGCTTTATGCGAAAGACTTCTTATCACTTATACTAAGTTTTCACTATATGTACACAAGGAAATCCCTTAATTGCTATTATTATTCTGGGAAACGTACGTAAGTTTGCCTGGCCGGAAACAAAGAACACTAAATCAAACTTCTCTTGGTTAAAATTTGCAGATCAAGTACTTAACATTCGTGAAAAAAGTCTTGAAGATTTTGATTTTTAGCGGGGATATCGTTTTCTGATGCAATGCTTGTGATTGGTTGCACTCTATATAGTTAAAAGTCATAACTGTATCTCATGAGCAGAGTGGCGCAGTGGAAGCGTGCTGGGCCCATAACCCAGAGGTCCGTGGATCGAAACCACGCTCTGCTAATAATTTTTTCTCATTGACGAAAATCTTTTTTGAGGTGACTGTCAGAAAATGATGACAAACGATAATAAAGTCAAAATAAAGTTGATTGAAAAACTCTATCCAGAAAAATCAACTAATTCAGTATGAAAAATTTCATACGTATGTCATTAAAGTTGGTGAAATCCCTCAACATGCTCAATGTGTAAACGTTTGAATCCTCAAAATACTCATTTATGCAACTATAAGATATATGTGCTACTCATTAATCAACAAAAGTTTAAACAAACCAGGCAACGAATCATGCATACCTATTCGAACGTTCGAAAATAAATTCTCATATTGATGATATATCAGTCCACATATTATATTCACATGATTAACCAAACTTTCGTCACGGAAAGAGGCGGCGGAGATCATGCTGTCGTTTTCTTTGACGTTTTTCATGTTTTGCAAATAAAACTTGTTTTCGAATCTATCCATAACAAGAACACAGAGTACTAAAACAATAAAGTTTGCAAAAAATACAGCCGCCCACGTAGGGACTCGAACCCTAGACCCTCAGATTAAAAGTCTGATGCTCTACCGACTGAGCTACGCAGGCTACATAGAGAACTCTCTCAAATTTTGCACATTTATAATTAACAGTTTCTCTCAAAACGTTTTGTTATACCACAGAATAGTTGTTATAAAAGACCAGATTTATTTTACAAGCCTACCTAAGACGATTCTATTGTTTTATTTGACCCGTTTGCATCGAAATTAAAAGAAAATCAAAACTTATGATCGATGCTTTTCTATATAAATACCATGCAGCTGTGTCCATCGTCAGCTGCTAATAAAATTGCAATCAGACGACATTTTAGAGTCGTTCAAACTTAGGTATAGGAACCACACATATAACATGTATAAACAAATGATGTCTAGAGCAGAAATGATCAATCCACCTCAAAGGAGCAAAAATTACAATCGCCCACGTAGGGACTCGAACCCTAGACCCTCAGATTAAAAGTCTGATGCTCTACCGACTGAGCTACGCAGGCTGACGATATTGACTGGAAAACAATATAGTTTATACCTTTCATTTAGCATATAAATAATGTACGGTACAACTTCGTTAACAGAGTCAATCCAAATTTATATAGAAATTTTAAGACAGAGCAACTTAATTAGAACTGTTCTGCTCTCCACTTGCTTTATGCGAAAGACTTCTTATCACTTATACTAAGTTTTCACTATATGTACACAAGGAAATCCCTTAATTGCTATTATTATTCTGGGAAACGTACGTAAGTTTGCCTGGCCGGAAACAAAGAACACTAAATCAAACTTCTCTTGGTTAAAATTTGCAGATCAAGTACTTAACATTCGTGAAAAAAGTCTTGAAGATTTTGATTTTTAGCGGGGATATCGTTTTCTGATGCAATGCTTGTGATTGGTTGCACTCTATATAGTTAAAAGTCATAACTGTATCTCATGAGCAGAGTGGCGCAGTGGAAGCGTGCTGGGCCCATAACCCAGAGGTCCGTGGATCGAAACCACGCTCTGCTAATAATTTTTTCTCATTGACGAAAATCTTTTTTGAGGTGACTGTCAGAAAATGATGACAAACGATAATAAAGTCAAAATAAAGTTGATTGAAAAACTCTATCCAGAAAAATCAACTAATTCAGTATGAAAAATTTCATACGTATGTCATTAAAGTTGGTGAAATCCCTCAACATGCTCAATGTGTAAACGTTTGAATCCTCAAAATACTCATTTATGCAACTATAAGATATATGTGCTACTCATTAATCAACAAAAGTTTAAACAAACCAGGCAACGAATCATGCATACCTATTCGAACGTTCGAAAATAAATTCTCATATTGATGATATATCAGTCCACATATTATATTCACATGATTAACCAAACTTTCGTCACGGAAAGAGGCGGCGGAGATCATGCTGTCGTTTTCTTTGACGTTTTTCATGTTTTGCAAATAAAACTTGTTTTCGAATCTATCCATAACAAGAACACAGAGTACTAAAACAATAAAGTTTGCAAAAAATACAGCCGCCCACGTAGGGACTCGAACCCTAGACCCTCAGATTAAAAGTCTGATGCTCTACCGACTGAGCTACGCAGGCTACATAGAGAACTCTCTCAAATTTTGCACATTTATAATTAACAGTTTCTCTCAAAACGTTTTGTTATACCACAGAATAGTTGTTATAAAAGACCAGATTTATTTTAGAAGCCTACCTAAGACGATTCTATTGTTTTATTTGACCCGTTTGCATCGAAATTAAAAGAAAATCAAAACTTATGATCGATGCTTTTCTATATAAATACCATGCAGCTGTGTCCATCGTCAGCTGCTAATAAAATTGCAATCAGACGACATTTTAGAGTCGTTCAAACTTAGGTATAGGAACCACACATATAACATGTATAAACAAATGATGTCTAGAGCAGAAATGATCAATCCACCTCAAAGGAGCAAAAATTACAATCGCCCACGTAGGGACTCGAACCCTAGACCCTCAGATTAAAAGTCTGATGCTCTACCGACTGAGCTACGCAGGCTGACGATATTGACTGGAAAACAATATAGTTTATACCTTTCATTTAGCATATAAATAATGTACGGTACAACTTCGTTAACAGAGTCAATCCAAATTTATATAGAAATTTTAAGACAGAGCAACTTAATTAGAACTGTTCTGCTCTCCACTTGCTTTATGCTAAAGACTTCTTATCACTTATACTAAGTTTTCACTATATGTACACAAGGAAATCCCTTAATTGCTATTATTATTCTGGGAAACGTACGTAAGTTTGCCTGGCCGGAAACAAAGAACACTAAATCAAACTTCTCTTGGTTAAAATTTGCAGATCAAGTACTTAACATTCGTGAAAAAAGTCTTGAAGATTTTGATTTTTAGCGGGGATATCGTTTTCTGATGCAATGCTTGTGATTGGTTGCACTCTATATAGTTAAAAGTCATAACTGTATCTCATGAGCAGAGTGGCGCAGTGGAAGCGTGCTGGGCCCATAACCCAGAGGTCCGTGGATCGAAACCACGCTCTGCTAATAATTTTTTCTCATTGACGAAAATCTTTTTTGAGGTGACTGTCAGAAAATGATGACAAACGATAATAAAGTCAAAATAAAGTTGATTGAAAAACTCTATCCAGAAAAATCAACTAATTCAGTATGAAAAATTTCATACGTATGTCATTAAAGTTGGTGAAATCCCTCAACATGCTCAATGTGTAAACGTTTGAATCCTCAAAATACTCATTTATGCAACTATAAGATATATGTGCTACTCATTAATCAACAAAAGTTTAAACAAACCAGGCAACGAATCATGCATACCTATTCGAACGTTCGAAAATAAATTCTCATATTGATGATATATCAGTCCACATATTATATTCACATGATTAACCAAACTTTCGTCACGGAAAGAGGCGGCGGAGATCATGCTGTCGTTTTCTTTGACGTTTTTCATGTTTTGCAAATAAAACTTGTTTTCGAATCTATCCATAACAAGAACACAGAGTACTAAAACAATAAAGTTTGCAAAAAATACAGCCGCCCACGTAGGGACTCGAACCCTAGACCCTCAGATTAAAAGTCTGATGCTCTACCGACTGAGCTACGCAGGCTACATAGAGAACTCTCTCAAATTTTGCACATTTATAATTAACAGTTTCTCTCAAAACGTTTTGTTATACCACAGAATAGTTGTTATAAAAGACCAGATTTATTTTACAAGCCTACCTAAGACGATTCTATTGTTTTATTTGACCCGTTTGCATCGAAATTAAAAGAAAATCAAAACTTATGATCGATGCTTTTCTATATAAATACCATGCAGCTGTGTCCATCGTCAGCTGCTAATAAAATTGCAATCAGACGACATTTTAGAGTCGTTCAAACTTAGGTATAGGAACCACACATATAACATGTATAAACAAATGATGTCTAGAGCAGAAATGATCAATCCACCTCAAAGGAGCAAAAATTACAATCGCCCACGTAGGGACTCGAACCCTAGACCCTCAGATTAAAAGTCTGATGCTCTACCGACTGAGCTACGCAGGCTGACGATATTGACTGGAAAACAATATAGTTTATACCTTTCATTTAGCATATAAATAATGTACGGTACAACTTCGTTAACAGAGTCAATCCAAATTTATATAGAAATTTTAAGACAGAGCAACTTAATTAGAACTGTTCTGCTCTCCACTTGCTTTATGCTAAAGACTTCTTATCACTTATACTAAGTTTTCACTATATGTACACAAGGAAATCCCTTAATTGCTATTATTATTCTGGGAAACGTACGTAAGTTTGCCTGGCCGGAAACAAAGAACACTAAATCAAACTTCTCTTGGTTAAAATTTGCAGATCAAGTACTTAACATTCGTGAAAAAAGTCTTGAAGATTTTGATTTTTAGCGGGGATATCGTTTTCTGATGCAATGCTTGTGATTGGTTGCACTCTATATAGTTAAAAGTCATAACTGTATCTCATGAGCAGAGTGGCGCAGTGGAAGCGTGCTGGGCCCATAACCCAGAGGTCCGTGGATCGAAACCACGCTCTGCTAATAATTTTTTCTCATTGACGAAAATCTTTTTTGAGGTGACTGTCAGAAAATGATGACAAACGATAATAAAGTCAAAATAAAGTTGATTGAAAAACTCTATCCAGAAAAATCAACTAATTCAGTATGAAAAATTTCATACGTATGTCATTAAAGTTGGTGAAATCCCTCAACATGCTCAATGTGTAAACGTTTGAATCCTCAAAATACTCATTTATGCAACTATAAGATATATGTGCTACTCATTAATCAACAAAAGTTTAAACAAACCAGGCAACGAATCATGCATACCTATTCGAACGTTCGAAAATAAATTCTCATATTGATGATATATCAGTCCACATATTATATTCACATGATTAACCAAACTTTCGTCACGGAAAGAGGCGGCGGAGATCATGCTGTCGTTTTCTTTGACGTTTTTCATGTTTTGCAAATAAAACTTGTTTTCGAATCTATCCATAACAAGAACACAGAGTACTAAAACAATAAAGTTTGCAAAAAATACAGCCGCCCACGTAGGGACTCGAACCCTAGACCCTCAGATTAAAAGTCTGATGCTCTACCGACTGAGCTACGCAGGCTACATAGAGAACTCTCTCAAATTTTGCACATTTATAATTAACAGTTTCTCTCAAAACGTTTTGTTATACCACAGAATAGTTGTTATAAAAGACCAGATTTATTTTACAAGCCTACCTAAGACGATTCTATTGTTTTATTTGACCCGTTTGCATCGAAATTAAAAGAAAATCAAAACTTATGATCGATGCTTTTCTATATAAATACCATGCAGCTGTGTCCATCGTCAGCTGCTAATAAAATTGCAATCAGACGACATTTTAGAGTCGTTCAAACTTAGGTATAGGAACCACACATATAACATGTATAAACAAATGATGTCTAGAGCAGAAATGATCAATCCACCTCAAAGGAGCAAAAATTACAATCGCCCACGTAGGGACTCGAACCCTAGACCCTCAGATTAAAAGTCTGATGCTCTACCGACTGAGCTACGCAGGCTGACGATATTGACTGGAAAACAATATAGTTTATACCTTTCATTTAGCATATAAATAATGTACGGTACAACTTCGTTAACAGAGTCAATCCAAATTTATATAGAAATTTTAAGACAGAGCAACTTAATTAGAACTGTTCTGCTCTCCACTTGCTTTATGCTAAAGACTTCTTATCACTTATACTAAGTTTTCACTATATGTACACAAGGAAATCCCTTAATTGCTATTATTATTCTGGGAAACGTACGTAAGTTTGCCTGGCCGGAAACAAAGAACACTAAATCAAACTTCTCTTGGTTAAAATTTGCAGATCAAGTACTTAACATTCGTGAAAAAAGTCTTGAAGATTTTGATTTTTAGCGGGGATATCGTTTTCTGATGCAATGCTTGTGATTGGTTGCACTCTATATAGTTAAAAGTCATAACTGTATCTCATGAGCAGAGTGGCGCAGTGGAAGCGTGCTGGGCCCATAACCCAGAGGTCCGTGGATCGAAACCACGCTCTGCTAATAATTTTTTCTCATTGACGAAAATCTTTTTTGAGGTGACTGTCAGAAAATGATGACAAACGATAATAAAGTCAAAATAAAGTTGATTGAAAAACTCTATCCAGAAAAATCAACTAATTCAGTATGAAAAATTTCATACGTATGTCATTAAAGTTGGTGAAATCCCTCAACATGCTCAATGTGTAAACGTTTGAATCCTCAAAATACTCATTTATGCAACTATAAGATATATGTGCTACTCATTAATCAACAAAAGTTTAAACAAACCAGGCAACGAATCATGCATACCTATTCGAACGTTCGAAAATAAATTCTCATATTGATGATATATCAGTCCACATATTATATTCACATGATTAACCAAACTTTCGTCACGGAAAGAGGCGGCGGAGATCATGCTGTCGTTTTCTTTGACGTTTTTCATGTTTTGCAAATAAAACTTGTTTTCGAATCTATCCATAACAAGAACACAGAGTACTAAAACAATAAAGTTTGCAAAAAATACAGCCGCCCACGTAGGGACTCGAACCCTAGACCCTCAGATTAAAAGTCTGATGCTCTACCGACTGAGCTACGCAGGCTACATAGAGAACTCTCTCAAATTTTGCACATTTATAATTAACAGTTTCTCTCAAAACGTTTTGTTATACCACAGAATAGTTGTTATAAAAGACCAGATTTATTTTACAAGCCTACCTAAGACGATTCTATTGTTTTATTTGACCCGTTTGCATCGAAATTAAAAGAAAATCAAAACTTATGATCGATGCTTTTCTATATAAATACCATGCAGCTGTGTCCATCGTCAGCTGCTAATAAAATTGCAATCAGACGACATTTTAGAGTCGTTCAAACTTAGGTATAGGAACCACACATATAACATGTATAAACAAATGATGTCTAGAGCAGAAATGATCAATCCACCTCAAAGGAGCAAAAATTACAATCGCCCACGTAGGGACTCGAACCCTAGACCCTCAGATTAAAAGTCTGATGCTCTACCGACTGAGCTACGCAGGCTGACGATATTGACTGGAAAACAATATAGTTTATACCTTTCATTTAGCATATAAATAATGTACGGTACAACTTCGTTAACAGAGTCAATCCAAATTTATATAGAAATTTTAAGACAGAGCAACTTAATTAGAACTGTTCTGCTCTCCACTTGCTTTATGCGAAAGACTTCTTATCACTTATACTAAGTTTTCACTATATGTACACAAGGAAATCCCTTAATTGCTATTATTATTCTGGGAAACGTACGTAAGTTTGCCTGGCCGGAAACAAAGAACACTAAATCAAACTTCTCTTGGTTAAAATTTGCAGATCAAGTACTTAACATTCGTGAAAAAAGTCTTGAAGATTTTGATTTTTAGCGGGGATATCGTTTTCTGATGCAATGCTTGTGATTGGTTGCACTCTATATAGTTAAAAGTCATAACTGTATCTCATGAGCAGAGTGGCGCAGTGGAAGCGTGCTGGGCCCATAACCCAGAGGTCCGTGGATCGAAACCACGCTCTGCTAATAATTTTTTCTCATTGACGAAAATCTTTTTTGAGGTGACTGTCAGAAAATGATGACAAACGATAATAAAGTCAAAATAAAGTTGATTGAAAAACTCTATCCAGAAAAATCAACTAATTCAGTATGAAAAATTTCATACGTATGTCATTAAAGTTGGTGAAATCCCTCAACATGCTCAATGTGTAAACGTTTGAATCCTCAAAATACTCATTTATGCAACTATAAGATATATGTGCTACTCATTAATCAACAAAAGTTTAAACAAACCAGGCAACGAATCATGCATACCTATTCGAACGTTCGAAAATAAATTCTCATATTGATGATATATCAGTCCACATATTATATTCACATGATTAACCAAACTTTCGTCACGGAAAGAGGCGGCGGAGATCATGCTGTCGTTTTCTTTGACGTTTTTCATGTTTTGCAAATAAAACTTGTTTTCGAATCTATCCATAACAAGAACACAGAGTACTAAAACAATAAAGTTTGCAAAAAATACAGCCGCCCACGTAGGGACTCGAACCCTAGACCCTCAGATTAAAAGTCTGATGCTCTACCGACTGAGCTACGCAGGCTACATAGAGAACTCTCTCAAATTTTGCACATTTATAATTAACAGTTTCTCTCAAAACGTTTTGTTATACCACAGAATAGTTGTTATAAAAGACCAGATTTATTTTACAAGCCTACCTAAGACGATTCTATTGTTTTATTTGACCCGTTTGCATCGAAATTAAAAGAAAATCAAAACTTATGATCGATGCTTTTCTATATAAATACCATGCAGCTGTGTCCATCGTCAGCTGCTAATAAAATTGCAATCAGACGACATTTTAGAGTCGTTCAAACTTAGGTATAGGAACCACACATATAACATGTATAAACAAATGATGTCTAGAGCAGAAATGATCAATCCACCTCAAAGGAGCAAAAATTACAATCGCCCACGTAGGGACTCGAACCCTAGACCCTCAGATTAAAAGTCTGATGCTCTACCGACTGAGCTACGCAGGCTGACGATATTGACTGGAAAACAATATAGTTTATACCTTTCATTTAGCATATAAATAATGTACGGTACAACTTCGTTAACAGAGTCAATCCAAATTTATATAGAAATTTTAAGACAGAGCAACTTAATTAGAACTGTTCTGCTCTCCACTTGCTTTATGCGAAAGACTTCTTATCACTTATACTAAGTTTTCACTATATGTACACAAGGAAATCCCTTAATTGCTATTATTATTCTGGGAAACGTACGTAAGTTTGCCTGGCCGGAAACAAAGAACACTAAATCAAACTTCTCTTGGTTAAAATTTGCAGATCAAGTACTTAACATTCGTGAAAAAAGTCTTGAAGATTTTGATTTTTAGCGGGGATATCGTTTTCTGATGCAATGCTTGTGATTGGTTGCACTCTATATAGTTAAAAGTCATAACTGTATCTCATGAGCAGAGTGGCGCAGTGGAAGCGTGCTGGGCCCATAACCCAGAGGTCCGTGGATCGAAACCACGCTCTGCTAATAATTTTTTCTCATTGACGAAAATCTTTTTTGAGGTGACTGTCAGAAAATGATGACAAACGATAATAAAGTCAAAATAAAGTTGATTGAAAAACTCTATCCAGAAAAATCAACTAATTCAGTATGAAAAATTTCATACGTATGTCATTAAAGTTGGTGAAATCCCTCAACATGCTCAATGTGTAAACGTTTGAATCCTCAAAATACTCATTTATGCAACTATAAGATATATGTGCTACTCATTAATCAACAAAAGTTTAAACAAACCAGGCAACGAATCATGCATACCTATTCGAACGTTCGAAAATAAATTCTCATATTGATGATATATCAGTCCACATATTATATTCACATGATTAACCAAACTTTCGTCACGGAAAGAGGCGGCGGAGATCATGCTGTCGTTTTCTTTGACGTTTTTCATGTTTTGCAAATAAAACTTGTTTTCGAATCTATCCATAACAAGAACACAGAGTACTAAAACAATAAAGTTTGCAAAAAATACAGCCGCCCACGTAGGGACTCGAACCCTAGACCCTCAGATTAAAAGTCTGATGCTCTACCGACTGAGCTACGCAGGCTACATAGAGAACTCTCTCAAATTTTGCACATTTATAATTAACAGTTTCTCTCAAAACGTTTTGTTATACCACAGAATAGTTGTTATAAAAGACCAGATTTATTTTACAAGCCTACCTAAGACGATTCTATTGTTTTATTTGACCCGTTTGCATCGAAATTAAAAGAAAATCAAAACTTATGATCGATGCTTTTCTATATAAATACCATGCAGCTGTGTCCATCGTCAGCTGCTAATAAAATTGCAATCAGACGACATTTTAGAGTCGTTCAAACTTAGGTATAGGAACCACACATATAACATGTATAAACAAATGATGTCTAGAGCAGAAATGATCAATCCACCTCAAAGGAGCAAAAATTACAATCGCCCACGTAGGGACTCGAACCCTAGACCCTCAGATTAAAAGTCTGATGCTCTACCGACTGAGCTACGCAGGCTGACGATATTGACTGGAAAACAATATAGTTTATACCTTTCATTTAGCATATAAATAATGTACGGTACAACTTCGTTAACAGAGTCAATCCAAATTTATATAGAAATTTTAAGACAGAGCAACTTAATTAGAACTGTTCTGCTCTCCACTTGCTTTATGCGAAAGACTTCTTATCACTTATACTAAGTTTTCACTATATGTACACAAGGAAATCCCTTAATTGCTATTATTATTCTGGGAAACGTACGTAAGTTTGCCTGGCCGGAAACAAAGAACACTAAATCAAACTTCTCTTGGTTAAAATTTGCAGATCAAGTACTTAACATTCGTGAAAAAAGTCTTGAAGATTTTGATTTTTAGCGGGGATATCGTTTTCTGATGCAATGCTTGTGATTGGTTGCACTCTATATAGTTAAAAGTCATAACTGTATCTCATGAGCAGAGTGGCGCAGTGGAAGCGTGCTGGGCCCATAACCCAGAGGTCCGTGGATCGAAACCACGCTCTGCTAATAATTTTTTCTCATTGACGAAAATCTTTTTTGAGGTGACTGTCAGAAAATGATGACAAACGATAATAAAGTCAAAATAAAGTTGATTGAAAAACTCTATCCAGAAAAATCAACTAATTCAGTATGAAAAATTTCATACGTATGTCATTAAAGTTGGTGAAATCCCTCAACATGCTCAATGTGTAAACGTTTGAATCCTCAAAATACTCATTTATGCAACTATAAGATATATGTGCTACTCATTAATCAACAAAAGTTTAAACAAACCAGGCAACGAATCATGCATACCTATTCGAACGTTCGAAAATAAATTCTCATATTGATGATATATCAGTCCACATATTATATTCACATGATTAACCAAACTTTCGTCACGGAAAGAGGCGGCGGAGATCATGCTGTCGTTTTCTTTGACGTTTTTCATGTTTTGCAAATAAAACTTGTTTTCGAATCTATCCATAACAAGAACACAGAGTACTAAAACAATAAAGTTTGCAAAAAATACAGCCGCCCACGTAGGGACTCGAACCCTAGACCCTCAGATTAAAAGTCTGATGCTCTACCGACTGAGCTACGCAGGCTACATAGAGAACTCTCTCAAATTTTGCACATTTATAATTAACAGTTTCTCTCAAAACGTTTTGTTATACCACAGAATAGTTGTTATAAAAGACCAGATTTATTTTACAAGCCTACCTAAGACGATTCTATTGTTTTATTTGACCCGTTTGCATCGAAATTAAAAGAAAATCAAAACTTATGATCGATGCTTTTCTATATAAATACCATGCAGCTGTGTCCATCGTCAGCTGCTAATAAAATTGCAATCAGACGACATTTTAGAGTCGTTCAAACTTAGGTATAGGAACCACACATATAACATGTATAAACAAATGATGTCTAGAGCAGAAATGATCAATCCACCTCAAAGGAGCAAAAATTACAATCGCCCACGTAGGGACTCGAACCCTAGACCCTCAGATTAAAAGTCTGATGCTCTACCGACTGAGCTACGCAGGCTGACGATATTGACTGGAAAACAATATAGTTTATACCTTTCATTTAGCATATAAATAATGTACGGTACAACTTCGTTAACAGAGTCAATCCAAATTTATATAGAAATTTTAAGACAGAGCAACTTAATTAGAACTGTTCTGCTCTCCACTTGCTTTATGCGAAAGACTTCTTATCACTTATACTAAGTTTTCACTATATGTACACAAGGAAATCCCTTAATTGCTATTATTATTCTGGGAAACGTACGTAAGTTTGCCTGGCCGGAAACAAAGAACACTAAATCAAACTTCTCTTGGTTAAAATTTGCAGATCAAGTACTTAACATTCGTGAAAAAAGTCTTGAAGATTTTGATTTTTAGCGGGGATATCGTTTTCTGATGCAATGCTTGTGATTGGTTGCACTCTATATAGTTAAAAGTCATAACTGTATCTCATGAGCAGAGTGGCGCAGTGGAAGCGTGCTGGGCCCATAACCCAGAGGTCCGTGGATCGAAACCACGCTCTGCTAATAATTTTTTCTCATTGACGAAAATCTTTTTTGAGGTGACTGTCAGAAAATGATGACAAACGATAATAAAGTCAAAATAAAGTTGATTGAAAAACTCTATCCAGAAAAATCAACTAATTCAGTATGAAAAATTTCATACGTATGTCATTAAAGTTGGTGAAATCCCTCAACATGCTCAATGTGTAAACGTTTGAATCCTCAAAATACTCATTTATGCAACTATAAGATATATGTGCTACTCATTAATCAACAAAAGTTTAAACAAACCAGGCAACGAATCATGCATACCTATTCGAACGTTCGAAAATAAATTCTCATATTGATGATATATCAGTCCACATATTATATTCACATGATTAACCAAACTTTCGTCACGGAAAGAGGCGGCGGAGATCATGCTGTCGTTTTCTTTGACGTTTTTCATGTTTTGCAAATAAAACTTGTTTTCGAATCTATCCATAACAAGAACACAGAGTACTAAAACAATAAAGTTTGCAAAAAATACAGCCGCCCACGTAGGGACTCGAACCCTAGACCCTCAGATTAAAAGTCTGATGCTCTACCGACTGAGCTACGCAGGCTACATAGAGAACTCTCTCAAATTTTGCACATTTATAATTAACAGTTTCTCTCAAAACGTTTTGTTATACCACAGAATAGTTGTTATAAAAGACCAGATTTATTTTACAAGCCTACCTAAGACGATTCTATTGTTTTATTTGACCCGTTTGCATCGAAATTAAAAGAAAATCAAAACTTATGATCGATGCTTTTCTATATAAATACCATGCAGCTGTGTCCATCGTCAGCTGCTAATAAAATTGCAATCAGACGACATTTTAGAGTCGTTCAAACTTAGGTATAGGAACCACACATATAACATGTATAAACAAATGATGTCTAGAGCAGAAATGATCAATCCACCTCAAAGGAGCAAAAATTACAATCGCCCACGTAGGGACTCGAACCCTAGACCCTCAGATTAAAAGTCTGATGCTCTACCGACTGAGCTACGCAGGCTGACGATATTGACTGGAAAACAATATAGTTTATACCTTTCATTTAGCATATAAATAATGTACGGTACAACTTCGTTAACAGAGTCAATCCAAATTTATATAGAAATTTTAAGACAGAGCAACTTAATTAGAACTGTTCTGCTCTCCACTTGCTTTATGCGAAAGACTTCTTATCACTTATACTAAGTTTTCACTATATGTACACAAGGAAATCCCTTAATTGCTATTATTATTCTGGGAAACGTACGTAAGTTTGCCTGGCCGGAAACAAAGAACACTAAATCAAACTTCTCTTGGTTAAAATTTGCAGATCAAGTACTTAACATTCGTGAAAAAAGTCTTGAAGATTTTGATTTTTAGCGGGGATATCGTTTTCTGATGCAATGCTTGTGATTGGTTGCACTCTATATAGTTAAAAGTCATAACTGTATCTCATGAGCAGAGTGGCGCAGTGGAAGCGTGCTGGGCCCATAACCCAGAGGTCCGTGGATCGAAACCACGCTCTGCTAATAATTTTTTCTCATTGACGAAAATCTTTTTTGAGGTGACTGTCAGAAAATGATGACAAACGATAATAAAGTCAAAATAAAGTTGATTGAAAAACTCTATCCAGAAAAATCAACTAATTCAGTATGAAAAATTTCATACGTATGTCATTAAAGTTGGTGAAATCCCTCAACATGCTCAATGTGTAAACGTTTGAATCCTCAAAATACTCATTTATGCAACTATAAGATATATGTGCTACTCATTAATCAACAAAAGTTTAAACAAACCAGGCAACGAATCATGCATACCTATTCGAACGTTCGAAAATAAATTCTCATATTGATGATATATCAGTCCACATATTATATTCACATGATTAACCAAACTTTCGTCACGGAAAGAGGCGGCGGAGATCATGCTGTCGTTTTCTTTGACGTTTTTCATGTTTTGCAAATAAAACTTGTTTTCGAATCTATCCATAACAAGAACACAGAGTACTAAAACAATAAAGTTTGCAAAAAATACAGCCGCCCACGTAGGGACTCGAACCCTAGACCCTCAGATTAAAAGTCTGATGCTCTACCGACTGAGCTACGCAGGCTACATAGAGAACTCTCTCAAATTTTGCACATTTATAATTAACAGTTTCTCTCAAAACGTTTTGTTATACCACAGAATAGTTGTTATAAAAGACCAGATTTATTTTACAAGCCTACCTAAGACGATTCTATTGTTTTATTTGACCCGTTTGCATCGAAATTAAAAGAAAATCAAAACTTATGATCGATGCTTTTCTATATAAATACCATGCAGCTGTGTCCATCGTCAGCTGCTAATAAAATTGCAATCAGACGACATTTTAGAGTCGTTCAAACTTAGGTATAGGAACCACACATATAACATGTATAAACAAATGATGTCTAGAGCAGAAATGATCAATCCACCTCAAAGGAGCAAAAATTACAATCGCCCACGTAGGGACTCGAACCCTAGACCCTCAGATTAAAAGTCTGATGCTCTACCGACTGAGCTACGCAGGCTGACGATATTGACTGGAAAACAATATAGTTTATACCTTTCATTTAGCATATAAATAATGTACGGTACAACTTCGTTAACAGAGTCAATCCAAATTTATATAGAAATTTTAAGACAGAGCAACTTAATTAGAACTGTTCTGCTCTCCACTTGCTTTATGCGAAAGACTTCTTATCACTTATACTAAGTTTTCACTATATGTACACAAGGAAATCCCTTAATTGCTATTATTATTCTGGGAAACGTACGTAAGTTTGCCTGGCCGGAAACAAAGAACACTAAATCAAACTTCTCTTGGTTAAAATTTGCAGATCAAGTACTTAACATTCGTGAAAAAAGTCTTGAAGATTTTGATTTTTAGCGGGGATATCGTTTTCTGATGCAATGCTTGTGATTGGTTGCACTCTATATAGTTAAAAGTCATAACTGTATCTCATGAGCAGAGTGGCGCAGTGGAAGCGTGCTGGGCCCATAACCCAGAGGTCCGTGGATCGAAACCACGCTCTGCTAATAATTTTTTCTCATTGACGAAAATCTTTTTTGAGGTGACTGTCAGAAAATGATGACAAACGATAATAAAGTCAAAATAAAGTTGATTGAAAAACTCTATCCAGAAAAATCAACTAATTCAGTATGAAAAATTTCATACGTATGTCATTAAAGTTGGTGAAATCCCTCAACATGCTCAATGTGTAAACGTTTGAATCCTCAAAATACTCATTTATGCAACTATAAGATATATGTGCTACTCATTAATCAACAAAAGTTTAAACAAACCAGGCAACGAATCATGCATACCTATTCGAACGTTCGAAAATAAATTCTCATATTGATGATATATCAGTCCACATATTATATTCACATGATTAACCAAACTTTCGTCACGGAAAGAGGCGGCGGAGATCATGCTGTCGTTTTCTTTGACGTTTTTCATGTTTTGCAAATAAAACTTGTTTTCGAATCTATCCATAACAAGAACACAGAGTACTAAAACAATAAAGTTTGCAAAAAATACAGCCGCCCACGTAGGGACTCGAACCCTAGACCCTCAGATTAAAAGTCTGATGCTCTACCGACTGAGCTACGCAGGCTACATAGAGAACTCTCTCAAATTTTGCACATTTATAATTAACAGTTTCTCTCAAAACGTTTTGTTATACCACAGAATAGTTGTTATAAAAGACCAGATTTATTTTACAAGCCTACCTAAGACGATTCTATTGTTTTATTTGACCCGTTTGCATCGAAATTAAAAGAAAATCAAAACTTATGATCGATGCTTTTCTATATAAATACCATGCAGCTGTGTCCATCGTCAGCTGCTAATAAAATTGCAATCAGACGACATTTTAGAGTCGTTCAAACTTAGGTATAGGAACCACACATATAACATGTATAAACAAATGATGTCTAGAGCAGAAATGATCAATCCACCTCAAAGGAGCAAAAATTACAATCGCCCACGTAGGGACTCGAACCCTAGACCCTCAGATTAAAAGTCTGATGCTCTACCGACTGAGCTACGCAGGCTGACGATATTGACTGGAAAACAATATAGTTTATACCTTTCATTTAGCATATAAATAATGTACGGTACAACTTCGTTAACAGAGTCAATCCAAATTTATATAGAAATTTTAAGACAGAGCAACTTAATTAGAACTGTTCTGCTCTCCACTTGCTTTATGCGAAAGACTTCTTATCACTTATACTAAGTTTTCACTATATGTACACAAGGAAATCCCTTAATTGCTATTATTATTCTGGGAAACGTACGTAAGTTTGCCTGGCCGGAAACAAAGAACACTAAATCAAACTTCTCTTGGTTAAAATTTGCAGATCAAGTACTTAACATTCGTGAAAAAAGTCTTGAAGATTTTGATTTTTAGCGGGGATATCGTTTTCTGATGCAATGCTTGTGATTGGTTGCACTCTATATAGTTAAAAGTCATAACTGTATCTCATGAGCAGAGTGGCGCAGTGGAAGCGTGCTGGGCCCATAACCCAGAGGTCCGTGGATCGAAACCACGCTCTGCTAATAATTTTTTCTCATTGACGAAAATCTTTTTTGAGGTGACTGTCAGAAAATGATGACAAACGATAATAAAGTCAAAATAAAGTTGATTGAAAAACTCTATCCAGAAAAATCAACTAATTCAGTATGAAAAATTTCATACGTATGTCATTAAAGTTGGTGAAATCCCTCAACATGCTCAATGTGTAAACGTTTGAATCCTCAAAATACTCATTTATGCAACTATAAGATATATGTGCTACTCATTAATCAACAAAAGTTTAAACAAACCAGGCAACGAATCATGCATACCTATTCGAACGTTCGAAAATAAATTCTCATATTGATGATATATCAGTCCACATATTATATTCACATGATTAACCAAACTTTCGTCACGGAAAGAGGCGGCGGAGATCATGCTGTCGTTTTCTTTGACGTTTTTCATGTTTTGCAAATAAAACTTGTTTTCGAATCTATCCATAACAAGAACACAGAGTACTAAAACAATAAAGTTTGCAAAAAATACAGCCGCCCACGTAGGGACTCGAACCCTAGACCCTCAGATTAAAAGTCTGATGCTCTACCGACTGAGCTACGCAGGCTACATAGAGAACTCTCTCAAATTTTGCACATTTATAATTAACAGTTTCTCTCAAAACGTTTTGTTATACCACAGAATAGTTGTTATAAAAGACCAGATTTATTTTACAAGCCTACCTAAGACGATTCTATTGTTTTATTTGACCCGTTTGCATCGAAATTAAAAGAAAATCAAAACTTATGATCGATGCTTTTCTATATAAATACCATGCAGCTGTGTCCATCGTCAGCTGCTAATAAAATTGCAATCAGACGACATTTTAGAGTCGTTCAAACTTAGGTATAGGAACCACACATATAACATGTATAAACAAATGATGTCTAGAGCAGAAATGATCAATCCACCTCAAAGGAGCAAAAATTACAATCGCCCACGTAGGGACTCGAACCCTAGACCCTCAGATTAAAAGTCTGATGCTCTACCGACTGAGCTACGCAGGCTGACGATATTGACTGGAAAACAATATAGTTTATACCTTTCATTTAGCATATAAATAATGTACGGTACAACTTCGTTAACAGAGTCAATCCAAATTTATATAGAAATTTTAAGACAGAGCAACTTAATTAGAACTGTTCTGCTCTCCACTTGCTTTATGCGAAAGACTTCTTATCACTTATACTAAGTTTTCACTATATGTACACAAGGAAATCCCTTAATTGCTATTATTATTCTGGGAAACGTACGTAAGTTTGCCTGGCCGGAAACAAAGAACACTAAATCAAACTTCTCTTGGTTAAAATTTGCAGATCAAGTACTTAACATTCGTGAAAAAAGTCTTGAAGATTTTGATTTTTAGCGGGGATATCGTTTTCTGATGCAATGCTTGTGATTGGTTGCACTCTATATAGTTAAAAGTCATAACTGTATCTCATGAGCAGAGTGGCGCAGTGGAAGCGTGCTGGGCCCATAACCCAGAGGTCCGTGGATCGAAACCACGCTCTGCTAATAATTTTTTCTCATTGACGAAAATCTTTTTTGAGGTGACTGTCAGAAAATGATGACAAACGATAATAAAGTCAAAATAAAGTTGATTGAAAAACTCTATCCAGAAAAATCAACTAATTCAGTATGAAAAATTTCATACGTATGTCATTAAAGTTGGTGAAATCCCTCAACATGCTCAATGTGTAAACGTTTGAATCCTCAAAATACTCATTTATGCAACTATAAGATATATGTGCTACTCATTAATCAACAAAAGTTTAAACAAACCAGGCAACGAATCATGCATACCTATTCGAACGTTCGAAAATAAATTCTCATATTGATGATATATCAGTCCACATATTATATTCACATGATTAACCAAACTTTCGTCACGGAAAGAGGCGGCGGAGATCATGCTGTCGTTTTCTTTGACGTTTTTCATGTTTTGCAAATAAAACTTGTTTTCGAATCTATCCATAACAAGAACACAGAGTACTAAAACAATAAAGTTTGCAAAAAATACAGCCGCCCACGTAGGGACTCGAACCCTAGACCCTCAGATTAAAAGTCTGATGCTCTACCGACTGAGCTACGCAGGCTACATAGAGAACTCTCTCAAATTTTGCACATTTATAATTAACAGTTTCTCTCAAAACGTTTTGTTATACCACAGAATAGTTGTTATAAAAGACCAGATTTATTTTACAAGCCTACCTAAGACGATTCTATTGTTTTATTTGACCCGTTTGCATCGAAATTAAAAGAAAATCAAAACTTATGATCGATGCTTTTCTATATAAATACCATGCAGCTGTGTCCATCGTCAGCTGCTAATAAAATTGCAATCAGACGACATTTTAGAGTCGTTCAAACTTAGGTATAGGAACCACACATATAACATGTATAAACAAATGATGTCTAGAGCAGAAATGATCAATCCACCTCAAAGGAGCAAAAATTACAATCGCCCACGTAGGGACTCGAACCCTAGACCCTCAGATTAAAAGTCTGATGCTCTACCGACTGAGCTACGCAGGCTGACGATATTGACTGGAAAACAATATAGTTTATACCTTTCATTTAGCATATAAATAATGTACGGTACAACTTCGTTAACAGAGTCAATCCAAATTTATATAGAAATTTTAAGACAGAGCAACTTAATTAGAACTGTTCTGCTCTCCACTTGCTTTATGCGAAAGACTTCTTATCACTTATACTAAGTTTTCACTATATGTACACAAGGAAATCCCTTAATTGCTATTATTATTCTGGGAAACGTACGTAAGTTTGCCTGGCCGGAAACAAAGAACACTAAATCAAACTTCTCTTGGTTAAAATTTGCAGATCAAGTACTTAACATTCGTGAAAAAAGTCTTGAAGATTTTGATTTTTAGCGGGGATATCGTTTTCTGATGCAATGCTTGTGATTGGTTGCACTCTATATAGTTAAAAGTCATAACTGTATCTCATGAGCAGAGTGGCGCAGTGGAAGCGTGCTGGGCCCATAACCCAGAGGTCCGTGGATCGAAACCACGCTCTGCTAATAATTTTTTCTCATTGACGAAAATCTTTTTTGAGGTGACTGTCAGAAAATGATGACAAACGATAATAAAGTCAAAATAAAGTTGATTGAAAAACTCTATCCAGAAAAATCAACTAATTCAGTATGAAAAATTTCATACGTATGTCATTAAAGTTGGTGAAATCCCTCAACATGCTCAATGTGTAAACGTTTGAATCCTCAAAATACTCATTTATGCAACTATAAGATATATGTGCTACTCATTAATCAACAAAAGTTTAAACAAACCAGGCAACGAATCATGCATACCTATTCGAACGTTCGAAAATAAATTCTCATATTGATGATATATCAGTCCACATATTATATTCACATGATTAACCAAACTTTCGTCACGGAAAGAGGCGGCGGAGATCATGCTGTCGTTTTCTTTGACGTTTTTCATGTTTTGCAAATAAAACTTGTTTTCGAATCTATCCATAACAAGAACACAGAGTACTAAAACAATAAAGTTTGCAAAAAATACAGCCGCCCACGTAGGGACTCGAACCCTAGACCCTCAGATTAAAAGTCTGATGCTCTACCGACTGAGCTACGCAGGCTACATAGAGAACTCTCTCAAATTTTGCACATTTATAATTAACAGTTTCTCTCAAAACGTTTTGTTATACCACAGAATAGTTGTTATAAAAGACCAGATTTATTTTACAAGCCTACCTAAGACGATTCTATTGTTTTATTTGACCCGTTTGCATCGAAATTAAAAGAAAATCAAAACTTATGATCGATGCTTTTCTATATAAATACCATGCAGCTGTGTCCATCGTCAGCTGCTAATAAAATTGCAATCAGACGACATTTTAGAGTCGTTCAAACTTAGGTATAGGAACCACACATATAACATGTATAAACAAATGATGTCTAGAGCAGAAATGATCAATCCACCTCAAAGGAGCAAAAATTACAATCGCCCACGTAGGGACTCGAACCCTAGACCCTCAGATTAAAAGTCTGATGCTCTACCGACTGAGCTACGCAGGCTGACGATATTGACTGGAAAACAATATAGTTTATACCTTTCATTTAGCATATAAATAATGTACGGTACAACTTCGTTAACAGAGTCAATCCAAATTTATATAGAAATTTTAAGACAGAGCAACTTAATTAGAACTGTTCTGCTCTCCACTTGCTTTATGCGAAAGACTTCTTATCACTTATACTAAGTTTTCACTATATGTACACAAGGAAATCCCTTAATTGCTATTATTATTCTGGGAAACGTACGTAAGTTTGCCTGGCCGGAAACAAAGAACACTAAATCAAACTTCTCTTGGTTAAAATTTGCAGATCAAGTACTTAACATTCGTGAAAAAAGTCTTGAAGATTTTGATTTTTAGCGGGGATATCGTTTTCTGATGCAATGCTTGTGATTGGTTGCACTCTATATAGTTAAAAGTCATAACTGTATCTCATGAGCAGAGTGGCGCAGTGGAAGCGTGCTGGGCCCATAACCCAGAGGTCCGTGGATCGAAACCACGCTCTGCTAATAATTTTTTCTCATTGACGAAAATCTTTTTTGAGGTGACTGTCAGAAAATGATGACAAACGATAATAAAGTCAAAATAAAGTTGATTGAAAAACTCTATCCAGAAAAATCAACTAATTCAGTATGAAAAATTTCATACGTATGTCATTAAAGTTGGTGAAATCCCTCAACATGCTCAATGTGTAAACGTTTGAATCCTCAAAATACTCATTTATGCAACTATAAGATATATGTGCTACTCATTAATCAACAAAAGTTTAAACAAACCAGGCAACGAATCATGCATACCTATTCGAACGTTCGAAAATAAATTCTCATATTGATGATATATCAGTCCACATATTATATTCACATGATTAACCAAACTTTCGTCACGGAAAGAGGCGGCGGAGATCATGCTGTCGTTTTCTTTGACGTTTTTCATGTTTTGCAAATAAAACTTGTTTTCGAATCTATCCATAACAAGAACACAGAGTACTAAAACAATAAAGTTTGCAAAAAATACAGCCGCCCACGTAGGGACTCGAACCCTAGACCCTCAGATTAAAAGTCTGATGCTCTACCGACTGAGCTACGCAGGCTACATAGAGAACTCTCTCAAATTTTGCACATTTATAATTAACAGTTTCTCTCAAAACGTTTTGTTATACCACAGAATAGTTGTTATAAAAGACCAGATTTATTTTACAAGCCTACCTAAGACGATTCTATTGTTTTATTTGACCCGTTTGCATCGAAATTAAAAGAAAATCAAAACTTATGATCGATGCTTTTCTATATAAATACCATGCAGCTGTGTCCATCGTCAGCTGCTAATAAAATTGCAATCAGACGACATTTTAGAGTCGTTCAAACTTAGGTATAGGAACCACACATATAACATGTATAAACAAATGATGTCTAGAGCAGAAATGATCAATCCACCTCAAAGGAGCAAAAATTACAATCGCCCACGTAGGGACTCGAACCCTAGACCCTCAGATTAAAAGTCTGATGCTCTACCGACTGAGCTACGCAGGCTGACGATATTGACTGGAAAACAATATAGTTTATACCTTTCATTTAGCATATAAATAATGTACGGTACAACTTCGTTAACAGAGTCAATCCAAATTTATATAGAAATTTTAAGACAGAGCAACTTAATTAGAACTGTTCTGCTCTCCACTTGCTTTATGCGAAAGACTTCTTATCACTTATACTAAGTTTTCACTATATGTACACAAGGAAATCCCTTAATTGCTATTATTATTCTGGGAAACGTACGTAAGTTTGCCTGGCCGGAAACAAAGAACACTAAATCAAACTTCTCTTGGTTAAAATTTGCAGATCAAGTACTTAACATTCGTGAAAAAAGTCTTGAAGATTTTGATTTTTAGCGGGGATATCGTTTTCTGATGCAATGCTTGTGATTGGTTGCACTCTATATAGTTAAAAGTCATAACTGTATCTCATGAGCAGAGTGGCGCAGTGGAAGCGTGCTGGGCCCATAACCCAGAGGTCCGTGGATCGAAACCACGCTCTGCTAATAATTTTTTCTCATTGACGAAAATCTTTTTTGAGGTGACTGTCAGAAAATGATGACAAACGATAATAAAGTCAAAATAAAGTTGATTGAAAAACTCTATCCAGAAAAATCAACTAATTCAGTATGAAAAATTTCATACGTATGTCATTAAAGTTGGTGAAATCCCTCAACATGCTCAATGTGTAAACGTTTGAATCCTCAAAATACTCATTTATGCAACTATAAGATATATGTGCTACTCATTAATCAACAAAAGTTTAAACAAACCAGGCAACGAATCATGCATACCTATTCGAACGTTCGAAAATAAATTCTCATATTGATGATATATCAGTCCACATATTATATTCACATGATTAACCAAACTTTCGTCACGGAAAGAGGCGGCGGAGATCATGCTGTCGTTTTCTTTGACGTTTTTCATGTTTTGCAAATAAAACTTGTTTTCGAATCTATCCATAACAAGAACACAGAGTACTAAAACAATAAAGTTTGCAAAAAATACAGCCGCCCACGTAGGGACTCGAACCCTAGACCCTCAGATTAAAAGTCTGATGCTCTACCGACTGAGCTACGCAGGCGACATAGAGAACTCTCTCAAATTTTGCACATTTATAATTAACAGTTTCTCTCAAAACGTTTTGTTATACCACAGAATAGTTGTTATAAAAGACCAGATTTATTTTACAAGCCTACCTAAGACGATTCTATTGTTTTATTTGACCCGTTTGCATCGAAATTAAAAGAAAATCAAAACTTATGATCGATGCTTTTCTATATAAATACCATGCAGCTGTGTCCATCGTCAGCTGCTAATAAAATTGCAATCAGACGACATTTTAGAGTCGTTCAAACTTAGGTATAGGAACCACACATATAACATGTATAAACAAATGATGTCTAGAGCAGAAATGATCAATCCACCTCAAAGGAGCAAAAATTACAATCGCCCACGTAGGGACTCGAACCCTAGACCCTCAGATTAAAAGTCTGATGCTCTACCGACTGAGCTACGCAGGCTGACGATATTGACTGGAAAACAATATAGTTTATACCTTTCATTTAGCATATAAATAATGTACGGTACAACTTCGTTAACAGAGTCAATCCAAATTTATATAGAAATTTTAAGACAGAGCAACTTAATTAGAACTGTTCTGCTCTCCACTTGCTTTATGCGAAAGACTTCTTATCACTTATACTAAGTTTTCACTATATGTACACAAGGAAATCCCTTAATTGCTATTATTATTCTGGGAAACGTACGTAAGTTTGCCTGGCCGGAAACAAAGAACACTAAATCAAACTTCTCTTGGTTAAAATTTGCAGATCAAGTACTTAACATTCGTGAAAAAAGTCTTGAAGATTTTGATTTTTAGCGGGGATATCGTTTTCTGATGCAATGCTTGTGATTGGTTGCACTCTATATAGTTAAAAGTCATAACTGTATCTCATGAGCAGAGTGGCGCAGTGGAAGCGTGCTGGGCCCATAACCCAGAGGTCCGTGGATCGAAACCACGCTCTGCTAATAATTTTTTCTCATTGACGAAAATCTTTTTTGAGGTGACTGTCAGAAAATGATGACAAACGATAATAAAGTCAAAATAAAGTTGATTGAAAAACTCTATCCAGAAAAATCAACTAATTCAGTATGAAAAATTTCATACGTATGTCATTAAAGTTGGTGAAATCCCTCAACATGCTCAATGTGTAAACGTTTGAATCCTCAAAATACTCATTTATGCAACTATAAGATATATGTGCTACTCATTAATCAACAAAAGTTTAAACAAACCAGGCAACGAATCATGCATACCTATTCGAACGTTCGAAAATAAATTCTCATATTGATGATATATCAGTCCACATATTATATTCACATGATTAACCAAACTTTCGTCACGGAAAGAGGCGGCGGAGATCATGCTGTCGTTTTCTTTGACGTTTTTCATGTTTTGCAAATAAAACTTGTTTTCGAATCTATCCATAACAAGAACACAGAGTACTAAAACAATAAAGTTTGCAAAAAATACAGCCGCCCACGTAGGGACTCGAACCCTAGACCCTCAGATTAAAAGTCTGATGCTCTACCGACTGAGCTACGCAGGCTACATAGAGAACTCTCTCAAATTTTGCACATTTATAATTAACAGTTTCTCTCAAAACGTTTTGTTATACCACAGAATAGTTGTTATAAAAGACCAGATTTATTTTACAAGCCTACCTAAGACGATTCTATTGTTTTATTTGACCCGTTTGCATCGAAATTAAAAGAAAATCAAAACTTATGATCGATGCTTTTCTATATAAATACCATGCAGCTGTGTCCATCGTCAGCTGCTAATAAAATTGCAATCAGACGACATTTTAGAGTCGTTCAAACTTAGGTATAGGAACCACACATATAACATGTATAAACAAATGATGTCTAGAGCAGAAATGATCAATCCACCTCAAAGGAGCAAAAATTACAATCGCCCACGTAGGGACTCGAACCCTAGACCCTCAGATTAAAAGTCTGATGCTCTACCGACTGAGCTACGCAGGCTGACGATATTGACTGGAAAACAATATAGTTTATACCTTTCATTTAGCATATAAATAATGTACGGTACAACTTCGTTAACAGAGTCAATCCAAATTTATATAGAAATTTTAAGACAGAGCAACTTAATTAGAACTGTTCTGCTCTCCACTTGCTTTATGCGAAAGACTTCTTATCACTTATACTAAGTTTTCACTATATGTACACAAGGAAATCCCTTAATTGCTATTATTATTCTGGGAAACGTACGTAAGTTTGCCTGGCCGGAAACAAAGAACACTAAATCAAACTTCTCTTGGTTAAAATTTGCAGATCAAGTACTTAACATTCGTGAAAAAAGTCTTGAAGATTTTGATTTTTAGCGGGGATATCGTTTTCTGATGCAATGCTTGTGATTGGTTGCACTCTATATAGTTAAAAGTCATAACTGTATCTCATGAGCAGAGTGGCGCAGTGGAAGCGTGCTGGGCCCATAACCCAGAGGTCCGTGGATCGAAACCACGCTCTGCTAATAATTTTTTCTCATTGACGAAAATCTTTTTTGAGGTGACTGTCAGAAAATGATGACAAACGATAATAAAGTCAAAATAAAGTTGATTGAAAAACTCTATCCAGAAAAATCAACTAATTCAGTATGAAAAATTTCATACGTATGTCATTAAAGTTGGTGAAATCCCTCAACATGCTCAATGTGTAAACGTTTGAATCCTCAAAATACTCATTTATGCAACTATAAGATATATGTGCTACTCATTAATCAACAAAAGTTTAAACAAACCAGGCAACGAATCATGCATACCTATTCGAACGTTCGAAAATAAATTCTCATATTGATGATATATCAGTCCACATATTATATTCACATGATTAACCAAACTTTCGTCACGGAAAGAGGCGGCGGAGATCATGCTGTCGTTTTCTTTGACGTTTTTCATGTTTTGCAAATAAAACTTGTTTTCGAATCTATCCATAACAAGAACACAGAGTACTAAAACAATAAAGTTTGCAAAAAATACAGCCGCCCACGTAGGGACTCGAACCCTAGACCCTCAGATTAAAAGTCTGATGCTCTACCGACTGAGCTACGCAGGCTACATAGAGAACTCTCTCAAATTTTGCACATTTATAATTAACAGTTTCTCTCAAAACGTTTTGTTATACCACAGAATAGTTGTTATAAAAGACCAGATTTATTTTACAAGCCTACCTAAGACGATTCTATTGTTTTATTTGACCCGTTTGCATCGAAATTAAAAGAAAATCAAAACTTATGATCGATGCTTTTCTATATAAATACCATGCAGCTGTGTCCATCGTCAGCTGCTAATAAAATTGCAATCAGACGACATTTTAGAGTCGTTCAAACTTAGGTATAGGAACCACACATATAACATGTATAAACAAATGATGTCTAGAGCAGAAATGATCAATCCACCTCAAAGGAGCAAAAATTACAATCGCCCACGTAGGGACTCGAACCCTAGACCCTCAGATTAAAAGTCTGATGCTCTACCGACTGAGCTACGCAGGCTGACGATATTGACTGGAAAACAATATAGTTTATACCTTTCATTTAGCATATAAATAATGTACGGTACAACTTCGTTAACAGAGTCAATCCAAATTTATATAGAAATTTTAAGACAGAGCAACTTAATTAGAACTGTTCTGCTCTCCACTTGCTTTATGCGAAAGACTTCTTATCACTTATACTAAGTTTTCACTATATGTACACAAGGAAATCCCTTAATTGCTATTATTATTCTGGGAAACGTACGTAAGTTTGCCTGGCCGGAAACAAAGAACACTAAATCAAACTTCTCTTGGTTAAAATTTGCAGATCAAGTACTTAACATTCGTGAAAAAAGTCTTGAAGATTTTGATTTTTAGCGGGGATATCGTTTTCTGATGCAATGCTTGTGATTGGTTGCACTCTATATAGTTAAAAGTCATAACTGTATCTCATGAGCAGAGTGGCGCAGTGGAAGCGTGCTGGGCCCATAACCCAGAGGTCCGTGGATCGAAACCACGCTCTGCTAATAATTTTTTCTCATTGACGAAAATCTTTTTTGAGGTGACTGTCAGAAAATGATGACAAACGATAATAAAGTCAAAATAAAGTTGATTGAAAAACTCTATCCAGAAAAATCAACTAATTCAGTATGAAAAATTTCATACGTATGTCATTAAAGTTGGTGAAATCCCTCAACATGCTCAATGTGTAAACGTTTGAATCCTCAAAATACTCATTTATGCAACTATAAGATATATGTGCTACTCATTAATCAACAAAAGTTTAAACAAACCAGGCAACGAATCATGCATACCTATTCGAACGTTCGAAAATAAATTCTCATATTGATGATATATCAGTCCACATATTATATTCACATGATTAACCAAACTTTCGTCACGGAAAGAGGCGGCGGAGATCATGCTGTCGTTTTCTTTGACGTTTTTCATGTTTTGCAAATAAAACTTGTTTTCGAATCTATCCATAACAAGAACACAGAGTACTAAAACAATAAAGTTTGCAAAAAATACAGCCGCCCACGTAGGGACTCGAACCCTAGACCCTCAGATTAAAAGTCTGATGCTCTACCGACTGAGCTACGCAGGCTACATAGAGAACTCTCTCAAATTTTGCACATTTATAATTAACAGTTTCTCTCAAAACGTTTTGTTATACCACAGAATAGTTGTTATAAAAGACCAGATTTATTTTACAAGCCTACCTAAGACGATTCTATTGTTTTATTTGACCCGTTTGCATCGAAATTAAAAGAAAATCAAAACTTATGATCGATGCTTTTCTATATAAATACCATGCAGCTGTGTCCATCGTCAGCTGCTAATAAAATTGCAATCAGACGACATTTTAGAGTCGTTCAAACTTAGGTATAGGAACCACACATATAACATGTATAAACAAATGATGTCTAGAGCAGAAATGATCAATCCACCTCAAAGGAGCAAAAATTACAATCGCCCACGTAGGGACTCGAACCCTAGACCCTCAGATTAAAAGTCTGATGCTCTACCGACTGAGCTACGCAGGCTGACGATATTGACTGGAAAACAATATAGTTTATACCTTTCATTTAGCATATAAATAATGTACGGTACAACTTCGTTAACAGAGTCAATCCAAATTTATATAGAAATTTTAAGACAGAGCAACTTAATTAGAACTGTTCTGCTCTCCACTTGCTTTATGCGAAAGACTTCTTATCACTTATACTAAGTTTTCACTATATGTACACAAGGAAATCCCTTAATTGCTATTATTATTCTGGGAAACGTACGTAAGTTTGCCTGGCCGGAAACAAAGAACACTAAATCAAACTTCTCTTGGTTAAAATTTGCAGATCAAGTACTTAACATTCGTGAAAAAAGTCTTGAAGATTTTGATTTTTAGCGGGGATATCGTTTTCTGATGCAATGCTTGTGATTGGTTGCACTCTATATAGTTAAAAGTCATAACTGTATCTCATGAGCAGAGTGGCGCAGTGGAAGCGTGCTGGGCCCATAACCCAGAGGTCCGTGGATCGAAACCACGCTCTGCTAATAATTTTTTCTCATTGACGAAAATCTTTTTTGAGGTGACTGTCAGAAAATGATGACAAACGATAATAAAGTCAAAATAAAGTTGATTGAAAAACTCTATCCAGAAAAATCAACTAATTCAGTATGAAAAATTTCATACGTATGTCATTAAAGTTGGTGAAATCCCTCAACATGCTCAATGTGTAAACGTTTGAATCCTCAAAATACTCATTTATGCAACTATAAGATATATGTGCTACTCATTAATCAACAAAAGTTTAAACAAACCAGGCAACGAATCATGCATACCTATTCGAACGTTCGAAAATAAATTCTCATATTGATGATATATCAGTCCACATATTATATTCACATGATTAACCAAACTTTCGTCACGGAAAGAGGCGGCGGAGATCATGCTGTCGTTTTCTTTGACGTTTTTCATGTTTTGCAAATAAAACTTGTTTTCGAATCTATCCATAACAAGAACACAGAGTACTAAAACAATAAAGTTTGCAAAAAATACAGCCGCCCACGTAGGGACTCGAACCCTAGACCCTCAGATTAAAAGTCTGATGCTCTACCGACTGAGCTACGCAGGCTACATAGAGAACTCTCTCAAATTTTGCACATTTATAATTAACAGTTTCTCTCAAAACGTTTTGTTATACCACAGAATAGTTGTTATAAAAGACCAGATTTATTTTACAAGCCTACCTAAGACGATTCTATTGTTTTATTTGACCCGTTTGCATCGAAATTAAAAGAAAATCAAAACTTATGATCGATGCTTTTCTATATAAATACCATGCAGCTGTGTCCATCGTCAGCTGCTAATAAAATTGCAATCAGACGACATTTTAGAGTCGTTCAAACTTAGGTATAGGAACCACACATATAACATGTATAAACAAATGATGTCTAGAGCAGAAATGATCAATCCACCTCAAAGGAGCAAAAATTACAATCGCCCACGTAGGGACTCGAACCCTAGACCCTCAGATTAAAAGTCTGATGCTCTACCGACTGAGCTACGCAGGCTGACGATATTGACTGGAAAACAATATAGTTTATACCTTTCATTTAGCATATAAATAATGTACGGTACAACTTCGTTAACAGAGTCAATCCAAATTTATATAGAAATTTTAAGACAGAGCAACTTAATTAGAACTGTTCTGCTCTCCACTTGCTTTATGCGAAAGACTTCTTATCACTTATACTAAGTTTTCACTATATGTACACAAGGAAATCCCTTAATTGCTATTATTATTCTGGGAAACGTACGTAAGTTTGCCTGGCCGGAAACAAAGAACACTAAATCAAACTTCTCTTGGTTAAAATTTGCAGATCAAGTACTTAACATTCGTGAAAAAAGTCTTGAAGATTTTGATTTTTAGCGGGGATATCGTTTTCTGATGCAATGCTTGTGATTGGTTGCACTCTATATAGTTAAAAGTCATAACTGTATCTCATGAGCAGAGTGGCGCAGTGGAAGCGTGCTGGGCCCATAACCCAGAGGTCCGTGGATCGAAACCACGCTCTGCTAATAATTTTTTCTCATTGACGAAAATCTTTTTTGAGGTGACTGTCAGAAAATGATGACAAACGATAATAAAGTCAAAATAAAGTTGATTGAAAAACTCTATCCAGAAAAATCAACTAATTCAGTATGAAAAATTTCATACGTATGTCATTAAAGTTGGTGAAATCCCTCAACATGCTCAATGTGTAAACGTTTGAATCCTCAAAATACTCATTTATGCAACTATAAGATATATGTGCTACTCATTAATCAACAAAAGTTTAAACAAACCAGGCAACGAATCATGCATACCTATTCGAACGTTCGAAAATAAATTCTCATATTGATGATATATCAGTCCACATATTATATTCACATGATTAACCAAACTTTCGTCACGGAAAGAGGCGGCGGAGATCATGCTGTCGTTTTCTTTGACGTTTTTCATGTTTTGCAAATAAAACTTGTTTTCGAATCTATCCATAACAAGAACACAGAGTACTAAAACAATAAAGTTTGCAAAAAATACAGCCGCCCACGTAGGGACTCGAACCCTAGACCCTCAGATTAAAAGTCTGATGCTCTACCGACTGAGCTACGCAGGCTACATAGAGAACTCTCTCAAATTTTGCACATTTATAATTAACAGTTTCTCTCAAAACGTTTTGTTATACCACAGAATAGTTGTTATAAAAGACCAGATTTATTTTACAAGCCTACCTAAGACGATTCTATTGTTTTATTTGACCCGTTTGCATCGAAATTAAAAGAAAATCAAAACTTATGATCGATGCTTTTCTATATAAATACCATGCAGCTGTGTCCATCGTCAGCTGCTAATAAAATTGCAATCAGACGACATTTTAGAGTCGTTCAAACTTAGGTATAGGAACCACACATATAACATGTATAAACAAATGATGTCTAGAGCAGAAATGATCAATCCACCTCAAAGGAGCAAAAATTACAATCGCCCACGTAGGGACTCGAACCCTAGACCCTCAGATTAAAAGTCTGATGCTCTACCGACTGAGCTACGCAGGCTGACGATATTGACTGGAAAACAATATAGTTTATACCTTTCATTTAGCATATAAATAATGTACGGTACAACTTCGTTAACAGAGTCAATCCAAATTTATATAGAAATTTTAAGACAGAGCAACTTAATTAGAACTGTTCTGCTCTCCACTTGCTTTATGCGAAAGACTTCTTATCACTTATACTAAGTTTTCACTATATGTACACAAGGAAATCCCTTAATTGCTATTATTATTCTGGGAAACGTACGTAAGTTTGCCTGGCCGGAAACAAAGAACACTAAATCAAACTTCTCTTGGTTAAAATTTGCAGATCAAGTACTTAACATTCGTGAAAAAAGTCTTGAAGATTTTGATTTTTAGCGGGGATATCGTTTTCTGATGCAATGCTTGTGATTGGTTGCACTCTATATAGTTAAAAGTCATAACTGTATCTCATGAGCAGAGTGGCGCAGTGGAAGCGTGCTGGGCCCATAACCCAGAGGTCCGTGGATCGAAACCACGCTCTGCTAATAATTTTTTCTCATTGACGAAAATCTTTTTTGAGGTGACTGTCAGAAAATGATGACAAACGATAATAAAGTCAAAATAAAGTTGATTGAAAAACTCTATCCAGAAAAATCAACTAATTCAGTATGAAAAATTTCATACGTATGTCATTAAAGTTGGTGAAATCCCTCAACATGCTCAATGTGTAAACGTTTGAATCCTCAAAATACTCATTTATGCAACTATAAGATATATGTGCTACTCATTAATCAACAAAAGTTTAAACAAACCAGGCAACGAATCATGCATACCTATTCGAACGTTCGAAAATAAATTCTCATATTGATGATATATCAGTCCACATATTATATTCACATGATTAACCAAACTTTCGTCACGGAAAGAGGCGGCGGAGATCATGCTGTCGTTTTCTTTGACGTTTTTCATGTTTTGCAAATAAAACTTGTTTTCGAATCTATCCATAACAAGAACACAGAGTACTAAAACAATAAAGTTTGCAAAAAATACAGCCGCCCACGTAGGGACTCGAACCCTAGACCCTCAGATTAAAAGTCTGATGCTCTACCGACTGAGCTACGCAGGCTACATAGAGAACTCTCTCAAATTTTGCACATTTATAATTAACAGTTTCTCTCAAAACGTTTTGTTATACCACAGAATAGTTGTTATAAAAGACCAGATTTATTTTACAAGCCTACCTAAGACGATTCTATTGTTTTATTTGACCCGTTTGCATCGAAATTAAAAGAAAATCAAAACTTATGATCGATGCTTTTCTATATAAATACCATGCAGCTGTGTCCATCGTCAGCTGCTAATAAAATTGCAATCAGACGACATTTTAGAGTCGTTCAAACTTAGGTATAGGAACCACACATATAACATGTATAAACAAATGATGTCTAGAGCAGAAATGATCAATCCACCTCAAAGGAGCAAAAATTACAATCGCCCACGTAGGGACTCGAACCCTAGACCCTCAGATTAAAAGTCTGATGCTCTACCGACTGAGCTACGCAGGCTGACGATATTGACTGGAAAACAATATAGTTTATACCTTTCATTTAGCATATAAATAATGTACGGTACAACTTCGTTAACAGAGTCAATCCAAATTTATATAGAAATTTTAAGACAGAGCAACTTAATTAGAACTGTTCTGCTCTCCACTTGCTTTATGCGAAAGACTTCTTATCACTTATACTAAGTTTTCACTATATGTACACAAGGAAATCCCTTAATTGCTATTATTATTCTGGGAAACGTACGTAAGTTTGCCTGGCCGGAAACAAAGAACACTAAATCAAACTTCTCTTGGTTAAAATTTGCAGATCAAGTACTTAACATTCGTGAAAAAAGTCTTGAAGATTTTGATTTTTAGCGGGGATATCGTTTTCTGATGCAATGCTTGTGATTGGTTGCACTCTATATAGTTAAAAGTCATAACTGTATCTCATGAGCAGAGTGGCGCAGTGGAAGCGTGCTGGGCCCATAACCCAGAGGTCCGTGGATCGAAACCACGCTCTGCTAATAATTTTTTCTCATTGACGAAAATCTTTTTTGAGGTGACTGTCAGAAAATGATGACAAACGATAATAAAGTCAAAATAAAGTTGATTGAAAAACTCTATCCAGAAAAATCAACTAATTCAGTATGAAAAATTTCATACGTATGTCATTAAAGTTGGTGAAATCCCTCAACATGCTCAATGTGTAAACGTTTGAATCCTCAAAATACTCATTTATGCAACTATAAGATATATGTGCTACTCATTAATCAACAAAAGTTTAAACAAACCAGGCAACGAATCATGCATACCTATTCGAACGTTCGAAAATAAATTCTCATATTGATGATATATCAGTCCACATATTATATTCACATGATTAACCAAACTTTCGTCACGGAAAGAGGCGGCGGAGATCATGCTGTCGTTTTCTTTGACGTTTTTCATGTTTTGCAAATAAAACTTGTTTTCGAATCTATCCATAACAAGAACACAGAGTACTAAAACAATAAAGTTTGCAAAAAATACAGCCGCCCACGTAGGGACTCGAACCCTAGACCCTCAGATTAAAAGTCTGATGCTCTACCGACTGAGCTACGCAGGCTACATAGAGAACTCTCTCAAATTTTGCACATTTATAATTAACAGTTTCTCTCAAAACGTTTTGTTATACCACAGAATAGTTGTTATAAAAGACCAGATTTATTTTACAAGCCTACCTAAGACGATTCTATTGTTTTATTTGACCCGTTTGCATCGAAATTAAAAGAAAATCAAAACTTATGATCGATGCTTTTCTATATAAATACCATGCAGCTGTGTCCATCGTCAGCTGCTAATAAAATTGCAATCAGACGACATTTTAGAGTCGTTCAAACTTAGGTATAGGAACCACACATATAACATGTATAAACAAATGATGTCTAGAGCAGAAATGATCAATCCACCTCAAAGGAGCAAAAATTACAATCGCCCACGTAGGGACTCGAACCCTAGACCCTCAGATTAAAAGTCTGATGCTCTACCGACTGAGCTACGCAGGCTGACGATATTGACTGGAAAACAATATAGTTTATACCTTTCATTTAGCATATAAATAATGTACGGTACAACTTCGTTAACAGAGTCAATCCAAATTTATATAGAAATTTTAAGACAGAGCAACTTAATTAGAACTGTTCTGCTCTCCACTTGCTTTATGCGAAAGACTTCTTATCACTTATACTAAGTTTTCACTATATGTACACAAGGAAATCCCTTAATTGCTATTATTATTCTGGGAAACGTACGTAAGTTTGCCTGGCCGGAAACAAAGAACACTAAATCAAACTTCTCTTGGTTAAAATTTGCAGATCAAGTACTTAACATTCGTGAAAAAAGTCTTGAAGATTTTGATTTTTAGCGGGGATATCGTTTTCTGATGCAATGCTTGTGATTGGTTGCACTCTATATAGTTAAAAGTCATAACTGTATCTCATGAGCAGAGTGGCGCAGTGGAAGCGTGCTGGGCCCATAACCCAGAGGTCCGTGGATCGAAACCACGCTCTGCTAATAATTTTTTCTCATTGACGAAAATCTTTTTTGAGGTGACTGTCAGAAAATGATGACAAACGATAATAAAGTCAAAATAAAGTTGATTGAAAAACTCTATCCAGAAAAATCAACTAATTCAGTATGAAAAATTTCATACGTATGTCATTAAAGTTGGTGAAATCCCTCAACATGCTCAATGTGTAAACGTTTGAATCCTCAAAATACTCATTTATGCAACTATAAGATATATGTGCTACTCATTAATCAACAAAAGTTTAAACAAACCAGGCAACGAATCATGCATACCTATTCGAACGTTCGAAAATAAATTCTCATATTGATGATATATCAGTCCACATATTATATTCACATGATTAACCAAACTTTCGTCACGGAAAGAGGCGGCGGAGATCATGCTGTCGTTTTCTTTGACGTTTTTCATGTTTTGCAAATAAAACTTGTTTTCGAATCTATCCATAACAAGAACACAGAGTACTAAAACAATAAAGTTTGCAAAAAATACAGCCGCCCACGTAGGGACTCGAACCCTAGACCCTCAGATTAAAAGTCTGATGCTCTACCGACTGAGCTACGCAGGCTACATAGAGAACTCTCTCAAATTTTGCACATTTATAATTAACAGTTTCTCTCAAAACGTTTTGTTATACCACAGAATAGTTGTTATAAAAGACCAGATTTATTTTACAAGCCTACCTAAGACGATTCTATTGTTTTATTTGACCCGTTTGCATCGAAATTAAAAGAAAATCAAAACTTATGATCGATGCTTTTCTATATAAATACCATGCAGCTGTGTCCATCGTCAGCTGCTAATAAAATTGCAATCAGACGACATTTTAGAGTCGTTCAAACTTAGGTATAGGAACCACACATATAACATGTATAAACAAATGATGTCTAGAGCAGAAATGATCAATCCACCTCAAAGGAGCAAAAATTACAATCGCCCACGTAGGGACTCGAACCCTAGACCCTCAGATTAAAAGTCTGATGCTCTACCGACTGAGCTACGCAGGCTGACGATATTGACTGGAAAACAATATAGTTTATACCTTTCATTTAGCATATAAATAATGTACGGTACAACTTCGTTAACAGAGTCAATCCAAATTTATATAGAAATTTTAAGACAGAGCAACTTAATTAGAACTGTTCTGCTCTCCACTTGCTTTATGCGAAAGACTTCTTATCACTTATACTAAGTTTTCACTATATGTACACAAGGAAATCCCTTAATTGCTATTATTATTCTGGGAAACGTACGTAAGTTTGCCTGGCCGGAAACAAAGAACACTAAATCAAACTTCTCTTGGTTAAAATTTGCAGATCAAGTACTTAACATTCGTGAAAAAAGTCTTGAAGATTTTGATTTTTAGCGGGGATATCGTTTTCTGATGCAATGCTTGTGATTGGTTGCACTCTATATAGTTAAAAGTCATAACTGTATCTCATGAGCAGAGTGGCGCAGTGGAAGCGTGCTGGGCCCATAACCCAGAGGTCCGTGGATCGAAACCACGCTCTGCTAATAATTTTTTCTCATTGACGAAAATCTTTTTTGAGGTGACTGTCAGAAAATGATGACAAACGATAATAAAGTCAAAATAAAGTTGATTGAAAAACTCTATCCAGAAAAATCAACTAATTCAGTATGAAAAATTTCATACGTATGTCATTAAAGTTGGTGAAATCCCTCAACATGCTCAATGTGTAAACGTTTGAATCCTCAAAATACTCATTTATGCAACTATAAGATATATGTGCTACTCATTAATCAACAAAAGTTTAAACAAACCAGGCAACGAATCATGCATACCTATTCGAACGTTCGAAAATAAATTCTCATATTGATGATATATCAGTCCACATATTATATTCACATGATTAACCAAACTTTCGTCACGGAAAGAGGCGGCGGAGATCATGCTGTCGTTTTCTTTGACGTTTTTCATGTTTTGCAAATAAAACTTGTTTTCGAATCTATCCATAACAAGAACACAGAGTACTAAAACAATAAAGTTTGCAAAAAATACAGCCGCCCACGTAGGGACTCGAACCCTAGACCCTCAGATTAAAAGTCTGATGCTCTACCGACTGAGCTACGCAGGCTACATAGAGAACTCTCTCAAATTTTGCACATTTATAATTAACAGTTTCTCTCAAAACGTTTTGTTATACCACAGAATAGTTGTTATAAAAGACCAGATTTATTTTACAAGCCTACCTAAGACGATTCTATTGTTTTATTTGACCCGTTTGCATCGAAATTAAAAGAAAATCAAAACTTATGATCGATGCTTTTCTATATAAATACCATGCAGCTGTGTCCATCGTCAGCTGCTAATAAAATTGCAATCAGACGACATTTTAGAGTCGTTCAAACTTAGGTATAGGAACCACACATATAACATGTATAAACAAATGATGTCTAGAGCAGAAATGATCAATCCACCTCAAAGGAGCAAAAATTACAATCGCCCACGTAGGGACTCGAACCCTAGACCCTCAGATTAAAAGTCTGATGCTCTACCGACTGAGCTACGCAGGCTGACGATATTGACTGGAAAACAATATAGTTTATACCTTTCATTTAGCATATAAATAATGTACGGTACAACTTCGTTAACAGAGTCAATCCAAATTTATATAGAAATTTTAAGACAGAGCAACTTAATTAGAACTGTTCTGCTCTCCACTTGCTTTATGCGAAAGACTTCTTATCACTTATACTAAGTTTTCACTATATGTACACAAGGAAATCCCTTAATTGCTATTATTATTCTGGGAAACGTACGTAAGTTTGCCTGGCCGGAAACAAAGAACACTAAATCAAACTTCTCTTGGTTAAAATTTGCAGATCAAGTACTTAACATTCGTGAAAAAAGTCTTGAAGATTTTGATTTTTAGCGGGGATATCGTTTTCTGATGCAATGCTTGTGATTGGTTGCACTCTATATAGTTAAAAGTCATAACTGTATCTCATGAGCAGAGTGGCGCAGTGGAAGCGTGCTGGGCCCATAACCCAGAGGTCCGTGGATCGAAACCACGCTCTGCTAATAATTTTTTCTCATTGACGAAAATCTTTTTTGAGGTGACTGTCAGAAAATGATGACAAACGATAATAAAGTCAAAATAAAGTTGATTGAAAAACTCTATCCAGAAAAATCAACTAATTCAGTATGAAAAATTTCATACGTATGTCATTAAAGTTGGTGAAATCCCTCAACATGCTCAATGTGTAAACGTTTGAATCCTCAAAATACTCATTTATGCAACTATAAGATATATGTGCTACTCATTAATCAACAAAAGTTTAAACAAACCAGGCAACGAATCATGCATACCTATTCGAACGTTCGAAAATAAATTCTCATATTGATGATATATCAGTCCACATATTATATTCACATGATTAACCAAACTTTCGTCACGGAAAGAGGCGGCGGAGATCATGCTGTCGTTTTCTTTGACGTTTTTCATGTTTTGCAAATAAAACTTGTTTTCGAATCTATCCATAACAAGAACACAGAGTACTAAAACAATAAAGTTTGCAAAAAATACAGCCGCCCACGTAGGGACTCGAACCCTAGACCCTCAGATTAAAAGTCTGATGCTCTACCGACTGAGCTACGCAGGCTACATAGAGAACTCTCTCAAATTTTGCACATTTATAATTAACAGTTTCTCTCAAAACGTTTTGTTATACCACAGAATAGTTGTTATAAAAGACCAGATTTATTTTACAAGCCTACCTAAGACGATTCTATTGTTTTATTTGACCCGTTTGCATCGAAATTAAAAGAAAATCAAAACTTATGATCGATGCTTTTCTATATAAATACCATGCAGCTGTGTCCATCGTCAGCTGCTAATAAAATTGCAATCAGACGACATTTTAGAGTCGTTCAAACTTAGGTATAGGAACCACACATATAACATGTATAAACAAATGATGTCTAGAGCAGAAATGATCAATCCACCTCAAAGGAGCAAAAATTACAATCGCCCACGTAGGGACTCGAACCCTAGACCCTCAGATTAAAAGTCTGATGCTCTACCGACTGAGCTACGCAGGCTGACGATATTGACTGGAAAACAATATAGTTTATACCTTTCATTTAGCATATAAATAATGTACGGTACAACTTCGTTAACAGAGTCAATCCAAATTTATATAGAAATTTTAAGACAGAGCAACTTAATTAGAACTGTTCTGCTCTCCACTTGCTTTATGCGAAAGACTTCTTATCACTTATACTAAGTTTTCACTATATGTACACAAGGAAATCCCTTAATTGCTATTATTATTCTGGGAAACGTACGTAAGTTTGCCTGGCCGGAAACAAAGAACACTAAATCAAACTTCTCTTGGTTAAAATTTGCAGATCAAGTACTTAACATTCGTGAAAAAAGTCTTGAAGATTTTGATTTTTAGCGGGGATATCGTTTTCTGATGCAATGCTTGTGATTGGTTGCACTCTATATAGTTAAAAGTCATAACTGTATCTCATGAGCAGAGTGGCGCAGTGGAAGCGTGCTGGGCCCATAACCCAGAGGTCCGTGGATCGAAACCACGCTCTGCTAATAATTTTTTCTCATTGACGAAAATCTTTTTTGAGGTGACTGTCAGAAAATGATGACAAACGATAATAAAGTCAAAATAAAGTTGATTGAAAAACTCTATCCAGAAAAATCAACTAATTCAGTATGAAAAATTTCATACGTATGTCATTAAAGTTGGTGAAATCCCTCAACATGCTCAATGTGTAAACGTTTGAATCCTCAAAATACTCATTTATGCAACTATAAGATATATGTGCTACTCATTAATCAACAAAAGTTTAAACAAACCAGGCAACGAATCATGCATACCTATTCGAACGTTCGAAAATAAATTCTCATATTGATGATATATCAGTCCACATATTATATTCACATGATTAACCAAACTTTCGTCACGGAAAGAGGCGGCGGAGATCATGCTGTCGTTTTCTTTGACGTTTTTCATGTTTTGCAAATAAAACTTGTTTTCGAATCTATCCATAACAAGAACACAGAGTACTAAAACAATAAAGTTTGCAAAAAATACAGCCGCCCACGTAGGGACTCGAACCCTAGACCCTCAGATTAAAAGTCTGATGCTCTACCGACTGAGCTACGCAGGCGACATAGAGAACTCTCTCAAATTTTGCACATTTATAATTAACAGTTTCTCTCAAAACGTTTTGTTATACCACAGAATAGTTGTTATAAAAGACCAGATTTATTTTACAAGCCTACCTAAGACGATTCTATTGTTTTATTTGACCCGTTTGCATCGAAATTAAAAGAAAATCAAAACTTATGATCGATGCTTTTCTATATAAATACCATGCAGCTGTGTCCATCGTCAGCTGCTAATAAAATTGCAATCAGACGACATTTTAGAGTCGTTCAAACTTAGGTATAGGAACCACACATATAACATGTATAAACAAATGATGTCTAGAGCAGAAATGATCAATCCACCTCAAAGGAGCAAAAATTACAATCGCCCACGTAGGGACTCGAACCCTAGACCCTCAGATTAAAAGTCTGATGCTCTACCGACTGAGCTACGCAGGCTGACGATATTGACTGGAAAACAATATAGTTTATACCTTTCATTTAGCATATAAATAATGTACGGTACAACTTCGTTAACAGAGTCAATCCAAATTTATATAGAAATTTTAAGACAGAGCAACTTAATTAGAACTGTTCTGCTCTCCACTTGCTTTATGCGAAAGACTTCTTATCACTTATACTAAGTTTTCACTATATGTACACAAGGAAATCCCTTAATTGCTATTATTATTCTGGGAAACGTACGTAAGTTTGCCTGGCCGGAAACAAAGAACACTAAATCAAACTTCTCTTGGTTAAAATTTGCAGATCAAGTACTTAACATTCGTGAAAAAAGTCTTGAAGATTTTGATTTTTAGCGGGGATATCGTTTTCTGATGCAATGCTTGTGATTGGTTGCACTCTATATAGTTAAAAGTCATAACTGTATCTCATGAGCAGAGTGGCGCAGTGGAAGCGTGCTGGGCCCATAACCCAGAGGTCCGTGGATCGAAACCACGCTCTGCTAATAATTTTTTCTCATTGACGAAAATCTTTTTTGAGGTGACTGTCAGAAAATGATGACAAACGATAATAAAGTCAAAATAAAGTTGATTGAAAAACTCTATCCAGAAAAATCAACTAATTCAGTATGAAAAATTTCATACGTATGTCATTAAAGTTGGTGAAATCCCTCAACATGCTCAATGTGTAAACGTTTGAATCCTCAAAATACTCATTTATGCAACTATAAGATATATGTGCTACTCATTAATCAACAAAAGTTTAAACAAACCAGGCAACGAATCATGCATACCTATTCGAACGTTCGAAAATAAATTCTCATATTGATGATATATCAGTCCACATATTATATTCACATGATTAACCAAACTTTCGTCACGGAAAGAGGCGGCGGAGATCATGCTGTCGTTTTCTTTGACGTTTTTCATGTTTTGCAAATAAAACTTGTTTTCGAATCTATCCATAACAAGAACACAGAGTACTAAAACAATAAAGTTTGCAAAAAATACAGCCGCCCACGTAGGGACTCGAACCCTAGACCCTCAGATTAAAAGTCTGATGCTCTACCGACTGAGCTACGCAGGCTACATAGAGAACTCTCTCAAATTTTGCACATTTATAATTAACAGTTTCTCTCAAAACGTTTTGTTATACCACAGAATAGTTGTTATAAAAGACCAGATTTATTTTACAAGCCTACCTAAGACGATTCTATTGTTTTATTTGACCCGTTTGCATCGAAATTAAAAGAAAATCAAAACTTATGATCGATGCTTTTCTATATAAATACCATGCAGCTGTGTCCATCGTCAGCTGCTAATAAAATTGCAATCAGACGACATTTTAGAGTCGTTCAAACTTAGGTATAGGAACCACACATATAACATGTATAAACAAATGATGTCTAGAGCAGAAATGATCAATCCACCTCAAAGGAGCAAAAATTACAATCGCCCACGTAGGGACTCGAACCCTAGACCCTCAGATTAAAAGTCTGATGCTCTACCGACTGAGCTACGCAGGCTGACGATATTGACTGGAAAACAATATAGTTTATACCTTTCATTTAGCATATAAATAATGTACGGTACAACTTCGTTAACAGAGTCAATCCAAATTTATATAGAAATTTTAAGACAGAGCAACTTAATTAGAACTGTTCTGCTCTCCACTTGCTTTATGCGAAAGACTTCTTATCACTTATACTAAGTTTTCACTATATGTACACAAGGAAATCCCTTAATTGCTATTATTATTCTGGGAAACGTACGTAAGTTTGCCTGGCCGGAAACAAAGAACACTAAATCAAACTTCTCTTGGTTAAAATTTGCAGATCAAGTACTTAACATTCGTGAAAAAAGTCTTGAAGATTTTGATTTTTAGCGGGGATATCGTTTTCTGATGCAATGCTTGTGATTGGTTGCACTCTATATAGTTAAAAGTCATAACTGTATCTCATGAGCAGAGTGGCGCAGTGGAAGCGTGCTGGGCCCATAACCCAGAGGTCCGTGGATCGAAACCACGCTCTGCTAATAATTTTTTCTCATTGACGAAAATCTTTTTTGAGGTGACTGTCAGAAAATGATGACAAACGATAATAAAGTCAAAATAAAGTTGATTGAAAAACTCTATCCAGAAAAATCAACTAATTCAGTATGAAAAATTTCATACGTATGTCATTAAAGTTGGTGAAATCCCTCAACATGCTCAATGTGTAAACGTTTGAATCCTCAAAATACTCATTTATGCAACTATAAGATATATGTGCTACTCATTAATCAACAAAAGTTTAAACAAACCAGGCAACGAATCATGCATACCTATTCGAACGTTCGAAAATAAATTCTCATATTGATGATATATCAGTCCACATATTATATTCACATGATTAACCAAACTTTCGTCACGGAAAGAGGCGGCGGAGATCATGCTGTCGTTTTCTTTGACGTTTTTCATGTTTTGCAAATAAAACTTGTTTTCGAATCTATCCATAACAAGAACACAGAGTACTAAAACAATAAAGTTTGCAAAAAATACAGCCGCCCACGTAGGGACTCGAACCCTAGACCCTCAGATTAAAAGTCTGATGCTCTACCGACTGAGCTACGCAGGCGACATAGAGAACTCTCTCAAATTTTGCACATTTATAATTAACAGTTTCTCTCAAAACGTTTTGTTATACCACAGAATAGTTGTTATAAAAGACCAGATTTATTTTACAAGCCTACCTAAGACGATTCTATTGTTTTATTTGACCCGTTTGCATCGAAATTAAAAGAAAATCAAAACTTATGATCGATGCTTTTCTATATAAATACCATGCAGCTGTGTCCATCGTCAGCTGCTAATAAAATTGCAATCAGACGACATTTTAGAGTCGTTCAAACTTAGGTATAGGAACCACACATATAACATGTATAAACAAATGATGTCTAGAGCAGAAATGATCAATCCACCTCAAAGGAGCAAAAATTACAATCGCCCACGTAGGGACTCGAACCCTAGACCCTCAGATTAAAAGTCTGATGCTCTACCGACTGAGCTACGCAGGCTGACGATATTGACTGGAAAACAATATAGTTTATACCTTTCATTTAGCATATAAATAATGTACGGTACAACTTCGTTAACAGAGTCAATCCAAATTTATATAGAAATTTTAAGACAGAGCAACTTAATTAGAACTGTTCTGCTCTCCACTTGCTTTATGCGAAAGACTTCTTATCACTTATACTAAGTTTTCACTATATGTACACAAGGAAATCCCTTAATTGCTATTATTATTCTGGGAAACGTACGTAAGTTTGCCTGGCCGGAAACAAAGAACACTAAATCAAACTTCTCTTGGTTAAAATTTGCAGATCAAGTACTTAACATTCGTGAAAAAAGTCTTGAAGATTTTGATTTTTAGCGGGGATATCGTTTTCTGATGCAATGCTTGTGATTGGTTGCACTCTATATAGTTAAAAGTCATAACTGTATCTCATGAGCAGAGTGGCGCAGTGGAAGCGTGCTGGGCCCATAACCCAGAGGTCCGTGGATCGAAACCACGCTCTGCTAATAATTTTTTCTCATTGACGAAAATCTTTTTTGAGGTGACTGTCAGAAAATGATGACAAACGATAATAAAGTCAAAATAAAGTTGATTGAAAAACTCTATCCAGAAAAATCAACTAATTCAGTATGAAAAATTTCATACGTATGTCATTAAAGTTGGTGAAATCCCTCAACATGCTCAATGTGTAAACGTTTGAATCCTCAAAATACTCATTTATGCAACTATAAGATATATGTGCTACTCATTAATCAACAAAAGTTTAAACAAACCAGGCAACGAATCATGCATACCTATTCGAACGTTCGAAAATAAATTCTCATATTGATGATATATCAGTCCACATATTATATTCACATGATTAACCAAACTTTCGTCACGGAAAGAGGCGGCGGAGATCATGCTGTCGTTTTCTTTGACGTTTTTCATGTTTTGCAAATAAAACTTGTTTTCGAATCTATCCATAACAAGAACACAGAGTACTAAAACAATAAAGTTTGCAAAAAATACAGCCGCCCACGTAGGGACTCGAACCCTAGACCCTCAGATTAAAAGTCTGATGCTCTACCGACTGAGCTACGCAGGCTACATAGAGAACTCTCTCAAATTTTGCACATTTATAATTAACAGTTTCTCTCAAAACGTTTTGTTATACCACAGAATAGTTGTTATAAAAGACCAGATTTATTTTACAAGCCTACCTAAGACGATTCTATTGTTTTATTTGACCCGTTTGCATCGAAATTAAAAGAAAATCAAAACTTATGATCGATGCTTTTCTATATAAATACCATGCAGCTGTGTCCATCGTCAGCTGCTAATAAAATTGCAATCAGACGACATTTTAGAGTCGTTCAAACTTAGGTATAGGAACCACACATATAACATGTATAAACAAATGATGTCTAGAGCAGAAATGATCAATCCACCTCAAAGGAGCAAAAATTACAATCGCCCACGTAGGGACTCGAACCCTAGACCCTCAGATTAAAAGTCTGATGCTCTACCGACTGAGCTACGCAGGCTGACGATATTGACTGGAAAACAATATAGTTTATACCTTTCATTTAGCATATAAATAATGTACGGTACAACTTCGTTAACAGAGTCAATCCAAATTTATATAGAAATTTTAAGACAGAGCAACTTAATTAGAACTGTTCTGCTCTCCACTTGCTTTATGCGAAAGACTTCTTATCACTTATACTAAGTTTTCACTATATGTACACAAGGAAATCCCTTAATTGCTATTATTATTCTGGGAAACGTACGTAAGTTTGCCTGGCCGGAAACAAAGAACACTAAATCAAACTTCTCTTGGTTAAAATTTGCAGATCAAGTACTTAACATTCGTGAAAAAAGTCTTGAAGATTTTGATTTTTAGCGGGGATATCGTTTTCTGATGCAATGCTTGTGATTGGTTGCACTCTATATAGTTAAAAGTCATAACTGTATCTCATGAGCAGAGTGGCGCAGTGGAAGCGTGCTGGGCCCATAACCCAGAGGTCCGTGGATCGAAACCACGCTCTGCTAATAATTTTTTCTCATTGACGAAAATCTTTTTTGAGGTGACTGTCAGAAAATGATGACAAACGATAATAAAGTCAAAATAAAGTTGATTGAAAAACTCTATCCAGAAAAATCAACTAATTCAGTATGAAAAATTTCATACGTATGTCATTAAAGTTGGTGAAATCCCTCAACATGCTCAATGTGTAAACGTTTGAATCCTCAAAATACTCATTTATGCAACTATAAGATATATGTGCTACTCATTAATCAACAAAAGTTTAAACAAACCAGGCAACGAATCATGCATACCTATTCGAACGTTCGAAAATAAATTCTCATATTGATGATATATCAGTCCACATATTATATTCACATGATTAACCAAACTTTCGTCACGGAAAGAGGCGGCGGAGATCATGCTGTCGTTTTCTTTGACGTTTTTCATGTTTTGCAAATAAAACTTGTTTTCGAATCTATCCATAACAAGAACACAGAGTACTAAAACAATAAAGTTTGCAAAAAATACAGCCGCCCACGTAGGGACTCGAACCCTAGACCCTCAGATTAAAAGTCTGATGCTCTACCGACTGAGCTACGCAGGCTACATAGAGAACTCTCTCAAATTTTGCACATTTATAATTAACAGTTTCTCTCAAAACGTTTTGTTATACCACAGAATAGTTGTTATAAAAGACCAGATTTATTTTACAAGCCTACCTAAGACGATTCTATTGTTTTATTTGACCCGTTTGCATCGAAATTAAAAGAAAATCAAAACTTATGATCGATGCTTTTCTATATAAATACCATGCAGCTGTGTCCATCGTCAGCTGCTAATAAAATTGCAATCAGACGACATTTTAGAGTCGTTCAAACTTAGGTATAGGAACCACACATATAACATGTATAAACAAATGATGTCTAGAGCAGAAATGATCAATCCACCTCAAAGGAGCAAAAATTACAATCGCCCACGTAGGGACTCGAACCCTAGACCCTCAGATTAAAAGTCTGATGCTCTACCGACTGAGCTACGCAGGCTGACGATATTGACTGGAAAACAATATAGTTTATACCTTTCATTTAGCATATAAATAATGTACGGTACAACTTCGTTAACAGAGTCAATCCAAATTTATATAGAAATTTTAAGACAGAGCAACTTAATTAGAACTGTTCTGCTCTCCACTTGCTTTATGCGAAAGACTTCTTATCACTTATACTAAGTTTTCACTATATGTACACAAGGAAATCCCTTAATTGCTATTATTATTCTGGGAAACGTACGTAAGTTTGCCTGGCCGGAAACAAAGAACACTAAATCAAACTTCTCTTGGTTAAAATTTGCAGATCAAGTACTTAACATTCGTGAAAAAAGTCTTGAAGATTTTGATTTTTAGCGGGGATATCGTTTTCTGATGCAATGCTTGTGATTGGTTGCACTCTATATAGTTAAAAGTCATAACTGTATCTCATGAGCAGAGTGGCGCAGTGGAAGCGTGCTGGGCCCATAACCCAGAGGTCCGTGGATCGAAACCACGCTCTGCTAATAATTTTTTCTCATTGACGAAAATCTTTTTTGAGGTGACTGTCAGAAAATGATGACAAACGATAATAAAGTCAAAATAAAGTTGATTGAAAAACTCTATCCAGAAAAATCAACTAATTCAGTATGAAAAATTTCATACGTATGTCATTAAAGTTGGTGAAATCCCTCAACATGCTCAATGTGTAAACGTTTGAATCCTCAAAATACTCATTTATGCAACTATAAGATATATGTGCTACTCATTAATCAACAAAAGTTTAAACAAACCAGGCAACGAATCATGCATACCTATTCGAACGTTCGAAAATAAATTCTCATATTGATGATATATCAGTCCACATATTATATTCACATGATTAACCAAACTTTCGTCACGGAAAGAGGCGGCGGAGATCATGCTGTCGTTTTCTTTGACGTTTTTCATGTTTTGCAAATAAAACTTGTTTTCGAATCTATCCATAACAAGAACACAGAGTACTAAAACAATAAAGTTTGCAAAAAATACAGCCGCCCACGTAGGGACTCGAACCCTAGACCCTCAGATTAAAAGTCTGATGCTCTACCGACTGAGCTACGCAGGCTACATAGAGAACTCTCTCAAATTTTGCACATTTATAATTAACAGTTTCTCTCAAAACGTTTTGTTATACCACAGAATAGTTGTTATAAAAGACCAGATTTATTTTACAAGCCTACCTAAGACGATTCTATTGTTTTATTTGACCCGTTTGCATCGAAATTAAAAGAAAATCAAAACTTATGATCGATGCTTTTCTATATAAATACCATGCAGCTGTGTCCATCGTCAGCTGCTAATAAAATTGCAATCAGACGACATTTTAGAGTCGTTCAAACTTAGGTATAGGAACCACACATATAACATGTATAAACAAATGATGTCTAGAGCAGAAATGATCAATCCACCTCAAAGGAGCAAAAATTACAATCGCCCACGTAGGGACTCGAACCCTAGACCCTCAGATTAAAAGTCTGATGCTCTACCGACTGAGCTACGCAGGCTGACGATATTGACTGGAAAACAATATAGTTTATACCTTTCATTTAGCATATAAATAATGTACGGTACAACTTCGTTAACAGAGTCAATCCAAATTTATATAGAAATTTTAAGACAGAGCAACTTAATTAGAACTGTTCTGCTCTCCACTTGCTTTATGCGAAAGACTTCTTATCACTTATACTAAGTTTTCACTATATGTACACAAGGAAATCCCTTAATTGCTATTATTATTCTGGGAAACGTACGTAAGTTTGCCTGGCCGGAAACAAAGAACACTAAATCAAACTTCTCTTGGTTAAAATTTGCAGATCAAGTACTTAACATTCGTGAAAAAAGTCTTGAAGATTTTGATTTTTAGCGGGGATATCGTTTTCTGATGCAATGCTTGTGATTGGTTGCACTCTATATAGTTAAAAGTCATAACTGTATCTCATGAGCAGAGTGGCGCAGTGGAAGCGTGCTGGGCCCATAACCCAGAGGTCCGTGGATCGAAACCACGCTCTGCTAATAATTTTTTCTCATTGACGAAAATCTTTTTTGAGGTGACTGTCAGAAAATGATGACAAACGATAATAAAGTCAAAATAAAGTTGATTGAAAAACTCTATCCAGAAAAATCAACTAATTCAGTATGAAAAATTTCATACGTATGTCATTAAAGTTGGTGAAATCCCTCAACATGCTCAATGTGTAAACGTTTGAATCCTCAAAATACTCATTTATGCAACTATAAGATATATGTGCTACTCATTAATCAACAAAAGTTTAAACAAACCAGGCAACGAATCATGCATACCTATTCGAACGTTCGAAAATAAATTCTCATATTGATGATATATCAGTCCACATATTATATTCACATGATTAACCAAACTTTCGTCACGGAAAGAGGCGGCGGAGATCATGCTGTCGTTTTCTTTGACGTTTTTCATGTTTTGCAAATAAAACTTGTTTTCGAATCTATCCATAACAAGAACACAGAGTACTAAAACAATAAAGTTTGCAAAAAATACAGCCGCCCACGTAGGGACTCGAACCCTAGACCCTCAGATTAAAAGTCTGATGCTCTACCGACTGAGCTACGCAGGCTACATAGAGAACTCTCTCAAATTTTGCACATTTATAATTAACAGTTTCTCTCAAAACGTTTTGTTATACCACAGAATAGTTGTTATAAAAGACCAGATTTATTTTACAAGCCTACCTAAGACGATTCTATTGTTTTATTTGACCCGTTTGCATCGAAATTAAAAGAAAATCAAAACTTATGATCGATGCTTTTCTATATAAATACCATGCAGCTGTGTCCATCGTCAGCTGCTAATAAAATTGCAATCAGACGACATTTTAGAGTCGTTCAAACTTAGGTATAGGAACCACACATATAACATGTATAAACAAATGATGTCTAGAGCAGAAATGATCAATCCACCTCAAAGGAGCAAAAATTACAATCGCCCACGTAGGGACTCGAACCCTAGACCCTCAGATTAAAAGTCTGATGCTCTACCGACTGAGCTACGCAGGCTGACGATATTGACTGGAAAACAATATAGTTTATACCTTTCATTTAGCATATAAATAATGTACGGTACAACTTCGTTAACAGAGTCAATCCAAATTTATATAGAAATTTTAAGACAGAGCAACTTAATTAGAACTGTTCTGCTCTCCACTTGCTTTATGCGAAAGACTTCTTATCACTTATACTAAGTTTTCACTATATGTACACAAGGAAATCCCTTAATTGCTATTATTATTCTGGGAAACGTACGTAAGTTTGCCTGGCCGGAAACAAAGAACACTAAATCAAACTTCTCTTGGTTAAAATTTGCAGATCAAGTACTTAACATTCGTGAAAAAAGTCTTGAAGATTTTGATTTTTAGCGGGGATATCGTTTTCTGATGCAATGCTTGTGATTGGTTGCACTCTATATAGTTAAAAGTCATAACTGTATCTCATGAGCAGAGTGGCGCAGTGGAAGCGTGCTGGGCCCATAACCCAGAGGTCCGTGGATCGAAACCACGCTCTGCTAATAATTTTTTCTCATTGACGAAAATCTTTTTTGAGGTGACTGTCAGAAAATGATGACAAACGATAATAAAGTCAAAATAAAGTTGATTGAAAAACTCTATCCAGAAAAATCAACTAATTCAGTATGAAAAATTTCATACGTATGTCATTAAAGTTGGTGAAATCCCTCAACATGCTCAATGTGTAAACGTTTGAATCCTCAAAATACTCATTTATGCAACTATAAGATATATGTGCTACTCATTAATCAACAAAAGTTTAAACAAACCAGGCAACGAATCATGCATACCTATTCGAACGTTCGAAAATAAATTCTCATATTGATGATATATCAGTCCACATATTATATTCACATGATTAACCAAACTTTCGTCACGGAAAGAGGCGGCGGAGATCATGCTGTCGTTTTCTTTGACGTTTTTCATGTTTTGCAAATAAAACTTGTTTTCGAATCTATCCATAACAAGAACACAGAGTACTAAAACAATAAAGTTTGCAAAAAATACAGCCGCCCACGTAGGGACTCGAACCCTAGACCCTCAGATTAAAAGTCTGATGCTCTACCGACTGAGCTACGCAGGCTACATAGAGAACTCTCTCAAATTTTGCACATTTATAATTAACAGTTTCTCTCAAAACGTTTTGTTATACCACAGAATAGTTGTTATAAAAGACCAGATTTATTTTACAAGCCTACCTAAGACGATTCTATTGTTTTATTTGACCCGTTTGCATCGAAATTAAAAGAAAATCAAAACTTATGATCGATGCTTTTCTATATAAATACCATGCAGCTGTGTCCATCGTCAGCTGCTAATAAAATTGCAATCAGACGACATTTTAGAGTCGTTCAAACTTAGGTATAGGAACCACACATATAACATGTATAAACAAATGATGTCTAGAGCAGAAATGATCAATCCACCTCAAAGGAGCAAAAATTACAATCGCCCACGTAGGGACTCGAACCCTAGACCCTCAGATTAAAAGTCTGATGCTCTACCGACTGAGCTACGCAGGCTGACGATATTGACTGGAAAACAATATAGTTTATACCTTTCATTTAGCATATAAATAATGTACGGTACAACTTCGTTAACAGAGTCAATCCAAATTTATATAGAAATTTTAAGACAGAGCAACTTAATTAGAACTGTTCTGCTCTCCACTTGCTTTATGCGAAAGACTTCTTATCACTTATACTAAGTTTTCACTATATGTACACAAGGAAATCCCTTAATTGCTATTATTATTCTGGGAAACGTACGTAAGTTTGCCTGGCCGGAAACAAAGAACACTAAATCAAACTTCTCTTGGTTAAAATTTGCAGATCAAGTACTTAACATTCGTGAAAAAAGTCTTGAAGATTTTGATTTTTAGCGGGGATATCGTTTTCTGATGCAATGCTTGTGATTGGTTGCACTCTATATAGTTAAAAGTCATAACTGTATCTCATGAGCAGAGTGGCGCAGTGGAAGCGTGCTGGGCCCATAACCCAGAGGTCCGTGGATCGAAACCACGCTCTGCTAATAATTTTTTCTCATTGACGAAAATCTTTTTTGAGGTGACTGTCAGAAAATGATGACAAACGATAATAAAGTCAAAATAAAGTTGATTGAAAAACTCTATCCAGAAAAATCAACTAATTCAGTATGAAAAATTTCATACGTATGTCATTAAAGTTGGTGAAATCCCTCAACATGCTCAATGTGTAAACGTTTGAATCCTCAAAATACTCATTTATGCAACTATAAGATATATGTGCTACTCATTAATCAACAAAAGTTTAAACAAACCAGGCAACGAATCATGCATACCTATTCGAACGTTCGAAAATAAATTCTCATATTGATGATATATCAGTCCACATATTATATTCACATGATTAACCAAACTTTCGTCACGGAAAGAGGCGGCGGAGATCATGCTGTCGTTTTCTTTGACGTTTTTCATGTTTTGCAAATAAAACTTGTTTTCGAATCTATCCATAACAAGAACACAGAGTACTAAAACAATAAAGTTTGCAAAAAATACAGCCGCCCACGTAGGGACTCGAACCCTAGACCCTCAGATTAAAAGTCTGATGCTCTACCGACTGAGCTACGCAGGCTACATAGAGAACTCTCTCAAATTTTGCACATTTATAATTAACAGTTTCTCTCAAAACGTTTTGTTATACCACAGAATAGTTGTTATAAAAGACCAGATTTATTTTACAAGCCTACCTAAGACGATTCTATTGTTTTATTTGACCCGTTTGCATCGAAATTAAAAGAAAATCAAAACTTATGATCGATGCTTTTCTATATAAATACCATGCAGCTGTGTCCATCGTCAGCTGCTAATAAAATTGCAATCAGACGACATTTTAGAGTCGTTCAAACTTAGGTATAGGAACCACACATATAACATGTATAAACAAATGATGTCTAGAGCAGAAATGATCAATCCACCTCAAAGGAGCAAAAATTACAATCGCCCACGTAGGGACTCGAACCCTAGACCCTCAGATTAAAAGTCTGATGCTCTACCGACTGAGCTACGCAGGCTGACGATATTGACTGGAAAACAATATAGTTTATACCTTTCATTTAGCATATAAATAATGTACGGTACAACTTCGTTAACAGAGTCAATCCAAATTTATATAGAAATTTTAAGACAGAGCAACTTAATTAGAACTGTTCTGCTCTCCACTTGCTTTATGCGAAAGACTTCTTATCACTTATACTAAGTTTTCACTATATGTACACAAGGAAATCCCTTAATTGCTATTATTATTCTGGGAAACGTACGTAAGTTTGCCTGGCCGGAAACAAAGAACACTAAATCAAACTTCTCTTGGTTAAAATTTGCAGATCAAGTACTTAACATTCGTGAAAAAAGTCTTGAAGATTTTGATTTTTAGCGGGGATATCGTTTTCTGATGCAATGCTTGTGATTGGTTGCACTCTATATAGTTAAAAGTCATAACTGTATCTCATGAGCAGAGTGGCGCAGTGGAAGCGTGCTGGGCCCATAACCCAGAGGTCCGTGGATCGAAACCACGCTCTGCTAATAATTTTTTCTCATTGACGAAAATCTTTTTTGAGGTGACTGTCAGAAAATGATGACAAACGATAATAAAGTCAAAATAAAGTTGATTGAAAAACTCTATCCAGAAAAATCAACTAATTCAGTATGAAAAATTTCATACGTATGTCATTAAAGTTGGTGAAATCCCTCAACATGCTCAATGTGTAAACGTTTGAATCCTCAAAATACTCATTTATGCAACTATAAGATATATGTGCTACTCATTAATCAACAAAAGTTTAAACAAACCAGGCAACGAATCATGCATACCTATTCGAACGTTCGAAAATAAATTCTCATATTGATGATATATCAGTCCACATATTATATTCACATGATTAACCAAACTTTCGTCACGGAAAGAGGCGGCGGAGATCATGCTGTCGTTTTCTTTGACGTTTTTCATGTTTTGCAAATAAAACTTGTTTTCGAATCTATCCATAACAAGAACACAGAGTACTAAAACAATAAAGTTTGCAAAAAATACAGCCGCCCACGTAGGGACTCGAACCCTAGACCCTCAGATTAAAAGTCTGATGCTCTACCGACTGAGCTACGCAGGCGACATAGAGAACTCTCTCAAATTTTGCACATTTATAATTAACAGTTTCTCTCAAAACGTTTTGTTATACCACAGAATAGTTGTTATAAAAGACCAGATTTATTTTACAAGCCTACCTAAGACGATTCTATTGTTTTATTTGACCCGTTTGCATCGAAATTAAAAGAAAATCAAAACTTATGATCGATGCTTTTCTATATAAATACCATGCAGCTGTGTCCATCGTCAGCTGCTAATAAAATTGCAATCAGACGACATTTTAGAGTCGTTCAAACTTAGGTATAGGAACCACACATATAACATGTATAAACAAATGATGTCTAGAGCAGAAATGATCAATCCACCTCAAAGGAGCAAAAATTACAATCGCCCACGTAGGGACTCGAACCCTAGACCCTCAGATTAAAAGTCTGATGCTCTACCGACTGAGCTACGCAGGCTGACGATATTGACTGGAAAACAATATAGTTTATACCTTTCATTTAGCATATAAATAATGTACGGTACAACTTCGTTAACAGAGTCAATCCAAATTTATATAGAAATTTTAAGACAGAGCAACTTAATTAGAACTGTTCTGCTCTCCACTTGCTTTATGCGAAAGACTTCTTATCACTTATACTAAGTTTTCACTATATGTACACAAGGAAATCCCTTAATTGCTATTATTATTCTGGGAAACGTACGTAAGTTTGCCTGGCCGGAAACAAAGAACACTAAATCAAACTTCTCTTGGTTAAAATTTGCAGATCAAGTACTTAACATTCGTGAAAAAAGTCTTGAAGATTTTGATTTTTAGCGGGGATATCGTTTTCTGATGCAATGCTTGTGATTGGTTGCACTCTATATAGTTAAAAGTCATAACTGTATCTCATGAGCAGAGTGGCGCAGTGGAAGCGTGCTGGGCCCATAACCCAGAGGTCCGTGGATCGAAACCACGCTCTGCTAATAATTTTTTCTCATTGACGAAAATCTTTTTTGAGGTGACTGTCAGAAAATGATGACAAACGATAATAAAGTCAAAATAAAGTTGATTGAAAAACTCTATCCAGAAAAATCAACTAATTCAGTATGAAAAATTTCATACGTATGTCATTAAAGTTGGTGAAATCCCTCAACATGCTCAATGTGTAAACGTTTGAATCCTCAAAATACTCATTTATGCAACTATAAGATATATGTGCTACTCATTAATCAACAAAAGTTTAAACAAACCAGGCAACGAATCATGCATACCTATTCGAACGTTCGAAAATAAATTCTCATATTGATGATATATCAGTCCACATATTATATTCACATGATTAACCAAACTTTCGTCACGGAAAGAGGCGGCGGAGATCATGCTGTCGTTTTCTTTGACGTTTTTCATGTTTTGCAAATAAAACTTGTTTTCGAATCTATCCATAACAAGAACACAGAGTACTAAAACAATAAAGTTTGCAAAAAATACAGCCGCCCACGTAGGGACTCGAACCCTAGACCCTCAGATTAAAAGTCTGATGCTCTACCGACTGAGCTACGCAGGCTACATAGAGAACTCTCTCAAATTTTGCACATTTATAATTAACAGTTTCTCTCAAAACGTTTTGTTATACCACAGAATAGTTGTTATAAAAGACCAGATTTATTTTACAAGCCTACCTAAGACGATTCTATTGTTTTATTTGACCCGTTTGCATCGAAATTAAAAGAAAATCAAAACTTATGATCGATGCTTTTCTATATAAATACCATGCAGCTGTGTCCATCGTCAGCTGCTAATAAAATTGCAATCAGACGACATTTTAGAGTCGTTCAAACTTAGGTATAGGAACCACACATATAACATGTATAAACAAATGATGTCTAGAGCAGAAATGATCAATCCACCTCAAAGGAGCAAAAATTACAATCGCCCACGTAGGGACTCGAACCCTAGACCCTCAGATTAAAAGTCTGATGCTCTACCGACTGAGCTACGCAGGCTGACGATATTGACTGGAAAACAATATAGTTTATACCTTTCATTTAGCATATAAATAATGTACGGTACAACTTCGTTAACAGAGTCAATCCAAATTTATATAGAAATTTTAAGACAGAGCAACTTAATTAGAACTGTTCTGCTCTCCACTTGCTTTATGCGAAAGACTTCTTATCACTTATACTAAGTTTTCACTATATGTACACAAGGAAATCCCTTAATTGCTATTATTATTCTGGGAAACGTACGTAAGTTTGCCTGGCCGGAAACAAAGAACACTAAATCAAACTTCTCTTGGTTAAAATTTGCAGATCAAGTACTTAACATTCGTGAAAAAAGTCTTGAAGATTTTGATTTTTAGCGGGGATATCGTTTTCTGATGCAATGCTTGTGATTGGTTGCACTCTATATAGTTAAAAGTCATAACTGTATCTCATGAGCAGAGTGGCGCAGTGGAAGCGTGCTGGGCCCATAACCCAGAGGTCCGTGGATCGAAACCACGCTCTGCTAATAATTTTTTCTCATTGACGAAAATCTTTTTTGAGGTGACTGTCAGAAAATGATGACAAACGATAATAAAGTCAAAATAAAGTTGATTGAAAAACTCTATCCAGAAAAATCAACTAATTCAGTATGAAAAATTTCATACGTATGTCATTAAAGTTGGTGAAATCCCTCAACATGCTCAATGTGTAAACGTTTGAATCCTCAAAATACTCATTTATGCAACTATAAGATATATGTGCTACTCATTAATCAACAAAAGTTTAAACAAACCAGGCAACGAATCATGCATACCTATTCGAACGTTCGAAAATAAATTCTCATATTGATGATATATCAGTCCACATATTATATTCACATGATTAACCAAACTTTCGTCACGGAAAGAGGCGGCGGAGATCATGCTGTCGTTTTCTTTGACGTTTTTCATGTTTTGCAAATAAAACTTGTTTTCGAATCTATCCATAACAAGAACACAGAGTACTAAAACAATAAAGTTTGCAAAAAATACAGCCGCCCACGTAGGGACTCGAACCCTAGACCCTCAGATTAAAAGTCTGATGCTCTACCGACTGAGCTACGCAGGCTACATAGAGAACTCTCTCAAATTTTGCACATTTATAATTAACAGTTTCTCTCAAAACGTTTTGTTATACCACAGAATAGTTGTTATAAAAGACCAGATTTATTTTACAAGCCTACCTAAGACGATTCTATTGTTTTATTTGACCCGTTTGCATCGAAATTAAAAGAAAATCAAAACTTATGATCGATGCTTTTCTATATAAATACCATGCAGCTGTGTCCATCGTCAGCTGCTAATAAAATTGCAATCAGACGACATTTTAGAGTCGTTCAAACTTAGGTATAGGAACCACACATATAACATGTATAAACAAATGATGTCTAGAGCAGAAATGATCAATCCACCTCAAAGGAGCAAAAATTACAATCGCCCACGTAGGGACTCGAACCCTAGACCCTCAGATTAAAAGTCTGATGCTCTACCGACTGAGCTACGCAGGCTGACGATATTGACTGGAAAACAATATAGTTTATACCTTTCATTTAGCATATAAATAATGTACGGTACAACTTCGTTAACAGAGTCAATCCAAATTTATATAGAAATTTTAAGACAGAGCAACTTAATTAGAACTGTTCTGCTCTCCACTTGCTTTATGCGAAAGACTTCTTATCACTTATACTAAGTTTTCACTATATGTACACAAGGAAATCCCTTAATTGCTATTATTATTCTGGGAAACGTACGTAAGTTTGCCTGGCCGGAAACAAAGAACACTAAATCAAACTTCTCTTGGTTAAAATTTGCAGATCAAGTACTTAACATTCGTGAAAAAAGTCTTGAAGATTTTGATTTTTAGCGGGGATATCGTTTTCTGATGCAATGCTTGTGATTGGTTGCACTCTATATAGTTAAAAGTCATAACTGTATCTCATGAGCAGAGTGGCGCAGTGGAAGCGTGCTGGGCCCATAACCCAGAGGTCCGTGGATCGAAACCACGCTCTGCTAATAATTTTTTCTCATTGACGAAAATCTTTTTTGAGGTGACTGTCAGAAAATGATGACAAACGATAATAAAGTCAAAATAAAGTTGATTGAAAAACTCTATCCAGAAAAATCAACTAATTCAGTATGAAAAATTTCATACGTATGTCATTAAAGTTGGTGAAATCCCTCAACATGCTCAATGTGTAAACGTTTGAATCCTCAAAATACTCATTTATGCAACTATAAGATATATGTGCTACTCATTAATCAACAAAAGTTTAAACAAACCAGGCAACGAATCATGCATACCTATTCGAACGTTCGAAAATAAATTCTCATATTGATGATATATCAGTCCACATATTATATTCACATGATTAACCAAACTTTCGTCACGGAAAGAGGCGGCGGAGATCATGCTGTCGTTTTCTTTGACGTTTTTCATGTTTTGCAAATAAAACTTGTTTTCGAATCTATCCATAACAAGAACACAGAGTACTAAAACAATAAAGTTTGCAAAAAATACAGCCGCCCACGTAGGGACTCGAACCCTAGACCCTCAGATTAAAAGTCTGATGCTCTACCGACTGAGCTACGCAGGCTACATAGAGAACTCTCTCAAATTTTGCACATTTATAATTAACAGTTTCTCTCAAAACGTTTTGTTATACCACAGAATAGTTGTTATAAAAGACCAGATTTATTTTACAAGCCTACCTAAGACGATTCTATTGTTTTATTTGACCCGTTTGCATCGAAATTAAAAGAAAATCAAAACTTATGATCGATGCTTTTCTATATAAATACCATGCAGCTGTGTCCATCGTCAGCTGCTAATAAAATTGCAATCAGACGACATTTTAGAGTCGTTCAAACTTAGGTATAGGAACCACACATATAACATGTATAAACAAATGATGTCTAGAGCAGAAATGATCAATCCACCTCAAAGGAGCAAAAATTACAATCGCCCACGTAGGGACTCGAACCCTAGACCCTCAGATTAAAAGTCTGATGCTCTACCGACTGAGCTACGCAGGCTGACGATATTGACTGGAAAACAATATAGTTTATACCTTTCATTTAGCATATAAATAATGTACGGTACAACTTCGTTAACAGAGTCAATCCAAATTTATATAGAAATTTTAAGACAGAGCAACTTAATTAGAACTGTTCTGCTCTCCACTTGCTTTATGCGAAAGACTTCTTATCACTTATACTAAGTTTTCACTATATGTACACAAGGAAATCCCTTAATTGCTATTATTATTCTGGGAAACGTACGTAAGTTTGCCTGGCCGGAAACAAAGAACACTAAATCAAACTTCTCTTGGTTAAAATTTGCAGATCAAGTACTTAACATTCGTGAAAAAAGTCTTGAAGATTTTGATTTTTAGCGGGGATATCGTTTTCTGATGCAATGCTTGTGATTGGTTGCACTCTATATAGTTAAAAGTCATAACTGTATCTCATGAGCAGAGTGGCGCAGTGGAAGCGTGCTGGGCCCATAACCCAGAGGTCCGTGGATCGAAACCACGCTCTGCTAATAATTTTTTCTCATTGACGAAAATCTTTTTTGAGGTGACTGTCAGAAAATGATGACAAACGATAATAAAGTCAAAATAAAGTTGATTGAAAAACTCTATCCAGAAAAATCAACTAATTCAGTATGAAAAATTTCATACGTATGTCATTAAAGTTGGTGAAATCCCTCAACATGCTCAATGTGTAAACGTTTGAATCCTCAAAATACTCATTTATGCAACTATAAGATATATGTGCTACTCATTAATCAACAAAAGTTTAAACAAACCAGGCAACGAATCATGCATACCTATTCGAACGTTCGAAAATAAATTCTCATATTGATGATATATCAGTCCACATATTATATTCACATGATTAACCAAACTTTCGTCACGGAAAGAGGCGGCGGAGATCATGCTGTCGTTTTCTTTGACGTTTTTCATGTTTTGCAAATAAAACTTGTTTTCGAATCTATCCATAACAAGAACACAGAGTACTAAAACAATAAAGTTTGCAAAAAATACAGCCGCCCACGTAGGGACTCGAACCCTAGACCCTCAGATTAAAAGTCTGATGCTCTACCGACTGAGCTACGCAGGCTACATAGAGAACTCTCTCAAATTTTGCACATTTATAATTAACAGTTTCTCTCAAAACGTTTTGTTATACCACAGAATAGTTGTTATAAAAGACCAGATTTATTTTACAAGCCTACCTAAGACGATTCTATTGTTTTATTTGACCCGTTTGCATCGAAATTAAAAGAAAATCAAAACTTATGATCGATGCTTTTCTATATAAATACCATGCAGCTGTGTCCATCGTCAGCTGCTAATAAAATTGCAATCAGACGACATTTTAGAGTCGTTCAAACTTAGGTATAGGAACCACACATATAACATGTATAAACAAATGATGTCTAGAGCAGAAATGATCAATCCACCTCAAAGGAGCAAAAATTACAATCGCCCACGTAGGGACTCGAACCCTAGACCCTCAGATTAAAAGTCTGATGCTCTACCGACTGAGCTACGCAGGCTGACGATATTGACTGGAAAACAATATAGTTTATACCTTTCATTTAGCATATAAATAATGTACGGTACAACTTCGTTAACAGAGTCAATCCAAATTTATATAGAAATTTTAAGACAGAGCAACTTAATTAGAACTGTTCTGCTCTCCACTTGCTTTATGCGAAAGACTTCTTATCACTTATACTAAGTTTTCACTATATGTACACAAGGAAATCCCTTAATTGCTATTATTATTCTGGGAAACGTACGTAAGTTTGCCTGGCCGGAAACAAAGAACACTAAATCAAACTTCTCTTGGTTAAAATTTGCAGATCAAGTACTTAACATTCGTGAAAAAAGTCTTGAAGATTTTGATTTTTAGCGGGGATATCGTTTTCTGATGCAATGCTTGTGATTGGTTGCACTCTATATAGTTAAAAGTCATAACTGTATCTCATGAGCAGAGTGGCGCAGTGGAAGCGTGCTGGGCCCATAACCCAGAGGTCCGTGGATCGAAACCACGCTCTGCTAATAATTTTTTCTCATTGACGAAAATCTTTTTTGAGGTGACTGTCAGAAAATGATGACAAACGATAATAAAGTCAAAATAAAGTTGATTGAAAAACTCTATCCAGAAAAATCAACTAATTCAGTATGAAAAATTTCATACGTATGTCATTAAAGTTGGTGAAATCCCTCAACATGCTCAATGTGTAAACGTTTGAATCCTCAAAATACTCATTTATGCAACTATAAGATATATGTGCTACTCATTAATCAACGAAAGTTTAAACAAACCAGGCAACGAATCATGCATACCTATTCGAACGTTCGAAAATAAATTCTCATATTGATGATATATCAGTCCACATATTATATTCACATGATTAACCAAACTTTCGTCACGGAAAGAGGCGGCGGAGATCATGCTGTCGTTTTCTTTGACGTTTTTCATGTTTTGCAAATAAAACTTGTTTTCGAATCTATCCATAACAAGAACACAGAGTACTAAAACAATAAAGTTTGCAAAAAATACAGCCGCCCACGTAGGGACTCGAACCCTAGACCCTCAGATTAAAAGTCTGATGCTCTACCGACTGAGCTACGCAGGCTACATAGAGAACTCTCTCAAATTTTGCACATTTATAATTAACAGTTTCTCTCAAAACGTTTTGTTATACCACAGAATAGTTGTTATAAAAGACCAGATTTATTTTACAAGCCTACCTAAGACGATTCTATTGTTTTATTTGACCCGTTTGCATCGAAATTAAAAGAAAATCAAAACTTATGATCGATGCTTTTCTATATAAATACCATGCAGCTGTGTCCATCGTCAGCTGCTAATAAAATTGCAATCAGACGACATTTTAGAGTCGTTCAAACTTAGGTATAGGAACCACACATATAACATGTATAAACAAATGATGTCTAGAGCAGAAATGATCAATCCACCTCAAAGGAGCAAAAATTACAATCGCCCACGTAGGGACTCGAACCCTAGACCCTCAGATTAAAAGTCTGATGCTCTACCGACTGAGCTACGCAGGCTGACGATATTGACTGGAAAACAATATAGTTTATACCTTTCATTTAGCATATAAATAATGTACGGTACAACTTCGTTAACAGAGTCAATCCAAATTTATATAGAAATTTTAAGACAGAGCAACTTAATTAGAACTGTTCTGCTCTCCACTTGCTTTATGCGAAAGACTTCTTATCACTTATACTAAGTTTTCACTATATGTACACAAGGAAATCCCTTAATTGCTATTATTATTCTGGGAAACGTACGTAAGTTTGCCTGGCCGGAAACAAAGAACACTAAATCAAACTTCTCTTGGTTAAAATTTGCAGATCAAGTACTTAACATTCGTGAAAAAAGTCTTGAAGATTTTGATTTTTAGCGGGGATATCGTTTTCTGATGCAATGCTTGTGATTGGTTGCACTCTATATAGTTAAAAGTCATAACTGTATCTCATGAGCAGAGTGGCGCAGTGGAAGCGTGCTGGGCCCATAACCCAGAGGTCCGTGGATCGAAACCACGCTCTGCTAATAATTTTTTCTCATTGACGAAAATCTTTTTTGAGGTGACTGTCAGAAAATGATGACAAACGATAATAAAGTCAAAATAAAGTTGATTGAAAAACTCTATCCAGAAAAATCAACTAATTCAGTATGAAAAATTTCATACGTATGTCATTAAAGTTGGTGAAATCCCTCAACATGCTCAATGTGTAAACGTTTGAATCCTCAAAATACTCATTTATGCAACTATAAGATATATGTGCTACTCATTAATCAACAAAAGTTTAAACAAACCAGGCAACGAATCATGCATACCTATTCGAACGTTCGAAAATAAATTCTCATATTGATGATATATCAGTCCACATATTATATTCACATGATTAACCAAACTTTCGTCACGGAAAGAGGCGGCGGAGATCATGCTGTCGTTTTCTTTGACGTTTTTCATGTTTTGCAAATAAAACTTGTTTTCGAATCTATCCATAACAAGAACACAGAGTACTAAAACAATAAAGTTTGCAAAAAATACAGCCGCCCACGTAGGGACTCGAACCCTAGACCCTCAGATTAAAAGTCTGATGCTCTACCGACTGAGCTACGCAGGCTACATAGAGAACTCTCTCAAATTTTGCACATTTATAATTAACAGTTTCTCTCAAAACGTTTTGTTATACCACAGAATAGTTGTTATAAAAGACCAGATTTATTTTACAAGCCTACCTAAGACGATTCTATTGTTTTATTTGACCCGTTTGCATCGAAATTAAAAGAAAATCAAAACTTATGATCGATGCTTTTCTATATAAATACCATGCAGCTGTGTCCATCGTCAGCTGCTAATAAAATTGCAATCAGACGACATTTTAGAGTCGTTCAAACTTAGGTATAGGAACCACACATATAACATGTATAAACAAATGATGTCTAGAGCAGAAATGATCAATCCACCTCAAAGGAGCAAAAATTACAATCGCCCACGTAGGGACTCGAACCCTAGACCCTCAGATTAAAAGTCTGATGCTCTACCGACTGAGCTACGCAGGCTGACGATATTGACTGGAAAACAATATAGTTTATACCTTTCATTTAGCATATAAATAATGTACGGTACAACTTCGTTAACAGAGTCAATCCAAATTTATATAGAAATTTTAAGACAGAGCAACTTAATTAGAACTGTTCTGCTCTCCACTTGCTTTATGCGAAAGACTTCTTATCACTTATACTAAGTTTTCACTATATGTACACAAGGAAATCCCTTAATTGCTATTATTATTCTGGGAAACGTACGTAAGTTTGCCTGGCCGGAAACAAAGAACACTAAATCAAACTTCTCTTGGTTAAAATTTGCAGATCAAGTACTTAACATTCGTGAAAAAAGTCTTGAAGATTTTGATTTTTAGCGGGGATATCGTTTTCTGATGCAATGCTTGTGATTGGTTGCACTCTATATAGTTAAAAGTCATAACTGTATCTCATGAGCAGAGTGGCGCAGTGGAAGCGTGCTGGGCCCATAACCCAGAGGTCCGTGGATCGAAACCACGCTCTGCTAATAATTTTTTCTCATTGACGAAAATCTTTTTTGAGGTGACTGTCAGAAAATGATGACAAACGATAATAAAGTCAAAATAAAGTTGATTGAAAAACTCTATCCAGAAAAATCAACTAATTCAGTATGAAAAATTTCATACGTATGTCATTAAAGTTGGTGAAATCCCTCAACATGCTCAATGTGTAAACGTTTGAATCCTCAAAATACTCATTTATGCAACTATAAGATATATGTGCTACTCATTAATCAACAAAAGTTTAAACAAACCAGGCAACGAATCATGCATACCTATTCGAACGTTCGAAAATAAATTCTCATATTGATGATATATCAGTCCACATATTATATTCACATGATTAACCAAACTTTCGTCACGGAAAGAGGCGGCGGAGATCATGCTGTCGTTTTCTTTGACGTTTTTCATGTTTTGCAAATAAAACTTGTTTTCGAATCTATCCATAACAAGAACACAGAGTACTAAAACAATAAAGTTTGCAAAAAATACAGCCGCCCACGTAGGGACTCGAACCCTAGACCCTCAGATTAAAAGTCTGATGCTCTACCGACTGAGCTACGCAGGCTACATAGAGAACTCTCTCAAATTTTGCACATTTATAATTAACAGTTTCTCTCAAAACGTTTTGTTATACCACAGAATAGTTGTTATAAAAGACCAGATTTATTTTACAAGCCTACCTAAGACGATTCTATTGTTTTATTTGACCCGTTTGCATCGAAATTAAAAGAAAATCAAAACTTATGATCGATGCTTTTCTATATAAATACCATGCAGCTGTGTCCATCGTCAGCTGCTAATAAAATTGCAATCAGACGACATTTTAGAGTCGTTCAAACTTAGGTATAGGAACCACACATATAACATGTATAAACAAATGATGTCTAGAGCAGAAATGATCAATCCACCTCAAAGGAGCAAAAATTACAATCGCCCACGTAGGGACTCGAACCCTAGACCCTCAGATTAAAAGTCTGATGCTCTACCGACTGAGCTACGCAGGCTGACGATATTGACTGGAAAACAATATAGTTTATACCTTTCATTTAGCATATAAATAATGTACGGTACAACTTCGTTAACAGAGTCAATCCAAATTTATATAGAAATTTTAAGACAGAGCAACTTAATTAGAACTGTTCTGCTCTCCACTTGCTTTATGCGAAAGACTTCTTATCACTTATACTAAGTTTTCACTATATGTACACAAGGAAATCCCTTAATTGCTATTATTATTCTGGGAAACGTACGTAAGTTTGCCTGGCCGGAAACAAAGAACACTAAATCAAACTTCTCTTGGTTAAAATTTGCAGATCAAGTACTTAACATTCGTGAAAAAAGTCTTGAAGATTTTGATTTTTAGCGGGGATATCGTTTTCTGATGCAATGCTTGTGATTGGTTGCACTCTATATAGTTAAAAGTCATAACTGTATCTCATGAGCAGAGTGGCGCAGTGGAAGCGTGCTGGGCCCATAACCCAGAGGTCCGTGGATCGAAACCACGCTCTGCTAATAATTTTTTCTCATTGACGAAAATCTTTTTTGAGGTGACTGTCAGAAAATGATGACAAACGATAATAAAGTCAAAATAAAGTTGATTGAAAAACTCTATCCAGAAAAATCAACTAATTCAGTATGAAAAATTTCATACGTATGTCATTAAAGTTGGTGAAATCCCTCAACATGCTCAATGTGTAAACGTTTGAATCCTCAAAATACTCATTTATGCAACTATAAGATATATGTGCTACTCATTAATCAACAAAAGTTTAAACAAACCAGGCAACGAATCATGCATACCTATTCGAACGTTCGAAAATAAATTCTCATATTGATGATATATCAGTCCACATATTATATTCACATGATTAACCAAACTTTCGTCACGGAAAGAGGCGGCGGAGATCATGCTGTCGTTTTCTTTGACGTTTTTCATGTTTTGCAAATAAAACTTGTTTTCGAATCTATCCATAACAAGAACACAGAGTACTAAAACAATAAAGTTTGCAAAAAATACAGCCGCCCACGTAGGGACTCGAACCCTAGACCCTCAGATTAAAAGTCTGATGCTCTACCGACTGAGCTACGCAGGCTACATAGAGAACTCTCTCAAATTTTGCACATTTATAATTAACAGTTTCTCTCAAAACGTTTTGTTATACCACAGAATAGTTGTTATAAAAGACCAGATTTATTTTACAAGCCTACCTAAGACGATTCTATTGTTTTATTTGACCCGTTTGCATCGAAATTAAAAGAAAATCAAAACTTATGATCGATGCTTTTCTATATAAATACCATGCAGCTGTGTCCATCGTCAGCTGCTAATAAAATTGCAATCAGACGACATTTTAGAGTCGTTCAAACTTAGGTATAGGAACCACACATATAACATGTATAAACAAATGATGTCTAGAGCAGAAATGATCAATCCACCTCAAAGGAGCAAAAATTACAATCGCCCACGTAGGGACTCGAACCCTAGACCCTCAGATTAAAAGTCTGATGCTCTACCGACTGAGCTACGCAGGCTGACGATATTGACTGGAAAACAATATAGTTTATACCTTTCATTTAGCATATAAATAATGTACGGTACAACTTCGTTAACAGAGTCAATCCAAATTTATATAGAAATTTTAAGACAGAGCAACTTAATTAGAACTGTTCTGCTCTCCACTTGCTTTATGCGAAAGACTTCTTATCACTTATACTAAGTTTTCACTATATGTACACAAGGAAATCCCTTAATTGCTATTATTATTCTGGGAAACGTACGTAAGTTTGCCTGGCCGGAAACAAAGAACACTAAATCAAACTTCTCTTGGTTAAAATTTGCAGATCAAGTACTTAACATTCGTGAAAAAAGTCTTGAAGATTTTGATTTTTAGCGGGGATATCGTTTTCTGATGCAATGCTTGTGATTGGTTGCACTCTATATAGTTAAAAGTCATAACTGTATCTCATGAGCAGAGTGGCGCAGTGGAAGCGTGCTGGGCCCATAACCCAGAGGTCCGTGGATCGAAACCACGCTCTGCTAATAATTTTTTCTCATTGACGAAAATCTTTTTTGAGGTGACTGTCAGAAAATGATGACAAACGATAATAAAGTCAAAATAAAGTTGATTGAAAAACTCTATCCAGAAAAATCAACTAATTCAGTATGAAAAATTTCATACGTATGTCATTAAAGTTGGTGAAATCCCTCAACATGCTCAATGTGTAAACGTTTGAATCCTCAAAATACTCATTTATGCAACTATAAGATATATGTGCTACTCATTAATCAACAAAAGTTTAAACAAACCAGGCAACGAATCATGCATACCTATTCGAACGTTCGAAAATAAATTCTCATATTGATGATATATCAGTCCACATATTATATTCACATGATTAACCAAACTTTCGTCACGGAAAGAGGCGGCGGAGATCATGCTGTCGTTTTCTTTGACGTTTTTCATGTTTTGCAAATAAAACTTGTTTTCGAATCTATCCATAACAAGAACACAGAGTACTAAAACAATAAAGTTTGCAAAAAATACAGCCGCCCACGTAGGGACTCGAACCCTAGACCCTCAGATTAAAAGTCTGATGCTCTACCGACTGAGCTACGCAGGCTACATAGAGAACTCTCTCAAATTTTGCACATTTATAATTAACAGTTTCTCTCAAAACGTTTTGTTATACCACAGAATAGTTGTTATAAAAGACCAGATTTATTTTACAAGCCTACCTAAGACGATTCTATTGTTTTATTTGACCCGTTTGCATCGAAATTAAAAGAAAATCAAAACTTATGATCGATGCTTTTCTATATAAATACCATGCAGCTGTGTCCATCGTCAGCTGCTAATAAAATTGCAATCAGACGACATTTTAGAGTCGTTCAAACTTAGGTATAGGAACCACACATATAACATGTATAAACAAATGATGTCTAGAGCAGAAATGATCAATCCACCTCAAAGGAGCAAAAATTACAATCGCCCACGTAGGGACTCGAACCCTAGACCCTCAGATTAAAAGTCTGATGCTCTACCGACTGAGCTACGCAGGCTGACGATATTGACTGGAAAACAATATAGTTTATACCTTTCATTTAGCATATAAATAATGTACGGTACAACTTCGTTAACAGAGTCAATCCAAATTTATATAGAAATTTTAAGACAGAGCAACTTAATTAGAACTGTTCTGCTCTCCACTTGCTTTATGCGAAAGACTTCTTATCACTTATACTAAGTTTTCACTATATGTACACAAGGAAATCCCTTAATTGCTATTATTATTCTGGGAAACGTACGTAAGTTTGCCTGGCCGGAAACAAAGAACACTAAATCAAACTTCTCTTGGTTAAAATTTGCAGATCAAGTACTTAACATTCGTGAAAAAAGTCTTGAAGATTTTGATTTTTAGCGGGGATATCGTTTTCTGATGCAATGCTTGTGATTGGTTGCACTCTATATAGTTAAAAGTCATAACTGTATCTCATGAGCAGAGTGGCGCAGTGGAAGCGTGCTGGGCCCATAACCCAGAGGTCCGTGGATCGAAACCACGCTCTGCTAATAATTTTTTCTCATTGACGAAAATCTTTTTTGAGGTGACTGTCAGAAAATGATGACAAACGATAATAAAGTCAAAATAAAGTTGATTGAAAAACTCTATCCAGAAAAATCAACTAATTCAGTATGAAAAATTTCATACGTATGTCATTAAAGTTGGTGAAATCCCTCAACATGCTCAATGTGTAAACGTTTGAATCCTCAAAATACTCATTTATGCAACTATAAGATATATGTGCTACTCATTAATCAACAAAAGTTTAAACAAACCAGGCAACGAATCATGCATACCTATTCGAACGTTCGAAAATAAATTCTCATATTGATGATATATCAGTCCACATATTATATTCACATGATTAACCAAACTTTCGTCACGGAAAGAGGCGGCGGAGATCATGCTGTCGTTTTCTTTGACGTTTTTCATGTTTTGCAAATAAAACTTGTTTTCGAATCTATCCATAACAAGAACACAGAGTACTAAAACAATAAAGTTTGCAAAAAATACAGCCGCCCACGTAGGGACTCGAACCCTAGACCCTCAGATTAAAAGTCTGATGCTCTACCGACTGAGCTACGCAGGCTACATAGAGAACTCTCTCAAATTTTGCACATTTATAATTAACAGTTTCTCTCAAAACGTTTTGTTATACCACAGAATAGTTGTTATAAAAGACCAGATTTATTTTACAAGCCTACCTAAGACGATTCTATTGTTTTATTTGACCCGTTTGCATCGAAATTAAAAGAAAATCAAAACTTATGATCGATGCTTTTCTATATAAATACCATGCAGCTGTGTCCATCGTCAGCTGCTAATAAAATTGCAATCAGACGACATTTTAGAGTCGTTCAAACTTAGGTATAGGAACCACACATATAACATGTATAAACAAATGATGTCTAGAGCAGAAATGATCAATCCACCTCAAAGGAGCAAAAATTACAATCGCCCACGTAGGGACTCGAACCCTAGACCCTCAGATTAAAAGTCTGATGCTCTACCGACTGAGCTACGCAGGCTGACGATATTGACTGGAAAACAATATAGTTTATACCTTTCATTTAGCATATAAATAATGTACGGTACAACTTCGTTAACAGAGTCAATCCAAATTTATATAGAAATTTTAAGACAGAGCAACTTAATTAGAACTGTTCTGCTCTCCACTTGCTTTATGCGAAAGACTTCTTATCACTTATACTAAGTTTTCACTATATGTACACAAGGAAATCCCTTAATTGCTATTATTATTCTGGGAAACGTACGTAAGTTTGCCTGGCCGGAAACAAAGAACACTAAATCAAACTTCTCTTGGTTAAAATTTGCAGATCAAGTACTTAACATTCGTGAAAAAAGTCTTGAAGATTTTGATTTTTAGCGGGGATATCGTTTTCTGATGCAATGCTTGTGATTGGTTGCACTCTATATAGTTAAAAGTCATAACTGTATCTCATGAGCAGAGTGGCGCAGTGGAAGCGTGCTGGGCCCATAACCCAGAGGTCCGTGGATCGAAACCACGCTCTGCTAATAATTTTTTCTCATTGACGAAAATCTTTTTTGAGGTGACTGTCAGAAAATGATGACAAACGATAATAAAGTCAAAATAAAGTTGATTGAAAAACTCTATCCAGAAAAATCAACTAATTCAGTATGAAAAATTTCATACGTATGTCATTAAAGTTGGTGAAATCCCTCAACATGCTCAATGTGTAAACGTTTGAATCCTCAAAATACTCATTTATGCAACTATAAGATATATGTGCTACTCATTAATCAACAAAAGTTTAAACAAACCAGGCAACGAATCATGCATACCTATTCGAACGTTCGAAAATAAATTCTCATATTGATGATATATCAGTCCACATATTATATTCACATGATTAACCAAACTTTCGTCACGGAAAGAGGCGGCGGAGATCATGCTGTCGTTTTCTTTGACGTTTTTCATGTTTTGCAAATAAAACTTGTTTTCGAATCTATCCATAACAAGAACACAGAGTACTAAAACAATAAAGTTTGCAAAAAATACAGCCGCCCACGTAGGGACTCGAACCCTAGACCCTCAGATTAAAAGTCTGATGCTCTACCGACTGAGCTACGCAGGCTACATAGAGAACTCTCTCAAATTTTGCACATTTATAATTAACAGTTTCTCTCAAAACGTTTTGTTATACCACAGAATAGTTGTTATAAAAGACCAGATTTATTTTACAAGCCTACCTAAGACGATTCTATTGTTTTATTTGACCCGTTTGCATCGAAATTAAAAGAAAATCAAAACTTATGATCGATGCTTTTCTATATAAATACCATGCAGCTGTGTCCATCGTCAGCTGCTAATAAAATTGCAATCAGACGACATTTTAGAGTCGTTCAAACTTAGGTATAGGAACCACACATATAACATGTATAAACAAATGATGTCTAGAGCAGAAATGATCAATCCACCTCAAAGGAGCAAAAATTACAATCGCCCACGTAGGGACTCGAACCCTAGACCCTCAGATTAAAAGTCTGATGCTCTACCGACTGAGCTACGCAGGCTGACGATATTGACTGGAAAACAATATAGTTTATACCTTTCATTTAGCATATAAATAATGTACGGTACAACTTCGTTAACAGAGTCAATCCAAATTTATATAGAAATTTTAAGACAGAGCAACTTAATTAGAACTGTTCTGCTCTCCACTTGCTTTATGCGAAAGACTTCTTATCACTTATACTAAGTTTTCACTATATGTACACAAGGAAATCCCTTAATTGCTATTATTATTCTGGGAAACGTACGTAAGTTTGCCTGGCCGGAAACAAAGAACACTAAATCAAACTTCTCTTGGTTAAAATTTGCAGATCAAGTACTTAACATTCGTGAAAAAAGTCTTGAAGATTTTGATTTTTAGCGGGGATATCGTTTTCTGATGCAATGCTTGTGATTGGTTGCACTCTATATAGTTAAAAGTCATAACTGTATCTCATGAGCAGAGTGGCGCAGTGGAAGCGTGCTGGGCCCATAACCCAGAGGTCCGTGGATCGAAACCACGCTCTGCTAATAATTTTTTCTCATTGACGAAAATCTTTTTTGAGGTGACTGTCAGAAAATGATGACAAACGATAATAAAGTCAAAATAAAGTTGATTGAAAAACTCTATCCAGAAAAATCAACTAATTCAGTATGAAAAATTTCATACGTATGTCATTAAAGTTGGTGAAATCCCTCAACATGCTCAATGTGTAAACGTTTGAATCCTCAAAATACTCATTTATGCAACTATAAGATATATGTGCTACTCATTAATCAACAAAAGTTTAAACAAACCAGGCAACGAATCATGCATACCTATTCGAACGTTCGAAAATAAATTCTCATATTGATGATATATCAGTCCACATATTATATTCACATGATTAACCAAACTTTCGTCACGGAAAGAGGCGGCGGAGATCATGCTGTCGTTTTCTTTGACGTTTTTCATGTTTTGCAAATAAAACTTGTTTTCGAATCTATCCATAACAAGAACACAGAGTACTAAAACAATAAAGTTTGCAAAAAATACAGCCGCCCACGTAGGGACTCGAACCCTAGACCCTCAGATTAAAAGTCTGATGCTCTACCGACTGAGCTACGCAGGCTACATAGAGAACTCTCTCAAATTTTGCACATTTATAATTAACAGTTTCTCTCAAAACGTTTTGTTATACCACAGAATAGTTGTTATAAAAGACCAGATTTATTTTACAAGCCTACCTAAGACGATTCTATTGTTTTATTTGACCCGTTTGCATCGAAATTAAAAGAAAATCAAAACTTATGATCGATGCTTTTCTATATAAATACCATGCAGCTGTGTCCATCGTCAGCTGCTAATAAAATTGCAATCAGACGACATTTTAGAGTCGTTCAAACTTAGGTATAGGAACCACACATATAACATGTATAAACAAATGATGTCTAGAGCAGAAATGATCAATCCACCTCAAAGGAGCAAAAATTACAATCGCCCACGTAGGGACTCGAACCCTAGACCCTCAGATTAAAAGTCTGATGCTCTACCGACTGAGCTACGCAGGCTGACGATATTGACTGGAAAACAATATAGTTTATACCTTTCATTTAGCATATAAATAATGTACGGTACAACTTCGTTAACAGAGTCAATCCAAATTTATATAGAAATTTTAAGACAGAGCAACTTAATTAGAACTGTTCTGCTCTCCACTTGCTTTATGCGAAAGACTTCTTATCACTTATACTAAGTTTTCACTATATGTACACAAGGAAATCCCTTAATTGCTATTATTATTCTGGGAAACGTACGTAAGTTTGCCTGGCCGGAAACAAAGAACACTAAATCAAACTTCTCTTGGTTAAAATTTGCAGATCAAGTACTTAACATTCGTGAAAAAAGTCTTGAAGATTTTGATTTTTAGCGGGGATATCGTTTTCTGATGCAATGCTTGTGATTGGTTGCACTCTATATAGTTAAAAGTCATAACTGTATCTCATGAGCAGAGTGGCGCAGTGGAAGCGTGCTGGGCCCATAACCCAGAGGTCCGTGGATCGAAACCACGCTCTGCTAATAATTTTTTCTCATTGACGAAAATCTTTTTTGAGGTGACTGTCAGAAAATGATGACAAACGATAATAAAGTCAAAATAAAGTTGATTGAAAAACTCTATCCAGAAAAATCAACTAATTCAGTATGAAAAATTTCATACGTATGTCATTAAAGTTGGTGAAATCCCTCAACATGCTCAATGTGTAAACGTTTGAATCCTCAAAATACTCATTTATGCAACTATAAGATATATGTGCTACTCATTAATCAACAAAAGTTTAAACAAACCAGGCAACGAATCATGCATACCTATTCGAACGTTCGAAAATAAATTCTCATATTGATGATATATCAGTCCACATATTATATTCACATGATTAACCAAACTTTCGTCACGGAAAGAGGCGGCGGAGATCATGCTGTCGTTTTCTTTGACGTTTTTCATGTTTTGCAAATAAAACTTGTTTTCGAATCTATCCATAACAAGAACACAGAGTACTAAAACAATAAAGTTTGCAAAAAATACAGCCGCCCACGTAGGGACTCGAACCCTAGACCCTCAGATTAAAAGTCTGATGCTCTACCGACTGAGCTACGCAGGCTACATAGAGAACTCTCTCAAATTTTGCACATTTATAATTAACAGTTTCTCTCAAAACGTTTTGTTATACCACAGAATAGTTGTTATAAAAGACCAGATTTATTTTACAAGCCTACCTAAGACGATTCTATTGTTTTATTTGACCCGTTTGCATCGAAATTAAAAGAAAATCAAAACTTATGATCGATGCTTTTCTATATAAATACCATGCAGCTGTGTCCATCGTCAGCTGCTAATAAAATTGCAATCAGACGACATTTTAGAGTCGTTCAAACTTAGGTATAGGAACCACACATATAACATGTATAAACAAATGATGTCTAGAGCAGAAATGATCAATCCACCTCAAAGGAGCAAAAATTACAATCGCCCACGTAGGGACTCGAACCCTAGACCCTCAGATTAAAAGTCTGATGCTCTACCGACTGAGCTACGCAGGCTGACGATATTGACTGGAAAACAATATAGTTTATACCTTTCATTTAGCATATAAATAATGTACGGTACAACTTCGTTAACAGAGTCAATCCAAATTTATATAGAAATTTTAAGACAGAGCAACTTAATTAGAACTGTTCTGCTCTCCACTTGCTTTATGCGAAAGACTTCTTATCACTTATACTAAGTTTTCACTATATGTACACAAGGAAATCCCTTAATTGCTATTATTATTCTGGGAAACGTACGTAAGTTTGCCTGGCCGGAAACAAAGAACACTAAATCAAACTTCTCTTGGTTAAAATTTGCAGATCAAGTACTTAACATTCGTGAAAAAAGTCTTGAAGATTTTGATTTTTAGCGGGGATATCGTTTTCTGATGCAATGCTTGTGATTGGTTGCACTCTATATAGTTAAAAGTCATAACTGTATCTCATGAGCAGAGTGGCGCAGTGGAAGCGTGCTGGGCCCATAACCCAGAGGTCCGTGGATCGAAACCACGCTCTGCTAATAATTTTTTCTCATTGACGAAAATCTTTTTTGAGGTGACTGTCAGAAAATGATGACAAACGATAATAAAGTCAAAATAAAGTTGATTGAAAAACTCTATCCAGAAAAATCAACTAATTCAGTATGAAAAATTTCATACGTATGTCATTAAAGTTGGTGAAATCCCTCAACATGCTCAATGTGTAAACGTTTGAATCCTCAAAATACTCATTTATGCAACTATAAGATATATGTGCTACTCATTAATCAACAAAAGTTTAAACAAACCAGGCAACGAATCATGCATACCTATTCGAACGTTCGAAAATAAATTCTCATATTGATGATATATCAGTCCACATATTATATTCACATGATTAACCAAACTTTCGTCACGGAAAGAGGCGGCGGAGATCATGCTGTCGTTTTCTTTGACGTTTTTCATGTTTTGCAAATAAAACTTGTTTTCGAATCTATCCATAACAAGAACACAGAGTACTAAAACAATAAAGTTTGCAAAAAATACAGCCGCCCACGTAGGGACTCGAACCCTAGACCCTCAGATTAAAAGTCTGATGCTCTACCGACTGAGCTACGCAGGCTACATAGAGAACTCTCTCAAATTTTGCACATTTATAATTAACAGTTTCTCTCAAAACGTTTTGTTATACCACAGAATAGTTGTTATAAAAGACCAGATTTATTTTACAAGCCTACCTAAGACGATTCTATTGTTTTATTTGACCCGTTTGCATCGAAATTAAAAGAAAATCAAAACTTATGATCGATGCTTTTCTATATAAATACCATGCAGCTGTGTCCATCGTCAGCTGCTAATAAAATTGCAATCAGACGACATTTTAGAGTCGTTCAAACTTAGGTATAGGAACCACACATATAACATGTATAAACAAATGATGTCTAGAGCAGAAATGATCAATCCACCTCAAAGGAGCAAAAATTACAATCGCCCACGTAGGGACTCGAACCCTAGACCCTCAGATTAAAAGTCTGATGCTCTACCGACTGAGCTACGCAGGCTGACGATATTGACTGGAAAACAATATAGTTTATACCTTTCATTTAGCATATAAATAATGTACGGTACAACTTCGTTAACAGAGTCAATCCAAATTTATATAGAAATTTTAAGACAGAGCAACTTAATTAGAACTGTTCTGCTCTCCACTTGCTTTATGCGAAAGACTTCTTATCACTTATACTAAGTTTTCACTATATGTACACAAGGAAATCCCTTAATTGCTATTATTATTCTGGGAAACGTACGTAAGTTTGCCTGGCCGGAAACAAAGAACACTAAATCAAACTTCTCTTGGTTAAAATTTGCAGATCAAGTACTTAACATTCGTGAAAAAAGTCTTGAAGATTTTGATTTTTAGCGGGGATATCGTTTTCTGATGCAATGCTTGTGATTGGTTGCACTCTATATAGTTAAAAGTCATAACTGTATCTCATGAGCAGAGTGGCGCAGTGGAAGCGTGCTGGGCCCATAACCCAGAGGTCCGTGGATCGAAACCACGCTCTGCTAATAATTTTTTCTCATTGACGAAAATCTTTTTTGAGGTGACTGTCAGAAAATGATGACAAACGATAATAAAGTCAAAATAAAGTTGATTGAAAAACTCTATCCAGAAAAATCAACTAATTCAGTATGAAAAATTTCATACGTATGTCATTAAAGTTGGTGAAATCCCTCAACATGCTCAATGTGTAAACGTTTGAATCCTCAAAATACTCATTTATGCAACTATAAGATATATGTGCTACTCATTAATCAACAAAAGTTTAAACAAACCAGGCAACGAATCATGCATACCTATTCGAACGTTCGAAAATAAATTCTCATATTGATGATATATCAGTCCACATATTATATTCACATGATTAACCAAACTTTCGTCACGGAAAGAGGCGGCGGAGATCATGCTGTCGTTTTCTTTGACGTTTTTCATGTTTTGCAAATAAAACTTGTTTTCGAATCTATCCATAACAAGAACACAGAGTACTAAAACAATAAAGTTTGCAAAAAATACAGCCGCCCACGTAGGGACTCGAACCCTAGACCCTCAGATTAAAAGTCTGATGCTCTACCGACTGAGCTACGCAGGCTACATAGAGAACTCTCTCAAATTTTGCACATTTATAATTAACAGTTTCTCTCAAAACGTTTTGTTATACCACAGAATAGTTGTTATAAAAGACCAGATTTATTTTACAAGCCTACCTAAGACGATTCTATTGTTTTATTTGACCCGTTTGCATCGAAATTAAAAGAAAATCAAAACTTATGATCGATGCTTTTCTATATAAATACCATGCAGCTGTGTCCATCGTCAGCTGCTAATAAAATTGCAATCAGACGACATTTTAGAGTCGTTCAAACTTAGGTATAGGAACCACACATATAACATGTATAAACAAATGATGTCTAGAGCAGAAATGATCAATCCACCTCAAAGGAGCAAAAATTACAATCGCCCACGTAGGGACTCGAACCCTAGACCCTCAGATTAAAAGTCTGATGCTCTACCGACTGAGCTACGCAGGCTGACGATATTGACTGGAAAACAATATAGTTTATACCTTTCATTTAGCATATAAATAATGTACGGTACAACTTCGTTAACAGAGTCAATCCAAATTTATATAGAAATTTTAAGACAGAGCAACTTAATTAGAACTGTTCTGCTCTCCACTTGCTTTATGCGAAAGACTTCTTATCACTTATACTAAGTTTTCACTATATGTACACAAGGAAATCCCTTAATTGCTATTATTATTCTGGGAAACGTACGTAAGTTTGCCTGGCCGGAAACAAAGAACACTAAATCAAACTTCTCTTGGTTAAAATTTGCAGATCAAGTACTTAACATTCGTGAAAAAAGTCTTGAAGATTTTGATTTTTAGCGGGGATATCGTTTTCTGATGCAATGCTTGTGATTGGTTGCACTCTATATAGTTAAAAGTCATAACTGTATCTCATGAGCAGAGTGGCGCAGTGGAAGCGTGCTGGGCCCATAACCCAGAGGTCCGTGGATCGAAACCACGCTCTGCTAATAATTTTTTCTCATTGACGAAAATCTTTTTTGAGGTGACTGTCAGAAAATGATGACAAACGATAATAAAGTCAAAATAAAGTTGATTGAAAAACTCTATCCAGAAAAATCAACTAATTCAGTATGAAAAATTTCATACGTATGTCATTAAAGTTGGTGAAATCCCTCAACATGCTCAATGTGTAAACGTTTGAATCCTCAAAATACTCATTTATGCAACTATAAGATATATGTGCTACTCATTAATCAACAAAAGTTTAAACAAACCAGGCAACGAATCATGCATACCTATTCGAACGTTCGAAAATAAATTCTCATATTGATGATATATCAGTCCACATATTATATTCACATGATTAACCAAACTTTCGTCACGGAAAGAGGCGGCGGAGATCATGCTGTCGTTTTCTTTGACGTTTTTCATGTTTTGCAAATAAAACTTGTTTTCGAATCTATCCATAACAAGAACACAGAGTACTAAAACAATAAAGTTTGCAAAAAATACAGCCGCCCACGTAGGGACTCGAACCCTAGACCCTCAGATTAAAAGTCTGATGCTCTACCGACTGAGCTACGCAGGCTACATAGAGAACTCTCTCAAATTTTGCACATTTATAATTAACAGTTTCTCTCAAAACGTTTTGTTATACCACAGAATAGTTGTTATAAAAGACCAGATTTATTTTACAAGCCTACCTAAGACGATTCTATTGTTTTATTTGACCCGTTTGCATCGAAATTAAAAGAAAATCAAAACTTATGATCGATGCTTTTCTATATAAATACCATGCAGCTGTGTCCATCGTCAGCTGCTAATAAAATTGCAATCAGACGACATTTTAGAGTCGTTCAAACTTAGGTATAGGAACCACACATATAACATGTATAAACAAATGATGTCTAGAGCAGAAATGATCAATCCACCTCAAAGGAGCAAAAATTACAATCGCCCACGTAGGGACTCGAACCCTAGACCCTCAGATTAAAAGTCTGATGCTCTACCGACTGAGCTACGCAGGCTGACGATATTGACTGGAAAACAATATAGTTTATACCTTTCATTTAGCATATAAATAATGTACGGTACAACTTCGTTAACAGAGTCAATCCAAATTTATATAGAAATTTTAAGACAGAGCAACTTAATTAGAACTGTTCTGCTCTCCACTTGCTTTATGCGAAAGACTTCTTATCACTTATACTAAGTTTTCACTATATGTACACAAGGAAATCCCTTAATTGCTATTATTATTCTGGGAAACGTACGTAAGTTTGCCTGGCCGGAAACAAAGAACACTAAATCAAACTTCTCTTGGTTAAAATTTGCAGATCAAGTACTTAACATTCGTGAAAAAAGTCTTGAAGATTTTGATTTTTAGCGGGGATATCGTTTTCTGATGCAATGCTTGTGATTGGTTGCACTCTATATAGTTAAAAGTCATAACTGTATCTCATGAGCAGAGTGGCGCAGTGGAAGCGTGCTGGGCCCATAACCCAGAGGTCCGTGGATCGAAACCACGCTCTGCTAATAATTTTTTCTCATTGACGAAAATCTTTTTTGAGGTGACTGTCAGAAAATGATGACAAACGATAATAAAGTCAAAATAAAGTTGATTGAAAAACTCTATCCAGAAAAATCAACTAATTCAGTATGAAAAATTTCATACGTATGTCATTAAAGTTGGTGAAATCCCTCAACATGCTCAATGTGTAAACGTTTGAATCCTCAAAATACTCATTTATGCAACTATAAGATATATGTGCTACTCATTAATCAACAAAAGTTTAAACAAACCAGGCAACGAATCATGCATACCTATTCGAACGTTCGAAAATAAATTCTCATATTGATGATATATCAGTCCACATATTATATTCACATGATTAACCAAACTTTCGTCACGGAAAGAGGCGGCGGAGATCATGCTGTCGTTTTCTTTGACGTTTTTCATGTTTTGCAAATAAAACTTGTTTTCGAATCTATCCATAACAAGAACACAGAGTACTAAAACAATAAAGTTTGCAAAAAATACAGCCGCCCACGTAGGGACTCGAACCCTAGACCCTCAGATTAAAAGTCTGATGCTCTACCGACTGAGCTACGCAGGCTACATAGAGAACTCTCTCAAATTTTGCACATTTATAATTAACAGTTTCTCTCAAAACGTTTTGTTATACCACAGAATAGTTGTTATAAAAGACCAGATTTATTTTACAAGCCTACCTAAGACGATTCTATTGTTTTATTTGACCCGTTTGCATCGAAATTAAAAGAAAATCAAAACTTATGATCGATGCTTTTCTATATAAATACCATGCAGCTGTGTCCATCGTCAGCTGCTAATAAAATTGCAATCAGACGACATTTTAGAGTCGTTCAAACTTAGGTATAGGAACCACACATATAACATGTATAAACAAATGATGTCTAGAGCAGAAATGATCAATCCACCTCAAAGGAGCAAAAATTACAATCGCCCACGTAGGGACTCGAACCCTAGACCCTCAGATTAAAAGTCTGATGCTCTACCGACTGAGCTACGCAGGCTGACGATATTGACTGGAAAACAATATAGTTTATACCTTTCATTTAGCATATAAATAATGTACGGTACAACTTCGTTAACAGAGTCAATCCAAATTTATATAGAAATTTTAAGACAGAGCAACTTAATTAGAACTGTTCTGCTCTCCACTTGCTTTATGCGAAAGACTTCTTATCACTTATACTAAGTTTTCACTATATGTACACAAGGAAATCCCTTAATTGCTATTATTATTCTGGGAAACGTACGTAAGTTTGCCTGGCCGGAAACAAAGAACACTAAATCAAACTTCTCTTGGTTAAAATTTGCAGATCAAGTACTTAACATTCGTGAAAAAAGTCTTGAAGATTTTGATTTTTAGCGGGGATATCGTTTTCTGATGCAATGCTTGTGATTGGTTGCACTCTATATAGTTAAAAGTCATAACTGTATCTCATGAGCAGAGTGGCGCAGTGGAAGCGTGCTGGGCCCATAACCCAGAGGTCCGTGGATCGAAACCACGCTCTGCTAATAATTTTTTCTCATTGACGAAAATCTTTTTTGAGGTGACTGTCAGAAAATGATGACAAACGATAATAAAGTCAAAATAAAGTTGATTGAAAAACTCTATCCAGAAAAATCAACTAATTCAGTATGAAAAATTTCATACGTATGTCATTAAAGTTGGTGAAATCCCTCAACATGCTCAATGTGTAAACGTTTGAATCCTCAAAATACTCATTTATGCAACTATAAGATATATGTGCTACTCATTAATCAACAAAAGTTTAAACAAACCAGGCAACGAATCATGCATACCTATTCGAACGTTCGAAAATAAATTCTCATATTGATGATATATCAGTCCACATATTATATTCACATGATTAACCAAACTTTCGTCACGGAAAGAGGCGGCGGAGATCATGCTGTCGTTTTCTTTGACGTTTTTCATGTTTTGCAAATAAAACTTGTTTTCGAATCTATCCATAACAAGAACACAGAGTACTAAAACAATAAAGTTTGCAAAAAATACAGCCGCCCACGTAGGGACTCGAACCCTAGACCCTCAGATTAAAAGTCTGATGCTCTACCGACTGAGCTACGCAGGCTACATAGAGAACTCTCTCAAATTTTGCACATTTATAATTAACAGTTTCTCTCAAAACGTTTTGTTATACCACAGAATAGTTGTTATAAAAGACCAGATTTATTTTACAAGCCTACCTAAGACGATTCTATTGTTTTATTTGACCCGTTTGCATCGAAATTAAAAGAAAATCAAAACTTATGATCGATGCTTTTCTATATAAATACCATGCAGCTGTGTCCATCGTCAGCTGCTAATAAAATTGCAATCAGACGACATTTTAGAGTCGTTCAAACTTAGGTATAGGAACCACACATATAACATGTATAAACAAATGATGTCTAGAGCAGAAATGATCAATCCACCTCAAAGGAGCAAAAATTACAATCGCCCACGTAGGGACTCGAACCCTAGACCCTCAGATTAAAAGTCTGATGCTCTACCGACTGAGCTACGCAGGCTGACGATATTGACTGGAAAACAATATAGTTTATACCTTTCATTTAGCATATAAATAATGTACGGTACAACTTCGTTAACAGAGTCAATCCAAATTTATATAGAAATTTTAAGACAGAGCAACTTAATTAGAACTGTTCTGCTCTCCACTTGCTTTATGCGAAAGACTTCTTATCACTTATACTAAGTTTTCACTATATGTACACAAGGAAATCCCTTAATTGCTATTATTATTCTGGGAAACGTACGTAAGTTTGCCTGGCCGGAAACAAAGAACACTAAATCAAACTTCTCTTGGTTAAAATTTGCAGATCAAGTACTTAACATTCGTGAAAAAAGTCTTGAAGATTTTGATTTTTAGCGGGGATATCGTTTTCTGATGCAATGCTTGTGATTGGTTGCACTCTATATAGTTAAAAGTCATAACTGTATCTCATGAGCAGAGTGGCGCAGTGGAAGCGTGCTGGGCCCATAACCCAGAGGTCCGTGGATCGAAACCACGCTCTGCTAATAATTTTTTCTCATTGACGAAAATCTTTTTTGAGGTGACTGTCAGAAAATGATGACAAACGATAATAAAGTCAAAATAAAGTTGATTGAAAAACTCTATCCAGAAAAATCAACTAATTCAGTATGAAAAATTTCATACGTATGTCATTAAAGTTGGTGAAATCCCTCAACATGCTCAATGTGTAAACGTTTGAATCCTCAAAATACTCATTTATGCAACTATAAGATATATGTGCTACTCATTAATCAACAAAAGTTTAAACAAACCAGGCAACGAATCATGCATACCTATTCGAACGTTCGAAAATAAATTCTCATATTGATGATATATCAGTCCACATATTATATTCACATGATTAACCAAACTTTCGTCACGGAAAGAGGCGGCGGAGATCATGCTGTCGTTTTCTTTGACGTTTTTCATGTTTTGCAAATAAAACTTGTTTTCGAATCTATCCATAACAAGAACACAGAGTACTAAAACAATAAAGTTTGCAAAAAATACAGCCGCCCACGTAGGGACTCGAACCCTAGACCCTCAGATTAAAAGTCTGATGCTCTACCGACTGAGCTACGCAGGCTACATAGAGAACTCTCTCAAATTTTGCACATTTATAATTAACAGTTTCTCTCAAAACGTTTTGTTATACCACAGAATAGTTGTTATAAAAGACCAGATTTATTTTACAAGCCTACCTAAGACGATTCTATTGTTTTATTTGACCCGTTTGCATCGAAATTAAAAGAAAATCAAAACTTATGATCGATGCTTTTCTATATAAATACCATGCAGCTGTGTCCATCGTCAGCTGCTAATAAAATTGCAATCAGACGACATTTTAGAGTCGTTCAAACTTAGGTATAGGAACCACACATATAACATGTATAAACAAATGATGTCTAGAGCAGAAATGATCAATCCACCTCAAAGGAGCAAAAATTACAATCGCCCACGTAGGGACTCGAACCCTAGACCCTCAGATTAAAAGTCTGATGCTCTACCGACTGAGCTACGCAGGCTGACGATATTGACTGGAAAACAATATAGTTTATACCTTTCATTTAGCATATAAATAATGTACGGTACAACTTCGTTAACAGAGTCAATCCAAATTTATATAGAAATTTTAAGACAGAGCAACTTAATTAGAACTGTTCTGCTCTCCACTTGCTTTATGCGAAAGACTTCTTATCACTTATACTAAGTTTTCACTATATGTACACAAGGAAATCCCTTAATTGCTATTATTATTCTGGGAAACGTACGTAAGTTTGCCTGGCCGGAAACAAAGAACACTAAATCAAACTTCTCTTGGTTAAAATTTGCAGATCAAGTACTTAACATTCGTGAAAAAAGTCTTGAAGATTTTGATTTTTAGCGGGGATATCGTTTTCTGATGCAATGCTTGTGATTGGTTGCACTCTATATAGTTAAAAGTCATAACTGTATCTCATGAGCAGAGTGGCGCAGTGGAAGCGTGCTGGGCCCATAACCCAGAGGTCCGTGGATCGAAACCACGCTCTGCTAATAATTTTTTCTCATTGACGAAAATCTTTTTTGAGGTGACTGTCAGAAAATGATGACAAACGATAATAAAGTCAAAATAAAGTTGATTGAAAAACTCTATCCAGAAAAATCAACTAATTCAGTATGAAAAATTTCATACGTATGTCATTAAAGTTGGTGAAATCCCTCAACATGCTCAATGTGTAAACGTTTGAATCCTCAAAATACTCATTTATGCAACTATAAGATATATGTGCTACTCATTAATCAACAAAAGTTTAAACAAACCAGGCAACGAATCATGCATACCTATTCGAACGTTCGAAAATAAATTCTCATATTGATGATATATCAGTCCACATATTATATTCACATGATTAACCAAACTTTCGTCACGGAAAGAGGCGGCGGAGATCATGCTGTCGTTTTCTTTGACGTTTTTCATGTTTTGCAAATAAAACTTGTTTTCGAATCTATCCATAACAAGAACACAGAGTACTAAAACAATAAAGTTTGCAAAAAATACAGCCGCCCACGTAGGGACTCGAACCCTAGACCCTCAGATTAAAAGTCTGATGCTCTACCGACTGAGCTACGCAGGCTACATAGAGAACTCTCTCAAATTTTGCACATTTATAATTAACAGTTTCTCTCAAAACGTTTTGTTATACCACAGAATAGTTGTTATAAAAGACCAGATTTATTTTACAAGCCTACCTAAGACGATTCTATTGTTTTATTTGACCCGTTTGCATCGAAATTAAAAGAAAATCAAAACTTATGATCGATGCTTTTCTATATAAATACCATGCAGCTGTGTCCATCGTCAGCTGCTAATAAAATTGCAATCAGACGACATTTTAGAGTCGTTCAAACTTAGGTATAGGAACCACACATATAACATGTATAAACAAATGATGTCTAGAGCAGAAATGATCAATCCACCTCAAAGGAGCAAAAATTACAATCGCCCACGTAGGGACTCGAACCCTAGACCCTCAGATTAAAAGTCTGATGCTCTACCGACTGAGCTACGCAGGCTGACGATATTGACTGGAAAACAATATAGTTTATACCTTTCATTTAGCATATAAATAATGTACGGTACAACTTCGTTAACAGAGTCAATCCAAATTTATATAGAAATTTTAAGACAGAGCAACTTAATTAGAACTGTTCTGCTCTCCACTTGCTTTATGCGAAAGACTTCTTATCACTTATACTAAGTTTTCACTATATGTACACAAGGAAATCCCTTAATTGCTATTATTATTCTGGGAAACGTACGTAAGTTTGCCTGGCCGGAAACAAAGAACACTAAATCAAACTTCTCTTGGTTAAAATTTGCAGATCAAGTACTTAACATTCGTGAAAAAAGTCTTGAAGATTTTGATTTTTAGCGGGGATATCGTTTTCTGATGCAATGCTTGTGATTGGTTGCACTCTATATAGTTAAAAGTCATAACTGTATCTCATGAGCAGAGTGGCGCAGTGGAAGCGTGCTGGGCCCATAACCCAGAGGTCCGTGGATCGAAACCACGCTCTGCTAATAATTTTTTCTCATTGACGAAAATCTTTTTTGAGGTGACTGTCAGAAAATGATGACAAACGATAATAAAGTCAAAATAAAGTTGATTGAAAAACTCTATCCAGAAAAATCAACTAATTCAGTATGAAAAATTTCATACGTATGTCATTAAAGTTGGTGAAATCCCTCAACATGCTCAATGTGTAAACGTTTGAATCCTCAAAATACTCATTTATGCAACTATAAGATATATGTGCTACTCATTAATCAACAAAAGTTTAAACAAACCAGGCAACGAATCATGCATACCTATTCGAACGTTCGAAAATAAATTCTCATATTGATGATATATCAGTCCACATATTATATTCACATGATTAACCAAACTTTCGTCACGGAAAGAGGCGGCGGAGATCATGCTGTCGTTTTCTTTGACGTTTTTCATGTTTTGCAAATAAAACTTGTTTTCGAATCTATCCATAACAAGAACACAGAGTACTAAAACAATAAAGTTTGCAAAAAATACAGCCGCCCACGTAGGGACTCGAACCCTAGACCCTCAGATTAAAAGTCTGATGCTCTACCGACTGAGCTACGCAGGCTACATAGAGAACTCTCTCAAATTTTGCACATTTATAATTAACAGTTTCTCTCAAAACGTTTTGTTATACCACAGAATAGTTGTTATAAAAGACCAGATTTATTTTACAAGCCTACCTAAGACGATTCTATTGTTTTATTTGACCCGTTTGCATCGAAATTAAAAGAAAATCAAAACTTATGATCGATGCTTTTCTATATAAATACCATGCAGCTGTGTCCATCGTCAGCTGCTAATAAAATTGCAATCAGACGACATTTTAGAGTCGTTCAAACTTAGGTATAGGAACCACACATATAACATGTATAAACAAATGATGTCTAGAGCAGAAATGATCAATCCACCTCAAAGGAGCAAAAATTACAATCGCCCACGTAGGGACTCGAACCCTAGACCCTCAGATTAAAAGTCTGATGCTCTACCGACTGAGCTACGCAGGCTGACGATATTGACTGGAAAACAATATAGTTTATACCTTTCATTTAGCATATAAATAATGTACGGTACAACTTCGTTAACAGAGTCAATCCAAATTTATATAGAAATTTTAAGACAGAGCAACTTAATTAGAACTGTTCTGCTCTCCACTTGCTTTATGCGAAAGACTTCTTATCACTTATACTAAGTTTTCACTATATGTACACAAGGAAATCCCTTAATTGCTATTATTATTCTGGGAAACGTACGTAAGTTTGCCTGGCCGGAAACAAAGAACACTAAATCAAACTTCTCTTGGTTAAAATTTGCAGATCAAGTACTTAACATTCGTGAAAAAAGTCTTGAAGATTTTGATTTTTAGCGGGGATATCGTTTTCTGATGCAATGCTTGTGATTGGTTGCACTCTATATAGTTAAAAGTCATAACTGTATCTCATGAGCAGAGTGGCGCAGTGGAAGCGTGCTGGGCCCATAACCCAGAGGTCCGTGGATCGAAACCACGCTCTGCTAATAATTTTTTCTCATTGACGAAAATCTTTTTTGAGGTGACTGTCAGAAAATGATGACAAACGATAATAAAGTCAAAATAAAGTTGATTGAAAAACTCTATCCAGAAAAATCAACTAATTCAGTATGAAAAATTTCATACGTATGTCATTAAAGTTGGTGAAATCCCTCAACATGCTCAATGTGTAAACGTTTGAATCCTCAAAATACTCATTTATGCAACTATAAGATATATGTGCTACTCATTAATCAACAAAAGTTTAAACAAACCAGGCAACGAATCATGCATACCTATTCGAACGTTCGAAAATAAATTCTCATATTGATGATATATCAGTCCACATATTATATTCACATGATTAACCAAACTTTCGTCACGGAAAGAGGCGGCGGAGATCATGCTGTCGTTTTCTTTGACGTTTTTCATGTTTTGCAAATAAAACTTGTTTTCGAATCTATCCATAACAAGAACACAGAGTACTAAAACAATAAAGTTTGCAAAAAATACAGCCGCCCACGTAGGGACTCGAACCCTAGACCCTCAGATTAAAAGTCTGATGCTCTACCGACTGAGCTACGCAGGCTACATAGAGAACTCTCTCAAATTTTGCACATTTATAATTAACAGTTTCTCTCAAAACGTTTTGTTATACCACAGAATAGTTGTTATAAAAGACCAGATTTATTTTACAAGCCTACCTAAGACGATTCTATTGTTTTATTTGACCCGTTTGCATCGAAATTAAAAGAAAATCAAAACTTATGATCGATGCTTTTCTATATAAATACCATGCAGCTGTGTCCATCGTCAGCTGCTAATAAAATTGCAATCAGACGACATTTTAGAGTCGTTCAAACTTAGGTATAGGAACCACACATATAACATGTATAAACAAATGATGTCTAGAGCAGAAATGATCAATCCACCTCAAAGGAGCAAAAATTACAATCGCCCACGTAGGGACTCGAACCCTAGACCCTCAGATTAAAAGTCTGATGCTCTACCGACTGAGCTACGCAGGCTGACGATATTGACTGGAAAACAATATAGTTTATACCTTTCATTTAGCATATAAATAATGTACGGTACAACTTCGTTAACAGAGTCAATCCAAATTTATATAGAAATTTTAAGACAGAGCAACTTAATTAGAACTGTTCTGCTCTCCACTTGCTTTATGCGAAAGACTTCTTATCACTTATACTAAGTTTTCACTATATGTACACAAGGAAATCCCTTAATTGCTATTATTATTCTGGGAAACGTACGTAAGTTTGCCTGGCCGGAAACAAAGAACACTAAATCAAACTTCTCTTGGTTAAAATTTGCAGATCAAGTACTTAACATTCGTGAAAAAAGTCTTGAAGATTTTGATTTTTAGCGGGGATATCGTTTTCTGATGCAATGCTTGTGATTGGTTGCACTCTATATAGTTAAAAGTCATAACTGTATCTCATGAGCAGAGTGGCGCAGTGGAAGCGTGCTGGGCCCATAACCCAGAGGTCCGTGGATCGAAACCACGCTCTGCTAATAATTTTTTCTCATTGACGAAAATCTTTTTTGAGGTGACTGTCAGAAAATGATGACAAACGATAATAAAGTCAAAATAAAGTTGATTGAAAAACTCTATCCAGAAAAATCAACTAATTCAGTATGAAAAATTTCATACGTATGTCATTAAAGTTGGTGAAATCCCTCAACATGCTCAATGTGTAAACGTTTGAATCCTCAAAATACTCATTTATGCAACTATAAGATATATGTGCTACTCATTAATCAACAAAAGTTTAAACAAACCAGGCAACGAATCATGCATACCTATTCGAACGTTCGAAAATAAATTCTCATATTGATGATATATCAGTCCACATATTATATTCACATGATTAACCAAACTTTCGTCACGGAAAGAGGCGGCGGAGATCATGCTGTCGTTTTCTTTGACGTTTTTCATGTTTTGCAAATAAAACTTGTTTTCGAATCTATCCATAACAAGAACACAGAGTACTAAAACAATAAAGTTTGCAAAAAATACAGCCGCCCACGTAGGGACTCGAACCCTAGACCCTCAGATTAAAAGTCTGATGCTCTACCGACTGAGCTACGCAGGCTACATAGAGAACTCTCTCAAATTTTGCACATTTATAATTAACAGTTTCTCTCAAAACGTTTTGTTATACCACAGAATAGTTGTTATAAAAGACCAGATTTATTTTACAAGCCTACCTAAGACGATTCTATTGTTTTATTTGACCCGTTTGCATCGAAATTAAAAGAAAATCAAAACTTATGATCGATGCTTTTCTATATAAATACCATGCAGCTGTGTCCATCGTCAGCTGCTAATAAAATTGCAATCAGACGACATTTTAGAGTCGTTCAAACTTAGGTATAGGAACCACACATATAACATGTATAAACAAATGATGTCTAGAGCAGAAATGATCAATCCACCTCAAAGGAGCAAAAATTACAATCGCCCACGTAGGGACTCGAACCCTAGACCCTCAGATTAAAAGTCTGATGCTCTACCGACTGAGCTACGCAGGCTGACGATATTGACTGGAAAACAATATAGTTTATACCTTTCATTTAGCATATAAATAATGTACGGTACAACTTCGTTAACAGAGTCAATCCAAATTTATATAGAAATTTTAAGACAGAGCAACTTAATTAGAACTGTTCTGCTCTCCACTTGCTTTATGCGAAAGACTTCTTATCACTTATACTAAGTTTTCACTATATGTACACAAGGAAATCCCTTAATTGCTATTATTATTCTGGGAAATACCACTAGTTTTTCGTACGAAACTGTGTATAGCGTCCTTATATTCTTCTTCTGTTTGTTCCTCCTGAAAAGAGGCACTCGGAGCACCAATTATTGGCCACAGTAAAGATGACTAAGAATGCCACAATAGCTTTCCGAATGCTTGGTCTGTTGATATGAATAATTTTCTTATTTCCTAACAATACTGTTTCTGTAAACAGTTTGTTATTAAATCTGGGAACGTTTTGGAAGTCTATCTTGCATACATACTTTTTACACACTTTATTTCCTCTTTATCATCTCCTGGTTGATTTCTTACTTGTGCGAAAGTGTCTAGGTTTCAATTGCTTTATCTTTATGTACCGGTTGGTGAAGTGCTCTATATTTTGCATTCTATTCCACAAATTATAGGTGTGTCCCATGATGTCTTCCTGTATTCTTCTTTTCATAACATCAACGACTGTTTCCTTAAACGTTAAGTGAAACTGTTTTCTTGAATCCCTAAATTTAATTATCCTTTTTGGAATAGTTTTATCAGCTGTTGCATGTAGATTGCTAATCAAGATCTTGGTCCATATGATTTTTCCTACCAATCGGAATAATATATTTGAGCTGTTGAAAGTATATCTGAAACACATCTCGTCTACCTTTTCCCCTATATAATAGGTTTATATTTTAGTATTGTAATTGACTTTTATAAAAAAAAAAATTTGTCATTCAAAATACCTCATTTACACATATTAAAGAGCTGATAGGACTATGTGGTTACACTCTCATTTTCTTACGTGTATCCTTATTGTATTCCATTTGAGAATTAGGCACACCATAACAATGAAAAACGTTGATTATAGTCCTGATTCTAAAATAAAGGGAAAACATTCATATTAGTCAGTTGGTATGCATTTATTAGTTCATAAATATTATATGATATTACGTTTCGGCAGTCATAATTTCTGATAGCTTAAACGTCCAAACTATTTATATTCGGTTTTAATGATTTTATTTTCAAACAACATTAACGCTGACGACTATTTAGCACGTCAAGCTCATAAAAAGCTTCATTAAGACCCCAATTGGATAAGTATCGTAGACATAAAAATGGATATATCTACTTTTAAATCAAAATCATATGTTGTGTTGTAATGTATAGGGTACAATAGTCTCAACAGCAAGTACTAGCAATTAGCTGATAATCAAATTATCGTTCCATGACATATAATTAACTAAGCAAATAAGGCGTCGCTATTGGAATACAAACAGAAATCAAAAAGAGACCAAATAATCTCAGACAAAAGACTCTTTTACAAGTCAGGTTTATCTAATGCTTTTTTATAATGATACAAAATCTTTTTGAATTATCATTATTTTCCTGAAATAAAATAAACAACTTAGTAAACATTCAATAATCATCAAATAATTGTAAGGTAGGAAAACAGGCCGTCGAAGTAGTTTCAAAATGCTAATCAATATTTCCTTTGTAACATGTTTGGTTAAAATCTAAACTATTTTACATTCACATAGACATTTTCCAAATTGTTTATGAATTGTTTGTATAAAAAAAAAAGAAATTGTAAATTTATTGGCGGAATTGTTGTCTTATAGACTTTCTGGTCTTCGGTCCTGTGACTTTCTGCCCGTTAACGATTTTCATATCATAGCACATTTCTAAATTCATGAAATAAATAATAAGAACTAAAAGTATGTTTAAAAAAATTATTTAAAAAAAAAAATATTTTAATTAATATTAATTAAAATGTTCGGGTTGATTGTATCTTTTCATATAAGATATATTTATATATACAAGAGTTATATCCAGATATTTTTCAAGCAGGTTAAACTTATTTTGGTTTTTGTTTCACGCTTGGATAATAAACAGATTAGTTGGATGAGTTTCATGGTTAAATTTGAGGTGCTTGCCTTCATATCGTCCATATTTTTATTTCAAAATGAGGCTTGGAATATCAGGTTAATGTATGCATATGATTATTTCAGTCGTCTGGTTCTTATATTTATCAAAATTAATGATGAAAGCGTGAAAATTTTATTTCGATGATCAAAACATGGTTCGAATAGAACAATTAGAAAAAAAGATGGGAAAACAGAGAACTAATACTTGTACTAACCTTTCAGGAATGATGATATAGTAACTATGTTCCACCAGAATAACATCATTCTACAGATCAAACCACTATGTATTCATTACAAAGCTTCACTGGTTAAACTGAAACTAATAAATATACGTCATTTTTTTTCCGTACTTGTTATTAGCGATGTTTTTGAGAATAATAAGAAACCTATTAGGATTATCATTTTCATATATTAAGAGATAACTAAACAATACTATTTATGATTATTATGTTGATTTTACAAATTTGACAGCACAATTACCCAACATAAAAGTGTTCAGATGTTTTTAATCGTTCTAAATTTCAGAAAGGAACAATTTATTGTTTTTATAAACGTGTTCATTTAGACCACTACTTTAATTTCTTATGCGCAAAATTTTACATATAGAAATACGAAGATCCGTTATAATGCCAATAACGTAGTCTACTTTCATTGTCAAAATGTTTCTGTTTTTTCTTTAAAAAAACTTAAAATTGCCAACATCAGAAAGTTATCCTAACGTGAACTAAATTTTCTAGAGTTTATTTATTATGTTTATGCATTTAATATACACTTACAATATTACTTTTACAATTTTACATATTTTCATAATATCAAAATGCGATTCAACGTAACTTGTTGGTTTTGAATGCATTCTGATATGAAATTACAAAATGAACTTATACATTTTAAATGTTTAAATCAAGTTTTACATCGAAAAAGTACATAGTATTCGTTTTATCGTTTACTGTGCAGAGTTATCCTTCTTTGACCCAATAGTAATGCATTATGAGCTATTGACTTTACGTACTTTCTAATTGTCATATCATAAAATCATTTATCAGAATTTACAATCAATTGAACATTCAGCATACATAACAGTAAATTATCCAGTGTTTATAGTTGTACACGAGACAGATTAAACATGTTTAAACTAAATGTGATTAAAATAAAACACAGGATACGATTCCATTAACCAGCAGTTCTGTTAAAACCTTCATAAGATACGATGTTGAACAAAAGTTTGAATGTAAAAAATATGAAACATCACGTCAAGTCGCATTAAGAAACAAACAGGACAAAAAAAGAATAGTAGAATGTTTACTTATCAACTTTAACTGAATGCTCGAAAATCAAAGTTTTAACCTAGATTACAGTTTTTATTTATTGAGTGGAATTAATGGACAAAATCAATCAATTTCAATCCAACAAATACCAAAGCATTTGCAACATGATTAATTGTACCCATGTATATTAGCAGCAGTATATTCCCAATGATAAATAACACAAATTATGATGTCAGCGTGCAGAACAAGAACGAGACATAATATTTAGAAAACAAAACATTGAGCGAAAAAACGAAGATTATAATATAAAGATGTAATTCAATACACGGAGGCAAATTGTGTGGGATCTTTAAATATCTGAATTTCATATTTTAAAAGTTTTTTTTTCAATTCGTTTAAAAATGCAATTAAATGAATCTTACCTTTGACAACAATGGGTACGCCTTTATTAACCGTTCTTCTTCAAGATGCTGGTGTCGATATGCGTATCTTACACTTTTACAAGATGCTCAAGATGCACGTGTCGATAGAGTGTCATATAGAATAATTATTATTGTTACAAGGCATTTTTATAGCGCATTATTTAAAACTACAATTACTCTTAGCGCTTTACATGTTAAACAAAAAATACACAAAGTTCGTATATACAAGAAATTGCAAAGTTAAAAATAGACCAAAATATGTTTAAAAGCATAAAACATCAAATCAATTATAAAAAGTGAAGACTCCAGAAACTTGGTTAAAACGAATTAAAAGAATTATTAATGAATAAGTAAAATTTTTAACTAAAATTGCTGAATTTTGTATTTAAAAATAAGTCACTAAAATACTCCAGATTGTACAAAATAAAAATAAAACTGTTATATCAAAATATACAGAAACACATGAAATCTGACTAAAATGTAAAAAAAATACTAAAAATCACCATCAGTCAAGTACAACCAATGACAGTTCCAGGTCTTAACTATGAGCGATCCACGAATGCAACTTTAAATAGATGCGTCTACAGTCATGTCTTAAATAGTTCTAGTGATTGTTCATTTCGAAGATTTGTTGGAAGGCTATTCCACAGAGTCCTGACCGTCATATCGAACCTCCGTTCACCATACATTTTGGTCCGTGCATTTTTGGCATCTCGATTCAAGAAGCATTTTTAGACTGCAACGATCGTGCTGGTTTGTAAAAAAGTATTAGTTCACTAAGATACGAAGGAGCAAGTCCATGCAAGGCTTTGAATGCGTGAAGTAACAGTTTGTACTGGTATCGGAATTTTAATTGTAGCCAATAAAGATTTATTATAAGTGTTGGAGTTATATGTTAAAACGTCTTTTTGCTGGTTACAAGTCCTATTTCGTAGCTATTCATTTAAAGGTTATCGTCTGTCGCTTTTATGTAGTTTAGACAACTTAAATCTTCAAAGAAGGCAATTTTCATTTCCAACATATCCCTAGCTAAAAGCCTTTTATAAAACTTACTATTTTTGGGGTGAAGATATGATTTGCAATTACTAAGAGTAATGATGAATCTAAGCTGTATAAGATATCTGTATAACCTTTCCTACCTAGTTCTAAATCAAATTACACGACAAATCAGCAGACAATTTCTTAATATAGAAATTTTGCCTTTTACTGCGTGGTTTCTTTTAAGTATTCATTGAAACCAAGAATCTGATAATTATGTGAGTTATATACATAACGCCAATTTTTCAAGACACAATAAATATCTTAAAGAGGTCCATATTACTTAACACCAAAGATATATAAAACAAGACTAGTTCCCTATCTCGTTTAAAGTATGTTATCATGATCTTTGTGAATGTTAAAAGGGATATTCAGTATAATAGGGAATGACAAAATAACCAAACAAAATAAGCTATGATAAAAAAATGCGTGGTATTTGTCAAAGGGTTTGAAACCTTTAAAACACAAAACCAGAATGACATCTATGTCACCAGTATAAACATGTACATTCGTTCCAGCTGTAAGTCAAAGAAAAGTCTATGTTAAATATTGTGATTAAATGTAGCTGATCATACCACAAAACTGCCATGAATGCCAAATGTTCAAAAACTAAAAATCGCTGTATGTTATAAATAACGAATACTTGTGATGACATAAATAAGCTTGATGTATTGAACTAGATTAATGATCGGACTAAAATAGCTTTTGGGTACTTATAAGGATATCAATGCGACAATCAATTAGCATAAGTGAAATAATAACAGACAACACCATGGACAATAAAAATGACAAACAACATTTACAAAATTAATAATTATGCAACACAAACCCATCTAAACATCGAACGTTAACTCAGGTGATTGGTCTCTTTAAAAGTACAATGATTGAAATAAAACATGATACATTCAAAGCCTTGTAATGGGAGGCCACAACAAGAATTTTAAAGATACTTGTATTGATGACAGAGAAAATATAGACACAAGTAATATAATATAATATACTAGTCCCACAAAGAGACTGAAACAAAGACAAAACATTTTTGCAACTATTCCACAAATTTAAAAACGGCGTAAATAAACTTTACATGATAACTGACAGTCCAAAGGTATTTGAGCGCCAATTAACATATTATGCAACAAAAGGCAAAACTGTTGTCAGAGACCAATTAATAACACAGCAATTATACAAATGCGGTACAGAATCATGGTCAGTTATATATTATGTCAATTAAATAATTTCGCAAAATATAAAATCTCTAAGATATATGGTTAAAGAGAAGTACAACATATCTTTTTGCTACAATAATACATAAATGATGAAAGTCCCATAAGTTTTACAACATATAAACAAACGAAAAAAAAAAAACGTTTTGATCTATATTGTTGGTAAGATCGATTAATGAGATGGAGTTTGCACTGCTCAACGTTATGAAACAATACGGTATTATTATGTTTCTCCGCCGCAGTGGGACATGAGTATCATATAAGTATTGTATAAACAAAATAAAACTATTATTAGTTATCTTTTTTGTCGAAAGTACTAAAATACTAATCTATGAAAAATGCAGATTTTGCGTTCAATTTTTTTTCTAATCAGAATAGTTTTTAAACATGTAACATGATGTTTGACACAAGTTCTAAATTGCAATTACTTTAAAGAGATATAGCATTTCATCTTGCTTGTCATAAATTGATTAGAAGTTGACAATGGTTTTCAATATATTTTTTTACATATAAATGTACCGAGATGTGGTATGACTTTTAAAGTGAAAACTACTTAACAAAGTTTAAACGAGTTGGATAAAAGAAAGAATAGGCCACCTTCAACCATGAGGAAAATCGTTCAATTTAGACAATTGAAAAAGGCCCCGAAATAAACAAACATGAACCAATTCATACGAGAAAAACTGACGGCTTAAGGTGGTATAGGAGTCTAAAAAAAAATGATAGAATTTGTTCATACTTTGCCAAAACGTAGTATCTATTGATATATGTTGAAAAATATAATAAAAATGATAGGTCACCATGCATTTTCTCAAGCTACAGGACGTGACAAAGTAACACATTTTGTATGGATTATACAGGAAAAAACACCATTTTGTGATTAGAAACTAAACAAAATGATAGAATTGTTAAATACTTAAGGAAAAGATAGCTTTCAGACAATGCTTTGAGAATATCAAAAGAAAAGATAGGGTCACCGTACGTTTTTTCCGGCTAAAATACAAAATAGGAAAATTTCATGTAGAATCCTTCAGAAAATGCACTGTTTTAGAGTTACCTCCCCTTGAAATGCCAATTTTAAAAAAATTCAAAAACAACCAAAACTAATGAACATTTGCAAAAATATTAATATTTGTAAGTTATATTCTTATAAATTGGTTCTTTTAAATGAAAATCACATTAAATATCTGCATTCCTGCATCCCATTTTGCTAACTTGATAGAAAATATGGACCTTTGGTTCTCTGTTTTTTACAATCCAAGATGGAGGAAAACACCCATACTACCTTAATTTAAAACAAAACATTTTATCAATAAAAAATATAACAGACATAAACCAACGCTTATAACTAATACGGGAAATTTAAAGTTATTACAAATTTAACAATGTGTAACGTGAACATGAAAATATGTTTAACTCAGATAAATGACAACGCATCAATATCTATGATAAAGTTAACTCTGCAATTTTACTATTTTTCTATACTTCAGTTGTCCTTTCTCACACTTTCTCTGTGATCATAATATCAGCGATGTATACAAATAACATAAAATATACTCTAACATTAACCTGATACACTTTTGTGCAAAGACTTAATCATATCCTATTTAGCTAAGGATACATAATAATCAGAAATTATAACGGCGTCCTTACTGAAAAAAGTTTTGTTCATTTATAAGATTGTACTTGTAGTTCAGTATTTTTGTTATTTTGCTTTCTTTAATGAATAGAATCAATATATGAATTGTAAAAGAGCACATTTCTTTATGTTCTAACATGTTACTCTGAATCAAATTAACGAATTACCGGGAAATACAACCCTTAATTGCAACAGGCAATAATAACTCTCCCTGCCGTACTCGCCATTCAAAAACTCTCTTGACCCCCTGGTCCACTAAAATTTAGAGGAAACCGGAACATTGCAAAAACTCACATATAACTTCAAGTTGAAGACTGTGCAAGTAGATTTTCTTGCTGATAAATAGTGCACTGTATTTAATCATTGAATAGCACAGTTAAGGAATATATGTTATGTTGCAGATTCATAGATACAACGTATATCCTTTAAGGCATATAGAATAGATTGACGTCTAGACTGCAACCAAATTAGCAGTTAAAGATTGTCACTTAAAAGAACAACGTCAACAACTGTAAAATATTGTTTTTTTTTTCTTTTTGTTGGCTTCAGTAAAACCTATATTATGTAGAGAAAGGTAAATTAAATAAATGAAACTTAAATAAAGAGAAGAGGCTTTTAATTTAGCAACACTTGCTTATCTGTTATATAAATTGGTGATCTGAAAATCAACTAATTGTATATACTTAATTTAATAAGACTATAAACACAATGTACTCTTATAGTGTAGTGTTTATTGTTTACAATGGGATGAAGTTGTTTACATGAAGAATTTTAAGAACCAAATAATTTAAGGACAACAATGCACGACATGGTTAATACATTAATTTTGGAAACAAAATTTAGAGGAAACGGTTAATTTGTAATTTGATATTTTGATCGATTTGAGGTTTTAGTACCTTACCCATGAATTAAAGAATAACTAATTGGCAATGGTTTATTTGTCTCAATCGTAAATTACAGGTTATTTAGAAAGCGATACTTTTTTAGATTTCATTTTCTTAATTTCATGATTTTATTGACCTTGGTTAGGATAAACAAGTCACTACAGTAGGTCAATCAGCATACAGTAAATATATATTTCACTATACAACGATAAATGATTGATAATATGCGTAAAATGGTTATGGCTAGCAATCAAGACATTTGGTGAAGTATTAATTAATTGAAATGATATAAAGATCACAATAAAACAGAAATTCCGTAATAACATAGCTGTTTTTAAAACTGTATCTTCATTAAAAAGGATGCGTGGTGTTACAAGTCTTTCTTCCGAACATCCAGAGAAAATTTAAATAATCATTCAAATTTATGAAATAAAATTGAAAATAAAAATGGTAAGTGTGTCAAAAAGACAACAATCCAACCAAGGTGCTGAAACAGCCGAAGCTCACCAGTTGATCTTCAACATAGCGAGAAAATCCCGCACTCGGATACCAGCTTCAGATGGCTCCTAAACAAAACGTGTATAAGTTTAATGAAAATGAATGTCACACCAAATTCCATAACATATAAATGAACTTAAATAAAAAAAAAAAAACATACAATACTGACAAAGGCCAGAAGCTCCTGACATGGGACAGGCGCAAAAATGCAGTTAAAAAGAAATCTGAGTCTTATGTAAGAATAGGTAACAAAAGAAACTAAGCAAAAATGACAATTCTGCATAAAATTAACAAAGAACTACTAGCAGTTACTGACATGCTAGTTCCATACCTCAATTAAACTGATTAACTCATTATGTCTTATCACCGTATGAAAATAAAAAATAACCCCTCTCTCGAGGTAAAGTATCATACCATAATAAGATATACAACAAGAACATTACCCGTATCATGCAAACAACTAATTTAAGAATAGATATGTTTATTTCCGTTTCAAGACCCTATGAGTGAATCAATATCAATGTAAATGGGTGCGTATGTGTCTTTTCCGGTCTGTCTGTGTAACAGTATTGGTTTTTTTTTTTAATATTTTCTTTTTATGTGGTTTTAGTTTGCATTTCATAAAACTCTGGATTTTTATTGACTTCTATGTGCCTTCTTTTTTTTTATCACTTATAACAAACAACAGTCGTTATATATATTTTTTTATAACACAAAACTATATAATATGTCTAACGAGTTTTAAAATTTGTTTGACTTTCTCTTGCATTGACTGGTGAGGTCATTAAACAATTTATGAATCCGAAAACAGAATACACATGTATCAATGGGTAGTTTATTTAGTTACGGGTGAATTATCATTGTTAATATTGTGTCTATTTTTTTTTTCTCAATTAAATGGCAGAGTTTTTGCGTTTTATTTCTATCAATAACCGATCTTTTGAAGTCCAGATACCGATAACACTAGATATATTCTTTAAGTTCTTTCCTCCATATATTTTACCTCCTGAACGAACTATTTACCGACACCAAATCTGTATAATACAAGTCCGATGCAGGATCAACAAACTGGTGTTTTGTATTTATTCGTCATACTTTCCTGGTATTACAATGTAAAGTCATTGGAAAGGGGATGGCAATCGTTTAGCCGTTTGAATTCCAAAATAAAAATAATATCTAGGATGTTTAAAGCAAACTGGTTGAAAATTCTGCAAAGGTAGCATCTTGTGTCATCACATGTAACATTTTCTTCAATCCATAGACTAGGATATATTATCTTTCAATATACAGCACATTTCCCATTACTTTGACTTTTATGATTTCAAATATCATGAGTCTAATGACGATCCTTTTCATACGTTTAAATATCTCTGTCCTTGCAATTCCAGGTTAAATGTACTACATGTATCATAAATTCAAGACATATTATCATATCGGTAATTTATGTCTAAGTTTTAAATCTCAAGTTAAGAATTGCATTAAATGTTTTATATATTTTTTTCTAGTTTCATGTTTTTTAAACCGTGGTTGCAGTGAACAAGTAACTATAGTATAAAAAAAACATCATACAGTGAATACATTTCCATATACACCGACACGTTATTGACAATATGCGTGCAACGGTAACCGATAGATATTTAAGTAATTTAGTGATATATTAATTAATCGAAATAATATCAAGATCACAATAAAACAGGACTTCCTAAACTACATACAATAATAATCGTAATTGAATCTGTATCATCATAAAACGGATACGTGGTGTTACAAATCTGGAATTTCCTTCCGAACATCCAGAGGAAATTAAAATAATCGATTACATTTATGATATGAAAAAAAAAAAAAAAAACAGTTTAACCTATTTAAAAGAATAAGACCAGCCTAATGGTATCATAAAATAATACGAATCAGTACATTTCAAAAGACAAGGCTGTTTTTTAAAACTTTCATAAAACTTGATTTCGTTTGAGTTTCGTATCATATGTCATATATAGAAAATGTTTCAAACTGCTACAAATAGGCCATATGACACTTTTCTAACACGAAAATGTTTAATACTATTATATCATCTCTTCCAAAATATTTGTCTTGGTATATTTAACGAATACTTAACATAGCAGTCACTTGACCATGAAAAAAAAAAGGCAAAGGACAACATACATATGATGGGCAAAAACTTCTTAAATTAGATATAGACATACAATGCGAGAAATATCATGGTTTTGTACCTTTTGAAATAGAAAGATTCAAATAGTTTACAAAGGTGCATAGCAACCCCTATGTCTCTAATAGTGAGACTTTCATTGCATTTCATTTATAACTTTTTAAGAACACTTAATCATTACAATATGCTAGTTTAAAAATATTTACATTCTTTTAAGTTTTCATTAAAATAAGTCCAGACAATACATCATATATACGAAGTATAGGTCAGTTGTACAATGACAACATTCAAATCACTAAATTAAGTTGGTCTTTTGATTTTAGATAATCAGTAGAATCTGAAACAAACTAATAAATGTAAACTAAGCAAATTTCAAAGTTAATAAACCATAACTGATGGTACAGGGTCAAATAATCTTGGAAATGAGATGTGCCAATGCTAATACAACTGCATACCAAATATCATTGACGTACAACTAGTGGTTACCCATAAACCGACATAATCACAAACTTATACACACGCTTAAATGTCTCGCCTTCTTTACTAATTATTGATATTATGTTGATAGTCCTTAAAATAAAGTTTTATTACAACTGTCACATAATTTCTAAACAAGAAAACTAAACATTGAACAATGAACCATAACAATGAGGTCAAGGTCAGATGAACCATGCCAGGCAGGCATGTACAGCTAACAATTCTTACATACAACAAATATATTTGAGCTATTGCTTATAGTTTAAGAAAAACAGACAAAAACATAAAATTTTAACACTGAGCAATGAACCGTGATAATAAGGTCAGGGTCAAGAACACCTGATTGACTTACATATATCAAAATATTTCTAATGTCCCTAATTGCTTAATGATTTGAGCCATACCCCCCCCCCCCCCCCATAATCATCCCTTTGTAGTATTGAAACTTGTGGTATATTTCAGGGAGATTTATAACCTTAAACACAAGTTATTGACTGAAAAATACAAAAATGCTTATTTGGGCCCCTTTTAAATTAGACCCCTCACTTATTGAAATCCCCTCCCACCTTGGAACAAGAACCCCAAAACTCAATTCTTGCCTTTCCTTTGTAGTAAACAACCCCCTTTTTGCCCCTAATTGCTTAATGATTTGCGCCATAACCCCCATAACCATCCCTTTGTAGTATGGAAACTTGTGGTATAATTTCCTAGAGATCCATTCACTTAAACCCAAGTTATTGCCTGTAATCTAGAAAAATGCTTCTTTTTACCCCTTTTTGGCCCCTTATTCCTAAATGTTCAGGGTTATTAACCCCAAACTAAACCAAAGCCTTCCCTTCGTTAAATGGAACCCTTGTGGTACAATGTCAGAGAGATCCATACAGTTATACGTAAGTTATTGTCCCGAAACTACAAAAATGCTTGTTTTTGGACCCTTTTTGGCCCTTAATTCCAAGACTGTTTGCCCCATAACCCTTAAAATAAATTTCAATCTTCTACTTTATGGTATGAACATTGTGGTACAATATCAGAGCAAATGAAATACTTATTGTCCAGAAACTAAATAAATATTTGTTTTGGACCCCTTTGGGCCCCTAATTTTTAAACCGTTTGGACCATAACCCCCAAAATCAATCCCAACCTTCCGTTTGTGGTTACAAACATTGTGTTAAAATTACATTGATTTCTATTTACTTATACTACAGTTATTATCCGGAACCCATCCGTCTTCGGACGACAACGACGCAGACGAATTTTTTAATTTTTGCGGTCGTATTAAAAAAACTGGACATTATTTTAACTGCCTTGCAAGACATGATATTGTTTAAAAACACACAGTTGTGAAATGTTTAATCACTATTTGAAGAAATTTTCTTTTGATCTTAAGGACTGATAATTTCGTTTCTCAGCAAAGTAGAGTGATATGAAAAATTATCTCTAGAAACTAAGGGTGCATGTGTCATCGAAATAGCAGTAAACAGATTATAATTTGTCATCTCAACTTAATCACTTTTCTCACTTTCGCCTTACCGGCTCTCAATCGAGCCCATTAGAGAGGTTGTTAAAAAAATATTTACCATTACACCTTTAATAAATCCTAAATTTCCTTTTTTTTTGGTATTGAGCCTTCTTGTAAAATTTCATATAGATACATTCTTTAAAAACTGAAGTTATTATCCAGAAACCAAATAAGCCATTGCAGACCTATAAAAATGTATCATTTACATATCAATGATAAAAAATAACATTCAATACAAGTTGCAACATACAAAATCAAACAATATATATGAAAGTTAAAAATATTTGTCACTGGACAAAAAGTTTAACAACATTTCAATAAATCATTTAACAAATATACATATAGATTCTTACATTGATACGAGTGGATTATCGGATTTATCCAATCGAAATAGTTATGCATTAACACCTGTAAGCATATTTTGATTTATCCAGTCAGCTAAAGAGATCTTTTGAGATCACCGGCAACCACACGTTGGTGAATTTTTTTATACAATGGGTTCGGAAAGGGATAAATTTCCATTGAATTAGAGAAAATTATCTTTACTATTTACATCAAAATTAAATATCCAACACAATTATAAAATATCTTTGTATAATACTTTCAGGAGTTGACGTTATAGTAGGTGCAGCTACCAACAAAGTGCTTGATTACAACATAATGAACAAAGATTGCAGAAAATGCAAAACCACAAATGTAAAAAAACACAAATGCCAAAGAAACTATGCTGGTTCTTCAAAAAGCTTGGAAGCTGCTGCGAAAGTTACCATGTTTAAAAGGTCAGAGCAAAAGGGACTAAGGTATATCACCCTTATAGGAGATGATGACTCGACAACACTATATCATGTCAGGAAAAATCTACAGTACCAAATCACCGTTATCGGACAACCTTCTACAAGACAAACTGACTTCCTTGTTTGACGTCTATGCAATTAATGCAGACACGGTAACATATAATTTTCATTAAAATCCAACTCTTTTGAAAACCATACCTGTAGATAAAATTTATCATTCAACTCAATATAGAAAATAATCATACATTGTATAACAGTGCAATATTGAACTCGAGGCTTACTGCCATTGAGCATATTAAATTTGCACCACATGTAAAAACAAATTTTTGGACAACATTTAAGATTAAGATCATATACAAGTTAACATACACAGTATACACAATTTACATGTAGCCAAAAACACCTCACCGAGTTCCAGCTTTACTAAACAGTTAGCATACATAATAGTAATGTTCTTATTTAATTGATTGATTGATGTTCAACACCACTTTCATCACTATTGGCTATTTCGTGGCATTCATATCTAACTGGTTCTTGTGCGGTTAACAGACCATGACCTACTGCAGTGAAACTTATAATCCTAGTCAATAATGATTGTAGTGAAGTGCACCTGCCAGGTGTAGGGTTCGAACTAATATACCTGTATGGTAGTCAGCCATTGTAGAAATTCATTGGTCATTGTGATAGGTGCAACAGTATCTACCCAGGCGCCATTAAAGTCTAGCCGTTTTAGACCTCTTTATCATATCTAATAGATAATTTCGTAACTTTTGATGCACCTAGTGTTATATCTTTTTCTGGGATTGTATATCTATTGAAGGTTTTCGTTTGGTCAAGTGTTGTTGCTGCAATTTGGACTATGTCTGCATCTCTTCCTGTAATACAGAAGTACATATAATTAAATCTTAAGAAATTGCAATTAATGATAAAATTCGGTATAAGAATAATATTTCAAATATGTTCACCAATATTAAGTGTACACTGTAAGCGATCATTTTTGTTGAAATAAGGTACTGTTTTAAAATAAATGTGAGGTGTAGAAAAAAGATTTGGTATGATTGCCAATGAAACAACTCTCCACAAGAGACCAAATGACTTGTGTTTGTGCGGGAGGTGTCATGATGATATTCATCTGGCCTTGACCTCATTTTCATGGTTCATTGGTTAATGTTACATTTTTGTATTTTATGTGCTTCAATGGCTGAAAAAAAATGATTTACGTGAACTATATTTGGTGCATAAAATAGTTGTTAGATGAACATGTGTAAAAGGATTTATCTGACCATGATGACCTTGTCATTGTTGTGGGAAAAATATATGTATGTGATACTTTTAAAATTGTAGTTCAACTTTTGTCTTTAAAACTTTAAATTCTAATATGAAACATGTACTTGGTAAAGCAAGCCAAAAAATCTTGTTTTTATTATGTGTTATGATAATGAACTTGGTATTTGAATTTTTTATTTAAGACTTGATGGTAATCAAGATGTAGAAGCCGAATTAGAAAGCAAATCAAATATATAATTGCAGACAATTCTCGTTATAAACCACTTAATCAGAGATTGATTGAACATATAAGTGCGTTTGCCACCCAACAGTGTTTTTTCTACGATGTAAAAAGGTTTATTGTACAATCTGAAAGTGGTCAATACTACTACATTTATTTTCGGCTTTCTGTATGAAGCTGACCGTTTAACTCCACGAACACCAGTCAATGTCAGTGAGTTATCTATAAATAATGAGATACATGTACCATCACTTTTATATCAAGAATAATCGGCTATCACAATAATTGAGATAAATTGATAATTTGACGATGTTGACGTCTATATCACTGACTTAAATGCACCACATCGTAGGATTTAGAGGAGTTATTTAATTTTTTTTACATATATTGTTAGATAAAACCGATCCGAACTTGTCCTGGAGCATGCATATACTGTACTGTGGTAGATGTGTATTCTTGTCTTTAATGTTTGCTAATGTGCTTTATCTATGTGCCATTTTGTTCTTCTTTGTTATTAACCAAGCCAGGAATAAGACAGTTGTTATCCAGTCGTTTGATGTGTTTGATCTTTTGATTTTGCAATAAGTTTAGGAACTTTCCGTTTTGAATTTTACTCGGAGTTCAGTATTTTTGTAATTTTATTTTAAACTGCTTTATAAACATAAAGCATTTGTTTTATTATCAGTTTATCTTGAGTTTGCATAACTGTGGAAAACTGTGCGTTGTGTCTGTTGATGAAGTATCTTTAGTTTCCCGGTCAGTATGTTTAAATAAAACGTTTCAAACATTCCAAAGGGTACGTCATTACACACAAAATGTGATACGATTGTTTTATTATTTCCAACATTTCATAGTAAGAAATCCTCACATCTAAGATGTGATACACTTGTTTATAAAACAATAATTCACCAGACACCAGACACATAATGTACCTTATTATACAAACTGATATATGTGAACTGGCTGAGGTAATGAAACCAGCAAAAATAAGAGTGGTCGGTTAAACGTCTGGGTCAAATTGTGCCTTTTAATAAATCAATACCTTAAATTATAAACTAAACAATGCAGCATTTTAGGAAAAGAGGAGGAATATATCAATGGGATATTGCATTCTCACAAGTCATAGAGAACCATATTCTGTATGTGTATGTCACAAGTCAGTGGCCAGTGGTTGTTATAAAAATGAAAGAAATTGAAAAATTTACCTTATGTCAATTTACAAGAGACAGTTGGAACCATAGTTTCTTAAGCTATTTCGTCATCGAAGAATCAGTACTTTGGAAAATGTATTAAACGTCATTACAGATCAGAAACACTGACTATTTAACAGATTATACCATTTGGAACTAGCCAATAGTATCAACAACATGCTATTATTTGAAAATAACAATCAATAATTTTCGTGCGACCGAAGCTTTTTTTTTCGGTTTACAATCATAAAAACACTCCAACCTTAACATTGAGACAAATGATATATAAATACAAAAAACATTATTAGTGATATGATCAAATTGAACCCAAACTATATGTATTCAAATTTATTTGTGCTCAACCTAACATGAAGGAATTTGTACCACATGTACCCTTTCAAAAACCCCGAGTGTTTCCTTAGTGCACTCATCGTGCCACTCTTATAAAACGTTGATACGTTATATCAAGTGATACAACATATACAAACCCTAAGACATCGCTTTTCTAAACCATCTTTTCTGTCATTGTTACCCTTAAACTTGACAGAATGCTAAATAATGAAAATGAAACATGTGTTTACAGTACAAAGGATAGACATTTAAGTTACTTGTGAAAACATTAAGAATTTTGCAAAATAGAAAATCCCAAAGTACAACACTGAAAACTCAACCAAGAGCAATATAGACTGCTATACTGATAAAGGATATGATTCAATTTAAAACAAAATGAACACGAAAGGAATATCTGCCTTTTTCAAATTTAAGTTCTATTTTCTGTTCAAAAAGATTTTACATTAAGCTGACTAACAATAACTTAACCAAGATTTACTCAATAAATTACACCATTGACAAAAATAAGTTTTGCACCAATAGCCTGTCTACATTGAGTTATATGACAGACATTGATCATACTTTAATATTAACGGTGAGAATTCTTTAAAATTGAACTACATTTCTATAATATCGATCTTAAACTAAAACTTCTGCAAATTGCTGTTACCACTAAATAATTCAATCTTTATATTATTTTATTGAAATACACAAGATGTAAAATATTTCTTTTAAAATGGACAGAATCTTTATAAAATAACACGCTTCTCCATAACTGGTTATTTGGCGTGTTATAATTTCTTCGAAGAATACCATTTTCATAAAATAAACACAAAAAAAAAAAAAAAATAGGAAAGAAAATAATATAATTTTATTAATGAATATTCTATCAGACATTTAATCTTAACGTCTTAAAATTTCCTTTATTAAGGGTTTAAATTTGGCTAGAAAAAAAATCAAATAATTATGACCCTGTATTGCTTGTACACTTGTTTTAAAAACTATCAATACCTGCAAATCGAAAAACAAACACAGTATACCCATACTAGAAAATAAGCTCCAACACAAGAACGAAAACCTTACATCCTAAGCAGGAGACATCTATATGGGCATTTGCAATCTAACGTCCTCGGTAGAAGAGTAGAGTGACCAGCACAAATCAAGAAGATACATGTACATGACACCTTGGTGTTGAAAATCATAGTAGTATTCTCTATTTGAAAAAAATGAGAACATTATTGTCACACAACAAGCTGGAAAAGGCCCCGACATGATTACAAATCATACGGGAAAAATAACATCCTTATTTTTGTACCAAATATTTTAAATGAAACATGAAAATGATATTCAAAAAAGACAAGCGTCAACTAATACATTAAATGCTTATGATGTGCAAACATATTGGTCCGGTGTGATAATGTTTCCCGGTGCACAATCATCCGAACATTCTAGCCATATTTAATGTTCTGGCAATTAAGATGCATAGCACTTTATTTGAACGGGACACATACATGCTTCTTCGTTTTATGTTATTTGACATGACTTTACAATTGTATGTATATACATATAGACCGTGAACCTAGACGAGAGTTGAAGGAAATAACTGTTTAGTAAATAATAAAGACACAATTTCCTGACAATTCATTGGTCATTTATCAATATAGCCATTGACAGACCACATAACCAAATTGTAGTTACTGTCATACAAATACATTCAAGACGCATATCATAATTTTATTTGGACGAGAAAAATGGTAATACGTTTCAGATTTGATTATGTGTTTTTCGTCTTGTAAAAGTCTGGTCAAATTTGACATACAACTAATGGGAATACGTGTTTTGGACTTGTTATACTTATTGCCGTTGAACACCCACGCTAGTATCAATATTGATAAAATGATCGAACCAAAATAGAAAAAAATGATGCTGAGTTTATTCCATGAGTAAAGAACCACATTTAAATGTTTATTACATGTGAACTAAAACGTATAATCATTCAAGTTCTGAAAACAGAATAATATTATTTTCCATGTCATTATATCTTTGAAAGATACTATGATTCAAAATATCTTTATGTACTGATCATACATCTCTGAACAATTAAATAGAAAACCATCAACATGAATAGAAAAGTTACTTTTGTTGTATAAGGTATGACTGTTTAGTTCTGACTTGAGCACAATATCTAGATATCGCCAATTATTGTGTGCTAAATGCAGTTTAAAAAGAAATGTTCTGAATGTGCATGATAAAGGCAACATCAGTATAAAGTCATAAATCGATTGAGAGAAAACAAATCTGGGTTACTAACTATTACCGAGGGAAACACATCAGCTATAACAGAAAAACAAAGGAGAAGCAGAAACATTGAAGTGCAACAAAAAACAAACGTCAATGCAATATACATAGAAACGAACTATTTGATAACTTTACTTAAATGAAAACTTATATTTTCATCAACTGCAAAACAATATATCTATTTTTGAAAATTTCAATGTACCTTTATCCATTACTTATTCTTATAGATAATTTAAGGCGTTTTCTAACGTTAAGAGGTTTTATGCATACCATTTAAATCTTCCCTCAGTACGAAAATTCTTCTTGTAAATGATTAATGCATATATTTCACTTGAACAAGCCTGAATGTCCTTAACTTACTGGTTTACTATAGTAGCTTAAGTAGCTTTTTGCATACGGGCAGTATCTACTGGAAGATTTACTTTGATTTATATATATATCATCAGACAAACAACTGTTATAATAAAAAGATGATTGAACCGAGACAACTATCCAATAAAGTCTTCATCATGTTCCTGACACCGAATGAAAAAAGGTATGGCCACAGAAGGTCCTAAAAAAATGACCTAAACCTCATTAAACTAGTAAACTGATTTAGTGTAAAGACGTAATGAATCATCCAAAAAAGGCTTGACAGTGTGCAATGACAAAGTATATTATAAGTTTTATTATAAATAAAGGTAACAGTAGTTTACTGATATCAAATTTCATAATTCGATTGAGAAGACAAATCAAAGTCATTCATACAAACTATTGGATTCGGTTTTCACATTAAAAGATATTTGTTGTGTGGAAAGGTAGGCGTCTCCTACTATGCCATAGCACGTTGTAATGACAACAAACAAAAGTTCCAATGCAAATGGGAAACCAAACAATCAAACCATCAAAGTTACAACTCAAATATATTCGTACGCTTTTGAATAAAGATGTATCTCCAAAATGTAAAATAAAGTAGGAGGAAATATTTGGAAGCACTATACTTTAGGAAAATATTGGATCGGGATTAAAACAGTTGACAACTGAAAATAAAGTGAAAGAATTTAGACAGAGATCCAAGCACAATATTTTATATACTGATGGAAGATTAAGAAAAATGAAAATATCAAAGGGAATCCGTTGTAGTACATCATAGTTATTCTTTAAAAATCTCCAAGAACTTCTTGGATAGATGGTTCATTTTGTAAACAAGGACCCCCTTAGTCTGTCCCTGGACGACTGAGGTAATTGTATACAGGAAATATTAAAGAATAAAACGTTTATATGTGTAAAAATAAGTATGGGAAAAGGTGCAGTAAAAACCAAATACATGATTACTATCAGAAATCAAATAATGTTTTAAAAAAATCGAAGTTTGCATTTCGATTATAATGGTTATTGATGACCTACAAAGGTCAGCATGTTTTCTTTGAAGCACATTTAATTAAATCTTGGGTTCGTTCAAGTTGTTTCGTCAAACGAAAGACCTTTCTCCCTGAATGAAAACAACATGACACAGGTAAATAACGATTAAACAAATAATAAATGTCACAAGAAACAAACTTACTGTTAGCCGGACTATAATGTGTACACTCCACTCATAAGATATGCTTGATACAGAACAATATTTAATGAAGAATATTTCAACAATTAAACGTTGCTTTTAATGATTTAAATTTTAAAATTATGAAAATTATGCATCTTTTTTATATTTAGATTAAACTGCATACATTGAAACGAAAGACATTCTTGAATTTATAGATTTTAAAGTGTTTTAATAATATTCTTTGAAACTGGTTTTACGAATTCTTGGGTCTGTATCCCCTTAATCAACACATCTTCCAATGTGCTTTTTTCCGGAACAATCTTAAACCACAAAACTAATCTCGTCATAACACAATGTCCTATGATACGTTCCTCCGAATGATTCTAGCTCCAATGGGACAGTTCATTAATACAATCAAAATTCTAAATTCCGTTATTAGTAAGTGATTCATGACCAATTGGGTGCTACATTTCCTCTCTCTAATGTGTTGGGGGTCTAGCCAAACTATTATTACAGCATAAATAAAGTATATTAAGAAAGGAAAGATTTGTTTTTATCTCGTTAGAGAAAGGAAATTGAGTTTAATTCGCGTTCCTTTTAATAGTTAAGGGAATGCCCAGTATTCATCACATCCTTGGCATATTAATGACAACACTGTTTTGTGTTTCAAGTAACTGAATTTCCTGTGTAGGTGTATAAATGTCTGTTGCTGATAAAAACCAATTGATGTATTTCAAAAATTCCGTGAGACAAAACCTAGAGTATAAATGCAATGCTCTTTGGACTATTATTAAACATAAAGTGGTTTATTGTTTGTTAAAAAACGATATAGATGAAATTAATACAAACCACATTTTATAACATTTAAGGAGGTAGACCTAGGTTAAGGGAAATAACTCTTAAAATCATCAGTACGTTTGTGTCAACCATTTTCAAGAAGATATTCTAAGCTTCTAGGTTACATAGATTATTTTCAATCTGTTTCAGGTAAGTGCTTGAAATACATTGATGAACTTGACTTTTACAAACGCTTGACTGATTTAAAGAGTTATCTCCCTGAACCAAGGTCTACCCCCTTAAGGTGGTATGGGTGTCTTTCGCCATCTTAGATTGTCAAAAACAGAGACCAAAGGTCCAGATTTACAATCAAATTACCAAATTAGCAAAATTGCAGGAATGCAGATAACAAATGTCCATTAACATTTAAAAGAACAAACTTAAAAAATTATAACTTATAAATATTGATATTGTTATAGTGTATATTATTTTTGCTTGATTTTTAATATTTTTGAATTGACATTTTAAGGAGTGCATTTTCTGAAGGAATCTACATGGAATTTTGCTATTTTGTATTTTAGCAGGAAAAAACGCACGGTTACTCTATCATTTCATTTGATATTCTCAACGCATTTTCAAAAAGCTATCTTCTCGTTTTTATTTTACAATTCTATCATTTAGTTTAGCTTCTAATCACATAATGATGTTTTTTCCTGTATAATTCATACAAAATATGTCATTTTGTCACAACCTGTAGCTTGAGAAAATTCGCTGTGACCTATCATTTTTATTATATTTTTTATCATAAATCAATATATACTAAGTTTTGGCAAAGTATGAACAAATTCTATCATTTCTAAATTAGCCACTAATACCACCTTAATACCATACTTTTCTAAAAGACAAATAGACATAATCAGACAAAAAAAATCAACAACAACAAGCAACTCAGGATTAATAAGTCTATAGTATTTATTGCTAAATGCCATGATTTTTTCCAAGTTTGTAATACCCTGACAAACGGAATTACTATGACCTAATAAATCGAATTTCTAAAAGAGCTTTCGGAAAAGTATTATTGAGTTATGAAGCAGGTGCATAACTTGTATTAGATATAAACTTTTAAACATCTGCCCATGGCGCTTTAACAGTTGGAATGTGCGTTATAGAGTACAACTGTTGGTGTATACGGGAATCGACAGTTACACGATACTTCTTAATTAGCAGCTTACAAATATTTGAACGTGGTGACCAGATAATACCATTAGAAATCTCAGATTGGAACTGCATTGCAAACAGGTATTTAGACCCACCAACCCGGTCATTCAGTTACGGTGTTACATTAATAAGCACATACAACTTGGAATTCCGATATGGAATAACCGTTTTACAAATGATATCGGATATGTTCTTTACGGCGTAACTACAACCCCCTTCCCTTTCATAAATGTGACCTACCTAATTAGACTATTTACCGGTTTTGTTATCTCATAAGCAACACGACGGGTTCCACGACGGGTTCCACATGTGGAGTACGATCTGCTTACTCTTTCGGAGCACCTGAGATCATCCCTAGTTTTTGATGGGGTTCGTGTTGTTTATTCTCTAGTTTTCTATGTTGTGTCATATGAACTATTGTTTTTCTGTTCGTCTTTTTTCATTTTTAGCCATGGCGTTGTCAGTTTATTTTCGATTTATGAGTTTGACTGTCCCTATGGTATCTTTCGTCCCTCTTTTGGAATAGTACTTATTAATCGTATACCTTTTGACTAAAACAGGCTATTATTTTGATAAACAACGTGAATTAGTCTCTAATGAAGTTCATAAATATGTACAGCAGAATATATTTTGGTATTAAAACGATTTTTTTAAACTGGTAGTTAAAAAAAGCAGTGAAAATTTTCTCTAAAGTTTGGTTACAGTGTTAATTGAATTCTTATTGTGAAATGTATTAATACACTAACAACTGTTCATTTGTACAGTCATGCTTTGAATATTTATATTTATTATTGATCTCTGAAGTTGAAATATGATCTTTAAGTTGAGGAGAAAGTTTAAGAATAACCACTTATTAATACTAGTAATAGATAATTGACTTGAACATAATTTGAAAGTGATTGATAATAAGCGAGATATTTGATTATTTAACTGTCAATAATGTGTCTGATTTAAAAACGCCTCAACAAACAATATTGCATGCATCTGATTATATACAATTATAGTTTTTCACAGTTATAAAGGTACAAAAGAACTCAACGTTTAATCGGAAACAGGCCATACTGTTCCTGACAAAGGACTTTGACAGGCAAGGACCTTGACATAATTAGTAGGAATCTTAAAATTGATAATACCAGAATAAGATTAGGTCACCATCCTAATTTTCTATGTCGGTAACAGTTTTCTAAATGTTACAAAACACAATCATATTGCTGCATAATGGTATGATGACTATGTGTATGGATGATATTTTGAAATTCTCAACAAAAACTTATCGACTATTGCAAGTTTATAAAAGTTAATTTCTGCATGTATGATTTTCCGTTACTAATGATATTGCATGTCTAAAATTTGAGAAATTACGTAAATTAAATGAAACATAATATACTATTGAAACAATAAGAAGTATTTGAAAGTTTGCATTATAGTAGTCTACATATATATCTTCTAATGGTTGAGTTTTTATAACATTTTGGCGTTTTCTCGGATACCAAACTATATAAATAAACTCATCATAGATACCAGGACTAAATTTAGTATATACGCCAGACGCGCGTTTCTTCTACAAAAGACTCATCAGTGACGCTCGAATTCAAAAAAGTTAAAAATGCCAAATAAAGTACGAAGTTGAAGAGCATTGAGAACCAAAATTCCTAAAAGTTTTGCCAAATACAAGTAAGGTTATCTATGCCTGAGGTAGAAAAACCTTAGTATTTCAAAAAATTCCAAAAGTTTGTAAACAGTAAATTTATAAATATAACCATATCAATAACAATTCATGTCAGCACAAAAAGTGCTGACTACTGGGCTAAGTTTACATATGTATGCATCCTGTACACCATACATAAAAGAGGGACGAAAGATACCAAAGAGACAGTCAAACTCATAAATCTAAAACAAACTGACAACATGACACAACATAGAAAACTAAAGAATAAACAACACGAACCCCATCAAGGGGTGATCTCAGGTGCTCTGGAAGGGTAAGGAGATCCTGCGCCACATGTGGCACCCGTCGTGTTGCTTATGTGATAACAAATCCGGTAAATAGTCTAATTCGGTAGGTCACATTCATGAAATGGAAGGGGATTGTAATTATGACGTAAGGAACATATCCGATATCATTTGTGAAACTGTTATTCCATAACGGTCAACCAACTCGTGATGGCGTCCGTAAAATTTACGAAGGGATGATTTCAACTTCACCATTTGGAACTCTTGGTTTAATAGTTTCCTTGTGAGCAACAACCCTCTATCAAGAAAACCATGATAGGAAATGCAAGCACGGGAATATCGTATCAATTGGGAGATATATACCCCGTATGCAGGTGCTGCTGGAATGTTGCTACTTAGAAATGAAAAGTTCACAATTGGAAAGCTGAAATCATCTCTTTTGTCGTAAAGTTTTGTTTTCAACCGACTCCCATTGTCAATTTCTAGATGTAAGTCAAGATATGAGGCCGACTTAACTGTATCTGTGGTATCCTTTATCTCTAGCTCGATGGGATAGATGCGATGGACATAAGCTGCGTCCTGGGAATAAATTATGACAAAATAGTATTTCTTTTGTATTTATGCTACTGAGGGCTTTTTTTAAACCTGGCAAATACCTAAAGGGAATTAAAGTTTAGTAGCGCGACAAATCACTAAAAAAATATCACATTTTGTAAAAGGCGGGTTAGTGTTGATTCTGTAAGAGTGAAATTAATAAAATGAAAACATCGTATGAAAGGAATATGAATAATCAAAACTATTTGAAAACATTAAATTAATTACTTAATTCAGACAAAATTACTTAGGGTTGGCCCACACAAATCATTTAACAATAAGAGAAATGCATTATAAAAGCTGACGCAAGAGCATGATTTATGTTATTTTTTTAATCAATTAGTTTCCTGCAATTAAACACTTCTGAGAAGAAACTGCAAGTATGCAAAGCATAAATGCCATAAATTAATACTGATAGATCAGAGATCAGAGAAGGATTTAGTGTTAATAGATGGCAAAGAGGCGTAAACTTGGTGTAGACATTGAATGACAGATTAAAGTTATAATATGCAGAAACAAATATCATTTAAATATTGAACGCTTCTTAATACAAATATCAGATTAATGAATAGATATTAGCATGCACATTCCTATAGGTGTAATACCACCAAATCATGGTACGTCACATCCGGTTGTATACGAAAGTAGGTCGAAAAAAATATTCCCTTGAATTTGACATGTTCAGGTAATCAAACCTAAATTTTGTTGGAGTAAAACCATTTCTGTGTCATAAACATTTGTCTTGGGTATTTCAAAACACCATTATTTTTTATTTGGGATTTCTTTAGAAAATTTTGTAATCTTGAGGTTACATGGTGACTAAACCTTGTACACAGATAAAATAAGGGGAGAAATTTGATTGGTTAACTTCCAATGATGATTTTTTTCTTATATGCAATGAAATGTTATGTAAATTTTTTTCTATAGAACTAGACAAGATAAAACTTTACTCATGCTAAGAATTTCTTTATTTGAAACAAAAATAAATTCTGCACATTTTTTTGAAAAGTGCAAATTTAACAAAGACTAATAGGGGAAAATCAATAGTGGTATTACACCTAATATGGAAAGCTGTACATGCACCTTTGACCTTGTGAGTAATCTCATGTGTTAAAATGTCTACCTATTTAAGTGAAATAATTAAAAAAAATGAAATATTCTGAGTGAATTGAGTCTCCAAAAAAAAATTTTATGAGAAAATTGTCTTAAAATAGGACTCTACCATGAATATTCAGTTGACAGAACAAGTCATACTAAAGGGGGGGGCGCTTTTTCTCCTTATCTCTGATATTCTACTATGATAAAACATTTTCCTAGGAAATACTTCAATAAATATATATTTATAAGTAGATGAAATTTTTTTTAATGCCGTAACGACAAATTATTTACTAAAAGAGTAGCCTTTTATGTCCCTCTTTGGAACGCAGCGTAAATTTAATTTTTACGTAAGGACTTATTGAAACCTCTTTGGAGACAGTAAACTTTTATATGGAGTGTTCATTCTGCTAAAATGCTTCAATTACTTATTTCTGATAACATTTCTACCATAACTGAGTGACAGTTACCCCATTAATTTTATTTTTTGGCCAGAAAAGTTGAAATTTTGAGAAAATAAGAGGTATAAATTGACCAAAAGAGACCTTATAAAGAAAACAAAGAGGTCCATTAGTGGTATTTATCTTCCAAAAATCATCTTGTGTATCATATTCAACTGTTTGTAGGCAGATAAGATAGTTATTTGATCACTTATTGGTCCACACTCTATTCTATCTTGATGCAGCTTGGTTGGATTTGTCGAAGAAACTTTGCTCGAATCGCTGTAGATGTCGTCTTTCATTATACTAGATTTTTCTCAAACTATTGAACTGATTATGACAAAACTTATCTGAAATGCTTGAAATAACTAGTATAACAAGGGAAAAAAGTCACATTCAGTTTATTGAACAAAAATGTCTTCTTTAGGTGTAATACCACCAAATCATGGTACGTCACATCCGGTTGTATACGAAAGTAGGTCGAAAAAAATATTCCCTTCAATTTGACAGTTGCAGGTAATTAAACCTACATTTTATTGGAGTAAAACCATTTCTGTGTCATAAACATTTGTCTTGGGTATTTAAAACACCATTATTTTTTTATTTGGGATTTCTTAAGAAAATTTTGTAATCTTGAGGTTACATGGTGACTAAACCTTGTAAACAGATAAAATAAGGGGAGAAATTTGATTGGTTAACTTCCAATGATGGTTATTTTCTTATATGCAATGAAATGTTATGTAATTTTTTTTTCTATAGAACTGGACAGGATAAAACTGTACTCATGCCAAGTATTTCTTTATTTGAAACAAAGATAAATTCTGCACATTTTTTTGAAAAGATATACCTATACAGAACATTAGACATATTATTTTAGATCAAGTATCATATAAAACCTTGACATAAAGAACATTATAGGAAATATTGATAGCACGATATGGGCAAAGTTTTATATGTTTTTTTTTTAAGTTAACGGGTCCATCTGAGCTATTATCACTACGTAGTGCGTCCGATTACAGATGATTAATATTTCTTCTGAAACAACTTGGCAAATTAGAACAAAAGTCAGCTTGGATTGTAATACTGCGGAAAATAACACAATCATGTTCTTGAGTAATTTCAAACAGACTGGTAAAAAAACTAACCATCATGACATTATTTTATTCCTACCTGTCACTTAAAAACAACTTTTCGAAACCATAAGGCAAATAATTCGAAATTTAAGGATTTGAAGAATACATTGATTTTCCTTGAGTAATGAGATCTATCAGGTGAGCAATGTAGTTCCAATCTGCTATTTTGACATTTGTATTCACCATGTCCGTATGTTTTGTTCACATATCGTTGCCAATATATTATATTTGAAGCGACTGTCATACAAGTGCACGGTTAATCTAGCTACATAAGAATGCCTGTACCAAGTTAGGAATATTACGGTTGTTATCCATTCGTTTCATGTGATTGAACTATTGTCATATGATTAAGAACTTACCGTTTTGAATTAAGTTCAGTAGTTTTGTGATTTTACTTTTTATGTAACACAGCAACACACGACAACCACTACATTACAAGCTGCTGCCTAGGGACAGTCAAATACATATAGAATGTGGTTGGGTTAAATGTGTTAGCGGGATCGAAACCCTAAACCTAACCTGGGACAGTGATGAAATTGCAAAATATGCATATACTTGATGCCTTCAGTTATCAATATATTTTTTTTAACTCCCCAAATATTTCAACTGATATGTAGCGAATTTAAAAACAAGTCGAACCTAAACAACAAAGGTCATAAAATGATCTTTAATTCTTACTATAAACTATGATAGAAGGAATATACATATCCTGCATTTCCATGTAACAAAAATAATAAGCATATAGTGTCTTCAATCCAAAATAAGCATAGAAGTACTTGAATTTATTTTAAATGAAGCGAAGGTACACTAATAAATGTGGTTTTTATTTAAGCATTCCTGATGAAGCTAAATCCAGAAACGTAATTCGGACACATGGAATTTATAACGTGTTGTTTTTATTTTTGACACTGTTACCTAAAGAAGCACTTCATTTTTTAAAAAAAATTTCAAAAATCGGAATACAACTAAATTACCACTATATATAGATTTTGTTCTACTTTGTATTTTCGAGAAAAGGGATATAATAATGTGAGAAACTTAATCTTACTATAGAAGTAAAGCATCACAAAACCAATTTTAAACTACATATCTTTAAAAATAATTTGAAAGAAAAGATGTTCATAAAAAAAGACTACTTCCATAATTATTATTTTTCTGTATTTTTCTCGTTTTTGATATATAGTTTTTCGCTTCTGTAATAATATTGTATGATGAATTACTTTAAATAAGAATAACCTTAGCAGATCTTTAACAATTTTTATGCGTGGTCGATTTACATTCTCAGCACTATTTTTGAAGCCTCAGTCAAATAAATATACAATTACCTCACATCATTGTATTCTCTTTTGGATACATATAAGATATTCATGATAATAAATGGTTAGCCCTTGAGCCCCTTACATTTTTTTGTTTGTTGAATAAAGCAAATGTATTGATATTTTTTTACTTGTGTACTCTCGTTTGTCTTCTCTTAACATTGACAAGTTCGTATGACAATCAAATGTCGGTGAAATTCCTAAAAATACGAAAACTAGTAGATTTTTTAGTCTGATTAATGACTATTGTAGCAATTTGTTACATAATAGGGAAGGTTCATAAATAACGAATCTACATAGAATATGAGTACATTGTGTATACCACAGTTCAAACACAGACATATTTTATAAGTCAGTCAATGCTGGTGACCGCAAAAATTGTTGTATCAATTTCAATCGCTCTTCTCCGTACTTCTGATAGATCATTTTTGTGTAAGGATCGCATTCTGATCAATGATGGCCGTACAATGTGAACATAGATAAATTTGAGAATTGAATTAGGAATATGTCAGACAGACATCAACCCGACTAATAGGCAGATAACACCCGAAAGCCACCAATTGATGATCAACGCAGTGAGAAAGTTGGGCTTCAGCTGTGAACATGAATGAACGTTTTGTGTCAAATGAGATATGTAAACGCCATACGATAGGGCTTGAATGTGCCATCTGTATTGTGTAGATTCGTTGAAACAGTGTATTTATAAGCCTTGATATTTCTTGAATATTGATTATACTATTGAAATTTTTTTTCCATTACTTGTCATTGTAATTTTATCATATCTGATTATTTTATGATGCTGCATATGCTTTCTCTATAAAATTTCATTCACGATTCTATACTAGTTCTTTCATGTTCCAATCGCAATACTTGACCACCGTTACGTATTTTTTCACTATCTTTTTTTCTCGATAAACCGATTGACAGCCGAGCATACGAAAGTACAATTAAATTAGAATTGAAGTGATTATCAGTTTGTAAATAAACTTATCATAGATATAAAAAGTTTTAAAAGGCCAAATAAGGTACGAAGTTGAAGAGAAAATTCTTCAAGTGAAAACAAATAACGTAAAAGTTAGCAAATATAGGTCATTATACGGCCTTGAACAATTAGAAGAAATAATAATAAAACATGGAAAATTATTTAAGGCCCCGATATGACAAATATAAAACTAAACAAAAATCTAACAACATGGTGTATTTACAAACACATCGTGTAACCTATTAACACTCAAACAACTATCAACGGTACTTTAACAGCTGAAAAATATTATATATAGAGTCAAACTGTTATCAAAAACGGAAATAGACACTGTTACCCGACGACACTTCATAAATAGTAGCTGATAATTATTTGAACGTAGCAACCCGTCAATCTACAACAGAATTTTCGGAGACTTGAAATATAAAGTACTTGAACACACCAAAACTACTATTTTACAATTAAATAAATCTAATAATACAAAATGGTCATGATTTATTCTACGGTCGGCTTTCGGCTATTGAATAAATATTATTTGTGAATCAATGTAGGTGAGATCTAACGCTATTCATCAATACGAAACATAGTATAAACTGGGACATTCAAACATTATGTTGAATAATAATCTAAATACAGAACAAAAATCGCAGGAACATTATTTTGAAATTGACAGTCTGTTAAAGAGGTTATTTATTCTGTATTGTCTAATCTCTGAATACCTACAGAACTCAGAAGGTTTATTTTTAGAACAGATATATAAGGTTGATACAATGCGTCAGATTTTATGCCATGAACGTTAATGGACTTAACTGTGGAAAAGAACGCTCCACTTGAGCAGGATCTTAACTACCGTCCTGCAATATTTTCTTTTTTTTTTTAATTTTTTTTCTGCTGTCTTAAGAATAAGTTATTAGGCTGTTTTAAATGAATTCAGCCACTGTTGTATTTCATTGATCTTTGTATTCTATCTCTGGCATACTAATGTTTTCATATGCATGAAACCTATTTCTGAGGTCACAAAACAAAATCATTTTAAAATAAAAGAAATCTAAATACCTTTCCGTCCCATTAAGGTTCGCAACGACTCATTTCCACTGTCTTTAGGAATTGTTTTATATTTATTCTCTTATTGTGCAAGGATATGTGTTTCTCTTATGTAAGAATATGACAAATTTCGTATTACCACATTTCATATAACAATACAACACATGGTTGATATGCATTCCTCGGATCAATTCCAAAAGCGCCGTCGTATTGATGTTAATCAGTGCCTTACCTTTCTGTAGCTAAAAGGGAATAATTCTATTACGATTATACACTCTCTAAGGAATGATTATCAAATGTTTATAACTAATAAATTCTTAGACTAGACGTCAATTTCTTTATTTTTGTTGAATAAAGCAATATTAACGACAATATCTCATTTGCATATTAACGTTTGTTTTCTCCAAATCTTGACAAGTATGACACTTTTAGTAGTGATATTCCCAAAAGTACGAAGTCTGGTAACTAAAACAGTCTGGATAATGATTTTGTACTTACTTGTCATAGATTATATGACAGGTATATAAGTAGCATCCCTACACAGATTATTAGTTCATCATGTGAAATACGACTGGTCGATTAGGACAACACTTTGAATACTTCTAATATGAAATAATCTTACCATTGGCTCAAATGCAAAGTATAATCTATTTTTATATATATTGACTGACTTTAGAAACTTAACACTCACTTTGTAGATTTTTTTTACCAAATCATGTCTGATCCTCATACAAATACTATTCATGCTGGTTATATTTCTTTCTCTTTCGAAAAAATCAACAACTGGTTTTAAATATACCGAATTATTGAGATCGCACGAATTTCAGAAAGCGAAATTTCGAGCCAATAAAAGATTTTTTCATTTTTTTTTTCTTTTTGAAACAGTTATTTCAATCCTTGGACACACTTAAATAAGTTTAAAAATGTTTCATCACTCTATTGCAAAGACTGAGGAATAAAAAACTGAATCAACCCATTAGAATACTGCAAACAGGAAACGTGAACATGCTGCAACCAGACAATTTGACGTCAGAATCTCGTCTAACTGTCCTTTCGACAATGATACCGGCAGAAGGGATGTTTTGAAGAGCATCAATGACCAGATCAACATGTAGTGACAATGCAACGCCAATAGAATTTGATTACACAACGTCATTTGCGAGACAAACCTACGGCCGCAACGTCAAATGGTAATCAAATTGCTGAACGCCACTTTGCACAGATTGACGCAATAAATGTTTCATATTAACTGAACTGCCAAATAATCGACTGCAGAAAAAAATTTAAAAAACCTTAAAGTTTCAACCGCATAATTGCCAAAACCAATTGTAATGGGTGGTACAACGGTAAAATCTAATAACGAAAAACAGAACCCAAAACGTGCCGAACAGAATTGGTTGACCTTTCTGATAATCATTTTGGCGTTTGTTACAAGCAGTCATTGCTTCTGACGGTTACACGTTCATTGGTAAGGGGAAAACCAGGGTTTTAGTGTATAGCACAATATTTGAACGTTGAAAATGACGTAATCAATTCAACTTTCGACCTGAAATTTTTTTTTAAACATTGAAGTAATGAAAGAACTTTCTGTTCATAAGTTTGGTTACAAAAAATTGAATATTTGAAAATGGGAATCACAAAGAATAAACTAGTGTTGCGTTTCTAAAGTCGGTCAGTATATTTGCTTAAGTATATCAGGATGGTTTATTTACTATCACAGGGTGATACCACTACTGAATGTACCACCAGCCCAGTAGTCAGCACGTTTGTGTTGTCATTGATATCATTGGTATGTTCATTGTTGTTTACAAAACTTTTTTTTAAATAACAAGAATTTTCTTTCCAAAGAATAGCTAAACATTGTAAATTTTTGCAAACTTTAGAATTTTGGGCCCCAACGCTCTTCAATTTCATATTTTGTTTAGCACTTTGAACTATGAAACTTTTATAAGAGCGTCACTGAGGCGTCTTTTGAAAACAAAACGAGCGTCGTAAATGCAACATGTTCGTCCTGTTATCTTTTGTAAGTCTTTTACAACAAATTGCTCGATGCCCTACTGGTTGGTTGTCTAGAAGGTAACATCAGCTCAGTAGTCAGCACATTCTTTATTGACATGCGGTTTCATTACTTTTGTCATGATTATTGCTTTACTGTTTACAAAACATAAAATATTTTCAATACTATATTTTTATATTCTAACCCAGGAATATACTACATATGATATTCTATATATAAATTCAGAAAGGCGATTCAGATGCCAGAAATGTATAACGTGTTAACAATATTCGACCTTTTATAAACAAAATTTATTAGAGCGTCATTGATGAGTCTTCAAGCGACGATACATACTCATGGTGTACAAAATATTAATCGCGGTGTGTTTATTTTAATGAATGCTCGAATGTACACGTGATATAATGTGTTTATTTTATACAGGTTCGATAAAATGTTTCAACAGCCTTAACATTTTGCTTTTTTATTCTTTTACTCAAAGTGAAACTATATAAATATGCAATTTATAGCTAAATAATATACCATTGATTTTGTTATTTATGATATGATCTTGATTTAATTTACTTATTTTTTTTTTTACTTTTCGTTTTAAACTTTAAGTTATCTATTCGGCTGGTATTTTGCTAGCATGTGAATAATGCCATTATGCTATAAAAATGTGCGACATATACCCCATTTGTACGGACGCTCCTTTTTACAACAATTACTCTATCTTTTAAATAATTTTATCTAACTTTCTGGTGTTTCTTCCTATGAAAACACGTCGAATATAAATAACAACAATTATTTCGGAAAAAGAAAAGCTTTTAAGTCACTATCGTGCTGCTTTAAATTGTCTCCCTCAAAGCAAATAATACCAAGGGGACGCTCCCACGATGAGAAAAAAAACAGTGCACTAAATAGTCAGACGGTTTATACTTACAAACATATTCTTCTTTCCTTATTTGTATGGATATAATCAGTATACAATGTTGCATCTAAGTTAATCTAAGATATCAATTTAGTATGTCACATGTTAATTATAGAAATGATGTAGGCGTCTAAAGAAATACAAAAAAATAATTCTCATGATATTGTAAAATATTAGTGCAAAAGTAATTATAGAACATACAAATATTGACTAACTTAAGTCCAAATACAACATTTCTTTTGAAACACTCACATCTAGACATTCTTACAAATATATTTGTGCAGATCTTCTGATTGTGATTGACAAATGTTAGATCATAAAAAGAGGAGGTAAGCTAATTATTTTATATTTGTACTTTTGTTTGCAATATTTTTCAATTAAACATCCATTTGAAATTAATCCTTACATGACCTATAAGAATTTTTAGAAACTAAGCTATGTTGTAAGACTCTTTTTTTTTATCTGTGAATATATTCTTGGTTTTTATATGTTGTTAGGTTGATATTTCATTAAACTTAAACAACATCTGTCTAATTTACTCTCAAAACACTCATTGTGAACCATGATTGAACATTCGCCTCAGCTCCTCAGTATAACTATACTTTTTTCTCTAAATAGCACATGATCCGAAAATGTTCTCATAATAGTGTCATTCATTTAATATCATTTGACCAATGTACATATGAATACTATAATTAGTTATTTGTGCGAAACCTTTAAACGTGTGTATCAAATTCGATTCCCTTGACCATTACAGAGAGTTTATGTTAATACAAACTCTATTATATGTAGAATTTGAGTAACATAATTGGTCAACTTACAAAACTATCATTTTTTTTAGCTTTGAGAAATGAGAGTAAAGAAGTGTCTTATTTTTGCACGTCCAAAAACGCAGCAGATGACAAAAAGTATACACTTCCTAGCCGGGAAAATGCAGCCGTATTGCGTTTGGATTTAATATTGTTAACAAAGGTTCCAGATCGCATCTTTTACCAACGTTCTTGGAGCTACAAAACATATCAATAAAATAATAAGTAAGTTCTAATATGGTAATGAGAAAGCAGCCCGAATAAACTTAACAGAAACACGTGTATGTTTTAAATTTGTTAGATAATTGAAATCTTATTTTTAAATGATGATCACTTCAGTTTTTTTAATATTTGTATAGCAGAAACATATTAAGTTAGAGGAAAATATCAACATTACGTTGGGAAAACAATTATTATTTCTGAAATGGAAAGCTGTAGTGTATTTATGGAATACATATTCCTAAAATACACACTAAACTGCATAATACAATGTCTGTAAGTTAAGAAAGCATATAACGAAATATGGTTTACTTTAGAGAAATAAAATGTTAGATTTTATTGTTGAGAAATAACCCTGAAAAACAACTTTATGGTGACCAAAATCTGCAGCTCATAGACACCTAACCATATTTCTGGGAATTCTTTTTTCAATTTTGCGATATTTTGTGAAAATAAATGTATCAAGTCATGTAATGCTGATAGAAAAAGCAATGGCTAGTTTGGATGGTGTTTATTCGTAAAGGTTTGGTCCACCAGCAGTGCCAACAGTTTCAGTGATAGTAGAACTTTATAAAAGGCATGAACCAAATATAGACATTTTGTAAATATTCCATCGGTTTTGATTGATTATATGCTAATCCTGATAAATTATTTCAAATGAAACGGATCAATTTAGAAATAAAGCCATTTTTTATTTTGAAAATTTCGAAATACTTCATCGCTCGATTTAATATTCTTATTATCCTGAGTAATTGCTTTTTACAAAATGAATCAATAAAAAAAGTAAAGCCATTCTTTGTTAATAGCAATTTGAATAATTGCACGAAAAAAGTAAATCGCAATGTTACCTTTATGTGTGAATGTTTAAGAAAAAAACCACAAGTTTGTCTGAGATGTAGTTTACAATTGGTATGTAGGTAACATAGAGTGCATTATCGATGGAAAATTGCCGAGTGACATGACAATACTAATATTTTAAGATGAAAATAGATATTGGCCTTGAAATAACAAACAAGGTATAGTAGTTTTAATCTAAATCAGGGACACTAATTACAGTGGTGCGTTTTCTTACATATATAATGAGAACTCAAGATGTATTCGTTAGTTGATGAGTTCATGGAGAAGGAACTTATATATTCTAATGTAAGCGTTGTAATAATTTTGAAGTTTACCTTCATTAATTTACATTTGTTTAAATGATTAAAGGTTTGAAAGAGAATATTATTATAACCAGCTTGAATTGCTTACCGTTTTAAAAATAGAAAATTAGACAAAAATCACATGCAAAAACCTTTTTGTGGCTTACGATATTTTCTGAACTCTCAAACATAATATGACATCTGACTTCAATTTTCATAAAACAAATTCATGATAAAGGGAGATGACCATTTGTGATAGCTGTAGTTTTCGTTCTTCTTCCATAAGGCAGTTGTTATCAATTAGTTCATTTCTGTGAATTTTGGCGTTCAGTTTTGTTTCATGTCAGTGTTCCTGTTGTTTCTTTGTTTTTTCTTTTATAGTTAATGTGATTCCCTCAATTTAAGTTTGTAACTCGGTTGTGTTTTTTCAATTGATTTATGACTTTTCAACACCGGTATACTACTGTTGCCTTTATTCAAATATAATCAGAAATATATGACCATCAGTAGAGGAGGTGCACAGATACCAAAAAGCAAAATCTCACCAAAGATACTTTGCTGATAAATTTATATCGAAATGCATGCGTTCAGTTTATTTGTGACTAAACAGTGGTGCTTCCCTCAAATCATAAAAGGCAAAACAATTATGAAGAGAAAAGCATCGAAAATAAACATTTTCAAATGTTATTATCCAAAATCGGTCAAGGCCATCTTTATCTGGGATATTATTATTTCCATTATTTATGATATAAATAAGAAACGAATTAAAAAGTTCCATGTCAGTTCTTATACAATGTAAATATTCATGCATAATTAAGCTTAAACTTCTAGACTGGCTTGTTGACATTCTTATCTAAACGCTTAAACAGTTTACAAACGCAATGTATAAAATAAGACAATACATGATAATGTTGAAATGGTCATAATGCTACAATTGCTAATATGTGTATTCTAGCTTAATCATGTAATCTAACAGGTATGTTGTTTCTTTTGGATAATGAAATGCATGAACATTTCGAGCTTGTGTGTTTCTTGTAAATTTTAGCAATTTAAAACTAGATAGAAAACGTTGAAAAAATTGAGACAACACGCAATTTTCAGAACATATTATTCTCAATAATTACAAACGATGAAAAAGAGGATAACAGGGAGTGTAAGACAAGTCAAAGTAGGTAAAATATATAGAATAAAATAATGATATTAATATATTTGTTGTTTACATGTGTTTAGACAAGAACACTGTTAACAAGACTAAATTGTTTAAAACTTATAGGACAGACAACGGTTTATACGTTTATTAACCTTGTCATTTGCATGTTTTTGAGAAGTCTTTTGTAGACGAAACGTGCGGCAGGCGTAAATACAAAATTTTATCCTGGTATCTATGATGAGTTTATTTACAACCACTGGGTTCATGCTACTGCTTGTGTAGTTTTAATTCCCCGAGGGTATCACCAGCGCGTTAGTCAGTACTTCTATGCTGACATTAATTATCATTGATATGGTCATATTTATAAACTAGAAGTTTGCAAAACTTTTTAATTTTTGAAATACTAAGGCTTTTCTACCTCAGGAATAGATTACCTTAGCAGTATTTGGAACGTTCAGGAATTTTGGTCATTAATGCTCTTCAACTTCGTACTTTATTTGGCCTTTTAAACATTTTTGAATTCGAGTGTCGCTGGTGAGTCTTTTGTAGACGAAACGCGCGTCTGGCGTAAATACAAAATTTTAATCTGGTATCTATGATGATTTTATTCATAGATATATGTAAATAGTTTTAAAAGAGGCATCCCACCAAGGGATTGAAATTCTACTTTTGGCCACATTTTAGGGAAATATATGACATTTTCATTTCCTTTTTGGAATATTTTATAGCAAATACATGTAGATTGTTGCCATGAGTACACATTTTTTTTTTATCTTTAACCATTTTAACTACTGGATATAAACTCTATGGAAAATACTGTATATTGTTATGTTATCATAGATTTTCTTTTTCAAAACATATCTAAAATAAACTATAATTCTATCGGAAGTATTTCTTAGATTTTTATGTAGTTACTGCATGACAAAAGCTACAAACTGGTACTGAAATGTAAAGTATGCAATAGTCTATCTTATTGCCAACCACAACAACGTAAACTGATAGATATAATTTTCGTTTAATGGACACATGTTAAATTGTTGTAAACCTTTCAAGTACTTTATTTATGGAAATATTCAATACCTTTTAGTAACGATGAAATTAATAAAGTACAAGAGTACAAATTTTATGACGTTTACTGAACTTTTCCCACAATGGAAACAGACATAATGTCCATTAACAATATGCATTTCTAAAAGAGCTTCATTGCATTTGATTCTGTACTTTTGATACGATGTACATAAAGACAGTCGCCTCCTTTGATTAGACATAGTCAGAGAAAATTCTCAGTTCAATTCATTATTTTTTATTTTTTGTTGAAGAATCTTAAATGACATTGTCATATATGTTATGCTTGTTATTTTACGTTTTTTTATCCAGTGGTAAACAAAAGGAAACACTGATGTTTATTGGTTTAAATTCTCTTGACAATGATTGTATTTGTATTTCTATTTTCATGAAGACCGAGAGAATTGAAGTGTAAAAAGACATATAACAACATCATTTTCATTAAGATCACTACCAGTCAACTGCTCTTTTAAAATTATAAAACTAGTCCTTTGTGGTTATTTTGTTTTAATTATTAAAGTACAAAACTACAAAATTGCACTTTTAGCAATTTTAATGATTTATTGATTCCTCTAGATGAAAGCATGTAGATTGACAACTCCTAGAACTTTTATGTAAGACAAGAATCAAGAAAACAACAAAGTTGATTTTAACATTAAATAAAGGATATAAGTCACATTATTACGCTACTAAATATTCATATCCGGGACTTGCGTTCCCTACCCCGGAGCACCTGCAGGATAATCCCCTGGTTGGATATTATATGAGTTAATGTACCCTTTGTGTTTTTATTCCGTCTTGTTCTTTGTCAAGATGAGACGTTTTCACCATCAGACTAGTATTTCGTGGATGTGTTATTTGTCTCTGAGTTTGTTTTCTCTTCGACCATAATGGTTTCATTTTTTTTAAGCCATCTATCGATTTATATTTATGAATTTAAATTATTCTCCACCTATCACATTCCTATAATCGGAGTAGTCATTAACAATTTTACCTCAACACTTCAAGTCCAGACAAAGTTTCACTTGCTATCGAATTGGATGTCTGTTGTAAAAATAAAAATAAAATTTGTGTAAAAGTTGTTATTAACATTGAACTAGCTGTCTGTAACTGCGAGTGCTATGAAATCTGTACTTGATGGAAGTTGTTTTCATAGAGATGTTTTAAATTTCCTGCTATATGTTAAGCCCCGCAACATTAAGTAAATGTTCCTGTCCTTAGTCAATTGCCTGTTATTCAGTTGTTGTCAGTTGTTCCTATATATCATATTTGTTTTTCGCTAATTGTTTTTTGCATAAATCAGGCCGTTAGTTTTTACGTCTCTATAGCGTTATATGCGGTATTGGTATTACTCATCATTGAAGGCCATACGGCCACGTATGAATGTAAATCTCTGTTTCATTTGGTCTCTGATGGAAGGTAGTCTAATTGGCAATCATATTTCATCTCTTGTTCTTGTGAAATGAAATAGCCAGTCTTACCTCTCTGGATTTAGAAAATCGTCCTAGGATATTATAACCTTAAGACATTTTAAACATTACTACTGAGACAATTGTAGTGCTATTCAGACAGAGTATTTGTTGTTTTCGCACGAAAAATTTAACTTTTCCTGAGACAAAATAGTTGTAGTTATAGACATTCCATATATAAAGTATTCAATATCTTTTATGACAATAGACTTGAATGAACTAAAGTAAGTAAGCAATTCTTGACGTCCATTAGTTTTTCAGATTTTCAATCTCTTACAAACTATTTAATGGACAAAACTTATTCTATCTTCAACGAATTATGATAGATTTCGTTTTATGTATTATTATTATTTTTTTTTAATTGTTGAGAAATCATCAAACATAGTAAAGGTTTATTCATGTCAGCATATTATCAAACTTTTCTCGTGCTGAACATCAATGCAAAATTTCTTATGTTAGGATTACATAATTTATAAGGCAAACACTTTGACATTGATACACTATTATGTTGATTTTTTTTGTGAAACGGATAGTTTTACAAAATAAAGTTGAATTTGCGAGATTTCTTCATGGCTGTTCAATAAACATTGTATGTAACAAACACACAATGCATTGCATATTAAGAAATACAAATGTGACTTATGTATAAGATTATCATTTTTTTAATTAAGCCTATACAGCTGTACATGTGTAACAAGGCTGGTCGTCAATAGAGAAGATGCCAAGTTTACGAAATTATCAATAAATGGAGATGAAACGCATATACGTCAATGAAAACGGTGAAAGATGTTCTACTGGTAACTTGTCATTCATGATTTTATTTTGATAAAAAAAAACTAATCTATCTTGATTTCGTTAACACGTTAAATGTGGATGAAAAAAGTGACTTTGTCAGAAAAATCAATTTCACGTTACTTAAGAGAAGGTACTTAGTGTCCCTGATAAATGAATCTTACATATAAATGAATGATATTTAAAACGAAATCACTGTTTGGAAATTGTTGATGGAAAACCTACATACATTTGTACTCTTCATGGATATCGCAAGAGACATAACAAAGGCACTTGTTAAAGAAGTTTTTAAACAGTTATTGGTCAAAATGATAAAAAAACAAAAACAGTAGATTTAAAATGGGCAATAATGGTCATGAGAATGCAAAAAATCTTTAACTTTTACGCCCGATGTTTAAAGAAACGTATTTAAATGCACGCATATCTATAAACTAACAATTACTTAAACATTTTTGTCGGTGTCTTTGTCAGAGAATTATTTGGACTTCATTTATTTTAAGTCATTTGTGATTGTATGTCTGTGATGTGTGTTTACACAGTTGTGGTTGATGAATCTCGATTATTGAGATAGTAGATGTGAAAGTATACTTTACTGTACTGCATGTAGTTTCAACTATAAAAAAAATCTTATTTTTGGCGCCTTTGTTATATATATTTCTATAAAAAGTAAAATCACAAAAATACTAAACTCAGAGGAAAATCAATTCGGAAAGTCCATAATCACATGGCAAAATCAAATAACAAAACGCATCAAAAACGAATGGACAAGAACTGTCATATTCCTGACTTGGTACAGGCATTTTCAAATGTAGAAAATGGTGGATTGAACCTGGTTTTATAGCTAGCTAAACCTCTCACTTGTATGACAGTCGCATTAAATTCCATTATATTGTCACCGATGCGTGAACAAAACAAACAGACACAATAGGTAAAAATGTCAAAAATAGGGGTACAGCAGTCAACATTGTATTATCATCTTAATCACTATAAAAACAACAAATCTAACGAAGAAGCACAAAAAGGCATACATCAAATTAACATCCTCATTTTGATTATTTTATACGATTTTATTTGTCTATGTAAAATGCACCCATCAAGGAAAGAGGGTTTTAAGTACTGGTGTAAAATTGCGCGTTTGAAATTCGCACAGGTAGACATAAAATAATTTTGTCGTTCAAAGTACGACGGGATGCATAAGTACAGTCACGCAAAATAGATATAAGAAAACTGACTTAACAGTTAAAGTAATAATAATAAATAAAATATATGTGTTCGTGTTTGAATTGTTGAGTAATTTGTGGTTATATGTCTGAAATGTTTGTTTACACAATTATGACTGCTGAATATCAGTTATTGAGACAGTGTTTATGAAATTATGTGTAATAACCTTTATGTACCATCAATTACAAAAATCATTTTCGTTGTCGTCTTGGTCATATATTTTTGTATATTTGATTAGATTTTAAATCAGTTGTATTTGTATGTCTGTGATGTAAACAAAGTTTCTGGCTGTTTGATCCTATTCATTATCCAATCATTGGTTAATATTACTGAACTATAAACAACTGGTATACAAGTGGGAAGTTTGCCAAGCTATCTTAACCAGGCTGCATTTGAGTTGTGACGATATGGGATCTGAAATCAAACCAGTGTGCATTGCCTTAAGGTAGATCATAAGTAAATATTTTTTGAGACAGATTTTTTTATACTTAGCCAGAATGAAGATTTTAATATGCTCTTTTTAAAAATATAATAAAAAGGAGGGTTCACCGTGCTATTTTTCAAGCTATGAGTCGTTGAAAATTGCCTAAATTTGGTTAGATTGTTTATGGAAAATTACATTTGTGTGCATAAAAAAAAATCTATGAGATAGAATTTGAAAATAAATTGTGAAAAGATAGGTTTTGTAATATATTTTAAGAAAATAAAAAGAAAAAATAGTGTCACCAAACTTGTTTTCTTGCTACAAGTAAAAAGAAAAATAAATCCCTATCTGTCCAGTATATTTTTTTTACTAAAAGAGTTATCTTCCCTTAAATGGATCGTTTGAAAAAAAAATGATTCTAAAAGCAAGAAAAATGATATTTGTTTAAATATTTTGGATTATACAATAAAGTGCTAAGTTTTATTTATATTATTAAACAGTCTTACCATTAAATTGCAAATCTGTCTTCAAATTTGCAGATTTAGGCAAATAACTAGACCGCTTTTTTACTGTGATTGTTCAATCCAAGATGGCGGTATACCATGAATCTACCTTAAAAGGAATACAAATCATTACTACATCAAAGTATCTGTAAAAGTGCAGAAATCCAATTCTAAATCAATTTTGATAAAATACAATAACGATTTGGAATATATAATTCATATCAAATGTAATTTTACTTCGTCAGTGTGTCTATGCATCGTGTCAAGACATGCTTTCTAAATTCGGAACGATGCGCCAAATGTTTGAGACAAATTGCCTTTTGGATTGCTTCATATGTATTAGATGCACATTTAAAATACAAAGTTATTTTGGTCAGGAATATAACTTTCAAGCGAAGTAAAATATCCATAACTGTATCAAATTTCGGTTACAGTGCAGAAATCTACTTTATTTAATTCAATATCAACTCGATGAAATATTGTTAACGCGTTAATAGAATAACCATAACGACTTTAATCGTATTTAACTTGTGTACCAGGAAGCGATTTCCATTTGAGAGAATATAATTTGAAAAAGATATTTCACATTTAAATCGGGTTCTTGACTCATTAGTAGCATATTGTCGCAGTCGTAGATCCTTGGTAACCAGTACAGGTATAATATGGTTTTTTGTCAATATTGTCCTATTCCTGCGTGCGGCGTTTACACTATCGAATCACACGGTCTCGCTTCTGTCATATTTTGTGTCGTTCCCTGCGTTTAAGGTTTCTAACTTGATTTGTCTTCTTAATCGTTTCATGAGATTTGGTATTGAAAAAACTGTATTGTTCTGTACTGTTGACTACATTTAGTGCCATACTACCGTTAATATGTTTTGAAATGAAAAATATCAACAAGGCACCAAGAATATCATAGTCTGCATTAAATGTGTACAAATAATATATAGTAATAAGTATGACACTTTTTGAGTACCCCTATGGATCGAGACGTTAACATATATTATCTTATCAGAACGCGTTTGATTTGGTACGTTTATTTATAGTTAATATTAACTCAAGCCACTTGTAGAGAATTTTATCATAATTTTTTTCCGGACTTATGTAACAATGAATTAGTTTTAGCTATGATACATACATTTTAGATAGACTCTTTTTAATTCATTATTATCCAAATATTTTTCTTCGTCCAATTATTTGGTTTCGATTTTTTATTTGTGCATGAAATTTTCATCTGTGAAGCTCCAACAAGTCGTTCTTATACAAATGCACAAAAATCAAACTTCACCGAAATACTTAACCCAGTTTCGCTATCAATAACGGTTCTTAAGGAGTCAAGATGAGACTTTTTCATGAATTCAATCAATATCAAAATTAATTATATGAAATTCCACATTCGGTCTGCCATTAGCAGCTCTGAATAATAAATTGACAATCTAAAAACTCAATTAAATGTATGATAGGCTACCGTACTTGTCATATATATACATCAGAGTAAACATTGTCATGCAGTTATAGAAATTAAATGTAAATCTAATTCAGAACGTGGCATTAAAAAGCGTAAATTCGTTATATCGCTAAATAGAAAAGACTGCGATTGAAAAGTTAAAACTAAAGAGTCTCATATTTGATTCAAAGGAGTCAAACCAGAATGGTTAAGGTTAATTGTTTGGTATAAATTAGGTTAAGTCAGCTAATGAAGTGGGTTTTTTTCTTCTTATTATGCTATTACGGAACATTTGAAAACAAGACTTTAATTGAAGGTTAGGGACTTTTAAAAAAATAATCACAGTTCTCGCTTCCAGATTTCAGTAGGACAAAACTGTTCTTACATTTAAGCAGAGCATAGTATCAATCCATTTCTTGTCGTTTTGTTAAGCATCTATCTCTAATATCAACTTCTTATACAGAAATGAGATAAAAATTTTGTATTTTTCACTCATTTTCGATCATCTGGTAAGTTCATTACATATACATCTTCATTGAAAAAGACGTATAGACTGTAGGTTTCATAGTTCATAGTTCCTCAACCCAATACCAATCAAATGTTAAAATGAACTACTTCATATGTTGATATACAAGTATCGATTACTTTATTGAGTGACAATTAACTCTCATCTAAGATGCAAAACATACGCATCTTTCTTATATTTATTTGCCATAACTCGAGATGTTAAGCTGATGTATTTGTTTAAATTTAGAACGAATTTATTATTTACATTGGGTTCCGGAAAACATTGCTAACCAAAGTGTTTTCTATACTTTACATACTTGATGAAAACGAAGGTAACCTTTCCATAGATTTTGGCAAACGATAATGGCATGACAAATAAAAGATATTTTAACACTAGTATTTATTTTGTATTTTTATGTCCTAAAGAAAAGTTACTTAAACGTTAATAATGATACTTGAAGAGCTCTTGCAAATGTTATATCTTGTTTGAGTAAATACACTCACAAGGATTGAAATTGTGCACGCTAGAAGCGCGTTTCGTCAAAAAAGACTAAAACAGCGTTTTATTATCAAACAAAATATTATGTTATTATAAAATATTATGAAAAAGTAAAAATCACCAAATTTCTGAACTCCGAGTTATTAGTCTATGGAAGAAGCGAATCGATGAAAACGTTTCTTATATCACATAGCGATATTGTCTGATATCAATTGTAAATATGCAGACATTCCATGCGGAAAATTCTGTTTTCGGCAACGAGACATTTAGAAAATACTTTAAAATTTATTGTTCAAATATAAACAACAATTAAGTCTAAATATACATTCAGAAGTTAGTTAAAAGCAAAAGTTTATGTCCATGTAAAATTTGAAGTGCTATATTTTTCTTATATACATAAGTAAACAAATGCTATTAATTCTAATATCAATGCGATACTTTTAAAATATCATAGCAGTGTTTTTGTTATATCAATATTTGTACTTATTATTAATAATATTAGTCTGCTGTACCCATATTTTGACAATTTTACCTATTATGTCTGTTTTGTTCACGCATCGTTGTTTTATACAAATTAGACCGTTGGTTTTCCTGTTTGAAAGGGTTTAACACTAGTTATTTTTTGGGTCCTATATAAAGTGGTGTTCACTGTGAGCCAAGGCTCCGTGTTTAAGGCCGTACTTTGATATATAATGGTTTACTTTAAACAAATTATTACTTTGATGGAAAGTTGTCTCATTCGTACTCATACACCATCTTCTTATATAATGTATATAATTTCTCGTTATAAATAACTGCTTTCCAGTCCTCCAAAAACGTCATTTGGGTGCTGAATCTTTAAGTTAACTAGTGATTTGGTCCAGTCAAAAAAGGTTAAATTTTATTACGTCTGAAGCTGTCAAACTGAATTTTATAACCCGTTAACACAGAATTGTCAATACTTTGAGTTAGAGCTGGTAGAAGTTTCTATAATTTTGATATTATTTGTTCCACCAGTAGTACACTATACTGTAAAAAACATTTTGAGATAGAGCACGTGCGATTTTTTTAATTTGAATTTATTGTTTGAAAGAAATGCACTACGAAATAACTGTGTTCTCGGGCCAAAAGGAAGAAGTTTATTTGCAAGGCCTCTGAAAATTGAATAAAATTGAGGATGGAAATATAGTAATAGGGTACTGAACACCGGATGACCACAAGCACTTGTCTTAGAAAATAACCATATATTACCTGAAAGTGAGGTTAATGTACCGATATATATTTTTTCTGAGACAAGTTCGAGCGTAAATGGTGAATTAATGACAGGCAATTCAACCTCATCGTAATAACTATTACATTGTAGTGATACAAATCAGTATACTCTTGTTTGTTGTTATATATAAATTTATATTAATATTTGTATTTTCATCCATTTGTATATCATTCTATTCTGCTTTTTTAATAATAAAGCAGTACAAATACATGGTGGACACTATTCTGTAATAACTCGATTTATCTAATCCATTGAATTCTAGTAGACATTCACATTTTCCCACAAAACGTTTTTGAGATATTCTTCCGTGTGTGTTAATATAATTTTTCTGTATGTATGCATAGATATTAATGGTTTTTTAAATATATATATAATGTACATTTCTAACGTCGAAAGACATTTACATCTTATTTATTTGGGTTTTAAAATTATTTTTTTAGTATTCATTGAAGAAATGAATTGATAGCAAGCGATACGAATTGTTATTTTGCACTAAGAAATGTCCGCGTATTTATACGGTCGGTTACCTGTCAAAAACGAACGTCAAATCTCTGTGGCAACAATACATCGGAATGCCCTCACGGTCATCGCGATGTAAAAGAACGTCCAAGAGGCGAGCTGATTATGTTCACAGAGATATTGAACTACCAACGGGAAAAGTCTTTAATATCCAACAAGAATTGTTTTCCTTCTCAATATTTTTTTCTATGTTATTAATAAATACATTTTCTGTTTGACAAGATTTTTTATTTTTGTGGTATCTAAAGTTGTTCAATTTATAGTCTGATGCAACTCGATTGATATCTTCAAAGTTCGGGACATCAGCACTTGTTCATTTTAATTTGTTTGGAATATTTATTTTACCATTTGAATATTCGTGGTCAAATGTAATTGGGAACTGTATATGATTGGATTGTTTGAATGATTTTTTTTTCTTTTAAGTAATGATATGTTTTGTTTTTTTCGATATTACCCATGTGAATAGACTATAGCAGTGTGGCCTATATAAGAATCTAATAGGTCAGAAGACTATTTACAGCATTTAAATTCCGCCATTGCATTAATACTTCAAACAGAATTAGTCGGTTAAACCATATGATTGAAAACAATTGGCTAAATAGGTTGTTAACACTGTCAACTATCAACATTTTCGAAATGATAAGTTAATGTAAGCGTTAATAAAATTTTAGAAAAGTATCGCATTCATACATAAAAACACAACACTATTATATAAGACAAACATCGCATTGATATCATAAAATATAGCAGTATCTTTGTCTTATTGGTGATTTTGGCTTAGCAAACAATGGAATTCATCTCAATTGCATTCCACTGGATTTCCTACATGATATCTATTGAATGCGTATATATACAAATGATAAATCGTGCATTTATGTTTCATTTATTCAGCAATTCAATTTCTCTCGTTTAAAAACACCTTGCTTGTTATTATATAAAACAATTCATGGAAATTATACAGCAGACTCAGGTCGTGTTAAATGTCACCCTATTTTAAGAAAAGAGTTATTATTCTATACCGAGAAATCTGCCTTTCTAAGTACAAATGTTAACATTCGTCTGAAATTTCCTACAATGCAACTCGTTGATATAAGACAATATCGCTCGTTGATATAAAAAGACGTTTATATCGATTCGCTTCTTCCATAGACTGGTTATCTTTTTTTAGTTAACGATTGATCATCTTATAAACGCCATTGACGTAAATTACAGATTGAATCTATATTTATCGTGTAGGATTTGACCAGATGGTTGGGTCTACCTCTTTGACTACTGCTGCTTTCCGCATCGTTTACACACGAATTCCAACTGTTGTTCTGGTGAAGTGCAAACTTCCTTTATGCAAAACAAAACCGATTATAGAATTCACTTGTTCAAGTCTTCGGAAGTAAAATATTTAACTGAAATTGGAAGTTGACACGATTTCATGATTAAACGGCTCAGGAAATATATGCATAGATAAGAATATCTTTATTATTTTTTTCGAAAAATTCATAGTTTTGTAAACATGAAATTTATAAATTTAACCCATTGATAAGGCATTTATAGATCCATTGATATAGAGACTGGTGCATGGTTCAGTGGGCTAAAACACTGCTGCTGTATCTTTTTTCAGGTCGCATAGATATTGATTTATCTTTCCCTTATTTTCTTAGGCATGCTCTGTGTATTAAAAACTAAGTAGTTATTACGTTGTTTATTTTCAGCCCAACTGTAAAGAAAAAAAAATAAATTAAATTTATAATATACATTGCGAGATATCGTGCATGTCTATTTCAAATCATAAGACATCTGACAATAAGCAATAACTGACTATATCATACATATATAGTGTAAACCTGTATATTTTGAGTGACCTCTCGATGAGTTCGTTAACTGTCAAAGTGATGAACTTGCTACAAAAGAACGTTTTATTGATAAATCTTTGTTTACGAGAATTTTGTTCTGCATTTATGCAGCTCGAGTTAATTACTTTTTAGGTGACTTAACATTCACAATATTTATTGTAATACAGAACAACTAGATGTAGTACAAACTATTGGGAATTACATCTAATGAAAAGAAGAAAATTTAAATGAATGAGGTGATTAATATGTTGCATGCATGTCATAACATTTCCGGTGAAAAGATGCATGCTATCTAATGTTACAAACCACAAACTGTTTTATTTAATAGTACAATTTATGTAGTACGCATTGCATCGAAAATATTGTAACGTTGAAACATGTATCAGAACAAACAGTAAATTAAATGTTGAAATATTACAAAATTCAATAGACCAAATATTAATTTTACATTTCTAATGCACAATGTTCGTCAATACACATGTACACGCCAAAACGTTGAAAACACATATGTTCTGTCCAGATGAAAGTTGGCGTTAAACCCGATGTCACGTATATGCACAAAACGGAAACCTTAAAAAAAATATCCCGTTTACGTATATTCAATGTCATAGGAGACAAAATTCGCAAATTTGCACCGAAAAATAGTATTTCATATTATGGCAGGTTTGACTTTCCAATCTTTATTGGTATTGACCGGGTACAAACATGCTATACACAACCAAAATCATGGGATCAAACTGTTGGACGTCAGAAGTCTAGACACGGTATGCATATACCCTCAAATGCCAATTGAAAATTAAAGCGCATTTTTCAAAGCTTATGTCAAATTTATTCATTAGCACTAAATAAAGGCAACAGTAGTATACCACTGTTCGAAACGAGAGATAGAAAAACAAATCGGAGTTACAAACTTACACTGAGGGAAACGCATCAAATATAAGAGGAGAACAACGACACAACAGAAACACAACATTAAATGTAATTCACACAAAAACGAACTATAATATAAGAACGGCCATTTTCCTGACTTGGTACAGGACATTTTAAGAAAAATGGTGGCTTGAACCTGGTTTTGTGGCATGCAAAACCTTCCGCTTTTATGGCAATGTTAAATATAACATACAAATGACAACATTACATGACAGGCATATAATAAAAATAAATGGAAGAACATATAAGAGAAACACACGAATAATAGCTAACAAAAGGTACCAAATTTAAAATTTAACACGTCATGCGCGCGCCTCGTCCAAACAAGACCAACCAGTGACGCCCAGATGAAAAAGTTCGAAAGCCAAAACAAGTACAAAGTTGAAGAGCACTTAGGACCAAAAGTTCCAAAAAGCCGTGCTTAATACGGCCAGGGTTTTCTGCCTGAGACAGGAACATCCTTAATATTTAGAATAATTCATATTTTTCCAAAAAGTAAATTTTAAAATAGATATACATGATAAAACCGAAGTGGTGTAACAATTTTGAGCGATGTAGAGCTTGAAATCTTAGTTAATACACCTGTAAAAATGTGTGGCCCGTCAATGATCTCCACTTTCATCCTTTTTTTTACCGTTAGGATCTTTTTTGTTTCGAGAATCACTGATGAGTCTTTTTTTAGAAACTTTGAATCCTGGTATCTACAATGATAATACAAAAATATGGAGATGTGTAATGATACTATCCACCAGAGTTCGAATAAAGTGGATGTCATAATAACCACTATTAGTAGACAGTTCTCTCACAAGCAGAAAATCCTTAACTGTCAAATGTAAAGGCATACACTATAAGCACGGGCGTTTATATATGGTTCAAACTGTCTATTTAGCTTGCTTTTGATGTGATCATATTAAGTGTGTGGTTACTATATAATTGATTAAGATGTAAATTTATGAAATATAATAACATGAAGTGCACGCGAATAAATGCCGCGTCTACATGTAATTCTTGGTCTGCACCCAACTGTAGAACTACACCAGTTTAATGATTTCTTTATGATGTTTATACCTTGTTTCGTAAATGTGCATTCACTCCACTTAAATAGAACGCTCGATTAATTTGTTTTCAATGCAGACATATTACCTTTTAGTTATTACAATTGAATTTTCAAGCTAGATTTTTTTATTCATATTGTCAGCCGTTGTTTTAATTGTTTTCCCCTACAGTTAGAGCATATTTAGCATACATAGGTCGGTTGCCGTGCTGTCAATCATCTTCAAAATTCCCTACTTTGTTCGACATACATATGATTGATTACAACCATTCTCCGAAAGAAGCTAGCGTGGATAAATATGTCATGTATATTTTGTACACTGTCGCTACTCAAAAGGAATATTTAAGCTTGCTGTCATTTAGAATATTAATTAATATGTAAAGTTTAATATCTACCTCTGCAAACATTTTTTGAACTAGAAAAATTCCAATTGTTACCTCCAAGTGACAATTTTTAAGTCATATTCAAAGTATTATTGTTACTGTGTCATTTTAACACAGCAGCAATCTTTTTAACTTTGTTTCTTTATAATCAATTGAATATATTAAGATCTCTTGGAAATTTTTATTTCAAATTATACGATCACCTGACAAGTAGCAGAAACTTACTTAATCATGTTCAGCATATAGTACAAAAATGAACGGACCTTGAAATGTCGAGTTTTATCTGTCAAATTGATGAACTAGCACTAACAGAATTGTTTTTTTTTTGGTACCGATACCAGTATATAAGTTGCATTTTACAACAACTTCGTATGATAGAATTGTGTCTGAGTTTATTCAGTTCGTATAATGATTTTCAAGTGATTTTACATTCAGAAAATTTGTTATACTGCAGAGTAATTAGATTTTGGTACATACTGTAGGCAGATGTACTTTATGAAACGAAGAAAATCAACTGAAAATAGTGTTAAATATAATACATGTCGATACATGTATTATATTCACTACTTTTAACCCATCCCTTTTTTTAATTTTTAGAATTACACATTTATGATGCATTAGTTTATATCTAAAAATATGTTATATAACAGTATGCATTTGAACAGTTCTATAAATTTTAAATGTACATTGCTCGTTTGGTAGACTACCATTGAAACAGATACTCAAACTCATTCTACATTTAGATGCCAATATAAAGGTCAATCTATCCATCTGTAAAGTACCACAAAGTTTATCCCCATGAGGTCAAAGCGATATATTAATTTTGGACTTCCTGTCCGATTTGAATTTGCAAGTTAAATTCATTATTCTTTGCACATTGCACATGTTTGAAAAACGTTTTGGTTGACTAAATAACCAACTAACTGAACTTTTGTTTTAAGTTTTTTATATACCAAAGTAATCAATTTGGAGTTGTAGCGAATCTGTGGGAGTATATGTCGAATTTATTTATATTGATTTTAAAGTCATATGAAACCTCAAATAAAAAAAAAATATACATATGTTTTTTTAAAACTAAATGGATAGTTTTCATTATACAACTTATGTACATATACTTTTTTCTGAGGAAAATTCTTTAATTGTCCACATCTAGAAGAAGTTTACCTATTTTTAATTGCTTGCTGCCAGGAAGCAATTCGCCGACATATTTTCCGTATGCATAGTGACCTAAGCGTGACCCTCCTCGTAAAAATCCGGTGATAGCAATACGCATGAATCTGTCATTAAAATAAACAATTACCTGATTGTATATGTTAAACACGTGCTAAATACCCATGCTTTTCTTGATTATTTACTATAAGGTGACAATCGGTAAACTTCGGCTTCAAAACACGGCATTTAATGAGTAGCCATATTGGTTAAATCATAGCGGACAGATAGAAAAAAAATTGACGATTATACGATATATTTGCGTAAAAAATGATAAAATCGTGCACAGAGGCCTAAGTTTATGATTTATACATGCATTGGTTCAAGAATTAGATGAGCATTATTTTTCACCAGTCACTCGTTTCTTATGACTTTAAACGATTTAGCGATAGACGTTTGCAAACAAAACTCGTACTTTGTAAAGACCTAACAACATTGAGAATGGAAATGAGGCATGTGTCAAAGGGACAACAAACCAACCAAATTCTAAATGTCTTTTGTAGTTTTTTTGGCGTTTTTTCTTTATATTTCATTCTAATCTTCATCGTGTTTAACAAACATGATATTTAATCCAATCTTATAATCTTGCCATGACTTTGATTGTTTAATACATATTATTTTGACAAATGAGATTCAAGATCATACGAATTACACGTTAATTATAACAAGATAATTAAATGGTCGGGAAACAATATAGTTCGAGTCCAAAGCATATGAATATAAATCTATGAAAATTAGAGATTTTATGATGCATTTGTTCTAATTAAATCAGACTAATGACGCAATATGCAACATCATGTTTGAAACAATTCTTACACTGCAATAATTAAGAATATTTTAGTATTTTAACTTTCTTGACATGAATTTCATCAGAAATAGTCACAAGTCTCTAATATGGATTTTTATATATAAAAGTGCCTAAATGCGGTATGATTGTAAAAGTACAAACTATCCTACGAAGTTCGAATAAAGTGGATGGAAGCAGATATATGCCACCATACGGCCTTCAACAATGAAAAAATTAGTACCTTATAGTAGGCTGATTAAGGCCTTGAAATTCAAAAATATAAACTTATTCAACCAAAAAACAAACAGCATATTTATTCCAAAAATGTTTTGTCGGAAACACATATGACAGACACGTACCAACGCGTGTAACTAGACTTGAAAAATTGAAATAACAACAAATTTAACCGTTAACGATGTGCAACATTTATAAACTTTAAGCACATTACAAATACGTTCCTCATATATTTGATTTCAGATTTGAATGTTTGAATGGCGATAACTTCGTATGTCACAAATGAACGTTTAACCATATAAACCTCTAAAGGAATACACTTTGTGGAAGTCGACAGGTTAACTGGAAATTGATTTTCGATTACGACATTTCAAACTCTTATTTAGTAACTTACTTCATTAAAGACCATGTCCAATAACGTGAACATAATGAAACTGTTTTACTCAGATGAATGACAATACTAGTAAACATCAATATTTGTGATAACGTTAACTCAGCAATTTTATAATTATTCTATATTTTAATGACAACTTGTTTCAGTTGTTCTTTCTCACACTTTCTCTGTAATCGTAATAATAGCGATGTATAAAGAGGCTAAAAGTAAAATCCTCTCACATCTAATACAAACACTCTTGTGTAAAGACGACTTTAACATATCCTATGTAACAAAGGGTACATCACAATCTGTCAAAAAGTGCACCCCAGTATGTTCTTACACGATATTTTTAATGAAATAAACAAATTTCGTGAAAATAATACCCTAAAAACAAGAACTAACAAGCAATTATAAGTATCTGTCCTAGGCACCTTTTCCAAACCCTGTGGTCTACCCAACTTCGTTGAATTTGAAAACAACAATCAACCTACAAATTAAAAAGTTTAAATGAATTGTCACAGTAAAGGTCTCATTACAAGTCGCTTAAAATATTCAGACGGGACATAGCTTTATGCAATTTTCAACAACATGAAATTAAAACAAACCTATTTTATAATAATACAACTAATAAAACAAAACGACAATTATTTAATTAACAGGTATAAATGCATATAGTAATGATAGAAAAAAAAAAGAACATGGCGAGCTAAGTCATCGCAACAAAATTACAACACGCACGTGTAAGATCCAAACAAAATGAAATTGCACTTTTGTTTCTGTTCTTTGTCCCATAGTCTTAACTCTAAAATATTGCAAAAACTCACATACCACAACAAGTTTAAAACGGTTTGAGTAGATCTCTCTGCCGATAAATAAAACGCTGCATCTTATAATTGACCAACACAGTTACGGAATATGTGTTATATTGCAGATTCATAGATACAACGTAAATCCTTCAAGGCATACAAAACAAATTGACGTCTAGACTGCAACCGAATTAGAAATTAAAGATTGTCACTTAAAAGAACATCGTCAACAACTGTAAGTTATTGGGGTTTTCGATTTGTTGGTTATAGCAAAACCTATATAATGTAGAAAAGGGTGAAATCAAATAAATGAAGCTTAAATAAAGAGAAGAGTCTTTAAATATAGCAACACTTGCTTATCAGTTATATAAATTGGTCATCTGAAAATCAACTAATTGTATATACTTAATTTAATCAGACTATAAACACACTGTACTCTTATAGTGTAGTGTTAATTAGAGGAAGTTGTTTACATGGCAAGATATTCTAAGAACAGAATAATATAGGGACAACGATGTATATGATTTTTGAAATCTCAACTCTCCCGGTATACCTCTAGCCAATGTAGAATAAACACACACACACATGATGTTGTCTACAGGTGTTTCTTGTTTTTATGCCCCACCTACGATAGTAGAGGGGCATAATGTTTTCTGGTTTGTGCCTCCGTTCGTCCGTCCGCTTCAGGTTAAGGTTTTTGGTCAAGGTAGTTTTTGAAGAAGTTGAAGTCCAATCAACTTGAAACTTAGTACACTTGTTCCCCATGATATGATCTTTCTAATTTTAATGCCAAATTATAGTTTTGACCCCAATTTCATGGTCCACTGAACATAAAAAATGATAGTGCGAAGTTCAGGTTAAAGTTTTTGGTCAAGGTAGTTTTTGATGAAGATAAAGTTACATCAACTTGAAACTTAGTACACATGTTCCCTATGCTATGATCTTTCTAATTTGAATTCCAAATTAAAGTTTTGACTCCAATTTCACGGTCCACTGAACATAGAAAATGATAGTGCGAGTGGGGCATTCGTGTACTATGGACACATTCTTGTTTAATATAAATTAGATCGTTGGTTTTCCCGTTTGAATTGTTTTACACTAGTCATTTTGGGGGCTTTTATATCTTGCTGTTAGCTATAGATGTGAGCCAAGGCTCCGAGTTGAAAACCGTACTTTGACCTATAATGGTTTTTCTTTTACAAATTGTGACTTGGATGGCGAGTTGTCTCATTGGCACTCATACCACATCGTATAGCTATACACAGCAATATGTGCAGTTAAAAAGAAGTCCGAGTCTCTTATACCTCTAGCCAATGTAATATTAAAAAACACAGACATCAATACGCTCAGTAAGAAACAATCCCTCCCAATCAAGAACATAACCCGTATCATGCATATGAAAACATCATATTATATCTGTTTTTCATCCGAATAAGTCTGTTTGGTTAGCAACTTATCTAATTAAAGTAATAGAAACAGTCTAATATATCAACCAATAACAGGTAGAACCAGCCAACCGATATCAAGGAATAATTCGCGTCGGTATATTACAGCCCTTGCATGGTGTAAACTTCCCGAAACAACATGTATGATGTAATGGCATATGGTGCAATGGTAGAAGGTGTATGATGCTATGGTGTATGGTATAAGAGAAATGATGTAATGGTGTATAAGGAAGGGTGTGATTGTGTATTGTGTATATAAAGTGTGGTTATCAAAGTTTAAACTTCGCAAAATAAGAACTGATTTTTAGTTTTACGTTAATTTACAAATTTGTGATTAAAATTCGTTTTCAAAAATAAATAAATGATTCTGAGTCGTGCACACTTTCTTTGAAATTTAATTGCATTATGGGAAATTTCTGATGGTGTAGTTAGAATGTATATTGTGCAAAGGTAAAACGTGTATAGTGTTATTGCACATGGTGTAGGGTGTAATGGTGAATGGTGTAATGGTGTATGAAGTTATTTGGGAGTTTATACCATCCAAGAACTGTATTAGAAAAACAGCCTTTAAAAACTTCGTTTAAGCTTGATTTCATATGTCAAATAGGTTTTAAATTGAAAATATATGACACTTTTCAAAAAATTAAATGATAAATACTTGTGTGTATTTTGCTAACAACCACCAAAATGTAACTTTATTTACAACCACTGGGTCGATGGCACTACTGGTGGAGATTTATTTTCCCGAGGGTATCACAAGCCCAGTAGTCAGCACTTTTTGTGCTGACATGAATTGTCATTGATATGGTTATATTTATAAATTTACTGTTTACAAATTTTTGATTTTTTTGAAAAACTAAGGCTTTTCTACCTCAGGCGTAGACTACCTTAGCTGTACTTGGCAAAACTTTTAGGAATTTTTGTCCTCAATGCTCTTCAACTTCGTACTTTATTTGGCCTCTTTAACTTTTTTGGATTCGACCGTCACTGATGAGTCTTTTGTAGACGGAACACGCGTCTGGCGTATAAACTAAATTTAGTTATGGTATCAATTATGAGTTTATTTAGTTACCATGGAGTAAATACAATAATTATGTTTCTTCAGAATTGACAAATACCACCATCAAAAGTATTTTGGTAACTCATAGTTATCAACGACCAAACTATTTGTCTTCATATATTCAACCAATATAAACAGAGGAGTGATACAAAATAGTTTTGAATTTTGATTTTATGGATAGCTGTAAGTATATGATTATAATTATATGTAGTTCAAAATATATAATGGAATGTTTTGAAAAGGAAGAATAGTTTATTGTTGTAAGAAACAATACTTAGCAAAGCTATGAAAACCCAGAAGAAATTTTTGAAATTAATTTAAGGACTTTGATGAAATTCAAACAAATGCCTACGTCTAAATCTTAAATTTAAAGTTCAGGATTAAATGTTTTATTTTTTTCTTCTAATTTCATGTTTTTATAAACCGCGGTTTAATTCAACAAGTAACTATAGTAGGTAAAAAATCATACAGTGAATAATTTCCATATACAACTACACATGATTGACAGTGTGCGTGAAACGGTAGCCGATAATCATTTAAGCCATTTAGTGATGTATTAATTAATCGAAATGATATCATGAACACAATAAAACATGACTTCTGATACTATATATTGTAATGTTCGTAATTGAAACTGTATCATCATAAAAGGGATACGCGGGTTTACAAATCTGAAATTACCTTCCAAACATCCAGAGAAAATTTAATAATCAATCACATCTATGATATGCAGCAACTGATCAAATTTAAAGTAATCGAAACAGTCTTAAATATCGATTCCAAAAAGGTAAGACCAGCCTACCGGTATCATGAAATAAAACGCGTCAGTATATTTCAAGGTTTACGGGCTGTTTTTTAAAGGCTAACATAAACTTGATGTCGCATGAGCTTGATATCATTTTTCATATATGTAAAATGTCTCAAACTGATACAAAAGGTCTATATGAAACTTTTCAATCATGAAAAATGGTATTAACTTCATCATCTCCTTCCAAAATATTTTTTTTTTTTTTTTAATATATTCAACAAATATATTACATAGGAGTGGTAAAATATGGTTTTGAATATTGAAAATAGCTGTAAGTATAGGAGTAACACCACTAATTCGGGCCCGAACAGAAAACACATACCAGAAAATAGTACATATTTAAAACAAAATAGTTCCTACGCATGAGTATAACTTTCAAAATGTAGAATATATAGGTATTTTTGGTTTCAAATGAAAGCATCGTAGGACACTTTTTGACTCTTAATTTTGAATATTTAAAAACTGCGCCAAATTTTAAAAAGAGGGTACATTTTGTCTGTTTGTCAGTTCTGAAGTACCTGTTTCGGTGCCCCCGAAGTTCCGGGAACCAGTTCTTTCTTATATGCCATTAAAGGTATGATGATTTTTCACTACAAGCCACCATAAAATGTTGCTTTGACATGCAATGATTGTCACTTTATTTGAACTTAAAACAAAAGAGGTGTGCCTGCTTGAAATGGAGGAATTTAACATAGAAAGCAATGGGACCATGAATTAGTGGTTAACTTCCTACAAAATTTCAAGAAAAGCATTGTTATGTTTTGAAAATGAAGATATTCAACTACATAGCACTTTGATTGTTGTAAAGGTCAATACTTAGCAAATCAACACAGAAGACATTATTGCAATTGATTTTCAACCGATGATAACATCGATAAAACAGATCTTCGCATCTTATGATTGTCTAAATGACTTTGTTGCTACACTTTTCTGTATTTGAAATTTTACCTTTCAAAAAAAGGAAAGGCAATCGTTTAGCCGTTTAAATTCCAAAATAAATTAAATCTTGGGAATGATTGAGGCAAACCTTAAGGATACCACAGCAAAGGTAGAATCTTGACATAACAGGTAACATTTGCCTGATATATACATGGTTAGGAAATATAATAAATATTCATTTTTTTTTGTCTTTTTTTCTAATTTCTTGTTTTTGGTTGCGGTGATCAAGTAACTATAGAAGGTCAAAAATTGTACATTGAATATAATTCCACATACAACGATAAAAGATAAGTAATATGCGTAAAGCGGTTACGGATAGACATTCAAGAAATTTAGTGATGTATAAATGATCAAAATCACAATAAAACAGGACTTCTGTAAGCGCATAGCTGAATAGTTCTTAATTGAAACGGTTACATTAAAAAAAAGATACAAATCATGAGTTTCCTTCCAAACTTCAAGAGAAAGTTTATAATCAATCCCATTTATAGTATAAAGCAACTTACTAAATATTTTGATAGAAACAGTCTTACCTATCGTTTATATCCAATGTTATTTCAACTGATCGGGAGGAGCTTACGTTTTAATTTGCATAAGGACATTCTATTTGAAGATGCGTGTGATAGGGACGATTGCCGTTAAAATAATCATTGATTTTTGTTTACATATCAGTGTCACCAAACGGATATACAAAAGAACTGATTGTATGATATTGGACCAATAACTGGACACCTCATTGAAGAGTTGATCCCGACACACCTGACTATAGATGGACTTTTCTTTTATTAGCAAACCGGTTAAACCCCGCCCAGTCAAGTGAAATAAATCAAGTAATAATAACTATTAGCGTGTCGTAATGTTCTATTGTATTATTTATTTGTGTGTTTCTCTGTTCTGTATGTTCTTCCTTTTTATTTGTATTGTAGTCCTGTCATGTTATGTTGTCATTTTACTGTTGTATTTAACAAAGCCACAAAACCAGGTTCAATCCACCATTTTTTTTTTCTTAAAATGTCCTGTATCAAGTAACGAAAATTGCTATTGTTATGTTATTGTTCGTTTCTATGGGTGTTGTATTTTAGTGTTTCTGTTGTGTGGTTATTCTACTCTTATATTTGATGTGTTTCCCTCAGGTTTAGTATGAGGTCTGGATTTTGTTTTTCTCAACGATTTATGAATTTCGAACAGCGGTATACCTCTGTTGCCTTTATTTAGATAACTCTAAGAACAGCCTTGCGGTAATAACACGCTTCAGTATATTAACAGAAACAAATTTGTCTTTAAAATCCTAATATAAACTTGATATCATTTGAGCTTTTAAATAAAGTAAATGGTAAATACGTTAGGCATTTTGCATACAAGCACCAACTATATAACTAATTTAACCTTGAGTAGAAACAATATTGTTTTTTTTTTTCGAAATTGACAAATACCACCATCACAGTATACAACATAATCGAAACGTTAAACTTTGTCACGAACAATACATAGCCAAGCTATTAAAAATAGACAGAAGACATTTCTGCATTCGATTTTAACTGATGATGTCTTCGCTGAAATTTAAACAGACACTCTCATCTTATGATATTATTTACTGATTCGAACACAGCAGAATCAAACGTTCATAACAGCATTGATATTAGTGGAACTAGATACCGATACATCTGAGCAGTGTGTATGGTCCATATAAAGTATACAATGAAGAATGTCTCTTATGATGCACTCATATCAATGCAAGTATTGATATGAGGTTATATGTCGTTTCTAGTCTGTCTATAAACATGTTTTGTTAGTTTTTATTTGCCTTTAACTTGATGTAGTGTATATGTTTCTTTCTTAAACTATTTTCTTTGACTCCTGTGTACCTTATTGTTTTAATCCATGTAAAATGGAATAGAAATTATAATGTTTCTTAGACGAAATTAATCTAGATTGGAATATTATTTGTCTGACGAGTATTAAAAACTTGTTTGCTTTTTTCTCGTAATGACCCTTGAAGTCATCAAAATATTTTTTGATCAGGTAAGTACAAAACTGCACATTTATTATTGGGATAGTTATAGATGACATTCGATTGTTAATATTATTTTCCTGTTTTGTTCAATTTATTGGCAGGGTTTTTGTGTTTAATATTCGTCGATAACAGGTCTTTTGTAATCTTGGTACCGGTATTTGACTATCAATTTGTTTATTTAAACTGATAACAATTTATAAGTGCATTCCATTATATATTTTGCTTTTCTGAACGAAGCATCTATCAACACTATGATTGATAATAAAAATGTACGCGGTTAAGGATCAACAAACTGGTACACTGTATTTATTCGCAAACTTTCCAGTCATTGCAATGTAAATGTCACCGAAAATGTAAGACAACTGTTTAGCCGTTTGAATTCCAAGTAATAATAATATCATGAGTTTTTAAGGCAAAATTGCAGGAAAACACTGCAATGATAACATTTTTGTGACATCACATGTAATTTGTCTTGAATACATGAACAAGGCTATATTAACTATCAATAGACATCATAATTTAAAGGTTTTTAAAATATCATGAGTCAATAAGGATCCTTTTCATATATCCTACTGTTGAGGCCCAGGAAATCACAATCGTCCTTTAATTACTGTTAAGAGCTACAACTCTAAACATTGTGTGAAACAAGTAATTCAACAATAATAAAATGATTTGAACTTTATGGACGTATATTTTTATTTTAGACTTTATGGTAATCAAAATGTAGAAGCCGATTTAGAAAGCAAATCAAATATATAATTGCAGAAAATTCTCGTTATAAACCGCTTAATCAGAGATTGATTGAACATATAAGTGCGTTTGCCACCCAACAGTGTTTTTTCTACGATGTAAAAAGGTTTATTGTACAATCTGAAAGTGGTCAATACTATTACATTTTTTTTCCTCGGTTTTCTGTATGAAGCAGACCGTTTAACTCCACGCACACCAGTCAATGCAAATGAGTTATCTATAAATAATGAGATACATGTACCATTACTTTTATATCGAGAATAATCGGCTATCACAATAGTTGAGATAAATTGATAATTTGACGATGTTTACGTCTATATCACTGACTTAAATGCACCGCATTTTAGGATATAAAGGAGTGATTATTTTTGTAACATATATTGTTAGAAAAATAACCGATCCCAACTTCCACTTGAACATGCATTTACTGTTCTTAGTGTATGCTTGTCTTTTATGTTTGCTAATATGCTTGTTCTATGTGACATTTTGTGCTTCTTTGCTCTGAACTAAGCCAGGAATAAAACAGTTGTTATCCAGCCGTTTGATGTGTTTGAGCTTTTGATTTTGCAATCTGATTTGAGACTTTTCATTTTGAATTTTCCTCGAAGATGAGTATTTTTGTAATTTTATTTTAAACTGCTTTATAAACATAAAGCATTTTTTTTTATTTTCAGTTTATCTTGAGTTTGTATAACTGCGGAAAACTGTGTATTGTGTCTCTGTTGATGAACTATCTATGGTTTCTCATTCAGTATGTTTAAATGAAACGTTTTTAACATTTTAAAGGGTACGTCATTACACACAAGAAATGATACGATTGTTTAATTGTTTACAACATTTCATAGTAAGACATCATCACATTTAAGATGTGATACACTTGTTTATAAAACAATAGTTCACCATTCACCTGACACATAATGTACCCTAACATACAAACTGATATATGTGAACTGGCTGGGGTATTAAAACCAGCAAAAATGTGAGTGGTAGGTCAAAAGTCTGGATCAAACTTTGCTTTTTAATAAATGAATACCTTAAAGTATAAACTGAAATAATGAAGCATTTTCCGCTTTAGGAAAAGAGGAGGACGATAGCAATGGGATATTTTTAATCCTCACAAGTCATAGAGAAACTTACATACCACATTCTGTTTGTGTCTGTCCCAAATTAGGAGCCAGTGGTTGTCGTTTTGTAATAAGATATCGTTTTTGTTTTTCGTTCAATATTTTGTTCATAAATAAGGGGCCCTCAGTTTTCTCCATTGATCTGTTTGTTATTTCGGGACGTTTTATAGCTGATAATGCAGTATGGGTTTAACGCATTGTTAAAGGTCGTACGGTGAATTATATTTATCAATTTCTGTGTTATAAGGTCTCTGGAAGGGATTTGTCTCATTGATATTCAACCACACCTTTTTATTTTTTAACAACTGAAAAGACAAAAAAAGTTCACTAAACGCTAGAAAACTACGGACTAATCGACATAGCACTTTGTAACTTTTTAGCGTTGAAATCGGTTTTCTTGATTAGGTTTACGCTGAAATTTAAAATTTGAAACGCAACGATGTTAAATCCTGAAGTATGATGATCTACAGGACAAATATTAAAGAAATTGAAAAATTCACCTAATTTTAATTTACATGATGAGAGAGTTGGAACCATAGTTTCTTTAACAATTTCGTCATTGAAGAATCAATATTTTGGAAAATGTAGTACACTTCATTACAGTTCAGAAACACTGAATATTTAACAGATTATACCCTTGGGAAGTCACCATAATATCAAAAAATGATATTATTTGAAAATAACACTTATTAAATTTCATGCGGCCGGAGCTTTTTCCTCGGTTTACAATCATTAGAAACACCCAAACCTTAATATTGAGACAAAAGATATATAAATACAAAAACCATTAGTAGTGATATGATCATATTGAACAGTTTGTATTTAAATCTATCTGTGGTTTACATAAGAAAATGTCTGTACCAAGTCAGAATATGACAGTTGTTATCCATTCGTTTGATGTGTTTGAACTTTTGATTTTTCCATTTGATTGGGGACTTTCCTTTTTGAATTTTCCTTTGAGTTCAGTATTTTTGTGATTTTACTTTTTACCTTGCATGTAGGAGTTTGAACCACATACACCTCATCAAAAACTCCGGAGTGTTTCCTTAGTGCACCCATCGTGCTACTCTTATAGAACGTTGATACGTTAATCTAGTGATACGATATTTAAAAACCTAAGACATTGATTTTCGAAACCATCTGTTCTGTTATAGTTACCCTTAAACTTGACAGAATGCGAAATTAGGAATCTGACACTTGTGTTTTACAGTACAAAAGATTGACGTTGATGTTACTTGTAGAATCACCATTGACAATACAAAATAGAAAATCCCAGAAAGTACAACACTGAAAACTCAACTAAGAGCACTATAGACTGCTTTAATAATTAAGGATAGTGTGAAAAGACTTTTAAGACTATTGCAACTTTATGATTTAATTTGAAAAATGATAATACGAAAGTCTGCCTGATTCAAATTTACGTTCTATTTTTGTCAATAAGATTTGATATTAAGCAGAATAACAATAACTAAGCCATGATTCACTCAATAAATTACACCATTGACAAAAATAAGTTTTGCACCAATAACCTGTCTACATTCAGTTATATAACAGAAAGGGATCATACTTCATATTTCCGGTGAGAATTCTTCAAAATTGAACTACATTTCTATAACATTGATCCTAAATTTAAATTTCCTCAAATTACTGTTACCACCAAATGATTCAATATCTAAAATAAAAGTTTTTTTTATTGAACAACACAAGATGTATGCTTTTTTTTTTTTTTTAAGATGGACAGCATCTTTATAAAATAACACGCTTTTCTTTAACTGATTATTTGGCGTTTGAAGAAATCATAAAAAAAGTAATATTTTCATAAAACAAATAGAGAAAAGAAATTGGAAATCTATCAAACATATCGTCCTGAGCATGCATGAAATAAAACTAAAAAATAACCTCCGACACAAGAAAAAGAACTTACTGCTGTGCCCCTATTTTTGACTTTTTTACCAATTTTATGTTTGTTTGTTTTTTTTTCACGCATCGTTGTCAATTTAGTGGAATTTGATGCGACTGTCGTACAAGTGAAAAGATTAGCGTTATCAAATCAGGTTCAATCCACCATTTTTTACATAATGATATGCCTGTACCAAGTCAGGAATATGAAAGTTGTGAACCATCCCTTTCATGTGTTTGCGCTTTTTATTTTGCCATTTGATTTGTGACTTGTCGTTTTGAATTTTCCTCGAGTTCAGTATTTTTGTGATTTTACATTTTACAACCTAAAGAGGTGATATTAAGAAGGACAATCACAATCTAGCTCCCTAATGAAGGAGTGACCGGCACAAATCAAGGATACAAAATGTAAATGACACCTTGGTGTTGAAAAGTTGGAAGTCGTATCTATTTCAGAAATTAATTCAATGCATGCAGGACTTTCAATTAACGTAAGTTGCAATCGTAGTTTCTGATCATAACCTTCGTGTACACACAGTTCTTTCGTCACTCTATGTTTAAAATGAACACAACACTATAATATCACATTCTTTTGATGGTTCTTTTTGAATATACCTTCACCAAGTACGCTCAAAGCCGAATATTTGAAAGCCAATGACGTCCAAGATGAGGTTGTATAATTGCAGAATTATTTTCATGTTACATTTCTAGATGTGCAGTATAAACCTGTCAATATAGTGTACAATAATAAAATGATGTGGCATGAGACCAAATGACATAAATTTAGCTGCTATTTTCACCATACGGCTTTGAAAAAAAGAAAATTCCTTATTGAAAAACAAGCAATAAAAGACCCCGACATAATGGCAAATTTAAGAAAAATCATACAGGAAAAAAGTAGCTTGATTGTTTGTCCAAAGAAAATAAACTCAACACGAACATCATAAATATTAAGACAAACAAGCGACTAGTACATTGTATGTTACTCGTTTGGTAGAGGCAGAAACAAATAGTATCAGTGTGACCATGCTTTCTGAATAACTTGGCCATATTTAATGTTCTGGCAATCAAGAGACATGGCACTTCTTTTGAACGGGACAAATGTTTGATTCTTCGTTTTATGTTATTTGACATGACTTTACAATTATATGTATATACATATAGACCATGAACCTAGACGAGAGTTGAAGGAAATAACTATTTAGTAAATAATAAAGACACAATTCCCTGACAATTCACTGGTCATTTATCAATATAGCAATTGATAGACCACATAACCAGCCTGTACTTACTGTCATACAAATACAATCAAGACGCATACCATAAGTTTATTGGGACGAGAAAAATGTCAATTCGTTTCAGATTTTATTATTTGATTTTTATCTTGTAAAAGTCTGGTCAAATTTGATATACAACAAATGGGAATACGTGTTTTGGACTTGTTATACTTATTGTCTTTAAACATCCATACTAAGTATCAATATTGATCAAATGATTGAACCAAAATAGAGTGTATTCAATGAGAAAAGAACAAAATTCAAATGTTCATTAAATGTGAACAAATACGTCTAATCATTCAAGTCCCGAAAACAGAATGATACTTTTTACCATTCCATTACATTTATGGAAATACGATGATTCAAAATATCTTTATCTGCTGATTGTATATCTCTGAACAATTAAAAAAAGTTAATGATATTGGATGAGGTATCACTGTTTAGTTCTATATCTTCATTTCAATATCTAGAAATATATAATTATTGTCTGCTAAATGCGGGTTAAAAATATTTTTTTCGAATTTGCATAATAAAGGCAACAGTAGTAAAAAGTCATAAATCAAATGATAGATTGCAAACTAAAACCGAGGGAAACACATTAACTATAAAAGAAAAACAACGGATGTTCAAAAATATTGAAGCGCAACAATAACAAAGGTCAATGCAACATACATAGAAACGAACTATTTGATAACTTTACTCAAATGATAGCTTATATTACCATCAACTGCAAAAGCGAATATATGATTTTTTTTTAATCTAAATGTACCTTTATACATTACTTATAGATCATTTGAACCTTTTTTTACGATAAGAGGTTTTATGTATAAAAGTAAAAGAGGGACGAAAGATATCAAAGGGACAGTCAAACTCAGAAATCTAAAATAAACTGACAACGCCATGGCTACAAATGAAAAAGACAAACAGACAAACAATAGTACGCATGACACAACATAGAAAACTAAAGAATAAACAACACGAACAAATAACCTGGCCATATTTAATGTTCTGGCAATCAATCTAGTAGTTTACTGATATCAAATTCCATAATTCGATTGCGAAGACAATTCAAGGTAACGAACTGTTGGAATCAGATCTCACGTTGAAAGGTATTTCATGTGTGGAAATGAAGGTAACAAATTGACAGATATTTGTTGGAAGGACAGGTAGGCGTCTTCTGCTATGCCATAACATTGTTGCAATGAGAACAAACAAAGTTACAATTTAACTGGTAAAGTGTGCAGTAAAGGTCAAATACATGATAACTATTATAAACTTGCATTTCAATCATTGTAAAAGACGACCTACAAAGGTCAGCATGTTTTCCCTGAAGCACATTTAATAAAAATTTGTTTCGTTCAAGTTATTTGTCAAAAGAAAGACCTATCTCCCTGTAATAAAATTACATGACACAGGTATATAAGGATTAAACCAATGATAAATGTCAACGGAAAAAGCCTTGTTCAAAACGATGTTTAATGAAAAAGATTTCAGTAATTGCTTTTTATGAATTAAATTCTATAATTAGGATAATCATGCATCTTTCTTTTCATATAATTAAATTAAACTCCATTTATTGAATGACATTCTTGAAGTCATAGATTTACAAATATTTCAAAAGTGTTATTTTAAACGGGTTTTCTGAATCCCTGTTTCTGTATCCACGTGATCAACATGATCTTCCAACGTGTGCTTTTTCCGGAACAATCTTACATAACAAAACAAATCTCGTCATAACACAATGTCCTATGATATGTTCCTCCGATTGATCCTAGCTCCACTGAGACAGTTCATTTGTACAATTAAAATTCTAAATTCCGTTATTAGTAACCAATTGGGTGCTAGATTTCCTCTCTCTAATGTGTTGGGGTCTAGCCAAACTACTATTACAGCATAAATGAAATATATTAAGAAAGGCAGGAGACACACTTTTTTTTATCTCGTTAGAGAAAGGAAATTGAATTTGATTCGCAGAAAAGTAAAAAAGTTCCTTTTAATAGTTAAGGGAATGCCCAGTATTTATCACATCCCTGACATATTAATGACAACACTGTTTTGTGTTTCAAGTAACTGAATTTCCTGTGTAGGTGTATACATGTCTGTTTCTAATCAAAACCATTTGATGTATGTCAAAAATAGCATGAGACAAAAACTAAAGTAAAACACCCAATACTGATGCATCAAAGCGAAAACTTTTGTTTACCGATATATGTTTCATAGTTACAATTTTCCGTTATTTCTAAGTTTACAAAATGTATTTGAAAGATGCATGGTTGATAGGGAAGATGAATTTAGTTAAGTTATCCAAAACGTATGTACATATTCTTTTACAATTAGTTGTAAACAACGAAATTGGGATTCGACAAAATTCAAATAACGACCTGCTCTCTTCTATTTCTCAATAACAAACTTATTGTCATAGTGTTCTAAATACTTTGAAAATTCGTACATATTCATGAAATATGTAATGTTTTTGTTATTTACTGTTCATTGTGTTAACATGAATTTCGTGTATAATTTCATACAGATAGAACTTTTCTCATGGTTTCAATCTTATTTCTTTTTTAAATGGTACTTTAAAACACTCAACAATATAGAAACACCTTTTACCTTTTCAAACAAATTTGTGTTTTGTCGTTGGTATATCATTTTACATACTATCAAACCATAATATATCTTTAATTTCCACATTAAAACAAAACTTTTAGAAATGATACTGGGAAGATCCTGAACAATGTTTCGTTTTTTTGTGGACAAAATCCAAGTCAAAATGACCATATCACAGGAACATAAATAGAACCATACAAATATAACATGCATACAATAATCAAATCATGCAAAAAAACACCTAATGTGGTTCTCTATTTTTAAGTTTTTGCTGCTATCCCAAATCAAATTTTAAAACTTATTTTAATGGAATAATTAGGCAATCCTTCCAAATGTTTTGCTTCTTTACGTAAATCTCTCTAGCGTTGGAGCACACTCGGCTACAGCTGTGTTCCCTTAAAATGTTAATCTAGTGTCTCCTACATGACAGTCTTGCTTTACCTGATAATTGTTTACTTTTAAAAGTGTGACTTGGATGGATAGTAGTCTCAATGGCACTCATAACACATTTTATTTTATATATATATATTGAACAGTTAAACGCAATATTGAAAATAGTACTGTTATTTTCAGTGTTTGGTACAGGTTGACTGTCACTGGGCACAACAGTTCAACAAAGAACCCTATGGGAAAAACCAGAGAACTCTTCAAAAGAAACTGTCAAACATTCAAACATACTATCCATACTGATTTGTGTCCACACTTGTATTTTACATAAAATGTTTTATTATTTGGTAAATAAACATATAGATAAAATGAATGCATAACACATACTCTTACATATTATACCCTACTTTTCTAGAAAAAAAAGACATAATCAGAACAAAGACAAACAACAACGAGCAACTGCATAAATGTTTCCTAATTTGTAATCCCTGACATTAAGAATTACCATGACATCATAAATCGAATTTCTAATAAGTTTTCGGAAAAGTGTTATTGAGTTATAACGCAGGTTCATACCTTGTATTCGATGTAAACGTATATACATCTGTTCATGGTGCTTTAACAGTTGGAATATGTTTTATAGAGTAATACTGTTGACATATACGGAAATCGACAGTTGCACAAGATTACTTAAAAAGCAGCTTACAAATATTTGAACGTGGTGATCCAATAACATCGTTAGAAATCACAGATGATAACGGTTTGGTAAACAGTTATTTGGACCCACCAACCCGGTCATTCAGTTACGATATTGTTAGGCACATATATATAATTATGAACTTCATAAGAAACTAATCCACGTTGTTTATCAAAATAACAGCCTGTTTTAGTCCAATGTTATAAGATTAATAAGTATCATTCCAAATTGTATTACTAGATTTATTTCACTTGACGGGGCGGGGTTGAAGAAGTTTGCATATTAAAGACCAGTCCATCTATAGACAGAAGTTTTGGGATGAACTCATCAATTAAGTATCCAGTTATTCGTCCCATATCATACACTCAGTTCTTATGTATATTTGTATGTTGACACTTATAGGTGATTATAATTCAATAATAATTATAACGGCAATCATTCTTATAACACACATCTTCAAATATACTGTCCATATACAAATAAAAACGTAAGCTCCGCCCAATCAGTTGAAATAACATTGGTAATATGCATTTTTATGAAGGTTGATTTCTGCATGCATGATTTTCAATTGCTAATAATATTGAATGCTTAAAATTGAAGTGAATATCAGTTTCATAAGACAACTGAAACAATTAGAAATATTTGAAAGTTTGCATTATAGCAGGCTATATATTTATCGTTTGGTGGTTAAATGGGCATTTTCTATAAAACAAATTCGATACCAAGCAAGATAAGATTACCTATTTATGCATCTGTACACCAAAATTAATTTGAGTCCTGAGGGAATTATAATTATGAAATAATAATAATTCTTCTGTTTTTATGCTAAAGAAGTGCCTTTTTTATTCTTTAAAAACAAAACCCTGACAAACACTTAAAAGGAATTCAAATTGAGCAGACAAGTCACTAAAAGAAATATATTCCGCTGTTAGAAATTTGATTGAAAATTGCTTATTGAATGGGCAACTACCATTCTAATTTTAATGATCAGAAAATGTTAGTTCAGTAAATAAATTTTCTATTGGTCTGATGAAATATTTTACCTTATAAAGAAACTCAAGACAACTTGAAAGATTTGGTCCCCATTTTCAATCTAATATTTTTTTTTTTTTTTTTTTTTACATATTTCGAATATTTGACCACGTATTTAACATAATACAGCTTTTTGGCAATTTTACTGATACATTTTTGTAGTTGTTAAATAATATGTCGTATAATTCCTGAATACATTTTACAGCAGCTTTTCTTTTTTGATACAATATCTGTCCTGCTTTGATTACTCAAAGGTTGCGAAAATATACCTTGACTTATTACATGAGGAATCCAGAAATTCTCAGGTACAAATGTATACACAAAGTGTGTTATTAATTGTTTTTCCAAATGCCTTATGTAACATTAAAATCTTTGTGCAGTAAATTCCTGATGTCAGACTTTGATGAACATTTTAGATATAGCTAAAGCATCAGTTAAACGAAAATTTATCAAGCCGACGAAACATATGAAGTTTGAATAAAGGCTATCGAGTTGGTGTAGAGGTATGACTATTGCACATGTATCTATGACACATTTTCTGTGTTGCCAAATTACTGAGCCCTGTTATTTATACTTTGTTGGTAAATGAGTTTCTATGAGACAACTCTCCATCCAAATCACAATTTGTAAAAGTAAACCATTAAAGATCAAAGTGCACTATTCAACACGGAGCCTTGGCTCACACCAAATATTAAGCTTTATATTGCGAAGCACTGAATTATAAGCAATTAACACAATTTACAAACAAACGTATGGCTTTAAATGTCCAAATCTGACTTGACAGGATTGCGTATGCATATATCAAGATGAGTTAAACGGTCGCTCTCTTCCAATATGATTGGAGATCATCATATCTCTATATTCCCATCTTTGAAGTCTGTATTTGATAGATGATCTGTATTAAAGTTAACATAAGCACAGATTCATGTATTTCGTCATTGAATAATCGCCAGCATTTCATCTTTATTTCTTTATGAAATAAGAGGGACGAAAGATACCAAAGGGACAGTTAAACTCATGAATCGAAAATAAACTGACAAAAAGAAAAAAACAAAAAGACAAATACAAGTACACAAAACACAACACAGAAAACTAAAGACTAAGCAACACGAAACCCACCAAATACTTATCTCAGATGCCTCGGCAGGGTAAGCAGATTCCTGCTCCACATATGGCACCCGTCGTGTTGCTCAAGTTGTTACAAATCTCAGCTTGTTTAGAGAAATGGGGCAAAGGTTACTGGAAATTTAACTCTCAGTTACTCAGAGATGCGGATTATATACAAAAGGTTAAATTATGCATTAAGGATTCTATTTTGGAATACTATCTTGCAGGTGATATGGAAGATCTTCTTTCTGTTGAATTGTCATGTAATGATCAAACATTTTTTGAAATATTGAAAATGAAGATTAGATCTTTGTCTTGAAAATAATATTTTACATTTAGAAACTATTATGAACCATTTTCCAAATGATGAGGTTCAAAAATCTTTACTTGATAAAAAACTTGAACTAGAAAATTGTCGACAAAAGAAGGTTGAAGGTGTGCTGCTTAGATCCCCTTCTAACTGGCATGCGAATGGTGAAAAATGTTCAAATTATTTTTGTAAATTAGAAAAGAAAAAATGTATAAAGAAAACAATATGGGAACTAATAGATGATAAAGGTCAACATATATCAGAGCAATCAAAAATTCTAACGGAACAACAAAATTTTTATAGAAATTTATACTCAAGCAAAAAATTAGATTGTGATAATTCATCATGTTTTAATCATAACATTTAGCTCACAGAAGAACAAAAAGATTTTTATGAGGCAAATTTAACTTTTAAAGAGTGTGATGATTCGTTACAACTTATGACAAATGGTAAGAGTCCAGGTTTTGATGGGTACACAGTAGACTTTTATAAAAAATTTTGGAAAGATATTGGTCCTTTCATCTTTCGATCTCTTTATTTTGGATACGAAGTTGAAAAATTTTCTGATTTTCAGTATCAAAGTGTAATTACATGCATTCCTAAGGAGGGGAAAGACAGACAGTATATAAGTAACTGGCGCCCTATTAGTCTTTTGAATACTGATATGAAAATAGCTTCTGCTGTTATAGCTACATAAACCAGTTTTTTCATTTGTCATAAGTGATACACAAAAAGATTTCATCAAAGATAGATTTATGGCTGAGAACACACGCCTTTTATATGATTTGATGCACTATCTTGAAGAAAAAATAAGACAGGTCTTTTATTACTTGTTCGTTTTGAAAAGGCCTTTGATTTCTTAGAATGGTTATTTTTAAAAAATTCTTTTGAAAGCTTTAATTTTGGGCCTTCCGTTTGTAAATGTCTTGAAACTTTATATTCAGGAGCATCAAGTTGTGTTATAAGTAATGGATATACTTCTATTTTTTTCAATTAATAAGAGGCTGCAGACAAGAAGATCCTCTTTCACCCTTTTTATATATTATTGTGTTGTATTACTATCTTTAAAATTAAAAGATAATTCAGAAATAAGGGGACTAACTGTAGATAATAATGAATCACTTTTAAGCCAGTATGCAGATGACACATTCGTTATGTTAGATGGAAAGGAAATATCGTTGAGGGAACACTTTCATGTTTTGAATCTTTTTATAAAATTTCAGGTTTAAAAATAAATGCTCCAAAGACAAAAGCACTATGAGTTGGAAACTAAAAGTATTCAGATATGATTCTGTGTCCTGACTTAAACCTTCATTGGTCACATTCAAATTTTTAACTTTTGGGGATTGAATTTGCATTAGATTTAAACTGTATCACAGAAATTAATTTCTCCAAGAAGATTAAAGAAGTCTCTGCAATCCTGAAAAGCTGGCAACATCGTAAACTAACATTATTGGGGAAAATTACAGTAGTTAAATCTATTGCTCTTTTAAAATTTGTACACTTGATGACTGCATTGCCAAACCTATCACAGTCCAGGTTAACAGAGCTCACTTCACTATTTTATAATTTAATTTGGAATGGAAAACCAGACAGAATTAAGCGTAACACACTTATTGGTGATATTTCACAAGGTGGACTTAATATGGTACATCTTCATTCCTTTAATATCTATTTAAAAATTAGTTGGATAAAAAGATTGATGTCAAACCCAGATGGTGGCTGGCAGTATGTGTTACTGAAGGGTTTTACATCTACAGAAAGAAAAGCTGATAGAGATTTCTAAAAGATGTAAAATTCCTTTCTGAAAGGATGTTTTACTATGCTTTTCTATCGCAAAACCTCATACTGAGAATTCTGTCAGTGACATTTTATCATTAGATATTTTGAACTTTTCTTTTTTGGAAGATTTCCCATATTATATTCAATGGAAACAAGGAGGTGTGCAGTCAGTAAGTGACCTAATTAATAAAGAAAATATGATTTTTTTTTATAAATTTGAGCAATTTCAAGAAAGAGTAAAAACCAACAATTTTATCAAATATCATGGTCTGATTTCAAGAATCCCTCAGACTATGAAAAAATGCCTTAATGGCAACTGTTTAAAGCAAGATTTGGATAAGCCTGATAATGGTGATATTTTTTTTAAAGAGAATTATAGAGAATTAAAGAGAAAGCCACATTTGTATGTAAAAATTTAGTAAATAAAGTTATTAAACTACCAACAGTCAAATTTTCGAAATGGGAAGAACTGTTGATTATTGATACAGAATATACAGAAAATAACAGAATGGTCAGAATATTTCAGGATAACCAAAAAATCCTGTAGAGATGTTTATTTAAGAACCTTTCAATACAAATTTCTGCATAGAATCATAGCAACTAATACCTTTCTATACAAAATTAAATTTTTGACAGCCAAGGTTCCTAAAGATGATGTTCAACAAACCTATAGGGAGGTCGAGCTAAGTTTGCTGTTAATATAAAACTCAAGTTGAGCAAAATGTCATTTATTCAAAATTTATCATTAATTGAGAATGACATATTAACAATATCAATAGTAGCAAATAAAAGACAATGAGATTAAAAGGCAAAGGTGGGGTTAAGAAAATGCCCCAACCAGTATATCATACATTACAGTAACAAATAGTAAAATACTACTATATATACAATAAAAACAATCTTGAAAAGCATCACACATCCTGTATCTTAAGATGATGAAATAATAACAGTAAACAATAATGATTAAAACTGTCATTAAGATTGGGTGGAAGATGGGTGGGTTTTTGCAAAAAGGTACAAAATATTTTTCAAGTTTCAAATAAATGATGTTTCTTCTTTCAGAGAAATTAGCTGAATGACTGCATGTCCAAGTTTATGCAATACTCTGATCTTAATTGTCCCTCCCAAAAACTGGCTTATCCATTTCCTTATTTGACCATAGCACACATTGGCCTCAGGCGAAGATAAAAGTTTCTACACTCATGATGTACAATACTGCCCTAGACCCCAGATGGCTAATCTCTAGATAAAATTACTACACAGTAGATATTACTTAATCCTCAATGATTATCTGAACTTGCAGACAAAAATGTTTTTATTTTCAATAAATTTATTTTTGACAGCCAAGGTTCCTAAAGATGATTTCAACAAACCTATAGGGAGGCCGAGCTAAGTTTGCTGTTAATATGAAACTCAAGTTGAGCAAAATATCATTTATTCAAAATTTATCATTAATTGAGAATGACATATTAACAATATCAATACTAGCAAATAAAAGACAAGGACATTAAAAAGCAAAGGTGAGGTTACGAAAATGCCATAAATCCCCAAAGGGGATCCCCACCCGAGGACTCCCTGTCCAGAACTAGGGAATACAGTATATAAAGCTAAGGAAAATAAGTCCTTAATGACCACTTAAATGGAGAGCAAGCCATGTTGAACTCTACTGTCCATATAGACGAAAATACATGTGAAAATAAAAACAAATTGTTAATAATAGTCATGTAAAAATGTTCACTAGAATAAAATATAGAAAATACAAAACAAACAAAAATAAATATTTATTTCACAAAGCACCATGCATTGGCTGTTGAATAAAAAACAAATGTAGAGCAACCATGTTGACCTCTACTAGTAAGTCCAGAATGTTCGACAAAATAACGTGACCTATAGTTGTTAATGTCATTTTGGTCTTTTGTAGATAGTTGTCTCATTGGCAATCATACCACATCTTCTTTTTTATAAAATAAAAACAGTTAGTTTCAGATTTAAAAATTGAGGTGGAATGTACACAGGAGAAGGATTTAGCCACGGAGCTATCCGATGAACTTTTTGAAAAGAAAAACGAGACAACAGGTCACAAATTACATTGGTCTTTCCAGGAATATGCTTAGCTCGAAAATGAATATTGTATTTTAAAGCAGCTAGTACCAATCTCCGGACCGATTTCATAATATTCTCTTCTTTTGAAGCTGTTTTATTTATAATTGCAGCAACTGCTGCATTATCGATTAAAAACAAAATTTTATGGTTGGCTAACAACGAACCCCAAATATCAATTGCCAAAACAAATGGAAAAAGTTCTTTTATTGTAATGGGTAAATTTGTTATCTCCTGTGGCCATTCACCTGCAAACCATTTACTGCCAAAAACAGCAGCAAATCCACCATGTGTTTCAGCAGCATCTGAATAAAGTTTCAAAAAATCTGAGGAAACCCATTCGTTATATAAAAAACATGATTTACCATTAAAATTTTTAATAAATAAATCCCATAATTTAAGATCTAGCCTTGCTTCAGATTTTAACTTTATTCTATAATGTGGAGATGTACGACCCATAGTTAAATCAAATAATTTGCGTCAGAAAGCTTTACCTGGAACAATGACGCCACTGGCAAAATTCAATAGAATTTTTTCATCAGGTAAACAAGCAACCATCTGTTCGGAATCAATTTCAATCCCATATATTACAAGACATGTTGTTGGGAGTTCTGTTTTTTCCATTTTCTCATAAAAGTGTGCAATGCTGTCAAAACATTACTAGTACCAGACTTTCCTACAAAGAAAAAATCATCAAGTAGGTGAGATACCCCATGAATGTGAAATTTCTCATTTAAAATCCAATGAAGTGCCGTTGAAAAAGGTTCAAATAACTGACAGGACGAAGATGCCCCCATTGGTAGAGATGCGTCATAATAATATTTACTATCTCACTGAAATCCTAATAAATGATCCTTTTCTGAAATAGGAATCAAGCGAAATGCGTCTTTAATGTCACTTTTAGCTATTAGACATGGTGAACCATACAACTGGACCAATTCTGTTACTGTCTCAATATTTTGATATTGCACTGCTGAAAGTTCTGGAGAAATACCTGAATTTACTAAATACCGTTAGGGTAGGACAAATCATGAATTAATCTAAATGAATTTGGCTCTTTCTTTGGAACTAACCCTAAAGGGGAACAAACAAAATTAGGGAAATGTGCATTTTTCAGGGGACCTTTAATACGCCCCAGCTCCAATTCTTTTTCAATTCTTGATTGTACTACAACTGGATTTTCTCTGGCGCTATTATGATTTCGAGGAAAATTTAATTCAGATCTTGAAAAAGAAGAATTTATTGAAAACCCATGTGTAACACAATGTATCAATTTCTCTTTCAACTGTTGATTGTAACCTGATAAATATTTATTCAATTCATGAACTTTTACCGGAGAAGGAAGGTTTGGCAGAGGTTGCTCGTTTAACTTGGCATTCTGTACAAGTGAGGGTACAACGTTTATTGCTGCAATGGATACACTGGTGTTTAAGTTTACAGTTTTTTGAGGTACTTTCCCCGGACTTAGAAAGGCCAAACAATATCCGATGGGGAACTGAAATTGTTGTTGGACCCTTCTTTTTAGAGGTATTCATAAAAAAGCTTCTATCCTGAGATGTGACACTATTGGACCGTTCAGTTAGGGATACTTACCTCAATAACTCGTCATTAATAGTATCCCATCTCAAATTTAGAATTTTTCTAACCCTTCTAAATTTCTCATCATATGTTTTAGCTGCTTGAAACCCTAAAAATTTACATAAACCACAAATAGTATAACCATACTTTATCAAGGCCAAAGCAGAATTCAAAGACTTTCCTAAACAAATAGACCTAAATATGTCAAAAGCATTCATCCCCTAATGAATTGATTGGAGCTCCCTTTTGTTTTTCCTATTTGAAAAAGTGATGTTAAAATTTCAAACAAAGTTGAGGAATATTCCTCAATATGAGACGGCAGCAAAAAGTCAAAGTTTACATAATTGTCTGCCCAAACATCATCTTTTAGCTTACAACTAACCTGAAAATCTATAGGTATTGAATGTTTTAACATATGACATGTATAGGGAGTGTCTACATTAGCAGAGCTTGAGTGGAACTGCTCACCAGGTATGACATCCGGATCCAATGATAAAGGTGGCTGAAATAATGCTAATGATGAGTCATGGTCATCACTACTGTCATTTGGTATAATTGTCAACGGTGGTATATTTGTAATAAATGGAATCTGCATAGACTGTGTTGAGCTTACATGACTAGTTTGTGATGGAGGATTCTCACTGAAATCTCACTAGTAGGCATCACGTTATTGTCCTTTACTAGTTGAATTCCCGAATTGTGCAACTTTGCAAATAATGCTTCAGCAATGTCATTAGCGGATGGACTGTAAGGAAAATTATTGTTGGAAGAATTGTTGTGTCCTAGTACTCCTTCTTTTTTTTGTGCCCTGTGTCTATTTAATGGCGACAAGGCAGTAGTCTTCATCTCAAAAACATTCCCCAATTGTCGCCTCAGTCAAATTTCCAGGAGCAGCTTTCCTTTTTGTTCTTTGCTTTGGCATTCTGACTGAAATAATTAAGAATTTAAAAAAAATATATGTGTATACTATTTTAATTGTTAGTACAATAGTGTCTTAATATGGCCAATTGAGGAAAATTATGATCCACCAATTTTTTAGGCATATTTGTAATCCTATACATGTGTTAATAAATACATAGATTCAACCAATATTGAATTTAAAATCTAAATATACTGATATAGTAACTCCAGAACTACAAATAATATATGTATAAAAAACATGTAAAATTAAATTTTACAACCAATTTACCCTATTGTGACACAACCATATAGGATAATAAACCATTTAGCATGTTCCTCAGCTTGAACCAAAGTCAATACACATGTATGTATATGAAAATGATTAAATAGTTAATCACCATGTAAAACATAACATGTAACGGAACCATGTAATAATATAAGACATTAGCAATGTCAACCATTCTTGTGTCACAACCATAATAAACCAAAGCAAGACAGAGGAAACATATGTTAAATAATATAAATTAAGTAGTAATGGAGTACCATATTTTCAGTAAATAACCATAATATTTGTCAAGTAAAATTTACCACATGACAAGAGCCTCCATCTTAATTTTTTGTATATCATAATTGCATCAGTATCAAACAAAAGTGATAAAATAACTATTTAACTTCGAGCTGGACTACCTACAGCTGCACGAATACTCTTTGCATATTTGACCATGCCTATAGCGTTTAAATGCACCTTGTCATTTGATAACAGTGCTCGAGTGGTTTTTTTTCAAAAAAAAAAACCTGTGCTGCCAGTAGCTAATATCACAACGTTGATAAACATTTTTTCGTAGTTCTTTGTTTTTCTCTATAACTTTGTCTTTCAAACCCCCGGAGTATCTCGGGAGCAACTAACTTATAATCACGTGACCAACATTATATCATTTGATTATATAATCGGCAAAAACTATTATATCTCTTGCTAATCTAGCGGGATTTGATTCAGCGGATAAATCATTGCCGCCAATTTGTAGAAAAACACAATGAGGTTTATAACGATCAATAATTTTGATAAATTGTTGCCTTTGAACGCATTTTGGGCCCGGAAGAAGTGTACTTCCACCCAAACCGAAATATTCTACTTGAATGTCTGTACCATCAAAACCCAAATTAAACCATCCATGATAGCCATTTTTAAACACAAATGATTCTAATCTATGAATAATCCTATAAGAGTGACCAAAAATTAATGCACGTCTGACCATAGTTCAAAGGCAAAAATTGAAGTTATAAAAAAAAATAATTTAAGGTTCGTTCTTACCTGAAATATAGCTGTACTTTCAACAAAGATGGACCTTCCTCAGATCTATTAATTTTCCACAAGTAGTTGGAAATCAGCTCTGGCAAAGTCTTTGAATGCAGTCGGCTCTTTGAATATCACACACAAATATTAAATCTACATACAATAAGTAACCTCCTTTTTTGAAATACAACTACAACCTCACAATTTCAGCTTCAGCTATATACACAGCGATCTTTTTGCAAAAAGTTACAAAATATTTTCCAAGTTTCAAATAAATGATGTTTCTTCTTTCAAAGAAATTAGCTGAACGACTGCATGTCCAAGTTCATGCAATACTCTGATCTTAATTGTCCCTACTAAAAACTGGCTTATCCATTTTTTTATTTGACCATAGCACACATTGGCCTCAGACGGGAGATAAAGTTTCTACACTCATGATGTACAATACTGCCCTAGACCCCAGATGGGTAATCTCCAGATAAAATTACTACACCTTTTTTTGATTGCCTAATAACTTTTCAATTTTGGCAGTCTTTTTCAAATGTAGTTAATGTTTTTCTTTTTGTAAACTTTGTTCTTAACAAAGAGAATGTGTTTCTTGGTTGCAAACATGAAAATTTATTACTGAATCTGTTAGTTATAATTACAAAGAATTATATATACAAATGTAAATTAAATGAAACAAAACCAAACATGGTTTGGGTTAAAGAATAGAATAAAGAAATATCAATTTCTTGAACATTATATTGCAGAGAGTCGAAGTGTGTGAAAACATTTGGTATCCTTTACATGTCATATTTAATAATTATTGTTTCATATAAATGTGAAATTTTATTTTTATTTTTTATATATATTATGAGCAAAAATTTTTCCTTGAGCGTTTGATTTTCTTCTTTTTTTTTTGTCTTTAAAATATAGTTTTTTAAATGTAAGTCAAGATACATATTGTAGCAAAACAAATTAGTGAAGAGTATTTGTATCGTATGAGAGAAAGTCAGAGAGCGAGATGATATTACCAAATAAAACTTATATTTAACCGTAAAAACTATAATTGTAAAAATCTATTTGTTAGTGATATAAATTGTATACTGAATTATGTTTTATAATATGTAACCCCTTGATACCATTGTCAGGTAGTAGTGTAGGGGTATATGTGTGTTAAATCCTGACTATTGAAAAAACAAATATAAGATAAAAAAAAATTGTTACAAATCCAGTAAATAGTCATTTCTTTATGAGTTATATTGAGTTGCATGTTAGAATAGTGTCGTGCTTGCATCGCCTTAATTTGAAAAATAGTTCCATTCAATACGGAATTATACATATTGAAACCAAAAAAAAAATCTTAAATATTCTAAACTTAGTTTATGTTTATGACATACCTGGTATCATTTATAAATTAATTAAAATACATTATGAATGGTCTAGTAAATGCAATTTCAAATGACAGATAACTAATCGTTAATATAGGTCTAATACCGAAAAAAACTGATTATTGATAATTTTTACTGGTCTTAATACAGGATTTTTACCTCCGATCTGTGATTAAAAAACGTGTTTGACAACTGATTTATGTTTTACAGGAATTACAAGATTTGGACAAGTTTGATGGCAGACTTCTTGCTGTTTTTTAAATGTTTTCCTGAAATTTTATACATTTATGGACGGCAGGAAGGATCAAAAACCAAGAATGGCCAAACTTTAAATATTATTTCTCTGAGTGACAAATCCAACTTGAGAGATATACATAGAATTGACAATCTATGATACGCATCATTTCGAATCGGTCACATTTGTGTAATAATACCTAAGGGTCCTTCGAACCACCATAATAAGCACCAGATGGATATCAAATACTTGTTTCGTTGTCGCCCATGTCCATGAACATCGAACTTGGCCTTTGACATTTGGTTAACGTACGTCAGTGACGTTATTCAAATGGTAGATAACTAGCGAGGCTTAAAGAATTATCTTTCAGTAGTCAAAGGGTGTTTCAACATTGCTAACATTAAAATCACAATTAACCCGAATAGTTTATATTGATCTTCTATCAGTCTTCCTACAGTCGTGTTTATCCTCCGTCAGATATTTTTCGTTATTTGCAGTCATAAGTTAATAAAATTTTTCATATTAATCTAAAGTATTTCCTCTTATAGTCGAATTGCATCTCGATCAGCTGTATGGACACTCTGCTACGGCTCGAGCCAATACAACTAACTTCAACCTAATACGACTGTTTTTGAATATATAACAGGAATACTATGAAAACTCCAAACACGATATTTGATTTTTGTATTTCTAGCTGAAACCAATTCACGGTCAAATCCTTTTTGTTTACTTGATGTTTTATATTTAAAACATACTGAATACTATTATTTATTTTTCTGGATGTGTTTTGTGAAGTACATTTTGTAAAAAGGTTGGTAGTCTTTGATTCTGTTAGAGTGAAATTAATAAATGAAAACATTATATGAAAGGAATATGAATAATCAACAATATTTGAAAACATTACTACTTAGGGTTGGTTCAAAACATCTTTCAGATATAAGATAAATACATTATAACATCAATCGCAAATGCATGATTTATGTTATTCTTTTAATCAATAAGTTTCCTGCAATTTAACACTTCTGAGAAGAAACTGCAAGTATGCAAACCATAAATACCATAAATTAATACTCATAGATCAGAGATCAGAGAAGAATTTAGTGTTAATAAATGGGAAAGAGGCGTAAACTTGGCGTAGACATTTTATGACTGATTAAAGTTATAATATGCAGGAACAAATATCATTTAAATATTGGAAAGCTTCCTAACACAAATATCAGATTAATGAATATATATTAGCATTCACATTGCAATACAGAACATTAGACATGTGATTTAAGATGAAATTTTATATAAGACCTTGACATTTAGAACAATACAGGATGTATGGATAGCACGATATGGGCAATGTTTTATTTATTTTTCTAAAGATCACAGGACCACCTGAGATTTTATCAATACTTTGTGCGTCCGATTAAAGAGGATTATGTTTTCTTATGAAACAACTTAGCAAATTAGAACAAAACTCAGCTATGATTGAAATACTGCGGGAAATGGCAATAATATCTTCTGTGTAATTTTAACCAGTCTGATCAAAAATATAACTTTCAGGGCATTCTTTTATTCCTATCTGTCAAATGAAAAAAACTATTCGAAACCATAAAGCAAATGGTTTGAAATTTAAGGATAAGAAGAAAAAAGCACATATTGTTTCAGTATTTATTTTCATAATGAGATCTGTCAAGTGAGCGATGTTATTCCGTTCAATTCTACAGACGACATGAAAGAAAGAGACGCACGTGTTTTAAAGAACTGTAATTGATATTAAAATGACTAGCTAGGATAAGAAGTATAAACAGAAATTATTTTAAACTTGTTATAAATTCTTTCTTTTTAGATATTAAAAAAATGTAAATAAACTTATCCAAAATTTGAAAGTAAAAAATTGTGTCATTGCGTTACTTTGATAAATTTAAAACCGATTACACATTTAAAACAAATTTCCTATTTTTTTACATATCAAGGTGTAACGTCAGCACAGTACTTTGAAAATATTCAAAAGTATATCAATAATTAGTAGAGCTTGTAAATGGTCCAACCGTATTAAAAAAGTGTTATGATTTCCAATGAAACAACTCTTCACAAGAGACAGAAATTAAAAACTATAGAATGGAATAGAATAGAATAGAATATTTTTATTTACCAAACTAGGATTCCAGGAGGGTATATAGCATACAAACAATATTATATGAAACTATATGTCACTGTACGGCTTTCGACAATTTGCCAAGCTTATACCGCATATTCAGCTTTAAAAGGCACCGAAATGACATGTGTAAAACAATCAAAAGAGTACGCAATAATTTATGTACAATATAATGAATGGAAAACAAATATGTAACACAAAAACAAATGAAAACCACTGAATTAAAGGCTCCTGACTTGTGACAGTCAAATACAAATAGATTGTGGTTGGGTTGAATATATTAGCGGGATCCTAACCCTACCTTTATTCTGAGACAGTGGTTTAAATTTTACATATTGTTGATGTCTTCAGTTATCAATATATTTTTTTAATCCCCAAATTTATCAACTAATATGTATGGAATTTAAAAACATGTAGGTCGAACCTAAACATGAAAGGTGATAAAAGGATATCTAATTCTCACTATAAATGATGATTAGACGAATATACATATTTTGTAACAAAAATCACAAAACGACAGTGGATTCAATCCAAAATAACATAGAAGTACTTGAATTTCTTTTTTAAATGAAGCGAAAGTACACTTATAAGGGTAGTTTTTGATTTGAGCATAAATTTGTACATGATAAAGGTAAATCAAGAAAAGTGGTTCAGAAGCATGGAATTTACAACGCGTTGTTTTTATTTTTGATACTCTAGCAGACTAAGGAAGCACTTCAACTTTTGGAATTTAGAACAAATACAAAAGCAATTAAGTTACAACTATATATAGATGTGTTTCTACTTTGTATTCTCGGGAAAAAGGGATATAATTATATGTGAAACTAAATAATACTATGAAAAAAGCATCACAGAAACAATTTAAACTATATATCCTGAAAAATAATTTGAAAGAAAACATATTCGTAGAAAAAAGAGACTACTTTACTATTATTTTTTGGTGTATTTTTCTCGCCCTTGATATTCAGTTCTTCTCTTTTGTATTAATACGATATGACGAATTACTTTAATAACAAAAGTATTTTTTTATGCACTTCGGTGTTGACATGAATATCAATTATATGGTCATTTTGATAAATTTCCTGTTGACAAAATTTTTCGAAAAACTTAGGATTTTCTTATCCAAGGATTAGATTACCTAAGACATACTTGGCACAACTTTTTGGAATTTTGGGTTATCACTGCTCTTCCACATTGTACTTGTTTGGCTTTATAACTTTTTTTTATCTGAACGTCACTGATGAGTCGTATGTAGACAAAAACGCGCGTCTGGCGTATTAAATTATAATCCTGGTACTTTTAATGAATAATAATGCTTGTTGATTTATATTCTTAAAACTGTTTTAAAGCTTCAATCGATCTATTATATAATATATCATTTTCTAGCCTCATTATACTCCCTTTGGGATAAATATCAAATATTGATATAATAAATACTGGGCCCTGGAGCCCGTTACGTTTGTTTTTGTTACATAACGCAACTGTAACGATTATTTTCTACTTTCGTACTCGCGTTTGTTTTCTCTTCACATCGAGAAGTTCGTATAACAATACAATATCAATAAAATTCCTAAAAATACTAAATCTAGTATATTATTTAGTCTGCTAATGACTATTGTAGCAATTTGTTACATAATATGGAAGGTTCATAAATAATGAATCCACATAGATTATAAGTACATTGTGTATACAACAGTTCAAACACAGACATATTTTATAAGTCAGTCAATGCTGGTGACCGCAAAAATGTAGGATTAATTTCAATCTTTCTTCCCCGTACTTCTGTCAGATCATTTTTTTTTGTGTAAGGATCGCATATTGATAAATGATGGCCGTACAATCTGAACATAAATAAATTTGAGAATGGAATTAGGAATATGTCATAGTGACATCAACCCAACCAAAGAGCAGATAACACCCAAAGGCCACCAATTGGTGATAAAAGCAGGGAGAAAATCCCGCATCCGAAGTTAGGCTTCATCTGTGAAAATAGATGAATGTTTTGTGCCAAATGAGATATGTGAACGCCATACGATCGGGCTTAAATGAGTAATTTGTCTTTTGTAGATTTGTAGAAACAGAGTATTTGTAAGCCTTGAAATGTCTTGAATATTGATTATACTATGAAATATTTTTTCCATTACTTGTTATTATAATTTTATCATATCTGCTGCATTTGCATTCCCTTTAAGATTTCATTCACTATCCGTTACTAGTTCTTTCACGTTTCAATCGCAATACTTGACCGCCGTTTCGTACTCTTTCACTATCTTTTTTTTTCGATAAACAGTTGACAGCCGAGCAAACGAAATTACGATGAAATAAAAATTGATTATCAGTAAGAAAATGATATAAAAAGTTTAAAAAAAGCCAAACAAGGTACGAAATTGAAGAGCATTGAGGACCAAAAATTTCTAGTAGGATATTGAAATTGAACAAAAATTTGTCTGATGACATTACCTTACATAAATTTGAAAGCTAATACAATATAAAAATATTTTTTAATTTCTTTGCATATCAAGGTGTAATGTTGAAACAGTTGAAACAGGGATTTTTTTCTATCGGTCAATCAATGCTTGTGACCGTAAAACGTATGTAGTCGTATCCATACGACATATCAGCTATTCAAAGTCCCGGAATGATGAATGTAAACAATTTAAATAAGTATTTGGTAGAATATAATGAGCATCGAAGGTCGTAGAATAAATCGTGGCCACTCTCTTTTATAAGAACTACTAAAAAATGTAAGCAGAATCACAAAATATAGTTGTCAATGCACCATTCACCAATATCAGCCTCTTACGGAGAACACATTTCCAATAAAACACAAAGAACAACACTGGCTTGTTTGGTCTTGTAGAAATGTATGAAATCCTAAAATATTTTCCATATAAAAAATGAAGATGTGGCATGATTGCAAATGAGACAACTCTTTAAAAGAAAACAAACGTAGAAATTAACAAATATAAATAGGTCAGTATACGGCCATAACAATTAGAAAAAAAAAATAATAAGACATAGAAAATTATTAAAGGCCCTGAAATGACAAATATAAAACTAATCAGAAAACTAACAACCTGGTGTATTTACAAACACATAGGAGGACAAAAGTTTAAGATTGTTACGCAGGTGCATTATTTTAATAAATATAACCTATAAATATTCGAACAACTGGCAATGGTACTTTAACAGCTGGGAAATGTTTTATAGAGTCAAATTGTTAGCAAATACGGAAATAGACAAAGGTATCACGAGCCCAGTAGTCAGCACTTCTTTTTTGACAAGCGGTGTCATTAATTGTGTAATGATTATTGCTTAACTGTTCACAAAACAAATATTTTCAATACTATGATTTTCTGCACAAGGAATATACTACATATAACATTTTCTATATGAATTTAGAAAGGCGATTCAGATGCAAGAAATGTATAACATTTTGACAATATTTGGCCTTTTATAAACAAAATGTATAAGAGCGCCATTGATGAGTCTTAAAGCGTCGATACACACTCCTGGTGTACAACATGTTAATCGTGGTATCCGTGGTGCGTTTATTTTAATGAATGCTCGAATGTACAGGTGATATAATGTGTATATTTTATACATGTTCGATAAAATGTTTCAACAGTCTTAACATTTTGGTTTCTTTATTTTTTTTCCTCCACTTTGAGTTATCTATTGGGCTGGTATTTTGCTAGCATGTGCACAATGCAATTATGCTATTAAAATGAGTGACATTTACCCCATTTTTACGGACGCTGCTTTTAACAACAATTACTCTATCTTTTTAATAATTTTATCTATCTTTCTGGTGTTTCTTCCTATGAAAACACGTCGAATATAAATAACAACAATTATTTCGGAAAAAAAGCTTTTAAGTCACTATCGTGGATCCTTAAATTGTCTCGCTCAAAAAAAATAATCACAAGGGGGGCTCTCCCACGATGAGAAAAAAAAACCAAAACAGTGCACTAAATAGTCAGACGGTTTATATTTTACAAACATAATCTTCTATCCTTATTTCTATAAATATACAATCAGTATACAATTTAAGTTAATCTAAGATATAAATTTGGTATGTCACATGTTAATTATGGACATGATGTAGGCGTCTAAAGAAATACAAAAACTACTTCTCATGGAATTGTTAAATTATGATGCAAAAGTAATTATAGTACATACAAATATTGACTAACTTAAGTCCAAATACAACATTTCTTTTGAAACACTCATATTTAGACATTCTTACAAATATAGTTGTGCAAATATTCTTATTGTGATTGACAAATATTAGATAACAAAAAGAAGAGGTAAGCAAATTATTTTATATTTGTTTGTTTGCAATATTTTTCAATTATACATCCATTTGAAATTAATCCTTATATGACCTATAATAATGTTTAAAAACTAAGCTATGTTGTAAGACTGTTTTTTTTTCTGTGAATATATTCTTGGTTTTTATATGTTGTTAGGTTGATATTTCATTAAACTTTTTCCTAAATCGTGTCTTTTAATATTATTTGACCGATATGCATATGAATACTATGATAAGGGATTGGTACGAAACCTTTAAACGAGTGTATCAAATTCGATTCCCTTGACCATTACAGCGAGTTTCTGTCACTTAAAACTCAATTATATTTAGAATTTGAGTTACATAATTGAGTAAACACTTGCAAAACTAACAAAAAAAGTATAATGCAAATGTATTTTATAGGGTTTGAAGTTAACCAGGTAGTAAAAATCAAACAACAATAATAAACCAATGTATGTGTTGCTTATTCTTCAAATGGTTTTTATGCAATATTGTTCTTCAAAATTATTAATGGTTCTTCCATTTTTGGCTCAATTTTATTTTTTAACACAAACTTTAGACAGATGCATCAGATTGTATATTGACTCGAGTGTTTCGAAAAAATTGAGAAAGGAGAGTTAAGGAAGTGTCTTATTTTTGCACGTTCAAAAAGACAGCAGATAACCAAAAGTATATACTTTCTCGCCGGAAAAGGCACCCGTATCACGTTTTGTGTTTTATTATTTAAAAGAATTGGTTCAAGACCTTGTCTTTTACGTTTACTAACGTTTCTGATGCTACACATGAAAAAGATAAAAGGTTATGTGAGTTAAAATATAGTAGTGAGAAAAAAAAAAACAATATTTACAGATACACTTGTTTACAGACTTCAAAGCAATATGTTATATGATACACTTCTTTTTTTAAATTTAGTTGATTATTGAGATATTATTTTTAAATGATAATCACATAATTGTTTTGATATTTGCATAGCAGATACATAGAAAGTACGAGAAAAAATCAACAACCATTATTAGAATAAATTTTGAAATAGAAAGCTGCATTTTTTTATGAAATACATGTTCCTAAAATACACACCAATCTGCACGATACAATGTCTATAATTTAAGGAAGCATATATGTTTTAACGAACCATTATTTAAATGTACTTTAGCAAAATAAAAAGTTAGACTCTTTTGTTGAGAAATAAGCCTGACATTCAACATAATGGTGACCAAAACCTGCAGCTGAAAGACATATGATCATATGTTTTGGAGTTCTTTTTTTCAAATTTTGAGTATTTTGATTAAATAGAGGAGTGGTACTTATATCAAGTAATGTAATGCTTTTACAAAAGCACTGGCTATTTAGGATTATGTTTATTCATGGAGGTTTGGTCTACCAGCAGTATCATCAATCCAGTGATAGTAATAATTTATAAGGAAAATGAACCAACTATTTACAGTTTGTTAATATTTTATCGTTTTGGATTCATTATATGCTAATCCTGATTAATTGTTTTATATGATACGGATCAATTCAGTAATAAAGCCATTTTTTATTTTGAAAAATTTGGAATATTTCATCACTGGATCGAGTATCCTTATATATTCTGAATAATTGCTTGTTACAAAATAGATCAATAAAAAAATAAAGCCATTTTTTATTAATAGAGATTTAAATAATTACACGAAAAAAGTAAATCGTAATGTAACCTTTATGTTTTTCCATTGATCCCTTACATGTGTCAATATTAACGAAAGAAACACACATATTTTTGTCTGAAAAGTAGATTGCAATTGTTATGTAGCTAGCAGAGAGGGCGCTATCGATGAACGTTTGCCGGATGACAGGACAAAACTTATATCTCAAGATGAAGATGAATATTGTCCTAGAAACAACAAAATAAGGTACAGTATTTTCAATCTTAACAAGGGACACCAATTACAGTGGTGCGTCTTTTTTTTAAAGTATGTAATGATAATTCGTTAGTTGATGGTAAAGGAACTCTTACCTCTAATGGTTGATATTCAAATATATGACTTGTAAGAATTTGGAAGTTAACTCCACGAATTTAAATTTGATTGAAAGGTTACAGGTTACAGGTTTTGAAGTGAATATTATAATAATCAGCTGGAGTTGCTAACCGTTTTATAAATGGAAAAATTGTCTAGAACCGCATGCAAGATCATATCTGTTTAAAAGCTTATGTAGCTAACAATGACGGTATACAAATTTTATGGACTCTCAAACATTATCATAACATCTGATATTTCAACACGACTTGAACTTAAATTTGATGTTAAAGAAAAATACAGAGTTGTGGTAGGTGTAGTTTTTGTTCTTCCAGCTAAAAGCAGTTGTTATCAAATAGTTAATCGCTATGTATATGGCGGTTTTTTTTTGTTGCATTTCAGTATTCCTGTGATGTTTCTATCGGTTTAAGTTTGTAACCCGGATTGGTTTTCTCTCAATCGAGTTTTGACTTTTGAGCACCGCTATACTATTGTTCTCTTTATTTAAGTATAATTGTAACTAGATGATTATGCAGTTAAGAAAGTGCACAGATACTAATAAACAAAATCTCACCAAAGATACTTTGCTGATAATTTTATATCGTAATGCCCGCGTTTTGTTTATTTGTCACTAAACAGTGGCGCTACCCTCAAAACCTCACAGGCAAAATTATTACACATTTTTCATCTTTAACCATTTTAACTACTGGATATCAAATCTATGGAACATACTGATTACATACAAATACACACATATTACACACACAGTAAGCTTATTTTGAAGGAAAGCAAGGAAAAGGGTATATTTGAAATTTTTTTCCTACTGTATATTGCTATGTTATCCTAGATTTTCTTTTAAAAAAGATATTTAAAATTAAAAACCAATTCTTCAGTGAACAATTGAAGGTCTTTCCACATCGATAATAAGAATGAAATTTAAAAAACGATGCTAGAAAATGTCACTCCGTGTTGATGTGATGTGGTAAATCAAATATATATATATATATAAAAAAAGATTAATAGGTTTATGCAGACGACTTAATTGTTTTATAATGAATCAGAAAGAAATTTTAGCAAAATAAAAGGTCAAAATCTAGAACGTCAAATTGACCTTTGACCTTGACCTCAATTTTGAAGTCATAGGTCAGTGATCTCAAATCAAAAGACCCCAGGTCAATCACTTGTATGGTAAACAGTAATTTGGCAAACACATCATAACATTAACTTTAACAGTTTCTTTTGAATAACGATAACAAGCAAAATTAAAAATTTATAACATGACCTTGAACTTCGTCCTTGACCTCATTTTCAAGGTCATAAGTCAGTGAACTCAAATCGGAAGTCCTGAGGTCAATCACTTGTATGGTTGTGGAGAAATACTGATTTCAAATATATAAGGTGAGAAAACTCCTATAAGGGTTAACCAAAACACTTCGACTGAAATAGGTTGAAGTTGCGCCTTATTGTAAACAGTAATTTGGCAAACACATCATATCATTAACTGTAACAGTTTCTTTTGAATAACGGTAACAAGCAAAATTCAAAATTTATAACATGATCTTGACCTTTGACCTTGACCTCAATTTCAAGGTCACTGATCTCAAATCACAAGGCCCGAGGTCAATTACTTGTATGGTTGTGGAGAAATAATGATTTCAAATACAAAAGGGGAGAAAACTCCTATAAGGGTTAACCAAAACTGTTCGACTTAAATAGGATGAAGTTGCGCCTTTTTGTAAACAGTTATTTGGCAAACACATCATATCCTTTACTGTCACAGTTTCTTTGGAATAACGATAACAAGCAAAAATCAAATTTATTACATGACCTTGACCTTTGACCTTGACCTCAATTTCCTTCAAATGGATCAAGGACTTCATATCAAAAGACTATAGGCCTCTACGACTTATAACGTATGAATTTATCCAACAAATCGCCTATCTTAAATTTTCAAAGGGAAATAACATAAAATGTCTTCCTATCACTCAAGTCACAATTAACCAAATCATTAATAAGAGTGGACGAACAATTTGGTGAAAACAGTTTGCTAAAATCTTTTACGGTTTCAGGGATATAGTGATAACAAGAAAAAGGGGACACGGGAAGATAACTCCTATAAGAATAAGTGTTCGGTCACACAGGGTGAGTTTTGAAACCCCCATTACTGTACAACATCATTAGCCAAAAATCCATTCGATATGTTGTAAGACAAAAAAGCATCTCAGACGGCAGAAGAAAAAAAAATAATCAGAAGAAAAACAAAAGGTGTTTCCACGAAAAGTGGAAAGACCTGATGAACTATAATTCTATCGGAAGTTGATCTTAAATTTTCATTTAGTTACTGCATGTCAAAAGATACAAACTGCTTCTCAAATGTAAATTATGCAATAGTCTATCTAATTGCCAACCACAACAATGCAAACTGTAAGTTGTTGTAATCCTTTCAAGTACTTTATTTATGGAAATATTCAATAGTTTTTAGTAACGATAAAATAAATAAAGTACAAGAGTACAAATTTCATGACGTTGACTGAACTTTTCGCACAATGGACACAGACATAATGTCCATTAACTATATGCATTACTAAAAGAGCTTTATTGCCTTTGATTCTGTACTTTTGATACGATGTACATATAGACAGAAGCCACCTTTGATAACACAAAGTCAGAGAAAATTTTCAGTTCATTTCGCTATTTTTTATTATTTGTTGAATCTGAAATGACATTGTCATATATTTTATGCTTGTTATTTTAAGTTTTTTGTATCCAGAAGTAAACAAAGGAAACACTGATTTTCATTGGTTTGAATTATCTTGACAACGATTGTTTATACATTTTTATTTTCATGAAGACTGTAATAATTGAAGTGTAAAAAGACATATATAACAACATAATTATCATTTAGATCACTACCAGTCAACTGCTCTTTTAAGATCATATAACTGGTCCTTTGTGGGTTTTTTTTTATCAAAGTACAAAACTACAATATTGCACTTTTAGAAATTTTAATGATTTATTGATTCCTCTAGATAATATGCATGTAGATTGACAACTCCTAGAAATTTTATGTAAGAAATGAATCAAGAAAACAAAAAAGTTCATTTTAACATTAAATAAAGGATATAAGTCACATTATTACGTAATAAATATTCATATCATTAGTGGATCGGGACCTGCGTTCTTTTGCGGAGTACTTGAATACACCCTTGGTATGATTTCATATGACTTTATGTTCTCTTTGCTTTTTTATTTATTGTTTTAGGGCGAGGGGTTCATTTTTAATTTTTCAATGTGTGTTTTGCCTACTGGATACAATCTAGGTTTTCTTTGTCAAGAAAAAACGTTTAACCATCGGTTTAGTATTTCGTGGATGTGTTATTTGTCTTTGAGATGGATTTCTCTTTGACCACAATTGTTTCAGTTTTTATTAGATTCATGGTTTTGATATAAAATAGAGTACAAATGTATAAAATATACAACGGATATGTATTTATATATAATAGTATGAATTTGCATATAATCAGATAATGTCTTTTTATGTCAAAGAAAGATGATGTCTAACATTGTTTATAAAATGCCGAAACAATTTAGTTGTGTTAGCATATTTAGTTGATGAAGTGCAAGTTTTCTTAATTGTTTATAATGTCATCTATCGATTTATATGAATGTATTTAAATTATTCTCCCCTATCACAGTTCTTTCATCGGAGTTTTCATAGCCAATTTTACTTCAACACTTCAAGTCCAGACAACTTTTCACTTGCTGTCAACTTCGATGTCTGTTGCAAAAATAAAAATAGATAAGTGTACTAGTTGTTTTCATTATGTAAACGTTCCTGTCAGTGGTTGTCGTTTGTTTCTTTATATCATATTTGTTTTTCGCTCATTGTTTTCTGCATAAATCAGGCCGTTAGTTTTCATGTCTAACTTGTTTTTCGTTGGTCCTTTCGGGCCCTTTATAGCTGACTATGTTGTATGGGATTTCTTTTCTCACGGTTAAAAGGCCGTACCGTACGGTCACGTATAGATGTGAATTTCTGTGTAATTTGGTCTATGGTATAATGTAGTCTCATTGGCAATCATAGTCCATCTCCCTTTTTTTTTAAAACGAAATTGCCATTATAAACTCTAGATCTATTGATTTAGAAAATCTGTATAGGGAGTTTTAACCTCAAGCATTTTAAACATTACTACTGAGACGAGTTAAGTGTTAGTCATACAGAGTATTTTTCTTTTCACATGGTAAACTCAATGGTTGTAGTTAAAGCCATTCCATTTGTAGAGCATTTAATAGACGTCTATAAGCAATCTTGAATATAGAACTTTAATGAACTATACTAAGTAAGCATTTTCCTGACGTCTATAAGCTTTTCAGATTTTCAAACTTTCAAAAACTTTTTGATGCACAAAACTTATTCTTACTTCAACGAAGTATGCTAGATTTTGTTTTATGTATTGTTTTTCTGTCTTATCTTCTAATTGGTGACAAATAATCAGACAGGGCTGGAAAGGTTTATTCTAGTCTGCCTATTTTCAAACCATTCTCGAGTTGAACATCAATGCAAAATTTCTTATGTTTAGATTACATAATTTAGAAAGGGAATACTTTGACATTGATACACTATTATGTTGATTTTGTTGGTGAAACGGATGGTTTTACAAAAGAAAAAGTTGAATTTGCGATATCACTTCATGGCTGTTCAATAAACATTGTATGGAACAAACACACAATGCATTGCATGTTAAGAAATACAGATGTGACTTACGTATAAGATTATCATTTTTTTAATTAAGACTATACAGCTGTACATGTGTAACAAGGCTGACCGTCAATCGAGAAGACGCCAAGTTTACGAAATTATCAATAAGTGGAGATAAGACGCATATACGTCCATGGAAACATCAACGGTGAAAGATGTTCTACTGGTAACTTGTCATTCATGATTTTATTTTGATAAAAAAACTAATCTGTCTTGATTTCGTTAACACGTTAAATGTGGATGGGAAAAGTGACTTTGTCAGAAAAATCAATTTTACGTTACTTAAGAGAACGTACTTAGTGTTCCTGATAAATGAATCTCACATATTAATGAATAATATTTTGGACGAAATCACTGTTTGGAAATTGTTGAGGGAAAATCTACATACTCTTCTGTGGAAATCTATGGGTGTCGCAAGAGAACTAATAGTTATCAAAGGTACCAGGATTATAATTTTGTACGCCAGACGCGCGTTTCGTCTACATAAGACTCATCAGTGACGCTCATATCCAAATATTTATAAAGCCAAACAAGTACAAAGTTGAAGAGCATTGAAGTTGAACTAACAAAGGAACTTGTTAAAGAAGTTAATAAACATTTATTGGTCAAAATTATTTAAAAAAACCAGGAGATTGAAAATGGGTCATGAGAATGCAAACATCTTTAACTTTTACGCCCGCGATCAAAGAAATGTGTTTAAATGCATGCATATCTATAAACTAACAATTACTTACACATTTTTGTCGCTGTCTTTGTCAGAGAATGATTTGGACTTCATTTATTTTAAGTCATTTGTGATTGTATATATAAAAGAAGATGTGGTATGATTGCCAATGAGACAACTATCCACAAAAGACCAAAATGACACAAACATTAACAATGATAGGTCACCATACGGCCTTCAACAATGAGCAAAGCCCATACCGCATAGTGAGCTATAAAAGGCCCCGATAAGACAATGTAAAACAATTCAAACGAGAAAGCTAACGGACTTATTTATGCAAAAAAATAAACGAAAAACAAATATGTAACACATAAACAAGCCACAACCACTGAATTACAGGCTCCTGACTTGGGACAGGCACATACATAAATAATGTGGCGGGGTTAAACATGTTAGCGGGATCCCAACCCTTCCCCTAACCTGGGACAGTGGCATAACAGTACAACATAAGTTTGTATGTCTGTGATGTGTGTTTACACAGTTGTGGTTGATGGATCTCGATTATTGGAATAGAAGACGTGAAATTATACTTTACTGTACTATATGTACTTTCAACAATAAAAAAAAATCTTTGTTATATATATATATATATATATATATATATATATATATATATATATATATGTCTCCGTGTTTGAATTGTTAAGTAACTTGTGTTTATATGTCTGAAATGTTTGTTTACACAATTATGGCTGCTGAATATCAGTTATTGAGATAGTGTTTATGAAATAATGTGTAATAACCTTTATGTACCATCAATTATAAAAATCATTTTCGTTGTCGTCTTAGTCATATATTTTTGTATATTTGTTTATATTTCAAATAAATTGTGTTTGTATGTCTGTGATGTTAACATAGTTTCTTGCTGTTTGATCCTATTGATTATCCAATCATTGGTCAATATAACTGAACTATAATCAACTGGTATACAAGAGGGAGGTTTGCCAAGCTATCTTAGGCAGGCTGCATTTTGAGTAATGAAGATATGGGATCTAAAATCAAACAAATCACACTTTGATTATAAAAAAGAAAACATAAAGGCCGAGAAATGCTTAACCGTATAATGTTTTTTAAAGATTGCTAATTTGTTTTTGTTCCCTCTTACATTACAAATATGTTTAAGTCAGTGTGCTTTGCCTTTAAAGGAATACAACTCATTACTACATCAAAGTATCTGTAAAAGTGCAGAAATCCAATTCTAAATCAATTTTGATAAAATACAATAACGATTTGGAATATATTATTCATATCAAATGTAATTTTACTTAGTCAGTGTATCTATGCATCGTGTCACGACATGCTTCTAAATTTAGAACTATGCACCAAATGCTTCAGACAAACCGCCTTTTGGTTTTAAATGTATTAGAATATAAAGTAATTTTGGTCAGGAATATAACTTTCCGGAGAAGTAAAATATCCATTACTGTATCAAAATTTCGGTTACAGTGCAGAAATCTACTTTATTTAATTCAATATCAACTCGATGAAATATTGTAAACGGGTTAATAGAATAACCATAACAGCTTTAATTGCATTTAACTTGTGTACAAGGAAGCGATTTCCATTTGCAAGAAAGAAAGATATTTCACATTTTAGTCGGTTTCTTAACTCATTAGTGACATATTGTCACAGTCGTAGATCCTTGGGAACCAGTACAGGTATATTATGTTTTTGTCAATGTTGTCCTATTCCTGATTGTGATTTGTTAACACTATCGAATCACACAGTCTCGCTTCTTTCACATTTCGTGTCATTCCTCGCGTTTAAGGTTGCTAACTTGATTTATCTCCTTAATGGATTCTTGAAATTTTATAGTAAAAAAAAATATATTGTTCTGTACTGTTTACTAAATTTAGTGCCATGCCACCGTTAATATCTTCTTAAATGAAAAATATTAAAAAGACACCTAGAATATCATAAATATCTCATCTGATTAGAATACGTCTGATTTGCTATATTTAATCAAATCAAAAGTAATTCAAGCGAAGTATTTTGTCGTAAAGTTTTTCCTGGATTGATGTTACACTTAATTAATTTTAACTGCGCTTAATAAATTTAAAATAGAGGCGTTTTGAATTCATTATCACACAAATTTTTTTCTTCTTCCAATTATTTTGTTTCGATTTATTCTTTTTTACATAAATCTTTCTTCTGCTATGATTCGAAAAATATTTTCATTACAAATGTCACAAAAAACAATCTTGAACAAAATACTTAACCTATTTCTCTATCAATAACGGTTCCTAAAATTAAAGATAAGCATTTTCTGCCATTCAGTCGATATTGAAATTAATAATTTGAAATTGTGCATTTGGTCTGCCATTAGCAGTTCTGAATATTAAATTGAAATCTAAACACTCAACTAAATGAATTATAGGTGTCCTTGCTTGTCATATATACTGTAGTAAACATTGTCATGCAGTTAAAGCAATTAAATATAAATCTAATTTAGAACGTCCCATTAAAAAGCGTAAATACGTTATGTCGCCACAAAGAAATGACTTAAAAGTTGGAACTAAAGATTCTTATGTTTGATTCAAAGGAGTCAAATCAGAATGGTTTAGGTTAAAAGTTTGGTATTGATTAGGGTTAAGCCAGCTAATGAAGTCTGTTTTTTTTTTTTTGCTAATATTATGGCATTACCATGATCACGGAACGTTTGCAAAACAAGACTTTTGTTGCAAGTTGGGGACTCTAAAAATTCGTAGGTCTCGCGTCCATATTTCAGTAGTATACCATGTTCCGAACGTTTACACAGACAATATTATAAGTCTCTTTTAGATGTTTTTCAAGCCTCTATCTCTAATACCAAAATATTATACAGAAATAAGATTAGTTTAGGTACTTGACTAGTTTAGTATTTTAACTCATTTTCAACAAATTAAGATTATCTGCGTACAGGTGATTCTCGACGACTGAGGTGCAAAACCTAAATGACAAATAAAATAAATTTTTATACTAGTATTTGTTTCTTTTTTTTTTTTTTTTTTTTATGTCTCAAAGAAATTTTACTTAAACGTTAATCATGATACTTAAAAGACCTGTTGAAAATTTTATATCTTATTTGTAAATACACTCACCATAAATCATCACAAAGATTGAAATTGACAAAAGACTAAAACAGCGTTTTATTATCAAACCAAATTTTATGTTATGAATAAAGTAAAATCGCCAAAATACTGAACTCCATTTATCTTTTTAGGTTAACGATTGATCCTCTTTTAAACGCCAAATACGTAAATTTCAGCTTGACTAATATCTATATTTATCGTAGAGGATTTTCTCAGATGTGTGGATCTCCCGCTTTGACTACTGCTGGTTTCTGCATCGTTTATACACGAATCCCCACTTTTGTTCTGTTTAAGTGTGAAAATCTTTTATGCAAACAAACAAAAAACGATTATAGAATGCACTTATTAATATCTTCGGATGTGAAATATTTAACTCAAATTGGAAGGTTGTAAACATTAAACGACACTTGAAGAAAGTACTACATATCAAATTGATAAATAAAGACAATCGGATATGTCGTCCAAAATATGAAATATTTACTAATACAGTACAAAATGGTATACGGTATTTATAGATCCATTGATACAGAGACTGCTGCAAGGTTAAATGGTCTAAAACAGCGTCCAGTAAATATTGATTTTTCTACCTTTTTGATATCGTGCATTTACATTTCAAATCATAAGATATCTGACAATAAGCAATAACTGACTATATTATAAATGTATAGTTTAAACATGTATATTTTGAATGACCTTTCGATGAGTTCGTTAACTGTCAAAGTCATGAATTTGCTACAAAAGAACCGTCTTATTGATTTATTTCATCTATGTATATGAGAATCTTGTCCTGCGTTCATGCATCTCGAGTGAATTATTTTTTAGATGATTTAATAACATTAACGATACCAATTTTCCTGCACAAGGTGTGCATTTCGACAATACATGTCTCTTCAGTGATGCTCGTGGCAAAAATATTTTTACATTCATAATATTTATTGTAATACAGAACAACTAGATTTAGGACAAACTATTGGGAATTACATTTAATGAAAAGAAAAAAATTGAAATGAATGCAGTGATTAATATGTTGTATGTATGTCATAACATTTCCTGTGGATAGATGCATGTTATCTTATATTACCAACCACAAACTGTTTTATTGAATAGTACAACTCATGTAGTATGCATTGCAACTAATATATTGTAAAATTGCGACATGTATCAGAGCAAACAGTAATATTAAATGTTGTAATATAACCAATTTAAAAAGACCAAATATTGATTTAACAATGCACAATGTTCATCGAATACACTTGTACACGCTAAAACATTCAACACCCTTATACAAAATATAGATATTTTTTTCTAAATCAAAATGATCAGGTAGAAGCTCTCTACATCTACATAGTTATATCATTTTGAACACAAATAATTACTGGATAATATTGATTCCTTGATTTTTCATTCCGGTGTAAAGTTGGCGTTATATCCAATGTCAGGTATATGCACAAAACGGAAACATAAAGAAAATCAAATTTCTTCTAATACTTGTATATTCAATGCCGTAGGAGACAAAGTCGAAGATTTTCACCGGAAAAATAGAGTTTCATATTATGGCAGGTTCAACGTTCAAATCCTTATTGGTACCAACCAGGTATAAACATGCTATAGTTGTTAATTTAGTTATATATACAACAAAAGCTGGAATCGAACTGCTGGACATAATAAGTTTAAACATGATATGCATATATCCTCAAATGCCAATTGGAAGTTAAAACGCATTTTTCAAAGCTTATGTCAAATTTTTTCATTAGGTCTAATAGTTTTGAGCGATGTAGAGCTTGAAATCTTTTTTGAAACAACCTTTAAAAATATTTGGCTAGTCAGTGATCTCCAATTTCATCTTGTTTATTACCTTCAGTATCTGGTTCGTTTCGGGCGTCACTTCTGGGTCTTTTGAATGAAATTTTAATCCTGGTATCTACAATAATAATATAAAAATATGGATATGTGTTATGATTGACAATGAGACAACTATCTAACATAGCTAAAATAAAGTGGATGTCACAATAAAAACAATTAGTAGATAGTTCTCTCACAGGCAGAAAACCTATAACTGTTGTATGTAAGGGTATACACTACAAGCACGGGCATTTGTATATGGTTCAAAATAAAAATCTATTGACTTCAAAATGCCATTTGTTTTAGGTGTCTTTGTGTTGAATATCTGTCTTAGTGCAGACGTATAAACAAAAGTAAACCAGCCATTTGAGTGTTGCATTCTTTTGCATGATTAAACGTATTAAATTGGTACTTTTGTCAAACTTTCTAGTCAGTTAGCATTTAAATTAAAGTCATCGGTGACCAATAGTTTTTATTATTTTTTTCAAATAAGCTGTTCTTAAACTAAACTGTTGTAAAATTTAAGCGATTTCTGTAATTAAATTTTTTTTATTATTTCGATAGTGCCTTTTTTTCCCTATTAGTTCAACAGAAAAAAGTACCTTAACAAAAATACATGCTTTCTTCTAAGACAGATTGTGAGCTTAAATGAATGGTGACTCCATATTTTATTTCATTTTTCTATTAAGTATAGGATAAAATTTATTTGAAGAAAAAAATAGAGCGTAATTCTATATTTTAAAAAAAGATTAATACCCGCGAACCCCCTTATATCAACAACAGCCGTTATCTTAATTGTTATCCTCTACAGATAGAGCATACATAGCATACACATGTCAGTTGCCGTGATTACAGTAGTAACTACTTAGAACACTCGGTCACCGATCTTTAATACCGATATCAGTATATTAGATGCATTGTACAACATCTTCGTATAATAGAATTTTGTCTGAGTTTATTCAGTTCGTATCATTGTTTTCAAGTGACTTTACCTTCACAATATTTGTTATACTTCAAAGTAATTAGATGTTGGTATATACTGTAGGGAGATGTACTTTATAAAACAAAACAACATTCAAAGAATAGTAGTGTTTAATATAATACATGTTATTGTATTTCATGTCAATACATACACAATAGTCACTACCTTAACGCATCAATCTTTTATATTTTAGTATTACACATTAGTTTATATCTAAAAAATGTTCGATTACATTATGCATTAGAACAGTACTATACATTTTGAATAAACAATGGTCGTTTGGTCGACTACGACTAAAACCGATACTTAAACTTTTTTCAACATTTAAATGCCAACGTAAAGGTCAGTCTCTTCATCTGCAAAGTACCACTAAGTTTACCCCCAGGGAATCACAGCGAAATATTAATTCTGGACTTTTTGTCCGATTTGAATTTGCAAATTACAAATGTATTATTCTTTGCACATGTTTAATACTTTTTGTTTGACTAAATTTGCAGAACCTGTATGCCTTTTGTTTAGTTTTTTTGCGTCATTTCTTTATAATGTATTGTAATCTTCGGTGTGTTTGACATGATATTTAATCCAAGCTAATAATAGTTCCTCATCTTGAGATGATTTTAATATGTTAGTACATATTATTTTAATAAATTGAAGATCCGAGATCATACGAATTACACGTTAAAATTTTAAAAGGTAATCAAACGGTCGGGTAATGATATAATTCGAATGAGAAATATGGTAGAGAAACAATTTGTCGCGTCCTTTAACTAAACTACATAAATTCTTAAGAGAATATGAATTGTTTAGTTTTTGTTCACCATTTCATTACAAAATGTTGGTCAGCACATTTTGCCTTCAAAGGAATATTGTTCATACATCTCAACTGTTAAAGTGCAGAAATCCAATTCTAAATGATTTGTCAAAATCAAATTGATAAAATGCAATAACGCGTTAGAATAGGAAATTCATATCAAGCGTGTGTACTAATGTATCTTTCTCTTTCAGAAGAGTTATATATTTTCAATTGGAATTTTGTGTTTAATGGCACTGGTAGGTTTGATATTGTTATGTACATTTAAATAAAACAAAATAGTAAGGTCGAATATATCATGCTGCGAGGAAAATATACATCACTGTATCCAAATCCCAGTAAGAGTGCAATTATCCACATCCTTTAATTCAATATCAACTTGATGAAATATTGTAAACACGTTAATTGAATAACCATAACAACTGTAAATGTATTAAACTTATGAACCAGGAAGTGATTTTATTTGATAGAACTTTTTTTGTAGAATATTTATCATTTTAGTCTGTATCTTATATCAGAAGTGACATATTTTCGCAATCTTAGATCTATAGATACCAGTTAAGTCGTTTAATCTGTAAATTACCGACTTTTTCCTATTCCTGATATCGATATTTTAATTGCGTGTGGCGTTAAAATTCCTTTGTAGCCGAACTCACTTACCCTATCGAAGTACACGATCTCACTTCTATTAGGGTTCGTATGATTCCCCCGTTTTTTGTTGCTACCTTGATTTGTCTTCTTAATCGATTCATGAAATCCAAACAAATCAATGTATTGTAATGTTGTCTCAATTTAGTACCATATCAGCATTTATTGTTTTTAAAGGTGTTATATCACAAAATCATAGTACGTAAATAAATGCAACAGTAGTATACCGCTGTTGGAAATTTATAAATCGATGGAGAAAAAACAAATCCGGGTTACAAACTAACATTGAGGGAAACGCATCAAATACAAGAGGAGAACTACGACACAACAGAAACACAACATTAAAAGTGTAACACACAAAGAAACAAACTTTAATTTAACAGTTGCCATTTTCCTGACTTAGTACAGGACATGTTAAGAAAAAAATGGTGGGTTGAACCTGGTTTTGTTGCATGCCAAACCTCCCGCTTTTATGGCAATGTTAAATATAACATCGTATTCATACGAAATAGAGTGGCAATAATGTTTCGTTGATGTTGATAGTTACAAAAAAAATAACCCTGTAGTCCATTGCAGGACAAAACAACTTAGTAATAAGCATATGTCTTGGGTGTTTGAAAGCTCCATTCGTTTTTTATTTAGAATATCCCATTTAAATGAATACTAAGATAGCGTGATAAGTTATAATACCCCTTATGAATATCTTACCATATATAGCATCTTATCAATACGTGTGTGCCTCAAGATGTTTAATTGTATTTAGCGCTGATTTCATCACTTTTTGGGGATAAAATTATCTTTACTGAGGTTCTAACATATCTTTTTGTTTTCGCTATCAATAACGTTCCCTGGAGACGAGCTTTTTGTGGCATGCAGTTGATATTAAAATCAATGATATAAATTAAACATTTTGTGTATCATTAGTCAATAGATATAAGAAGATGGTGTATGAGTGCCAAAAAGACAAATCCCCATCAAAGTAACAATTTGTAAAAGTAAACCCTTATAGGTCTTGAACATGATCCTTGGCTCACACTGAACAGGAAGTTATAAAAACCATAATCATAAACATTCTTGCTGGTCATATAGATTGTAGTTTTATATAATCATTGTGATGCAGACATGACAATCAATAGTAAATCGTATTTTGCTCGTCTCATTAAGATTACAGAATTCGTAATGTAGCCACAAAAGACTTCTATTTTAAAGTTTACATCAAAGATTCACAGTAATTGTTTCATAGGTGTTAAGACATAATTAAGCTTGATATTTTTGGTGTTAATAAGGTTAATCCATCTAATGAAGCTGTTTTTTCTAGTATATTGCTACTCTTGAAAGTCTGCAAAACAAGACTTAATTTGCAGAAAGGGGGACTTTAATGTAAATAATTACAATGCTTGCTTTCAGCTATCAGTATTATAACATGATCTGAACGTTTTTAACTGCGTGTATTCATAATCCCTTTCTTGTTTCTTTGTGCGTTAAGCCTCTATTTCACCGAAAAGAAATACATTTAAGTACTAGCAAAGTCATCTAAATAAAAAGTATTTTAGTTAATTTCCAACAAATTAAGGTCAGCTGTTCTTAATTGTACATGAAACTCATCATTTAACAAATAAAACGTATAGAATGCAGGTTTTGAGACCTTTACATTTGTATTTTTTCGAGTCAAATATGCAATCAAACGGCATGCAATTATAAATGTATCGTATGTCCTTTATATCATGTTGTTACCGTGTTCGTTCATAACTCGACTATAAATAAAAAAAAAGAGCTATACACACTATTAAATACATAAAAGGTATCGTGATTTTTTTGTTCAAATCGTTAGTAAGTCTTACAAGTACCAGGAATTTTCTAGATCATAAACACACTGCAAAATTGTACATTTTTTGTTACATTGCTGTGAGATCGTTAATCATGTTAACTTGAAGAGTGATGAAGTAGCATTAAAGAACCGTTTCATTGATAAATTACGCCTTAATAAATTGGAATTATGTCCCGTGATCATTCAGCTCGAGTTCTTTATTTTTGGGGTGACTTATCATTCACAATATTTGTTATACTACAGAATAACTAAAATTGGGACATACTATTGGGAATCAAACCTAATGAATAAAGTCAATTAAATAGAGCATTTTGCATGTCATTGCATTTCTTGTCGATGCATGCATGTTATATAATATTATTAACGAATAACTCTTTAATTTGATTACACAAAACATTTAGTATGCATTGAATTTAAAATACAGCAATATTCATAAAAACAAAACAATTAGTAATTTAAAAGGCTGTAATTAAACAACATTCAAAAGAACAAATATCCCCAAAATATACAACCACGTTATGTGCATATGACACAGATCGAAATATCTTCCCATATACTTAATACCATGGTCGACAAAAGTTGCAGATTATAAAAGCGAATGCCAGATAAGGGCAGATATGTTTACTTCAATGTTTCTTTATTGTGTAGCTTAACACTCTCTCTACAATATGCTTCCGATTTAAAGTCCCATTTCCTATAGGACGCAGCCGTGTACACACACAAAACGTACCACTAAAACATGTTCTTAAAAAAATGGTAAGTAGACGACTTGATAATATATTCATATACCCTCATATGACAATTGGAACTGATGTCGCATTTTCCAATGCCTGTGTCAAATATATTCATTAATTTTAATTCTAAAGAATTTAATGCTCAGATTTTTTTGTAGATACAGTACTTTGTGCACCTTTCCCAAGTCACTAGTCTCTGGTATTTGTTAGTCTTGTGTGTCTTTTAATTTTAGTTTATTTATATGTTTAGGAGTTTAGAATGACGTACATATTTACTGAACTAGTCCAAAATTTTGTTTAGGGGATAGATGAAGTCCGCCGTCGGGTGCGCGATTTTTTCACTGTGTTCAAGACCCATTGATTGGCTTTTTTTATTCTTTGGTCGGATTGCTGTCTCTTTGACACTTTTCTTATAGACATTCTCTATCTTAACTATATAATGGTTAGTCCATGCTCTCCACGTTCGTGCTTTATTTGACATGTTCAATGATTTTTATTCGAGCATTACTGATGATTTTTTTTGTAAAAAAAGTAAACTCGCCATTTATAATTTGCGTCCTCTTGTATGGGTATACGTAGTAAATTCGTGTTTCTATCACAATGTCTATTTAGCTAACGTTAACTATGGTCTTATTACTAAGTAAGTGCGTGGTGACAACTTAATTGTTTCATCTAAAATTTATGTGATATTTAAAAACAACCCCAGATGAACGTTTGCTTTACGATGTTCATACTTTATTTCATAATTTACCATGCATTCACAACTAAACTAGAACGTTCGGTGAAGCTGTTTTCAATAGAGATATATTACTTGTTAGTTATCATATTTGCATTTTCAAAGCTAAAACCTGTTGATTTCATATTGATTTATTCGATTTTGCTGACAACGATAAAATTATCGGACAATTCAACCGTGCTTATTTTAATCATGCATAGCATACATATTTCAGTTCCCGTGCAGTCAATCATCTTCAAAGTCCCTATCTTTTTCAACCTGAATTATTTAGACTGAAAACTATTTTTTAGAGTAGTTAGTCCTAAATATGACATATATATTTTGTATCAGTGTAATTACAAAGATAACATTTAAGTTTGCGGTTCTTTAGAAGAAAAAAAACATAAAATAAAGTATCATGACTTTATGTGTATATGTTTGTATAAGTATTAGATTTGCATTTAGTATTTGCTACTGATCGGAAACTTATCTAGAAATCACATTTATATTTTGGACAAGCCATTGAAAAATCAAAACTACTTAAATTTTGTCAAAACAAGTTATTTAACACTGTTATCAATTATTACCGAATTAATTTATCGAGCTGATATCCAAATGTCAGGTGATTGTTCTCTATGTTACTGTTTATTTCACCTGGCATTGTTTCTGCTATAGAACGGAAAAACACTTTTGTACGTTTTCAATCAAGTGTTTTATTTCTTTCGATGTACGACTTCTTAATGTTTTCTGTTCGTTCCATGCTATATGAAGTAAATGTAATTTAACGAATACACCATACATGAAATCAGGCGCAATAGTATTAAGAGTCTATATTTTCGATGAATAAAAATGATTATCAGGAACTTCAAGGACATAAGCAATCTTTACGACAATGACCCTTTCAATAACTATCACGTTATGTGTCTATCGTAAATGTTAGGATGACGCATGAGAGTCTTGTGAATCAAATTGATGTTTTGCATGACGTACAACATGACAAAAGGGGGTAAACATTACATTTTCACAGAAATTTGAACAGTTAAACTTCATTATTCGGTTTTATTTTATTCTAGTCAAGCAGAAAAGTTATTTAATCAGAGCATTTAACAAGAGAAACTGGGTTAAGTCGCCTTACAATTTCTATCCAAACAAGAAGGTATGACACTGCTGGTGGACGTTTCGTCCCCGAAGGTATCACCAGCCCAGTAGTCAACACTTCGACATGAATATCAATTTTATGGTCATTTTTTTTTTTAAATTCCTGTTTACAAAACTTTAATTTTTCGAAAAACTAAGGATTTTCTTATCCCAAGAGTAGATTACCTTAGCCGTATTTGGTACAATTTTTGGAATTTTAGGTCCTCAATCCTCTTAAACTTTATACCTGTTTGGCTTTTTAACTATTTTGATTTGAGCGTCACTGATGAGTCTTATGTAGACGAAACGTGCGTCTGGCGTATTAACTTATAATCCTGTTACCTTTGATAACTATTTAACACCACTGGGTCGATTCCACTACTGGGATATCATCAGCCCAGTAGTCAGCACTTCGGTGTTGAAATGAATATCAATTATATGGTCATTTTTATAAATTTCTTGTTTGCAAAAATTGAATTTTTCGAAAAAGTAAGAACTTTCTTATCCCAGTAGTAGATTACCTTAGCCGTATTTGGCACACCTTTTTAGTATTTTTGGGTCCTCAATGCTCTTCAACTTTATACTTGTTTAGCTTAATTATTTTGATTTGAGCGTCACTGATTAGTCTTATGTAGACGAAACGCGCGTCTGGCTTATTTAATTATAATCCTGGTACCTTTGATAACTATTTGTTTCTACTTTGAAAACAAAAAATAGTATCTATGTATTTCGTCGTTAGTTTTTGTTGCTGTTCTGTTTTCCAATGTTCCATTGTTTTCCTCTTATAGTTGATGTGTTCCCCCGTTTTTGGTTTGAGATCGGATTTATTTCAATTTTATCGATTTATGACCATTGAACATCGGAATACTATCTTGCCTTTATTTAATGTCGAAATGAATTCCACATTGAAAATTAAAAAAAATATAGATCTCAGATATTTCTAATTATTTTTTTAAGGTTTGTTAGCACATGGTATTTTATCTTTTATTTGTGACTTTCAACTTTGTGGATAATTACTTCCTTTATTTTTGAAAGAATTTAGAAACTTAATTTTGAGATCTTATTATTGATATCACCTGAGAACATTTTAGTGCATTGGTATGACATTTAAGCGAAAAATTGTTGGATGTTTAAGCCCTCCAATGTAACCCATTTTAGCGCAAGATGTTTAGCGGAAAGCAACAGAAATAATTTGTAATCGACCATATCTTCTTAAAATGAAAAATTAATAAAAAAACATTTGTAAAGTGATCTTGATCTTGACTCCCTGTACAATACCGATCATAAATAAAGGCAACAGTAGTATACCGCTGTTCGAAATTCATAAATCGATTGAGAAAAAAACAAATCCTGGTTACAAACTAGAACTGAGAGAAACACATCAAATATAAGAGAACTACGACACAACAGAAACACAACATTAAAATGTTACATACACAGAAACGAACTATAATATAACAATGACCATTTTTCTGACTTGGTACAGGACATTTTAAGGAAAAATGATGGGTTGAACCTGGATTTGTGGCATTCCAAACCCCGCGCTTTAATAGCAATGTTAAATATAAAATTGAAATAGGAACAGTTCCTTCACTTTTATCTTGTCAAACTTGAGATGCACATTCATTTTTTTCTTCGATTCGTATTCTTATATATGCTTTTGTTTTGAACTTGATAATTTAGTATCCAGAAAATCGTAAATGTCTGAGTGACACACATAAAATTACTCATTGATTGTATATGGAACGTCTGCCCAAAACAAAGGTGAACACAAAGATTCTTCAGTCACATACCGTATAGTGGGTTATTTTCGCAATGGTAATTTTTTGCTTATTTTCGCGAATAGAACAAAATCGGCAAAATAAATTCCGCCAATTCAAAAGTGTACATGAAAGGTATTGATAAATATTTTTAATCCGCCAAAAAAATAACCGCAAAAATATTCCGTATACTTTTTTCAATGTAAATCGCGAAATTTTACACCCGCAAAAATAACCTGCTATACGGTAGTATAACAGTAGCCATCACATAAATACACACTTTTCTTTCCTCTTTTAGTTTCAGCAATATGTATTTCATTAATAAACCAAAGTGTACTTGAAAACGAAACGTAAACATTAAACCAGCATGAATTACTGATCAGGGTTTTAGTATGTTGAGTACTATATAACTAGATATTTTTTACGAGAAAATCACTTTTTAAAGATTTAAACAAATCTTCGAAGGTCAAACTCACAGGTTTTATAATCAACATAAAAAAACAGTATTCATTGTTGTTGTAAATGTTGGGGAAAAAAATACAAAAACACAGAATGCTTAGGTTTAATTGTTTGTTTCTTAAAACTGTAGTAATAAGATAACACTGACTAAATGCTTTAAGCTATATTGTTCATAACAGACCAACAATTTCCATTCATTAATTGATGTTTTCCACATTCGCATTTGTTTTTCACATTGTTATAGGTTGTCTGAAGAAAAAAGCAAAATAACAAAATATACAATTTAAGAACTTGGATTGTTTCGAAATATTATAGGAATCAAGTCAAGTTGTCAATGTGTTTAAATGAAAATTTAACGAACCTTGGAAAAAATTACTGAATAATTTAAATGAAAAAAAAAGTCCATTTAACCTTTAGGTCTCAAATATATTACTATATTTGAAGTTTGTTTTAAACATCATATATAGTAATCGAAACTTTTGAGTAAATAAAATATATACTAGTATTACGATCAAATCACACTGACATACCGTCAGTTAGCCCAGTCTTCATTAAAATGTTTCGAGATACTCGTGTAAGTCATGAACTATTTAGTTTAACTGATGATCGTTTTGTCATACAATTGTGTGAAGCATGAGCCACTTACATTGGCGAGGATCAATAAAGAAAGAAAACAATGTGAAGTAAACATAGAGGTGTGAATTTGTGACGCATTTACCTGACATTGATACTAAATTCGTGATGACTGAATCAAATAATTAAGAATCCAAATAGCTATAGCAAGAATTACTTATATGCCTTTAATCCTAAAATAACAATAATTTCAATTTCTAATTAAAAAACGACAATGTCCAGACATACATGACATCATATAATTGGCATGCATTGCACATTTATTTAAGGCAAAATCCCCAAGATTTTCTGTTTTCAAGAGTAATTCATAGGGCAGTTGTTTAGTACATGTAGAAAACCTATACAGAATATATAGTTTTAAGTTCACCATTTCCAAAACGTACACTTTGATAATTGGAAATAAGTTGCACAATCTACCAACCGTAAAAGAAAATGAAATAAATACAAGGAATAATTTTTAAAATAACACTTCGCTGAGGAACTAGCAATTTTTAGAGCTTATGTTTTATGACGACAACACACATCTTATGCGTTAGAAAATTAAAAAAAGTATATAACCAGATTTTCAAAGGTTAGCAGTTTATGGAAGATAATGAAGAAGCAAAACTATGTTGCAATACTTTCAAAAGCTTTCTAAATATACTGACAGAATATACCAGTATAAATACTTTCCCTTCCAAGGATTAAATATTTCAGTTTTACACGGGAAACTCTTCATTAAAATTGATTGATACTTTAGTCTTAGATACACTATGTTTTAGATGTTATTAAATTGGTGCTTGTGAGTTCTTTCAGATCCGTACTTACTGTTTTTGTTTCGTAGTAAGGATATATAAACACCCTGGCATGTATTGATCTGATTAATTAGACCTTTTTCTACTAATTTGTATAGCTTGTTCATATATTGTTTTGTTACTCTACTTTTCCAGGTTATAAGAAGTTTAGGCTTCTGCTTACATGTTTAACCCCACCATATTATGTGTGTGTCTTGTCAAAGTCTGGAGCCTTAATTTCAGAGCTGTCGTTTGTTACTGTATATCATATTAGTATTATATTTCAACATAAATAAGGTCGCATGTTTTTTTTTCTTTTTTTTTTCGTTTGAACCGTTAACATTTGACATTTCTGTACTTTTTATAGCTGACTATGCTTATTGGTTTTACTTAATTAAAGTTTGTACGGTGACCTATACTTCGATCGTACGGTGTCTTTTACTTGTATGTATTTGTTGTATTTATTCAGGTTGCACTATATAAACCTATCATTCATTCATTCCAATAGTTGTTAACATCTATGTAATCTAGCCTAGGTTGAAAGTTGTCTTTTTGGCAATTATACCTAATCTTCTCAAAAAAAAAATCACCTTCATAAAAAATTATCCTTTTTTACGCTAACTAAAATATCGAACGAACAGCCCAGATAAACATTTATATCGTAAACCCCACAGACATCAACATTTAAAATTTGTTTTAACAATTATAAATGATCATCAACACTACTTTAGTGACAAAATGGTCTCTGTGTTAATTTTTGTGTCATTTTGGTCTCTTGTGGAGAGTTGTCTCCTTGGCAGTTATACCATATCTTCTTTTTTATATCTAACTCAGTTAAGAAGGTATCCATGAAAATATGTATTGTCATTTTGAGTGCTATATAAACAATTTTTTTTGTGTGTATTCAAATTAACTCTATAGATTTTTTTTATATGCTGCAATGTATTTAAGGCATGCGTTGATACACTGTCTCTTACAGCCGATATTTCTCCCATTGTTGTAAAATGCTTTACTACTAGTATTTCCTGTTATAAGTACGTTAGCATGCCTGTGTAATTAAATTTGCAAATATTTGTTTCCTTTTAGTTGACTAAGAGGTCTTTTATTAAGTTATTCTAAATTTTTGTTAACCTTGCTACTCAAAAACAACACGGGTTCGTTGGTACTTTTTCCAGTATTTACGTCTCTTTTGATTGTTTTAAGAAACGATTGTCATTAATGTGCTTTATTAAAGTCCATGTGAATCAATCATCATGGAATAAATACAATATCTTTTACCGTTGTTGCTAAAATCTTTATTCCTTTTGATTGGGTTTTTTTAAAGGTTAACATAATATGATTGAAAGTTAATTAATATGATTACAAACGACGGGTTACCGATGTGGCAATAACACATAACTATAGTACATTACACTGCTGTGTAAGATGAGCCACGACATTTTATTAGTTATGTCCCCGAACAAATTTGATAGCTATTATAACAACATCACTCAAGGCTAACCCTACCGTCATTGTTGTTTCTCAGTCTCGTGCGGGAAGTCGTGGGTTAAAATTTTGTGAAAATAAAAACATGTCTTTTGGGGGATTTTACTTGCAACTTGTATTCTATAAATCTGATTTAGCACGTCGGTAAAGTATAAAGCAGGCAATGTTCATGTTATTAACATGATTTCGACTTGACTTTGCATTTAGGTTTTGATAGTGGACGCAGCTGAGAAGCTATGAAGTGTATGTAAATAGGCAACCTTGACTTTGTCAGTCTAATGGAAGCTTCTTTAGAGAAAATCCTTCTTATTTGATGAAAATGTTAGGCGAGGTGATTGGTGGGACATGGGATATTTTAAGCAATTTGTATTGACAAAAAAAGTACATTTGTAAACAAAATCACTGAAGAATCCAAATAATAAACTTAAATAAGTTCAGTCAAAGTAGTTTCCGTAAACAGTTAACATTCCCCTTAAGTGAAATCTCCAGAAACATATTAACTTCTTTGATATCAATAATGCATTACATTAGCCATATAGCCAGGGTTTTGAAACGTCCATCACTCCTAGTTATATACAATGCCATGGACAATATCATCACAATTTGCAACCCTGCAAGACGGTAAAGGAAACGGAATTGTATTATTGATCTCATTATTAGATAAATGGAAGTCAGATTTACTAGTTCCTAAACTCATTACAGAATATATCGTCAACAATGAGAAGGGTTAATGATGTTTATCCAATAAAGAATAGCATTATAATGCCTTGCAGAAGTGGATTTGTCTCCACGTGGGTACCTTGAGACCTGAAAAAGACAAAATGCAACGGGGAGACTCAGATGTAATGCTTGCGTTTACTTCTATTTTGTACAATTTATCAGAGAAAAACTAAATGTATGCTTTGCTGTTGTCGTCGTCGAAAAAACTTCAACAATGATTGGGCCTGTTCTTTATAGCCGCGTGTACCTTTCGTGCAAGCTTATATCTTCCCATGTATATTTTAGAACCAAAAATAAAACGAGGGGTACAATTGATTGTTGACATATAAGATAATGAGGCACACATAAAAGTAAATATATCAGCTGTATTGCGTTATTTGAGGAAGTGCAAGACATAAAAATATGAAATGTACCAATAAAACATTGTCAATACAAGGAAGTTTATTGACGCACATAGAATATGTCATAATTTGGAAACAGAAATTGTCTTGAGGACATGTTGTTATAGAAAAGCGCAATATATATTACTTTATTATGTATGCAGTCGTATCATATTTAATTGCTTGAAAGCCTTTAGCATTTGCAACTGTATTAAAATCAAGTAAAACCTCAATCCCAGATGGTATCACTCGCCCACTTGACAACTCTGCTATGACATGTTTTTAATCATATTATTTTGTATAAAACGGAGAATTCAAACTTGTTAACCTAGCGTTACAAATCTTTACGACCGATTTTATTTTTTGTATTGTTTTTTGTTTTATGTTTCCTCAAATATTCAATAAGGTCTTTCATACCATTAACACGAGCTTATCTGATAAGGTTTTAAGGAAACACGATAATGATTTTATTTGATATTTACCACTCTGATGTGTTGTTTGTAGTGAACTTCAAGTCTCAAATACCATTCATTTATCCAGTCTATATGTTATTTTGTAAAAGAACAATTTTCAAATGGTAAGCCGTGGTGGAAGATAGACAAACCATAGCCATAAAAAAAAACAATATTTAACATCACACTAAATAGAGGACTAATCGTTTGCTTTTTAAGAACCCCGTCAAAATTATTACTCTAACAAAGCCTAGCAGTTACGTCTCCACTAGTTGCACCCGCTAAGTTAAATTCCGATGATAAAATGTATTCGATTTGTCATAAACGAAAATAAGAGAACGATATTGTGAATAGAAATAGCTAAATTTCCAGCCACATTCATTGAAGGTTTAAATATTACGTATTTTTTTATGCTCCTATACTAATATAGAAATAAGGAGGTCCAGTGTCAATGAACACTGACGACTGGAGACAAACAGTTGTAATGTTAACAACTTGAAAAAATCCTGCGACATTTAAAAAAACTCTTACCTAAATTAAACAAGGATACAACAAAATCTAACATAAAACAATTCAGACGAGAAAACTAATGGGCGATTTTATCATAAAAGGATAATGATAAACAAATATTACAAACAAGAACAATAAAAAGCATGCTTAATTACATCTAATACATATGGCTAAATTAATATGATTGCATGCACTAAAACCTCCCCATACATGAAACAGTGTTTTATAGCACAGTATAAGATTGATTGTTGGTTGCTTAACGTCCAGTGGCAAATATTTCATGCATGTTCAGGACGATAACAAGTTAACAATAAATGCAATAAATATGGAAGGTCTTGTAATTGAAGCCATTCGGGATGATGTTCAGGGTAATATGGACTGTCACTGGAAAATGAGAGTATATTGGATAAGACGTATATTTTGCCTTGCAACAGGTCACCTACAGACCCCGCAAAGAGTTGTTGCAAGGTTTCTTCAAGTGCAAAGAGCGTGGCAATTTCTTTACACGAGACATCGGATTTAAGGTTCCTATTCTGACCAAACGTGGCTGCAAACTTGATACATCCAGCACAGTCAAACAGACGCCCAACTTTGACAAGCGTTTTACTGCCGGTCGAAAGAATACCAAGTGACCATATTTCTATTCCCAGTCACCCTTGGGGGCACAGCATAAGAACACACTATGATGAGCTGAACCAAGGGTGTATCGCACGCCATTTTTGCTGCAAAAATTAAATGAGATTTTAAAATGTCAAAAACATGAATCTGTAGAAAAAAATGTTCGAGGATACCCTTCAGCACAAAAAAAAAACCTGAAAAAATTGATTCTAGAATGAAAACCAAGAAATTTTGAATAAAAGGTAGACACAATTCAGTAATCCCAACACACTGTTAAGTTTGTGGTAATTTGATCAAGGGATACTAGAAAAAGAGGAGACATATCAAAACATGTATTTTACTTATCTGAAGATCCAAAGCCCCATTATACTGGAATGTTATATCCATTTCGTTTGTTAAATAGAACAGTGTTTTATGTTTACCAAATAAAGTATCAATTATGTAACGAGTAGCTTGTGAATTAGAAACCCGAAAATTTTCAGGATCAAAAACTTGCTTTGATTTATCAAACTAAACAATAAACTTGATTTAATTTTAATGGTTACACTCATATAAATATGGAACGACACCGCTATTTTGTTTTACTAGAAAAGGGATCGTTCTGTCGTCAATCCTAATGTAATGTGCAAAATTACAGGAGAATTGGTAAAAAACAAATTTGGGTAAACGTACGAAATGTAAACTGACCACCCGCTGATTGGAACTTCTCCAAGTACATAAGTGAGAAAAACCAGTAGGGGTTCAGTTCAAACAACGTGATGACGGTCTAATGAACCAACGAGCTATGTTAATCTAAATACATAATCAGTTATACAGCTGAGCGTTAACTTATCAGATTTTAGTACGACACACATAAAACAGCAAACGTGTCAAAAAAGACAACAGATGCAAACAAGCCGAAGTATCAATCTCAGAGTACAAGTTATTTTTTAAAGCTAGCTGCATAGACTATTGATTTATAGTATATCGGATAATTACTATAAAAAAAAAACGGTATCTATATTTGCAAATACTAACACAATGTTTAACTGCTTCTCTGCTTCATTGTCAAACAAAATATGAAACAATTACAAAAACCTCTTAGAGAAAGGTAGATTAGTGATAACTAGTAAACCAATTTATCAGCTAAATGTAATATTAGTTTTTAAAGGTGAAAAACAAGAACATCGTTCATTGACAATCAACTTGTAATTTAGGTTAAAAAAAAAGGGGGGGTTGAAGTCGTTGTCATTTTGTAATGAGTAATACATATACTAGTCAACAAAAGAAACGATACACGACTTTGACATAAAATTTATCAAAAAATATTAAATATAAAACATAATGAGATACACTTTTTTAAAAAGCTTTTATTTGCAATGTATGCACATATGATAATGAAATCAAAACCTGTCGAAAAGTAACTAAATTCTGTGAAAACGATCATAGGGTGCAAATTATGTTTGGGGAAAATTGGATAGAAAATCGACACACAATTTTCTAAGTACTAAATGAATTTTCAAATTTGTTTAAAATTATTCAATATACTAATCAACTTAAGTTCATGTTGTAACTAATGGGTTTAATTTTTATTTTTTTTTATTTTTGGTATAAAGTGTTTTTTGAAATCTCAAAAAATGCTTTTTTTCTTCGTCTCAAATCAATGCTTTACATATGGAAACAACACACTGTAAATTTGGAACCTTTCAGATAAGTTTTTAGATTGTTACCGCTTTTTTAAATTGACTTCACACATACTGTCTATGGCAAATCAATTGATACTGTATTTGTGAGGCCGAGCTTTGATTTAGAAATAAACGAAGAATTTGTATGATTTTTAAAAAGGAATTAATGGCAAATATTGTCTTTACCTTTAATGAGAGGTTGGCATCATTAATTGGAACTTCTGTTTTTAAAATTGTCGTTTTATGAAAATTTTGTCCGAAAAGTTAAATTTCGCCAAATGACGTCATGAAAGCAACAAAAAAATTGTTTTTAAACGGTTTTATATTTCCATGGTCATTAAGTATTACTACCTTCAATATTGGTCCTACAAACGGAAAACTTTATCTTTAATTTGAAAAAAAAGTCGTGTATCGTTTCGTTTGTTGACAAATTATGTTTCAAATTTACAGTTTATTTTATAGTAACATATAGGCGTATATTTATCGGAGGTAATTGTTTAAAAAAAAAACTCCTTGCACTAAGAACATTCTTTCTAATTGCTGTAAACAATGTGTTTTCCTCTGGATCAATAAACCGTTGCTTCCTATTGTTGTATACGATAATAAAATCATAGAATTGCTGAAATTTTGTTGCAACTAAGTATTTAGAATTAAGAAAGCATTGTTTTCATTATTTTTAAAATATTGTTTTTAAAAAAAATAATATTTTAGTGTAACGACTTGATTGTCAGAAACCACGACATTGTAATGTGTCAAACCTGATGACTTCAGAAAATTGTTCAAACAACATGAATATTGGTAAACATCATTGTCCACATCGTAATGATAGATGTTATTTAGCTATTGTAAATCAAATAATTGCGTGTTTTAATAAGACATGGTGTATTATTTGTTCCTCAATCACCTTGTACATAACAAAAATAAATGTAATTGTATATTTTAAAACCTTAATTACATGTTTCACCGTCACTAAATTACCAACTTTGTAACAGACTTGTTTATGAAGTTGCATATGACGTCAATGTCAAAAGGACTCTAAAATATTGCATGCTGCTTTACGGATCACTTTTACTATCTGTTGCAAAAATTAAACTGTCATTGCATTGTCATACCACAGTTGTAATTATTTAGATAATGTCAGAATATCGGATCTTGAAAAACAAAATTAAAACATTTCTCCTTAAATACAAAATATACATTTATGGGGATTTATGTTTTGGAACATATTGTATAAACAGTGTTCTTTAAAGGGACACTAGCTATATATAAAGCTGTCAAATTCATGTTCACCGAATTTTTCTAGGTCTGTTTAATTTCATATTATAGATTAAAAATATATTTTAATCATCATTTTTACCTGTATAAGAAGGATTTGTTGTTGATCGAATCAGTTATTCAAATTGTTTCACAATCAAGGTTGGCATTCTTTTCCTTTAAATAAATCAACAAGCACACTTCATGTTTTATCCATCTGTAGGTAAGGGGTTAAATTTAAGTTCACACGAATACGGATTCAATGAGGTCATATTATTCACTTGCAAGGGAATAATTCACCATCAATGTTTATAAGCTTAGTTTGACAAAATTGAAACATTCTGGCTGCTAAAGGCAAAACATTATTTCACAATTTCGGCTTAATTAATGATTGAACAAACAAAAATCATACTTTTGATTTTTTATATATCTTGTATCTAGTGCCCCTTTAACCCAAGTGGAAAATTTTTATTAGACTTATATAACGGGATATCTTCAATATGTTTATTTCGAAATAATGACATCTATTGATTGCGGTTTAAATCATCAAACATTTATTGTAATGTCATTATATATATTTTTTAACCAACAGCGTATCTTAAAAGCTTGGTGAACATACAATTCTTTATTCGAATATATATTATCATTGCTAAGAAGAATTTTGTGAAGTCTACTTTAATAATTTGTATATTCATGCATGCTGTTGTATTCTTTCTTTTATAATTGTAAAAAACCGGTATAGCAAGTTACTTTAGAAAAATTATTACATAGCATGATTTTTTTTTTTAATTTAATGTGTCAAGTGCATTTTATATGATTTTAATTCTTCATTGTCATATAAGTGAAACAGGATACTTGTGACAAATACAGAAATTAACAATTAAGTTTCCTGGTATCTATGATGAGTTCATTTCATTATTATGATGGGTCTGTTTATGTTATATGGTGCATGCGTAACTAATTTGTCAAACATTGTATTATTTCAATAAACTGTACTTGCTTTTGGAAAAAAGTATTATTATTATTAATGTAAAGGTGCTTAAAATTTTCAAATGTAGTATTTATCAGCAAATAAATAATTCTTTTCAGAAAATTTTGAAATGTCAATAAAAAGGCAGTTACTATTCATTGTTTGCCTGCAGTCGAAATGCTTTCCACATTAAATCTAGTAGAAAGATGAGATTCCAGTTTCCAAATAAACATAGCAGAATATGCAAAATAATATATTTGGAAAAAATCCTGTTTTATCTAACAATAATAAAGTTTTCATCGAAAAGTATGATAACATCAATATTTCGTCTCCGAACTATTTGTACCGAGAAAAAAATCGCTGATGAAAGTTGTTTTGAAAACACACCTGCTGTGTACACTAAGAGTTCTGTATCATTGAGACATAAATTACTTTTTATGACATGACAGAAATATAAAATCGTGACTTTACAACTGTCATTTATAGGAGTGTTTCAACCTTTCTAGGACTGTATGATTATATAATATTAATTTGCATTCCATAGGAACCATTTTGTAATGATGTACTAAATAACTGCTATGTTCTATGTTTTAAGTAGATCTTAATCGTATTTTATCTAATTGTGTTCCATTTAAAGCCTTGATGTTCAAAAAAACATAGTGGAATAAATAAAAAATCATATGACTCTCATGTACGGACGAAATTGGGATTTACTATATGAGGGTCTACATGGGTATTACAGAATACATAATCATAGGCAAAGAATAGAGAATAATATGGAAAATATGAATAAATAGAGAATTGTGGAATGCTCAAATATAAAAAAGAATAGAGATTAATCGGCAAACAATATAAAGAAGTGAGAAAAACGACATAAACAATTAATTAAAACAAAAATGAAGGAACCCCTTTCCAGACCATACTTTCTGTCTGGATAATCATTGATTTACATTGTGTTTGTGAAGTTTTTAAACATCTATTGAAAAACTGATCTGACCTACTCACTCTTAAGTATCTTCATATGGTTTCATTAGTTCTCTTATAAAACACGAGGCTTCCGTTCTAAAATAGAAATTAAGTTGAGAATAGATTTGTTTGGAAGAGTCTCAGGACTTTAAGATAACATTGGTCTTATGAGACACTTTGACACGGTTAATTTCTGACGTTACAGACTTACTTATAAAAAATGAATTTCTATTCATCAGTCAATGTATACAAAATTGTTAAAAAAAAGATATTTGATTCAAGTAGATCAATGTATTTATACACAGTGGAATTGTAATCAACCGTTGATTGTCTGTAAACTCTTGATAAATTGGTGAATTTATCTACTCTAGAATAATTATTTATGTGAATTGGCCTAATTGTTCTTTTGACTTTGAAAAAGTGTGTCAAAGATATCCCGAAATGAAACCGGTAATCTGAATACTTCAGTGCAAAAGTTCTGGCGGAGAGTTGTCTTATTGGCAATTACCTCACATCTCCTTATTCAGTACAAATATGATGATTTGGTTTTATCTGGTATTCTAACAAAAACAGATAAAATGACGTAAGAAACTTAAAATTCTGTTTACAAAATTCATCATTTATAGAAGCAAATTATCAATGTTACAGACCAATTTGACAGCACTAAAATATCATTTAAAAGAAAACTGATTAACAGAAAAAAACATATTACGTAAAAATAAAATACTGAATAGGGCAGATATCTGATAGAACTCCTGAACTCCTTTATTGTCATAAAAACAAACAAAAAATTAACAGACAGCACAAATATTGTATGTATAGTTTATAATCAAACAGCCTTTGTCTTGCAATCATATTCTGCAATGAACCAAACTTTCACAGCTGTGTCTATCAAATATATTATATGTCTTATGTTTATTGTATATAGCATTGTGTATAAAAGTGTGTATAACTTATAATCATGTTCATGTGCAAATAAAAAGAAATTCATTATCAAAAAAAGAACCCAAATATGGTCACACGTAGCCCTATCATCCTTTTACGGTGGAAGTAGGATACTTTATACCAGACTGAGTTCATAAAGGATTATCAAAATAACTGTCACAATATACATATGTACAGCTTTTGTTTGCAAAGTCAACATAGTTACGTATGTCCCCGCGTTTGCTGTTGCATGGATTCTTATTTGCATCTTTGAAATATAAAAAAAAAGAAATGTCATAAAATGTCAAATTAGACAACTATCCAAGAGAGACCATATGACGTAGATTTAAGCAAATATAGGTTATCGTATGGCCTTCAAAAATCACCAAAAACCAATACCGTATGGTATGAAATAATTCATGCGAGAAAACCAGCTACAGCCCTTGGATGGTGTAAACTTCCCACTAACACCATACACCATTACACCATACACCATACACCATTACACCATACACCTTGTACCATTACACCATACACGTTACACCTTTGCACCATACACCTTACACATTACACCATACACCATTCCCAATTCTATCTACACGATCCGAAATTACCCATAATGCAATTAAATTTCAACGACTACAAAATTATTTATTTGTTTTAAAAAACGAATTTTGATCACAATATTGCAAATTAATATATAAAATTAAGACTTCCGTGATCATGGTCATGTAAACAATACAGATCAAATACATATACATGTATTTGTAAATAAAGTACGCATAAAACTTTGCTTGTAATATAAATTAAGCCGTGATCTGCCTTTCTGTTGGTACTACTTCTACTATTTTGCGTTACCGAAGTTCCTCAAAACAAGGACTTAGTATAGAAAGTCCATGTTCAAAATAAGGCAATTTTGACATTTCAAAGAACTCTGGTCTTTTTCGTTTTAAGTTTGAAATCCCCATTGCACGTTATATGTTGCCTCCCTTATTGTGCAGCAGCAAATATTCCAGAAGTACGTTATAAATACTTAGGATCTCTATCATGACTAAATAATTTAAATCCTTTTTTCAGACAGGATAAAATGCTCATCTCGGGTCCTTTAATAGCTAACTTACTTTGGTCTCTTGTGGAGAGTGGTCTCATTAGCAATCATATACTAGTACACATATATAGTACCACATCTCCTTTTAATGGGCGCACTACATTTGCACACATTTGGGAATTAAAATGTTTTATGTTTCAACTCAGCTTTTGATTACATTTGCACGCATTTACTTAACAGGTTTATTTCAATCAATCTAGATTGCCAGCATGTTCTCTTTTTATTCAAAAAAAGTGTCTCGCAACAAAATTTCAGTGATTTGATACCCCAAGCTGACTTGCATAATAAAATTATATCAATGCATCAACCAAAACTGACCATATTTACATTTTATTATGTAAATCTATATATATAGCTGCACAGTACATATAGTAAATCAGCAATATTTTGATATATGAATGCATTGCATTATACAAATGACAGCAACATTGCAACACAATGTCAACACAAATTTATTCCAATCATTTAGATTGCCAGCATATCCTCTTTTTATTCAAAATAGTGTCTTGCAACAAAATTTCAGTGATTTGATACCTCAAGCTGACTCATATAATAAAATTATTTAAACGCGTCAACATAATTTCAGTGATTTGATACCTCAAGCTGACTCGTATAATAAAATTATTTTAACACGTCAACAAAATTTCAGTGATTGGATACCTCAAGCTGACTCATATAATAAAATTATTTTAACTCGTCAACAAAATTGCAGTGATTTGATACCTCAACAATGCTGAAGCTGACTCATATAATAAAATTATTTTAATGCGTCAACAAAATTTCAGTGATTTGATACCTCAAGCTGACTCATATGATAAAATTATTTTAACGCGTCAACAAAATTTCACTGATTTGATACCTCAACAATCATGACAATGCTGAAGCTGACTCACATAATAAAATTATTTTAACACGTCAACAAAATTTCAGTGATTTGATACCTCAAGCTGACTCATATGATAAAATTATTTTAACGTGTAAACAAAACTTCAGTGATTTGATACTTCAACAATGCTGAAGCTGACTCATATAATAAAATTATTTTAACACGTAAACTAAAAATTTCAGTGATTTGATACCTCAAGCTGACTCATATGATAAAATTATTTTAACGCGTCAACAAAATTTCAGTGATTTGATACCTCAACAATGCTGAAGCTGACTCATATAATAAAATTATTTTAACACGTAAACAAAATTTCAGTGATTTGATACCTCAAGCTGACTCATATAGTAAAATTATTTTTAGGCGTCAACAAAATTTCAGTAATTTGATACCTCAAGCTGACTCAAATAATAAAATTATTTTGAACGCATCAACCAAAACTGACCATATTTGCTCTTTATTATGTAAATCAATATACAAAATGATATAGCAGCATAGTAAATCAGCAATATTTTGATGTCAGAATGGATTGCATTATATAAATTTTGTTGATTGTTGGCATGTCTTGGTTTTATTCAAAATATTGTCTCGCAACAAAATTTCAGTGATTTGAAACCTCAGGCTGACCATGCTGACTCATATAATAAAATTATTTGTGGTTCATGATGTTTTGTAAGAATCGCCATATCGCTAATCCTGGCTGAGCCAGCTGCTTGAACTTTTGATGCATATAACAATCACTTTTCCATCATTCCATGGTGGCGTCATATATTTTGTTTTATGACGTCAAAATTTTACGGGCACCTGTGTGATTCTATTAATGGCAGACAAATAGCGATAAGGTTTATAAAATCTGAGACTACTATTTTAGTCTCAGATAAAACTAACCCAGTAGTACATCCCCCAACAATGTGACTGACATGAGAGATTTCCTTTGTACTTTATAACTACTTTCATGACTTTATAATGAAAATAATGAGAAGTTCTCTTCTTGGAAAAGTATATTGTTACATGTAGTATATTATGTCGGTTGGTTGATTTTGTTGGTAGCTAAATTTCAAGTGGGAAATATTTCATTCCTGTTCGCATAAGTATTTTCTCGAACGTTCACGATATCATTTATAATCCATAATGACAAATCTAACACAATTGACGAGATTGTTCATAGTTATACAACACCTTATGTGCAATACATGTCACACTGTACAGTGTACAATTTTCTTTTGAACATTTTCTGGAAAACAGAATCGTGAATCCAAGGCAAACAAACGTGTATTACGAAGAAATATTTATGAAGAGCCTGTCAAAAATGGGGAACGAAGCAACGTTAAAAATGATGTTGATAACCCATGATATAAAAATAATGTTCCTATGCGCGGATAACCTCTGTATACGGCTTCTACTTAAAACAAAATCATTTATTTTAATTTATGATAGCTGCAAGTGATAACAAGTGTCCAATCTTATAGCCATTGTTCTCTGTAAATAAGAATATGAAAAAATAAAATAATTACTTTAATAAACACATTAAAAATATTTTTTTTCGTATTCTTATCTATAATATATATTTAGTCTACCGGGTATAGTAATTTGCTACTCTGGAAAAATATTAATTAAGATTATTATTATTGTTTATGTTTACAATCCGAAAAATTAAAATAAAAAGAACTTCGATTTCCACCAATGAAATGTCGTACACCATTCATTCACACCATTCCCGATTGCACGTTACACGATCACACAATTGATCACAATTCCTCATACACCATTATACCATTCCCCTTTCACCATACACCATAGCACCATACACCTTACACCATTGTACCATACACCTTACACCATTACACCATACACGTTTTTTTTGGGGGGAAGTTTACACCATCCAAGGGCTGTACCTGATTCATTTACAAGACGTCTCTATTATACAATTCACCGGCTATGTTGTCCATGATGTCACCTCAAATATATGATTTGGTGACTTTCAGTTATAACCTTTCATTGCTATTATTTGTGTATTTTGTTTTAATATGAAAATTTATTCACATATTTATCAGACGTATGATATCTCCGCATTCATATTCCCTCTGTAGTATTGTAACGTGACTGAATTTGATATTGTTGACGGTAAACACCCTATTCAGATTTCCCCAATGGGCTTTATCAGTTTTAAAACTTCTAAAACGAAAACTTACTAACTATTCTGAACTGCAAAGTTTAGTGAAATCTTAAAATAATATTTTTATCTTCAATTTACATTAAATGTAAACATAATTAAAGTCAAGTCAAGATGACATGGTCTATCTAGGTGCATTAAAGAAACGATAATTACTAATGTACTAAATCAAAACGGATAATCCTAAGATTCTAAATACAATATCAATGGTCTAATGTCAAATATAGACGTTGAGTAAGACGAACCTCTCCCCACCCCATCGTGATTTAATAACCTCTGATCACACGAAAAAAAGTAAGCTCATTTACTGACTATCTCTATAATTGTCAACAACAGGGATTGGTCGAGGAAATTTGGTGCTGATTCTGATAGCTTTCATTTTGATTTTTTGTTTCCTTGTCATTATAAGGTTCTGCTATCTTCTGTGTTTGTCTAGTTCTGCTATGTGTTTGTCTTACTTTCCCAATCTATGTTGAGTTTCTGCAATCTTCAGTGTTTGTCTGACTTTTCCCATCCATGACGAAGTTCTACAATCTTCTGTGTTTGTTTGACTTTCCAATCAAAGACAAGGTTTTGCAATCTTTTGTGTTTGTCTGATTTTTCCAAGCCATGAAGAGGTTCTACAATCTTATGTATTTGTATGACTTTTTCAATCCATGACGACATTTAATATTCTTAAGGTACATTCTAATTCAATGTCAACGGATGCTATAAACGCATTCTTATTACCAGTAATAACTCTATACTCCTACGTATAAAGCGTAAGCGACTTTTTCAAATTGATGGAATGAAACTCCCAAATTGTATGTACTTTATGTCAAGCATATTGTTAGGTAATACTTTTTCATTAATGAAAATAAGATTTTACAAAACATGTATAAAGATAAGTTATAGTTTTAACTAATCTACTTCAGCTATTCATCCTTTGTATTTTCTACTTCCATTTATAGAAATAGAAGATTTGAAGATCTTAATTTCAGTTGGATATAGAAAGCAATGCACAAAGCAGATTATAACTAGTTTTTTTATGTTATATATTACAACTAACCACTGTAACATGGGTAATATAACCTAGCCATGTTTAGATGATTAATCGGATTCCGCAGACATTTCCACTAATTTATCTTCTTCTCCAAGAGATGACTTTTATTAGAAATTTTGTGGAATTAGTAAGAATTGGGATGGTTTAATTACATTGATATGTTTAAGATATACTAAATCACAACTGGAATATCTTGAATTTCTAAATTAATAAAGCTCATTTCCACATGATTCAAAATAGATTGTTAAGAAAGATCTTTGCATATTGGGTTAATTCGGGATGAGACGGTTATAGAAAATCTTATTAGTTCCAACAGTCTACGTGTTGGTGAAAAACTCAAGTTAAGTTTAGTGGGTACTTCTAACATAATGCATAAGGTATCAAATAATGGAACTAAAAGATGCAAATGATTTGATAAATCAGTGCTATGGAAAAGAAAGTCGGTTCAAAAGTTTAAGAGCTAATCATATTAGAATATTAATTTTTTAACATTATTTTATAGCTGTGTCTTACGCGCAATAATACGTCAGAGTTAATTTAAATCTTTTCATGTGTCTGTCAGACGGTACTGAAAATCTTTCACACCTTAATCGGCGGATTTTACATACATAAATAAAATTGTATGATAAAAAAGCAAAATGAGGTTGTTAAATTTTATGTATGTCTTTTTATGCTTCTTGTTTTTGTAGTGATCAAGAAGATAACACAATGTTGGCTGCTGTACCCCTATTTTTGACATTTTTACCTATTCCATCTGTTTGTTTAGTTCATTAACAATCTTGACCGACTGTTTTCGGAAATTTTACGATCTTGAATGTTGCAAGACTATCATTTTTACTTAATTTACCAGTCTAGTAATTTTAAAAAGTTATTATTATTCAGTCAATCCTTAATATTGTTGAAAAAATAATTCTAATCAGGAAACCAATGATTCTTACTTAGAAATCCACTTCGCACTTATATATTTTGTAGAAATGTGTTGATAGGAAGTGATGAATATGTTCACCAATGTGAAAATATCAAAACATGCTTTTAATTCTGATTAAGATGGCAAAACGTGTGGAGTAATCTGTACTAAATTTGTTACTTTTAACGGAGTTCTATTTTAAGGTAGTTCAGGGGTATAGAAAAAAATGATAGAATTTCTTATACTATGCCAAAATGAAGATTTTAGTATGCTTTTTAAAAAACAAAATGATAAAACGTATGGGTCACCGAGCTATTTTTTCAAGGTACGAGTCGTTTAAAATTGCCAAAATTTAGTAAGATCGTTCATGAAAAACACGTGTTTGCTCATACAAAGAAATCAAGGAGACAAAATTTTGAAATAAAATATGAGAAGATAGGTTTTAGAATATATCTTAAGAAAATAAAAAGAAAAATGGTGTAACCGAACTTGTTTTCTTGCTACAAGTAAAAAAAATTAAAATTTCCCTATATAGGCGAGTGACTTATTTCAAAAAGACGCTTAGTTAACGACTTTAATGCACCCACCTAACACACGGCTGTATTATATATCATTCGAAAGCTAATAACCTGTACTTTCTGTTTTGCCCGGTCGTAAAAAAATCGTACGGTGCATTTTCTGTTAAATCAAGGTCAAAGGTCATGAATAAACATTCCAATTTTTGCGATTACTAAACAAAAAGCCATTTTCTAATTCTTGTACCATAAAATTTTCAAAAAGATCATATGAACTTTATGGAACATGATACATTATTTCCAAATCAAACAAAACATAAGAGGTTAGATGCGCAATATTTCCCGAAAAATTGAAATTTATCATAAATCCTAAAAAAATGAAAAATTGTTCCAAAAGCAAAATACATCTTTGGGAATCGATATTTGTATGCTAAAAAAATAGATAAATGTATATGTTTTAGGTCAAGGAATATTTGTTTTGTAATTTTAAGATGCAATTATTAATTATTGTTCATAGAACAGCCTTGTATTGAAGTGTTTGCAGTTGCCCAAAAATCTGCCATCTGCAAATAGTGATCATTTTGTTATTCTATGTTAAGATAGCACATCGCTTATTGTCAATAACAGGGAGGAGAATGATTTTCCATAATAAAAGAAGGGGTATTTAAAGTTCGAAAAGAATATATACGAGCTAATTGTGGTAAAAATATGTTTTTTACGAAGTCAAACTTATTTACTTTTTGTAATCATGTTTAAATGCAAACATGGCTTTGCGACTGAATCGTAGGCAACATTGAAATAAGTAACCTTGTAAAGAAACACTTGCTTGTCCAAAGCGGGATGTAAACGAACTAAATAGAATTCTTCTGCTTCTTATTTAGTTTAAAATCGTGTTAGTCATATTAAATGTGTTTAGAAGTTTAATCGCTTTAATTGTTTGAATAAAAGATGCTTTGATCATTTTCAACATAAGCTTTTAAAATACAAATGCAGGTCATTGTGTATGTAAAACACTATAAGCAGTTGTGAAATAAAAAAATGAAAAAGTTGAATACCCTTCCTGACCTCATAAGATCATTCGCTGTTTTAGGCAGTGATCGTTTTCATGGTGTGCTGTGTTTTGTGGACTGTTGTTCGTCTCTTGGACTTTAATTTAATTTTGTTCATTGTTTTAATAAAGTTTATTTGATTCATGGTTTGAGATGTTGATTGTCTTTTTGGTATTATTTTACTTTGAAGACATTAACTTGCAGTAATGAAAATTGACAAAAAACGAACAAGACAAGCAACAGTATACAAAACACAAATTATAAAACTACAGATTGAGTAACACAAACCCTCCAAAAATATTTGGGGTGAACTCAGGGGCTCCCAAAGGGTAAGCAGATCATGTTCCACATGTGGCACCCGTCTTGTGGCTATGTAATTCCTAACTCGGTGCCAAGCCTTATTCGGTAGGTGACAATCAAGGCAGAGATGACGGTATTTTGGTTACGTCGATTGGAACTTATCAGTCGTCATCTGGCGAAATAGATATTTCATAATTGTCAACCAACTAGTAGTGGCGTCCATAAAATTTTCTAAGGGATAATTTCAATTTTGCATTTGAACTCTGGTTTAAAACCATATTCGAACCACCATTTTTCTTCAAATGTCCTGTACCAAGTCAGGCATATGACAGTTGGTATCCATTAATCTGTTTCTTTGTATGTTGGCGTTTGTTTTTGAAGCAGTTCAGTGTTTCTGTTATATCGTTGTGTTCCTCTTATAGTTGATGCATTTTCCTTGGTTTTGGTTTGTGACCCGGATTTGTTTCAGTTACTAGTAAATTGATTGATGACTATTGAATAGCGGTAAACTATAGTTGCCTTTATTTAATATCTTCATTGTGAGCAGTTACGCACTATCACGAAAATCGTGAAAGTAAATGCAAGCTCTGAAATATTGTATCATTTTGGAGATATATACTCCACAAGAAGATTCCGCGAAATCGCGTTACAATTGGGCAAGTGTTTAAATAAAAAGGTTTATTTAATTTCGCGGGCAGTACGTCGACTGAGCATGCAAAGACAAATTAAGGAAATACAAAACCCTACATTTATACGTCATATCACAAATATTTCGGACTTGTTATTGTTTCAGAGGATTTTCAATGAAATCGGTCTCCTCCTTTAGTAGTATAGATATGCAGCCGTTGCTATAATATTGCTACATAGAAATGAAAACTTTATAATTTGGTAGTAAGGAGTGTTTTTATGGGTTGATTTATGCTCTTCTCTTTTGTCGTAAAACTTGTTTTCAACCAACCCTCATCGTCGATTTCAAGATACGTGATAGAGTTAACTATATCTGTTGAGTCTTTTATTTTCAATTTGAATGGAAAATACGATTCCAACATTGTCACAAATTTGGCACTATTCAGTGAGATGACATCATCTATATAAAGGAAAGTGAAGTTTCAAGATAATGCTAGCTTCTTTTCAGTCGTCATCAGAAACTCTTGCATGAAGTCATCTTCGTATGAAAAATGAACTAGTCATTCAAGCTATTCAGTAAGTCTAGTTGTAACTAGAATCGTTGCGTAATAATGGATTTTTTTTTTCTTCAAAATTATTCTCATTTGATGAATTAATGCATTTAAACAATGAACAACGCAATTTAAGCAATCAAGAAGTCATGTTTTATAATGTTTTTACTAGTTTTTTATTTCTTTGAAATTTCAATTAATTTTCTATTTATGTTTGTCTAAATCTTCAATTTCTTTTTTATGGTTCACATTTAATAAATAAAAGGTCTTTTCACTACATCAATATCTATAATAAAGCTACAAATAAAACAATTAGAAAAGTCGAAAGATGTTTAAATTATTTCAGTCTGGTAGTTAAAATGCAGGTTGCAATTTCTTAGTTTCGCCCCCTTTATTTCAAGCAATAGTATAATTTGCGCACATATTTTTTTACTTTAAATTTTTCAATTTCTTAAGAATTTGTTGAATAAATCTTATATTGACAACATACAATGTTTAAATAGGAAGAAATGCTTAAAAGCTGTTTTTTTCGCAGATGGTGGTATTTTGGGCAACTGTATGAGTTGTTATGATTTGCTGTTTGTTTAGAAGTAAGCATAATTTTAGGAAATTTATGATGTCAAAAACATCTTTGATAGTCATTACAGGGTTTTACTTAGTTTTAAGTGATTAGCAGTTGCATCAGATAGAAAAATTTGGGTTTTCACACATTTTGTTAACTTTTGCTCGAATTTCAGGAAACATGTGCTGTCTAGCAAAAAAACGCTTTAAATATTTTAAAATGCATATGATTAATGTCTGTTAATCTCTCTGCTAAAAGTTTAAATTGTTTGCATATATGAATTTAGTGTATAAAAGTCATACTATGCAATCAAGATGAAATCTTAGAAAATATGTACTTATTCGTCCTTGACCTTTGATCTTGATTTGACGGAAATTGCACCGTACGATTTTTTTTACGACCGAGCAAAACAGATAGTACAGATGTGTAGCTTTCAAATGATATATAGTTTAGCCGTGTGTTAGGTAGGTGCATTAAAAATTAAATTGTATGGTTAAAGTCACTCGCCTAATATGTCCAGTATATATTTTGTAATAAAAAGAGTTATCTCCCCTTTAATGACTTATTTGAAAAAAATAATTCTACAAGCACAAATATTTGGTATTTGTTTAAACATTCTCAATAATGCAATGAATATCTAATAAATAAACAGTGTAACCAATGAATTGCAAATATGTCTCCAAATTTGATGATTTGGGCAAAGAACTAGACCGATTGTTTACTGTGATTGTACAATTCAAGATGGCGGTATACCCCTAAATAAAGGCAACAGTAGTATACCACTGTTCAAAACTCATAAATCTATGGACAAAAAACAAAATCGGGGTAACAAACTAAAACTGAGGGAAACGCATGAAATATTAGAGGAGAACAACGACACAACATTAAAATGTAACACACACAGCAACGGACTAAGCATCCGATGAGAATAACCAATATAACATCAAAACCAAAAACATGAATTTGGGATCAAAAAAAGTACCGTGACACGTCTTATAGTAATGTGAATTCACACTCAAATATAGGAGAAAACAAACGACACAACGGAAACAACGTAAAAATGTTACACACACAGAAACGAACTATGATATAACAATGGCCATTTTCCTGACTTGGTACAGGACATTTTTAAAGAAAAAAATGGTGGGTTGAACCTGGTTTTGTGGCATGCCAAACCTCGCACTTTGATGGCATTGTTAAATATAACATTAAAATGATAATATAATAATACAGGACTACAATACAAATAAATAGGAGAACGTATTAGGCAAAGGAACACATGAATAATAGATAACAAAAGGCATCAGGGTCAAAATTCATTACGTCAAAAACGGGCCTTGTCCAAACAAGAATTACCAGTGACGCCCAGATATAAAAGTTCGAAAGTCAAAAAAAGGTGGGGTACAAAGTTGTACAGCTCTGAGGATCAAAAATTGAAAAAGGTTGTGCCAAATACGGCTAGGGTTTTCTGCTTGTGATAAGAACATCCTAAACTACCTTAAGACGCCTATTATTAAATTTAAAGAAACTGTGACGATAGTAAGTCCAAATAAAAAAAAGAGATTTGGTATGATTGCCAATGAGACAACTCTCCAAAAGCGACCAAATGACACAGAAATCAAAAGCTATAGGTCACCGTCTCGTCTTCAACATTGAGAAAACCCCGTACTGCATAGGTAGCTATAGAAGGCCCCGAAACTACAAATGTTAAACAATTAAAATGAGAAAAGCCAAAGTCATTTTATAGGTTCATAAAGAGTAATATAAAGACAGGTTATCGTGGAAAGTACCACCAATACATCATAACGCGCATATTGTCCTCTTTCAGACAAAAGATGTATACACAATCGTATGTATAAGCATTTATATCGGTCGCTTTACGCATAAATGAGAAAAAATTGAGATGAGTTAATGGATACATATCAAATGAAGTATTCATATTAGTCCAGGTATGCGGCCACATCTTCGCATTTAAAGATATTTATGAATACATGTACTGGTAAATGTAAATAATAATTCCCTTGAAGGTGTACAAAAAACAGTTCAATATAATTGATGCACCATATTCCACGTGCACGTGACTAAAGAACATTAGCTATAGAGATCACACACGATGTTGTGTAATTGCAGCTCGAAGCAATATGAAAAGCCATAAAATTACCGAACTCCGAGGAGTTCCTTCACAACTGCCAAAATAAAATACTTGCATACATCAAAGGAATCGTTAACAACTGTCATATTCCTGACTTAGTAAAGACATCTTTTTTAGAAAATGGTGAATTAAGCTTGGTCTTATAATTAGCTAAACCTCTCGCTTGTAATAAGATTCCATAATATTGACAACAAATTACTAAAAACAGACTGTGAAACGGAACGGAACAAGAATCGCAATTCACAAAGAGAGAGAAAAAGTATGTTTAAACTATTTATTTTGTATATCTGATACATCTTAAAAATTGTTGTATATAAAATTGGTGCTTTGATTCTAATCAACAGGTCAATTAACCTTTATTAATAATAATGTATTGTTAGATCCACTCCTTTTTTTGAAAATTGTTATATAGAATATGACATAGTTATACTGATGAATGTATGCAAGTTTTGAAAGAGTACAAATAATGTCCTTATTACTCTAATATTTAGGTTATTCATTACAGCAAATGATTACGGATTTACTACTTTATAAGATAGTAATTGGCGTCTAGTTTTGTTGGGGAAAATCCTTTTTTTTTCAGTCTAACCTAATTTTCAATACTTGTATCGCTGTTAAAACCAATCCGATTACTTGCTATTTTCCGGTGTAGAAATAAGCTTAATGGAAACAGATTGTTCTGTGACATTGGGGCGACTCAAATACTAATTTACAGCGTTTTGTATAATTTTTCGTTTAATATTTGTATATTTTCGGACATTAGTTTCAATATTTACAATGGCATACATAATTACATTTTAAAAATGTAATAAATGAAGCAAATATAATTTTACTGTTATTTAAAGATAAATCAACACTTTCTAAGTATATGGCGATAGATGTGTTTGTTCAACTGATATTAGATATAATGCTTTAAAACTTCATCTAAAAGGGAGAAATAAACGTGAACAGATTATATATTTTCAGCTTGGGTGTTAATTGTCAAAAGTAAACCTATGACGGTGTTGACAAAACTGTTAGATAATTTTTAAATCATATAAACCTATATAATTATATTTAAGGCATATCCCAAGGGGTCATATGGACGGCATATATACGAAAGGGGTATATCTAAAGCATTATAAACCAGCAAGTAATATTTGAAGCACATAAATCCAAAGTCATATTTAATACATAATAAAATAAGGTGTCATTTAAGGCATATCTATATAATTGATATGTTTTTTTTTATCGAATGCATTTATTATTTAATGAAAATTAATTTTTATCAAATTAATTAATATAACAAGTTTATACTAAAAGATACAACACTTGAGTGCATTTGAATTACGTTATTGTGTTTATCTGCAAATTTCGCATTGTCTACATAGTAATTACTTAGATTGGCAACAATGAGTGGACTATTTTCGTCACATAAGACATCTTCAGTTGCTTTATTTTGTTTTGCTTTTACCAAATTTCATTTAAGTTAATTTAAGATTTACAACTGGTCAGACTTTGCTCAACTTTGATTAGGTTTATCGAAGAACAAATGTTTTAATGTTTCTTACCTGATGAAATTTTGTTTGTACAAAAATGATATAATTTCATTTATAGAAATTAAATAAAAAAATATATAAACAAAATAAACCAGATACCTGAAGAGCATTATCATTTTCAGCCTTCCAAATCTAGAAGAAGCAATAAAACCACATACAATTTTGTCATTTCTATATTGTTAGATGATGTATTTTCTTCACCAAATTACCCAAAACGAAAATGTGGAGAGGTGTCTCATTGGCAATCATACCACATCTTCTTATTTTTACATGTCATTTTTTTTGTGGGACATTGACATAGCTGAGTACTATATGTATTTGGTAATCCTATTCAGTCGGAAAATGTACAATGGATTCTCATATGCAGAGGAACATGTAGTTAGGTGAAAAGTAAGTCAATTAGCTTTACTCTAACAAGGTTTTTTTAATGTTGTAGTTTGACCGCTGTATAATTATGTATGACATTTTTACATGATATGTCTATTTGTTTTCGGCATGCATTGTTTTCAATATAAAAAGAGTTTAATGCGACTGTCATACAAGTAAGAGATTTAGCTACCTAAAAAATTAGGTTCAATCTTCCATTTTCTAACTCAGAAATGTAATGTACCAAGTCAAGATTTGAAAGTTGTTTTCCATACGTATGTTGGACCTTCCGATTTAAATTTTCCTTGGAGGTCGATATTTTTCTTATTTCACTTTTTTAGATAAAATCTTATATTAGAGTGTGGATGGCACATTAGACTATATTATCAATATTAATTATTTTAGTCTGTTTTATTCATATACGAACTATTTTTTTTTACATAGAACTTTTTTCCACAAGTTTAATATAATGTAAACTATTATTGTTGTTAATGGCTGTGTAATTTTGGTCTCTTGTGGACAGTTGTCTCATTGGCAATCATACCACATCTTCTTTTTTTATATATATACACATATAAATATACATAGGAACCTGTCTATTGACGAATATGTATTTCCGCATCTAGGATTTTCTTTTTTTATATATATGTTAGTTGATGTCTGCTGAAGGTATGCGCGAAGCCTCTTTTAATCATAAATTAATTTCCACAGAATAAAATAATCATTTCACAGTAATACTCTTTAAATAAACATAAACATACATCAGTTTTGGATTTGTTCGGAAGATTTAAAATCGACCAGAGCCCGTCAATTTCCCCCCAATGGTGTTATAGTAAACAAATCAAATAAAACATCTTTAATACCCTATTGTACAATAAATTACCTAATTCCATTTATACAGTATTACCTAGAAAGGGTTATGTTCCGAGGAAAAATCTTTTATGTTTATGTTATTTATCATTACAAATGACCGATTTTTTGGGAAAAACTCGTTATCATCCGGATTTTAAAATTCCAACGTTCAAAATATGACAAATCAGAAACCAATGTGTGTTCCAGTTCAAGTCATTGTGGTTGCAATTTTTTGAGATTGGTCCTATCTATTTGAACTTTAAGACAAATATGGCAATAACTCCGGTGTCTTACATAATCAGAGAAATTTATCAACCTGGAGCAATTATTACAATTATTAACATCGATTTCCTTTAAACAGAATACAGTTTTATTATCATGTGGCAAATGTGCACCCATCAAAAAGACATCATTTATCTAATTCTAAGGTTGATTTTCGTAATTTATCACCGTAATGTCTGATTTTTATTCTAATAATTCCCAGATACATTAGATTTGATATTTGCGAAGCATCATGACACACGAGAAATAGAGCAGTAAATCACTTGAGATCATACATTGATCCTGAATTAAACAGGTCTTTAATCTTGCTATTGTGATGATCACTAAGATATAAACTGTTTACAGGAAAATTATCAAAAGTTTTATCAAAACAACTGAAATAAATGGAAAATACATGTTATTTGTTAATACAGAGCTTGAAATACATAGTATTACATCATGTAATCCTGTCTTCTACATCAAGGCATAACTTGCCTAATGCGTATTTAGCATAAGTAGTTAGTACTTGTATGTTGACATGGAAAACCATTGATAACATATTCGAGGAGGGGCAATACCTTTTTGTGTTTACGTTATGGCCTATTTTCAAGGTGTTGTTATCAATTTAAACTGTTAACTGTTTCCACACACTTTGTTAACTGTTATCAGTATTTTTGCATTTTTTGTTAATTGTTTATGCCAAAATCGAGGTGTTGTTAACATATTCCCCCCCTCATATCAATTTTCCATTTAGAAAAATGTTGAATTATTTGAACGATTGGGACTTTTCTACATCCAGACGTCGATTGCCTTAGTCGTATTTAGGTCTTTTAAACTGTTAAGTTTTCAATGCTCTTCAACTTCGTATTTGATAGGTTTTAATGTATTTCAAGGTCATATTTGAATTGTTCTTCCACTGTTTGATGCAAGAGCTACTTATGAATCTGATGTAGACGATATGCATGCTTTCCAAATTTTAAAATGGTATCTTTGATGAGTTTTTTTGCAACTGAAAAAGTTCTTTTGCTTTTGTTTTAGTCATAGATTATTTATAATAGATTGTTTTGTATGTCCTGCTGGTTTCATATGAAAGAACCCACAACATTTGAAAAAATAGATTTAAAACTAACAAAACAATTAGTTGTTGTTTTCAGTCTGATACTTCTACATTTTTGTTGCATAAAGTCACTCTCAATTTGAAGTTCATACCATTCCCTCAATTTTTTATGCTTTATTTTTACAACGCATTTTCAATAATGGATACAGTATACTTGTTTTCAACATTGAAAAACTTCTTATGCCACTTGATTTCGTTGTAAGTGGAGCCAATCAACAGTCACTGTACCCAATCCGTTCAGTGATCCCATTTATAAACATTACTGTGAAACAATTTACTTATCGTTTAATTTACCGTAGTGTGCTTTTACTTCATTTATTTAGGATACGTAAAAGATAAAGTAGAGCTATGTGTAGGCCGTTGGATGATACATTCCCTAATTTAGAACGGTTTCTGAACTTTCAGTCAGTACCGTACTGGTTAGTAAACAGATGTTAAACTCAGGGAATAATATAGCAGTGATGCATATCCAAGGAGATTGGCATCTTTATAATATCTTTAAAAGATATGATAGTCCGGTTATTGGCTTTTATGTAGTTTTTATAATCGAAGATGATTTTGAAATCGCAAACTCTGCACTTAAAATGAGATATGCATTTCAGGAGCAGATGTTTGTTTGCATATGACAGAAATACCAATTGCACTTTGTATCATAACGTGATAGGAAACAAACAATATTATTACATTTTAAAATCATGTGTAAGTAGTCAGTCATTTTTATGCACTTCCGTTGTTTTATATCAAAAGACAGAAGTATCTGTCCCTTTATTGATTCCATCCGTATTCATTGATTAGTTGAATGAAGTGACTTTAGTTACTGTCATTTATATGATTAATGTAAAAAGTAATGTCTATTCAGGCTTCATAAGATATCGATAGTGAACAGTTTTTGACATCTTGCCCTATTGAACCATCTACAAATATTGTTTATCAAAAACTGGGAGTCAGCATATTTGAATTCGTGTATTTAGCTTTACATTGCGACAAGAATGTTAATTTCACGTTCAAATCTGATCAGTGTTTTTTTTATTTACTCCGTACTAATATAATTGATTTAAGCAGCTTTGGCTGCCCGTAAGGGTAAATGTACTTGATCACAAAACTAATTTACGGCATTATTCAAATATACCAAATTCCTCACGCATTTAGCAAATAACAACGTTATTCAAATAAACTAAATTCTTTACACATTTGTTAGATAAAACATTAGTCAAATGTACTAAATTCATAACTTTTTTATTGAATAACAACATTATTCAAATATACTAAATTCTTAACACTTTGATTAAATAACAACTGTATTCGAATATAGTAAATTCCTAACACTTTTATTAAATAACCTTATCGAATCGGTATGACAAGAAACATAGGCGAATAATTCTGAATTATTTACAAGGATATATATATGTGACATGTGTTGTTATGCTTTTCCTTCTTGGTTTTTTTCCGTCGTAAACATTTATATCTCATTGTGTTGTAATAATCCTTTTGTTTTTTTTTATTATTGACATAAACGTTTTTGTCAATTTCTTTCCACAAGTGCAGTTTTGAACCCTTTTCTCCCAAGCTTACAATATACCTTGTTATTAACTATAACTAAATTATAAACTTCTCCTTTTTTAATTAGATTGGAGTTCGGTATTTTTGTACTCTTTTATACAAAAATTATATGTACTTTTACTATTAAGTAATTGTGCGGTTTGTCTGAATAAAAGAAGGGCGAAAGATATCAGAGGAATATTCAAACTCATAGATGAAGAGTAAACTAACAACTTCAATGCTAAAAAAGAAAAAGACAATCAGAAAATCATAGTACACAAAAAACAACATAGAAAACTAAAGACTAAGTTGTACGAACCCCACAAAAACTAGGGGTGATCTCAGATGCTCCGGAAGGGTATATAAATATACATCTGTACTAGATAGGGCAAGGGGGAAGGTCAGTGTGTGTGTAAAACTAGCTTTTCTCCACCTCATTGTATGACGCATCAAGTCATGATATCTGTTTTATGTATTGGTCGCCATCGCTTGTCTCGTTTTTTGAGAAGTCGCGTGTAGGTTATTGATTCGTTCTGTTTTATTACTTGTTATTTTTTTATGATCTCTAGGTTTTTTCATGTATGTACTAGTCCTGCAGTCATGCCTCTGAGTCAATAACTGCATTTTACTTTTGAAACCTCGGGCACACTTCATAAAAAATCTTTTGGAGTATTAATGACATATTTTATCAACATAAATACCCGTTTTATGTCTTCGTCAATGCCTCTTCTCACTAAATCTGGCAAGTGGATAAATCTACATTATATAATTATAATCAACATTAGACACTTACATTGTTTAAAAAAAAACAGCAGTTACAAGAAATCGTTGCCTAGCATTGAATTAATATCGCATATTTTATATCATTGAAAAAAAATGAATATATAAAATGATCTAAACAGAACCTGAAGTCAGTCTTGTCAACTTATTAGTTTATCAAATGAGGCTTAAGAAATGAAAATATTATTTTATAGATTCTATGCGTCCGAAATTACTTTTTGTATTTGTCTGCATCAAACCTCAAATGCGAATTTGTAGTAGCCAGGAAATTTTTTTAAAAAAGAAAGAAAAGAAAATACCAAAAATACCAAACACCAAGAAAATTTCAAATCGGTAATTCCTTATCAAATGGCAACATCAAAAGCTCATACACCTCAAACACATCAAACGAAGGGAAAACAACTGCCATATTCCTTACTTAATACAAGCAATGGGGGATTAAACCTTATACATCCCGTCATTGGGTTATTGTGCTATGGTGAACTTTTGTATTATTGTCTATGATTTTGCTAATTTGCTTCGTCTTTATGTCTTTTTATGGTTTCTTTGTTAAATATTTGTTTGTGTTAAAGTGATTAAGTAGATATTAATATTGACTGTTGTACCCAAATTTTTGACATTTTTAATTCTTATGTCTTTTTGTTTTGTTCACACATCGTTGTCAATATAATGCAATTGATTGCGTCTGTCATACAATTGAGAGGTTTCGCTAGCTATAGAACCAAGTTTAATCCACCATTTTCTACATAAGAAAATGTCTGTACCTGAAATGTTTCCAATTTTGCTAATCTAGTATCTCTTCCATGCTAATCATTGGATCAAATTTGTTTCTAGATTGCTGTTTATTTATTCCATGTTTGTCTTTAAACACACGTGTTACTTGCCTATGTGCACGAAATCTAAAAATGTAGCCACTATAACAAATACACCAGAAAAGCCCCAAAAATATTTAGTCAGAATAATTAACGGTATAGGTTTTGATACTTATTTACACCTACGAGTAAAAGTTCTTTCAACATAATGTTGTGTCTAGTTGCAACAGCTGCCATCGCCATACCTATCGTATATTTATTCCTTTGAACAATGAATAGCTATCTTAATGCTTTTCTATTACTGAATTATCATAAATGTTTAGTCTTATTGTTTCAATTTCTCCCTTTCGGATTATGTGTATGCCAGCTGTATAACGTTCTGCTAATTTTACTCAATTCTAATGCAATAAAAGTTGAAATTTAAATTAAAACCATTACATACTGACAAAAACCACAAACAGGTTGCTATATAGTTTAATGTTAATCACTTCCCACTTGTATTTTTCAATAAAGATTCTAGGTTTAAACATTGTCACTTAAGTTAGTAGAACAATAATAAGTTAAATTTCTTAAACAAACCAGCAATAATCACTTCATCTGTCATGGGGTGTTTGATTGATTACAAGCCAAGAAGTAAATTGTCAATTATTTCTGGTTATAATGGAAGTGTTGTTTTGTAATTTTCAAAGGGAAGGTTATTATGTTGACAAATATGTTTGGCCATGTGGACTGTAAATAGAAATAATACCTATTTTTTTTTTTAGATCGAAGAGACAGAGGAATAACGAATAGACATCATTCTATTTATCTTTTTCTATAAGTTAAAAATTGCTGCTGTCAGCATAATGGGACTGGGTTTTTTTTCTTACTTAAAATGCTACGTGTGAATCATTCTTATGCTCCACCTACGAAAGTAGAGGGCCATTATGTTGTCTGGTCTGTGTGTCCGTTCGTTCGTTTGTCTGTCCGTTCCTTCGTTCGTCCTTTCGTCCCGATTCAGGTTAAAGTTTTTGATCAAGGTAGTTTTTGATGAAGTTGAAGTCCAATCAACTTGAAACTTAGTACACATGTTCTCTATGATATGAATTTTCTAATTCTAATACCAAATTACAGTGTTTACCCTAATTTCACGGTCCATTGAAAATAGAAAATGATAGTGCGAGTGGGGCATCCGTGTACTTGGGACACATTCTTGTTTTTATCTTAATACACTGACAAAAATTTCTTATCGTTTGTATAAACGTTCCATCATTGTAAACATACGGCAAATTTTCTCTGAAATACAATGTTATGAAATTGTATGCGACTGTCAAACAAGTGCGAGGTTTAGCTAGCTATAAAACCAGGTTTATTCCACAATTTTCTACTTTAGAAAATATTTCTACCAAATCAGGAATATGACAGTTGTCGTCCATTCGACTAACGTGTTGAGTCTTTGAATTTGCCATTTCATTAGGGATATATTCCGTTTGATTTTTCTCGGAGATCAGTATTTTTGGAATTTTACTTCTTTTAAATAATTTTTAACTTCATTTCAATATCGGTAATAAATGGAGGTGGCTGGATTTTAACCAAGAATGCGTGAAGCTTTTTAGATTCGACATGGAAATGGCGTCACACGTTACAAATGGAATTTGAATTCGAATTAATCAGAAATTATTTCCGGATAAGAATTGGTTTCATTTTAATTAAATCCTAAACATGATGTCCTTCATTGTCCTGGAGATTGCAAATGTCTGATAGGTAGGAAAACATAGAGAACAGGTTAGTAAGAAACAACACGTGTTTGAATACAATCTGTTAATGAAAGAAGTATTACATATATTTGATACTTAACAGGAATTATGCACCCCTTCTTGTATCACAGCTGTTGTTTTTTTTTTATCTCAACAAACCAAAATTCATGCAATGACGTAACAAAATTGCCAAACTATTTAGAATTGCTGTTGTCTGCTGTTTGGTTGGTTTTTTGTCTCTTTGACATATTTCCCATTTCAATTCTCAATTGTTATTCCACTATGTAGATGACTTACTTTTTTCAATAATATTAACTCGTTTAAAACAATTAGAATTGAACTTTTGTAATTGAGTTGTAAACTAAGGATCGCCTCGATGTAGACTTTTTGTGCTGATGCGATGTAAAGCAAACAACAATCGATCAGTGTAAACTAACGTTACCACTCAAACAACAGGATTTGATTAATACTTGGATTAAAACAGCACATGGCTGTGAGCAAAATGAAAATTTCTACCTTTTCACAAAGACTCAACTTGCTTGCTAGAGATAATAGTATAAGATAACATGCACATTAATAGAGATGTTTGCCCAAGTCCACAATTAGTAATCGTTATAAACTACTATTGCATTATGTCACACTTTAAAGTCAAACCACTGATGTATCGGAAATCTGTTGTTAAAGTGCATCATTTCAAAAAGTAATATCACAAAAATACTGAACTCCAAGGAAAATTCAAAAAGGAAAGTCTTCAATCAAATGGCAAAATCAAAAGTTCAAACACATCAAACGAATGGATTACAACTGTCATATTCCTGACTTGGTACAGGCATTTATATAAATATACTCTAAGACAATTATTGTGTCGTCATAAACACATTCATCGAAAATTAGATGAATCTAGAAACAATTCAAATTTCATACATTTTTCATTCGCCAAGGTCAACTCTCGTTTGTCTCAAACTAATAGAAGAAAGAGTTAACTAGAGAAAAAATCGAAGGAAATGAAACAAAAAGGGTTTCTCCTAGATCGTAAAAACATAAATCAATTCGCGATACATAAAGCATTGGGGTCTTTATAATTTTACCAAAAATATATCAAATCAGAAAGTACCAAATGTATTACTTTAATTCAAATTTATAAGTTTTGCCACAAAATGATATTTGTCCGACAAAACATAAAGCATGTTAGATATACTTTTGTTTGCAAATAACAAACTCAAAACGGAAAGTCCCTAATCAAATTAAAGGGAAAACCAAAATCTCAAACACACCAAACGAATGAATAACAACTGTCATATTCCTAACTTGGTAAAGGTATTTTTATGAGTAGAAAGGATTCAAAATTGTTACAAACGTTTTGTCTCATGCACATATTCTGTTTGTTTGCAGAGCAATCAACCATGTTGGGTGTTTTATGTTCCCCAAGTTTGTCATAAAACGGTTATCTATTAAATACAGATAACACTTTGTCACTATTTATAACTCATAAACGCACATTTTAAGTGGGTAAGAACAACTTGTGTTCAATTTTCATTTTTCCCCCGTTTACAAGACACTTTTTTAACAAATCATGTTCGCTTTTATCATACCCCTATAAAATTCCAGAAATATCATTGGTTAAAAGCGAACACGTGGAAACTGTGTATCCGTAATACACAGTCGGTGGGTTTGTTTTATTTTAAATACACAATCAGTGGGACTGACATATTTTGAACACACGATAAGAAGTGGTAAACGTAGCGTAAATTCATTTCCTTTCAAAAGCAAACATGGTGTTCTTCTAAAATAACAATCATTGTCAAAATATCTTAATATAATTTTTTAAATTTGAAGACACAAAACATGCCTAGGAGACGCTTATTTCTACACTGTTAAAAAATATTTCAAAATTATATGTAATGTAGCGTTAAAATTGGAATGCAATCAAGGTTTTATGATATCAAATGTGTATTGTTACCATTTCCAGTGCAAGAAGGTACTAATATTGAAGACTTAATTAATGTAAAAGTCAATATGATTCAAAATATTGTGTAATGACTCATATAGATTATTACAAGTGATCGAAGAATAATATCATTTGTGTTACAGCGACTTCTAAATTTCCTTTATTATGATTGCCGGTACGATAAATGTGTCTTAGCTACCTAATATTAGTTATATGGCCCTATTTCATCGAGAAGAATGGCAGTATAAAGCATGTAATATATAGTTCATCTTGATTTCTAACAGAACTGTTGGCATGAAATGGGGAACACTTTCGACTCTGATCGAGAAATTTTTTTCCTTTCAAAGATAAAATAAAAAATAAAAAGGCTTATATAGATATAAGTAAATGTGGTATGAGTGTCAATGAAACAACTCTCCATCAAAGTCACAATTTGTAAATGTAAACCATTTACTTTATATTCCATCATGTACAATTAAGATTAAAATTGACAGTTATACAAAATAAAAAGAATTAATGTATATCAAGATTAAACAGTCCGTCGTAAACATGATACATACTTAGATATATGTAATGATATTGTTGTGACTGCCTTAAAAGTATCATCATCCTTTGCTGCAGACAAAAAAATATCTGATCTGCAAGGCATTGCATCTACATGCCACAATATATCATATATACTATGCAACAAACAAAATAGATGAAAAGGCACTTCTCGACTGAAAGCAAAAGCTTATGTTATAGTCTAGTTGGCCAAGAAACAGTGCAGGCAATAATGCTAAGATAACGCAGAAGCATTGTCAAATCCCGCGGAGGGAAGATAAAAATAGTCTAACTGCAAAGTTGCAGATTTCAGTAGCATTGATGGTTCGAATTAAAAACGATATGTAATTGGTTGTGTTAGCCCTTTATAAGCTTTGGTTATCCGATGGAGAACGATTGTCGTCACATATTTATAAATATATATAAGCAGAACTGCCGTTTAGAATACAAATAGAACTGGAATTTGCTTCATTTTCTAAATAAATCCACAGCTAGCAGCAAGGTGTCTGACAGTTTTACAGATGGAACTCTAATAAGATAATTTAATATTTTACGATTTTTTGTAATTATTAAAACAACATTTTGCTCTATCTCTGCATGATAGATAGCGCTAGTGTATGAAGAAAAATGATTAAAATGTGTCAGTCTGATGGTTTTTAATTATTCAGTCGCCGTTCCTGCCTTCTTATTTTATAAAAATTCACAATAAGATCAATAGTCTCGCGCAACAAGGGAACAATAATTTTGAGGAGATTTTACTGATACTTAAATGTTATTTATGCAACCTTTTATCAAAATGTAATTAGATTATTACGTATTTAGAAAAGTATCATTTGCTCTTTTTAATTAGATTTGTAACATACGATGTTTGCATTTAAACAATATAATGTTCTTATTTGTTTAAATAAATCCAAATGATATTTGTTTTCTCTTATAAATTGACAACAGCTTTTCCCTTGTGATGCATAGAAGCTTTTGTGAATGACACTCTTTTCAAGACTTATTGATGTTGTTTTATAAACCTTTCCCATCTTTTCGTATAAAAAAAATCTTTTTTCCCCCAGAAAGATACTTTTTTACCACACTGGTAGATTAGTGAAGTGCATTCATCATCAAAACCGTTACATTTCTATAAACACGTCAATATTGAATATATACTTAGTTTGAACACATATATTACAACGTTAACCAGGAATAAGGAGAAGAAAAACTTCAGTAAATAAGTTACAAACTATACAATTATATAATGTATTACTAGTGTTATAAAATACTACGAGTTAATCAATCAAGTTGAGACGAACAATGATAATCTGTTTATAGCTATTTTACCTATGACAACGTTGTCAATTTCATGTCAATTTCATTAGCAACGCCATGTGCCTCCTTAGTTTCTAGCGATAATTTTCCATCTCAAGCGAGTAGTATGATATGTAAAATTATCACACACAAAAAAATCAAAGGAAAAATGCAAAAATTATAGCGATAAAAGACTTTCTCACAGATATGTAAGTTAGATCACATTAGATTAACATGAGCGTTGGTTTAGGAATTTGGTGTTTGTTAGGCCTTGATAACACCTGTCAACGTGTTCAATATAAGTTACATGGCGGGTGTCAGTGTTAAGCAGGATCTATTAATATTTCCGAAGCCCCTAAGATCATCAAAATTGTCTGTGATGTTCGTGGTCATCTCTGCTCTGTGAAGCGGTTTGTGAATTTATATGTAAGTTGCCTTGCTTGTTTTTATTATGATAATTACTTTTTTAATTTCCCGAATTTGAAAATAAAAGAAAACAATAGTCCTACATAAAGATCAACAAGATTACTTTTATTTTATATCTTTTTTTTTTTTTTTTTTTTTCTGGGTGCTTTTTTTGCGAACAATTGCAATTTTGTGACGTTGAAGATTTTTGATTATTATCTATTTTTATTAACCTTCTGTAGATGTAAATTTTCCCATTGATATGAAATCAATTATGAAAAAAGGACATATAGCATGTATAGTAAGCAAATTAAGAGTGAAAAAATAATTTGCGCTTTATGACTTGAATATTTTAAAATTGAACATTAAATTTATCATTAATAAGACATATCGGCTACTTTTTTCTATAAATATCTTCGTCATTTGAATGATAAAATTATAGTATACGTGAGAAAAATATATTTAAGTGTTAAAATGTCGTGCTACTCGATCATTGCCTCAAGCATCCTGACTGAAATTGAAAAATACAACCAGATATTGTATCTATTTTCCTAAGCATTCCGCCATCAGGAATAGATCCACACATGTTTGTCCATCATTTATCACTGGTCTAATGAAGCGCTAGATACTCAGATCGTTATGATAAAACAGTCATTATCTCGTCATAACTGTCACGATTACAATTTATTTGTCAAATATGGTGTTTCTTTGTCCACTGCATGTCAAAATAACCATACAACTTATTTTTCTTATGTATCTGATGTGCAAAATATTAGAATAAAAATACATTCTCTTCAGGTATGTAGGTATTCATATATTCCTAACTATATATATTTTATATATATTTGAAAAGTTCACATGTGCGAAATGTACCAGTTTATGTGCATCAAAATAATTTTACTTTTGTATTATGATATCGGGATTTTTTTTAGATTGCAAATCATTTTCATAAATTGTGTAAATGTCAGCAGTGCACTATTTTTGTCGTCCGCATTAATATTTATAATAGAACTTCACCAATGAATTTATTTTATGAAGAACTAATTTCGTTAAGCAATTTGATAGTTTCTAAAAATAGGCGTAAACGGGTTTATTTGTTTATTTGAAAATGATGACTTTAAATTAAAATCTTTATACATCTTAAATATGTATAGACGGACATGTATTATTGTTAAATTGGACACCAACGAATTCTTTTGTAAATACATGAGTAAAGATTTCATTTTAGTGCGTATTTAGCATTCGCAAAACGGTTACACTTGTGTGCCTCCCAAAAACACGGTTTTAAGTCTGATTATACGGTAATAGGAAATTAGCTTTCAAATTCATGTTCACCGAATTCTTCATATTTGATTTATAACCAATGTTACCATGTAAAACATTAATCCAAATTATAAAAAGTCTAAAATGAACAATGAAAAGGGTAAGGGCTCGAGAATATTAAATTTTGTTTCGTGTGTATTTTAGTCTAGACGTCATCTATTTACCCAACGCGTTGACCTCCGAAGACCGCCGATGGTCATATAAGCGATTTAAACATAAATATAGATATAAATAGATAGGGAACTCGTGCAATTATATTTTTATAGGTGTGTATAAGATCATATTATAGATTAAAAATATATGATTAGTATCGTTTTTACCTGTATAAGAATGATATGTTGTGGAAGGAATTAGTCAATCAAATGATTTACCTTAGTTTCACTTTCAATGTTGACATTCTTTTCCTTAAAAAAAAAAAACTCAACACACACAGTTCATGCGTTATTTCATATGACTTGAAATGTAAAAATGTGTAAAAAATTATTGGAAAACGAAGAAATACTGCATAGGAAGTACTTAATGTACATTGAGTTGTGTTTTTCTCAACTTTATTTCATTGATTTATTCAAACTTTTTCCTTTTTCATATCAATAATGTCGAATATACAAGTTATTATATAAGGAATAATATAAAATCTTATTATAAAATTTCAAAAGCAATTCTATATAATTGAGACTCAGTATTGAACGTCCTAATCATGACTTTAAAAACGTCATTCAGACAGCAACCCCCCCCCCCCCCCCCTTTCTCTCTTAGCAATAAAATCAGAAAAATCCAAGTAACTATAGCATAGGCGGATCCAGGACCCTCCCCCTTCTTTCGTGGAAAAATTTGGTTGATGATTAAGGAATCACTGAAGCATGACTGGAGCGGCCCCTCCCCCTTTTAGGTCAGTCCGCCCCCTCTACCCCTTATGAAAAGTTCTGGATCCGCCACTGTATAGCCATACTATCCTGAATCACATTTTATAGCAAATAGTAAAATCTTGAAATGATTTTATAGCAAATAGTAAAATCTTGAAAAGAATCAGTGACAATTGTCTTATATGCAATCATAACACAACTCCTTATTTTTGATATTATTCTGATAAAATATTAAAAAAAAGTCTTTGCGTAATGATATGATCAAAGCGTGATAGCAGTTCAAATTACATTTAGGTAGTGCATGTAGAATAAGGTTTTATCTGCAAAACAAAACAAAAACACTTTATCATTTAAATAATTTTAAAAGATACAAAGTGGATGCTTATAACCCTTGTTTATTATATCGTTGACATGCAAAATATATGTCATGCAATTAAAGTCGAACGATAAAACGCAGTTTTAAATTCAATCCAACATTCAATTGTAAATAAATGCAAGATTTTTAGCTGAATGAGTTCTTGTTTTACTGAAACATTGCTGTTTATAGAAAGTCCAATAGAATCTCTATGATGTTTGTAAACATCCAAACACTTTATGTGCACTGAACAAAGTTATCCTGCACTGTATAGAATATAGGTTCTTGTTTACAAAATAGTCTGGTTAAGAAACTGTTAGAAACTCTGTTTTAAGTGTTTAATTGGATTCAAACGTATTTATTTACCAAGAAATAGTAAAGTATTTGCTAATAAGAATTGGTTTCGATAGTCCATTCTTAACTCGTAAACAATTCTAATTGGTGCATATCCCGTGTTTCTTGCGTGATATTCAATTTATTTCGATCAAGTTTGTTTTTGTCACTTTATTCAAGAAACTGTATATAAGTAAACAGTACTCGAAAGTGAAGTGTTGACGAATTATCCTTTATATTACTTTGTAGATAATTCTACATGATTGATTTGCATATCTGTCTTTTTAAACTAATATCTCATTGTAAAATCATTTTGTTCAATGTCACTATATAATTAACTCTAACGATAGTACACGTTAAGGATTTGTAAGTTTTCACGACCCATTTGTGTCAGCTGATACGAGCCGCTTAAGTGATTTAAGATTGAACAAGATATTGAACATTCATTTAACTGTTCTGTATAACAGTAAAAGTTGTCATTTTGTAACTACACAATATAATTAAATAACGGTGAGTATATATCTTGGTTTATATAAGATCTGCTATGATAAGTTGTAGAAATAATTAGTACTAACAGAAGATAATTGCAAAATGCTTGGCATAAAATGAACATTGCTTCTGAAGAAGACGGCGTAAGCTGTCATAAAATTTTCACGTCGAAGTGAATATTCAATAATAGAGAATGAATAAGTGTTGTATCCATCACTTCATATTTTAACGAGCTTTAGTAAAAATTAGAAGAGAAAGTACATAATTACAACTGTCTAGCTAAATATTTAATAAAAGTTCTTTCTAATTACAGCTGAATATTAAAGATAATTACCACTCCATACAGGTGATCCGGTTAAACAGTCGATAAAAGAACGTGGAGTTTTATTTTAAATTCAGCAAGCGTCGAAGGATGATGTTTGTATCGTTTAATCGTTGATGTGGACAGTGAATTTTTGAAATGCTACAATAATGGAAGTTTTAAAAAACATCAGCACATACAAGAATGAAACTGCGAGTATGGGCAATGAGGATTTAATATTATCCCATCTAGGACCACGTCGCCATGATTTACCAGTTGTTGTCATTTTGTTAATTATTTATTGTTTGATATTTATTTCTGGAACTGTCGGAAATATTTGCACGTGCGTTGTGATCGTGAAAAATAATTACATGCAGACAACAACAAATTACTACCTCTTTAGCCTGGCTATTTCTGATATGCTGACTTTGTTATTTGGTAAGTAATGTTATCCCTTCTTTTTCAACATTCAAATTTACAGATATATAAGAAGACACATTACGTAACTTATTTATATAGTCTAAAGCAGATAAATATGATAGAACACGCAAAACATAAACCACACAAACACAAGAAATCATTAACAATTTAATTTTTTATAATCAATTGATTTAGAAAAACAAATTGCAAAAACAATGAAACAAACGAATTGTATAAATAAATTGTAACTGCTGTTCTGTATAATGCATAAGATAGTTCAATAGATTTTGTTTGTCATAGTATTCTTTATTAATCTGGTAGTTTATAGACATTTTGTTTGTCGAATGTTTTTTTTTTTTTTTTTTTACATTTGCTAATACTATTTAGAAGATGTTTCTTTTACTCTTTTTTTTTTTTATGAAACACGTTTTGCTGAAATTGAAAACTGAAATTAAATTCAACATTGATTAACACAAATCGAAGGTTTTCAATTTTTTCAAGAGGACTCGTATATTCTGTACGGGAGCCCTGGAGTGCCATGCCAAAAAAAAAATACAACTTGTGCGCACAAGTTACCAACTTATGCGCACACGTTGCTAACTTGCGCTCACAAGTTACTATCTTGTGCGCACAAATTATACAACTTGTGCGCGCAAGTTAAACAAAATTTTTTGCATGGCACTCCAGGGCTTCCGTAATTCTGGTATTTGAAGCAACACTAAAACATTGCGTGTAATTCCAATGTTACTAGATAATTCTTTTCGACATTCTCTTTTATTTTTTTTATTTTTTTTTTCATTTAAACGCTTAGACCACCAGTTATGCTAAAGAAAATCAACATAGTTGACATCTTTTGTCCCTTTGAGTTCTAGAAATCTTAAAACTTTTTAATGGCTTATTTTGTAGTGTATATATGTATTGATGCTCTCTCGAATCTTTCACAATTAATTTCTGAATACTTCTTTTGTTCAGTAATAAAAACGATGTCCATAAGGTGTTACAGTATATCGCTAAATCTGATAATCTATAGAATATAGAATAATAAAGCAAATGAAAGGTGATGAAGTGAATGAACTCAATGTGACAGCCAGTGGTCAGTTACTGGACATTCTTCTCACATTATTTATATATCAAAATAGTTCATCTTAGGTAAACGTTTGTCTATTGTACTCGAGTGAATGGTACTGTTAGTGATAATTGAATGACCATTGTGTTTATATACTGAACCTGCCTATGAATAGATTTAATGGTGAAATACATATCAACTAACGAGACCTTTTGTCAACCTTTTTAATAGTTGACAAATATCCTGCTCAAACTATCACTCCGTGTAAGCATTTAAAATTAAGCATTTTATTATTTCTTTTTGAAGATCAAAATTCAAAGGTTTACATACAAATAGTAAGCATACATCTTAAATTATGACACACAAGATTAATTGGAGTAGAATTGAGTGTTCAGCAGTTTGTACTCTCTTACTAGCAAACCATTTCAAGGACACGTATTCTAGACGTCAAGGAGGCAGGCAGCATTTTACCTCAATTTTAACGTGTAACTATGATTTCTTCTTGGTTAAAAACTCATTGGCGGACTAAACATGATAAATATCTTCATTTATAAAAATAACTTACAAATGCAACCAAGGAGCAGACAAAAGTTAATGGAGATTTCCTTTATTATTTGAACGTTTCTGCGTTTGTTCAATGGAATAAAGGCGTTTTGTAAAATTAACTGTAACAAAACGCACATTGAATGTAATTAACCAGAAAAAGCTACTTTATTACATAACCAGAACTACCTGTTTGTACTTAACCTAAGTGATGGAAGTTGTGCTCTATATATTAGATAAAATATTACCTTAATTCCGGAATGCCATTTCCTGCTGGTTTTAGAATTGAAGGTCACATTGATCACATCGTTAAGTATCAAGCTTCTGTAGGTAAGATAGAACGTTTATGAAAATAATAAAATGTGGTATGATTTCCATTGAGACATATGTCTGCCAAAGACCAAATGAGGTAAAAGTTAACAACACTATATGTAGCAGTACAACAACGAGCAAAACCGATACCACATAATGTTTGCAAAATGTATCTATTCATCTTTATACAAGAATACGTGTTGAAGTAACATGTTTGATCAAGTGCTTAACGAATCTCCTCTAAAAACAAATATCCAAAATGGTTCAACAGAACCAAGTGTGAACATATTGACAGAAAGTGGAAATAAAGGGCATAGTGTGAAAAAAAATTGTTTGTCTTCCAAAAGGTATCCATCAAACCCCTCAAAAGGTACCTAACAGACCCCTCAAAAAGTTGATGTTAGGGTTTTTACAATCAAAGAGATTGGTGCTCTCTAAAAACGAAGCATATAGGATTAAAAGTCTTTATTCCGACCGGACGTAACTGTTTGTTTATACATTTGACAAAACAAACGGGCACTCACTCAGCATATAATTAGCTGCCATACACTCTATCACGTTTGTATGTCCTCCAATTATTATGAATACAGAAAACTTTTCTAATATCTTATTTACATGGAAGCCAAAACAAGGGGGAAATAAGAATCCAACTTTAAACACAAGACTTGAAACAATCCCCGGAGATTCACTGGCCAAGTGTTTTGATAACTTGATCTACATTGATCACTAATATGTTTTCTCGTGTCAAGGTTTATTTGATTTCTATCTTAATTTTCAGTGTTCCGTCTCGACTGGTAAAATTCTTATGCTTATTATATAGCCATAATTTGTTGAAAATGGCATAAAACACTACCGAACAAACAAACAAACACTACGCATGTGTACCTAAAATTAGTTAATTAATTAAACAATTAAGTCAAGGTGTCTGTAGGCACAACCTTATATTTAGTTTTTAGTTCTATTACAAATATTTTTTATTTATTTTTTTTTAGTTTATTGAAATGATGCACTAGTATACCCCAATAGAGTTGATGGCACACAAAACAATTGTAATATGTATCCAATTTATTTCATTTTTTTACTTGTTTGTTGACTTTTAGTAGTAGAATGTATATATTTTCTATCAACTCAAATATATGCAATAAGTTCCCATATTATTTCCGTCGGGTAATGAAGCAATACGAACGGTTTTGTTTATTTCAAAAATGTCTTTTATTGCCGACTATACGGTATTGGTTTTGTCCATTGTTGAAGGCCGTACAGTTGCCTATGATTGCTTGCATCCACTTTATGTGAACTCTGTTGGATAGTTGTCTCATCGGCAATCATACAACATCTCCTTATTTTTATATTGTTGAAAGTCATTATCTTCTAAATCAGACAGTTTACAGGGTAATACCCTATGTTTGGTTCTAATGGGAAATATGTTCGGAAGTTCTTTCTGTTAATTAGTTTCAAATCAATTTTTGATGTAAATGAGGCTTTACCATCAATAACGAATAATTGGATGACCATTACATAGAATGGTAAATATTGGATTCAGATCTGATAATTAAAAAATCCGTTAAATTGTCACTGATGTCGGTTTATTTCAATGTCAACATCGTTCTTATTAATCTTACTTGAATAATACTTGATTCTTAATGCCACAAGAAAAACATGTTTATAGGTAGCACCAGATAGCTTACATTTCTATATAACCTCGACGTATTATTGTTAGGTCATTGCAATGAAAAAGAAAAACAAGTCTTGTGCATAAAGGTGAGAAAATAATTTATTATTTACATTAACATTTTTGCTTTCTCTTTCATAAACATACTGAGCTTGATCAGAGTCAGTATAATTAGTCAGTATGTACACCCAATCATAGAAGTATGTGGATGCAAGTTGATTTCATCAAAACGAACAAACTATTTCTTTTCTGGAAATGGTTAACCATCGTTTTCCGTCGTTATAAAAGATGAACATGTAGTTGTGACTTTGAACGGTCAGGTAAAAGTTACTTGTATCGACGAAAAAAAATGGGGCAAATGGAAAAGAACACGTGGAAAAAATATCACATGTCTTTTTAAATTTAAACGTTAGAAATTCAAAAATTAGCACCGTTGACTGCCACTTGCTTAGCTTCCGTAGCAAACTCCTTATATACAAATGTTCAGTCAGCCGGTCTGAGTTTGGAAATTTTCCCTTGAAAATTGTATGAATATTTTGTGGTAGCTTATTTTAATATTTCCGTAAGATAAAAATAAAAATGGTTTCCAGTTTAACAAATGGGAGCTAACTTACCTTAAAGTAACAAATACTGATGCCTAATTGTTAATAAATATTTATGCAAATTATTCAATCATTGTATTGTAATTTAGCAACTCCTTCATAAGTTAAAATGCACAGGAACCAAATTTCGAATTGTGAACTGTGTCAGGAACTGGAAATTAATTACGATATTCCTTCGAACATTTATTTGTAAAGATAACATTTATTGTTATGTCGATATTGTAAGTAGGTTTTTATTTCGCATTAATTCCTGTGTTTTCCTATCCTGTTTGAGATTGACAGTTTATATCTTTTACACATATATAAGGTTTTTACCAAGTATCATTTGATCATAAGAAAATAAGACAATGTCTTTAAAGCTGTAGTTGGAACATGACTATGACGTCATACACATTAATATCTAGCATGCTAAATTTGAGTTAAGTGTTTCTCGTTTTTTTTACAGTCGAACCTCGTTGTGTCGAAGTCGAAGGGACCAGACGAAAGTATTCGACTCATCCTAGGTTCGACTCATCCGAGGTCGAGTGTGACGTCACATATTTGAAATGTACGAAATACCAATATTTGATTTCTGTTTAATTCGACCGTTGGTTTTCCCGTTTGAATGGTTTTACACTAGTAATTTTGGGACCCTTTATAACTTGTTATTCGGTGTGAGCCAAGGCTCCGTGTTGAAGGCCGTACATTGACCTATAATGGTTTAACTTTTTTTTAAATTGTTATTTGGATGGAGAGTTGTCTCATGTTGTCCTATGTTGCATGCTTAGTCAAAACCAAAATAATGAATAATGGGAAAAGCCCTTACCGCATAGTCAACTATAAAAGGCCCCGTAAATGCCAAGTGTAAAACAATTCAAAGTGTTTATTTTATGACCGCAATGTTTACAGCGTACAGGTATACATGCAGAAATAAGCCACATTACATTTTGAGGAATGTTTCAGAACGCACGAACCTAGTATATAAGTACGTGACAATATTTGGTTCAATATTGCTATTTATTTTATCGACAACATAAGGCGGACAACATATATTGACGAAGATATATATAGTTTCTTTTATAGAGAAGTAAATGGAACTTGTTAGATCCGAGGAATATATCGAAATGTCAATTGCTGAATTCATAGAATGATATATAAATTAATTTATGTATGATAGAAATTGATTCAGCGAAAGGTCATACGTTCATAAAAAAGAATATATTCATTGTAAGACACGGCATTAAAACAGATTCCGTCAAGCATTGCATCAAATTGGTGTGGCTAAAGTAAGAATATGTCTCAGATGTATTCAATGTCAGATTGCATGATCATTATTGTGTAATACATGATCGTTTGTTGGTATTCATTTGGGAATTAAACTATGCATCGACTTAAAGCCAATATTTGGCTTGATTTCGTAATGTATGGCTTATTCATTTAAAAGATGATTAAAGTCTAAATGCATGTTGTTAACAGATGAAAGGCTTCGATTATCGATACATGTATCTTTAAAGCGATTCATCTTATTTCATTCCGATGCTTTATCAACTTTGGTGCGTCGTCTTTCGGATTTTTTTTTATTCATTGCAGATTTGTGTCTTATTATTATAATAATTAGGTGCATACCAACTGACAAGAGCGTGAAATTAATCATGTTTAAGCTTTTGTACATTTTGATTTTTCGAAAGATACAAGTAACAGAATATTCTACAGTCATCTTTTTTTCAATCAATTGCTGCTTATTGAATTAGCTGTAAATCTGGCATCAATTATACATAACTAGATATTAAGAAACTTAATTTACTTAATGCAGAGCTTTTCCATCAAGAGTACGTCAAGTAAAATGTAAAACACCATTAAATTACAAAACTATTGACTGCCCTCCCCCTCCCAAGAAAAGAGGTTTTAAAAAGAACTTGAATTGGAAGCGTTGCAAGCTTAGCCTAAAATATACAGATATACCTTTTTCTTTGACTGTATTGCCGGATTTAGAATATTCTCAGTTTTTAGTCTCAGGGCACGACTTCTCCTCAGGTTCATTCGTATGGTAATTTTGGATGAAAACATGAGGTGATGTCAGATCAGAATTGAGATATTCATTTTTATAATGCATCATGTGATGAGAGTGCAGCCCTATCTGCACATTTAAATTAAAACCCTGCTACTATATAAAGGGTCCGTTCCTAGCCTTTTGTAATGCACAATTGCTGTCTGCATTCAATATGCTCTCATTGTACAATGACAGTCTGCATTTTCTGGCTTTCATTTCGCTAGAACTTGGCATATTTTGTATACCTATTGTATTTAATTTAATCTTATCTTTAATATACATGATATATTTGTAACTGAACGTTAAAGAAACAATTGTTAGTAATATTATCATATTGTGAGTGCAAACATTAATATCTTACTTTTAAACTAAGAATGCATGTTTGTCTAGCAAAGTTGACTTCTTCGAATTTAACTGTACAATATAGATACAATTATACTTTTAGTTAGACAAGTATAGAAAAATGCTATCGTAGACGTCTCAAAACATACCAATTACACAATACAATTCAGCGCGGGATCAGTGTATTACATTCGAATGCTCATTCTGGAGTTTAGCTTGTTGACTTCCCTGAATACTCTAAGTGATTCTCGTCATCAAAACACAATATGACATACTTGTGTTATACTAGTGTACTAAGAAGTAAAATGTAGTGTATACAAAAAAAACTTCTCAAAAGTATTTTCTTTCGTTAAAATTAGGATAAGAATCAAAGAAACAGACAACGGACGAATATGATTTTGTACTCCGCACTTTGTGTTAGGTTTATATACGCGACACTTTATTTTGTAATTATAACTTCAAGGAATATTTTAGATATTTTTTACATCTTGTAAGTTACCTTTTTTATTTTCAGGATTACCACCAGAAGCATATGCTGTTCTGGAATCATATCCATGGAGATTTGGAGAAGCTTTTTGTTTGTTCAAAAGTTGTCTTTTTGAAATGACTGCCTATGTTTCTGTGTTGACAATAACGGCGTTTTCGGTTGAAAGATATATTGCTATTTGTTATCCACTGAAAGCTCATAAATTTGCTGACCTAAAGAGATCTATAAAAATAATCATAGCGATATGGATAGTATCTTTCTTCTTTGCTTTGCCGTACCCAATACATACTAGAACATTCTATGTATTGAATGACAATAACGGAGTTTCCATTCCGGAAACATTGCAGTGCAACATTCCAACGATATGGCGTGACCGGATGAGAATAGTATTTCAAATATCCACCATTTTGTTCTTTGTTTTTCCTATGTCTGTGATAACAGTACTGTATGTTCTGATAGCTTTGGCTTTACGGAAGACCACCCTCAAACGTTCTTGTTCCGAAGAATCAAGAGGATATTCATCATCTCATTCTATAAAAGCTGTTCTTCGGATGTTGGGTAAGATGAAAGTATTATGTTAGTTTGACGTCTATTTTCAATGAACTAGTACATATTTTTCTTTAGGGGCCAGCTGAATCACGCCTCCGGGTGCGGAATTTTCTGTTGTATTATTAAGACCCATTGGTGGGCTTCTTCTGTTTTTTACTCTTTGGTCGGGTTGTTGTCTCTTTGACACATTACTCATTTCCAAATATATTTCCATTCTCAATTTTGTAAGCCACTTGAATATGCGCCTTGTGGCCACAATATAAATATACTATGGTAATGAGATTGATTGATTGTTGATAAACAGAATTGAAATTTACACTTCTAAACTTTGTTGAGTCTGTAGCGTTTTTCTAGTTTTACTGTAAGCAATAATGATTAACTTTCTTTCTAAACACGTAAAGATCTATGCGACAAAGGGAAAGGAAAGGAAAACGAGGTTAGAAATGAACCATATAGAAAACTTTATAAAAGACCTTATTCGTTTGGCACTCACAATCATACAAAGACAACATTAGAATAAAGTATTATTTTTATATAGTTAACTGATTTCGGATCCAAAAGTCATACCAGCTTTTCCTAATACAGAACCGACCTTAACTTTATCTTAAAGTCTCAGTGAGACCTTTAACACGGAGCGACTTTTAATACAGAACCTAAAATGCATGCGAACAATTGTATCGGATTCATCAGTGGAGTTGTGGAATAATCAGCGACTATTCTCGGTCAAAGACATCAAATTAAAAAACTAACCACTCTACCGCGAGATACAACACTAATCAATCTCAGAATGGAATTCAAAGATTACAAATTTGATTCTCCTGTTTTCTAGCGAATCCTTATGGCTCCTATATCAGACTCTTAAGATGTTATCAATACATTCAGATGTCATTGTACTCGTTCGTAAATTATAACTAAAAAGATATCTGTTATTCAAAACAGGTTATATTGTTTATTGGAATGGTTTCGGTTTGTGTAATGTTAAATGGTCGAAACGAATATTGGAATTTTATATGTTTTGCATCGATAAATGTACAAAACAAAGAACTATCAAGGACAAAAACAAAATTGTTTGAAACTACTTAAGATACTATATCTTAAACATGTTAATATTTTTGATTCACTCAATTAAAATATTAATGATATTTTTCCATTTAATACACAAACAACATACTTTGGGCTTTTTCCCATGAAAAAAGTTTCGATTAAATATATGAAAATTAATAAACTTGTATTTATTATATGTATTGGTATTAAAGACACAGTTTACATGAATGTTTCAGATTTAATATCATTAAACATCTGCAATTAACGATTAAATTATATGGCTTTTATTGATTTCTGACAGTCTCCCTAATTCAAACAAAAAGTCGGACATGGGGGTGAGAATTTTATATCCATGAGACAGCCATCTAACAAAAAAAATCAAAAGTCGTTGATAGGTTAATTTGCAATGATATATGCAACAATATCAACAAAAATATAGATTATCATTTACACCGTAATAGTAGCTTCAATCTTACATGTAGTTTTACAATATGTCAAGCTCTTAATCGGTCAGAGTTCGAAATGTATTGGATTTTTTTTTTTACAAATATCTGTCATTAACAAATTTTCTTCCAAATGACAAACCACACATTTTGATGCAACAAAACAAAGCATCTTGACTTGAGATAAGCACATGTACAGGAACATATGGCGGGATTAAACTAGACTAAGTGCTCGAGACGTCATCATCCTTTCTTTCATCTGAATTAAAGTTAATAAAATAACGTACAATAACCAAAGTTTCAGGAAAGCACTCTAATCCAAAATAACTATATAATGGAAATGAAAAGGCACAAACAAAACTATATAATGTCGTATAAATGAATGCTTTATAGTAACTGAAAGCATGCTCAAAGAACTTAACTCTCTGGTATAAAACAAGTCATCTTACAATTAATTGTACACAACTGAAGAATAACAGTGCAGTTGCGTTTTGATAAGTTGTCTTAATATTAATATGATTAGCTGGGTATATTTATTCAAATTGAATGTACAATCACGTATAAATTGTCATTCTAAATATTAAAGATATATATAAGTTCACACGATTCATTTTGCATGAAATTCCGCTCCATATAAAAGGACTTACCGAGTCTTCGAGATAAAGAAAAGCAATAAAAGCGCTGTTCTTTCGCTTTTGTGTGTTTTTAGCTGTGCCGTACTATTTTTTTTCATGGATGAATACCCCATATTCTATGCTTTTCTATCCTATAACATAATTTCACGGCGTATTTATTTTTCAGTTGCCGTAGTTGTTGCTTTCTTTGTATGCTGGGCTCCGTTCCATGCTCAGAGATTACTGACACTTTTCATAACAGACTGGAACAGTACAGTGATGCAGACAATGCAACGTTACCTCTTCTATATATCAGGTACACGATAATTATGGGTTAAACGTTCAAAAAGAGAAGATCCCAAGTGGACAATAAAAAAAAATCAAACGTCGAAGGAAACAGACAACATGGTTAAATAAAAATGAAAAAAAGTAATGTTTCATAAAATGTATCTCGAATCATAAAATTTCAGATTGGTTTATTTTACAAGTTGTCAACTGCCTAAAGCAAAGGTGATCTTGAATGCAAATGAAATTGGCTATTTGTTTTAGGTCCTTATAGATGGCTAAGCTCCTCATATAATTTAAAGGACTTATATCTGGTTATCTTGACAATATGTTGTTCGTTGTGTTGTATTGTTCTGGGTTTTTTTTACAAGTCTAGTGTTGGAGAATGATTTGATCTGTTGTACATAATTCGAGATACATGTAAATTGTAGATACATAACATGCTATCTTTTTTCATTCTTCTTTTTTTTAATTGATTCCGTTGTTTCTCTAGATCTTTCGATAATAATAAGCCATAGCAAGACCCGAATGAAGGACCAACCAAGTACAAGGGTGATCAAATGTATATGTTTTCAAAAATGACATATAAATGTGTTTACATCGGATTTCGTATACCGTAAAATCTTTCATCTTATTCATATATATTCATCACTGTTCCAAACAATTAAATTCATTGTTTTATAATCTGAAAGTGGCGAGTTATTTTATTAACTACATGTATGCATCAAAATGCACACTTTGATGAGTATCTTGTTTAGAAGGCTATTTATTTATCTGACGTATGCTATTTTAAAAACCTCTTTTCGTCCGCATCGTGCATTATTTTACCAACCACAACGTTTTGTTGTTAAAATACTACCCAGCATGATATAGATTCTGACATTCATAATTAAAGAAGTTCATCCTTTTTCTTTATTTTCATTTTATGCTTTTCTTAATTCCATATTACCTATTTCAGGTGTGTTATTCTTCGTAAGCTCAACAGTAAATCCCATTCTATATAACGTGATGTCTGTCAGATATAGACAAGCTTTCAGAGAGACGTTGTGTTGTTGCTTTATAGAACAACCAACAAGTCGAAGGAATACTATGGAGTATACTTATATTAAATCTCGGAATAGGAGCAGAAGTAATGAACTTCCGTCATATTTCAAAAACAGCGTCATTCGGAAGTCATTTGAAATAGACGATAGTCAATTAGGAATACAGTTACTTCAGAACCAGTCAAATTTGCCGATTCAAAATGGCAGAGAAAATGGTAGCAATTGTCCTACGTGTAAATATGGGAGTAGTAAAGAAATAAATGGAAAAAATCATGATCAGCACATTGTAAAACAATTATATTTGACAGACAGTGCTATGAAGTTCAGTCGAATTGGAACCCATGTTTAGTAAAATATATACAGGGTCAGATATAACGTATCCCGGTGGTTTGAAGCAAATGGACTGATGAAGATGCATTCAAAGGATCTGACATTCGTTCCCAGGTTATATAATATAATATACTCACTGTGGCTCATTTGATCTAAATATAGTAAAACAAACGTAAGTTATATGCCCAAAATGTGGCGAAAATGTTTTTATGTTAAGTGTCGTTACTTTATTTTGTCGAAAATAAAAATATCTAAAAATAAGCAATGATTTGTCTAGACTACAATTATCCTCTGCGACCAAAGTTATACTATACTGTAGTGTAAATGTGTAAATACAAAAATGAACATTTGAAAAATAATATTATGACAACTCCTTTTCACATAACTCATATCAAGAACATGTAATACTAGTTGTATAAATGTAACAATTTGAGTGTATTTGATAAAGGCTAACTTACTGTAAAATTATAAATGTAAATTTGTCACCATCCTATATACATGCAGAACCATAAACAAGCTTCAATTGTTTTGCACCTCTCCTAAGTCAGGAATCTGATGTTCAGTAGTTTTCGTTTGCTGATGTGGTTCATACGTGTTTCTCATTTCTAGTTTTTTATACAGATTAGAAACTTGGTTTTCCCGTTTGAATGGTTTTACACTTGTAATTTGTGGGGCCCTTTATAGCTTGCTGTTCGGTGTGAGCCAAGTCTCTGTGTTGAAGACCGTAATTTGACCTATAATGGTACTCGTACCACATCTTCTTATATCAGTATAGACTCTTTTTTATTATCATTTAACAATACGTGTGTGCGATACACGAAGAAGCAGCAAACACTAATTTCAAATAATACGCAAGGGATAAGAACAAAGATTTTTAGGCAATACCACGTATATAGATCGCTCTAACATCTGACTTCAAAGTCTGATCTAATCTGGTACCATACCAATGTCATGTAACTCCGACACTACAGGAAAGCACGATAGCAACAACCATGTAACCCATGTGGAATCAATTTTGAGATTTAATTTTCCATTATGTACTGTTATAATAATAATGAAAGAGTCGGGTCAGGAAATATCGTAAAAATCGGAAACCATTTTAGACTATATACCGATCGGGTATTCACCGTTTCAATGTGATGTAAGTCGACTCATATATATAACTGTTAATTTATTAAGTCGGTCATTTCGTTACAACAAATTACTCAAAAATATTACAAAACTCATGATATCCATTGATTAAAAGACTTGGTTTGGGTGTTTAGCTGTAGGTTGCAATTCTGCAAATATAGACATTATAATTCCCCATAGCTTTGCGGCAAAAACTCTGCTACTTTTACTACGAAGTGTAGTGAAAAATCATATTCCAGAACGGAAAGTTGATATGCACTACAATTTTATTCAAAGGTAAAGATATAGGGCTCTGCGGCATATTTTCAACGTTTATTTGCCCTGAACTTCTAAGAGCTACATTGTACCATGTTTTTCTACACTGGTATTAATCCCAAGTTTTGTCTTTAAGAGATGAAACACATATATCATATCTGAGAGCTAGTACGTTAACAAATTAACATATCTATGAGTATTATGATGCGAGTAAACTCGCAAATCCTTGAAAGAAACTTATTCTTAACGGTTACTAATTTAAAACTGTAATAAAATAATGTGTTTATTGTTATAACTGTTGATTTAGTTATCACTTAATTAAAACCGAATAGTATTGTTTTGCACATATGCACAATCACAGTTTTACAAAATATTGGAGCGCTAATTACGTCCACTTCTTTGAACTTTGTTGGGAAGTTGTCTGATTTGCGATCATACCACATCTCCTTATTCTTATATCGGGTTACTAAAGGTATATATTAGATCATTTGAGTTCATCAAGAATTTGCGGTATCTGTTTTTCATATCATTCTAAATAAATTAATCATGTTTTTTTTTCTTGGTAAATAATAGTCTTAGTGTTTTAAATTTAAGTCATACTTAGCTTGAAATAAGTTCCCACACCTTGCAATTCTTTCTTGTAGGTATCATTTTAATTGTCTCTTTTTACCCTGCTTTGACAAAAGTGGCGGCATACTGTTTTACCTCTGTCTGTTCCTTCATCCATCCGTCTATCAATCCATCCAGTCTGTCCGCCATATGAATATTTTTTGTCGCATCTTTCTCAGGAACTACATCGTAAGGATTTCTGAAATTTGGCTTCAGGGCTTATATAAGTCAGCTTATACCGTGTGATGCGTTTTCAGATTCATCAATCAACAAATTTCTGTTTATCGAAATATTTTTATCGAACAGTATCTCACAATTTCAGTTCTTCGGATATACAAATGCTAGTACTTTTATTCAAATCAAGTTACTTGATTGATAACGCTTGTCTACAGCGAATTTTCCTGACCACTTTATGCTCCAAGTAACCCACAATTTCCAATATATGTAAATTATAAAACTTTTTAGTCTTTACATTAAAAAAGGTTCCAAATACGTTTTACCTCTGTATTTACGTGACTTTGCTCTGTTTAGATGTGTTTGCTGTTGCTGTACCTATTTCTTATCTTCCAAGACCTTTAATGTTACTAATACGAGTATTTTAGTAAAAATTTTAGTAGAAATTTGTCGCTGGAAAATACCACAGACCAAAAAATATTGACCTAAAACAATTTCGATTAGATGTGTAATGTACTACATGTATTTGATAACAGTTCAAGGCAATATTCTTTGTCAGATGTTGATAATCATGTATAATTAGTTGTTTTTGTTGCTATGTAGCATATCTAGTACAAATAACATTAACGGTACCAATTTTCCTGCACCAGATGCGCATTATGACAATACATGTCTCTTTAGAGATGCTCGTGGCCAAAATATTTGAAATCCGAAGCTTATATAAAAGATGAAGAGCTATAATCCAAAAGGTCCAAAAAGTATAGCCAAATCCGTGAAAGGAATCAGAGCTTTGCACGAGAGAGATACATTCCTTAATTTATAATAATTTTTAACATTTTGTAACAGCAAATTTTAATAACACAAAAAAATCCATACAAGACTCGTTATAACGTTTGAACCAACTCCAACATTATACCCGTAGAGTATACTGTACAAAATTGGGAATGGAAATGGAGAATATGTCAAAGAAATAACAACCCGACCAACGAGCAGACAACAGCCGAAGGCCATCAATGGGTCGTCAACGCAGCGAGAAAATACACGTCTTTTTGATATAATAATACATCAGTAAAGATGAAGACAAACTCAAAAACTCACTGGTAAAAATATTTACTCTAATAAAAACCTACCAAAATAAGTAGATGTGGTATCACTGCCAATCAGACAACTATCCCCAAGAGACTCGAGAACAAAGTGCGAGCAACTATAGGTCAATCATATCCAATCAATATTGACATTAAATAAGTACATATGTGGTATTACTAACAACCAAACAATTATCCACCAGAGACCCAAGGACAAGGTACAAGTAACTATAGGTCATCGTACGACATTTAACAATGACCAAAATTCATACCGCATAGTAATCTACTATAAGTCCCAGCATGACAAACAATCATACATTTTAAGTCATCCGTTTTCACTGTTCGTCAAATTGCAGTCGTTGATTTACATTTTCGTTTTATCTAAAACAATAAGACTAATAAAACTGTATGCGATATTTGTGGAAGTTCCTTTATATAAAAAGTCTTATTCTCGTTCATATCACCAAAGAAATCGGACCCACCATACGCTATTTTGAAGTCTGTTATAATTCAGGTTTTTGTACACTAATGAATCAGACTACAGCTTAAGTAGAAAACAGTAATTTACAGCAAGTCATGCAATGTCCAATGTGTGTTTTAAAAATCTACACCAGATAATCAAATCAAGGTTTGTATTTTCAGTTGGCTTGCATCTGAAAAAGATGCTTTTACTTTGCTATTATACTTCGTGAGAACAGTAGGCGACAGTTGTTAAAGGGTCGGACATGCTTCGTGAATCGTATTGTACTTTTCAATTCACATGAGTCAAAGTCGTCCATGTGGTTATTAACACAGATACGTATAAGTCACGGGAGTCAGTTTGTGTTGCTCCTCTTTCGTTGTGGAAATTGAGAATGGAGAACATACGGGGTAACACTAATTCACTACCGTTGTCATTAGATTGAATTAGGAAAATAAGATTAGGTCGGAGGGGTATAACTTGTTCACTATTGTTAAATCAGATATTGAAATTATCACATTAAATTTCCACAAGTCTTGAAATGACAGAGAAAAGTTATTTAAAAAATCACTACAGAGATAACAGTTGGCCTATTTTTTATCCCCAATATTCAAGGTTTAATGATTCTTTATTTCTTATTAAACCAAGTTATTGGCACAAGAAAAATATCTTTACATTTAATAATATAAATACAGAGTCATCCGTAATAATCAGTTGAACGATATATCAACGTACATAGTAAACATAAGTTACAAAAGTAAATTTTCATTTGAGTTAATATATCTCACAATAATAAAATTAATATTAATCATACATGTGGCATATGCTTAGAGTAGTAATATATTTCTTTTAAAAAATTGTGTAGGGATATTTACCTTCAATATTTTCGTACAACGATTTCTATATACAAGGATAACATGTATCATAAAATATATTGAAAAATACAATAAAACCACACTATACCAACACCCTACAGTTGCGAAAAAAGGATGTAAAAAAAAAACACCAAAAAAAAAAACCCACATGGTCCCGACTTGAATTGGTACAGGCCGAACAAGTGGTGGGGAAAACCAGGTTTATATGATCCAACATATCAAAATTTGCCTACCTTGTGTTGAGTATATATATATTGGAATGCATCGTTAACAACGTGCAACGTGTTTAGAACTTAATACATTTTATATGTTATCTCTGTTCATCATTATTTCTCTCTAACATCAGATATTTTGTTGGAGAAAAAGTGTTTCCTGAAATGGACATGAAAAAAATTCTATATAATTTTTATCTAGATTTTCATCAAACTTTTCCACAAAGCAGAACGGGTCTGACGTGGCATATTATTATTTGCTATGTTTTTTGTCCGGTATTTATTCATGCAAAAACTATGTAACATTTTCTAAAGTCGTTGAAATAAAAAGTAAACAACTGACATGCTTATCCCTTTCATCCTTAATCTTCAAACTTTGACTCTGATGAACACGAAAAATGTCAAAAGTTGACACAGAGATTTTCTTTGATCATAGTCATGACAATTAGATCTTTTGACATTGATATGTTATACTGTGTCTTTTTATGTTGTAAAGTTACACAACTGTTTCAGGATAGGGTGAAGGTTGGCGCATGTTAAAACGTTTATACTGCATTTTTATGGAACGTCCCCAAGTAATGTGCCCGTGTTATTCAGTGGTTGTCGTTTGCTGGTGTAGTTCACAAGTGTATCCAATTTATCTTCTTGTTTTTAAAAGTTTAGACAGTCAGTTTTTTTCCTGTTTGAATTGTTTTATACAAGTCATTTTTGGGCCCTTTATAGCTTGCTGTTTTCTGTGAGCCAAGGCTCCGTGTTGAAGGCCGTACTTTGACCTTTGAAATGTTATCTCTTTATACATGGCGAAGTGGGTGTAAAGATGTGAGGTAGGGAAATCTTCGGTCTAAATAAATTTTAAAAAAATAATCAATAAATGAGTCAAAAAGTTTTATGGCAAAGAGTATTAATGTAATCTACTTTTATTTTATTTAAGTCTACATCTATTTAAACTATAACATTTACTTCTTTATAGATATTCATTGCTGGAACGTTACTAAAACTGACTGCTTACATGAGTTTTTGACACCCTAAAATGACGTTGTTTTTACCATGTTAGCACTGTTACCAATATCTTCAAAAAAAGTACTAGATGGCAAAATTCCAACTGAAAAATGGAAATAAAAGCGCTCATTATCATAAGTTACTTCCCTCTATAGACGTTTTTTGTCAGATTGTAGCGTTCTTTATCTATTGTCTAGAAAACTATAATAGCAATACACAAATGGTTAGGATTATCATCTTAATATATATCACCCTTAGATAAAATATGATACGACTTATTAAAGCAAATTATCTTCAGAACAAAACATAAAAACTGTAAATATCGATTTACTCCTTTCTACTTGTTATAATACTGAAATGAAGATTCCTCTAAATACAGATGTAAAATTAGAACTCCACGGAAACACTTCCGGTAAAACAATGGCTGATTCCACCCTTCAAAATCGTCTATGAAAAAGTGAAGGTCAGGATTATTACAGTGCGATCACTTAAAAGGTAGGTCAGTAGTGGTTTTTCTTTTTGCGATTTATGAATGGAATGTGAGAAACTATATCTCGAGTGAACGCGATTGATAGTTTAGATTATTTTTACCGATAACCGCTACGAATTTCAGCTGACGGCGACTATAGTAGTAAATACAGAAGTTTTGAATATTTGATAAATTATTATAATAGCCTGCTGTTTAATCCATATCGCGCAACTTTGATGAGCACCATTTATCATAGCCTTTAAAATAACCTTTATCACTTTTTTTTTATTTTTTACATAAAGTCCGGTTTAATTATAAATGCAAGCTTTTCAAGAAATACTTTTCTTCAAAATGGGACCTAAATGAACGATCATAAGGGCGTGACGCAATTTAATAAAAGCCCTCGGGCTGACATTGATATTTTGGAATGATACTATTTTGCCATGTATTATTCTCTATATCACGTTAGAGTAATTTAGTGAGCATACCGGTATTTTTAGGAGGACCAGGAGCCTCTAGTTTAGAAAATCTATTATTGACGAGTACTTTCATTTAGTTACAGGTATTTCAAAATATTTATAGAAATGTCAGTTTAATTTAAATACTTAATGTGTTATAAGAATGTTAATAGTTCTCTTCGAGGTTTATATTATTGGTATTATAGGGTAATCAAAAATACATATTAGTAATAATCGTTTCTCACACGAAAATTGTAGATTTGCTTGCCTAAAAACCATAATCTACAATTACAAGAGCACCATTATAGCTATTTCTAACTGTTGTTACTTCAAAAAGCTTTTATATCCTCGAGTTCATCATTATAAACATGATTTTCTAATAAATGTCATTGAAATGAGTTGAGGTGAAGCTAAAGTTACTGTCTACAACCAATGATTTACATTGAGTGAACACGACTTTTAACTTCAAATCTCCTACTTGTTAACATATATCATCATATATTTATTTCAACAAAATATTTTAATAAAAACATATCTTTTTCAGAACCGTTTCATATACATATAATACACGTTTTTGACACTACACCGGTAACCATTAATGTGCCATTAACAAATGACCATCGAATAAAAAATAATCAAATGTTTGTGTCAGCACATTTTGAATTTATAAGTTCTACTGGTGGATAGCACTTTTTAATTACTGGTACACCATTAATACCAATATTGTTGACACTGCCCCTGTTACAGGATGGGCACACCGTCTTCTCGAAGTTACCATTTCCAATAGGTGATGTGTAATTAGCATCTTCTTCGTCAAACGATCGTTTATTAATGCCATTCCGACAGCACATAACTACGTCTTTACTGAGTCGTCTTTTTGTTGGTTTGATATAATTATAAGCGTATGCAGCTCTATTGTTTCTACTACCGCCATTTAGACAGCAACATAAGGTTTCTCTAAATGCCTGCCTGTAACGAACTGACATCACATTGTACAGCATAGGATTCACTGTTGACCCAACAAAGAATAGTACACCTACAAATACAAGTAAACATAGGATTCACTGTTGACCCAACAAAGATTAGGACTCCTACAAATACAAGTAAACATAGGATTCACTGTTGACCCAACAAAGATTAGGACTCCTACAAATACAAGTAAACATAGGATTCACTGTTGACCCAACAGAGAATAGTACACCTACAAATACAAGTAAACATAGGATTCACTGTTGACCCAACAAAGAATAGTACACCTACGAATACAAGTAAACATAGGATTCACTGTTGACCCAACAAAGAATAGTACACCTACAAATACAAGTAAACATAGGATTCACTGTTGACCCAACAAAGATTAGGACTCCTACAAATACAAGTAAACATAGGATTTACTGTTGACCCAACAAAGATTAGGACTCCTACAAATACAAGTAAACATAGGATTCACTGTTGACCCAACAAAGATTAGGACTCCTACAAATACAAGTAAACATAGGATTCACTGTTGACCCAACAGAGAATAGTACACCTACAAATACAAGTAAACTTAAGATTCACTGTTGACCCAACAGAGAATAGTACACCTTCAAATACAAGTAAACTTAAGATTCACTGTTGACCCAACAGAGAATAGTACACCTACAAATAAAAATAAACAAATATGTCGGTCGAGTGAAATATAGTCTAATTTTATATAGCTGACCATGCGGTATGGGCTTTGTTGAAGGCTGTACGGTGACCTATAGTTGTTAATTTCTGTGTCATTTTGGTCTCTTGTGGACAGTTGTCTCATTGGAAATCATACCACATCTTGTTTTTTTTTATAATTGTAAAAGACAAATGGCAAAGAAAAACAAGAATATGGCCATAGTACACGGATGCTCCACTCGCACTATCATTTTCTGTGTTTAGTGGACCGTGAAATTGGGGAAAAAACTTTAATTTGGCATTTAAATTAAAAAGATCATATCACAGGAAACATGTATACCAAGTTTCAAGTTGATTGGACTTCAACTTCATCAAAAACCACCTTGACCAAAAACTTTAACCTGAAAGTTGCACTTTCATTTTTTATATTCAGTGAACCGTGAAATTGGGGTTAAAACACTAATTTGGCATTAAAATTAGAAAGATCATATCATAGGCTAGGGCACATGTGTACTGAGTTTCAAGTTAATTGGATATCAACTTCATCAAAAACTACCTTGACCAAAAACTTTAACCTGAAGCGGGACGAACGGACGCACAGACCAGAAAACATAATGCCCCTCTACTACCGTAAGTGGGGCATAAAAACAAGAAGACCGGAATGGATCAAAGTTGCAATTAGATTATATAGTATCATAATTATGCAGATTTCAAGCTTTTAAACGGAGTTGTTTTATTGAATTTCCTTTATTATAAATGTAATTTTATTGTATTAACATATTTTCCTGGCAATCTTTATATTTCAAATTTCAAATATTAAACAAGGAGCTTTTCTATCAAACGATCGTTGTTACAGGCTGTTAAAAACAGATAGTAAGTTTAACACTTTGGTGAAATGCTTAAAAAGAAATGAATGAGTTATCTTTATTTTTCATATGTTGTTGATGAATATGGTATATAGATTTTTTTACTGCTTGGAGACAAAATATTATGGAAAAAAAAGGAAAGAAATCATTCAAAGGAGTACTTATTGTCGGCCTGGTATCTTTTATGACATTTTAAAACAGAAATTATAAATATTGAAATTTCAAAATATAGACTAGAGAGTTGATTCAAATGCCTCACATGTGCACGTGATGATAAGTAAAATATTCGTGGGGAAACGTTTAGAAATAAATCGGGACAATGTTATGCAAGATTAATGAACGGAATTTTCATTTGACATACACATTTTGTGAAAAAAAAACCATTCAGACAATGACAACTCAAGATTGATTACTTCGTAAACACCTTCATGACACCCCTTTAATAAAAGTATGCAATCACAATAGAAAGTGCTGTAAAAATTGTGTTGTTGAAAATAAGATAGTAATGTTAAATACTTCGAGATATGTCTAAACGTAATACAATATTAATAACAAACAAACAAAAATTCTTAAAGTAATTCAATACTAATAACAAAATAGTCGCAATATTTGTTTACCTCTGTCATGTCTGTTTTGACATATTGTTCTTTAAATGATGATAGCAGATTTCAGTTTTTCAGAGAAGTTCGTCTAGCACGTGTGTAGAGTCATTTTATTTTTTTTATGAATAAATATTATATCTATTTAACTATTGTTTCGTATTTTTGATCAATTACAAGTCAATTATTTCTTTTGATAAAGTTTAAGGTACTTGATATATACAAGGGCACCGTACTGTCTGTCAATGTAAATCAGTCACCAAATTTCTGTCCATATTGTTTATGTGTTGAAACTAAGGTTGCTATCCCTTCAGGCGAAGTCGGCCTGATCTTGTTAGATTATTTGTTATCAAATATTGATTTCGATTGTTCTCAAACGTTTGAAATTGATTTCTCTAATAAAACTTGGTGCAAAAAAAATAGGAACGTGTATGAAACACGATGTCGGGAACCGTGAAATGTAAAATATCAATAATACCCAACTGCAAGGGAATTTAAAAATGGAAAGTCCTTCATAAAATGGCAAAATCAAAAGTCCAAACACATCTAACGGACGGAATGAAAAACAACTGTCATATTCCTGATTTGGAAAATCGTTGATTAAACTTTCGCTTGTAAGATAGTCTCATTGAATTCCACTATATTGACAACAATGTGTATTTCAATCAAACAGACATAATAGGTAAAAATGTAAAAATATTGGTGTATAGCAGTCAACGACAAAGGACAGAATACCTTTTTATTCAAATACTGAACATGTACATGTTATGATATTTAAAACACTCATGAGCAAACATTAAGAAATACATTGGGGTTATGAAAATAAACTCATTATCGCTACCAGGATTGAAATTTTGTATTTGCTGAAGAATCATGAACGGAATTATTATTTGACATACAAACCTTTGCGAAAAATACATCAAGACAATACCAACTCAAGATTGATTACTTTGTTAACATCTTGATGACACTTCTTTAATAAATTATGCAATTACAATAGAAATATAAATAAAAAAATCAATTGAAAAGTAGGCTCATTTATTTTTGTAATTGTTTCATTTTTCTTTTTTCATTCAAGAATTATGCAACTTAGAATAAAACAATTTGAAGTGTGTATGTCCAAATTAAAGATAGAGTACTAATCGTCTATACTTTATTTAAATTATTTTTATTCAAGTTTGAATCTTCAAAATTGGGATGGTTAAAGTTCCGGATGAAACTTCAAGAAATTGAAACAAGTTAGATGACGGCATTGACTAAATAAAACAAATTTAGTTCTATATGGGCAAATTTGTCACTTCTCATTTAATATTTATTTCCTGTTACTATTTATTGTCTGAACCGGTAGTAATTAATCATACTTTAATGGTAGCCAATGAACATGGGTATCTCTGCTAATAATATCATTATAAACTTGTTTTAGATGAATTGTTTACAATTATAGGTAACATCAAAACGTTAATAAGAAAAAGGTTCACTATTTCAATATTCAATTATAAAATTCCGCATTTCAAAATTAGTAGACATTCGTATTGTTACCCAAAATAGTTATCAAAGTTACCAGGCTTATAATTTGACACGCCAGACGCCCATTTCGTCTACATAAGACTCATCAGTGACGCTCAGATCAAAATTGTTAAAAAGCCAAACAAGTATAAAAGTAAAGAGCAGTTTTGTCCGTAATATAACCTAAGTATGTATTCATTTGATAGCTTGTTATATCACAATCGATTTCACTTTCATCACTATTTGCCATTTCTAGGGCACCAGTTGTTATTTATTGAGAAAGCTGAAGTGATCGAAGAGAAATACCAACATTTGGTAATAGAACTGTCAATCTTAGTCAATCAAGATTGGCATAGAACGAATCTGCCACGTGCGGATTTCGAACTCACAACTTCGGTGTTCATAGGCCAGTTTTATATTATTTGTTAGTCTTGTATTATTTTTAATTTTAATTTTGGTTCATTCATATGTTTTGGAGTTTAGTATGGCGTCAATTGTCACTGAACTAGTACATATTTTTGTTTTGTTTTTGTTTTCGGGGCCAGCGGAAGGACGCCTCTAGGCGAGGGGTTTTCTTGCTGTGTTGAAACCCAAAGTGTTTTTTTTTTTTTTTTTTTTTTTTTTATATATCTTTGACAGGATTGTTGTCTCTCTTGCATTTCCTCACTTTCATACTCCATTTCATTAGTTTAACGTTAACTTCTAAGACCACTCACCCAACAAGGCCCAAATTTTACATTCCAAACTTTTGTAAACGTGTAAAGAGTTACGAGGCAACTATCAGATTGCAAAAGAAAAAAAGTTAATAAGGGAATAGAATAAGGAAAGAGTTATAATAAAATTAACGGTACCAATTTTCTTGCACCAGATGCGCATTTCGACAATACATGTCTCTTCAGTGATGCTCGTGGCCAAAATAATTGAAAGGTGACGTCAACTTACCTGATATATAGAAAAGGTAACGTTGTATTGTCTGATTTATTGGACTACTCCAGTCTGTTACATACACTGTCATAAGTCGCTGTGCGTGGAATGGTGCCCAACAAACAAAGAATGCTACAACAACTGCAACTGTAGGAATAAATAAATACACAATATTCAGCAGATGTGATTTACATTTCTAAATATGACAAGCGCCCTTTTTGAGATCCTATCATATCATTATGTCTGTTATTCCTGTTATCTAATACCTTATTTTTATTCGAAATGAATTGCAGAGGAGACTTGTGTTTGTTTCGAGGACTCTTTTATTTGATTCAATTCCTGTGTCTTTTATTAAATGCTTTTTCATATTTGGTATTGTTTATTTTGTTTTGAATGTCTTTTTCTCTCGTTTCTGTCTTTTGATATTTAAAACCTCTATCTAAAAGTGACTACACATTTCCATGTTTATAAACACATATTAATATAGTTACAGATGAACCGTATGAATTAATATCAAGGGATGATGGTATAATTTATATTTGCGCCATATTTGATGTGGATACTTGTTCTAGATTTTAATGAAACACTAAATCCGTCCATTGTAAGATTTAATAATACAAATAAGTTATCCTTTATAACAGGGAATGGAGTGCTTCGCAGTATCATTAATTTTGTCAGTATGAAGCAAGAACTTTTGTAAGTTCATGAATACCAATAAGTAATGATATCCTTTATCTTCTGCTGTCCGGGACAAGTCACAAGGGAACCAATTAGAACTGATATGTGGTAAGTTTAACTTTAAAGATGGCGTGATGATTATTAGTTTAAAATCAGGGCTTCACATCGTTGTGCAAAACAATACTTGCTACAAGACGACACTTTTATATTTAAGAGTATTACCTAACATTCTTAATACAGCATTTATAGATGCAAGTTGGCTTCCCTTTGCATCATCCGATCCTGATCGATTCAAAGTTGTCTTTCTCAAGGCAAGGGCTATCATTATATACAATACTGTAATTATTGACATTGGAAGGGCAAAGAATAATATGGTTGACAACTGGAAAACAATTTTCATATTTGGTACCCATTGATGTGGAATGTTACATTGCAATGAATCCAACACCGGATGTCCATTATAGTCTGGAAGATAATAAAATGCTCGTGTATGTATCGGATAAGGCAGCGCACAGAAAAATGCGAAGATCCATATTGTTATTACAATTTTAATTGTTCTGGAGAGACTGGCAATTTTCTGGGCTTTCAATGGATAACAAATAGCAATATATCTCTCAACTGTAAACGCAGTTATTGTTAGGACTGAAGCATATGCTGTCATCTCGAACAAACAGCTTTTAAACAGACAAAATGGCTCTCCAAATCTCCATGGATACGATTCTACTACAGCATAAGCTTCCTGTGGCAACCCTGTAAAAAAGAAATAAAATAGAATCCGGTGTGAATAAAATGCAGATTACAGCTGTGCATTGATGCAACATTAGCCCAATGACACACTTAACACAAGGCATTTAGAGGTCAGCAAAGTGTTACGGTCTTCAATATTAGATAATTGATTCTACAATGTCAAGTTATAAATCGTTTTACAGTGTAGGAAATTTTCGCATTAATTTGAAATAGGTCATCGAAGATGAGTAAAAACGTTCCTTAATTGACAAACATATTATTATTAATTTTTACATAAATTAAGTAATATATAAGAATGTCATCCTTACACATTTGTTGATTGTGTCCTATTTCCATATTGTAACGTTAAGACTAAGGCGGTCGTGTACCATGTGGAATCTTTTGATTCCATCAAGGTTTATTTTTGGTTTTATTTCTAGCCTTGCTGTCTTCTTAAATTGACTCCATAAATTTGAACATTGGCCAACATCTTAAATTTGCTAACTGATACAAAATGTCTGTGTCACAATTTCCTAGTAGCACATTTCGCAATCTTAGATTCGAGTTTATTTGATTTCCTCAGGTTTTGTTTTAGTTTGTTACCTTAATTGTTTCCCCTTAAATAAACTTATAAAATTTGAACAATATTTAACTATCATTGTTTAAATTTCAACTTAAAGTAAACGGGGTATTCGAAAAAAAAAATTGAGATATCTTATTTATCAAATACTAAACATCGTATATTTTTGGAATGAAAATATTTAAACATAAATAGCTTCTGTAAATACATATCTTTATGAAAAAAATGATCAAGCATTTTAATGTAACAACCGTGTTATTTTCAGATGATATAAATAAACTTATCATAGAAACCAGGATTGAAATTTCGTATTGGCTCCAGACGTGTGTTTCGTCTACAATAGACTAATCAGTGATGTTCAAAACAAAAGAAGTTAAAACACCAAATAACGAAGTTAAAAAGCATTGAGAGCCAAAAATTTCTTATATATAAAAAAGAAGATGTGGTATGATTGCCAATGAGACACCTGTCCACAAGAGACCAAAATGACACAAACATTAATAACTATAGGTCACCGTACGGCCTTCAACAATGAGCAAAGCCCATACCGCATAGTATATGAAAAATATAGTTTTGACCAACACAGCTAAAGTAATATTTTCCTGAGGTAAAAAGAAAACACCTTGGAATTTCCAAAAAACAAAGTTTTGCAAACAGTTAAGCTATCATTTTGACCATATCAATGATATCATGGCAACAGAGAGGTAGTGATTACTGGGTTGGTGATACGATCGGGGAATAAAAATTCCACCAACAGAAAGTGAACGTGTTGCATAAAATAAAGTGTAGGTAACACAGAAAGACATTAAAAAACTGAGGTATTATAAAAAAAAGTATGCCGGTATTGCTCCGGACAAGGTTGAACCTATATAATGATGTAATGCCCAATCGATGTTTTCTAACGGAATCCGCATCATTCTTGAGCTTCGATCTGACTTAATATGAATAAAACCACAACTATCAGGTATCAATGTTAATGAGACAGCAATTAACGACAAAATGACCAAACGACTCAAAAACGTATACTTCTTATATTCACATTTTGACATCTTATTGGAAATGATATTGCCATTTGTAACGCTTTGGTGACCATTGGTCAGAATCGATTGGCAATTGAACAGAAAAAATTGAAACAAGGCCTGCAATTAACTACACCAGACGTTTACACAAAGTTCAATAGTACAAGTATCAAAACAGAAGGACACAATTCAGTACAAATTTCGAAAAAAAATCTTAACCAAAAATTTGTGCAAAAATAGGTGCAAAATCTTGCTATGGCAAAATATACAAGGGGTATAAAAAATACCGGCGTTTTCTATCTTTTTTAACATTTAAACATCATTGATATTTCATGTCAGTGTTCTTGCTGTTTGAACCGTCGGAAAAGACATGTCCATCTGCAGATGCAACGACCACTGGTTGTTAAATTTCATTTTTTTTTTTGCTCATTCCATCTACACAGAAGCGTTAGAATAACAAAAAAAAAGCTACAAAGTAGCAGTGAACTGAAAACCAAAAGTTCAATAATTTGTGCGAATAGGACAATACAATATATATATGTGTCTTCGGGTATAACACTGTAGTATCTGATTTCGTACTTTTTCTTTAATTACTTTTCATATAATTGTAGCTTATGAATACGTCCGTACAGTTTCACGAGGAATTATTATTTTTATTATTAATTGCTGTAAAGATCACAACCATATCAATTTGTCTTTTACACAGCATCATTAAACATAATCATAAACAATCTTTAAAAAAGATGAAGTACATAACCATGCTTAATTAAAATGATTTTATATTTTGCTAACATTTCTTGATCCAACCTTTCACAGGTTCGGTTATTGACAACATTGTCAGATCGATTCCAGCAAAATGTGTTGATGTAAGGAAATATTACAAGTATGTAATTGCTCATTTCTTGTCCTGGTTTATCAATCTTTAGAAAATTAAATCCTGTCTGGATATTGACTTGTAAGCTATTACAGGGTAATAAATAGTTCAACATTTGTTTCATTATTGTATAACAGTTGATAAACCACAGCCTGCGGAGATATTACGTAAGGAAGACTATATGAGATCAACACAATTTGAATAAAATAACGTAAACAGTTTGCAGGTTTAAATATTTTGTACTCCAATAACTACCAATTTACCAAACTAGTAATCATCAAATATAAGAGTATCGTAAAGTGGTCACCGATAAACGCACAAGCTCTTATACTTTATAACGGAGAAAGATTTTTTTTTTCTGAAATGCACCACAATCGATACCTCTCAACAAATGTCATTACAAATAAAAGTTTTTGACAGAAATATCTTTGATTGGAATCTTATTTGTTTGGTTTTAGTTTAAAATTACATTTGCTGTAATTGTTTTCTTCTTAAGCTTCATTTCTAAGGAATATCTACTTGTGTGTGCATTATATCATAACAGTAGAACATTTTAAAAGAGTGCCAACTTTAAGGTTCTTTGTAGTTTTGGATTTTTTTATCAGATTTAATTTATTACCAAAAATGCATACAGAAATTTTATTTCTTACAACACGCGGACCCTATATTGTATGTCGAAAAATAACAAGCCGACTTATCATTATTTTAATGTTTTAAACAATCGTTATATTTAAGGAATGGACAGAAAATCAAAATATATCACCAGCTTCATTTACTATTATATACAGATGCTAGTAAGGCATTTGTGTCTTTATGAAGAAGGACAAATGTTGCAACTCTTTGTATCAGGTGATTATGTCCATTGTTGAGTTGTAACACCCTGTGACAAGTTTAACACATGTTGAGAATGAGAGCATACTGATTTTGAACTCAGCTATTCCCAAATAATTTAAAGCCTGATGACTATAATAATAACATTAAAGGTACCAATTTTCCTGCACCAGATGCACATTTCGACAATAATAACTTCTTTTACACAATATTCTGACTCTGGATCGACAAGTGATTGTTCTTATTCTTACATACCGCGGACTTTGAGAAGAAGTAGATAATGTAAATATTCGATTTTTTTGTTTGATCCGAAAGGGAAAAAAAGACTGGAATTTTGTCATGTAGTACTGGTAGTAAGTTATATACATGCAAAGTTTTTAAACATATTTAAAACACTGAACAATACTTGCTACAGAAAATATCACAACGTTCAGATTTGTATGTAGTGTAGCACCATTATAATACTAGCTAATTTAAGATTTACGTATCGTACTACAATGTGGAGCAGGATCAGCTCACCCTTCCGGAGCACCTGAGATCACCCCTAGTTTTTTGGTGGGGTTCGTGTTGTTTATTTTTTAGTTTTCTATGTTGTGTCGTGTGTGCTGTTGTTTGTTTGTCTTTTTCATTTTTAGCTATGGCGTTGTCAGTTTGTTTTAGATTTATGAGTTTGACTGTCCCTTTGGTATCTTTCGTCCCTCTTTCATTTGTATATCTCTACATGAAAACCTACTTGCTTTTTTTTTAAATTAACGGATGCAAAACGATAAACATATATGAAGATACCTTGGACATTGACCTTTAAATGAAGACATAAACAGTACGTTTAAAACTCAATTTAATATTGACTGATTAATGAAATTTAGTATCCTAAAATAAATGTCAATTTATCCAAGTATGTTACCCTTGCCACATCTATACGATACTGTTTTATTTGTTGTATCAAATTTATTCCAATTAGTCATCAATTCAAACAGGAGGATATAGGAAAGACACAAAGAGAACCGGTAACAATTTACGTCTAATTGTATTACCAGTTGAAGTGTTAAAATTGAATAAATAGAGAGATTGTTCAATCGAATTTACTAGAAGACAGACAATTGCGTTAAGTTTCAAATAAATTTAATTTAAATAGCGTATTTTCCCTTCAGAAATTTTTCAAAATAAGAAGAAAACAATCATTGATATCATAATGAATCAAGATGTTAAATAAATAAATAGACATGTTCTTCTTGGTCTTCTGTAAAGTAACTATGATCGCAGATGCTTATTCAAAGTTATCAAACCGTTATAATTCTTTATATATTTTGATGTAGAAACTCTACAATTATTTCAACATGGCGAATTTACAAGACATTGTAAAGTTTTATAAAAATATTTGCGGTAAAAGTAGAGAAAATCTAAAAAAATATCTATACCAGTGTTTTAACCCCATCGTTACAACATATATAGTTATAGTAAATAAATAATACAAGATCAAACATTATCTCTCTGATGCTCCGTTCGCGAGTGGTGTCACCTAATTAGATAACATCAGTATGATTGAACTGTTACCAATAGGATATATTTGACCAACTTCGTAGAATTTAACAAATATCTCGTAGTCCATTTAAGGGCAAAAAGTACTGTCTAAATGGTTTTACACTAGTCAATTTTTTTTTTTTTTTTGGCCTTTTACAGCTTGGTGTGAGCCAGGGCACCGTGTTGAAGACTATACTTTAACCTATAATGGTTTACTTTTACAAATTATGACTTGCATGGAGCGTTGTCTCATTGGCACTAATACCACAGCTTCTTATATCTATATTAAGTCAACTGTTAGCCCAATTCTTAAAGTTATACTGTTTGATTTTTTTCCTCAAATCTCAATCACGACAGGATCAACGGGTTTTGTTCCATGTTGAATTCAAGCAAAACTTACAAGTAACACTAACCGTACAAATGAGTCAAAACGAGCATGTGCAGATTTTACTCGAAAACTTTTGGAAACCGGACATTACTTCACCAAAGTAATTACTTAAAATGTGCAATCATTTTACTATAAAAACATCCATCACTTATTTAGCCTACGAAAGTATCATTAAATATTCAAGGCTGCAACCCTATTCTTTTCATATTTTCTACTTAGATCAAGAACAAGTTGATAGCACAACCTATAATACTGATAAATTAATATACAACTCTAGTTGGCGGTTAGAGTTATATAATGGTTAATGGCATTAAAACAGTTTCGAAGACGTTTAATGTAATGTGTTCAACACTGATATTACACTGATGAAAGTGACAAAAACACTTCATTCCAAAGAATACATTACAGGATGTAGTTTTCGTGATATATTACTTTTATATAGTTTTAAGTAAAACTGACAGGTTATAATATCTTCTATATTGGTCATTTCGGATCATTTCGATAGCAAAATTTGTCGAGTAAAACTACGGATTTCTAGTTGAAAATTATGGCAAATAGTGTTTTCAAAAATTCCCTTATAGGTTACACTTTGTAAATACAGCTGTTTCTCAAAACACGCCTCTTTTGGGGAGATCTTGAATATGTATAGAAAATTAGTTTTGTTTACATACTCTTTCCCAGCTATGCTCTCTGTGTTCCATCTCAGAGAGACAGAACTTGGGAATGTTACCAGTACATTTACATGTGCATATTGTTTACACTGAGATCTGTGGTAACTTTTCATTCGAGGTTGGGGAGGTAAGAAAATTAGTGTTAGTTTCAACTCTGAGAAGTTCAGGGCACATAAACGTTGAAAATATGCCGCACAGCCCTATATTGTGACCTTTGAAAAAAAATGTGGCGCAAATGAACTTTCAATTCTAGGATAAGATTTTTTTCAAAACTTCATAGTAAAAGTGGTACAGTTTGAGCCGTAAAAGGAGTTCCTATGAGGAAATGCATTGTCAATATTTACAGAAATGCAACCTATAAAGTTACATTAAAATGGTTTTTTTTAAACATTTTAATATCAAGACTTTAAAAGTCTATATTTCGATTCAATTACATGTGTCCAAACAAAAGTTGTGACTTCTTTAATTTGATTTAATTGATTTAAGTAACATTTGTTTTTCACATAAATTCCTATACTATCATTTGATTTTGAACAAGTATTTCAAAATGGTCATAGATTAATCGAAACTTTACACACGGTAGTTATTTGAATACATATTACTTTCAAATTGACTGTGAATAACTTGACACTACTATGGTAAATTGTGTCATCCGCCTACACTGTTTATACAAAAATATGAAGATATGGTTTGATTGCCAATGAGACGGCTTTCAACAAGAGACCAAATGACATCGATATTAACAATTATAGGTCATCATAAGCAAAACCAATCCCGCATAGTCATCTACAAATGGGTCAAAAATGACAAATGTAAAACTCTTCTAACGAGAAAACTGATTAATGTACAAAATAATGAACGAAAAAAAAAAAAAATTTCAGACTATTCTCCGACTTATTGTGGGAAGTTACTAGCATTCACAATATCTTAAGGCAACAGATGTTTTATCTCAATAAATCGATTCAGAATATACATATTAAAGTAATAAACAATAACTGATGGAACTGCCTAAACTCAAAATGGTCGGATGTGTTTGTATGGTAATCGCCTCCGTTTGGCTTGAATCATCCATCTCCATGCAAATTAATACTCAGTATAAGTAAAAAAAACAAAGTTTGAATCCTGGCGAGGAACGAAAATTGGATACCGCAAATTTACAGAATTTAACATTGTTGTGCTTATATTTATAGTACATGTAGGTATGAATAAAAAAAATCATACATACTTAAATTAGGTGGTGTATAGTAAAATTTTCTATCGGTAAATGCAAAATCAAAATGCATATTAAATGGTTCTGTATTGTTTGTTTCCTAGCATTGTGTTAAACAATTATATCAAGCGTACCTTTTTAATTGTCTCTTGAAAGCCCACACAATCTGTGTTTTAGGTCATCATAAGCAAGGTCACCATAAGCTCTGTGTGTGTTACATTTTAATGTTGTGTCGTTGTTCTCCTCTAATATTTAATGCGTTTCCCTCAGTTTTGGTTTGTTACCCCGATTTTGTTTTTTGTCCATAGATTTATGAGTTTTGAACAGCGGTATACTACTGTTGCCTTTATTTCTATAATACTAAAATTACGAGGTCCAATTTGTCAGTCGTCATCACATAAAAACGACGAATCAAAGAATTCAACTTTATATATAACTAATATAGTACAAAGGTGTAGATTAAAAATTACACCACTCTAGGCCCTTTTGTTTTCCACGTAATTAATATTGCCAATAATTAAGAAGTTCCGGGTCCAGTCCGATACCGATACCAATAGTATATTCACCTGTTACCGATTACCTTATCTGTACGTTCCGCATCTGACAGGCGCACCACCAAACGGTGTATTCAGGATTAATATACTAAATACACGGGTCATAATCGCAGGGTTGACACTACTAAATTGTCAAATTGCTACCTATTGTAGTATTTTGATCAGTAAGACTTTCTAAGATAACAATACGAATACTAAAAATCTGTGACTAAAAATAAGGCGTATAGGTCAGTACAGTTTTCAATTTGTTAGCGGGCGTGACGTAAAACAGCGAATCAAAGAATTCAACTTTATTCATAACTAATATAGGACAATACTCCATTCCAGAACCTTTTGTTTTCCAAATAATTAATATTACCAATAATTGATAAGTTCCAGTTCGACGGGTTCAAACAGAAAGATTTGAAAGCAGAGAAAAATGTGTATCTTATATATATAATCGGCATGACTTTATCAGATGACAATACTAATACCAAAATAAGGCTTGCGCATAGTTATATATTTTAATTCAGTCACGGACCCGCGATATCACGGGTGTGTTCTAGTAGGAAATTAAATGGTAAATGTCAAAGTCATCAAAATCGAATTTGACCTTAATTTTAGTATTCATGACGTTGTGTTCACACTTTTATAGAGTGGTACTTTAATAATCATCCAGAAACCAAAGAAATATCAATGTTTGGGAAATCCTTAGCGCATAACTCTTGAACAGTAAATGTTATTACTATCAAAATTGAACTTGACCTTTATTGTATGATCATGTGTTCTAAGTTCAAAAGATTTGGTACTGTGGTACTTTTATAATCATTCTAAAACATAAGAAAACTAAGCATAAAGAAATTTAATGGGCATAATACTTGAACGAAAAATGTCAAAACCACAAATTAATATTGTATTGGATGGTACATAGCATTGTATTCAAGTTCCATTTTAAGGTACGAAAAAAGGGGCATAAGTCTTGGACGATATAGGTCTGCATCATCAAACTTGTATTTTATCGTCAATAACGTTGTTTTAAAGAAAGTTTTATTAGGCCATTCTTGTCTTTTTAAATTGAAAAAAATAAAAAAGTATTATAAATATATCAAATAAACTTATTCAGAAGGTATTTTTCTATCGCCGATTTAAAATTTTGTCACATAAATTTGCTTTAGTGCTTCTTGCATTTCGTGTAAATATCGTTTATAATGTTGTGCGCTTGACGCGCATTCTGTATGCATAAGACTCATGACAGGTACTGCAATCATACAGTGGGAAGGCTAAATTAAAAAAGTATATGCGAAGTAGTACAGTTTTAAAACCCAAAAGTTGTGCCAAAACGGATAAGCCATTCTGTACCTAGGTGATAGAAAGTTTGATAATCAAACATTAAATATACAGTATATATACAAAACATTAATAAATTAATATGATATGTCAACGTGTTGACTTCAGAGATGGTGATACCCTCTGTGACATCAACGTTGTAACTGTGAAAACCCATCAAAGATGTCAGTCTTATCATTTCGAATGCCAGACGCGTAAATTTTGTCATTTATATCTATATGAGAACCCAAAATGATGTGTTGAAACACATTTAAATATTAAGAAGTTGGTAAGTGTTAACTAATCTTTTATGGTCATCCCTTGGTTGATAATATATTTCCTCGATCCAAAACTTTGTAATAAGCTAAAATAACAAAAATTACGAATTACGGAGGAAATTTCAAAAAATAAACTAACTTATCAAATGGCAAAATCAAGAACTTCAACACATTTAACTTATAGAAAACAACTTTCACAGCTGATTTGACAATACATTAGATACAGTTATTTCCTTATGTAGAAAATAGTAGTTCAAACCTGGTTTTTCTAGCTGCTAAATCTCTGACTTGTATGGGAATTGTAAAGAATGCAATTATATTATCAACAATGTGTGAGCAAAACAGACATAATAGGTAAAAATGTCATTAAAAACACAGTAGTCAACATTGTGTTATAATCTTAATTAATATAAAAACAAACAGTTATGTCAACAAAGAAAATCAAGATGGAATAAATGCACTCTCTAGACAAAGCACATATGCAAAACTAAAGACAAGAATACACAAAAAATAGCGCAATAAACCAATGTTGGCATGTAAAAATAGCGACCTACGTGTAAGGAATATTACTAAAAATGGACTATACAGAAAAGGTTAAATATATACAACGACAAAAAATAGAAAACTGTAACATGTATTTATGACTATAAACAATGTCAGTACCTAGAATCTTTACTTCAAAACCATCATGCACTATTTTTAAGTTCTTACAGAATATTTATCAACAATGTGTTGGTTCTACCTGGTGACCTTTGTAGAAAAAGGACGACATATTCCTGATTTGTCAACTCTCTGCACCGACACTTATGGTGTTTTGTAAAGTCTGAGTAGCAGCTGCAAGTTCTTGAATACCTGATTGAGTTGGCCAATGTATATATCATGTATTGGTAAGTTGATATACTGCTCATAAGAATTAAACTCGTCTCGTTTCTCATAGATTCAAGAAATGAGATGACTCGAGATACAAGTCTATAAAAATATTCAGGAAGTTGTGTCTGTTTTTTCCTCAATTTCTAGTTCTAGGGAAATTAAGATGGAACCAAATCAGGTATGTTTGGATTGTTATAGAAAAGAACATCAATAACATATCTGAATGTAAAATGAAATTATCTGCCTTCTTTGATCTTCTGGTTTTTGACAAGTGTTTAAACAAAGTCCGGTTCATATGAAAGTGAGAAGAGCCCGGCAGAGAGAGACGCACAGTTCGTTCTCATAAGAATACCGACAACTTTTTCGAAATAGAATCAATAGACGACGCAAAAATATGAACATACGAATGCTTATAAGGAGGCAAATACATTGTGAACTTTTTTTATATATTTAAGCTTTATATTTCAGAAGTTAAAAGAGTCGGACACTCCAGGTCTTGTTACAAACACGTTACCTATAATACCCTCCATGCAAATCCATACAAAGTGTTTGTAAAAAATAACTACCATATATACTAAAATAAGTGTTGTACAGGGAAACTTTAAAATGGTAAATTCAAAACCGAAATTCATATTAAATACATCCTGTTTTAGATTTTTTTCCACTACATTGAGTTATAAACTTAATAGATTGACAAACGTACCGATTTTCTTGTCTTTCTGAGACCCACACGATCTTTATATAACGAAGTTAATGATACAATGTCAAAATCGAACTTGACCTTTATATTATGATCCATGAAATGTGTTCACATTTTCAAAGATTTGGTCAATTGGTACTTTAATTATCATAAAGAAGCCGAATAAATACAATGTGTGAACAATCCTTAGTGCATTACTCTTGAACAGTCAATGCCATTACCATCAAAATTGAATTTGACCTTTATTGTATGATCCTTTGTTCCATGTTCAAACGAATTGGTATAAACCTTACGAACCCAAACATAAATGGTAATTAAGAGGCATAATTCTCGAACTGTTAATGTCAAAACCAAAAAAATCTAATCATTACAGCGTGTTAAAGGCAAACAAAAAACCAACACTTTGGTATTTTCGTAATTCTTTTTACGGTACGTAATTGGCATAACACGAAAGGACGAGATGTTTTTGAAATAATCCTGGTTCGACAACTTTCTGCTCCGACACTGATGACGTTTTATAAGGTCCGAGTGTCAGGTGAATACTGATTCAGGATGGCAATGTATATATCAGGTGTAGGTAAGTTGGTATATTGCTAATAAGGTGGGGGAAATTTATAATGTTAAAACAAAAATCGTCTTCTTTATATCTGTTTACAAAACTTTGAATTTTTCGAAAAACTAAGGATGTTCTTACCCTAGGAGTAGATTACCTTAGCAGTATTTGGCACAACTTTTTGGATTTTTGGGTCCTCAATGCTCTTCAACGTTGTATTTGTTTGGCTTTTTAACTATTTTGATCTGAGCGTCACTGATGAGTCTTATGTAGACGAAACGCGCGTCTGGCGTATAAAATTATAATCCTGGTACTTTTGATAACTAATTATAATAGATTCTGGAAATGAGATGACCTCTGATATCAGATTCGAGTCATAAGTCTACAAATGAGGCGGAAGAGACATGTCAGTGGTTTTTATAATATCTAGTTCTGGGGGAAATATTAATGGAACGCACTCAGAAAAGTTTAGATTGCTACTTCGAAAGAGAATTATCATTATATCTGAATTTAAAATTACTAAGTAAAATAATCTTGCTTCTATAAACTTTTGGTTTTGACAAGTGTCTGAACAGACCCCGACTTATATGAAAATTAGAAGACCTCTACAAGAAAATGCGTACAGTATGTTCTCTCATGAATGTCGACAGTTTGTTTGAAATAAAATCAATAGATGACGTAGAATAATGGACATACGAAAGATTATATGGAGGCAGATACGCTGTTAACTATTTAATATTTTTAGGAATATGACAGCTGTTTGTCCGATGGGTGATAACGTTTAATTTTGTCCGTTTTTCATGGACTTCCCCTTTTACATTTTCAAGCTCGGAACCTTTGTTATATATTTTGAGATACTCCTATCAAGTAGTATACTATATTTGGAGTAAACAATGATTGTTTGATGTACTTATTCGTCTTGGCTTCATTTTCATGATTCATTTGTTGACGTTCTGCTTTTAATATAGATTAGTGTTGCAGATGCAATATATCATAATTAAACAACAAATATGAGTATATAATGATTGCAATGTACATCCATTCATTTGACGTGCTGGTTGTTTTTAATTGTTCTTTAGTTGAAGTTAAGTTTACGTGATAAATAATTTCATTATATACTTTAAACAATAGGGATTGTTATCAAAGGTACCCAGATTGTAATTCAATACGCCAGACGCGCGTACGTCTACATAAGACGCATCAGTGACGCTCGGATCAAATAGTTATAAAGCCAAACAAGTAAAAAGTTTAAGAGCATTGAGGAACCAAAATACCAAAACATTGTGGCAAATACAGCTAAGGTAATCTATTCCTGGGATATGAACATCCTTAGTTTTTCAAACAATTCAAAATTTTGTAACAGGAAATTTATAAAATGACCATATAATTAATATATCTGTTCATTTTTATGTACTTTATATTATTAATATCCTGCATGACCCGTTGACAAAATAATACTGAAACTTAACCATCTGATTACTGAATATAAAAACAAATGGATATGGTGGGATTGTCAATATCCACCTAAGTTTAAATGAAGTGAATATAGGCAAGTACAGTACAACCGTCAATAATGATAACCCCCATACCTTAAAGTCGGTTATAGAAGCCCCCAAAATGAATGATTCACTTAACTACACAAATAAAATTGGGAATGGAAATGGGGAATGTGCCAAAGAGACAACAACCCGACTATAGAGCAGACAACAGCAGAAGGTCACCAACAGGTCTTCAATGTAACGAGAAATTCTCGCACCCGGAGGCGTCCTTCAGCTGGCCCCTAAACAAATATATACTGGTTCAGTGATAATGAACACCATACTTAACTCCAAATTGTACACAAGGAACTAAACGTTAAAATAATACAAGACTAACCAAGGCCAGAGGCTTCTGACTTGGGACAGACGCAAAAATGCGGCGGGGTTAAACATGTTTGTGAGATCTCAACCCTCCCCCTATACCTCTAGCCAATGCAGAAAAGTAAACGCATAACAATACGCACATTAAAATTCAGTTCAAGAGAAGTCCGAGTCTAATGTCAGAAGATGTAACCAAAGAAAATAAACAAAATGACAATAATACATAAATAACATCAGACTACTAGCAGTTAACTGACATGCCAGCTCCGGACTTCAATTTAACTGATTGAAAAATTATGTCTTCATCATATGAATATCAGGCACAATCCTCCCCGTGAGGGGTTTAGTATCATACCATCATAACATATACGAGAAGAACATTATCCGTGTAATGCCAACAACTGGCTTATTAATAATAAATGTGTTTAGTTCCGATGCAAAGACCCTATAAGTGAATCAATATTAACGCCAAAATATGCAATCTTTAATGACCTGACAACAGTATCGTAACTATATCCCTTCTTAATAAGTCTATTTAAAGGTTTTGTTAGCTTCTGAGGTGAATAATGACATTTTTGTGCTTTATAAAGAATATTTCCATAAAATACCTGAACGTATAAGAAGTCTGCATGTTGAGCTATATTTACGAATGGTGTCCTTATACCGATGATAAAAATTAGTAAATGTTTTGACTAGTTTGTGATATCGAAATCCCTGGTGTAATAATTTTTCAGTAATACATAAATTTCTCTCGTTAAAATCTTAAACATTGTTATAAAACTTACTTAATGTAAAACGAAACATGATGGCGTAGATGTAGGCAACCATATGTCACCGTACCACCTGCATCGGTGAGCAGAACCGAACCCATTCGTATAGTTAAATATGAAAGGCGTCGACATGAAAAGATGTGAAACTATTCAGCGAGAGAAACAACTGCTGGCTGTATGTTCAGTAACAGTAAAAGAAAAACAAATAGAAAAGAATAGACAATAGCCACAGACAACTGAACCACAGGCTCCTGTTCATGACTTGGAACAACCACTTAAAGAATGTCGTTAAGCATGTTTGGGAAATACAACTATTCCTTAGCCTTGAACAGTTGGATATAAAAAGGAGCAATAAAAGTACTATTTACATATGTTGCGTATAAGATGTAAGTTTGTACAAATTATAATTTGTGCAGGGTTTTTGTACAAGTTATAAGTTTTTTTTACACCTACCTTCTTGCAACAGGTGATACAGGTGCATCTTATAAAATGTACCAGTGTAACGTTTAAAATTCAAAAAAAAAATATACTTCAACCTTACATTTACTGCTATTCTCCTTGTCTTTAAACTGGAAATGAGGATACCTGAATGGTTTAAATTATAATTTTATTTTTTTTCCTTATACCATATTCATATCCATACAAAATCATTGTGTGGTCTTATAATGTTTTGTGTATCAATGCTCAGTATTAGACTGTAAAATGAAGTTGTGAAAATATGACAGAAATTTGTGAAGCAATTGACTGTGTGCTTGCATCATCCATTTTTGTTCAGAAGGTCATGAAACACTGATAACTTGTACAATAAAACTGTACACATTATAATTATAACAACATTAAAACTTGTACACTAACATATACATTGAAAGATGCATTGCAATAATGACTTTTTTTTTGTAATGCATATCTATAATAGTTAGCAAAGGTACCAGGCTTATAATTTTATACTACAGACTCGCGTTTCGTTTACAAAAGACTCACCAGTGACGCTCAGATCAAAATAATTAGAAAGCAAAACAAGTATAAAATTAAAGAGCATTGCGGATCAAAAATTCTAAAACGTTGTGCCAAATACAGCTAAGGTAATAACATTTGGCATTTCTCACGTTAAAAAAAGCATAAAAAGCACAAAAACTTGAACATTTCTTTTATTAAGAACTTGCATGATTGTTTTCATCATATTATAATTCGAGGAACAAATCTGTTTGATTCAGATTTATAAGACAATTGGAATCAAAATTGTAAAGAAATTAGTTTAAATTACATTTCAACACTTTGAAAATATGTCGTGCATTACGTCAAATACATAAACAAAAAACGGATGAGATATTCTAGATTCGGACATTTAAATTGTGCATTTGTGATAACAATTACTTCATGTGCACGACACAAGAATAGTAATATTTGAAAACAAGTAAATTGATTATCAATAATCTTGAACCATTTGCAACATCAAAAACATAGTGCAGCTGTATTTGAAGAAATATTAAACATTTTGGAGAACTCTCTGAAAAGAAGTATTTGAAGAAATGAATAAACTAAACAAACAGCATTTTATAAAAAGTGAAACTTATGATGCAGTTTTCTTTTCACCAAATGCATACGTATATGGTTTATTTTACAATGGAAGGGTTCTGTCTTATCTAAGTAAACCGTTAAATTAAAAAAAAAGTCTATATGTATAAATAAAAACTATTTATGTCGGAATATAGTTAACTGGACTAGTGAGACCATAGAAAAGTTGACCAGCATACATAATAGTTACAATATTAACAGAATCTGTCCACTACAACAGTTATGAATCATTAGACCTAAGTGTTAACATCAAATGTTTTTTGTATAATTTTCAGTCCATTAAAACTCTGACTTGAAGGATACTTGAAGGACAACATGATATTTCGGAAACCTTATAACATAATTTGTTATTTTGAAATCCGAGTTCTGTATGTAATCAATCGCACTTTCGAAGGTTTTTTGTACCTAATCTAAACTTAATTTGGTAGTTAACTGTCAGAAAAGATCGTGTTTAATTTGATTCAATTGGATTTAAAATAAAATCTTAATACGGTTTCACTAAGCTTGACAAAGCAATATTGGTTTTGAATTACCACCTTTCAGCGACAGTGATCGTTCCAAAGAACTCTGAAAACATCCCGATGTCCAGTTTTGATAGCAAATTTTATCATAAGTATTGATGTAAAATCCAAATCGAAATTTTCGCATACAGAGCATAATATGCTACAATGTCCACATCATTCTAGTATAAATTGCTGTCCATTTTTTTATGTATCAAACAATTCAAACAATAGTTTTTTGGGGTGTGATTTATTCATAGACGGGAGATATTGTTTCCGATCTTTAAAACTTTTTATAATAGGACTTTATGGATTAAGAAATGTTTTACTTCGAACTGGTTGAATTTTATTTGTATAATATAAAATGTGCAATACTATTCTACATATCTTGATATCAACCAAACATTTTAATGGATCATCTGTAATACTGGTCACTGAAACCAAGAATTGCTCCACAATAGCAACTTAATTTATACTTACCAAATATAAGCGTTAAAACATCTGATATTGCAAGACTGAAGAGGTAGTAGTTTGTTGTCGTCTGCATGTAATTATTTTTCACGATTACAATACAGGTACAAATATTCCCCACAATTCCTGATATGAAGATCAAAGAATAAACAATCAACAATGTAATTTCAACTGGTAAGTCATGTCGCCGAGGTCCAAAATTTAATAACAATAAATCTTCAATTGAAATATTTGCACTCTGATTCATAGAACTATTGAAACTATTTTCGGCCATTGTCATTTTTATTCCTTAAAATATTTCCAAATATCAAAGATCAATTTTCAAAAATGTCCTCTCGTATCAAATTGCTGCTTCACGTCAAATGTTTCGGTAATCCATCATCATTAAAGAAGAATGACGTCTTGAAAACACTTCATGAGTATCTAAAAGAGCAAGAAGTTAAAAATGAAGCTATATGATCGATAGTAAATATTTTATGAAGCCGTTTTAACGCCAATACATTGCTGTACAAAATTAAGTATCAAGTTTAGTGACTATGCTGGAAATTAAAAAGCGCGAAAAGTCAATTGGAAATGTTATATATATGCTAATTGACAGACTATTCAATTAAACTTTCAAGAAAAACAAAGCATTGACAATATTTAATTAAGATGCGCGGTTGACATGATGCTTGATGGAGGAATACTAATAGCATTTGCAAGATAAACAATGTATTTGTTTCGAAATCCTCAACAATGATTATAAGAGATGTCGTCATTGTTGGTGTACATTTATCTTTGATGCATGTATTACAAGTTTTATTCTTTTTTTTTTGCAATAACCATAAATATACATGCAGCATGAAAACCGTTTCTCTCGATCGATGTTTAAAATACAATTGGCAGCATATCTATCAAAATTTAATAATTAATACGCATTTACCCATATTTTTCTCTTTTAAATTTGATAGCAAAAACGAATATGTAAACCAAATTTTAAAACTTAAAGAATGTATGAGAAACTTACCGACATCGTGATCTGCTTTACGAAACCTAAACATATTAAAGCAAATTTAACAGACCAGATGTTGCATGATCGCGTATCAGATTTAGTAAGTAAGCTACACAATGGTTCCAATTAACAAATGTTCGTGCAATTCCTAAACTTTCGGAACAATATTTCCTTATATTAATGAAAGTTCCTGTAGTCGTCCTTGGACTTATTCGTATCAATATTCATCTGTAATGTACTGTAAATATGGCATAAATGTAGATTATGGATCAAGATTATTAAGTTTGATTTGCCGACTCCCTAAAATGCGTTGATGTATTTGACTTTTTCTTTCTGAGTGGTCATTTATCTGAAATTATTAATCAATTGATTATAACGGTTCATGAATGGTCAGTTATTGGAATTGTAGATCATTTGATTTTGAGTCAATTACGCCTGAATCAATTGCTAACGTATGACTGAAATTCATAGGACGTAAACAATTAGCGCCGAACGTACCGTTTATAAAATATGCCAACGCTGATTTGCCTTTTTGTCTGTCAACTAGACTTAAGGTATCATTTAACTATAAAGATTAATTGTAAGAAAGTTGAATAGGAATATGTTTTCATTACTTTTTTACGTTTATAAGCCTAATATGTCTATCCCCTTTCGTGAAAAGACATTTTAATAAATGGAAACATATTATAGGACAGCGAAAAATCCTTAGGTGTCATACCCGTCTCTGAAGAGCTTTAATGAATAGTTGATTGGTTCCATGTTGTCGGTGTCAAAACAGTAGGCCATAAAACATAATTCAATTTGAAGAAAAAGTTCTATGAATTCATATCCTAGCTATAGAAAAAGTTCCGTGAGATCATATTCTAGGATAATAGCTTATCAAACAAAATGAAAAATATTTGTGTTAGAAGCTAAATAAAAGAAGATGTGGTATGATTGCCAATGAGACAACTCTTCTTAAGAGATTAAATGACACAAAAATTCATGTCACTTTTAAATATATCCTTATGAGTTCCGTTATTAAACCAAAATAACAAGATTTGTTTTGTGACTCGGATTTGCTTCTGCTCAATCTATGTATGGCTTTTGAACAGCGGTTTACTATTGTTACCATGTAATACAGTCAATTTGATTATAAAAAATAAAACTGAGTACAATTATACTTGATTGATTGATTGGTTGATTGGGCAATTGGCCGTGAATTTTCGGGAAAGTAGTGTACTTGTATAGTTTTTACGTTCCCTTGAGTAATTATTTTTTATTGATAAATGAATAGGATAATCAATTCTTGACACTTCAAAGTAGAAATATCATTCTATTACGTCATATATATGATGAAATTAACATATTTCACTTAAACATATGGCAAAATTAGAAGTGAGTCAAAGACTTAGATAAAAAAAGATTTTTAGTATTACCCAATTTTACAACTTTGTATAACATAAATTTAAGATGTTTTGTACAAAAACATTTTGTGTGGTAAGGTCTTAAATTATATCAAAATATAAATGAAAAAAACTCAAATTATAACAAAGGTACCAGGCTTATAATTATGAATAACTCATGCTTTTGCAAACAGTAAATTTATGAAAATTACCATATTATTGCCCAAATAATTCCCGACTACTGGGCTGGTGATACCCACGGTGACGAAACGTCCACCTGCAGTTGCATCGACCCTGTGGTGTTAATAGTTATCAAAGGTACCAGGCTTATAATTTAATACGCCAGACGCGCGTTTCGCCTACATAAGACTCATCAGTGACGCCCAGATAAAAATAGTTAGAAAGCAAAACAAGTGCAAAGTTGATGAACATTGATGACTCAAAATTCCAAAAAGTTGTACCAAAAACGGAAAATAATTAGTTTTTCGCAAAATTCATACTTTTGCAAACAGTCAATTTATCAAAATGACCATATAATTATATTCATATCAATACCGAAATGCTGAATAAGACAACCAAAAGTGTTGACATAAAATTATGGTCATCCCATAAGTTTTCTGTCAACCAGTAGTAAAACCCTCGAGTCGGGACTCCCGTTTGGCTGTGCAGGTGTATACATAGACAGCAGTATGCGGTCAGAATTGAGACGTAAAATTTAAAGCCTTGTGTGAATAAAACATTTTTGAGAACACTCGAAATAACTCTCTGAGTGGTCAGACGGTAACGTTTCGGGAGGTTTGATTTTTGTTCCGATACCACATACACTTATCTAAAATCGGTAGTCTAAATCCCAAGCACTTTCATTCCGGTCGACCCATTAATTGCAGAACCAACGTATTGTATAAAATAATTATTTGTTTCAGAAAATGCATGACATATTTTGAACTGAACGTAAAGCAAACGGCATGCCATTCATATGTATATATATATATATATTAAGACATATATTTGTAACACATTTAGCAGCCTTAAATGTTTATCGTTAAAACCATATAAGTTATGCATCATAGTACAAAAAAGTTCTTTCTGGAAATATTACTAGAGTGATGCAGTGGTACACTGTCTTATGCTTTCCTTAATTCTTTTATATTTTATTTTTACGTGAATTTAAAAAAAAAGAGAACCCGTTCTGTTTAGGAAGATAGTAGTTATCTCCAGTTTTCGCCTATGCAAATGTCTTGTTAGAATTTCTGATAAATTTTGTGGAAAGAATATCAAATCCATCATCTTTTCTTTTCAATAACTACATTATCAAGATCTTAATACGACCAGTGAACTTTAGTTTAATGAATAAAAACAAAAAATCTCGAATGAATATTGACATTTTGTGATTGATTTCTTTTCAAATATAACCAAAATTATCTTAAGTTACCTCATAAACAGGAAATTAGGACAATTACAGCTTCAGTTTGGTAGACAGGGACTACAATCATCTCTACAGATAACATATCTAATACTGTAAAATAGAAAGTCGTTCACACCAAGCTTCAACTGTTTCTAAAATTACACACAGGAAGGCAGGATGCTCTCCTACAGTATGTTTGACAAATTCATAATATTTTTGTGGAAAACAATCGGAGATATAGCACAATTATTTTAATTAGAATCATTCGAATCGACGATGATTCTACTGTGATAGAGTTCCTACAAAAGGTCAAGGTACTAAATTTAGCATGTTGAATTTTGGATTTAAATGAATGTGAGGGGAAGTTATGGTATCCTTGCAAAACGTAATCTTGGTCTACCGACATTTTAAGTGAAACACGTTTATTATTTAAAGAAGGAATAAAATGTAAACAGAATAACACAATTAGCAATTATTGGATAGTACAACGCACTAATCACAACAACTGACTCCGATGAAACAATGACGTTCAAATAAAGTTAGACAGACACAAGAAGTTAAAAAAGCTTGATGTTTAATGTAAAATTTCGTTAATCTTTTAATTCACCCTTTTACTTCTTAATTTAAAAACACCACAACACATGTATGTTGACGTTGGCACTGCTATCAAACCTGTGTTTATTGCCTCATAGTTGTGATGATATAAATACAGTCGAGTTTAAAGATGAGAGTGAGTAGTATGGAGAGGATTGGGGCACGAGTATTTGTTATTTCTTCCAATGATACGCATAAACAAGAAGAAAAAAAGAAGGGTGTTCCTTCTTTTTTAGTAAACATGTTCGCATTATATGAACGGCAATCAAAACAATATTTTATCTGAACATATTTAAATAATATGATAAACCAAAACTGAAGTTATTTTATAAATAATGCATTTTTTTTTTTTTTTTTTTAATTTTGATTACATTCTAAGACAAAAGATGGGTTGTCACATTTATGTTCCAAGTGTTTGTGTTATCATACTTGACTGGGTTTTAAAAGAAATATTGTAATGATGTAGTATTATTTTTATTTGTAGTCTTGAGTGATTTAATATTATCTAAACGAAAATTACAATGTCATTTCAAGTAAATAAATTTGTTTATACTCATGTTCAAAAATGTCTAACGTAATCAAATGGAATTGATAATAAATTCGATAGACTAGTTTAACATCTCAAAACAGCATGCTACAATCATAATCTTATTCATACCTCATATTCTTAAGGCAGTTCGCTTCTCAGTTTCAAAATAATTTACTTTTAAAACACTAGTTTATATTAATAGGGGATTAATAAAGGAATCAAAAGGTAAAAAAATATATATATAGGTCAATGTGCATGTTTTCGAGATATTAGCCATTGAAATTTTGGCGGGAAAATATTCTCTCTTGACTTTTTAAGTTCTCAAAAACTATCCAAAAATAATTAAAGTTTTATAAGACTTTTACAGATGGCTTATCATTATACATGTAAAAGATTTATCAAAAGAAAAATGGGGGTAAATGGGCAAATTTTTTTAAGGCATTCAAATGGATAAAATCAGAGGATTCCGAAAATCTGACAAAAATCCGAAAACATTACAAGCAAACTTCCTTAATCAACTTTATATTATATTAATTGATTGATTGGTTAATTTGTTTACAGTGTCAAATATGTCATGCAAATTCAAGAACAAATAGACAGTTTCAGCAGAGTTGGTCCACCAGTATGAAGGGTATGAATGTCATTCGAAAATTATATAATAATAGAAAGAAGCCTTGCCGTTCAGTTTACCATAAAGGTACCTATTGTGAGGGATCTTTAATCTGCATGGAGTTTGTTACTACGTTTGAACGATGTATATGCTTATACGTCCGATTTTTAAAGGTACATCTTTACGCATCCCACTCAGTTATACCCCAGTCCCACTAGGCCACGATCGCACTACGATCTGTGAAAAAAATGCAAATTTTAATGATCGTAGTACGACCGTGTAGATCGCAGTAAGGTCGTATCACGGTCGTGGTGAGGTCTTCAAGATCGTGATGAGCGTGGCAAACTTTGAACATGTTCAAAACAATCGTGGTGCGGTCGTGGCGAAATCAGGTCGTAGTAGAAGCGTAGTGAGAGCGCACTAAGATCGTAGTAAGATCGCAAAGGTCACTGTACCATCGTAGTGAGAGCGTAGCGAAAGCGTGATTCTATTCGGAGAAACTGCGCTACGATCTCATTGCGACGTTATTACGACCTCACTACGACCATCACGTTCTCACCGCGACCAAACTACGCTTCCACTACGACTATACCACGCTGTTCACGACCATAGTACGATTCTAGCACGCCCTTGCCGTCCTCATCACGCTCTTCTTACGACCTGACTACGTTCATACTACGACCATTATTCTCATTGTCATTTTCCCATAAAATATATTAATTCTCTCCAGGTTTTGTTTGTCTTTATGTAATTGGGACTTCTTGTCCATTTTCTCTAACGGCTCAACCATGCTTCTTAAGCTTGTTTTCATATAGATTAGACCGTTGGTTTTCCCGTTTGAATGGTTTTACACTAGTAATTTTGGGGGCCTTTTATATCTTGCTGTTCGGTGTAAGCCAAGGCTCCGTGTTGAAGGCCGTATCTTGGCCTTTAATTGTTACTTTTAAAAATTGTTACTTGGATTGAGAGTTGTCTCATTGGCACTCATACCACATCTTCCTATATCTATTGACACATCTGTTTCATATCTGCTATCGTTCACTAAAATATCGTCATTTCAGCTTTATAGACCAGCAATAGGTTGTAATTTAGGTCGGATTGGTCGGTCCGACATCTCTACTTGATCAAGATTCGTTACTATCAGAGCTCCATTTGCCTCTACATCAACCCTAACATCACGCCCACGTGTTCTAGTAGATTTTGGTGGCATGACTGTATTTTTTTTTTCGAGAAATCTACGTATTAATCAGAAATAGAACTGAAGGAATGATACTGTATTGATATGGAACACGATGTTGACGTTATTGCTGAGAGCGTAGTAAGATCGCGGTTTGAACGTAGTGTAATCGTGGTAAGAACGTGCTTTAATCGCAGTAGAAGCGTGGTAAGATCGTGTTGCAATCGGATAACTCGTGGTATGGTCGTAGTGAGAACGTGATGAGCGTAGAAAGATCTTGATAAGCGTAGTAAGGTCGCAGAATAAGCGCGGTGAGAACGTGTGACAATCGTAGCGGGATCGTTGTAGAAGCGTAATGAGGACGTAGTAGCATCGTGAATTCAACGAAAATTTACATTTTCATGCCGCTCATACCGCGACCTCACCACGATCTGAATTTAATTTAGATCGCGGTGAGCGTGGTGCGATCGTGGTCTAGTGGGACTGGGGCTTAAAAAGGAAGATTTTCTGAAACAAGTGGTTTATTCCATTTTAGAGAGCCAGGGTCTACCACATTTTAATACACTCGGGAACAAGATCATTTTCAGGAATAGTACAAAACAATCGGACCTGTTTTTTGCATCATTTCCTTTTAATACACACATTTTCCATGACCCAGATCTTAACCCTTTCCCTTTCATGCATTTTAGACCTTTACTTATCGAAAATACATTATCGAAGTTTAAACGAATACAGCATTCGCATCAATGGTCATACACATGCCATGTTGGGCTTAAATGAAAGATAATTGTTAAAATATTTTAAAAAATTAAGTTTGAAGATAATTCGTCATTTTTTGGTCACGTGGTATATTTCCAAAAGTCACGTGACTGTTGGAGAAAAAGTGAAAAAATATGAAATCCTTGGGCAAAAAGTCGTGCAGAGACATATTGGTGGGCTAATAGGGTCAGGTTTTGGTGGAAACACAATGCCTCAAGTCTGTCAAAGCCATATAAGTTATCATAGTGGTATAAATAGACGCATAACGTGCTATAGGCCTTGAAATATCGATGTCCGTAACATTCAAAATAATTGATTTTATATGCTCTTTTTGTCCGATTTCAAACTTGGACCCTAGTTATTTGTCATATTGGTTTTCAATCAATCAGCAACCTAAACTTTGTTTTTACAAGGGAAATTAATTGAATTAGTGTACAAGTTAGAACTATTAGTTACATACTATTCTTCAAAAACTCACTGCACAGATATTGAAAAAAGTAATAAATCCTCTTAAAAGAGCAGTTTTCGTTGCACTTTTTTTTTGAGAATATTCCTCAAAATTCAAAGAAAAATAAATAGTTTTTACAGAAAAATTACACATCAGTAAGGGGCGACTTGTTTCTTTACTAATAATGATAGAGGTTTGATGCACATTAGATCGCATTGCTGGTTATCTGAGGATTTATTTGAGCCCTTAACCACATCTGTACGTCAGCAAATAGCGATAAAACAAATCTAAATGTCCCAAAAAAATCTTGAAATTGGTTTCACCGGTAAGCTGTACCGGTGTGAAAGGGAGAGGGTTAAAACAACCATGAATAACCATTTAAGGCAAATACTCCACTTCGTAGTACGCATGGCTATACTCTCATCATAGATAACAGGCATAAATTAAGGCATCAGTAGAATACCGCTGTTCGAAATTCATAAATCGATTGAGAAAAAAAAATTCCGGGTTATAAACTAAACTGAAGGAAACGCATCAAATATAAGAGGAGAACTACGACACAACAGAAACACAGCATTAAAATGTTAACGAACATAAACGAACTATAATATAACAATAGCCATTTTCCTGACTTGGTACAGAACATTTTAAGAAAATATATGGTGGGTTGAAACTGGTTTTGTGGCATGCCAAAACTCCTGCTTTTATGGCAATGTTAAATATAACATTAAAATGACAACATTACATGACAGGACTACAATACAAATAAATGGGAGAACAGATAGGACAGAGAAACTACACAGTAAAAATACACAGCCGAAGCCAAAAACGCACAAAGTGACATCACATTTAAATTTCTAAAAAACAGAAATATTTTCTCCATAAATAAGATAGAATTAGGATAAAATTCAAGATTAGATTTGTAATACTGATATAACATTTATTTATAACAATGAAAATTACAATACTAATTAATATCAAATTGTGGTAGTAATTAGATAATTAATTGTATCATCTAGCTATTTTGGTGTTTCTTCTGAATCAAACTGTAAACCAAATATATCGTATAAATTTCGTTGACCCAAACGAAAACTAGGTGATTTGTTATCTTTACCATAACACACGAATATAACAGAAAAAAAAAAATAAGATTAACATTTTGGACAAGATTGAATTTCATACCTTGATCTTTTCCTCAATATTGACACAGATGAACGACTTCACACAAAAATCTATGATAAACGGGACTATTTTAACTTCCCAATTATCAATTTCCCGTTTCTCAGCAGTAACATACCTTCTGCCCCTTCGTATGGTGGTTACATATCTCAATTGGTACGTTATTCTCGTGTCTGTTCACACTATACGGACTTCATATACAGGATTGTGCTCCTTACACAGAAACTGCTCCAAAAAAGTTATGAGGAGGACAAATTAAAATTGACACTCCGTAAATTTTACGGACATCATCACGAAATGGTTGATCCATACGATGTGTCCTTGTCCAAACTAGCTAAGGACATTTTTACCACATGTTAGATTGTGGTTTGTCATAACGTCATCTAATCTTTTAATTACCGAACGTGACTTGTTCCCGATTGTGACTGTTTTGCTGAGTGTGAATTCGCATTGCTATAAGACGTGTTACTAGACTTTTCTATCCCAAATTCATGTATTTAGTTTTGATGTTATATTTGTAATTCTCATCGGATTTTGTCAAATGTCTTGACCTCGTTTCGGTTATATGCATGTGTTATTGTAAAGAAAATTAATTTATTCATTTATTAGATTTGATTTGGTTCAACGTAATTTGTACGATGTATTACGTTTGCAGTTTGATTCAGAATTAACCGGACATAGAATATAGTAAATTGTCTAATTGCTACCACAGTTTGAGATTAATAAGTATTGTAATTTTCATTGTTATTAAATGTAATATCAGTATTTAGTACAAATATAATTTTAAATCAATTCTAATTCTATTTTATTTTTGATAGATAGATTTATTCATTCAAATGTGACGTCATTTTGTGTGTGCTGTTTTAGAAATTTCACTTTTTTGTCCTTTTTTACAATTTCAAATGTTACGTTCTCTTTACGTTGAGGCCTTGACTATTTTGGATCTATTTTTTGTGTTGGATTTTGTCGGTTTATGTAATGTATCCGGTTGTTTTCTGTAATTAGTAAATACTTCAGTTTTATCATCTATACCTTTTATATAGTCATTTTATAAAATTTACTGTTTGCAAAAGTATAAATTATTCTAAATAATAGGGATGTTCTGGTCCCAAACAGAAAATCCTGGCCGTTTTTGGCACAACTTTTTTGAACTTTTGGTTCTCTATACTGTTCCACTTTGTACTTGTTTTGGCTTTCAAACTTTTGTATCTGGGCGTCACTAGTAAGTCTTGTGTGGACGAAACGCACTTCTGGCGTATTACATTTTAAACCTGGTGCCTTTTGTTAGCTATCATTCGTGTGTTTCTTTGTCAAATATGTTCTCCTATTTATTTGTATTGTAGTCCTGTAATCCTGTGTTGTCATTTTTATGTTATATTTAACATGGCCATTAAAGGGGAAGGTTTGGCATGCCACAAAACTAAGTTCATCCCACAATTTTTTTCTTTAAAAGATGTCCTGTACCAAGTCAGGAATATGGTCATTGTTATACTATAGTTCGTTTCTGTGTGTGTTAAATTTTAACGTTGTGTTTCTTTTCTGTCGTCTGTTTCCTCTTATATTTGAGTGTGAATTCACATTATCATAAGACGTGTCACTGTACTTCTCTATCCCAAATTCATATATTTAGTTTTGACGTTATAATTGTTATTCTCATCGAATTTTGTCTAATGCTTCGTTCGTTTCTGTGTGTGTTACATTTTAATGTTGTGTCGTCATTCTCCTCTTATATTTAATGCGTTTCCCTCGGTTTTGTTTTGTGACCCAGATTTGTTTTTCTATCGATTTATGAGTATTGAACATCGGTATACGACTGTTGCCTTTATTTACATCGGCAACTATTAGTTAGTTAGTTAGTTAGTTAGTTAGTTAGTTAGTTAGTTAGTTAGTTAAGATTATTCTTAAATGTTATTAGCAATATTGTCTTTCTGTTTTCTAGATCTGTAAAAGTTGACTTACTGTTATGCAATTGTTTCAGAGAAGGTAGAAGGTGTGGTCCCATTAAAACGTTTAATCCCGATGCAATTGTTTGCAACTGTTCAGTCAGGAATCTGATGTTCAGTTATTGTCGTCTGTTTATGATGTTCAAAAGTGTTTCTCGTTTCTGATTTGTTATATAGATTAGACATTTGGTTTTCCCGTTTGAATGGTTTTACACTAGTATTTTTTGGGGTTCTTTATAGCTTGCTGTTCGGTGTGAGCCTAGGCTCCGTGTTGCAGACTGTACTTTACTTATAATGGTTAAATTTTATAAATTGTGACATGGATGGAGAGTTGTCTTATTGGCACTCATACCACATCTTCCTATAACTATGTATATTTAGCGATGAATTCCATAGTGTCAAAAATGTATATACTTAATAATTTAACAAATTACAAAAACCTTTCCAAAACAATGTGTTCATAAAAATGACACAGAAATAATTGGTTTATAGTATATTTCTCCGAGTTCTCATTATATCAATCAGTTGTCTTCAAAATAGTTTCGCTCTAAACATGCATGTAATAACTGCCACTGGATGTTAAGTTAGGCAAATAAAAATCAATATTTAATAGTTCGAATGGAAAAGGGGAATTACACATGATGTGTAAATACATCATGGTAGTTAAGTTACGATTCATTATTATATAGTGTTTCAATAATTTAGAATTGGAGAGAGGGCTGTCTTGTAGCAATTTTACCTTATAAACAGGAAAAAGAAGAACATTCAAAGTACATTTATGGTGTCAATAAAGGCTCAACACACCAAACCTTTAGTGATTACAAAACGTTCGAATATAAATCTTTCTTTATCATTTTGATTCTAAGACTGAACAGTACCTTTTGTTTGTTTTGTCCCTGGATTGCAATTTCGTGCCAGTATACAATGTTCAATGTTGCTGTTTTTCTAATTCAGAATGTGTTGACATTGTTATAGAGTCTAAAAAAGTTTCAAAAACTCCATAAATGATGTAAAAGACTTTCCCTTTTTGTTACAATAACATTAAACGTTAGCATCATAATGTTAACTGAAAGGGAAGAGATAAATGCAAATGATTGAAATAAGCTTTTATTGATAGGTTTCAAAAGCAGTATAAAGGTTTCATATATTATTTTCCATTGTATTCAAATGCAATCTATTAGAGATACTATTTTATTTACTATTTTAGATGGAATAACACAAGCCAAAAAAGAAGGGAAGGATAAAAGCAAGACAATAGACATAATTATTGGTACCACAAGGGATAAGTCGTTAATCTAATTGGCATATAAAAATATGTGTATTCTAAGAAAAATCTGAAAGCCTCGAAATTCAAAAACTCTTAACATATAAACTCAAATGATTCAAATACTTTCACACTTAAGGTATTTTGTTTGAAATAAGGAATGTATCTTCCTCATTTTTTGTCCGGGTTCGAATTTTCTATTGATTTACTTAGGGTTTTTATTTTAGCTTTTAGTATTGATTTGACTTTTAAATTCTTTAGACTCTCTGAAGAACAATGTGTTGTCACAATATCCTACTGTAGTAACCGTTAATATTGTTGGTACATTAATTTTCAGTTTGGCATTCACCTATATGGTATTAGTTTCAATGAAAATACAGAGAAAGCCTACTAAGACGACAAACTCACCTTACTAATAATGCTCCTCACATATAACATGTGTGCATTATATTACTGTTTGCGTATCTGTAGTACAAAAAAACGTCGTTATAGATGAAAGGTTAGTCTCTTGATAGTATCCATATTCATGGCAATGCTTTAAAATGTGGCCAACCACTATGGAAATTGATAATGACTAGTCTTGCAGAACGCAATCTAAAGTAAGAAAGTAATTGTTTCAGCAGTAAAACTGAATTATACGGACACTTTGTACTCATTTTTACTGTGAAACCTGAATAGAACGTCTTTTAACGGTGTTGTTTTAACTAGCCTCTCACTGAACAGAACTGCTTTTGGTAGAACATTTTTAAGTGGTTCTTACAAATGACACAAAGATTAAAAGCACAATAAACAGGTTTAATTATTTGCTCAAGCCGGAAAATAACAAATGTAGCAAATGTCTGAAAAAAACACCAGTGACATATAAGCCTTTCAAATTGCAATTAAAAATAACTTAAAATAAATTTAAAAACATAATGCAGAGTACAACTGTAATGCTGGACCTAACATATCTTTTCATCAAGGAGATTTAAAGAACAATTATACCAAATTAAATTTAATTGACACATTGATGGTATATTAGAGACTGAAAGTATTTAAAGTGTATTAGAAGTTTTCGGAAGCCATTTTTAAAATAAAGATAATTATTGCATGAATAAAATGCATTATGCATGTTAAACTAACCAGGAAATGTCAAAGTTCAGTAGATCATCAAAGTTCTTGCTATTCAAAATATCGATTGAATTTAAATTTTCAGATGTTATCACTTTATATGACTTAATATGTTGTTTAACAGTGTAAAAAAGGGGTGCGTATTCTAAAATTTGAAAACATAAAATGTTGGTATGACATGCTTATTTACATTATATTGATATAAAAGTAGTATGAAGTAAAAGAGGGGTGATCGATCCTATAGGGACATTCATACTCAATAATCGAAACAAAGCAATGGCTAAAAAAGACAAAGACAAACAGACAAAAATAGTACACAAAACTCAACATAGAAAGATAAAGACAAAGCAACACGAACCCCACAAAAATATGTAGAGATTTCAGGTGATCCGAAAAATTGTGTGGCACCCGTAGTGTTGCTCATTTTAGATCAAACACCGGTAAAGTCTTATCCGGTTGTTCTTCTTTGTGAAAAGGGGACATGATTGTTGTTACGACATTAGGAACACATCCGCTAGCATGGGTGAAACGAATATTTACATAACGCTCAACCCGTGATGGTGTCCGTACAATTTACAAACGGATTATTTCAACTGTTCTATTTGAAACTCTTGGTTTAATAGCTTCCTTGTGAGAAGATTTTTTTTTCCATTTTGATATCTATTTTATTGCATTCATGTAAGCGAGTGCTTTGGTAGCATGCAAACGCCAACAAACCTTCTCGACTATCCATTTTCATACTCTGTCTGTGTCAATTTTCTTTATCCGAACGTTGACTGCATCTGGCACATATGGCATGCAGTCCATTTCAGTTTTTTAATTGTTCTTTTGGGACTGTCAAACATTGTCAAATTCTACAATTGTTCAGATATCATACATTGTTTGAATTATATATTAATTGTTGATTGATAAGCATCAAGTGTACATGTTTGATATTCATCTGATTCTCCGGGAGTTGTTGGGAGTATTGTTGTTATCATCTGTAAACAGATAGAAGATGTTGTATGATTGCCAATGAAACAACTCCTCATAGTCAGTTTTATATTATGAGAAATACAAATTCATATTCTAAAATAGTGTATGATTCTGTTTAAGTATAGCTAACAGGACATGTCACGTGTTCATTTGTTATTACTCCTATCCATAGACATTATCAAATACAACTATCACTTTAACCTTCATACTGTTGTTATTGTTGTAAATAGATTGTGATGATTGTAGGTCAGTTCATTTGCCAGTGACATATTTATATTCAGTTACATTTACCGAGTGCAGATTTTCTCCTTTCTTGCATGGTTTATAGCATTTCAAATTACTTAATTGCAAACAATTTCCCTTGATTGCAAAACGTCTTTTAAAAAGTCGTCAAGTTTGAAATTGCATCATCTGCATGCTTCGCCTCTTTAATAGCGACATTATCACAGTAAAAAAAAACTCATTCCCTCATAGCATAGTCGATACCATGTTTAAATCACCGCAGAATATCCCATATTTTCGACTGATCTACTTCCAGCTGACGTTTGTGACAATAACATGGAGATCCAATGAAAATTTATAATAGATTTCTGTATTGACAATTAAACAATTGGTCTCATTTATAATATACGTTTGACGCGAATCGTTCATGATTGGTTTCAATGTCATTTATAGTAGCGAGCAAGTTTAGCTAAATTTTCAAAATAACCTTCATCACACTGACTCACTTGTCACTTGTTATTAGATAACAAACATTCCATTTTTATTAATGAAAACAGTGAAGCTCGTAATAAACTATCAGCATTCTTGAAATCATGCATCCAAATGATTTGGTTAAATTACAAATGTTTTTTAACACTTTGCATGTTAAACAATATTTGTAATTATTTCATATTTGTCTTTTTCAGCTTGCTACATTATGTAGGTTTCATTCTTTTTTACAGTCATGTAATATAACGGTACGGAAGGAAGGCAACAGCTTGAATAAGAACTAGTAGACAATGGTGTGAAACATGCACGATCATGGCAATTTTTCTGCTACAATGTAGTACAACTTCTTTTTGAAGATAGAACTAATACGTCGACAACCAGTTGATCCGACATCCTGTAAAAAGTAAAATCACAAAAATACTGAACTTAGAGGAAAATCTAAACGGAAAGTCCATATATAATCACATGGCAAATTCAAATAAAAAAAACACATCAAAAACGAATGAAAAAGATCTGTCATATTCCTGACTTGGTACAGGCATTTTCAAATGTAGAAAATGGTGGACTAAACCTGATTCTATAGCGCTAAACCTCCCACTTTGATGACAGTCTCATCAAATCCCGTTATATTTACAATAATGCGTGAACTAAACAGACATAATAAATAAAATAATCAAAATATGGGTACAGCAATCATCATCATGTAACAACTTTAAAAGGAACAGTTTAACAGAACAGAAAAAAACATCTATTTAAAATCACATTCATTGATTCGCGTGTCTGACGTCAGAAAATTGTATATGTAACATATTTTTGTCATTCAATGTATATACAAACAATTTTAAAGTTACACATGTGCAACGTTAGCATACAGGGTTAAAAAATCAAAAGTATGTAAGAATTTATTTCAGAAACAGACCGAGATTTAAATAGTCCTAAAGTTATATAGAATTTATAAGAATCCACAAATAGTTCATTCCACTACGCGATTGAATAATTTTGACCTTTGTGGTTCAACGTATTTTGTAATTCATAATAGAAATATATCATAATGACATATAAATAGAACAATATCATACTGACGGGATTTTTTAAAGTACAGAGTCACGTTATAAGAACCAAAGATACACAAAAAGTCGCATATACAAAACACACCAGCAAAAAATGAAAGATAATACAAACACATTGACGGGATGCTTAAGTACCGAGCCACGTCAAATGGATATCACAGAAAACAATCCAACAGTAAACGTAATATTAATAATAGAACAAAGACAAAAAAATGAATATATAAAACGTTGTTAAGATGATAAACAAAAACAGTACGCAGAATTTATACATCAAGAACATCATGTATTATTTGTGAAGTTGATACGGAGTATTTATCTACAAGGTCTTGGTACCTTCCGATGAACTTTTTTAGAAAAAGCACGAGACGTTCTTTGACATTACCCTGGTAAAAAAGTAAGTGTTTAGGTTCAAAATAAAAGATAGCATACACGAAGTTATCGTATACCTTGGTCAAGGAGAAGTGGAAGTGATGAAATAACCAATGGTTCTAGGATTGTAGGTAACTTACTTTCACAACCTATAATGCAATATTACTAATATGTTTTAATAAAAATGTACAAGAAAATGCAGCACTAGATTGCACCGATACCACCCTATTCATTCGATTAGAATTACTATCTATTAAATTTCTTCATATTGCTATCATTTGATTATTTAAGTAGCCATTCTATATAACATACGTATAAATACTAAAGTGAATCGAAATATTACGCATTAGAATGTGTCTGCATAATGACGTCATAGTATTAAAAGAAACTTTGTCAATACGACGAAGAAGACAAATACAATTATAAATCTTCAATGGGTGTATGGACAGATTGATAATGTACGTCTAGTGGCAATCAGTTAAAATAAAACCTGATGATGTTAAATAAAAATAAAACTTGCTTCGTACTAGGCACTCTTAGCCGGATGTTTAAGATCATTAACGGTACCAAATTTCCTGCACCAGATGCGAATTTCGAAAATACATGTCTCTTCAGTGATGCTCGTGGCCAAAATATTTGAAATCCAAAGCTTATATAAAAAGATGAAGAGCTATAATCCAAAAGGTCCAAAAAGTATAGCCAAATCCGTGAAGGAATAATATGCTAGATCATAAGGTAATAATCCTAACTTTGAAATGATGCTCTATCTGAACACATTATTTGGACTGAGATCTGATAGGTCTTTGCTCTATCTTGTATCATCTCAATACCTACCGTCTACATCATAGAGAGAAGCAGCGAATACCAAACTTTAAATCATTGAGTAACCTGACGATCTAACTTGAGTGACAACGAGACATATCTGAGGTGTAATAATAATTTGAAATTATTTGTTAAAGAACTTATTAAGTTAATGTATCAAATACACAAAAGGCTACAGTAGTAAAATGAAAATCCAGGTCTTGATCAAACATAAAACATACCTATGATTATTTAGGATTTTTTTCATTAGAAAGCGTCGCGGGTGTATATGGTGGGTTTCCATGTAAATTGTAATTACATTATACCATTATCAAACATTCTATATGTACACCTTATTTATCCTTTGATAAAGTGTGCAATGAAAAAAATCAATAAAAACGTTGCAAGCATGATCCCATCTGTGCAATATACGCATAACCATTTTATCATAAAAAGTTGTTTAAATTTAACTTTATCTTTTATAAACAGTCTGCAGAGTCCAAAACCAATAACTAGAACAATCTATGATGAAAATACATAATTTCGGTTTAGTTAACTAATATAGCCAGATGAATCTGAAATTAATCGGGTACAAGTAATACATTTCACCAAACAGGAGAACTACTATTCAAGGGCCTATTGAGTAAAATTCCTTATTTTGTATTGGTTATGTGTTCAGGAGGAAAATGAGTAAACAATAAAAGCAATAACTAGTTTCTGTATAGCGGGTTAAACTACAAGAATTTCGGATGTTTTAGTTAATATTGCACTAGAAGAAGCTAAGGAAAGCGCTGACATATTGACTTTAAATAGATTCAATACGGATTCCTAAAGTAAACTTCTAGTGCCTTTTCATGTGTAAAAATCTTAACAAGGGTCGACTGCTGTTTTGAAACATGGTCACCTTGGCTTTTTCCAATCCGGCAGTAGAAAATTTGAAATTGTATGCTGCTTCCGCAGCGCTTTTTTTAATCGACTCCTTAGACAAAATCTCAACTACTGATTATGTTAATGTAAAGAAATATTATCACTCCTGGATCAGACAATAGAACTCTAAGTGGAGAATAGGAGAAGCCCTGATGAACATTTTTCTAAAGTTGGTCAATGCCTTGCTTTACTATTGATCTTTTAAAAGCTGATCACAACTTATTTGTTTAATTTGCTGCAAAAGATTGGTTTATATCTGGGCGTCACTGGTAAGTCTTGTGTGGACGAGGCGCGTTTTTGACGTATTGAATTTTAAACCTGATGCCTTTTGTTATCTATTATTCATGTGTTTCTTTGCCTAATACGTTCTCCTATTTATTTGTATTGTAGTCCTGTATTATTATGTTGTCATTTTAATGTTATATTTAACAATGCCATCAAAGTGCGAGGTTTGGCATGCCACAAAACCAGGTTCAACCCACCATTTCTTTCTTTAAAAATGTCCTGTTCCAAGTCAGAAAAATGGCCATTAATTGTTAAATCATAGTTCGTTTCCGTGTGTGTAACATTTTTACGTTGTGTTTCCGTTGTGTCGTTTGTTTTCTCCTATATTTGAGTGTGAATTCACATTACTATAAGACGTGTGTCACGGTACTTTTCTATCCCAAATTCAGGTATTTGGTTTTGATGTTATATTGGTTATTCTCATCGGATTTGTCTAATGCTTAGTCCGTTGCTGTGTGTGTGTTACATTTTAATGTTGTGTCGTTGTTCTCCTCTATTTAATGCGTTTCCCTCAGTTTTAGTTTGTTACCCCGATTTTGTTTTTTGTCCATAGATTTATGAGTTTTGAACAGCGGTATACTACTGTTGCCTTTATTTCTCTCAAAACTTTTCAAAAACATTGTATTTATTCCTTCATTTATTTTAAATGCACCTATGATATGATGTTGACGTCACTGATGCAACTTATATCAGAACAGACACCAAAATAACACAGTTGTTAGTTCAGAATCCAAGATCTAAGATCCATATATATACACACAGAATATAACATATTTTGTCTTTAAAACATAAAGGGTACAATGTGTGCAGTCGTATCAGTTATAATTACAAACTCAGATATAACTCAAAATTGTAGCATACTGTTAATGTTGAAGATGACAATAAATCACTACTGACAATTGTAAAATCAAATGATTCAACTAAAATATATTCAATTTTGTAGTTAAAATAAAAATGTGGGACTATAGAATAACACATTAATTAAAAGCAAAATCAAAATGAGATCTGCACAACTACACATCGACTTTTACATAAGTGGTCATTTTGAAATAAAAAAAAATAATTGAGAACAACACGTTTAATAATTTCAATGCGTCCGAAACGCTTTTCTGGATTTATCTTCATCAGTAACGCTCAAAGCCAAACATTTGAAATCCAAGGATGTATAAGTACCGAAACCGTTGAAGAGCTATATGAAAAAAATACCTATAATTGATAGCCAAATTCATCTAAGGTCAACTTTGCCTGAGTGGTCATTTCATTTGTGCTGACATGAATTGTCATTGATATGGTTATATTTATAAAATGTACTGTTTACAAATGTTTGAATTTTTTGAAATACTAAGGCTTTTCTACCTCAGGCATAGATTACCTTAGCTGTATTTGGCAAAACTTTTAGGAATTTTTGTTCTCAATGCTCTTCAACTTCGTACTATATTTGGCCTGTTTAACTTTTTGGGATTCGAGCGTCACTGATGAGTCTTTTGTAGACGAAATGCGTGTCTGGCTTATATACTAAATTTAGTCCTGGTATCTATGATGAGTGTATATTAAGTACCTATATCTATGACAATCAAGGCGACTTTTATTTTGAAATAAAACAAAAATCCCACTTGAGAAGCAATATACCATCTTCACATGCAAATGACATATATATTTCCGAACTCATTCAGTTTTCAAGAACTTGCAGCTGCTACTTCGACTTTATAATACGTAACCAGTGTTTGAGCAGAAAGTTGATGAACCGGGGTTATGTCATAGGGAGTCTCGGGCTTTTTATTAAAACATACCCAGACCTTGATGATAAATATTCACTATCAACTTAAACAATTGTTCATGATAATTTTAGTATGGATTTTTTTTCTGTGATAATGTCGCTATTAAAGAGGTGAAGCATGCAAATGATGCAATTTCAAACTTGACGACGTTTTAAAAGACATTTTGCAATCAAGGAACATTGTTTGCAATTAAGTAATTTGAATACTATAAATTATACATGAAAGGAGAAAAACCTGCACTCGGTAAATGTAATTGAATATAAATATGTCACTGGTTAATGACCTGACCTACAAAAATCGTTTTCAATTTACAACGAAAACAACAACAGGGAGGTTTGAGTGATAGTTGTATTTGACAGTTTCTTTGGATAATTATCATCAAAGATGAACCAATTACATAATATATACATAATGTAACAAAAGATTGGTAACGGAGAACAATACATATGAATAACATACATGTTGTAGCTAACCACTAATATCAGATCTAGCTTTCCATGCACTCTTCAAATAGTTACAGAGCTTAATTGTTACAGATCTGGAATTAGCTTTTAACAAACAAGATAGGTTAAAAATAGTAGGCCATGAACAATACTAGCGTGGCAAAAACAATATTCTAATTGCCCTATATGCTGGACATACCAATACAAAATGGAATTCATTCTCAACACATTTCATATTACAACATACACAAAGACGCATTTCTTTTGGTATATCAGATTATATAATTAAGTGTTATAGTGTTATTTTTAAATGGTAAATATTAGGAATATGTAAGTAAGTAAGTAAGTAATTATTTATTATAGTGACATGTTTATCACAACATACACTTATACAATTATATACATAGCAATTTGATATTTACACCCGGTCCATTGGACCTATATGTCACTTTAGCAATATAATATAATATCCGAAAACGTAAAAGTTTACAAAATAAAAACACAGAATTAGACGTAAAGTTGTTTTTTTTTCTATGAATGAAAGCTGAATTTACAAATTTTTCAGTTTGAGTTTGATAGTATTTCAATAAATGGATAAGTTTTTCGCTATTGTCACTAAAATTGTCTAATGCGGCCATAGGTAGAAACCTTTGTCTAAGTTTGTCATAACATGGACAGTTTAACATAAAATGTTTTTAATATATATTAAATCATAATTTGCAAGAAAACCACATAATCATATGAAAATTACACTTTATAAAATGCGTGCATCCGTAAAGGTTATAATGTTTTACCTTCACCAGAAACACTAAAGCCTTTAAAACATTTCTAAGCCATCAATATATAAATGCATCGAAAAATACGTATAAAACATTAAAAGCTATATGATTAAAAGGGACTTAAATAGAAATACAATTTTTAAGATAAGGCCAACTTAGAATGTATGATATTAAGCGGAGTCATGTTAAAACATATATTTCATTGTATGTATCTCATTTTAATAGTTGAAAAAAGATACGATTTTCTTCTCAATTCTGCAACGCAGTACTATTAATCAAGGTTTTTTTAATTTTTGGTTGGGAATAAATGAACTCATCATAGATACCAAGATTAAATTTTGTATTTACGCCAGACGCGCGTTTCGTCTACAAATTACTCATCAATGACGCTCAAATCAAAAAAAGTTAAAAAGGCCAAATAAAGTACGAAGTTGAAGAGCATGGAGGACCAAAATTCCAAAACGTTTTGCCAAATACAGCTAAGGTAATCTATTCCTGAGGTAGAAAAGCCTTAGTATTTCAAAAATTCTAAAGTTTTGTAAACAGTTAATTTATAAATATGGCCATATCAATGATGCTTCATGATCTGTACATTTTTACCCAAAGTTAAATTGGCATTAAGAAACAGTCAGAAGCCAGTGTAGTTAATTTTTATGTCTTTGATTCGTGGTTGAAGACGATCAAGTAACTTTTAAAATTACATAGAAATATTGTAGCATAGTAAATACATATAAGATATTTTTTTGTTTTGTATTTCATTGGAAATATCCTGTGATTCCATATCAAAACATTATTTCATCGGTAAATAAAAAAAAAACACATATCTTCAATTACATTTGGCATCCCAAAAAATCGGATTGGAGTATGGACATGGTGTTTCTTGAACTTCTTCCCGACAGCTGATCCGTTCTAAAGAGCGATGTCTATATAGCTGTCGGGATGTATACATACGCAGACACGTATGTGCTCTGCAAAGCCAGGAGAGACTGGTAGTCAAATTGGTGTGCAATACGCCATGATCATTTATAAATTATTAGATTAAATAAAAACGTAATAGATTTTCCTTGCATAATTTCACATTTTGCGTTTTAGAAAATATTGAAATGTTGATTACTTGATTAAAGATAAACAAACTAACTTCATTGACATTCTTTTATCGTTTTAGCTCGACATTTTTATAGAATCAATGAGTACCAATAATCCAACAATAATTAAGGAACCCAAATTGTTTAGGATAAAAAGTTTAGTTCGGCATTTGGATGATGCTAAGTAGCTGTACAAAGGTATTTTTATTTTAATTTGAAATTATTCTGATAATGACAGAAGAAAACACCCAAGTCGAACAACTTCCCAAGAAGAAGATGTGTTTTAAAATACTACATTATATTATGTATGTTATGAGAGTGTTGATGTCATGTACATATCTTGAAGACAACCGCTTACTGTGTTCATTACTCGTAAATGAATTTGTACAACTCGACCTTATGCATCGAAAAATCAAGTTTTCAATAAAAAAAAAATCACATTAGGGAAAAGCATATTCAGCTAATTTACTGCACAAGAATGGTTTTTGCGAACACGAGATACAAGCGCTAGTGAAAATATTGAATATTGAATGACGGGACACCATAAATATTTTTGCAACTCAAATTAAAGAACTTGATATTCATATATTTTCCATAATATAAAATATTGATAATACCATTGAGTTGAAGATTAGTTTATATCCTTATTTTGTCCTTTTTTATTCGAGCATCACTGGTCAATCTTTTGTAGAACGCTTGTCTGGCTTACAAATTTTTTCCGTATTATAACACTTTTATTAAGCATATAAACAGACGAGTTAATAACCGGCAAGGAACAGGATTTTCTTCTGATTTTAAATTGAAAGAGAAGTATAGTAAAAATCAATGAGACACCAACCCAGCGACAAAATTACCACAAAAACATTTAGAGAGCTAAATAGTCTTCAGCAATACCCATGTGTTCTCGTTAACAAAAAAGTCTTTGAATATTTCATATGACAACGACTAATACGAAGCCGGACGTGGGACAGATGAATCAAAATTTCCTATTTTTTAAATTTTAAACATTTCTCTTTATTATCTTGATCAGTAGAATAACAGAACGTTCATAATGAAACAATTATTTTTGTAATGCATTTTGAAAAGCAAATGAGGTGTTGAATGGTTTTCATCATGCAAACCCTTCGGAAGTTACTTTCTCATCGGAATAGATTAAACACTTGCGATCATTTATGTAGAGATATCGAACGGTAGTTACTTTATTGTGGTATTAACGAATAAACATCCATTAGATGGTGTTGATGAAAAAGTTTTTTTATTTGCTCTCTGAAACTTAAAACGTATTAAGCTTATACCATAAACCTTTTCAGATTTTTTTAAGAGTACAAATATAATATTTGCCAAGCTCAGACAAGATTAATTTGGAAATATAGTTGAAAGTAACAAATAAACTGGAATATACTAAAACTTTTAGATAATTGGAAAAACGTAGGTGATACATCGTGTGTCTTTCGTTAATGTTCATAAATTAATTTCAAACATTTTTGTGTATGTGAATAATCTACAAAAATGAAGAAATACTATTCAATAAATGGATTACGATTTTTCTATAAAATATATAGATATGTATGGGTAAGCCATTAGAAAAATAAAAGTGTTTTTAAACCTCAGACGGTGTCCTGAAAGTCAATGTATAGAAGTAATTTTGGTTTTTCGTTGTTGTAATGTCGTTTGTCTAACAACACAACTTGCACTGGAATTACCGTCTTAAAATCTATCCGGAAGTTATGCGAAATTTTTTGGAATTCATCAAAAATACATTATGCACATTTTTTACTTCAGTACTTACTTTCGGTTAATGAGTTTTTAGAGAAAACTTAAGCGCTATGCCAAGCAAGATATGTTAATTTTTAAATAATGATAAGTAAATTGTAATATTTAAAAATGTACACACGTATATCCCGATTATACATCATAACACAAGTATAATTTGCTTCTTACAGAATTCATTTGAAAAGCAAGTGCTTTCTTAATTGCCACATCCCTTTTCAGAGTGTCCTTCCGAGAAAATATTTTTGGGATTATTAAGGCACGAATCAATATAAAAAAATAAAAGTTAAAGTTGTGTATTTGACCAAATCAATGACAACATTGATGTTTCATCGTTTTTTTCATATTTTTTTTTACCTCGATAGCATCATCCCATATAAAAAGAATGGAGATTTTTTTTTTTATAAATCTCTAGATGGTATATGTTTTAATAAACAACATATCATACAATTAAATTATGACTGTGGTGTTCTCCTGTCTTCAAATCGAGTAATTCTATGACAACATGACCTTAAAGGTGGACAATAATTTAGAGCAATTCGTTTGCTACATTGGACAAAAAAGGTTGCAATCCATAGATTAATTGCTTGTATTAATAGTTATTCCTAGACATAGATGTAATCTCAAAGACGTCAATGGGAATAAGCATTGTCCTGATGCATTGTCACGAAAGTTATATCTCAACTTCTGACTGGAACTTACTGATAAGCGTAAAACTCAAAAGCATAAATCGTTCAGAGGATACTGCTATTGTTATCATGATCATCGTGTTTTGTTGGGATCAACAAACTTCAGATTTCGCTGACTGACATGATTAAAAAGTTTGATGTTAATGAAGATTGTTTATTTGCGTACTTTATGCCATAATTAGCTAGAAAAGGTTATGATGTTGTCGTCAGACAAGTATATAAAAAAAATATAAATATAAAAGCAACCCGGCATCTTTTATAATCAAAGGTACCAGCATTATAATTTAAAACGCCAGACGTGCGTTATATCTACATTCGACTCATCAGTGACGCTCGGATCAAAATGGTTATAAATCCAAACAAGTACAAAGTTGAGGAGCATTGATGACTAGAAAGTCCACAAAGTTGTACCAAACACGGCTAAGTTAATCCATGCCTGGGAAAGAAAATCCGTAGTTTTGTAAACAGGAGATTTATAAAAATTAGCAGACAATTGATATTCATGTCAACACCGAAGTGCTGACTACTGGTCTGGTGATACCCTCGGGTAGTGGCATCGATCTAGTGGTGTTAATAGTCAATAAAGGTGTCAGGATTATAATTTAATGCGCCAGACGTGCGTTTCGTCTACATTAGACTCATCAGATCAAAATAGTTAAAAAGCCAAACAAGTACAAAGTTGAAGAAAATAGAAGACCCAAAATTTCAAAAAAGTTGTGCAAAATACGACTAAGGTAATCTATGCCTGGGATCAGAAACCATTAGTTTTCGAAACATTTAAAATTTTGTAAACAGAAGATTTATTAGAAAGACCCGACAATTCATGTTCATGTCAACATTATAATATTCAAGGTTGTTATACTTAGAATTATGGAATTCCATTTATCATTCAATTGTTTTATTGATATATATATAAGATAGAGTTGTTTTCTTCGCGTCCAAAAAAAAAAACAGGTCATGCATATTCCGAATGAGACATACAGTTAGATGAAGAACAAATGGAATGTTTTGTTTCTACTTTCAGTTTTTTATCAGCATGTTATATTCCTCCATTCCAATAACAATATCAATAGTACAATATGTTATGCAAGATTAAATCAGGTTATTATATAAAATATTGCTTCGATAGTTTAATGAACCACAAAATTCTATCATAAATAGAAAATGCGGCGGTTATCAATTTCCAGCATCGAAGCAAAGACATAACTTAAAATCTAGTATAACGTACGTGAGCACGCACTATTGTTTGGTTAAACCTGAAAGATAAAGATAAGCACCAAATCAGAATGAACGAAATATTAACTCCTACATTGTTTTGACTTTAAACAACCATATATAGTGTTTATGAAGATTGCTGTGCACGCATTAACATTGTTTTTATGGCCGTTTAAACCGATTAATTTATTTATTACATTTTCAATTATTAAAATGAAGGAAGAAGGAAATGATTGTATAAAAATAAGGAGATGTGGCATGATTTCTAATGAGAGAATTATCTACCAAAGTTCACATAAAGTGGATGTTAGCAATTATAGGCAGCTGTACGGCTTCAATGTTAAAAAAAACAGTAGTGCATGTACCTTTCCAAAGTCAGGAGTTTCGTTACTGGTTGGTTCGTTTTTTGCATGTCTATAAAATTGTTTGCTTTTGCTTTTTCTTTCCGCCGACATATATGTTAATAAAAGATCTTTGCTTATCTTAATACCTAAGTTCACTAGAAATTATGACTCTTTTTATTCATATTGAATGGTAACGACATTAAAATCAATTCGATAACACAAAATGAATATCTTTATATCTTTGATGTACACGTGCTGAAGTTCAGTTACTCCAACACTTTGCAGAACTATAGTAGGTTTTATATGAAATCGTGTATTAATAATACAAAACTTACGATATCCAGGGATAGTACTAAACACAGAATATACATTGGATAAAGGTATTAAATTTTGAATTAGATACAGAAGAGCAGTTTTTAATATTATAAGAATACATGAGAATTCAAGTACATGGAGCTCTTATTTATGAATTAAATAATATTAACAACGACCTAAATTTTATTCAATGCGGTTCACACAATTGATAATTGTAAGCAGCACACATAGCGTTGTTTTCATATGAATATTAGAAAGTCACTATTCATAGATAATGGAAAACATTTTCGATAAGACGTCAATTCCCCAACCCAATTATTGACACTATTCTTATTTAGGAAGCAAATTAATCATAAGAAAAGTGCATCATTTCTCATATTCTAATTAATAAATGAATTCATTGTTGGAACTTTGAAGAATTCCTTAGAAAATATAAATTTTACAAAGTTATGCTTCTAGGATAATATCGATGGGTTAAAACAATCTTAAGTTCCTGCAATGTATACGAAGTACTGTTACAATCTAAGTTTCTGCAATGTATACGAAGTACTGTTACAATCTAAGTTTATACTTTAACAAATTATGTTTGATTAAGCCTAATGAAGCATGAGGGAGCGAATTTTTTATTTGCGATTTTGACCTTTATGAGTTCTTTTCTGTTTTAATTTTTGAACGATACTTTAATGGTATAGAGAAAAAAAAGCTCATTGTTGAAGGTCCTACTGTAACCAATACTTGTTAATTTCTGTGCCTTGGTGTATTGTTGAGAGTTTGGTCATTGTAAATATTTTAGTTCCCGGATGTCTTTACCATGAACTAAGTGGTAAAGGTTTTTTTGTATAAAAATTACACTTCTCTTACTTTTGGAAGTAACCAATTATTCCTTTTTGTTATATATTTAATGAACGTAACTGCAAGAAAAGAAATTTGAACACAGGAGTTTTCTGATACAAACAAATCATATCAAGATATGTGTAAATAAATGAATATATACCAAACAATAAGTAGACAATCAAAACTAAAACTGATTTAATTTTCTGATATATTTTTTGTGTCAGCCTTGAGAACCAGAAATATCCATAAATCTCAAAATGCACACTCAATTACTGCTTTTAATTAAAAACATTTCATCATAGAAATAAGATCTATATCGTTTGATAGATTTATTGAAAGTTTATGGAAATACATTTCTGAAGTAACGGATATTCTGTGTTCTGTGGATTTTGTTTTTTAGTAAAATATGATTATATCCGTATTGCTTTGAGTTGAAATATGGTTATGTTTTTTACTTTCATATGATTTAGACATCAGGAAGGAACAAAGTAACATACAATCAAATATATATCCGGTTGTATCTGATCCAGACATTTGCCGGTGTTATATATTTAGATTAATCAACACTAGGTCTAATTTGTTTCCTTATAGTGGCATACATCAAAGTTAAAATGTGATAGGGTGAGGAAAAAACAAGAATGATGTACGAGCTATTTTAATGCATGTTATCCAAATCTATTTGGTCAGGTAGGCTGTATTGACCGACAATTATTTCTGGTGACAAGGTCCAAAACATATTATTATAAAATAATTATCTGTGTTTGACAATTAGGATACTAGAACAAAAATAATCAGTCCTTGAACATCTGTATATTAAAAAAAAACGTCAAAAAACCGTCAAAACGCCTACTTCTGCTTTCTGAATATACAAAAAAAAAATACAAATCGAGCAATAACAAAATATGCAGCTCAACCAACAGCCGCGGCTTTATACCGGAATTTAGTATTTGTGTTTAATATTAACCATGAGTTTTGATACCACAATAAAAAGACAAGTTGGTATATTTCAGTGAGGTAAGAACAATAGGCAATAGAACCAGAAAATACACCAAAAGGGTAGCATACTAGGGCGGCCATATCATATACCGAACTCTAGACTAAATCTTTACGATATAAAAAAGAAGATGTGGTATGATTGCCAATGAGACAACTGTCCACAAGAGACCAAAATGACACGAGTCTATTTGGTATGAATACATTGAACAGACTGTTAAACAATCTGTAAGAAACGTTTTTTTAACAATACATTTAGATATGAACATCTTCATATATTAACGAAATAACTGATTTGGTATAAGCACATTTACATGTGGCATGGTATAACTAGTTTTATTATCATTTACAGTACCAGAGAGGCATTTCAACAAATATTGTGTCACTGAAGTGATGATCGTGGCCTATTTAAATCAAAGTCCAAAACCTAGCGATAAACTTTACAACAAAAGATAGTGTATTTTCCAAGAGTTATGCCCTTGAAAATATAAATATATGTTCACAACATTGTTATCGATCTTATGCCTACGTGTCTTGTTATATATTTTTTAAGAAGTGAAAAGAAATTGTGTTTTAGTTTTGCCCTTTGATAACAATATGTGCAAGGCAGAGGACATTAGAATACTGTTCTTTTACTTGTCGTTGACTTAGAAAACTCGTTCAATCTGTATATCAATATGTAATTGTTTTCAGAGAAAACACCTCAGAGTATTTGTGATGACCAAAGTGTTTATTCAATATCGTAATTTTTTCAAAGGCTTTATACAAGTACTCAACATCATAAAACTATTATTTCTACCTAAGATAAAAAAAAAAAATACTTCCAAATTGTTTTAATAAATTGAAATAATCTTGAGATGATATAATAATGATAAACAGATGTTCTATGGCATTCTGTTCTCAAAATCTTACAGAATAAATCTAAAGGATAATTAATAAAACTCAAGGTTAATGACAACTCATTGCACTGATGTGTCATTGTTATAAATTACAAATAATATGGACTCGTGATTACTTGTTTTCCACAGAAATTGAACAATTTGAAAAAGAAGATGTGGTATGATTGCCAATGAGACAACTTTCCACAAGAGACCAAAATGACACAGAAATTAACAACTTTAGGTCACTGTACGGCCTTCGACAAGGAACAAAGCCCATACCGCATAGTCAGCTATAAAAGGCCCCGAATTGACAATGTAAAACATTTCAAACGAGAAAACTAACGGCCTTATTTATATAAAATAAAATGAACGAAAAACAAAAGTGTAACGTATAAACAAACGACAACCACTGAATTACAGGCTCCTTATTTAGAATTCATTGTAGTGATATTAGAAACTGTGTGCCCTGTTGTCACAAACATTCTGATGAGTAGTACATGTATACTATATATGTACATTATTGTTAACTTTTGATACATTGTTACTTGGATGAAGAGTTTTCTCATTTACACTCATATCACATCTTTTTACTCATACTTAACAAACAATAACCATAATTCCTTCGACTATACAGTTATACTGTTAAAGTTTCAGTGGCAATAACCTGGAAAGAAATACACAAAATGTTTAACAGAAGCTTACATATACTTCAAAGAGGCCAACTGAAAATAACCACGCAATTAATTTCCTTATATGGGCATTCATCAACGATAAAATGTGATGGGGTGAACAAAACAAGAATGATATCCAAGTTGTTGTATTACGATATTCAAATATATTTGGTAAGGTCAGCTATATTGACAGACAGCTATTCTGGAGTCTTGTCAATAACCGATTGTTATGAAAATATAGTCGGTGTTGGTGATGTGGATACTGATCAGAAATATACATAATATAAGAAAAAGTCACTTTTGCCTTAGTAGATATACATAGATTATAACCAACGGGTATAATTATCTTGTTCTTTTAATATGGTAAAATTGCACTCAGTTCACTGTTTATGATCAAATTGACTGTACTATTTTATAATGCATTATTTCAATATAACATCCGCCTTCTAGAGAAAAGAGTTGGTTAAAAGAGCAATGTCGTATAGATGTAGGTGTGTAGGTGTGTCTTGTCGATTCAAAACTAAACGTGGTGGGGTTCGTGTTACTAGGTCTTTAGTTTTCTGTGTTATATCGTCTATGCTGTTGTTTGTCAGTTTGTCTTTTTGTTTTTAGCCATGACGCTGTCAGTTTATTTTCGATCTATGAGGTTTACTATCCCTCTGGTATCTATCGTCCCTCTTTTATCAGGAAATATATTTTTTATGAAGAATTGGATTGTAAACGCTCTAAGGCATACGTGTCTCGTAGGATTGTTCGTGAATTTATAGCCAGTTATATATGAGCTATGTCTTGGACACGATCGAATAGAAGTGCTGCTAATAAAGAAATTAAACAGTTTTAAATCTTGGAAATATTATTTATATAGAAATTTGCCTTGTAGGCATTTTTACGTGTACAATTTAGGTTATATTATTATTAAACATATATTTGCACTCTTAAATTGGGTGAGTTCAAAAATCATCGCTAATCTGTAACTTTTGCAGGAGTAATGCTTCTTTGAAATATAATTTATATTAAAAAAAAAATTTGTAAGCAAACTCACAACTAAATTTCTTGGCGAGTTTTATGAAGTTTAAATCAAATACTGATATCAGCAAAGTCTTGAAAGAGTGTTGACAAATTATTTTTACATGACTTATGCCTGTTGTAATACGATATAGTTATCAATCGCATAACTACATTGCTTGTCCGATAAATAGTTAAACTTTTATTTTATATTTAGCAATGTATTGTATAAAATTGTTTCTCTAATTGATGTTGACTTAGAATCTCACGTTTAAGTATATCAATAATAATATTTTGACTGAAAATTACGGGAATTGTTTTCAGAGAAAATATTTCAATTCACAAGATGTGTGAGCCAGCATAACAAGTTGTTTATTGTAATGATGTCAATTATTGAAATTCATTTTACGTCCGATAATAAGGAAACCGCATATGTTAGCTGCTTAATTAAATCAAGATAACTGAACGTTTTACAATACGGTTTTATACGGTATTGTTTCTTTTTCTAAGGTTTTATATGATAACCTAACATCATAAAAATATTATGTACGATGTAGAGCAACAAATGTTTTAGAATTGTCCCAATAAATTCAAATAATCTGAAGTTATTATAAATCCACTTAAAGTTAACGAAAAACATATTTTCAATGGCATTTTATTCTGAAAGTTGTAAATAATAAATATGAAGGATAGCGGATAAACCTCAAGGTCAATTTCAAGTTATCAATAGTGTATTACGGTGAATTGCAAATTACTTTATAAGGACTCATGATGAATTGTTGTGAAGAGAATTTCTCACAAATCTTGTGACAAAATAGACGCATCAAGTAAGATGTTATGTGGAACTGAGTGGCAATCGTACGACTTTGGTGTGAAAAATTGCAATATCTGACTAGTTTCACTTTTTTAATTTTTTGTTTGTTTGGAGTTGTTTTTTGGGGTTTTTTTTGTTTTTTTTTTTGTTATGCAGATACTGATTTTTATACTAGAATGGACATCCCATCTCCTTGTTTTCTATTACAAGTATTTCTTAAAATACGATTGTTATAATTCCTTTAATAAGAAGCCGCAATAAAGGAGTACAGAAAAGGACAAAGTGTTTTAACAGACGTTTACCTAATCTCAAAGTGGTCTGCTGCGCGTGTAAAATCTAACTAAATGCAGCGTCCTTAAAAGAGGGATGAAAGATACCAGAGGGACAGTCAACTCATAAATCGAAAAAAAACTGACAACACCATGGCTAAAAATGAAAAAGACAAACAGACAAACAATAGTACATATGACACAACATAGAAAACTAAAGAATAAGCAACACGAACCCCACCAAAAACTAGTGGTGATGTCAGATGCTTCGGAAGGATAAGCAGATCCGGCTCAACATGTGGCACCAGTCGTGTTGCTAATGCTATAACAAATCTGGTAAATAGTCTAATTCTGTAAGTCTCATTCATGAAAGGGAAGGGGGTTGTAGTTGCGACGTAAGGAACATATCTGATATCATCTGTGAAACTGTACACTATCACCTGTAACCATAACATGTAAAATTTGTTGATAAGCCACGTTTAGTGGTGAATATAACATACATATAAAAACAATGTATATAGCAAATTTACCTGACGATATCGGGATAAAGATATTTAGTCGGATCTTAACACGTACTTGTGAGTTGTTTAAAACCGGTTTTGATAAAAATAAAGGAAGAAATGTCGAAATGTTCAGAACTTAATTAAATCTGTATTTGGGTAAGATGGTGCAAGCATACGATTTTTATTGCGTCTGACACTTTAAGAAGCGAATAATCTTTACCTACTTTATTTAAATATTGTGTAAAAACGTTAATTATGAGCTATGAAAGTCAAGTGGCTCGAGCATTTTTCTGAGGAAGTTTTAAAAAATTGCAAAGAAATATTTTAACAGTGGGTTAGCTTTCATGAGTCTTCACTATCTATAGATTAACAACTTTTGGATATATTTATAATTTAGAATCATCATTGAAAGTGGAGCACGATTGCACAGTTAATTAATTATATTGATGTGCCATTTGTATGCAAGAGTGACATTCCGTTGTATTATGTACCAATTCGAAAAAGTTATGCGAGTATTTTCTCCCTTTAACAGGTTAAAATGATTACATACCAATATAAAGAACCGTTCATCATTTTTGAAAAAGACTATAAATGAAGATCGAATAATTAATCTTCCCTTGATGATAGATTGATTGGGAAATGAACCAGAGTTATCTGATGGTAATCACAGAGAAGGACTAGCAAGCAATTTTTAATTGTAGCTATTTAACGTTAAAACAAATTTCCACAATAAACAATGTTACTTTATACAAATATAAGGACTTTGATAGCTCAATCTACAAATTTTATTATATATTATGAATTTTTATTACAATATGTTAATATGCTAATGTATATGTAAAAGTATGAACAAATCTTATTCCAATGAATCGAATTGTGTTATGCTTTATTATTATATAAAAATGTTGCTATATATAATATTAAAAATATAAATGACCAGTTAGTCATATAAATTAAATTTTTTTGAAGTTCCTTTTTTTGTTCATCGTCTGGTGTATATAGATGCCCAGGACGTCTCCGATCCGACAGTAACACGCGAAATTTACAAATACGTAGCCACGTCGATCGGAATTTAGATGATTTAAGGAAGAAACAATATTTTGGAGTTAAATACCAATTTCTAAGCAAACAATTAAATTTTAGTCTTGAAGCATATTTTCTACCACTATTGTGGTTAAATACAGTCTATATATAATTTTCAGTTTAAGTGTTGCTCAATATTTCAAGGATAACAAGTAAGTCCATACACATGTATTGCTGTTGGATTCACCATAAACGAACTATTTGATTACTCGTTTCTTAAATGAACATAAACATGTATCCAAGTGAGACAAATTGTTTATCGTATTGTAAATGACATATTTAGATTTTCTCGAGTCGTCCATTAATTGGAAAACGATTAAGAGCATTTGAACGGACATTGCCTATTCGTCATGTAAATTATCCAGACGATATGAAGTGTCCTTGATTATAAAGAATGAGATGTTGGTAACCATTTTAAAAACCTTCGACAATATAACAATAAGAATCTCCATACTTATGCCAAGTTGTAAATAAAAAAAATGCTGAATATAGCTAGACATTTTAATACTACCATACAATTGTTTCCAAAATCAATTACATACGTAGCTATGTTTCTATTCCTGAATTCAATGCCGAACATTGTAGACAGTGTAAACTTGTTTTATTGTTACATACAATTTCCAAGGTTAAGTGCAGTATGTAAGGCGTTGCTCTTTTTATTTCGTAGTACAAGTATTTAATGAGATTGTTATCTTATGTACAGAACTATGATTCTTGTGATTCCTAATATCATGTTTTGTATTTGAAATAAGGACTAAAGTTAATGGCTCCTGAGAGACCCAACATATTTAACACAATGTTAATAATGGTAATTTTAAGCTCAATAAGGAACATTGCAATTACTTTATCTTCATATCAGTAATTTATGTGGACCAAATTAGATTATAATTAAAATCCTGTTGTTGCAAAATACCTTCAGCATAAATCTTACATTTAGTAGGTGTCGACAATGAAATTTCATTAAGGAGGTTTAAGACAACTGCTAAGGAAACTGGAAGGAAGTTTCAATACCACGGAAGTCTTTTACTATGGAGAATAAACGCTGTCTTTAAATAAAAACACGACAAGAAAACAAGTGCAGCTTTCGTAACTGTTAGATAATAAAATATAATGAAAACAATAACAGGTCCACTCAGAATAACAACAAAGTTTTTTGAAGCCAACAGCTTTCCTATAAGGTTAACAAAATATTTTTAATAATGAGCATTCTATCTGCTATCTGTTCGATATCTTTAAGGACTCAATCATAGTTTGGTAGATCTTTTTCAAAATAATTGACTCAAAGATTAATGAATGTAACAATTGCATTATAAAAGAGGGACGAAAGATACCAAAGGGACAGTCAAACTCATAAATCCAAAACAACTGACAACGCCATGGCTAAAAACGAAAAAGACAAACAAACAACAGCACACACGACACAACATAAGTACAAAGTAAAATACGTGTTGGAAGAAAAATTAACATCCTATCTTTTTTATCCTGTCAGTCCCTAGTTTCAAAACTAAGTCTAATTTGTTACCTTATACAATGTTATATTGGCATACATCACGTAAAAATGTGATTGGGTTGAGGAAAAAAACAATTATGATTCACGAGTTATTTGAATGCATATTATTCAAATCTATTTGGTAAGATCAGGTATATTAACCGACATCTCTATCTGGAGTCTTGTAAAAACCCCATAATTGGAAACTGAAATACAAATAAGTCCTTGAAGTCGATAGGAAACTACAAAATACAGACAAAAAAGTCATACGATATACAAAAGGATATGTTAAAGCAAGAACAAAATAGACAGATCAACGGGTTGGATTACTAGTATCTTATTCTTTGAATAAAGTAAATTGTTATACGTTCTTACCTACATTTATCTCTAATATGCATCTGAAACAATCTTTTCTCCTATTTTCCTAAATTCGTTTTCTAGTGACAAGTGTTGGTTCAAACCGCCTATTATAGTTCTATAAGGTCTATAGGATTCTCATCCAAATCCTCTCAAATTAAATACGAATTTTAACCATTTGGAGCACCAAAGCCTTTGCTTGAATTCGTTTTCTCCATCTCCATTTTCTGTTGGCTGTTCATAAATTCTTTTTTATCATTTTGTTGAGTTGAATGATCCTTCGAATTAAATATAACAATGTGAATAGCCGTTATATAAGTGGCTAGGCTCAATGACTAGTTATTAATTATAAAAGAATTGAGACATCTTAGATACCAGAGAGATAAACACTCATACATAGAATTTCTTGTAAAGACAATTTTTTATTTCATCCATATTATCAGGAAATATACAGCTGTTGAAGTATTGTCATTTTTCATCTAGATCACCAACAGAATGTCTGTATACAGTGATTTTAGCATATGCTATTTTTAGTTTAAAATCCAACTATTGCACTACGCGTGCAAAGGAGCAGTGATGGAAGAGATAGTGAACTTGCATTAAAGACAGATTGTATTAACTGATCGGAAAGGAAAAATGAATAGGCCAAATTATTATACAATTTTCATGATTGTTTATCAAGGTTAATCGGCAAATGAAGTAACACAATTTATTGTGTTAACCTCGTCATCAAAGCCCAAATGTTAATAAAAGGCAAAAATACAAGATTAATAATCACCGAATGAGTTATTGTTTTTTTCTCTCAATGATTATGGAAGGATTCCTATAATTATGAATTCTGACATTTTGGGACGCATGGATACATGCATCCACAAATATTAACTGCAATATCAAGTTAGTTATATCAACTTCTAGTGACAGAGGGTTGTCTGATTGGAAGTTATTCAACACCTTCTTATATCTATTGAATATTGTTTGTGCATCTTACTAATTTTAATCTTTTACACACGTTAAACTGCTAATCTTACACACAAATCTTTATCACTGTACAATGTTTCCCTGTTTGTATAGCGTACTGTCATTTTAAGATCAGTTACTTATTACGTAATCTTGGTTTAGCCAAACATTGTTGGATTGCGGTACCAAGTTTATATTAATCCCTTATCGGGATCTGAACGTGATTGTTATTACAATGTAAGTGTCGACAACGTGACTTTATATAAATCTCAACCTATTAAACACAATATTTAAACAGATTACTTTCATTTAAGATTTCTGTGAAAGTTTTCAGTATCTTTTTTCTTGCGTCTTGTTTGAGCTTTACACTTTTTCTTTGACGTAATACGTATCTTATTAACCAATATTCTGTTTTATAGATCAAGACAATCGTTGAGACGAATGCTACCAGAGACGTCGCTGACATTCTTGACATATTTGTATGACCTAACACTGATCTGATTGATTTAGAAACTTTATCTGTATGTTGACCACTAACGATGTCCTTCAAGAACGTTTATTACCACCAATAAAACTCCTGAGTAAGATGAGCAATCAAACATTTGTAGCAAGTTAGATTAGAATGATAATCAAAATGTCAAAATAATTATATGGACGTTTTGTGATTATTGTGCAAACAAGTTTTGATGTTTAAACATTAAACAGTCAGACCTGTTAATGAGATCTGGATAATTCAGTGCAGCTTAAAAATTGTTGAGTAAAACGTTGAAGCAAGTTCGAAATAAAACGACATCTAAAAGCTTATTAACAATTTGCAAAGACAGATACGCGTCCATCTAAGCAATTTTAGCTTTAAATGCTCAATCATAACTACGCAGCAATTCTTGCGCGACGCCTATTATTGTTTAAAATAATGATATTGTAACTGAAGCGAGATTGCATTGGACTAGGGTGTGATAGAAGACATGACCAACATTTGGGGTATCTTTTCCTCTGTATTGTTTGAATGGATATCATTCAATTCAATGTAATAAAAAATATAAAGAGGAACAACAGAATCATTGCATGGTCATACATGTAGTTGTGTGGAAGTACTAGTGAATACAAAAATATGGGATATCTTTTCCTCCGTATTGTTTGAATGGATATCGTTCAATTCGATGTAATAATAACTATAAAGAGAAACAACAAAATCATTGCATGGTCATAGTTGTGTGGAAGTACTAGTTAAAACAAAAAAGATATATAACAAAAATACCGAACTCCATGGAATATTCAAAAAGAAAATTTCATTATCAATCCCAAAATCAAAAACTCAAACACATCAAACAAAAGGAAACATATTTCTGACTTGGAACAGGCATTTTCTTATGTAGCTAGTCAAATATTTTGCTTGTATGACAGTCGCATCATATTCCGTAATATTGAAAACGATGGGTGAACAAAACAAACAAATATTTTAGGTAAAAGTGTCAAAATAAAGACATAGCAGTCAACACTGTTAAAACAAACACATATGTAACAAAGAAGCATAAAAAGCATACAAACAAAGCATATAAGAATAAATGAAAGACAAGAATATAGAAATATTACAATGGCACAATAACACAATGGCGGGATGTACATGAACAGAGCCACGTCATGTGTACCAAAGAAGCACAAAAAGGCACACAGACAAGCACATTAGCAAACATGAAAGAAAAGAATACAAAAATCACCATAGAACGAAATCATACCGACGGGATGCAAACGCACAGAGCCTCGCCACATGTACTATTTGTTCTAGCAATTGTAATGGTTGTTGGTATTTTAATGTTTTTCTAATTCTATTTCCACAAAAAAATAAATTGAGTGGAATTTATTTGTATCGAGTTGAACAAAGAAACCAAGCTGGTTTGAAACATAACCATAATTGTAAAATATTAGTTAAAGACAAGTGACAAAATTAGAAATGTCCCCGATACAATTGAACTGTTATCTTCTGAATAGTCTGAATATCAATATGTGTTTCTTAAATATAGTCGACTTAAGACTGTTATAACTGAAAGATGTTTCTATTTTCAAAGTTATGAAAGTACAAACGGTTGATGGTCATAATTTGTACTCTATGGCAACTATTTGTCTACTCCTTGATATTTAATTGGATTCGGAAAACTGGTCCTACTATCAAAAGTGCACTTAGGTGTGGAAAAGATACAATAATTGACATTACTATTACGAATAATGTCTCAAGATAGCGTTTGCATTAATGGTAAACAATTTTGTTTTGGGAATACTCTGCGGATGAAGCTTCTAGTTTTAAATGAAATAACGTGACAAGTTTCTAATTTTTTTCTGTTTACTGAAATATAGTCATGTTCAAAACATAATAATGTCTATCGAATACAACTTTTGACACATTTTATGTTAGACTATTATGCTGATCATTCCAATTTCTATTCTTAAATTTGTCGACGATATATCTGTAAACAAAAACAACCAGTTGAAATCAGCATGATTCAAGAAAATTTTTTGGTCTGTTTAGTGGTAAACAAATAAATCTGTCCTAGTTAAATCAGAATCGTCGCTTTATTCTCCTTAAATATAATATTTTCAATAAACATACTATTCTATTTACATGCATAATTACCGAATCTTCTTTTAAACAACTTTATCTTAAATAGACAGGAGTTTTACGTCGTGTGTTTCATTATGTTTGAATTAGTTATACCTTCGTTTACAATTCAATAATACAAACTTGAAAGAAACAGGCAAACAAATTTCTTTGGGATTTGGTGTCTTGTGTTGAACCGGATTAAACACTAATAGTTATCAAAAGTACCAGGATTATAATTTAGTACGCCAGACGCGCGTTTCGTCTACATACTACTCATCAGTGACGTTCATATCAAAATAGTTATAAAGCCAAACAATACAAAGTTGAAAAGCATAGAGGATCCAAAATTCCAAAAAGTTGTGCCAAATACGGCTAAGGTAATCTATTCCTGGGACAAGAAAATCCTTAGTTTTTCGAAAAATTCAAAGTTTTGTATCAGGAAATCACATAATTGATATTTATGTCAACACCGAAGTGCTGACTACTGGGCTGGTGAAACCCACGGGGACAAAACGTCCACCAGCAGTGTCATCGACCAAGTGGTGTAAATAGTTATCAAAAGTACCAGGATCACATTTAGTACGCCAGACGCGCGTTTCGTCTACATAAGACTCATCAGTGACGCTCATATCAAAATAGTTATAAGGCCAAACAATACAAAGTTGAAGAGCATAGAGGATCCTAAATTCCAAAAAGTTGTGCCAAATACGGCTAAGGTAATCTATTCCTAGGACAAGAAAATCCTAAGTTTTTCGAAAAATTCAAAGTTTTGTATCAGGAAATTTATAAAAATGATACGGCTATGTACTAATATTTTTATATCTCATCTCCTGTTTAATAAGAAATTATAATAAGTCGGAATTGGGACGTTTAAAATGATGTCTCGTGTCAAGATATTCACATGCTCTCTGTATTGTAAAGAACACATTTTCGTTATATATTTTTGGCATGGCTCGGTATTTATGCGATCCGCTAATGTGTTGCGGTGTTGTAGTATTTTTTGTTATGTTTTCTTGTCTTTGATTTTCACGATAAATAAAGGCAACAGTCATGACAGTAGTACACCGCTGTTCAAAAGTAATAAATCAATTGAAAGCAAGCGAATCCGGGTTCATACTAAAACCGAGGGCAACACATCAACTATAGGAGGAAAGCAACAAAACAGTACAATACAGAGCAATGCACCTACAAAACAAACGACAATGCAACATACAGAGAAACGAACCTTTAGATAACAACTGCCATATTCCTGACTTGGTATAGGACATTTTAAGATAAAATGGTGGGTTGAACCTGGTTTTGTGCCAAGCCAATCCTTACGCCTTATGGCAATGTTAAATATACCGCTAAAATGACAACATTTAAATGACATGACAGGAATGAAACGATGTTTTAAAAATTCATGTGACCTTTACATTATTTTGTGATTGAAAAATTTGTCTGTTGGCATTTATAAATAGCGAAATAAAACAAACTAAAAATTTGTGTATTACATTTAAGAAATTTTAAGGGTTGATATTTCGTTACTAATCGAAAGCTTGTTTTGGTAGGGTCTCTTATCTTGATCAAAGATGTATGTCTTTTATCCTTCGCTAGGAACATTCAAGAAGTTTCAATAATTAATTCAAAGTTTATAATTGCATTAATCACTTGACATTTTGATGTTTGCCAAAAATTCTTCTTTTTTTTTCAATTTTAAGTCAGCTTTACTGAATATGACTTAGATTAGTTATTTCAATCATAATGCCAAATAACATTAGATATTGGTCAGAGCTACTTTCCTTGTTTATACTTCACAATCTGGACAATTCCAAAAAAAAGTAATTGAATCCTTTTGAGACCCGAAAATAACGTTATTTTATTTAATTAAGGAATGACTGTAATATATTTCTGTCTTTGAAGAAATAACATAAAAATGTGATGCACACCGAATAACCCCCGTAGCGGGTTATTGTAAAGTGTGCACTACATTTTTGTGTTATTTCGAATAGACAGATAAAATATTACTGCTATTTCTTATAATTTAATTATCAATTCCATTTTAAACCGGAGTAAACCATGACAAAACGTTGATGACGTCACGGTCACATGACTAAATTATGTCAATGAGCTGATAAACAAAACGACGTCAGCCAAGCAGTAGACGCGTTACATCAAAAAATAAATTATTAAATTATAAAAGATACACCCTAGCCGAAGACCATACTTGGGTCTAGTTTTAAGAACTAATTTTCAAGATGAATTCCCTGATAAACAGAATTGATTATTCAAGGTTTTTTTTCAAACATTCACATAAATGTGTAAAATTAAGAATATTCATAAAGTTTCTTTCAGCATCAATGCTAAGACTTAATTATACATTTAGTGATCACTATAATGTTAAAAAATTATGCAATGCTACCGTTGGTATTTCAATGAGATCTTGTAAAGGTTCCATTTGTTGGCTGTATATTTATTTCTATAAAATCTCGACTTTAGCCAAGGATTTGTATAGTAAGACTATACAAATCCTTGCTTTAGCTGACAAAGTTCTGTAAGAAAGTGCAGATTTAGTAATTGTATTTATGTGTAACGTTTTATATTGATAAATGTAAGGAAGGTTTATGTCAAATTATTATTCTATGAATGAAGTTATACTGTTACAAGAAAGATAACGCAGGCATGGAAATAACTTTTACGTGTTATTGAAAAAAAATGCATTTGCTAATTTTCCATAAATAATTTGTTTTTAAATTGCCTTTTATTAGTGATATCAATGGCTTCAAAAGCAATAAGATTTTTGTGTTGTATTTTGCTACTGATGTACCGTGAAATGTAAAATATATATCAAATTTAAACGTACTGTTATTTTATATTAATAGTCTACAAAAATATCTGCGACTGTTTGACAGATATCTCTTATAGATATTTGGTAGAATTATTTGTCATTGTATTCTGTAATGCTCTGTACCAAGTTAGGAAAATACCCATTGTTATATTATAGTTCGTTTCTGTGAAGAAGAAACCATACAAACATGTAACAAAGAAACACAAAATGGACCAACCATATTTAAAGTAAAAATTAAAGACAAGAATGCAAAAATTCATGCCATACTCCTGACTTGATGTAGGATTTTTTCTTGTAGAAAATGGTGGATTAAACCGAATTTTATAGCTAATTTAACCTTTCACTTCTATGACAGTCGCATCAAATTCCATTATATTGACAACGATGTTTGAACAAAACAAGAATGTCAAAAATAGGGGTTTAGCAGTCAACATTGTGTTATAACTTTTATCACTATAAAAACAAAGAAACAAATATGAAACAAAGAAACACAAAAAGGCGTACAGACAAAGCAAACCAGCAAAAATGAGAGACAAAATAAGATCTTTCACTATAGCACAATAACACAATGATGGGATGTTTAAGTACATAGCCACGTCATATGTATCAAAGAAACACAAAAAGGCATATACTACTGTTGCCTTTATATATAGACATATAGACAAAGCACATTAGCAAATATAAAAGACAAGAATGCAACAATTATCGTAGAACAATAACACAATGACGGGATGTATAAGAATAGAACCAAGTCGTATGTAAATGCATTATATACTAGGATTAGATATTTTTGTCAGAAAACGTCCCTTCTTGGTAGAATTATTTGTTGTCAAATTCGTACCCCATACCATCAGTTTGATTACATATCATTTTTGAAACTTATAATACTGGTCGCTTATTTCCCTAATGCAGCACAGTGACTACTGCTTATGATTTAAACCGTTTCAATCATAAGCACGAGGTAAGATAGTTGATTATCATGTGTAGTTTAAAATATTATACCGGCATTCTGACAGTTTTAGGAGAGTTACAGGACAGTGACATGGGTTTTTTTTTTACTATTTAACACTATTGTAACACAAGCACATCACTCAACATAGACAAGAAAAATCTCCATTGTTTGTCATCGCGAGGGGTTGACCATTCTGTCTATTTAAATTTGACTTATGTGATTGAGATATTTTACCCCAATCCATCCCACCACATTTGGCATTATATTATTAATGTATAAATATTACCACTAGCGACCTCGTGTTACACACTGCATCTGTGTTTTTGAGTGTGCCAAATAAATCTTAAAATCTTGAAAGAAAGTTCTTTTGTGGGAAATAAAGTTCAACGAACGTCCGAAAAACTGTATATTCATTCATAAAATTAACAAGCGTGCTTTACCCATTGGACAAAATTATATCTTATTATAAACATGATGGTTTATGTAGTTCATGTACCGAGGAACATAAACACTGACATACTGTGACCAGATGAACACTAATAACGGATGTCCAATCTGAACGATATAAAGAATGTCTATACTGAGTAATGTACTGACGTCGTCAACACAAGTAGCAATCATTTATAAAAGACCTACAGTTTGTATAAAAGAGTATATCAAAAATACCGAACTACAATGTAAATCGAAGGACGCGAAATGCATAAAAACTAACAAGATCAAACCTCATCAACCAAGTGAACGAGTTGATAAAATCTATGATATTACTAACTTTGAATAAGGATTTCCCGTACAAAATATTGGGTTGAATCTACTTTAATAGTGCGAAACCTCCAAGTTTTATGACACTTGTTCGGTCATTCTTCCCTAATATTGGCAAAAAATGGGTGAGCAACCCAAGCCGACATAAAAGGTTAATGTGGCAATAATTGAGACCAATAGGCCAAAACAGTGTAAACATAGTATAACATCACAGAAAAAGGTACACAACTGAGTAAATTCAAACAAACATTCAAAAAAATCTAATAGACGTCAAAAGAAGACCTTGCAGTTGTAGTATATAAACTCATAATAGATTTTAAATTATGTATGGCAGACGCACGTTTCATCTCCAAAAGACTCAAACATGTGACAAAGACGCTAACAAAAAATGTTATTGTAGTTGATAGTAAATTATCATGGACACCGATAAAACGTTTTTGTAGTTGACATACCGTTGTATGTTATGGTACATTACTTATAACCGTAGACAAACATTGACTTCGATATATAGTTGCTTCACAAAATGTTCTCAGCTCAGTATGTGTTATAATTAGTGCTTAAAATATGAATGTTATATTTACCGCCATGACCAATAAGGTTGCAAAGAAAAGCTTATACGTCTATACCTATGGGCATAATAAATCTTCATTATCATCATTATGATTGTTTGAAACGAACTAAATGGCAATCTTTATTTCAAATAAATAAACTCATAATAGATACCTGAATTAAATTTTGTATTTACGCCATACGTTTCGTCTGCATAAGACTTATTAGTGACGCAAGAATCCAAAATAGTTATAAAGGCCAAATAAAGTACGAAGTTGAAGAGCAGTGAGGACAAAAATTCTTAAAGTTGTGCCAAAAACAGCTAAAGTAATCTATTCCTGAAGTAGAAAAGCCTTAGTATTTCAAATTTTCAAAAGTTTTGTAACCTGTAATGTATAGATATGACCATATCAATGATAATTCATGTCAACACAGAAGTGCTGACTACTGGGCTGGCGATACCCTCGGTGGAATTAAAAACTATATTATTTACTAAACACATTTTATGAACAACACGTTGTTTACACTGCAGCCTATATATGAAATCATAGACATCGGAAATGAGATAAAACGTTGAATATTGGGTGCGTCCGAACCTATAATCGATTTTCTTGATTTACCTTCATCTGGAATGCTCAAAGCTAAAATAGTTAGAAGACATGGAGAAATAAACATTACATGAGCTATATATATTACCAACACAATATTCAAAAGAATATCCAAAGCCATCTTAGATTAATTGTATAAATGCCGATTACCATTTGGGACTAACAGTCATCCATTTACGGTATCGACCCAGTGCTAGTAAAATAATTAACACTTTCGAAATTTGAGGCATATGGACTGTTGACTTCATTTTTTTCAAATTGAAAGCGACTATAATGTTAAAAGCCAAAAAAAAATAATAATAAGACACTCGAACCTCATCGGCTAATTACATATCTTTTCTTGGAAAAACATTTGATGCAAGCTAGCAGGATCTCTCATGTCAAAATGTAATTATTGTTTCATGTTTCAACTTCTGAAAATTGATACATCGATTAATTTGTGTCATTTGTATTTTTTGGAAGTATATGTGACCAGAAACTGTGCTATAGACTTCACCTTTCAGAGATACGCTGAAAGTTGACAAATATGTTTCTAGTCGTACTGGTTGTTCTTCTGGTATTCAATACAAATTGTTATGGCAAGTCTGAAAAGCCTTGTGCTTTAAAGGATCATTTAATCAGAGAGATTGAAAGTAACTTGGTGGAACTGAAGTCTTTGCATGTTCATACACCCGAATATGGCGGTAAGATAGTTTGTAATCAAGGTGAAGTCTACATGTTTATGTGTTTGTGGTACCTCTCAACTTGCTAAATGTATTTAATCAAACTCTAAAACAATCGTTTCAGGACATCACGGTGAAACGTATATAAGATGGGGAAAGTCCAGTTGTCCACAGAAAGCAACACTTGTTTATGATGGTAATTCTATTTTATAGTTAATTGAAAACACATATCCACGAATTACATTGTTTTTCTTATATCATCATATATACTTCATTTCATTCATGATATATTCACCACTAAAACCACTTATTCAACAATTTCAGAACATGCAATTTCTTTATTTTTGTGTTATTCCATTTAAAATAGTTATAACATTAATTGAAACCAATCACTATGCTTAAATAATACAGTACTGGAAAGAAATCGAAAGTAATATGTTTGATAAGAAAATAAAAAACGTTGGCACCAAATGGTATCAACTAAAATGTGTAATTCAAATCGCGCAGTGCTCATCATCAGTGGTTGTGTTACGTTCATTTTAGATAAGCACTGACGCATTTTTGTTGTAAATATTAAATTTGTACGAACTTTGAATTTGTAGACTAATACAAGCGTGGTTCTCTTTATGTCACGATTGTTTGAGTAAAATCAGAATAGATTATCAAGATTTGATTTACATGATACTGAAGATAGTTATCTGGAACATATATTGATACTGGTATTTACTGTTTCTTTTTTTAAATATTGGTGTTGTTTGTACACGTTCTAGCCGTATATATATTTAATTTGTTTGATATCAAATAAGTTTTACGAATTACATTTTTTTCCCCTACTTCAATGATTTTTAATGGTATATTTTTGCAGGATATGCTGCCGGTAACGATTATAGCATTGGAGGATCGGGTTCAAATTTCCTGTGCCTACCAAAGAACCCGGATTGGAAAGGATATACGAGCGGAGCAAATCACGGCACAGGTCGTATATTTGGCGTTGAATACGAAATATTGAACCATAAACCCTATCCAAAGAGTTTTCACAATCAGGACATGCCATGTGCAGTGTGTTTGACAGCTAGATCTACGGTTCTGATGGTTCCAGGAAAATTAAAATGTCACAAAGGATGGAAAAAAGAATTTTCAGGTTATTTGATGTCGGAAATGAGCACCTCAACCCGTACACCGTCGGAATACATATGCGTAGACGAGAAGTTGGAGTCCGTTCCAGGTGGTGGGGCTGGTCGAGATCAATCCGTTGTTTATCCAGTAGAAGCTGTATGTGGAAATTTGAAATGTCCCCCGTATGTTGGTGGTAGAGAACTTACTTGTGTTGTCTGTTCCAAGTAAATAATATAAATCCAATAAAATATTAGAATTGTCTTAAAAATCTGTTGTATGATTATTTGTCCTCTCAATAACTAATTCAAAGTTAAGTGACTCCATAATGATCATATTTACCCCCGTTGATGTTAAATGAGGTCACATATAAAGTCTGCTCCACGTCTCAACTTACATTTAGAAGTTGATACCGGAACTTTATTCGACAAAAGAGATGATTTGGCAGTGTCTGCATGCGGGTACGAATATTCAAATTGCCGTTCTTGATTAGGGTAAATCTAGAAAAGCGCTTGTAACGAAAATAAATTATATTAAAATAAAATAGAGAATGAAAATTGGAATGTGTGAAAGAGACAACAACCCGACCAAAGAGTAAAAACAACAGAAGTCTACCAATGGGTCTTCAACAGTGTGAAAATCCCGCAGACGCAGGCAAACTTCAGCTGGTCCCTAAACAAAAATGTGTACTAAATTAGTGAAAATGAACGTCATACTAAACACCAAAACACAAATGAAGAATTATGTTCATTTGTCTTGTTTTGATGATGTGTTCTTTCTCATAAGTCATTCAGTATTATAATTAATGTTCCTCATTACCCTACCTGTATATTTTGCTATATTCCGTTCTGTTCGAAAAACTATAGATTTTCTATCCCGAGGGTATCACCAGCCCTGGAGTCAGCATTTCGGTGTTGACATGAATATCAGTTATATGGTCATTTTTAAAAATTTCCTGTTTACAAAAGTATGAAGATTTCGAAATACTAAGAATTTTCTTATCCCATGTATAGATAACCTTAGCCGTATTTAGCACAACTTTGTGAATTAAGGGTCTTCAAAGCTCTTCAACTTTGTACTCGATTGCTTTTTTTATTTGAACGTCACTGATGAGTCTTATTAATTAAGATATGTGCATGGATATTCCGAGTGCAAGACACAGAAATATTCCAAGTCATTCTTTGTGAAAACTATCATTGATTGAAACCACTTGAAGATACTGTTGAGCTTTCATCAAATGTTGGGAATTTCTACTCTCACCGTCGATCAATCTATTGTGTCCTCTCCTTCGGGCTATTAAGGGGTTATTAGTGTCTACAGTGTATCCAGATTGAAACTCAACATGCTGGGATGCTGTTTTACGAACTGAGATAAACATAACAAAAAAGAAGGGCATAAGATAAAAGTTTTCTATTTTATCAAATCAATAAAATTATGATGCAGCTCATTTTTAGAATGCTTGTAAAATGAACCATAGTTGTCCCATACCTAGTACTATTTACCTCAATCAGAATATATGACTCTAATGGTCTTCCCAGGGATATATGTCTATTGAATATTGCAAGAAAAACCAAACACTGATGTTTTTTTCATAAAATTCATATTTTTTAAATTCTTATACAGTTTTAAAGTAATTAGACAATTGTATGTGTTTTTGAAAAAAAATGTTTTAATCCTATTTTCTACTTTTAGCCATGACAGCCATACCATTTTATAATAGACCTATTTACACTTGTATGCTTATTAGTCGGCCACTAGATAAAATCACAAATGTTCCTATTAAATTTGACATCACTTTTTTTTAATTCACAATTTTAAAAGTGATTGTTGCTTGACTTCAGTCAGTTTTTCGGAGCAGATCTAAGGTCAGTTGTAGACAAAATTCAGCTTAATTCAAATAGTGAAAATAGGTTTATTCACATACTATAGGATAGACATCCTAAGAAAAATCGTTCAGTATTACAATGATTCAGTTGTGACCTTAAATATTTAAGAGCAATAACTCCTAAAAGGCATCTGATAATTTTGACACTATGAAATGTAGGTAGCTCTCGTTATTCTGAACACTTGTTCCACTCCAAATTTATTCTACCTATTATGGTTTTCAACATCTATGACAATAACTTATATTTTCAACTTATGTATTGCTTTCAACTGTGACATCCATTTAAATGGATAATAAGTAATACAATTTACTATTTAAGTGCATTTCAAAAAGAATTCTCTGTATTATATACGGAAATTTCACAAAAATTTATAGAGAAATTTCCAAGTTACTCCATGTTGAAATATACCAATACAAACAACAAGGTATCCACACAATTAAAACATGTCATCATTCAGGGCATAGATTTGCATTTTAATGGTTTAAAACATAAATAAATTGTGAATTTAACATTTTTTAATAAATGATAACGCTGTTTTCCCAGGTTTATACAATCCTGCCAATATATTTTGTCCTTGGATATTGTTGCTGCAATGAAGGCCATTGGACAAACATATGATCCACTATATAATACAACAGTTTTGCTGATAATGATAGAGTCTCAACCCTACAAATACTTTCAACATATATCATTTGTGTCCTCCCAAATGTGAAAATCTGAAAGAAAAGAAAAATGTTCAATGAAAAATAATTAATTTTTGTGGTGTACTTAGTTCTATTTATTTATTCAAAGATGCATACAAAATAAGATAAAATAAAAGTTAATAAAACTGTGTAAATAAAAATACTAAGAATACAAACATATAGTTATATTGTAAAATAAATACATAGGGATGTGCTTCAACAACCAAAATGAGAAAAGTGTCTTAAAATTACACATATAAACTGTGCTTTAAACTAATGTTTTTAAAAAACTGTAGCAAGCCAGGGGCAGGGATGTCTAGCCAAACAAATAACATATATCATTTCAGTTCTAAATTCTTGAAAAAAGTAACCACTGGCGCTAACTTACATGACTGAACTTAGTCTCAATCAATGTATAGCCTCCTGATTGTTCTTCTTGATCTCAATTGTTTGCCAATAGGGGTACTTGTCCAAATGTTCAGTTCTGTATCATTTAGGAAATAACATAACCTAAATCTATGTATTTCATGTATATTAAAATAAACAAGAATGTGTCCTCAGTACACGAATGCCCCACTCGCACTATCATTTTCTATGTTCAGTGGACCGTGAAATTGGGGTAAAATCTCTAATTTGGCATTAAAATTAGAAAGATCATATCATAGGGAACATGTGTACCAAGTTTGAAGTCGATTGGACTTCAACTTCATCAAAAACTACCTCGACCAAAAACTTTAACCTGAAGCGGGACAGACAGACGGACGAACGAACGAACGGACGAACGGACGGACGAAAGGACGGACGAACGGACGCACAGACCAGAAAACATAATGCCCCTCTACTATCGTAGGTGGGGCATAAAAATGCATTAGGCATTTATCATGCATTGAAGATATGATAGGATTAAAAGAATAAAAACTATACCTTTAGTAATAGTCCAGCAAAACATAACGGTATACATGTTCCTGGTCCATTGCATAAAATCTACAACAAATCTTTTTTTAAATTTGAGAAGATTTGTAAGCTTAGTGCAAAGTGCTATGACAATGACATATCTATAGTGTTTCTTTACATCAAAATCTATCTATGAAACAGTTTGTATTTATCAAAGTTTAGTATGATATGGGGTTTATGGTAAACATTATAGCTTTTTGAGTTAGAGTTTGAGTTAGAGTTTGAATTATTGTAAATCATTATTTCAATATAATTCTTGTATGATTTGCACATCTATAAATAATTGAATTGAATTTGTCAATTTGAATTTTTCCCTTGGTTTACACTTCAATATACCCTGTTTCTGAAACTACTTTCCTAATCTTCACTGAGATCTATTCAGGCGCAGTACACATGCATGCAGAATCCTGTATTTTCAGCAAATAGAGATTGAAAAAAAAACATTGTCATAACAGTTGTTTCTATTCTAATGCATATATAACCCCAAAAAAACTTTGGACAGCTGTATTTAATTTGATGCAGTGGTTGAATTCATATAACCAAATGTATTCCCATTGTTTTCAATGAAATATCCTAAGGGACGACATCAAAAGTTCAATGAAAGATAAAAAAAAACTTAATTCACATAGTTTTTTCACTGACCCCACCCCCCTCTTAATTTAATTTGGGAAAAATTGATTGACCCATATGGATATATGTAAAAATCAATGTCGGATAACTAAATCTTGCTGCAGTTCACCCCCACCCCCAAACTATTTGAATTAAGTTTTTTATCTTACATTGATCTTTTGATGTCGTCCCTATAATATTAAACATAACAAGAATGCTTTAACATTTATAACCTAATCTAAAACACTTACAATTCTAGGATTGATGTAAAAAACTAAAGGAAAAGCATAAATAATTGCTACAAGTGTAGTCCATATTGATGTAAACCATGACTGTCTAACTTCTCTGCTTCTTGGAATTCTGTATATTTTATGCTGCAAAAAATTGTTGTAAAAAAAGTTGTAAAGATTTTAAACTGAATATCAGAAATTGCTTTGTAAGTAATACATACATAGAAGTTAAGTAGGTGCCAAAAGACTGTAAACTTGTCCTTCGAGGCATGTAAATTTAGTTTTTTGGTGGTTTTATATTTTTAATAGTGAACAAATGAGAATTTCTTTGTTAATGAGATTGTACCTTAATGAATAATAAAGACAACCATCACTCAGACAAATAGCTGTATTTTTACATGTTTCGAGCAATATAGTCAATGTAGTTCATATAGTGTAACTTATTACTCATATTTCATGAAATGCATTTTCCCCTTAGTGAATTATAAATCAAGTATTTAGTTCATGTTTTTTCTTACTAGTATCATATTAACTCTGACTGGAATTTCAGAACAAATCTAAATCTGATTCCAGCAAACAAAGTTCCAAAGTATAGTGATTCAATCATCTACCTAAGCTGTATTTGTCAAAACTTTTAGGAATTTTGGTTCTCTATGCTCTTCAACTTCGTACTTTATTTGGCCTTTTTAACTTTTTTGAATTGTAGCATCACTGATGAGTCTTTTGTAGACGAAAAGCGTGTCTGGCATATATACTAAATTTAGTCCTGGTATCTATGACGAGTTTATCTACATGTAAATATTCAGAATTTTATCAGCATTAAGAATTTACATACCTGACTGTTTTCTTTCTTTTTCTTTGATGATTCAAACTCTCTGACTTTGTCATTACTCATTTGATCTGTGTTTGCCATTATATAATATCTAGGGGTATATTGGGAACCCAAGAAGTTTATTAAACTCAACATTTCTTTGGTATGTCCTCCTATAAAATTATATACAATATACATGATAAAGAGCGTAAACATGCGAAGTACCATGTTTTGAAGCAAATGTTTCTTCAAAAAGTTACATCAGGAATCCAGGATATAAGTATTAAGTTTGAAGCCAATAATTCTTGTTACAAAAATGCCTTTTGTGTCATACAGTCTCTAAAAAATGTTCTTCTAAAATTTTCTGTCCTATCAATCATTAGTCAATTAAGGGGGTTCCTGGATACAAATCAAATTTTTTTCTAATATAGGATTTCACTATATTTTTTTATAAATGAACTTTATCATATACTTAAAAGAAAAATGAAATAAAAAAATAGGGTCACCGTTCATTTAAGCTCACAATCTGCCTCCGGAAGAAGCATTCATTTTTGTTAATGTCCTTTTTTTCTGTTGAGCTAATAGGCGAAATAGAGGTAATATCTAAATAAAAAAATAACCTAATTACAGAAATCGGTTAAATTTTACAATTATTTAGTTTATGTACAGCTTATTTGTAAACAATAATAAAAAATATAGGTCACTGATGAGTTAAAAAAGATATTTCAAATTTAATGCCAAAAAATGGCATTTTTGCACCAAAGGGAGATAATTTGGAGCTTTTTCAATGATATAAACATTTTAAAAGTCATCTGGGGCCAAACCGAATCGTTTTTTTGGGTAGATTTTTGTACCATATCATAAAGTAATAACTAACAGTGTAATAAATAAAATTTGTAATGAAAAAATAAAGGTTTAACTTTTTGCTGAAATTTTTGTACCCACGAGCCACTTTCAGGTTTAAAATATTGTTCTTAACATGTTCAACATGTTCAAATAGTAAATTGGTAAATGTTTATCCACTTTAAGACTGTCTTAGATGAATAGCTACTGTCTTAGATGAATAGCTATTCCAATTTTTCCACACCAACATGTGGTTTTTGTTAATTTTTATGTTTTTGTAGAAAAAATTATTTTATCCATCATGTTAATAGAACAAAGACAATGTCACCGCATATTAAAAGTGCACATTGTTGCTGAAAATATTTGGGGTTTGTGCTTATTTTGAATTATTTAAAAAAAAATAACTTTTAGAGGCATTGCAGGCGTGAATCCATGAAAGGGGGGGTGGGGGTCCAGGGGTTGGAACCCCCCCTTTTTTGGACGATCAATGCATTTGAATGGGGATATGTAGTTGGAACCCCCCTTTTTAAAATGGCTGGATCAGCCCCTGCATCTGGTTTAATTTGTACCTTCAGAAATTTCAAATATATATGTGAAGAAAGGTTTTCCATATAATCATATGCAAAAACTAAATTGCAAGCATTTTAGTTTCAAACATAATTTTGGTATCTGTTATTCATTTCTACATTATCCCTAATCCTCTTATCCTGATATCAGAATCCCCGCTTTTGGTTTTTTACAATAATATTCAAATTAAATGGTAGATAAGCTAAACTAGCACATTTTAGTTTACATGATTAAAGCTGTCATTTCTTTTGTTGATTAAGTAAAAATAAATGTATTGTTATATATATATCTAAAAGTAATGTTTGGTAACCTAAGAGATTTTATGCCGTCAATATTTAGTGGGATTAAATGTTCAAAAGTCGAAAAGAAATAGTTATCATTTTTTATGATGGACTAAATCTGATCAGACATTCATTTATTTTGTAATTGTCAGGTAAAACAATAACAAAATAAGGTATTTTTCAGATAATGGGTTGACGCATAGCTAGATTTAAGAACAGAAAATTAACATATAATAGTTACATAGTCCAGAACTCTAAATTGTGATGGATTTGTATATGATATACAGTGGTCTGATTAGCCCAAAATAGAAGAGTGCCGCGCCCTGGGTGCTTTCATATGGGCCTTTCTGTCCTGACGCCTTTTTCAAAAAAAAACTTGTGTGCCATTTTGGTAAAATTGCCTTTTGTTTCATTGAGAAGTTTAATAACACATATGACTTCCATTTGTTGTAACTTAATATAGACGGACCCTGCAAGGGCTGTATAGCCAGTCAAGGTCGTTAAAAACTTCCATTTGCTGTAACTTATTATATCGACCGTGCAAGGGCTGTATAGCCAGTCAAGGTCATTAAAAACTTCCATTTGTTGTAACTTAATATACCAACCGTGCAAGGAATAGTAAAATAGTAAGTTTATTTTGTCTCTTTTGGTTAATAGTGATGTGATGTATGACTGTGTATTGCCATGTTTTATGAACATGTAGTATGAATGACTTTTCTAATGCAAATTTTATACAATAATCAAAACAACAACTTATAATGCATCTTTATTAACAACATATATACAGTAACAAAAAAGAATGTGAACTCTTGATACACAAAGAAGACATAAGAAATGAGCAGTGCCTTTTCGTATCATAAAACAAGTGCCCTGCCCTCCACTGGCACCCTTCCCCTTTTGATTTCTAGTTTAAGCACTGATATATATATATATCGTCGCTGTTATGCAAAAACCTCGTACAATGTATCTCAATTTTTTGCGGAAATATTTTTATCGATTATTTAGGATTAAATATGTATGTTCCACTGTATGCGAAAATATCTGATCTTCTAAGCAATCATTAATCCGAATTCTGACATGTGACGAAAAAGTGTAGTCGGATTGGTGAGACATTTTATTGTGCGAAAATATCGTATCTCAAAAGAAAAAAAGTTTGCACGGCAGCTGACATTATAACAGGTACAGTTTTGTCAATTTTAGGTTCTCAAAGCTAATATATTAGCTTAAAAATAATGAAAAGCTTTGAAAATACAATATAGGTGCAGAAATTTTTGCTTGTCTTGATAATTGATTGGTTAGAAGATCAGATATTTTCGCATACAAAATTAAAGGAACATGCGAATTGAGAAGCCTGTGGTGTACTTGTCCAATAATACAAAAATTTGGAGTTTCATATCATTTACATTCAACGTTTTTTATCAGATATTTCTTTTTTTTTTTTATCATTTTATTTTATTATGACCCCCCCCCCCCCCCCCCCCCCCAAAAAAAAATATCCGATAAAAATCGTTGAATGTAAATTATTTTAAACTCCAAAGTCTTGTATTATTGGACTAATGGTTTACTGGTTGTTATTCACTTTGGTTCAAGTCTGTCACTTCATAACATGGTATTTGTTTTTCGTAACTATTTTTTTTATGAATAAGGCCTTTGATTTTCTCGTTTGAAATTTTGGCATTTTTCATATCAGAGTATTTTGTGGCCTTCACATTATGTTTTTGTCCCTTTAATTGTTGAAAACAGTATGGTTGTTTATATTTATTGCTTACATCGTCTTCATTTAACCAATGGCGGGTAGTTGTCTCAATGGATGTCATACCACATCTTCTTATTGTTTTATATAATATAAATAGGAAAGCTATGCATTTGCATTATGAATAATCTCTGTGCATGACACTGAGTAAATTCTTATAACATTTTATAAGGTAAATTTTTAAAGCATCGAACATGATACATTCTCATAAGGTCGCATTCTTATATCATTAATTTTACACCAGTTAATTTAAAGCATTACACTATATACATTGCTGTTTAAAGCATTTCCCTATACACATTTTATTGCACTGGGTATGTTCCGGTCGTTATTGCACTAGGTACGTCGATCTCAAAAGGATCATACAAGGTGTAGGTTTTCATTTTGAATATACATACAGTATATGAAATATCTGCGACGGGTAGTTATACCAAATACTCTGATCTTTTCTATTTTGTTAAAATGTATACATAACTTAAGCAAGTCCTTCTTTTTAACCTCACTGCGGTCTAAAAAATTCTGAAGATTAAATGAAATCAGCACGTTTTAAATTTCAAGCATCCGAAGCGCTTTTCTGGATTAAAATAGATAAGGGACACTAAAGGCAGAACATTTTAAAGCCACGGATGTATAAGAACTAAAATAGTTGAAGAGCCATACTATGCATTATGCTATTGTTTAAATCCGTGTTACCCCAAGGGTGACTGGGGAAACGAAATATGGTCACTTGGTCTTCTCCCGACCGGCAGTAAAACACTTGCCGGAGTGGAGCGTCCAATTGGCTGTGCAGGATGTATTAAGCTCACAGTCACGTCCGGTCAGAATGGGGACGTTAAATCTGATGCATCATGTAAAGAGAGTGCCACACTCTATGCCCGTTAAGAACAATTGCAACAACTATAATTTGAGGGTTGCATAGATGGACTGTTGCAAGGAAAAATTTCTGTCCCTATCCAATATACCCTCATTTTCCAGTGGCACTCCAAATTTCCCAGACCATCATCCCGGATGGCCTCTGTTATGAACAAAACTTCCTATTGTATTTATTGTTTACTTGTTCTCGTCCTGAATATGCATGAAACATTTGCCACTGGAAATTAAGCAACCACCAATCAATCAATCAATTTAAATCCTTATATGTGGATATTAACAAATAATGCATGGAACAAAAAAATATTTTCTTATGTTACTGAAACTTTATTCAGCAAACATTACATCATTCTTTGTCATTTACTAACAGAAAAGGGAAAGTGATCGAGACGGGAAATTTTGTAAAATAAAATATGTTTCGGCAGTGATGCGTCTTGAGAGACTAATGAAATAAGTTTATATGTAGACTATATGGTGTGCAAATCCTTAGATGAACAACATGCAGAAATGACGAACATGAAAATATGCAGAAAATAGGTCTACTTTTTTAAATACAAACATGCAGAATTAAGATTGAAAACAAGGTGTATACCAGATCCTAATATTAAAACTGATCACTTCATTCAGACAACACTGTGTTAACCGGGACAAATTCAAACTCAATATTTGTTCACAAAAGAATTAAACAATCCATGAAAGCATTAAAAAAAGGTTTCGGAAATCACTCTAATATAGAAAAGATGAAATTAAAGTCTACGGTAAATGATTTCTTTCATTTGCGGTAAATTTATTTACAAAATTGCATTTTCTTTTGCGACAGAAATATTCTTTAAAATTAGTTATCTAATTTCCTTAGGTCAAATAAAAATATATGTATGGTTCCAGTAACCCTACCGTCCCTACTTTTTCTGCTTAAAAATAGCCTACCCTAAAGATTTTATTGTCATTTTTCATTAAGCACTGTTAAAGTCAGAATGTTGCTCCCATAGACTCAATGTAAAAAAAAAACATAAAATAAAAAAAAATCCCTACCTACCTACCCTAACTTTTTTTCAGATGTAACTGGAACCACACATACTTTTTTATTTGGCCTTATCAATTTATAACGCTAGATAATTTTTAAAACATAGGAAGATGGGAAATACACACGCACGACATTGCTACGACATTGCTACGACATTGTACGGTATAATAGAGCTACGACGTAGAAGATGTGGCGACGTTACTGTAGACAATGACGTTGCCGTATAATTTTAATGTTCTGGCCAAAAAAACAAACTTCAACAAGGAGTAGCGTAAAAACTAGCACGGTTGCTAAGGACTTTCTTTGAACCGATGGATTCGTCTTTCATTTTTAAATCGTATATCAATTTTTTTTAAATTCTATTGACCAACAAAATAGAAAATCTTGATAATGTAAAAATATCTGCTAATTTTGATGATTTTCCTTATATATCTTTTGTAATTTTGGAGTGTCATTTGCTAATTTCAACGGCTCGTATCTCAAAAACGAAAACGGTTACCCCCTTTTTTTATTTTATTTTCTGGTGTCATTTTACAAGCAGAATTCATATGTGAAATTTAAAAAAAATCCATTGTGCAGTTTAATTACGTACACTTCGCCTTAAAAGCAATATCTGTATATAACTTTAAAAGTCACAACAACAAAAAAAACAACATTTATATATTAACAACCTTGCACATAGTGTGCTGTACATAGTTATACAGGGCTTTCCATTGAAGCCGGTAGCTGGCGGAAATCCGCCGTTTACGGTGGCTTCAAGTGCCGGCTACTTCACTGACAAAAATATGAATTCAAAAAGAAAAAAATATCTTTTTCAAATGTTTACAGGCAGCCGAGAGGCGTATTGTCGCAAAGTCGCGGTCACGATTTATAAACAAGGATGAAAAGTCAGTGTTTACCTTGTGCTAAATATAGTTCACATGAATTCAGGTCACTGATTGGTTGTCTATTTAAAGTCAGAATGCATCGTTTCTTTTCAAAGATAACAAGAGCGACGTTCCGGTGGTCATTGAACGATAACAATAGAAACGTTTTGATGGTCATTAACTCGTTGGCTTTTTTTTCGGCTTTTTAAAACGTGAAGACAATCAGATAGGATGACAATCTTGTGTTATGGAATAATATCAGTCAAATTAAAGAAAGTGTAGTAGCTCATATTGTTCAGAATCTTGAAAACAGTATCTTTTATAGGTAATTTTCAAAACCCACGTGGTGTTCAGAGAATCAAGGTCAAAAACGAAAGTAGAATATTGTCGACTCTACCTCAAAAAATAACATTTCCAAATGATTTATGTATCCGACTTATTGAACAGTTTACAAAAAAATGAGAAAATCAGAGGATATATCAATTTTCTGTCAATGCTTGAGAAATAATTATATGATTTAATTACGTGCAACAGTCTTTAGAGAGAAAAGGGGGGTCATTTGTTTACAAATGCACTCAGCTATGCAAAATAAATCGATCAAGATTTCTAACAAACCGAATTATTATATAAATAAAACTCCTTTAAATGAATTTTAAGCATTAGGTAATAAAAATAAAAAACTATAACATAAAAAAAAAATGAAATTTCTTTGAGATTTTTTTTTCTTTCTTTAATTTCATACATAAAAAATGGTCATTTGAAAGATGAAATTAGGTGCCAGGAGATTGCAAGAATGCAGGATTTTGCTCTATTTATGCCAGAGCTTCTGGGGGCCTTGAGCGGCCCCCATACCCCCTGCCGTAAGGCACCAAGCTTACAGCTTGGTGGGCGTCTGGCTTTGCCGAACGCATGTTACAGCCGACTATAATTTTAATTGAGCCTTCTACTTCAATTTCAAGGGAAAGCCCTGGTTATATAAAGCAAATCAAAAATTCTCCACAAAATTACCCTTATATATTCTCTAATATTATTAGAGGTGTTCCTGTCTATAGGAATACAAAGAAGAAAAAGATGAAGTTACTTATAAAATTGAGAATGGAAATGGGGAATGTGTCAAAGAGACACCAACCTGACCATAAAACAGACAACAGCAGAAGTTCGCCAACAGGTATTCAATGCAGCGAGAAATTCACGCACCCGGAGGCGTCCTACAAGGCTACATGCATCAAAAATGAAGGCAAACGAACTATGCAGAGGCGGATTTAGAGGGGGGCCCAGGGGGCCCGGGCCCCCCCTTTTTGGGAAAAAATTTGGTTGCTTATATAGGGAATCACTGAAGCGTGACTGGAGAGGGCCCCCTCTTAGGTCAGTCAGTGGGCCCCCACTTATGAAAATTTCTGGATCCGCCACTGCTATGTGGACGAAGGGACCACATATTACCCGCATCAATAATATAATTAGTGTTGGCTATTATTTCTTTCTTGTCATCATTGTGTTATGTGAACAGTATATAATTACTACCTGAACCAATGACAATCATCATTGATGTTCTCCGAGTTGCTTTTTCTTCGTGTGGCATCGTTGGAGACTAATGCGATAGGGGAGAGAAACTAACTCTAGCAACTCAATTCCATTTCGCTGAAATTATGATCATAATATTAACATTTGGGACTATTATACTAGATAGTCATAGAATAAGATCTATATAAACATGTCCCAGTATGCATTATACCTGTTATTTAAGGGCCAACTGAAGCCCATAGTCCCCCCTTTTTTTTAAATAAAACAAAACGTATTTAGAAAAAGGGTCACAACGTGGTCACAACGGGTTCATTCTGTACTCGGTATAATATAATCTTCAACTCAGTGATTTCTCACTAAAAGTTTAGTGAGCTCAAAATCATAATGACAGCTGCAAAGAGAATACTTCGAAAAGCACAAAGACAAGCCTATGCCTCTCAGAGAGAATCAACAGCGGGAAAAATTATGAAAGCTTCAAATGCAGATACAAACTCTTTTACAAGCTTAATTCAACTGGCAGAGAGAAAAATCCTCCGACAAATTCAAGGGCTTGGCCTTACAAATAATACAGCAAATATGGCTGTCTATACACTGGTAGGTGCAGAAACCTATTACCATCACATTAGACAAAAATGTACTTACCTTCTTCGTGAATATTGTTCGAAATTCAGGAACCATAGAATGTGAAATTATGCGCCGACAAATAGTATTTTCAGAACAAAGAGGAAAAGACTTTATCAACAGAGTAGAAAAAACTCTATCAAAATACAATTTGAAATCTAGTAGCTACTACATAGAAAATTCACTGAATAAAATCGAATGGAAAAGACTAGTAGAAATAAAGATCAAGGAATACTGGAAAAATGAATGTCATAATGAAAAAAAATGGAAAAACATCACTTAAATACATAGAGATACAGAACAATCTATTAAGTGAACAGGGCCGTAACTACATTGAGGCAAATGAGGCAAATGCCTCATGTTAGAAATTTGACCAAAAAAAAAACTTAAACAAAAGATTGTCTTAATATCAAATTGTTTTTACGGAAAGTGTCTAGCAAGAAGCAAGTTCTCTTCACTCTCTGATGTCACCCCTGCATGTTTTTCGTGATCCATGTTTCTATTTTACTTTTAGTTTTCAGAATTGATGGTCTATTGTTTGTACTTCTATGTGACTGTCCCGGGTTTGTCTTTTGTTCGTTTATTGTCCTACTTTATGACTATAGTCTGAGTGATGATTTTTTCATATGTAAACGTGTGGTTTTGCAATGTTGCATGCCCACGGATGTCCAGATATTGTGCGAGAAAATATTTTAAGAATATATATACGATGCAGCAAGACACAGAAAAAAATGGTCGTTTCTGCATGGAGAATTGAACTTGATATCAAAGAATAAAAAGTATATATAAAGTAAGGTCACCAATTTCCCGGATTCAAATAATTTGGAAAAAAAAACCAATAATGTATTGCCATATGACCTTTTCCATTGAAGGATTTAACTTGCATTAAGTCATGTTCAGACAGAAAATAAAGGAATATGGAGTAAATGTGCACGAAACTTAATCGCACAGAGTCAATGCATAGAAACAATTCTAAAAGACAATGGTCAAAGTTGCTGGAGGGTCTTCAACAAATGTATTTATCAAAGTTGTACAAAATCGAACATGTAAAATGTTGTTTGTTTATAGTTAACACGTGTTTGGTTAACTATAGTAAGGTCGGTTCGATTGGGATATTGAGTTCATGCACGAGTGAACTCATGTGGTTTAAAGTCATTCGAGCCATTGCAGTCAAAGTGTACAGTAGCATTTTGCAAAATAAATAATCATATTATTTATTTTCAGATTTGTGGACCACAAGTATGGGGAACCAGTACAGGCTGCTTAATAGCTATATATTTATATGAACTTTCAACAATATTATACTCATATTTATAATAAAATGTGCGCCTGTCTCTGAAAGTGGCGTCTCCCATGTAAGAGTTTGTGGTTATTTGATAAATATTTTATGTTCGTTTGAGTTTACGAATTAGAATTTAATAAAAGAATCAATAATACCGTAAAACAGGGTCAGGATAGTCCCTGGTGTCGACTGAAGCAGTACTAGTACTTCAAGTACAATCTGTCACTATATTCAAATCTAGTCATAAAAAATAACCATAGTCTAAGCACAATACAATTAAGACAAAAACAGACAGACAGATCCTGTATTAATGATTATGAGAATTACGATTTTTGCTTTATCCTACATATCGGTCTTTTAATGAATTCCATAAAACCTAAAAGTCTTAAATCACAATGAATCTATGTTCTTGCTTTGAGACCAGATTATTGTCGGAAAAAAGCAAACAATTGATAGCGTTTTAATGTCAGAAAGAGTCCGGGAAACTTTCAGAATGCACGATTTTTCGTAATTTTTCTCATAGCTTCTGGGGGCCTTGAGCGTCCCGTAAACCCCTCGTCAAAATTTTTTTCGCCTCGCTCCGCTCGGCGAATAAATTTTGCCTCACTATTAGAAAAGGCTAGTTACGGCCTTAATTGATGAAGCTCACAATATATGGAAAAGTGTGAAAAACAGTAGTAAAGATGTAAAGGCAGGGGAACTAAAAGCAAGAATCAGTACTCAAACGTACATATTCCAAGCCAAACGAGCTAAGTTCGATCCGAAAGTTAACCCGATGTGTACAATCTGTGAACAGGGAAATGAAGATCTGGAACATTTTATTCTATACTGCAAATAATTAGAGCAAATAAGATCTAAATACTGCTCAAAAATCGAACAGACAATGGATGAAATTGATACCTCAACATACAAGAATATCATATAACAAGGGAATTTACTGCAGCTCATAATGGACTGTACTAGCAAGGACATAAACTGTTACTCATCTTTTAAAAAATTGTCACAATGCCACTATCGTACTTCGGCGTGGTAAAAAACGCATTTTTAGAACGTGTCGATCGCGCGATTCAGGGTATACCATTGCGGTTCCGAGTTCTACCGATATGTAATATATAACCTGGGATCTAATAGTCTTCAAATTCAAATTCAAATTCAAATTCAAAATTCAAATTCAAATTATCTATTTATCGAAAACGATGCAGTACTGTAATTAGAGACATGCTTTCTATACAGTCGGAGCCCTTGGGGTGGATTTCTGATAGTGATTTGTCTCTGACTGTACCGTGTATGCATTTACAAAAACGTCACAAGTTTGTAAAAAAAAAGGAGTTCTGACAAAATCTACATCTTTTTGACATTTCTGATGGATAAAAAATGCATATGGTCTAAGACAAGGAGGTTGTATATCTGGTCTGAGACTTCTGTAATGTGTTGTAGTAGTCTCATATTCGATATGCTTTAATTGCTTTGATGCGTAGCTCAAGTCCAGTACCGAGGATGAATGACTATAATTATGTGCTGTCAAGCAGTGTTCAAAACCTTTTCATTTCGGTCACGTACACATGGTATTATCTTAGGTACATTTCAGGGTGGCTATATAACCTCGTTGATTTGTTCATTATTTGCTTAATGGTAAAAATGAAATTCTATTTGAATGCCCAAAAAGGACAAACCAGGGTCGATCGTGCGAGGGCTGTATATCCAGTCAAGGCACAGGCACAGACACAGGCACTTATTCTATCATTGGAAAGGTCAACTACCCATATTATTGATAGTCAACCTTCCAATGGATAGAAACGCATGTCTGTGAGTCAAGGCTTTTAAAAACTCAAATCATCATTATTTGCTTACGTGACAATTTAAAAGTGTTCTGATGTTTATTGTAATATGAAGGTCTGGAATGGGGTCAGTCCCTCATTTTTGTATTCTTAAAATTAATTTCAGTTTTATAGTACAATTGTTCTATTATCTTAATATTTTTCTTTATTTTCTATATTTTTGCGCCTCCGATTATTCTGTACTACTCTTTTTTATCACTTTTTTCTGTTCATTGTTGTTTTTGACCTTACTGTATTTGTTTTCTGAATACCCAATCCAGATCCTTTATATTGTTTGATGATTTGTGTATTTATGATCATTTATCTTAAATGCTTAATACTTTCATCTTCCGCAATAATTATATGTGCTAATATTTCTATTTTATCTCTCAATATTCTTTATTCTGTTTGTCCATTATTCTCTATTCTTTATATTTTAGGACCTAATTATTCTATATTCGTAAACTTTATTACAAGTACTTTTTTCTCTATTCTTTTAATTATATTTTTTGCCCCGATTATTATCTGATCTGTTAACCCTCATCCACACTTTCGTGTATTTTCTTAATGATTTGAATACATTATTAAATTCCTTTTAAAACTTTAATTATGGATTTATTTGATTTGTAAAGGATTTTTCAATCCCTTTTAACGTGTTATAAAAGCCTTAACATGCTTAACAGATCCGATCTTAATAAATGGATTGCAGATATTGATTTACATGTGCTCCATCAACGGAGGGATTTATAGAAGAAGGGCGACAAATGAAGAACTCACACGTTTCCTTCCCACTAAGTTTTTATGAAGATTTGGGTTGTTGACCCGGTTCAATGTTGACGTTGACTTAATTTACTAGTCTTATGTTGCTATCTCCGTTTATGGTCAAAGTACAAAGGTTCAAATATATATTAAAACAGATTGGTGTATATTTCTACAATCAAATATATTTTAAAATCATTTGAACTGCCTACTGGCAGCTTTTGTCTGGTTTGAAACAATTTTTCTGGATGCTATCATCTATGACTAGCCTATGTACATGTGATGTAGTCGGGAAGGAACTTGTGAAAGAAATGTGAATATTCTAAAAATATTAAACTGACAAAAAGCTGGTGAATATTTGAAGAAACCATTGACATCACAAACTTGAGATTAAAGTCTACACTTTCAACAGGTGATTGACACCTTTTGACACCTATATTGGCTATATGTATAAATAATTAGGATAACGCACATATTCATGCAGCTATTAATGAAATATTGAAGTTTGGTGCACTTGTAGGAGCTAGTTTCTTGGGTATTTGATATTTCCATAGGTTCATCATACGTCTGTGATATTCTGTCTAGTGATCCAGAGGTAATGCTTCCAGGTTATAAATATACGCTTAAAATCATACACAGTATTGAACCAGTTACACTTGCCTGGTATAATATGCAATAACAGCGGTGTTGCACAAATACAGCAGATGTACATGTACCTACTATGCCTACATACTTTAATTATATCAAATGTGAAAGTTAAAACAACAAATCTAACGTATCTCTTTTCTCTACATTCTCTCAAATTCTCTTTTATACAAATGAATCTGGGTCTGTTCGCGCCCAATCATGTTTGCACCCTACACGTTCGCACCCAAACTCCGTTTGCACCCTGCACATTCGCCCCAAATTTAATTTAAACTATCATCAATGATCATATGCTATAAAATACAAATCGTACATTGTTTCTTTATATCTTTTTTTATTTGTAAAAAAAGTAATAATCATCAGGTCAAAATTTTATTGGTTTTGTGTTTCATGTGTTTAATAATTTGTAAACGAGTTTTGGAAAGTGTATTGATATAAATATGTAGCCATCATATTGTCATACATGTCCAAACACACATGAGATCAAAGGAGACAAGCTGTTAAAACAATTATCTTTCATGTTTTTTATTTAAAAGTTTTTAGTCATACCAAGCTAAATATATGCAGTTTGGCGCCTAACGTTTGCGCGGAATGGTCCAACATTTGTGCGGAAAATATCCAAATACTTAATATTGTTTAAATAAACTGATATTTGAACAAATTAACTTAACAAAATAAAAAAAGAATTAATTAATTAACAAATTTGACGACTATTTAGTAGCCAGAGTCTTTTCATAGCCATTACATTAACAGTTTTATTCAACTTATCCAGCCATCTACACTTTCGTTGAGATTATTATACAAGTTAAGGCGACTACTTACATTAAAATTCGCGACAGTGATAACCAAGCCCTTGTAAAACAGTAAAACAAAGAGAAAATTCAGTTTACTGTTTGACAATTTCTGAAATTTCAAAATGGTGAAATTTCCCGTCAATGCTTATCTCAAATCGCTAGGATACAAGTACCAGGCAAGGACTGATAGATCTATAATAGATGATTCCTGTATAGATATCATCTGCATGTTTATTGCATTCTATTTATGACTATAAACTTTGAATGTCCTTTTCCATGATAGTCTCTGTATTTTATTCAAAACCTTTATTTTACATAATGTAGTACTTTTTAATGTTTATATAAATTAATTAAGACTTGTATTATATATATTTATCAATAAGATGTGGCATGATCGCCAATTTATGTTCAAAACAATAATCGAAAAACAAATTACAGGTAAAAAAACCTCAGCTTAACTACAGGTAAATTTGCGCAAACATAATCTCATTTCTCAGCACAAATGTAATGCGTTATTTACATCAAAGCAAGTTAAAAGATGTAAAACAACAATCACGATTTTTAAACACTAATAAAAAACATCAAATTAGGCTGTGTATAACTACCAATTAGCAGTAATCATACACACCGTAATTAACATTTAATAATTAATCATCAAATTAATAAAAAAAAGAATATATGATAATTCCTCAAATTGTATTCAAGAAAATAAAATTATTTGGTATATACATTAAAAGAAATGTTTAATAATTCAACTGAAATTCTAATTCAAATTGGGCACGAACGTGTAGGGTGCGAACGGACTTCTGGGGCAAACATGTGAGGTGCAAACGTGTAGGGTACAAAAGTATATTGGGTGCAAACGGACCTGATACCTATACAAATGTACTTTTCTTTGACAGCACTTGGTTGGTTCCTATTTGTAAAAGGTATCTGCAGCATTGTCTAGAGATATTTGGGGTATCTTTACACCACACACATTCATATCTTTAACAAAAACTAAATGTGACTCATTATTTTGAAAACATACCTTGATGAAATTGCTACAATTGCAGTGTATTTGTAATATGTTAGATTAAAATTTTGTTTCAGATTAAAATTCCTATTTGATGACAATGGAAAGACTAGAAGAACTGACATTTGACTGGTATTACTTCAGATATGCTTTTGCATCCTTTGCTATTTTTTTTTTGTTTAACACCAAGATTGATGAATTTTCAAAAAGGATTTCTCCAAATTATGTTCATCTGCCAGAAGAAAAAAAGATAACTTGGCACACATAGTAAGTATATTAAATTAGACAGCAACACAACACCACAAGAAAGTAAAAAAAAAGATGCAGAATGAGATGAATCTCCACAGGAGACAAAAGGACATAAAAGAACATGTAGAATGTAAGCAACTGTAAGTCGCCATACACCTTCAACCATCAACAAATTTCATATTAATAGCAAGCTATGAAAAACCTATAAATTACAAATGTTAAACATTTTAAACAAGAAAAATAATGCACATGATGTACAAGACATTAAAAGATTTAAGAGACATTTTTAAGCAACAAACGACAACCACTGAATAGACAACTTTCGAGTTCGATGCATTTCCGGCAAAAACTCTGATTTTAGTGAACGTCATTTGTGCGTTTAGGGGCGTCGTCACTTCCCTTCCAATGTTGAGCGAGTGGTTGGAAAACTATAATTCTATATTGTACGAATTATTCGGCAAATTGAATTCTCAAAATTGACAATCAGCATTGCTGTCATTAGGGAATTGTCATTAAGTACCTACAGAACAACCGTTATTTCTAGTTTATCCTGCATAATGACGATCACTAAGACGCTTGATGAACGTAAATACTGCAGGGATACAGGCGACCCCCTCTATCTGGTAAATGACGTCATAAAGGCGCCTATAATTGACGAGTTTTTACCTGTGACGGATGAACTCGAAAGTGGTCTATTGCAGGCTCCTGACTTGGGACAGGCTCATATAGAATATGACAAGCCTAGGTTAAATATGTTTGTGGTTATGCCAACCCTTCCATGATTTCTGGTCAATTTTCCAGAATTCAATATTATTCCAGATTCCAATAAGTTGTTGTTTCTTGCATTGATAAGCAATGTTCAGTGTCCTTAAGGCTTAAGTCAGTTGGATAGGAATTTATCATGATAGACACTGATATATTTCTATTAAAGTGTATAAATATTATCAATCATAACTTATCATTTTGATGGCTGTTTTGAGTCAATGCCCCTTAAGGATCATGATCTAGTGACTTCAAATTGATATCCAGTACTGATGTCCATCAAATTGTCTTTTTCTGAATTTTCTGCAGACAGGCAAGTCATATCTCTGTGTCAACAATTTATTAATTTGTGTATAATATTTTAATTCAAGATAAAGTCTAATTGTGTATTTTTCTTGTGCAGTGTGTTCTCCATGCTACATGCATTTATTATGAGTTTCCTGTCAGTGTATGCATTAACAACAGACAAACAATTATGGACAGATCCAATATGGTAAGAGTGTTGTGATAAAAGTTTCATTTTGTGGGTATACATTTGCATTTATCATGTTTTTAAAGCACAATGTTTTTAAAGCACAAATTTGAATATCCATATATGTGCATATATAATATATTTGTTTATTGATTTTGACAATGTTTGAGGCATTAGGATGATTACATAGAGCATTTATTGATTTTTAGTATACTGACTTCAACCCATGTTTATATTTTTTTCATTGATTTTGAGGCATGCCATAGGAAACGTAACATAAGATGTTTATTGGTTTCTGATGACTGTTTATTTTGGCGGGATGGTTGTAGTTGAAGTAATTATGACTGGATATAAACTCAGACTGATTAAAAATTTATTGATGATATGGTGAAATTTGTGCATATTCATTGATATTAGTACTTATAATGATTCAATACAGAATTTGAGTGTTGTGACGGAATTTGCTTTTCTTGGCTTGCTATGGGAAATCTAGTCCATCTTGATTCTAACAATTCAAGGTCAAGAGATCTGCATTTTAATCATTTGTAAATAGGAAATATTTATTAAGAAAAAAAAATTGAAAAGTTTGATGTTTTCTATATATGATTGAATAGTATTTCAGTAGAATTTAAATAAGCTTACATGAAGGTTGTTACTGTGTATTCATTTATTTTCATGGATACCAATTTCGTAGTTTGATAAAAACTTGCATATTCTTGGATATTTAATTTCGTGGTTTTGGCATGGTCTGCATACATTTCTCTAGAGAATTTGTAATTCGTTGAGCATTTCGTGGTTCCCCTGTACCCATGAAATCCAGGAAAATTAGTACCCAACGAATATCAATGAAACCACAGTAATTAGTTAATTTATTTCTTCTATATTTAAATACAAGGGTTCAGCATGGCTAGTCTGTTTGAATTTTAAAGCAAATTTTATTTGTCACTTCATTTTCCAATATGGTGGTAGTGTGCTTGATATCTAGTCACTAGTGTAAGAGGATGGGGTTTGAACCCTTTTTGGACCAAAACAGACATTTTATAATTGTTTTTTGCTTTTTTTCCAATGAGCAGAAATCATTTTATAGTTACATGTACAAAGATGTAATAACTTTAGCAATGACTGGTTGATTCATAATAATGTGTAAAATAATGGGTAAGCTGCTATCCCAAGCTGACATGTTTGAAAATATCAAACTCAGAGTGTATTATAAAGTCTACTGGGTGTAGTTTAATGTTAGGATAAAATGTTGTGTTGCTGAAGACACATATTTTACTTATGATGTTAAGCAAAAGTCTAGCAAATCATATTTCACAGTATAAACCTCCTATGCACTTCCTTATGGCATGTCAAATATTATATACCTCTATCCCCACAGGAGGATTGTTACCATTTCCAAATATACGGTAAGTACCATATGCATCAAACATGCACTAAGAAAAAAGTGGACAGTTTGTGTAAATAAAAAACAAACAATTTTACTGGACAGAAAGGTGTCCAAAATAAAAATATCATTACACATAGAAACATATAATTGGATATTCTGTATTTATCATGCTTTACCATACAACAAGATCAAACTGCTGAAAGACCCAACTCTTAAATTATTGAAATCTTTTCTTTTGCCATGTTAAGATTTGCATTGTCTTGGTATATATAAGGTACATACAATCTGGCTACCCAGGTGTATCATATGCTTAATTATATACTAAGAAGTCACAATATCATTCTCATGATCAAAATATTATCTTCTGATTTATAGTTGACCTTAAACTGCTTTATCTGTTTTGCTAAGCTTTTATTTGGTTTGATGCATGCAAACTTTTTATCGTGAATATGCCTGATGATAGTTATTATTTAACCGTCTTTGTTAAATTCATTCATAATGTATTTAGAGGGATTTAGTTCTTGTCGTTCAGTATCTTTGCTGATCTATTTTGAAATACCTATTGGTTGCTTAAATATATATAATAATTGTGTACTAATTGACTCAACTGGTTGAAACTTTTGCTATAAATTGTCATCCTATATCTGCTGTTTGTAAACATTTTCAAGATCTCCTCCTTTGCCAATACTGACATTGTAAATTTGATGTTTGTCTTTAAAGTGTGTAGATTGTAGTTTATAATTTATATTTTAATCAATCTGAATCTGCAATCTATATGGCCACAGTTGCTAAAAATAGAACAGTAATAATGGTAAATGCAGTTGATTCTCGAATACTTTTTGAAATCCGAATCAATACAAACATTTTTTGAATGTCAAGAACTAATAAAACTCAATTTCTATAAGATAAATTTTTGTGATTCTTATTTGTTATGTTGATATAAAATTGCATATGAAGAGAGATTTAGGTTCCTTGGAGACTTTAATTTTGTTGCTTAGCCTACATCTCCTTTTATTTATATATACAGAATACATTTTGATATGTTTCTATTATCCTTGAATAAAGTTGTGCATGTTATAACAAATGTTTTGTTTATTTTTTTCCCCAATTTATGAATAAGATGGTTAAATGCAATGACCTTCTTCATCTTTTTGTCAGTCTGTCTGTTTGTCAGTCTGTTCGTGTGTAGATTTTGCTGTTTTGGTAATAATGTACTGAGATTGTTAGAATTTTATGACAAGATGAGCTTGAAAGACATTATGATTTTGTTATATAAAAATCCAAGTAATGAGTTCCATTGCCATTTTCCAAGTACCTTAGTAAAATTTAAAGAGATGTAAAATCTTTTAAAAACTGATGAGTACATCAGATTCATTTAAACTCATTGAAATAAGAGATGAGCTGCATTGGATAGAAATTGACCTTACATAAATGCATATCAAAATATCAGTTGCCCGTTTTTCAAGTTGAAAAAACTCCATGCAAATTAGGGACGACACCAAAAGTTCAATGAAGGATGAAAAACTTAATTCACATAGTTTTTTCACTGACCCCCCCCCCCCCCCCCCCCTTTCTTAACTTAATTTGGGAAAAATTGATTGACCAATAGGGATATATGTGAAATCGATTTTAGATTAATAAAACTTGCAGCAATGTTGACCCCCTCACCCCCAAACTATTTGATTTAAGTTTTTTTTATCCTACATCGATCTTTTGATGTGGTCCCTTAAGGTCTGTAACAGTTTGAAAATTGAGTACATATAAGAACTCGACAAAACAGACCAAAATTTATCTTTTATTATGTATTTGAATATTCCAAAATCAGTAAAAGTCTTACATATGTACCACAATTAGTAAAAGTCTTACATATGTACCACAATTTCTATTTCTATTTCAGGTGTAATAGCCCTGTATCAAGAATTTCCTGTGGTATTTGTGTTGGATATATGATATTTGGTAAGTTTATAGCACTGAATTTCATTTTATGAGGTGACTCTTATCTGTGAAGTTCAGCAGAAAAAAATGGATATATTTAGCTCGCATTTTGGTAAAGGTTTGCAATACTTTGTAAACTTTGAGAGTTTTGTAGTTGAGTTGATATAATTCAAAATTACCATTTAGTATAAATCTATATCATATACTTAAATTTATTAAAGCATTATCAATTCTAACATTGCCTATTAGTTAAAATTTTTTATTATAACTGTATAATCAATTTTTTGTCTTTAAAACATGTTTAAAACAGTTACTTGAAATGAATATACAGGTAAGTAAAGTTCTTTTGCATGAAAGTGTTCAGAACTAAAACTAAGGTCACAAACTTTGTACAAAACTGTTAAAAGTCCAAAAGAGAACAGGGGAACTGATACTTATCAATGTCATAAGAATGTACCGGGGTAATCAAGATGACATAATTTCTACTTTCATTAATTTCACTACTATTATTAAGATATATTTTTCATATAAAATGACCAAAATAAGTGTGATTTATTTGTTGTGAAGTGTTTTATAATGGTTTGTGAATTTGGGAATGCAATCAGTGCTACTTTTTTATTACCCTGTTTGCATTCTGTACCCTTCTGTGTTGAAACGGATGCGATTATAGCAAATTTGAGGTGACAGATTTCAAGTATGATACACTGTCAACACTATAAAACTGAGTTTGAATGACATTTAACTGATTTTCAGAATTTTTTAGGATAATAGCAAGTACGTTTTTTCACACATGTCCATTTCTGTAACGTATCTTTATTTATTATGACCCTACATTGATTTAGGCTACAATAAGATGGTGTCAAGTCCTGTCAATATATATGTTCCTGTGTGCAGTAATAATACTAATAACATGTGATTATTTTGGTGACTAGAAAACAAAACAAGGGAAAAGTAACATGTTTAATGTGTTCAGCTGTCACGATTAGATCAAATAAACAGTTAACGTTAACAAATAAAGTACAAATTTATCTTTTTCAATAACTGTATACCCTATACCAATACAAATAAGTTGACAATGTGTCAATTATTGCAGTACCAATACAAAGTTTTGTGTTTGAAAGAAATATTTAAGACCATACATTTTTTTTTTATATTTGCAGACTTTTATATTATGCTTAAGAATTACAAGCAACTTTGGGATTGGTTCTTTGTCTTTCATCACTCAGCCACAATATATGCTTATTTAGCAGTTATGGTAAGTTATGGAACTGATTACTCACAAGGAATTCAAAAACTTCATGAGAAATATAATGAACAACTACTCCTGAAGAATTTAAGAATTCATTATTTCCACCATGCAGTGCATCTGCAAACACATTTTCTCCACTGCAAATTGCAAACACACTTTATGATATTATATATTGCATGATCTCCTGTTTGTCGTCCTTGATGTATCTATAAAAAAAAGTGTTGTAGAAATAAGACAACAATAATTAATTAACATGATAAAGGAAATATGACCTTATTAAAAAGCTAATTGCTGTCATTGCACAACTAAACAAGGATGTCCATGGTACACCATGAACCACTAGCATTATACTAAGTATGCAGAAAAATACACAGCTTGTAGTCCTGTTCTAAAATAAAAAAAGAGCTTATGTGGTGGTATTGTGGCCCATTTTATTTGCTTTTTGATAATTTCACTTTTGTCAGATGATGTATGGTGATATATTGGGAAAGTGTGCAAGCTTATACTAACCACTTTAATACATTGCTAGGATTAGTTCTATTCAAAACTTATTTAAAATGTTTGTAGAAAAATACCAACAAAAATTTTGACCAAATTAAGCTCTAAATTGGTTCATGTAAAGTAGCCTTATACAATTATAGCTTGACAGCAAAGGGGAACACACTTTATTTTATGCTTTATTTGTTACCAGTGAGGGACATGGATTGTCTGAATTTACCAGAATTATTAGAAAATAAACATTAATTTTGTACAAACACAGTGTATTTTCCATTTGTGTGTTCCCTAACAATAATGTTCCTTGAAACCAATGTTTATCTTTTGAAATGGATAACAGGGGATACCTTCTGTACACCATTGATTTTACTATTTCAGGAACCAAATCATTCATTGAGATTAAAAAAGAATTTTCTCCCTTTTAAAATATTTGTTTCCATATTACAGTAAAACAAAACTAATTTGAGATATCATTAAGTTGACGAAAAATAAAAATAAAAAGGATTTGAAATAAGAGATAAAAGTTATTTAAGGACAATTAAGTTTAATCACTTAGTACAACCAGGTCTTTCCTATGAAGACCATGTTGAAAGAAGTTTAGGTGATTTCCAAAAAGAGTAATATTTCGATATCTTAGATTGACCAATTGCAATTTTATATAAGAATGGTTTGTGAATTTAGTAGAAGTCATACATTGAATTTATTGAAGAAACAAAATCTATACACCTGCAACATACTAAAAGTAACTTAAAAAACATCAAATGACATACATTATTTTTGTGCAGCTTCAAGTTGTATCTTTTTAGGTTTAGATATCAGGAAAAGTTTTTAGGAAGATGTGCCAATTTACCTCAATCCATTTCAAACATGTCAAAGGCAATATCCTGATTTGAACATCTACATGTTTAAGGCCATATGAATGATATACTTCTAATGAAATTTCACCAGATTGTCCTGGCAATATGTTAAAGATATCAAAGCAGTAATTATTGTTTGCAGTCCTAGAAAAATTGGCAACACCTATGACAAAACCTTTAACAACTTTATTAAGAAAATTGTGTGAAATATTCAAGATTTAACATGAGATTTTATTTCTTTTAGTCTTATGGCGTTCTACCATTTTTTGCAATATACAGACTGTTGGCTGAAATTTCAACACCTTTTGTAGATTTAAGGTATGTATATAGTTTTCCATTGACTTTTAAAGTCAATAAATTATTGAGTTGGAATTAGTTCCCTTTTAATGGTCTTTTGTAGACAGATTTATTTTCTTATTTGACAAAAACTAAGTTTGAACATGTGATACAAGCATGTCTGTTTAAAGATCATTACTACATGTATATATCATAGTGATGAATTGTACAAGGGTTAAGCTAATAAAAATACTAAGATACAAAAACAACTTTTTTAGTGTCTAGTGGTAAATATCTAAGTTGAGCTTGGTTCATTTATGAAGGAATTTGTGTAAATAACCAGACAACATTATGGAAAAGGGAATCATTCAAAGCTTAAATTATATTGAAGGAAAACTTTTATATTACTTTTTTATGTTTTAGTCATACTTAAGCCTCTGGTTTTGTCACCATGTATGTAGGAAGGTGCTTAGAAATATTCAATGTTTTTTTATTGAAAGAAATATTTTAAGACTATTTCCAAAATAGATAAACAACAATCTGTGATTAACGGTACACAAAAAAATGAGGAGAAAAAGTTAAGGAACACACAATTGTAAGAGAGATAACTGAGGATGCATTCATTAGAATTCAGTATTGTAACGTAATGATAAAATCCAATTTTAAGAATAAAAATTTTGGATAAGAACATAATGCAAAATAAATCATTGGATAAGTTACAAAAATGTTTTGTCATATCCAAACAAAAAATAGATATGTATCTTACGTAAGGAATTTTATCACTTTTGCCTATTATCTTGAAAACTTTGAGAAATGGATGAAATACATAATTTCCATAAATGGTGAGGAATAAAAATAAACTCCTAAAATACCAATTTTACTGAAATGCTTAATTTACCACTTATTATTATTGGCCTTGTATAATAAATTTCTGGGTTCTTGCTTTATATCTTGAATTTATTATGCATTGTAAAACATGAAAACAGCAAAACTAATCAGCAACAAGATCTTTTAAGAATAATGAAAATGATGGAAACCAATTATCCACTACTGTAGGATTTATTGTCCTTTAATACTTTTTAATTTTAAAAAGTATTATAAACAGACAGAAACTTTAAACAGCCAAAAAATAATTAGCAATTCAAGATCTTTGAAATTTAATGAAAATTTTGTAAATATATCTGTTCTGATATTTGTAATTTATCAATATGATGTCATTTGACCAGATGAGTTTTTCAGACTCCTTTGGGCCTCTAGTTTATATTTGACACAAATTATTTTGATATTCCAAAATTCAAGACAGTGATAATTATAATTTATTTTTGGGGAATGTAATACAGTAGAAGGCACAGTAGACATTTAGCCTACTTTCAGATGGTCTTAACATCGACATTTAGGAGTTGATGGATTGGAATTAAAGATAATGTATCCTTTCAATCAAGTTAAAATCCCATAAAACATTTTTTTTAATCCATTTACAATTTGTAAAATGTGGGAAAATGAGCAAAAATTACATTAAAACAGATGTTTCATCTTTTTTTTTTATAATTGTGTTCATTTGCCTTATATTTTTAAATGGTTAAATAACAACATTTGTCAAGAACTGAAAATAATACTACATCATATGTGTTACATGTGTTAAGTATTATTGTGTTTTTCTCTTTTTAGGTGGTTTATTGATACACTTGGATACCCTAAAACAAGTTTACAGAATATGGTCAATGGTGTGTTAATGACACTCTCGTTTTTGATAGTGCGTATATTAGTGATGCCTCACTTTTGGTATATAGTGTACTCGGTGATTGGGACTGAAGACTTTAATAGAATCGGTCATATAAGACTTGTACTTGTTCTTTCTTGTTTTATTTTAGATACGATAAATATTTTTTGGTTTTTGAAAATGTGTAGAGGAGTTAAAAAGGTTATTACATTGAAATTGGATGCAAATAAAAATGAAGTAGCTCATAAAAATGATTGATGTGAATTTTTAAAAGTATTTAATATGTTATTTTATTGGATGCACTTATTTATGGTTGCTTGTATGATTTAAATCAGTTATTATTAGTCATGTTGGCGAACAATCAATGTATGTTGTTTATAAGTAATGAGGTTGATTATCATTTATTTGTTATTTATACAAAATAAATTAAGTTTCTATGTAAGTGCTGTCTTAAAACTTCTTTTGCCTTCAAATTTTCACATGTATAGATCGGTTTTGATATGAAGTACTATTTGCCTGAGTTATTTCTATTGTCTGCTATTTTGAAGCAAAATAAATGGTTGATTTCTTATTTTACTATCCAAGTTGAAACATGTGGAGCAAACAAGTCTGATAAAAGATCCCAAATGTTTCTTAAGGTGGTACCCAACACTTTCACTAAAATTAATTTGGCTCGTTTAATTTTCATAAAATTTGGACAATGTATTTACTTTGACCCTCTAACAAAAATATAAAAATTTCAAAAATTTTGAACCAACCGTTTTGTCAGAAAAATTACACTGATTATATAGAAGTTTGACAAACACCAATTTTGATCATTGAGAAGCTTAACATTCCCTTTACAACACAACGTAATTAAAACATTTAGCTGACTTTACAGAGTTATCTCCCTGTAGTGTTAGGTACCACCTTAAGTCTAGTGTTCAGTGAAAAAAGTTGAATTTGGCTGATATATGAAGGAATATGTGCACCTACCCATCAATATGGCAACAAATTGGAAGTACCTTTACATCAAATTGTATCGGGGGGGGGGGGGGGGGGGGGGGGGATTAAATGTCGTCCTGTGGACAGTGTTACTTCAGTTAACTGACAAATTTTAAATCTGGTTCAGCATGTTGGTTTATTTTTTAGAAGAGTTCATATTCATTACCTATTAACATATTTTCATTCTAAATGTTTTTAAAAAATTTATGAAGATTTCCAATACATAAAATTAAATCAGAAAAAAGGGACAATGCTCAATTTCAAGTTTCATTGAAATCTATACACTGGTTTAAGAGGAATTATGAAAAGAAGATTTGTATACCAAAGAAACAATGTAAATTCAGAAATCATGGTGTTCATTTAATATTTTGATTTTGTCAATTTTGACCAAAATGCTAATTTAATTTTTGCAATATTAAGGCAAATCCTGTTCAATTTATATCAAAAATTCAAAATGCAAGTTTAATTATTATGATTATAACCCTGGTGCATTTTTAGCAAAAATAAAAACATCACAATAATTTCTGAATTTACAGTATATCAATGTTTCCTTATTATCAATTAGATCAGGACAACAGCTACTGTAACCTATAAACTGTGCCATATCTCCTTTAGGATGTGATTTGCCCTCAGAATATTGTATCATACCTTGATTATTGTATGTCTTGCCTACCATATTTCTTCTGCACTGCCAGCAGATACTCCCTGAGCTGCACATGAGTGGTGTCTAGAAACCAAAATGTTTACCATTATTTCTCCAGATCGCTTTTAAACAAATTTGATAGGGTTTTTTTTCTCTGACAGTTTGACCTAGGTTTACCCTCCAGATGTGGAGCACATGCTAATAGTAAACAAGAATGCACACTCTGAAATGTCTCATATGATTTGTTTATCATGATTGAATAAATGTTGAAAGTCTATCATATGAAGGTTTTACTATAAGTATCATATACTCTTGAGCATGTTAAGATATTCAGTGAGCCATGAATTTAGGGTTAAGGTCAGATGAACCATTCCATACACCAAATATTGTTGACATATTGCTTCTAGTATCTGATTCAATGACAAAACAACAAAAACATGGACCAATGAATCATGAAAATGAGATCACATTCATATGAATCCTGCCAGACGGACATGTACACCTTATAAACATTCCATATATTAAATATATAATTGACATATAGTATCTGATAATATCTACAAAACCAAAAAAACTTTATATTGACCAATGGACCATGAACATGATGTCAAGGACATATGAAACATCAGACAGACATGTCCACTTTACAATCATACTTTCACAAAACATATAATTGATAATCTAACCTATTGACTCTGAAATAAATAGGTGTCTTCTCTATATAAAAGAGGGATGAAAGATACCAAAGGGACAGTCAAACTCATTAATCTAAAATAAACTGACAACGCCAAGGCTAAAAATGAAAAATACAAACAGACAAACAATAGTACAGGACACAGCATAGAATACTAAAGAATAAACAACACGAACCCCACCAAAAACTAGGGGTGATCTCAGGTGCTCTGGAAGGGTAAGCAGATCCTGCTTCACATGTGGCACCCGTCGTGTTGTTTATGTGATAACAAATCTGGTAAGTAATCTAACTCGGCAGGTCACATTCATGAAAGGGAAGGGGATTGTAGTTATGACGTAAGGAACATATCCGATATCATTTGTGAAACGGTTATTCCATAACGGTCAACCAACTCGTGATGGCGTCCGTAAAATTTACGAAGGGATGATTTCAACTTCACCATTTGGAACTCTATATATTTCATCTGCAACTTTCATGCCAATCGAACAAAACAAACTAGTTACCATCTGGAAAACATTTTCCATAAAATTTCTATTTTAGAACCAGAGCCCTTGCATCGTGACCTATTGACCTCAAAATTGTAAGGCAATTTCTTTGTCTGTGTGCTTTTAAGCTGTGCAAGTTTAATTTTTATAAAACAAGTTACAAGGGAAGATTTATTATCTAGGAGAAACCAATGATTATATGCTTTGTAAATTGTTCCAGGTATCTGAAATTAACTTGGGTGTTTTTTTTATCTGTTATAAGCTGACCTTAGATGGGTTTGGTTATTATTTTTTTTTATCTTTTTGGTCATATGCTCTTCACCTGTTCCGGTTCTTATACATACTTGGCTTTTGAATACTGGTATAAGGCTTTGAGTGTTCCTGATGAAAGTAAATCCAGAAAGTGTTTTGGATGCATGAAATTAATAAAGTGTTGTTTTATTTTGTATTTGTTTAATATGCAAAAAATCCACTGGTCATTGAAGACCATAAACAAGAAAAAATCAAATTAATCAGAGTTAATTACTTTATTACAACTGTATTATGATATGTTGTAGAAATTATATATGTATTATCCAATTCCCATAAAGAAAAATTTATTAAAGAGAACAGACATTTTATTTCCAATTGCACACAAAAGAATCTACTTCAATGTTCCAACTTTACACCCTGTCTATCAATCCAAAGCTAAATAAAGTTTTCATTTTTTAAACATATGTAACCAGAATTTGTAAATTATCTCCCCTTACCCTTCTTTCCCTCCCACCCCCACCCCCCCCCCCCTAAAACAAGTTGATTACCTCACTCATTTGGATGAATATTTCTATAGTTTAATAAATAAAAACTCTGTTTTTTTTTCTTTTGCTATTTTTTGGTTAACCTAAAACAAGGTTTATATTTTCTTATTTTAAAGTCTTTAACAATATTGCTCATATATTTTTGATAGATACAATCCACATCTACAATGACTGTACTTCAGTGGAGTGTTCTCATATTATACTAATTTCAAAAATAGTTGGCTCCATACTTTTGAGAGCCAATAACTTCACAGAGATTCTATAACAATTATTCTTGATACATACAACATTTATGTGTATCTTAATATAAATGTCTATATGTGTATCACAAATTCTTATACTGCAAACCATCTTATTTTCATAGATATGTATTTTTGTGTTGAGACTTTCCTGTCCAACTTCGATATTATTTTTATAATTTTCTTGATGTAAGGAAAGATCAAATTTAGACATCTTTGTGATGATTTATATTCACTAAATTTTCAACTTGAATATCTGATGTATATAAGTTGGTTGACAGTATGCTATATATATAGAGAGAGAGATTTTCAATTTTTACTTTCTTTTCTATCAAAGTTTAAAATAATTACAGTTTATATGGCAGTGTGTTATTACATTTAACAATCACAAGCCAAAGTTATCTGTACTCAAATAGTACCCATACTTTAAAAATTTGAACATACACATGGACAGATCAATAGCAATGAAAAACTGATCTTATTAAAAAAAAATACCTGACAAATTGAAGAAATATAGACAATCATGCAGATTAAATAACAAAGATAATTACTCAATAAAAATATATTATTGGTATAAGCCAATAAATTGATTTGATAATATATTAAACATAATTACTTTGAGAATAAACTTAACAGATAACAATAAGTCAAAGACAGTGTTGACTTTCATAAAGGACAAAAAGCATAAAGACTAATTTTAGCCCTTTAAAAGCATCAAAATCATTTTATTCATATATGATAAACACAAGTCAAATATATTGTTAATAAATGCTATAACAGCATTTGACATTATCATTAGACCCTTACTATTCAACTATAAAAAAAAAAAAGATATGTTTAAAATTAATTATTTTCTAAGTTATGCAGCACCAATCTAAGAACTGCAGAGAAATATTTTGAATAGTACTTTTTTTCTGACTTCTTTATTTCATTTTTGTATATTTTCCTCTTCCTTTATATAGTCAAAACAATAGAAAGCTTATGGTGAATAACAATTATAGAACATACACACTATTGTGAACTATTTTAGCCAGAGTTCTGAGGGTTAAAATGAGTCTTCATGCCCTTTGTCCTGAGGTTTACTAACAACTAAACTCTTAGTATTCTTAAGTATATAAAATATAATCTATCAGATACTATGGTGGTAACAATCATTAAGGACCCAAGTTTCCAGACATGAACCCAAGAACCATCCTCTGAAACAAACTTCAAAGGAGTTCAATCCTGTTCCCAAAACAGCATATCTATGACTTTAGAGGATCCCATGCCCATAGAGCAACATCAACTTGTGTAATACCTACAGGGGAATTCATCTGAATTATTGCACCAGAATTCCAAATATCAAGCTGCAATCAACAAGTCATTTTAATCTGACTGTATGGACTATAATTTGTGCCTAAGTCAAAGTACAAAATTGCCTGATTTTATCATGTAATTTGATACAGTAAATTGAAAGTAAAGATTTGATTTCTATACAAAAGACATACTAAACAGGCGTTATTCAAATGTTTCTTGAAAAAAGTTTATGTACAGTGTCAGATTACTGTTTCTGAACTATTTTACTTATGGTGAAACATGTCCAATATATACTACTGTGCTCTTGTAATAACTTCCAATTATTTTTCCCTCGTTTTACCAGTAGATATAGGAAGATGTGGTATGAGTGCCTATGAGAAAACTATCTATCCAAGTTACAATTTGTTATAGCAAACCATTACAGGTCAAAGTAAGGTCAACATGAGTTGCAATTGTCTTTCATCTTGAAAAGAGGCTAAATTTCATGCAACATATTCCTCTCTCATTTCTGAAAATTTTAATTCTTGGGACAATGAATAAAATATGTCATTAAATGTTTATCTGATTTTATAATGTTACGATTCCAAAACTTAAATAAAATTGAAACTGTTGAAAATTACCAAACATACTGGGTGAAAAGAGGAAAAAGTAATAATTATTATTAATTTTCCTGTAATCTTAATATGTATTATACACACCTTTTAATTCATTTACACAACATAGCGTAATAAAAAAAGAAATAATAATACATGTGTCTGAAAAATTATGTAATGAAATAAAAAGAAATAATGTTCCTTAACATTTGTCATTTCTTTTTAACAGTTCTTTGTAGTTTAAATTCTTAATCAATAATAATCATTTTTTTTTGCCAATTTACCAATGGAAAAATATCAGTTAAATACCCCCATTGTAAAACTAAGCTCAACTACATCATTGGTTTTATCTATACCTACATAACCTCCATACAAAATCACATATCACAGCTTCATGAAATCACATTAAGAATAGTTTTATCAAATTCGAAATTAATTTTTACACTGATTTTTGGTGGTACCTTAACTCTGTAAAAATCAGCTGAACTATTTTAAAACATTTTATTGTTAAGGAATATTTATCTTCTCAATTTTCAAAATTAGTCTTTCAAACTGCTTTACATCTAATGAAATGTATCATATAAAGTGTGTGGTCCAAGCTTTTTGAAATTTTTATATTTTTGTCAAAGGGTCAAAATTAATATTTTTGTCAACCTTCTTTTTCCCCAAAATGCTCCTGTTCATTTTTGTCTTTAAACTTTATTTGCTTGACAAAATAATGTGTGTATAATACATAATTGAATACAGTTTACAGACAGATTCTTAATCATCGTATCTTTATTATAACCGGTATATGTTTAATATTTTATAAATAAAGTCATGTATGAAATAAAACCAAATGGTTTATGTCATAGCTGACTGTAAAGAAGCATAGGTACAGTTGGAACGATCACAGATCTTTTCACGGGCAGAAAACTTTTCATAATCAAGAGGTTTTGCACAGAATTCACATTCCTTTGGGCAGCATCCTCCTGGCTTTAGTTCCAATCCAGAACTTAGCCACACCTCTTTGACAGCTTTAACAAAATGGTCCATCATTGGTCTGGTATGGTGGGGAGTAGGTGCCACTCTCAACCTTTCTTGTCCTTTAGCCACTGTAGGGTAGTTGATTTGTTGTACATATATGTTGTGCTTGGTCATCAGTTCATTAGACAAATGTGTACAGAGTGCAGGGTCCCCAACCTGAGAACAAAATAGTAATATAGTGATTAATTATACAGCACATTTATGTACTTATTTTTAATATACTACTATGGTATAAATTTTTTAAAAAAATGGTTGACAGCAACCAACAATAAAGACTTAAGTACAAGTACTGGTACTTAAAGACATACAGAATGTGTTGGGCTAAACATGTATGAGAACACTCAACCTGCTCCCTTAAAAGGGACACTGGTATAACAGCACATCATAAAATCAAATTTAATTTTACAATATGTATGTAACATTAAATTCCGCATTTACCTTTTTTCATTATGTGTCATAAACACAGGAAAACACTATTAAAGACTTGATGTATAATTCAAAACCCGCTGAACACTTCAAGAATAGCAAATATTAGCATTCCAAATTTATAACTTACATGTATTGGAATGATATGACTTGGGCAGTGTATAATAGGCAAACCAGCTTCCAACAGTTTCTCACTTAGATATTTGACAGCTTCCTGATGTTTAAATCTTAGCTGTCTTCCTTCTTCACTTCTAAGAATCTATAATATATAAAATTAAGAAATATTATTTCACTAATAACAGATACTTGGTTGTTGACAAGACTCAATGTCATTCAACTTGCTGATCTCAGGATCATGCTACCGAAAACATTACTTTCAGCATAAACCTCATTTTTTTTATTTTGTCAATCATATGTGCATCTATCTCATATTTTTTTTCTACTTTTATAAGCTACATCAATATATAAATGTCTAGAGGATAGTCATAAGAACATCTTCATTCTGACAGCTCAAGACAAGAGCTGTCAGAATGACAGTAAACCGGATTTTTTTTTATCTGTGTCCTGGCATTTATTAATATCACAAGGACCAAAACTCCTGAATGGTAAAAGTTACAATCATCAAAATCAAACTCGACCTCCATTTTGTTGTCACTAACAACATATCAAAATTTTGAAAAGCTTTGGTTAAACAGTCCATGATTTAGTTGCACGGACAAGATTTAGCTACCACCCCCTGACTACCCGCCTGCCCGCCATACATTACCAAATTAATAACAGATTTATCCTATTGAAATCAGTTTATACATTACTGTATACTTACTTATTTTTGCAGATACTTAATTTCCCTTTTAGCCTTTCCTATTGCACTTCATGGCAATTTTATTTTACAATTTTCTAATTTAACTTGGTGATGTAAAATAAGGAAAGATCCAAGTTTTACGTATTCATAATGACTTATATTTGCATTGTTTTTCTACTCTGGGAAAGTCATGAAAAAAAATCATTCATGAAAAATAAGTTGGTTTACAGTGTTCAATTTAAAACTAATAAAAATTTAATATAATAAGTACCTTGACAGAAGCAATAGCTCCAGACAAAGTTGTAGGGGGCAGTGATGTAGTAAATATAAATCCTGAGGCATAACTCCTGATTGTATCAATAGCTTTACTTGTGCTGGCAACGTATCCTCCCACATTTCCAAATGCTTTTCCTGCAAACAAAATAAAACATTTAAAATACAACATTTTTTAAATAACTTTTGTTTCTTTTACATACTTGATTGCATAATGTAACAATTCATTTCTTTTACTTGGAATTATTTTACAAAATTTTACAAATCAGGGTACTTAAGATCTATTAAACCTGTAATATTGTTTCTCTACATTATTTTATAATGCAGCAATTTTGTGGATTGAAACTCAAATCAAAATATTATATGTTCTAACCAACTATGCAGATAGTTACTTTAAATGTCTGCTCATATTTTAGATATGCTCATATATAGAAAAAAAAATAGAAAATGTTGTTAAAAACTTTAAAATCATAAACCAATACTAGTATTGCTAATCCTTTGGATAAAGACTCCTTAAGGAACACAACTTAGTCAACAATTTAATCTTTGAGCTATGGCTCAAAAATGTAACCCAGTTCATGAGTATTTAGTAAACTCTGGATTTGTAGTTCTTGAGAAAAGTTCAAAACAATTTCATGGATTGGATGGACAACCTGAAGAAAACACTTATAGAAGGATACATATACATACACTGGTAAACCCCCCTCCTTTCCAAGCGAGGACATAATTAAAAGACACTTCCAAACTATCAAATATAAATTGTATTGCTTACCAAGTGTTCCAGATACAATATCAATTTTATCCATGCATCCATCTCTCTGCCCAATTCCAGCTCCCTGGCGTCCATACAATCCTACAGCATGTACTTCGTCAACAAATGTCAGTGCCCCATACTTATGAGCTATATCACATAGTTCATTTAATGGACACACAGCACCTAAAAAACAACATTACAATAGATATAACAAAAAATACACAGCATGCACAAAATATTTAGATACTGCTTGTTAATTTCTTTTTTTAACAAAACCCTAAAACTTTATCATATTGGTTTTTTTTACCCAATTTTTTACTCTGAAAACAAAGGGTGTCTGGCCTCTTCAATTCAAAACGGATTTGGCAACCTTATTATTAATTCTTAATCCAAGCTAGGAATTACACAAAAGAGTATTGATCTGTGTAGTAACATTTAAAAGTACCAAAATGGCCATTGGGCGAAATGGAACACCTTCTGTTTTTAAAAAAAAAATTTTTTTAGAGAAGGAGACATAACAGCCATACTTGGAGAGGTTTTTTCTTTAACTAAGTTGTTGAGATGCTTTAATTTAACCTCATATTTTCTATAAATCATATTGGGTTTCAATACTCCTCACCTATGATCCAACAGAATTTTATATTATTTTTCTTACCAGACATAGAATGAACTGTCTCAAATACAACCAGCTTAGGAATGCTAATATCCACTTGTTTTAGAAGCTCTTCTAAATGTACCGGGTCATTGTGCCGGAATATATGTTTTGGTGCACGGCTATTCTTTATTCCCTGAATCATGGAGGCATGGTTACCAGAATCAGAAAATATATGAACACCTATAAAAAAGAAAGAAAATCATACAAAAATATCATTGGATGACAACCATATACCATCAACAACAAAGATGATTAATGACATATATATATCTATATTCAACCTTAGATATTTTAATATAATCTATTTAACCTATATATATTCTTTTTAAATAATACATTTAAAATTACTTTTTCTTTTGATTTACATTGCTCTCTCCAGTGACCTTTAGCACCATGATACTACAATGTATTTGATAGATTTTACAATTGAGGAAAGCTGTTTTGATGGTAATTAACATTTAGAATGAAATTACTGTATGTTTACATCTTCATCATTTGGTCCCTGATGGATGGTGGTCTCATTGGCAATCATACCACATGTTATCTCTATTTGAATAAAACAGTCAATTCTTTTAAGATCTTTTTTTTTCAAAGTTTTTAGAGCATAATGGGGATGCATAGTATCAACAAAAACTATTTTTTAAACCAATATAAAACTTATCCTAATATGGTTACAATATTTGGTACCTACCTGGCAGCATTTTCCCTAGTGTCTCCAATGTTGTATCATTAGCCACATAACACGATGTAAATACAAGAGCAGCCTCTTTCTGATGTAAACCCGCTAGCTCAGCTTCCAAATCCTCATGGAGGGGTGAATTACCAGATATATTGCGTGTCCCTCCTGCTCCAGCTCCGTGACAGTACAAAGCATCACTAAAAGATAAATAAGTATTGTTACTAAGCTTAAATACTCATCTTTAACACTTAAAGGAAATTAATAGGATACATATGCCAGCCAAATTTGAAAACTATCAAGAAATTACATTCTGTTTTGAGAAACCTCATTGGTCATGTTGGTGATACATGCAAATCATTCAAATAATGGTTGAGTTACATTTAAAGCTTAAAGTCTGAATAGGTGTGTAATGGCAAACACACAAACAAAATGGTTTTGTAGATTTCAAAAACTTAGCTACAAAGGAATGGTGCAGAAATTCCACAAAATTATATGCAAGTAACCACAAAATTATATGCAAGTAAATATGACTTTGAACTGTCCTTTAATTAAAAGTATGTTGTATTATATAATTACCTAACAGCCTTGGTAACATTAGGATGCCAACTCATACCAAGATAGTCATTACTACACCATACTGTGATATCTCGTTTCTGGCCAGAATACTCTTCTGCAAACGGGAACTGTGTACCTTTACGAGTAACTTTCTTGAATACTCTGTATGTATGGTCTTGTTTTTTCTTTTCCACTTGCTCACCAAAAAAGCCTTCATAGTCAAATGTGACATCCTCAGTTTGTGCTGAAATATAAAATTATACACTGAATTGTGTGGAGATATGAATATGATGAATGAATAGTTGTAAATGATTAGATGATGGCTTTCCAGTGTGAAATTGTGCCCTATTTGTACAACAATGTTGTGCAGGGTTTCCGCTGGCGGTCGCCATTTTCGCAATTTGCGAAAAAATAATAATTGTGGCGATTAAAATTCGTCATTGGCGAAAGAATTTAGCAACAGAAATATATATAACGATTTATTTTCCTCCATCTTGTTTATTTACTTTTTTTTCGAGTTTCTCGGACTTTACTCGATCATACAATACTAGGAATTCACCTTGACCTCATTAAGATTTGGACAGAAAATCAATAATCAGCTGATTACATTTTATACCTATCGACAACAAAGGACTAATTAATAAAGGTGTTGATTGAATTGTTTGACAAAATGATATGGTTAAATAGCTTCCGGTAAATGTCACATACATAATTTATTTACCACTTTGCGACGCACGTGTTTGAAGCAAACTTTTGACGTCTCCTCTCCTTTGAAAGATAGTTTAGAAAAGAAAGCTGTTGTTGTGACGAAAAATGTTCAAAAGCAAGAAAAATCTCTGATTTAAAAATTAAATTATCCTTTGACTTTAATATAGGTTATTGATTAGGGAGACTACTTTAAAGTCGTTTTAGTGACACACGTGTTTCAAGCATAGTTTTACATCTCAACTTTTTCATTTACGATGGTCAAGAAAAGTAAACGGTCGTTATGAAGAAATCTATCCAAAAGGTTAAGAACAACACCTCGAATGAGAGTAACCCTTCAATGTAATGACTACACATGAAATGAGGGATCAATTTCATGTGATACAAGCTTTTGTTTTGTTGTAAAAACCACTTCTTAGTACAAACGGGTACATCAGTATTTTTCTTTTAAGGAAAATTTCCCTACTACGAACTATAGTGGTATTATATGATCAAAATATGTTACTTGGCGAAAAAAATAAGAAAAAGGCGAAAAATATATTGTTTTGGCAAAAGAGGTGGCGAAAAAAATAATTGACCCAGGGGAAACCCTGCTGTTGTGTTGTGTTTTTTTTTAATTTAGTTATGAGCTTTTTAATTTTTATTTTTCAGATGCAGGTATTGGATGGATTAAATATGATTTGGAATGTGTAACTTAAGTTAGATCAGTTGTCCCCAACAATGGTAGTTTATGTTACTTTCAGTCTGGACCTAAACATTGACATGATTCCTGTCTAGGGATCTGACCAGTCAGGCAATAAACATGACACTGTATGAGAGAACACTCAAAGATTTGATTATAAATTGTATAAGAATTTCATTGGAGAAGACATTTGATAAAAACATATAACTAATGACATGTTACATATTGTGTTTGAACTCTGTGTCCTTTTTATTGACCCAGTTAACAAATTCATTTTCTTTTCAAGGAATGACAGATGTAACATTTTTCCTGAAAGTTCATTTAGGTCAAAGCTGTCCAATAGGTACTTTAAAGGTTTTGAGGACAAGAATACAATATACACTGTAAGATATGTTCGCTGAAGACAACATTAACTATACTATGTTTATAATTTTTTATATGCTTACTCACCCCATGATGTTTCTGCAAAAGATTTTTTTTTCAACATATCCAAAACTTGTTCAACTTTCAAGCCAGATGCATAATCTATCTTTGGAGCTCCAATTGGTTTCTTGGATGTTTTTTCATCTGTTTTCTTCTGTGTTTTAACTGGTTTACTGTCTGGTGTTGGTGACATTTCCCTTACATAGTCTCTACTGGTTTCTTTATCAACATCTGAATATATAAGAAGATAGATATGAGATATGACTAAAATATGTGTACAGTGCAACCTGTGTAATCTGGCACACAAAAGGACTAGAAAAAAATGTCAGATTAAGGAGGCTGTTGGAATACTCAGGTTTTTTCTGCAAGGATAGGCATATTTTGGGACCATGAAAATGTGTCAGTTAAAGCAGGATGTTGGAATATTTAGGTGTCAGATCAGACAGGTTACACTGTATATGATATATAAGGCAACCCAATGGCACACAAAATGAAACAAAGGACATCTGATGATTTTTAGAGTTTCTTCAGGGACTTAAAATACAACTTATCATAGAGAAATCTATAATCAAACCTTTACTCCTTTACATAGCTTAAGTTGAGCAAAATTTACAAATGGTATTAATTTAATAAAGCCAAATGAGCATAAACTAATAACTAGAGGCTCTAAAGAGCCTGTGTCGCTCACCTTGGTCTATGTGCATATTAAACAAAGGACACAAATGGATTCATGACAAAATTGTATTTTGGTGATGGTGATGTGTTTGAAGTTCTTACTTTACTGAACATTCTTGCTTCTTACAATTATATCTATAATGAACTTTGCCCATTAGTAACAGAGAAAAATATTTGGTAAAAATTTACATAAATTTACCAAATTAATGAAAATTGTTAAAAATTGACTATAAAGGGCAATAACTCCTTAAGGGGTCAATTGACCATTTAGGTCATGTGGACTTATTTGTAGATCTTACTTTGATGAACATTATCGCTGTTTACAGTTTATCGCTATCTATAATAGTATTCAAGATAATAACCAAAAACAGCAAAATTTCTTTAAAAATTACCAATTGGAGGGCAGCAACCCAACAACCGGTTGTCCAATTCATTTGAATATTTCAGGGCAGATATATATTGACTTGATTAACAATTTAACTCCTTGTCAGATTTCCTCTAAATGATTTGGTTTCAGAGTTGTAAGCAAAAAACTACATTTTACCCCTGTTCTATTTTTAGCCGTGGTGGCCATCTTGGTTGGATGGCCAGGTCATCGGACACATTTTTCAAACAAGGTACCTCAAAGATGATTGTGGCCAAGTTTGAAATAATTTGGCCCAGTAGTTTCAGAGGAGAAGATTTTTGTAAAAGATAACTAAGATTTACGAAAAATGGTTAAAAATTGACTATAAAGGGCAATAACTCCTAAAGGGGTCAACTGACCATTTCGGTCATGTTGACTTATTTGTAAATCTTACTTTGATGAACATTATTGCTGTTTACAGTTTATCTCTATCTATAATAATATTCAAGATAATAACCAAAAACGGCAAAATTTCCTCAAAATTACCAATTCAGGGGCAGTAATCCAACAACAGGTTGACCGATTCATCTGAAAATTTCAGGGCAGATAGATCTTGACCTGATAAACATTTTTACTCCAGTCAGATTTCCTCTAAATATTTTGGTTTTTGAGTTATAAGCCAAAAACTGCATTTTACCCCTATGTTCTATTTTTAGCCGTGGGGGCCATCTTGGTTGGTTGACCGGGTCACGCCACACATTTTTTAAACTAGATACCCCAAAGATGATTGTGGCCAACTTTGGATTAATTTGGCCCATTAGTTTCAGAGGAGAAGAGTTTTGTAAAAGATTACTTAGATTTATGAAAAATGGTTAAAAATTGACTATAAAGGGCAATAACTCCTTAAGGGGTCAACTGACCATTTCGGTCATGTTGACTTATTTGTAAATCTAACTTTGCTGAACATTATTGCTGTTTACAGTTTATCTCTATCTATAATAATATTCAAGATAATAACCAAAAACGGCAAAATTTCCTCAAAATTACCAATTCAGGGGCAGCAACCCAACAACAGGTTGACCGATTCATCTGAAAATTTCAGGGCAGATAGATCTTGACCTGATAAACATTTTTACCCCCATCAGATTTCCTCTAAATGCTTTGGTTTTTGAGTTATAAGCCAAAAACTGCATTTTACCCCTATGTTCTATTTTTAGCCGTGGCGGCCATCTTGGTTGGTTGACCGGGTCACGCCACACATTTTTTAAACTAGATACCCTAAAGATGATTGTGGCCAAGTTTGGATTAATTTGGCCCAGTAGTTTCAGAGGAGAAGATTTTTGTAAAAGATTACTTAGATTTATGAAAAATGGTTAAAAATTGACTATAAAGGGCAATAACTCCTAAAGGGGTCAACTGACCATTTCGGTCATGTTGACTTATTTGTAAATCTAACTTTGCCGAACATTATTGCTGTTTACAGTTTATCTCTATCTATAATAATATTCAAGATAATAACCAAAAACAGCAAAATTTCCTCAAAATGACCAATTCAGAGGCAGCAACCCAACAACGGGTTGACCGATTCATCTGAAAATTTCAGGGCAGATAGATCTTGACCTGATAAACATATTTACCCCTGTCAGATTTCCTCTAAATGCTTTGGTTTTTGAGTTATAAGCCAAAAACTGCATTTTACCCCTATGTTCTATTTTTAGCCGTGGCGGCCATCTTGGTTGGTTGACCGGGTCACGCCACACATTTTTTAAACTAGATACCCCAATGATGATTGTGGCCAAGTTTGGTTCAATTTGGCCCAGTAGTTTCAGAGGAGAAGATTTTTGTAAAAGTTAACGACGACGGACGACGGACGACGACGACGGACGCCGGACGCAAAGTGATGGGAATAGCTCACTTGGCCCTTCGGGCCAGGTGAGCTAAAAAGGAACATGACTAGTGAACATCTTTCATAGTCCAAGGAACCATTATTTACTTAGAATCTTTTATATTGTCATACAATCAATAATTACCCATCATCTGCATACTTTCTACTTTCATCTCTTGTTTTGGTGTTTCCTTGATCATTTTATGAGACATATATGGGCATTGTTGCATTTGATCTGCACTTATTTCTGAAAAAAAGAACATAACATGTTGGAGGTCTTATTGTGAATTCTATTTGAAGAACAGCAATAAGAGTGCTGTTCCTACAAATGTATACTTTTTGCATATTTATCTTATGTTTTTTTCATGGATGGATACCAGTCATCCTACCACATAACCTCTCTTTTCTCTTATAAGATTATTTTTAAGTAAAACTTTATCTTATAATAGTTTAATTTTCATGTAGTTGTATAATTTTGAGCAGTTTGAATGTTATAAGTAAAGTGGGTTTGTATGAAACAATGATTAAAATCACAATTTTTCTTGTTTTGATGATTGATCTGAACTAAGAGTGTATTTGATTGGTCCATTCAATAGAAACATTTAAAAGCTAAAGCTTGTACCAAATTTGTTTATCATTTATTGTTTTGTACATAAATCAAACTGTTTTCTTGTTTGAGTTGTTTTGCAATTTCAGGGCTAAGCATTTATTATTCATTATAAGGTCTTTGGTAGAGAACTGTTTCATTGGTAATCATACAATATTCTCTAATTTTTATTTAATTTTTTTGATAGTTATCCAAGGTACCAGCCTTATAATTACATACACCAGAGGTGCGTTTCTTCTACATAAGACTCATCAGATAAATAGTAAGAAAACCAAACAAGTAATTGTGTGAAATTGAAGAGCATTGATAACAGAGTCCTAATCTTTAATTGAACAAAAAGCCCAAAATCAATGAAAATGGTAAGAAGCATATTATGAGTATACCTTTTGTCTGAGTTGTTCCCACAGACATGTATCTCATTGCATGTGCCATAATAGGACATCTTTCTGCATAATTCATCAGCTGTGGGGCAGCTGTTTTTACTTGGCATACTGGAATTCGACTGAGAAATGGACATCTTAATGTCATGATTTTCTGGTTTCTAGATCTAAAATATATAAATAACTCAAATATCAAATTCATTGAACCATAACAGACAAGAAAGTAGCATTTAATGTAACTAATCCAAAATCTAACTGTATATTTATAACAAAGAATATTTGCAGCCTGATTAAGTTTTCAAAAGATATTTGCCACAAGAAAATTTTGTGACCGACCCATTATAAGAAAATATATTTAAACTCATTGCCCTCTAGAAATTCTATAAATATACCGGTAAATGGATTTTAACATCTTCTCTGAACCACAATACTGAGGTATTTACATGTATATAGATATATGGACTGTAGTTTTGTTACAATATACATGTACATCTAGAGATAACTCCAACAAAAACATAGAAAAAAAAGTTTAACAACAGGATGCCGTTTTATAATTTTCAAACAGAAAAATGTATAACATCAATTATGTAGGTGGTTGTCACACATGTTACAGTTTAATGTTTCAACAACCTGTTAACTTCAACATTTTCCTATAATCATGCATGTAATTACAACATGTACAATATCAAACTATGTCACACCATGTAAACACAGAAATGTGTGTTAATCAAACATATAACACAGAGATTACATATCCTTTGCCTTGCAGCAAAACCCAAACACAGAAGTATGGTGAACTTAAAGATATTATATATGCTTTTATGTTTTATTTATAGTAACAATGGCCATGTTTATTCATTGGTAGTGTTTTCTAACATAGTTTTGATTTTGAACACCCTAATGGATAATCCTTCCATTTTTTTTTAATTGCCTGTTAGTTAAAATGATAATGTTGTTTCTTTTTAATTTGACACACATATATAATAACAAGAAAATTGAATAGACTGAATCAGATGTCAATGACTATCCGCAGAAACTTCATGGCCTTTTTAAACTCAAACAGAGCTATAAAGAATAATCTACATGATCTATGTGTTACAGACATACTCATATTTTCTGACATCTTGCAATCAAGAAAATTATTAAAGCAGAACTTTTGAAAGACATGTATACTTATCATGCTTATTAATAATGCCCAAATATTCAAGTTATTTTTTAATGTTTTGTTCAATTTAAACTATTTAATGAATACTTTACAATATAGAATGATTTTTTTATTTTGATTCAATTTCTTTCATAAGTTATGTAGATAGCTGTCATTCTTTAAAACATTGACCTAATTTAAACTGCCTCCCATTCTAATCAAATGTTCATTTAAACAAATCTACATTTAATTTAAAGTTTAAAACCACAAACAGTTCACTTAAAAGTTATTGCCATCCAGGAAGTGTTCAATGAGGTCAACAGGACTATGTAGTTATTCAAATATTTAATCTTATCATAAAATATTACTTTCTATATCATGTTCATTTTGTATGTAATTTCAATAATCTTTTTGATGGATAACTTTGGACAATTATTGGTTTATTCACAAATTTTTAAACTTTAAATTCATCAAGAAATCCTTCATATAACTATAATACTTAGATACAACGTTAACTTAAGGATAGGGGCTCAAATTACAAAAAAAAAAATTGGGGAACATGTCCAAGGCACACAGATGATCCCTCCCCCCCCCCAACATAACATAATAAAGGGACATAACTCAATAACTGAAACATCATTGCTGCTGTTATGAAGCCAAATGCCTTGTAGTGTCCAGAGAGAAGAATTTAAAAATAAACAAATTAAACAATAAATGATTTCTGACTATTATCTTCCACTGGAACAAAGTAAGAATTTTGAACGATTAACCCTGCCAAAAACTTACATGTATCATAAAAGTTAAAGATGTCATGCAATAGAGAATGTTTAAAGGTCGGACAAGGGATTCCAGAACATGGCATTAACATACATATGGCTAGGGAAGATAAATTGTTTGATTATTTCTTCCTACTGCAATGTGGTTAAAAACATTTCACTTTTGAATACATAATTCCATTATGCAGACATGAGCATCATTTGTCTGATGAAACATGATATCATAAAACCCAACAGTGAGTATAACAAAGGGTGGCTTATTAATAATAAAATAACATCCTGCAATGTCATTCAATCATTTTTCTTTTCCCTAAATCCTGAATGTTTTAATAATAGATGTTTGTTCAGACCATATTACAAACACCCTCCTCATGTATATATAATAATTTTAAATCTAGTCAGTTCATTATCAACTTTTAACATTTTTACATCACCTATACATGTATGACATGCATGAATTTAATGGTTCAAAAACTAGACTTTCAAAGTTTTTAATCTGAAGTTCTTAAGGTTTCAAACTATCGTTATCATTTGAATACCCCTGGTATAATAATTGTGTCCTAAACAACATAAAGGTAAAAGGACATATTTGTATACACATATCTTTTCTTACTGTTACATCTATAAACTATATGCCTTCCGTGATCAAATGTTACAAATCCATCTCTAGTATGGTTCAACTTAACATATATATGCCTTATATTAGTTAAGACTTACCTAATAAAAGTTTATGATAATACAAAACACTTCCGACTAAATTTTCTTACTGAACTTATAAGTATATTGATAAATGATTAAATTTCTCATTACCATATATAATAACCAATAAATCAAAATTATAGCAAGTTACCATAGTAACTTAGGCATTTACTGATTAATTAAACGACAAATAATTGCTCTATATTCAAACTGCTGGAGGCTGTAGGGACATGCAAATATATGCACAGTTTTCATGGTTTTTATGATTGAGTGGTGCTTGTTTAATGCTGATAATGGTGAAGTGCATAGAAAAAAGATGAGTTGTTTTCAAAAAACAAAAACAACTCTTTTACCATTGTTTACAATAATAACAAAAGATTTTTGATATTTTGTTATACAACCATGACAACTCTGATACGATATAAAATCATTACATGTTGTTTTAAGTCTGACCCTTGAAAGTTTATTCAAACAGAATAATCCAATAATTTATAACTTACGTCTTAAGTTTATATCACAAGTCATTATAAGAAATTTTACTTTAAATTGCTGATATTTACCATGAAGCCATAGGTTATGACATTTCAAGAAATAAAAGAAAATTAAGTGAAACAAGAAAAGATAGCACAATACCTAAGATTGCCTTGTACATATAATCATTTAACAAAATAGCATATATCTTTCTCACTATTTTTTAAACAACTTTTTCAAGTAATAACATGGTTCTTTTAATTTGTCTTAATCCTTTCTAATTTTGTTTTCACCAAATATGAGTTTCGAAAAATAATTAACAAACAAAATGAACAATGATCTAAAAAAAAATTGGTTAACGATATTGAAAGTTAAATGAAGTCAAAGAAGGAGATTTATTGTTAAGATGGTTCATACTGCTTTTATATTTTAAAGAGTACAAATATAACATGTATAATGTCAACAAACATAAAAATATAAACAGCTTCTTGAAAGGGGCTGTGTTGCAGGTAATATTCATCTGAATGTTTTTCTTCTTTTCTAAGAAATTAATCCTTTAGTTTAATATATTCATACTTTTACATTAAAATCTATGAAACTTATTAGTGTTTTCCATTCAGCATTTTAGCCGGTGTCATATGGTATTTTGAACCCCATGGTAAATTGACCCCGGGGTCAAAATACCGCTATGGTAAATTGAACCCCCCCATGGTAAATTGAACCCCCCCCCCTGTATGGAAAATTGAACCCCCATGGTAAATTGAACCCCCCTGTTTTTTTCATCCTAGATGAATATTAGAACATTTTACATTATTCTAAAGCTTATCATAGATTAAAAAATCATTCATACAAGAAGGGGAGGTACATTTTCCATGCTCAATTAAAAGAAATATCTTTGCTTGGTATAAGTGCTCTGAAGTCTTTACCAACAAAATGTCATTCAAAATACTTATTGACACATTATAACTAGACCATATGTAGCTTGAATGCTTTAATTATTTGTAATTATAACATATGTATATATATATATAAGGGTAGTTTTGATTTTCCATGGTAAAAAAAGGGGGAGGGGTCAAAATACCATGGCAAAGTAAAATTTAAAAAATATCTTTTCCAGCAAGTTAAATACATACAAACTACTTATTTGTGTATTCTTACTACATAAAAGAGTTCGAATTGCCAGAATTTCTGAAATTAAAGGCCTAGAGTAGGGGTTCAATATACCGCAGGAGGGTCAAAATACCATGGCAAAGTAAAATTTTCAAAATATCTTTTCCATCAAAGTTAATACATACAAACTACTTGTGTGTGTATATTAACTACATATAAGAGCTAAAATTGCCAGATTTTTTTGAATTGTCTATAGTAAGGGGTTCAATATACCGCAGGGGGGTCAAAATACCATGGCAAAGTAAAATTTTCAAAATATCTTTTCCATCAAAGTTAATACATACAAACTACTTGTGTGTGTATATTTACTACAAATAAGAGCTAAAATTGCCAGATTTTTTTGAATTGTCTATAGTAAGGGGTTCAATATACCGCAGGGGGGTCAAATTACCATGGCAAAGTAAAATTTTCAAAATATCTTTTCCAGCAATTTTAATACATAGAAACTACTTATTTGTGTATTCTTACTACATAAAAGAGTTTGAATTGCCAGAATTTCTGAAATTAAAAGCCTTGAGTAGGGGGTTCAATATACCGCCGAGGGGTCAAAATACCATGGCAAAGTAAAATTTTCAAAATAACTTTTCCAGCAAGTTTAATACATACAAACTGCTTATTTGTGTATTCTAACTACATTAAAAAGTTAGAAATGCCAGAACTTTTTAAATTAAAGATCTAGAGTGAGGGGTTCAATATACCGCAGGGGGGTCAAAATACCATGGCAAAGTAAAATTTTCAAAATATCTTTTCCATCAAAGTTAATACATACAAACTACTTGTGTGTGTATATTAACTACATATAAGAGCTAAAATTGCCAGATTTTTTTGAATTGTCTAGAGTAAGGGGTTTAATATATCGCAGGGGGTCAAAATACCATGGCAAAGTAAAAGTTTTCAAAATATCTTTTCTAGCAAGTTAAATACATACAAACTACTTATTTGTGTATTCTAACTACATAAAAGAGTTTGAATTGCCAGAATTTCTGAAATTAAAGGCCTTGAGTAGGGGGTTCAATATACCGCAGAGGGGTCAAAATACCATGGCAAAGTAAAATTTTCAAAATAACTTTTCCAGCAAGTTTAATACATAAAAAATGCTTATTTGTGTATTCTAACTACATTAAAAAGTTAGAAATGCCAGAACTTTTTAAATTAAAGGTCTAGAGTGAGGGGTTCAATATACCGCAGGGGGGTCAAAATACCATATGGCAAAAAAAAAATTTCAAAATATCTTTTCCATCAAAGTTAATACATACAAACTACTTGTGTGTGTATATGAACTACATATAAGAGCTAAAATTGCCAGATTTTTTTGAATTGTCTATAGTAAGGGGTTCAATATATCGCAGGGGGTCAAAATACAATGACAAAGTAAAATTTCAAAATATCTTTTCCAGCAAGTTTAATAAATACATCTACCTATGGGTGTATTCTAACTACATAAAAGAGTTAGAATTGATAGAATTTCTGAAATTAAAGGCCTAGAGTAGGGGGTTCAATATACCGCAGGGGGGGGGGGGGGCAAATACCATGGCAAAGTAAAATTTCCCCCTACTATAGACCTTGAATTTCAAAAATTCAAGGTTCTAACTCCTTAACATAGTTATAATACTCCAATAAGTAGTTTGTATGTATTTAATATACTGGAAAAGATATTTTGAAAATTTTACTTAGCCATGGTATTTTGACCCCCCTGCGGTATATTGAACCCCCTACTATAGACCTTCAATTTCAAAAATTCATGCTATTCTAACTCCTTAACATAGTTATAATACTTCAATAAGTAGTTTGTAAATATTTAATAAACTGGAAAAGATATTTTGAAAATGTTACTTAGCCATGGTATTTTGACCCCCCTGCGGTATATTGAACCCCCTACTATAGACCTTGAATTTAAAAAATTCAAGCTATTCTAACTCCTTAACATAGCTGTAATACTCCAATAAGTAGTTTGTATGTATTTAATATTCTGGAAAAGATATTTTGAAAATTTTACTTAGCCATGGTATTTTGACCCCCCTGCGGTATATTGAACCCCCTACTATAGACCTTGAATTTCAAAAATTCAAGCTATTCTAAATCCTTAACATAGTTATATTACTCCAATAAGTAGTTTGTATGTATTTAATATACTGGAAAAGATATTTTGAAAATTTTACTTAGCCATGGTATTTTGACCCCCCTGCGGTATATTGAACCCCCTACTATAGACCTTCAATTTCAAAAATTCAAGCTATTCTAACTCCTTAACATAGTTATAATACTTCAATAAGTGGTTTGTATGTGTTAAAAATGCTGGAAAAGATATTTTGAAAATTTTGCTTAGCCATGGTATTTTGACCCCCCTGCGGTATATTGAACCCCCTACTTAAAACCACAAATTAAAAAAAATGATAGCCAATAAATTGTAAATTAGATTATCTGCAATACTATTTATCAAAAACAGGGGGGTTCAATATACCGCAGGGGGGTTCAAAATACCATATGTGAAAGATGACCCCGGGGTCAAAATACCATGCGGTATAATGACCCCGGGGTCATTTTACCGCATGGTATTTTGACCCCAGGTTCACTTTTTAGGGGGTTCAAAATACCATATGACACCGGGTGTGTTGACCACCTTCTTTTGACAAGCTGTCCAAATATATATTAAACATTTTGTCAACTGAATACAATCCTTTTGGTAAAGCTCTAATTTATTTAAATTTTATATTAAATCAAAAATTGATTTCCATGTAGCAGATATAAGTGTGATAAAATAAGTTGAAAATAAAAACAACTTAATTTCTTTTCCTTATATTTTTACACTTCCATATCTTATTGATATGGATGACCCAAATTGTTTAATTTCATAACTCAACGTAAAAAATATAAAACAATCAAAGTAATTATGCATTTTAAATTATGCAAGTATTAAAAATTCAATTCTATTGTTATAACTAAAATTTATACATGTAGTAATTAAAGTCACTAGATAGATAATACTCAGTACTACTAAGATTAAATTTATTATAAACTATACTATATATTATCAAATAATAAGAACCTTCTCTTACCTGTTAGATTGATGATGTGGCAGTACTATACATGTACATTAATGTTATTAAACAATGTTAATTCACCTGTGTCTTTAGATCAAAGTCCTTTCTATAAGTGCAAGAGTTTTTAAGACATACGTCAATGTCAACATATGATATATTGTGATTGGACAAAATCAGTAAAGTGTGGAAATGAAAGATGTTTTATTTTAAAGGTAAAACTGTATATCTGTCACGATTTCCTGATTTAAATCCTATTTCTTTGTATAGCTAATTGATGTAATATAAGAAATGTAAGCAATGGAGTTTAATACAAGAACATGTAGGTTATAAATATCTAGTATCCTAGATACAAAGGAAGTCAACAACTGTAATCAGGGACTTAAAAAAAAGTGTAATAATTTTTTTTTTAAATTGAAAAAAAAAGTTTAGTTTCTGGTCCTTTAACATGTTTAAAGGTGTTATTCATGCATGGCTAAGGAGCTTCACTTTTGTAGATTTTTAAACATCCTGGTGTCAGATCTTTTTTCTATTTCTATTTTCTCTTTATTTCCTAAAGTTTATGCCAAAATTACAAATATTCAGGAAAATTGTCGTTTAATAACTTGTTAAGGACAATTTTGACTTGTTTGTAGATCTTTCCTTGCTGATCACTTTTTTTGTTTTTAACAGTTGTTCTAGAGCTGTCTAGCATTAAAAGCACTTGTTTGTAGAATTATGCCTGCTGAACAGTCCTGTCTTTTACAGTTTATTTCCTGTTATCAAATAAAGTCAGCTATGAAAGCTAGCCCCATGTTGACACTGTAGTAGATCTTGCCCTTCCATGCCTGCTGATAATAATTAGTATTTACTGTTCATGCTGTTTTAAATTTCTCTTTATCGTTTGCATTTTCAAAAAGGCAAATTTCATGGGTTTTCATTAATTAATTATTATAAGAACAGTTTTCAATTTTATAATGATTAATATACAAAGAATGTATGACAAAAAGTCACGCTCAAAAGTCACAGGAAATAAAGTAACAACTGAATATAATGTACCCCAGCCCATAAACATAATAAACACATTTGATAGCAAGACAAGTCAGCACCTCACAATTTTCCCAGAACTACCTGGTCTATTTTCCAAAATTAACTTTTAGATACATGTACATGTATAATTATCATTGCATACATATCCCAACTATTTTTGTTGCTTTAAGATTCCTGATACTGGGGGTTATAGTCAATACGACTTGTATCTTTTGGCTAAATAATTGGAATGTTAATAACAATCAAATCGTCATGTATTTACAGGTTTTCTTTAGAACTTTAGAAATCAAACGATCACCATCTACAATGTACAAACATAATCTGTGCTCGTTTGATAATCATTGCACAAAACATATAATGTCTACTTGAAATATTGATAAATTCACAACTTTAAAATCAATTATGTTTTGAATACATGTGTATATCTTGAAATATAATCACGTTTGGTTTAGGTATTTTACTGCAAATATTTTTTTCTCATTTCTTTATCATATTTGAAATATTGATATATACAAATGTATGTATGTGTATGCATGTATTAAAAAAATGATTTGCAAAATCGTTTGGGCCCCAAAGTTCTGAAACAAAAATGTCTGAAACAAAGTGAAATTATTTTTGAACAGGGTGTTTGAATGTCAATCAATAAAGTTCTCTTTAATTATTACCTGTGGGGAAATTCTCAAACCTCTTTTACAACTTAACTTTTTTGACAACTTCTGGCATGTCTGGAGGAATGAAAACAAGTATTATCTTTGGAAAAGATATACGACGTATTTAAATTTGAGTATAAATCATGTTTAAAACTATCATTTCGATAACCTTCAGAAGCACAAAGATACCATTTAAATAACGTTTTCCCTGTTTGTGTTCAAAGATACCATTTAAATAACGTTTTCTCTGTTTGTGTTCAGTATTCTCGGTCCTCGTATCTTTCTGTTTACATTCACCAAAACCCCGCGGAAATCTCACATGCGTAGGTGCGTTCTAAAAGTCATCTACGTTCGTACATCAAAGTTTACATTAAAAATTATATAATTGTCCCGAATAAACAGCTGTCACGGATGCAAAGAGCTATTGGAGAAACAATTATTTTAATAAAAATATAAATCTTTGTAAGATCTAGTTCAAAGATTTATAGTTTTTCATTTGCTTTCCATCACCATAAAATTAACGAGACGTTTTTTCAAACACAACCAATTCACCCACCATGACAGCATTTTGTCCAATCACAGAAAGGATTTTCGAGCATGCGTATTGTGTTGCCATAGTTAAGCGTCCTTAAGTTTAAAGGGCACAAACCAAAACTATACCGACTACGTCAGAAAAAGTGCACTGCAAAATTCTTCTCTAAGTTTTTCATTTTCTTGAACATAAAATATATATGATTTGTATTTATTTAGTGCATGCTATGGCTTAAACCTTTTGTAGATACACATGTTTGTTTGTACTCAGAGTAAAGTTTGAGGTGAAAATGCAGCCATTTCAGACAAAGACAAAGAGTCCACATTACCAACAAGAGAAAGCCTATAAGACAGCCATATAACATCCATGGACAACATCTTAGAAGAAGTTGAATCTGCAAAATAACTGGGAGCCAACATCAATCACAAAAACTAAACTAGCGAATCCACATTCTTGTAGATCAAGTAGGAAGGGAAACCAACAACATTAGGATTTTTTTTGTAGAGAAAGATATACAATTGCCCACGCAAGACCAAGGAACTCAGCTTCAAAACCCTTGTGAGGCCACAGATGGACATGATGCCATTGATGGAGTATGCTAGCATGATTTGGGATCCACACAATGCAAACAACATTCATAACCTGGAAATGGTACAAAGTTAGGGCAGCAACATTTGTAACTGGTGACTACATTTTGTACAATCGAATCATCAGTGTTACAAACCTAGTATTACACTAGTCCAGATAATTATGACGTCTGGGAGGCTATTCTAATTTTTTTTCTGGGACGCCTTGCCAGACGTCATAATTATTTGGACTAGTATTACACCAGCTGAAATGGGAAACGTTCCAAGAACACAGCTATGGACAGTCATAATGTCAAATGATGTACCGCTTAGTTAACCTCCTGGTTGCAATAGATCTTGCCTAATTACATCAGCAGCAAACTTAAGCGGACACAAGATTTCTTGTTCATTTGCAAAAAAAGCAGATATAGTAGTCGATAGTACATATGTACAGCCGTTATCATTATGGTCGCGATATGGAACGTCTCGAACAGTTTTGTTGTTATCAGATCTCTATTCATACAGGCAAAACACGTATTACACTTAAACCATGTGATATAAAAAAAAAATGAATTGTTGGAAGGGAGAGTTTTTCTGTAAAATAAACATATAATTTTACACTATACTTGGTCATACCTGTCTTTCGTAATGTACGGTATGGTGTTTACGTTTCCTGAATGGTGACCTTGACCTTTTAAAAAGATATCCTGAATTAATATTAACTCGTCCCCTATTAGTTCGGACCATGTCGTCTCTTTCACGGATGTTATCAAGGATGGTCTAACAACAAAAAAAATAATCTTAAATGTCGAACCCAACAAAGAGGGTCCAATTGATCAAATAGTATTAACTATACTTTATCACTTCTAAATATATTTTCGTTCATTTTTTTGTACATTAATGACATTAATACACCACTGTCCCAGGTAAGGGGAGGGTTGGGATCCCGTTAACATGTTTAACCACCCCACATTCTGGATGTATGTGCCTGTCCCAAGTCAAGAGCCTGTAATTCAGTGGTTTGCGTTTGTTTGTGTGTTACATATTTGTTTTTCGTTCAGTTTTTAGACATAAATTAGGCCGTTAGTTTTCTCGTTTGAATTGTTTCATTGCTATTTCTTGGCCTTTTATAGCTGCATGACTATATGCGGTATTGGCTTTGCTCATTGTTGAAGGCCGTACGGTAACCCAAAGTTGTTGTTACTTTCTGTGTCATTTTGATCACTTGTGGAGAGTTGACTCATTGGCAATCACACCACATCTTCTTTTTTTATATTAATAAAAAAAAAAAAAAAAATACCACATACTGAGATATTACTATTATATAGCATGCACCTTTCGACAAAAGCCAGCATACCCGATATATCTTGCACAAGCTTAACAGTATATATTTAATGATAGAATAAAATTAACTATTTAATATTTCCACTGTTTCAATTTTGAGTACATTCCATTCAGTTTTAGACCTTTAGGCATTTGGTTAAATGCCTTACAATTTTTTCAGGCAAAAATGCCTGAAAAAAAAATCAATTTGCAAATGCCTAAATAATGCAGTCCTCTAAAATGACTTAAAAATTCAGTCATTCTACAAAATGCCTAAATTTGGAAAATAATCAGACCATCACAGATGATTGACTTTAAAGTATTGTTTAATCAACTTACTACCAGAATGGATAGATGGGAAACATATTTTAGTGGAAGACGAAGGCAAAGGTCGAGGTTATAGGAACAATTATAGATGATATTTAAACAGTGACAAATTTTAAGGACCAATACAACAGACAACAAGGACAAGGACAATGGCAAGGATACCATGAGTTATCTGCACCACAAATGAAGTTCAGCTTATAAACACCAGGAAGAAAGGCGAGGCTTTAAATGTGGATCGACAGGACGCATTAAGATTTGATGTACCGCAATATAAGATGAAAAGAAGGATTTAAACTCCAAGAAGTCTATGGATCAGGACCACGATAAGGCTTATGTGAATCAACTACGTCAGCTCATAATAACCAAGTACCATGCATCAGCATTGTTTAGAAGTCCTACAGAAACTGAGGTTCTACTTCATGGTAAAACAGTAAAGAGTCTTTTTGTCACTGGATCAACTGTTTATACAGTCAGCCACACAACACCAACTTACTTGATAGATTTGTCACTTCAACAACTCAACACCTTATTAGACATAGAGTGTGCAGATGAACAGCAACTGCCATATGAAGGTTATATAGAAACAGGACTTCAGCTACCACTTCAGAGAGAGTAATACTCATGCATTATTTTGATTGTTCCAGATACTAGTAGCAGCTACAACATCCAAGTACCACTACTTATTGGCGCCACATTTCTTCAACTCATCATGAATCATTACAACACTAACATGGCACCAGGTATTTACAGACATCTGAACTCAGCACCTCATGGTACCTTACCTTTGGAACAATCACAGATAATGAACTTCAACGTCAACGTCACAACAACACATTGGCTGTTATCAAGAATGACTGTGGCAAACAAGTTACCGTCAAACCAAATTCAACGGTTCAGATACCAAGTTACATCGAAAAAGAACTATCACATTGTACAGCATCAGCTTTGCTTCTTCCGTCAATTTTACAAACCAACTGCAACGATCTTGAATTAGAACCATCACTTATTATTTTACATGCGTTGATATGAAGAGCGGGTACCACCATTTCGAGAATTTTACATGCGTTGATATGAAGAGCATGTATCACCAAGTCGAGAATTTTACATGCGTTGATATGAAGAGCGGGTATCACCAAGTCAAGACCCTAGAGCAGCACAAAGAAAGAACTGCCTTCACGATGGGTCCAATAAGATTCTACCAATAAAACAGGACGCCGTTTGGTTTAACCAATTCGCCTGCAATCTACGAAAAAATGATAGAGGAATGTTTATTTGATTTGCACCTTAAGATATGCTGCATCTTTATAGACGACGTTATCAACTTTAGCAAACCATGCATATGGAGATCATTTTGACAGTTTCCGCCTAGTATTTGACAGATTTCAAGAACACAACTTGAAGCTCACAAGTGCTCATTCTTAAAGATTAAAAGAAAATACATCAGTCATATTATTTCAGTGAAAGGTGTGGAGGTTGACCCAGACAAGACAGATAAAGTTGTGAGTTGGCCAAAACCCACCAGTCCTGAAGATGTAAGACGATTTCTTTGATTTGTCGGACATTATCGTCGCTTCATACGACACTTCAGCAAGATAAGTGAGCGTTTTACAGAATTAATGCCGAATAAAATGAAGAAGACAGTCAAGAAACATGAACAGAAATTATGGCACTGGGGTCCAGACCAAGAAAAAGCTATTGAAACACTTAAGGAACTGCTTATGTCAGCACCCATACTTGGATATGCCATTAGCAATCTTTCATACGAGTTATATACAGATGCATCATGATTTGCACTTGGAGTTGTATTGTACTAGAAGCAGGGAGAACATGACGGGTGCCACATGTGGAGCAGGATCTGCTTACCTTTCCGGAGCACGTGGGATCACTCCCAGTTTTTTGTGGTTGTCAGTTTGTTTTCGATCAATGAGTTTGAATGTCCCTCTGGTATCTTTTGACCCTCTGTTAAGGGTTGTCAGATTAGTCAGCAACAGCTTATCCGAGCCTGAAAAAAGATATCCATCACACCAGTTGAAATCTTCGCTTTGAATAGGGTTGTTTGTCGGAAGTTTAGAGATTACCTCTTAGGCAGAAACTTTACAGTCATAACATACAATAACCCTATGACATATGTGTTGACCACAGCTAAGCCAGTGGCGGATCCAGAAATTTTCATAAGTGGGGGCCCACTGACTGACCTAAGAGGGGGCCCGCTCCAGTCACGCTTCAGTGATTCCCTATATAAGCAACCAAATTTTTTCCCAAAAAGGGGGGGCCGGGCCCCCTGGCCCCCCCCCCCCTAAATCCGCCTCTGTAAGCCCGATGACACCGGTCACATATGGTTGAGCAGTTTTGCAGATTTCAACCATAACATCTGGAAAGAAAATGGAGACGCCGATGGACTCAGCAGAATTCCAGATGCACAAAGTACAGATTCCGATAGTGGAGAAATCATATCGATAGAGTCCGTACATGTTATCTGCAACTCACAGCTTCCAAACGCATTCATCGAGCGTTTAGCTGTTAACGTAGATGTGTTCAGTCAGATGATGATGACGAGGAATACAAAGATTGGGAACATGCACAAGCCTTGGATTCACAGATACCGCCTTTTTTTAGAGTTAGAGTTAGAGTAGGAAGGAAACCTTCAAAAGCAGAGGTCGGATCAACACTACTCTTGCGACAGTTTCAACACCTTATTTTAAAAAATGGCGTATTGTATAGAGACGTGATGATTTGTGATGACAGGACATCACAGCTGGCATTACCACCTGCAGATATAAAGACCGTCCTTAAGGCACTGCATGATGATATGGACCATCTTGGCAACGATAGAACGCTATCACTACTGCGTGACATATTCTACTGATCAGGAAAGGACAAGGCAGTTAATAACTGAATAGGACAATGTAGTAGATGTTTGAAAAGAAAAACACAAACTTGTAGTCAAGTTGTGCAATTGGTCAGCATCACTACCAGATTTCCACTGGAGCTAGTTTGCATTAATTTTCCTGAAATTTGAGCGTTCTAAGGGAGGATACGAAGATTCACTTATCATTATGGGCCATTTCACGAGATAAGCCCATGCAATACCAACGCGGAATCAAACAGCTAGAACGACTACCCAATCACTCTTTGACAACTACATCGTTCACCATGGAATGCCACTACGTTTCCACTTTGACAGAGGAGCGAATATTGAAAGCAGAATGATCAAAGAGTTTTGCGTCTTAACTGGGATGAAGAAATCCAGAACAACACCGTACCATCCCATGGGAAATGGTATTCCAGAGAGGATAAGTCGCACCTTGATGAGGATGCTTGGTACACTAGACCGAGTTTTACTGGAAAGCTTACAATGCAACAATGGTTAAACTGCACTCGTCAAGTTGTTATTTATGCATGTATACCCTTTAGTATTTGCTAGAGAGTCGTCCCATTGGCAATCATACCACATCTTCTTTTTCTTATATATATATATAAACTAATAAATTGAGAATGGAAATGCAGAAAAGACAACAACCCGACCAAGGAGCAAAAAACAGCACAAGGCCACAAATTGGTCTTTAACAAATAATAGGTTCTATATATACAACTCGTCTAAACATCAAACCAACAATGTTAGATCTGTAAATTTGCTTTTGCAAATTTTTGGTTCTTACCTCGCCTGGATTCGAACCCATGCTACTGAGATATCGTGACACGAAATCGCCTGAACTGTAATATATATATATATATATATATATATATATATGAAAAACCAAAAAAATAAACCAAAAATGCCATGTTGCACTTTTATTACCTTAGCTGTATTCGGTAAAACTTTTAGGAATTTCGGTCCTCAAGGCTCTTCGACTTCGTACTATATTTAGCTTTTAACTTTTTTTTTATTTGAACGTCACTGATGAGTCTTATGTAGACGAAACGAGCGTCTGGCGTAAATATAAATTTTAATCCTTGTATCTATGATGAGTTTATTTACAACCACTGGGTCGATGCCACTGCTGGTGGAGATTTAATTCCCCGAGGGTATCACCAGCCCAGTAGTCAGCACTTCTGTGCTGACATAAATTATCATTGATATGGTCATATTTATAAATTAACTGTTTACAAAACTTTTTTAATTTTTGAAAAACTAAGGCTTTTCTACCTCAGGAATAGATTACCTTAGCTGTATTTGGCAAAACTTTTAGGAATTTCGGTCCTCAATGCTTTTCAACTTCGTACTCTATTTGGCTTTTTTAACTTTTTTGGATTTGAGCGTCACTGATGAGTCTTGTGTAGACGAAACGTGCGTCTGGCGTAAATTTTAATCCTGGTATCTATGATGAGTTTACTTTTAAATACAAAAATAACCACTTTTCGACTGAAATCATAATTTTGATTATCTTTGAGCAAATCAAAAGACGGCGTACAATTTCTGTATCATAAGAATGTCAGAAGAACATGATTAGCCAATTTTAGAGAAAGGAGAATACAATTAGGAGAAGTTTTATAATTTCAAATCTAGGATGCCAATTAATATCCTGACCAACACGATGGGGTGAAGATTATTTCTGTGGAAATCGAAAAATCTTAGATATGACCCATTTATTCATGACATGCAGCAGTTCGCAAGTAAGAAATCATACTTTGATTTGATCTTCTAAACAAAAGTATGAAAAATTAAAAGCAAAATCAACACGTCAAGATGGTATATTAGTAAATTTATTTATCTTAAAAAAACTTTAAATTGTATCACTAAAATATCGTTAACACACTTGCTGTTTAATGCTGATGTATGGTAATCTTCATAGAAATGTGATCATTTATCGGCAAAATTTCAGGGTTTTTTTTTTTTGGCAATTTAACCGCAAATAAACAAGACAAACAGTACAGCGATTCATATTGTCATTAAAACAGTGGTTAGGTATCTTGTTGATGACAGAAAAAAGACGCAATAAAGATTTGTAATTCCAAAATCCATAAAATATCTTTAAAAAGTGATAATGCATTTAGAGATTGATTGTATTCCGAATTTAGCAAATCTAATTGCCCTTTTTAGAACAAGACAGCAGAGAAAATAATTATTCATTATTTGTAGGTAAATTAGGTATAGTTTTCTCTTATGTTCGTAACTGTCACCACTCAGATATGTGGCAAAAGTCTATATCTAATACGTATTCCTAGATAGACTCAAACAGGCTAAAGTACTACGTAAGTATAACAATCAATATAACAAACCACATTACAATTTGTAGTCGTTTTTTAAATAATTAGACACATCTGGCCTAGAACCGTACACCCTTTGAACTTAAAATGCTATACCTTTGTTTTAACAGGGACATATAGCTTTGAATTCGTCGTTACAAACACAGATCGTGAATTATTATTTTCATTATATTTTCAAATCCAGGTATTCATTTTCACCTGATTGTTTGTTCTATATGAACATTTACCTGATCTATTTACTAGATTACTGACGAATTAAATCAGTTATACAACATTTTAGGTTATCGCCCTTTAAATAGGTACATCATCTGTAAAAAGGGTGAAGGTAAAATACACTGCTAGGGTTAAATCAAGTTTAATTCAAATATAATCAAAATAAAGTTTAAAACAGCCACCAGATCAATGACTTTTTGGATGTACTATAGAAAATAAACAAAAATACCGAACACGAAGGAAAATTCAAACCTGAAACTCCAAAATAAAATCAAACACATCAAACCGATGCAAACAACATGGTTTTATATTTAAGTTAACCTATCACTTGTATGACACTCGCATAAAATTCCATCATTATTGAAAACAATGTGTGACTAACAGAACGTAAAAACACAAAAATACTGAGCTCCGAGGAAAACCAAACACACGTACATATATAATAGGTCAACATAGAGGTATATCAGTCAACATTGTGTTATCATCTTAATCTTTTTCAAAAACAAATATGTCAACAAAGAATATGAAGTATCATATAGACAAAGCACATATTAAATCAATGATGAAAGAGAAGAAAAGAAAAACTGACGATTACATAGACCAATATTTAAGCACACTTCAACACGTAACATTACCTAGAATCTATATATACCTGACGACCATCATGTATTAATTGTGAAGATGTTGTTAAAGGAAAATTTATCATTAAGGTCTTGGTATCTTCCGATGACTTTTGTTATGCCCCAGCCGTAGCAGAGGGGGCATTATGTTTATCCTTATCTGTATGGACGTACGTACGTCCGTTTTCTAGTTTTTGATAAGTGTCTGATAGAACTCCGACTCATATGAAAATAATAATAGGACAAGGAGCGACACACAAGTTGTCTCCATAGGAATGTTGACAATTTGTTGAAAAGTCTACCTCACAATTTTGTGTTGAAAGCCGTGCTATGGGGAACGTGTTTGGTATATCTGGGATACATAGATTGAAAATTAGCAATCTGATACAGTGTTCTGATTGTTAAAAATTTGGTAGTCATTTTTATTAGACATTATGTGCACATTTTGTTGCAATTCTTTTGTCTCCTTTTTACCACAACAAAACAGCACACTTTAAAAAAGATACATTTGATAGCCTTATCCAAAATTTCTTTTTGTGCACTTTCAATCCATGGTCCCCAGGAGAAAGGTGGATACGTTTGGGTGTTACTAGTAACATCTTAACACTTATTTAGACCACTTGATGAATTGCGTGCGTGTTCACGGGTGTGCGTGCGTGTGTGTGTGTGTGTATGTATGAATTTACGAACTGTATTAAAACGAATCAACACTTTCTTTTGCCATCTTTTCAAACTGAAATCTTTCATGTATTGTATAATCATTTTTGACCCAGTAACATATTTTTCTCTTTATTTACAGGCAAATGATGTTGTTTAAATTAGGTTTTGTTTTAGTCTGTGCTGCTTTTACACACCATGTATACAAGTACATGTAAGTAGTATTTTTATATACACTAACATTAGTAACAACTATTGCAACCAGCTCGGTAATGATCACACACATTGAATTTGTCATAGAATTACCATAAAGGAATTAATACTAGATATCCCACCTCTACAATTCTTTGGTTTTATACCCGCATAAATATGAACTAATGACGTCAGAAATCTCTTGGTCGTCCTTAATCTTTTTTAAAGTTAAAATATTTACAACATTGATTTTTTTTGTTCAAAAGACTCTTGCTACACATCAATACGATACTGGAAATAAATGGCTTCATATACTAGTATATAATATAAAAGAGGGACGAAAGATACCAAAGGGACAGTCACACTCATAAATCTAAAACAAACTGACAACGCCATGGCTGAAAATGAAAAAGACAAACAAACAAACAATAGTACACATGAAACAACATAGAAAACTAAAGAATAAGCAACACGAACCTCACCAAAAACTTTGGGTGATCTCAGGTGCTCCGGAAGGGTAAGCTGATCCTGCTACACATGTGGCAACCGTCGTGTTGTTCATGTTTATTGTTTATTCGGTGGATCACATTCATGAAAGGGAAGGGGATTGTAGTTACGACGCAAGGAACATATCCGATATCATCTGTGAAACGGTTATTTCATAATGGTCAACCAACTCGTGATGGCGTCCATAAAATTTACGAAGGGATGATTTCAACTTCACCATTTGGAACTCTTGGTTTAATAGCTTCCTTGTGAGCAGCAACCATCTATCAAGAAAATCATGATAGCAAATGCAAGCACGGGAATATCGTATCAATTGGGAGAAATATACCCTGTATGCAGGTGCTGCTGGAATGTTGCTACTTAGAAAAGGAAAGTTCACAATTGGAAAGCTGAAATCATCTCTTTTGTCGTAAAGTTTTGTTTTCAACCGACCCACATTGTCAATTTCTAGATGTAAGTTAAGTTATGAGACCGACGTAACTGTATCTGTTGTATCCATTATCTCTAGTTCGATGGGATATTTGTGTTCAACATAGTCACCAAATTTTGAATTATTTAGTGAGAGAACATCATCTATATAGCCGAAAGTAGATTTGAGGGATGTTGCTAAGTTCTTATCTTTCTTCCTAAGAAGTTCCTGTATGAAATCAGCCTCATAATAATAAAGAAACAAGTCGGCAACAAGAGGGGCACAATTGGTTCCCATTGGAATGCCGACAGTCTGTTGAAAAACACGTCAATCAAGAAATCAAGCATCTTGATAATGTCAGTTTCAGAGAATATTTTGTTTGAATTAGAACGATCCTTTACAAAGTAGGATGTATCTCTCCCTAAGACAAGATACTTGTATCAACGTTGGCCATTCTTTTTTATGAAACAAAGCAATGCCAACTCTTTCAATTAATCTTTTAGTTTAGAATGTGGAATACTTGTGTAACGTGTAAAAAAGTCAAATGTTTTGATACTATTGCAAGAGGAAAGAGAGTTAGATTGTATGTACTCTTAAAAGTTCTTAGGATCGTCCACATCTGATTCACGCCACCTCTAGAATAGGCAGTTTCACAATAACTTTGAAGCCCGGCTTTGATTACTGATAAGAGGTTTCGTGGAGCACCGTTGTTTGTAAAGACACATATGTAGTTTAAGTATCCAATACAGTGATGGAAGATCCAGTTCTTCAATTTTGGTTGAAATTCCAAAGTAACATAGAAAAGACCTATGGTTATCCATGAAATTTTTTTTGGTAAGTTTCGTGAGAGTATACGTTGAGTTTCCAAGTGAATTGTCAATACCTAATTCGTTTATCAAGCAGTTAATGTAGTGAGTTTTACACAAAAAAATACGATGTTGTTTGGGGCTTTATCTGCGGAGACAACAACATATTTGTCATGGAGGTAGGATAAGTGTTTTGCAACATTTGGGTCTTTAAAGATTGACCTAGCATGGAGGTAGGATATATATAACAGTATAAACTGTTAACATATAGATATGTCTCTCTCTTTTTTTGTTATTTTCATAATGCAAATGTTGGAAATCAATTACAATAGTTAACGTGTAAGTTATACAACTAATCAACCCTTAACACAAACATTAACTTGTAAACTATTTAAAAGTTTCAAAGTCAATGAACCATGATGAGGGGGCGAGGCTTTATGAAGAAACATGGAAGCAAGACTTGCAAATGCCAATATAAATACAATTGCATTTAAATATCATTGACCTAACATTATTGGTTAATCTTAAACTGATATTACCACAAACAAATACACTTAAACTAAGTAAAAGTTTCAACTTCAATAGACCATGACCAAATGTTAGGGCCAAATACTCTCCATTGAAATGAGATATGATAATACTCATACAACTGCATACCAAATATAATTGACCTATCACTAGTGATTCACCATAAACTAGACCTAATCACAAACAACTATTGTGTTGACGCCACCGCCGCCGACGCCGGAAACAACATACCTATGTCTCACGTTTTAACATCGTCAAGGCGAACCAACTATTGATTGATACAACTAAGGCCTATACAGAATAGCATGTGGAAAATAGATTGGTGATTGATATATTGGTTGTTCTTTTATAAAGCCAAGTTTACGATTAATACACGACGGTATTGAAGTACTAGTATATATTCTGGGTACTGACGTGTTAAAGTATCCTTTATTTGTCTATATGAATATTATATTGACAGTTTAGTCTGTGCTTGGTGATATCCGTTTAATGTGGCATTGTACTTATACATCCCGTCATAATGTTATTGTGCTATGGTAAATATTTGTATTCTGGTCTTTTTATTTTTGCTAATATGCTTTGTCCATATACATGATATATGCCTTTTTGTGTTTCTTTGTTAAATATAACGTGGATCTGTACTTGTTGCTATGGTAAATTTTGTATTCTTTTCTATAATTTTTGCTAATATGCTTTGTCTATAATTATTTGTAGTGATTAAGATTTGACAGTGTTGATTGCTGTACTTCAATTTTTGACATTTTTCCCTTTTATGTCTGTTTGTTCATCATTTTCACTGTAATGGAATTTGATCTCCATACATGTGAGAGGTTTAGCTAGCTATTAAACTAGGTTTAATCCACCATATCAGAAAATGGCTTTACCAAGTCAGGAGTATGACAGTTGTTATCCATTCGTTTGATGTGTTTGAGATTTTGATTTTGGCATTTGATTAAGGACTTTCCGTTTAAAATTTTCATAGTAGTTCGGTATTTTTGTTGTTTTACTATTATTTCTGCAAATATGTCATGTCTTCAGGACGAAAATTAATAATCAATTCAATAAGATGGTTTTGCAAGGTAGAATAAATGAAATCTGGGCTTCGTCTTGGACATGAAGGTAGGTTAGTTTGGGGCAACGTTTTGCCAGGCTATACATCACCTACCTAGATATGTTGCCGAAGTCCTTTAACGTGTACTAAGAATATGACGTATCCTACAGGAGGCTTATAATTTAACGCCCCATTCCAACTGGACGTGGCTGCGTATATATATTGATCATTCCACTGTCTGTATCACTCTGCTCAGCTCTTAATAAGACTGCAGATTACGGCAATACTACCAAATTCGTTGACTTGGACATATCACCGACTCCATAATGGATGAAACGATTTTGATAAGTTTGACCCGAGCTTATCACTTTATTTTAGGTTTCTCAGTGAATTAAAGAAAACTCTTGTTGTTTTATACAAAAACGCACAACAACCGATACTTAAAATCGATTACTAAGTATCTGGACATCTGCATATTAATATTGTACAATATTAGCTACTTTACAAAATGTGGAGCCTTTTTAAACCAATTCCTTGTGTTCACGCTGCATAAAACTTAATATTGTGGCTTGGCATCTGATTCTTAAAAAATGAATATGCAAACTCGATAATCGGACCTTATAAATCACTCTATGCAAAGCAGAGATCCATATTTGTTATATATCCTTCTTTCTTATTAATTATTGTTGTTCACTTCGATAGGATTTCATTTAGATGAATATGCTCATAATAATTTATGTTGGTTTTAATTTACAGATTACTTATGCAGTATGAGAAATATGATGTTATATATACACACTATCCAGGACCATGTAAACAATTATTGGGAAAAGGTAAATACTCAAAACCTATGTAATAGACAAAGAATATATGACTTCAAAATGTTAATGCTGATATAAACACACATCAGAACAAGACAAAAGATTCAAGATCCTTCACTAAAAATCTAAGGCATTAAGCGACAGCTTATTTTATAATAGTTTACTTCCTCAAATGATTGACCCTCATTGTCATATATAGCTATTGGAGGCATTAAAAAAATCCCTTTAAATCGAATATGATTTGATATGGATAGGGAATAGTGATAACAATGTCTTAAAAGGAAACCATAGGGCAGTTATATAGTTGACATGTTTCCATCGGTTTTAGTTTACAACCCGGAGTTTTTTTCTTAATCGATTTATGAATTTTTAACACCCGTAAACGACTATTGCCTTTATCTGATGATTTGGAAATGACTTGTTTTAAATTGGAGTTGATGTGTTAGGGACATTAAATTTGCCATTTGATAAGGGACTTTCCATTTTGAATTTTCCTCGGAGTTCAGTATTTTTCGTTATTATTATTAATTCAAAAGTTAAGAATTTTAGATGCTTGAACCTATTTCTCTCGACTTTCCTCACCATGACTACTTAATACAAAAAGGAGGACTAACAATAAGTTCAAAGAAACTAAGATATACGTAAATAAAACACTCATCTAACGACACAATACCCACCAACGAAAACTTTCTGTCACGTCAAGAGGGCTCTATAAAACACAGACAACCAAACAATCAATCATCCAAAAATGCGATTTTCAACAGTTAACAATACTTAGTGTCCATCAGAGACTTTCATAGAAAAGCGAAGACTAAGTGCTCACATGTCAAATTTTGTGTGATGAATTTTACTAATGTTTGGATAAACATTTCAAAAATATCAAATTATATTTAATCTTAATTTTGTATGAAATATGAATGCTGCCCTCAGAGTCGTACAGATAATGGCCAAAGAGTGGAAGATATCCACGAACAGTTGTAGATTATTTGTAATTAGTATTTGCATTAAACAAGTGAATGTTCCATTTTAGACGGCGGAGGTTCTGAGGATATCACTACTCTGTCTGATGGTCTAACGTTTATAAGCTCTGTAAGTTTTATAGTGTTCAGTAATGCGATTTGCTTAGTTGCACGAATCATAACCACTATTCTTATATTTTTAAAGTTTCATATAAAAATCTACGTTGGTAAATTACTGACAGATTTGAATCATATGATAAATGAAATGCGCTGAAATTTGAATTTTCTTTATATGTTTGAACATCTGAAAAGAGACAATTTTTACAAAATCTTTTTTATATCATATTACAATTAACTGCACTTTAATATACCATTTTATTTATGGTATTCTGAAATCCATCATATAGTTGACTTCAGAAGGATTTACACTGAAGCGTACAGTAATGCGAAATCTATTCATTTCCTTTTTTCTTCTGATTAATGTGAACGAACATATAGGGAACTTCATATAGCAAAAACTATCTTGCATATTTTCTTTATTTTGATTATGAAAATAAATCATTTATAATTCTTTATAAAGTATACGTAATTAATTGGACGCCTTAACTCTCGTTTTAGGATCACAATATATATTTTTTTCAGGGATTTTTTCCATCATCGAAAGGTCGGATTCTTACATTCAACTTAAGTGATCCCGATGAAACCCTAACAGAATTAGTAATAGAGCCTACGGTTCCAAAGTTTCACCCGGTTGGAATAAGTGCTTGGGAAGAGCAATCATCAAGTAATAATAATGTATTATTCCTATGTATTTGTGTTTACCTGCACTTTGTTTATCATATAGGACTAAATTTAAACTTGGTACTGACTCTAATAGATAAAAAAAACTTCAGAGTTTTATCAAAGCTAAAAGTTGGATAAACGTTTATAGTTTTTGATATGAGCGTCACTGATGAGTCTTAATATTTTCAGAATTTGCTACCTGCATGCACTGTTGGTCTAACTATGTAATTCAGGGTTACGAATTCTCGACCATATACAAATTATGTTCGACATATACGTGCATTCGTCCCAGTTTTCACGATATATTTTGGGCAGCCCTAAAAAATGCATTTAACAAATGTTTATACAATTACCTTTAATCTGATTTAACGAGACTACACTCTCTTTTTTCTTTTTTTTCAATCGAGCGGCACTAATGAGATTTAAGACGAGTATATATCTAAGATGATTTCTTTTTCATTTATCATTGCATTGCTGTGTTACAATGAATATTTCAGACACAATAACTCTTTTTGTTGTGAATACGGGTTTTGACGGCGGAGTAACAGAAACGATTGAGGTATTTGAATTCAAACGTGGAATATCGAAACTGTGGCATATAAAAACCATTTCATCAAAAGGTAGATTGTAAGTAATAAGTTTCATACAAGGTTGTCGGTCATAAGAATACATGTCTGTAATTATTTTATTTGAGTTATGATTGACATCTGTCTAACAGCAAATATTTAATAATAGTGCCTTTTAATATAAAGACTAGTACTGGTTTATCAAATTATGACAAATAAAGTTAATCATCAATTCTCCGTATGATTTAAGAATTGCAACAATAAAACCTGAAAGATGATCCCAATTAGCATGACCTCAACATGATAATTGTATGTGTTCTTGTCTGTAAGCTTGATACGTGCCGATTAAGCAAGTGACAATTGTCTATATATTAAAATACAAAATACAAAGCCGAATTCTTTTAAACATCACACAAATAACAAATATTCGTGTCATTAATGATTTGAATTATGTTTCTGATGTTTTCGTTTAGCAGTTAATGTCTGAAATTTTGAGATTGAAAACTATACCTGCTTTTATGTTCTCATTGTATACGAATATGTGAATCCTATTCATATGAAACTCAGATGTAAAATCATATACATCTGCCCTTTCATCCGTAATTAATTTCCACATACCACAAAAGACTGGAAAAGAGAACAAATTAAGGAGGGAGGTATATAAATCAACAAAACACTGCATAGAACATTAAGATAAGGCTTATTAAGATAAAAAAAATTATACAGAATAAAAAAAACCACCGAAAACAATAAATTGAACAGCACGCACGAACACTACCATATTTCGGGAATAAAGTGATGTACCCCTGAGGAGTAGGAAAGTAGTCTACTAGTATCGGTTCGTCTTATAAAACAATTGGTTTGCAATTAATGAACATTTTACATGCATTTGATTATCTGAGTGTTAAATAAATACAAGTGATGATTAATTTACATTTATGAAACAACAAGATTTTAAAAATTACTAGCTGACACAAGCTAACGGCAAATAAAGTCTTCGTATATAATAGTATTAACATTGTAGACGCACGTTTATTCTACCAAAGACTTGTCAGTAGCGCTCAATTCAAAATACAGTTAATAGGCCAAAAATAAAGTTCAATGTTTAAGAACGTGCATTGAAGACTCAAATTTTCCCAAGGTTCATACAGACAAACATTTTTTAATTCGAATGTAAACAAATAAAAACGGCCATATTTAATAGACTCGGTGTAGAAAATTAGAAAAGTAAAATTTCATAATTTAAATTCATTAATACGACTGTTACATTTTGCGTTTTAATTCGTTGACTACAAATTAAAATTTGTGCAAATGAAATTTATGAATTGCCAATATATATATATAATTCGCATCTGCTTATTCATTGTTTAAGAAATAATTGATGGAAGCTATACTTTACATTGTAGTTTTAACATGGTAGACATTATATTCGTGATTATTTTTGCCCGAACGACAGTGAGGGCTAAAATAACACAAATATAATGCTTAACCATGTTAAAACTACAATAAAGTATAGCTTGCGTCAATTATTTCGATTCTGAATAGGACAATTAAGGCCATTTCTATGTCCATTAAGTATAAGTGTAAAAGCGTTTGTGAAGGCTCTTCCATAAACCTCCCTTTCTTGTTTGTAAAGAAGCAAACGGCTGGCACTGTGATTTTTCAGAGGGAGGAGTTTGAACAGCCAGCATGAACGGTTGTCGTATCTAGGTCAAATATGTCAATTTCGGAAAGCAACATATTACAGTCATAATAAATGAATTAGTAACATCATGTGCACCATTTAAGAGTTTAAAAGTGTTTTAAAGTTAAAGAAATATATTTAGTGCATGATAATTTGATAAAATTCATTATTCTGAAGAAGTCTATATACGCATGTGCAAACAAATTTTATTGGATTTAGAACATGTGTTTATTCACAAAGCGAAAGAAGCACGTCATATTAGAAGAGAGGTTAGGCTGTGCCATGTAGAAAATGGTTGAGCTAACCTTGCAAATTGAATGAAACATTGAATATAATGTCTTTAATGCCGTTTGATAGATATCAATGCAGTGTCTGTTTTTTTTACAGAATGAATGATATCTTAGCAATTAGTAACGACTCATTTTATGCAACGCAGTATCTGGAATATTACAACAACAAATATTTATCACCATTAGAAATATACGGTATGATGAAGTTGGGAAAAGTCTGGTTCTATGATGGGCATGAGTTTAAACAAGTTTTATCTGATCTTGGATATCCAAACGGAATAAATGCTTCACCAGATTTAAGGTTATTTTAGCGATATTATTTAACATTGTAATATAAGCTAGTTTTCTTTATTTTTCAGTACCAAATCAGTATAAATATGGCATCTGTAATAGTCTGTTTCTATGTATGTTGGCGTTTGTTTTTGTTTTTTATTTCTGTTGTTCCGCTGTTTTTCCTTTTATAATTGGTGTGCTTCTCTTGATTTTAGTTTGTAGCCCGGACTTGTTCTCTCTCTATCGATTTATGACTTTTGAAAAGCGGTATACTACTGTTGCCTTTATTTATAGACATAAACCGATATACTCAAGCATCACTGATGAGTCTTTCCAAAACCTAACACACATCTGGCGTACGTTATATTTTTTTTTTATTCCTAAGTGTTATATTTGATAGGAAAATGATTGTTTTCATCTAACATTCAGTTTATTCACAGCACTATATACATCGCTGAATTCTGGAGTAAACAAATCAATTCTTTCAAGCGACAGAAGGACAACAGTCTTCATTTAATGCAGGTATACTATATGATTCTAAAACATATATCATCAATTATCTAAGAATCGGCTGGTATACATGACGCATTTCCACGCGAACGAAACGTCTGTCTAACGTTTGATAATTCGTTTTTTTGTCTCACTATGGATTAGATGTTACCAGTCGAACGCAATAATTAAAGACCGAAATATAACACACTTGATCACTATATATAACGCACTTTTTTATACTCACTTGATGTTCAACTTCAAGTATTTTCAAAGATATATCTTCAATAGTACTTATTATCAGCTCGTCTAGATTTAGGCCGTTAGGACAGTTCTGTTAACTATATCTTCACCTATCTGTTGATGCAGACCGTGTATTTCACTCTTGATTTCTTTTCTAGATCAAATTTCAATATCAAGAAACAATTAAGTACTTCATTTTTGATATATAACAGAATGAAATGATATATTAAGAGATGACCTGTTGCACTTGTGGTTGTGATTTTATAATTCTAAGGGAAAACGTTCCATTATCGTTTTCTGTCGTCGAATGGTCCACATTTTGCAGATGTTCTATACTACAAATGTTAAATAGTCTGTGTCTTGTAGACTTTATTCATTGATACAGCACCAGACAACATAGAAGTTGATCCTGTGACAGGAGACCTTTGGATTGGATGCCACGCTCGCACCCATCTCCTTCATAAATATGAAGAAGTAAATGGTCAATCATGGTCACCATCCCAGGTAAGCAAATAAAGAAAAAAGATATAACTGAAATACAAAAAAAATAATAATAAGATAATTTAGCACAAAGACAAAAAGAGAATACGATAATCCAAACATTTTACAAGAATATTTGGCAATTAACTTGAAATCAACTAACGGAAGGAACATGGGATATGGTATCAGTGGATGTTCCAGGGTGTTAAAATATCTTCTATTACGGACACTCTCCCTGTGTCTAATTTTACATTCCAATAGTGGTTTAATTCCTTAACATGCATCGCGAACGAAAAATTATGCAATTTTCTTAAATAACAAGAATAAAATGATTTAGAAAACGTAGGGCAAACATCTCCTGAATTTATGTCACATCTTGGTAATTTGCAGAGGATTTGTTTTATCTTTTTGGAATGTATATACAATAAAACTGCTTAAGGGCATACGGTACAGTTTTTATCCCATATTGAAATTTTGATGAACATGTGCAAATTGGATATTTTTTACCTGCTTAAATAAAATATGTTATAAAAATATACCTTCATGTGCTACATTTTGAGTAAAATGAGGTCGGAATTTTAGATATTTGCTGAAAACTCCTTTCGACAGAAATATATAACGTTTTTGTTTCCAAAGATAAACACAAGCTGTTTTGTTCAAATATCTATTATTTCTCTTTTATATAAGTATCCTATAAATTTATTAATTTGTTTGTTTAGAAATAACTAAAATTTATCAAATGTTCATAAATGTAGAACAAACCGTCTATTTTTGGCTGTATAGTTATCAAACTAAAAAAAATGCATTATTGACTTTTTCATGACAATTGGTACAAATAATCTTCAAACGTAGACAACCGAATGTCATTTTAGAAATCATTTTACAGTTTTACATATTTAGAAACCTATAGTCAAATTTTAAATTAATGGGCAATAATTGTGTGTGATTCTTAGTTTTACAAAGTATGAATAAGAAAGTCATTTTGAGCCATAATCAAACTTCAAACAATCAAAAGAAAAGTTATGTATCGTCTTTCACATAGAAAGTATTCGTCTTGTTTATCGATGTTTTCAAATAGGGAACTTTAAACTTCGAATCGTCACGATCAGTTATCATAATATTCTGTGTCATAACATATCGAAGTTGTGTAAGGCTTTGAAGGCCGTACGGTGACCTATAGTTGTTAATGTCTGTGTCATGTTGGTCTCTTGTGGACAGTTGTCTCAATGGAAATCATACCACATCTTCTTTTTTATATTTAGTCAATGCCTATGTTGTTATGATGGCTCTATGTAAAATCTGCAGTGCGATTTTCTTTCTAGCGATTAATGTTCAATATATCAGATAAGTACTGAAAAATCACCTTGTAAAAGTTTGTTTTTTCACCTGTTTAATAACGTCTTAAACTAAACCTTACATTATCAAAATGCTAGTAGATTTTTCAAATCTTCCAGGTCCTCAAAATAAAAACAAAGAATGGCAACCTTACATCTGATATCAAAGAAGTATTTCTTGACAATGGTGAATTTTGTTCAGGATCAGCGATAGCTTCGTATTATAAAGGACGACTACTTATAGGGACAGTTGGAACCGAACTGATACTATGTGATGTTCTTTATAACCCGTAATGAGGAATGATACTAATTTATTTCTTAGGATACTGATTGTTTTATGTCTTCAATTATTAAACTTGTTTTGTGTCTTAAGGATGTACTTAGGTGAGGTTTTGGAATTTGTGTCAAATGTTCGGACTCCTTGGTGTTTTTCCATACAATACAATGTAAAATATTTTGCCCCATAACACCAATTTATTTTTTCATATAAGACTTAATAGCTCATGAAAGGTCTTTTACCAAAATTTTAAAAGATTCTTAATTTTCTTTCTTTTGCTTTGAGACCTAATAATACCAATGCAAATATAAGGTAAAAGTCCGAGTCAGCCTTTTCCCGCCATATTTTAAATCTCAAATATCTAGAAAAGGAGGTCCATGACCTATCAATATTTTTAACTTATTTTTATCTTTAATTGATGCTCTACCAGCTTATAGTATCAATTTTAACTTCTTAATTTATTAATTTTCACCTAACCTCACCTAAGTGCATCCTTAAATCCGTAAGCTTACGTGCCAACATGTGTGATCAATCTAGGATTTCAACTATTACCTCAGTTGTTTGTATGTTTCAGGAATATGCTAGCTTTTACTTTTAATTGTAAGCATTGAATGTTGATTTGATTTACATGATATCATCTATGCGAACTATTCTGGTTTACTTACATGTATTTTCACATTTCTGTAGACTTAGAAACAATAATATATTTAAGTACATGTACTAGTATTCCTTTTTTGTTTGATTTAAGGTAGCACAATACAAAGATTTTTCATCCCCAATCAGACATCTTTAAACTGATGTTATTCCACTCATTTTAAAAATGAGGTACCAAAAGAAAGAAGAATGATTAATCTTTCAAATTGTGATAGTTTCATTATTACATAATTATTACATAATTAATTACTTATGTAATTAGTTGCTATATTGTGATGATGTCCATACTTGAATGAATTTAGCTTCTTTGTTATTCATAGCAACCCAAAAATTTTTATAGATTCTTGTCCAAAACTGTCTCAGATTTTTCCTATTGTATTTCATTCTCTCATAAATCTTCAATGAAGTTTGCAACATCAATTTATAAGAGATCACTAAATTCAATTAAGTATAAAATTTGTTCTATTGATGTTTTTGGAAATCTGAGACACTGTTTTGGAGGTCAAGCCGAGTTGTACAACAATCTATAAAATATTTTGGGATGCTATGAAGAACAAAGACGCTAAATTCATTCAAGTGTGGACATCACAATATAGCAACTAATTACATAACAATTCATTATGTAATAATTATGTCATAATGAAATTATCACAATTTGAAAGATTAATCTTTCTTCTTTCTTTTGGTACCTCATTTATAAAATATAAAGAAAGATGAATTGAATTACATCAGTTTAAAGTTGTCTGATTGGGAGTGAAAAAATCTTTGTATTGTGCTACCTTAAACGCATATAGTTATCAATTCAAAAGAAAGGTGACTAATTTTTTTCATTAAATATCAATGTTTCAGCAAAATTGTCAATGCATATTGGATAAATATTTCCTAAATTATTCGGTATTAATAGCTTCCAGCTGCTACTCAGGTTGTATAACATCACCATTATCCGAGTTAATGAAGTTGATGAACAGGGGGTTTGTCAAAAAAACGTCTCGTCCTTTTCTTAAAAGTTCATCGGATGGTACCAAGACGTTGTTGATTTTAGTTTCTTGTGTACAATTTGGAAATTAGTATGGCGTTCATTATCACTGAACTAGTATATATTTGTTTAGGGGCTAGCTGAAGGACGCCTCCGGGTGCGGGAATTTCTCGCTACATTGAAGACCTGTTGGTGACCTTCTGCTGTTGTTTTTTTCTATGGTCGGGTTGTTGTCTCTTTGTCACATTCCCCATTTCCATTCTCAATTTTATTGATAAATATTTCGTATCAACTTCACAACTTATACACAATGGTCTTGTAGTGTAGGTTGTGGCTATTGATGTTGTTTATCCTCTTAACATGTTTAAGTAGGCCGTTTAAGTATTCTTTTATTTATCTTTTAATATGAATATATTTACCTGTTTAGGCTCTATACTTCCCCGTCCCATCATTGTTTTATTATGCTATGGTAAAATTTTGTTTCCATTTTCGCCAATCTAGTTTGTCTATATGCCTTTTTGTGTTGCTTTGGTACATATTTTTTGTTGTTTTTATAGTGATAAAGATTATAACACAATGTTGACTGCTGTATCCTTTTTTTGACATTTTAAACTATTATGTTAGACTCTGTTTATTTTGTTCATACAGTTATGAAACTGTCAACAAGTCAGAGGTTCAGCTAGCTATAAAACCAGGTCCACATAAGAAAATGTATGTACCTAGGCAGAAATATTACATTTGTTGTCCGTACGTTTGATGTGTTTTAGCTTTTGATTTTGTAATTTGATTGGGGACAATTGGCTTTAAATTTTGTAGGAGTTTGGTATGTTTGTTATATTACAATCAAATATGTAATAAAAAATTTACCTTCATGTGCTACTTTTTTAGTAAAATGAGCTCCAAATTTCTAATATTTGCTCAAAATTCGGATTTGTGGCCGTATTTTCTGTTTCAAAAGAAATTCGAAAGAAAGACATAACTTTGTTTTTTTCAAAAGATAAACACAAATTGTTTTTGTTAAATAATTTGTCATTTCTGTATTTAATAAGTATGCTAAAAATGTATACATTTTTTATTCAGAAATATCTCATATTTATCAAATGTTCATGAATGTAGAAAAAAACATCATTTTTTGCTGTATATTTATCAAATTAAAAAAAATTGCACTATTTACGTTTTCATGAAAATTGGCACACATAATCTTCTCGCGTAATCAAACCAATTGGCATTTTAAAAAAGAGGGGTCCATGAACTTGTTTTCAAGTAAGATAAGTTTGAATGAAAAAAATCAGTGAAAAACTGAATCTTTTCCCGATAAGTCATAGTTTGACGTCGCGAAAATAACAATTTACGTTAGCAACGTCATTACCTTCCCCGTAACTGTATCGTATGCCCTTAACTACGATTACTCTCAGATCTGTTTCTAGTGTCTTTTTGTTGTTGGAATGTAAAAATACCCGGCCGCGTCCACTGATATTTTTGTCCCTGTGATGAGTTGAGCCTTTTTCAACTGATTTTTATAGTTCGTTCTTATGTTGTACTGTTATACCACTGTCCCAGGTTAGGGGAAGGTTGCGATCCCGCTAACATGTTTAACCCTGCCACATTATGTATGTATGTGCCTGTCCCAAGTGCCAAGTCGGGAGCCTGTAACTCAGGGGTTGTTGTTTATGTGTTATATATTTGTTTTTCATTAATTTTTTTATATAAATAAGGCCACTAATTTTCTCATTTGAATTGTTTTACATTGTCATTTTGGGGCCTTTTATAGCGAACTATGCGGTATGGGCTTTGCACATTGTTGAAGGCCGTACGATGACCTATAGTTGTTAATTTCTGTGTCATTTTGGTCTCTTGTGGAGAGTTGTCTCATTGGCAATCATATCACATCTTCTTTTTTATATTTGGTACTTGCAGACGGACGTAGACAAACAAGGGTAAATGTCATGCCCAATCCACTAGGGTGGGGCATAAAAATAAAGTCTAAAGGCATGCACTCCTCTTATACCTATAGAAGCATCCTGTAAGATATTAAAGATGTAGCTCAAAAACGAAGATAGCCATACAAATCATCTACTTATATCCAGACAGATGAACAGATGGACGAAAGAGGTAAATTAATAGGCGCCTCTTTATTTTGTCTCGGGGCATAATTATAATACAGTGAAAATAACCCAGGAGACCAACTAATGGGAAGATACTGAAAATTTGATATATAAATAAATGTAATATGGTACTCCATTTAGAAACTAGACATTTGGTCATAATATCAAGCTGATTTAGTCAAAAGAATTTTCAGATTACCTAAAAATATTACAAAATTATTTCTGTTTCAGTAACATTTGTCAAACAGTTTGATATCTCATGTAAATCTGCCACTTTTTCCTCAAGTTTCTGGTGTTTCATCTATATTTGAAACTATCTCTAAAGATATACTAGGAAACACTTTGAATAAATAAAATATTGTGTATTGGCATTTTAATTAAATTCTAACTTTTCAACAGTAAATTTCTTTTTGCACCAAAAGCAATAAGTTGTATAAACGTTTGAACAACCTTTACACCAACTTTTATCAAGACATTGTTATCACCTTTAGTTGTTCACCAAAAAGGTTTCATTTTGTCCTTCTAATAGTTATTAAATTTGAATAAAAAAAAACTACAGAATATTTAGGAATACCATGGACTTATTATTTGAAGTATACCTATTTTCGAGGAGTTTGTTGGAACAGGGAAACCACAAATATAAATGGTCAATGAATTGCAATTTGCTATATGATTATATGCATTCTTTTGAGAAAACCACAAAATCAATTATCAATGAAAATGGAAGTTTTCCCAAGATGTAGAAAATTGAACTATTAATTCTTTAACACCTGATAAATGTCCTAATGTTGCTGTTTAGATTTAATCACTACTTTTACCTTTATCTTACATTCCTATAGCTCCTAAATCAAAGAACTTAGGTCTATATCTTTCCTTATAAGTCCATATAACTCATTTTTTTACCAATTTTATAGAAATACAGGACACATAGGAGATTTTTGCAACAAAGAGAAAATTTTAAGAACTCAAAATAAGTGACTTGATAGCCTGTTTTGGTTTTACATTTCCAAGGGGAATAACTGAAAACAAGATTACTGAGTTGTCCTTCCTTTAAATTTTAAATAACAAAAGATGCAATTCAAGGTCATGTGGAAGTGCACTCAGTTTGTGTTTACATAAAATTGATGGAAACTAAAATAGAGGATCTAATAACAATTAGAAAACTATCACTGGATACCTTTTTTCATAAGTAAATACAAAGCTCATTTGTGAATTTTTTTTATATATTATATTTTTATGACAATTCCTAGATCCATCCCCCTTCCATTCACAGTAAGTATTCTGGATGACTACAATGCTATGATAGTAAAAATTCTAATGTGAATATGCTATCTTCCAAATCTCTGATTTGTATCTCCATAAGAGTGTAATAATGATATAAATGATTTGTATGTCAATCCATCATGTGTTTGATGCATTCTGAAAAATAAAAAAAAGTTTGTAATATAAAAATATCAATAATCTAATCCCCTGAAATAATGAAATATATTATATATTTTACTTTGTTTTCCCATTTTTTTAATCTTTTACGCTGATGTACGTATTTCAATTAAACCCTGAAGCACGCCACTTTCAGAACAAGTCATGTAGTAGTGAAACTCTCATTGTGATTCCATTTTATCTATGAATTTATGACCACTACAATGACAGCCAGCAAGACAAGAGGTCATTAGGTAAAGTAATGCTGATGCAAGCAATTCTATAAATTTATCCAGTCAGTTCTAGTGATTTTGTAGAATATATTCAAATATCCCCAGGAATGAAATATTTTTATTCCTTAGACAGGTTAAGTAATGATTGACATGAGTTAAATAAGGATGTTGGAATATAGACGTATATGTGGATGTTGGGTTCCATTTTCATTTTCATTCACGAAATAATGCCAGATTGTGTGTTAGATTTAGCTAGATCTAAATACCCTAATCCAAAAGATATCACATATATTGGACATCAGGCCTCTACAATAACTTTTTTTTCAACTTGTCCTATCGGACAAGTACATAACAAAAATTTACTTGTCCGAATGAAATTGTTACTTGTCCAAAAAATTTCTATTAAAAATAACATTTTTATATTTTTGCTTGATTAAAGAAACAAAACGAATTTAAACAATAGACAGGATTTGATGTATTTCTTTTGATTTGAAATACTTTTCAAAAATATGAGTCAAGTTCAACTGAATCTTGTCATGTCACAGGACTTAGGTTCTAGTTTTTCATCAATGCCAGTCTCATCAGACTCTAAACATGAGGCACCATCTGTTAGGCCTGTACACTCATTGGATTTGTATAATCCGTTTTTTTTAAGTTGAAAAAAGTTTATTGAAATTCAATCAATAGAAAGAAGAAGATAAGGTATGATTGCCAATGAGACAACTCTCTGTAAGAGACCAAATGACACAGAAACTAACAACTATAGGTCACCATATTGTCAGTATTTTTTTTCTTCTTATGATCAAATATGATTGTGTGAATTTAATGGTAAATAAAAACATAAAAATTTTGTGAAAAAATTACCAGTATGGTATTTGTTATAAGGAACAGAATAAGGTAGCAAAATGAGGTATGATTTGTCTTGGTCCCGAAATGTCTCCTGCCTTGCCAAACTGTCTATCAATCATGTCTACTTAATATGTCTCCTACGGTGCCAAACTGTCTATTAAACTTCAGCTAAACCTGTAGAGGTGAAGAACTGTCCTGTAAAGTTACCTTATCTACAAAGCGCATCATTGATTCGGATCAGTAAGACTGGTTTCCGAGAATAGTATATCTTTTACCTGTTGAAAAGTACTTGACAAAGAACCAATAAATTTATCGATTGCAAGTAAACATGTTGAAGAAAAAAGGTTTTGCATTTGAATAAACAGAATGAAACATGTCAAACTAATATTTGTTTTCTTGTTTTTTGTTTATAATTATTTGTTCATCAAAGTTGGATTAAATTTATTTTCTGCTGAATAATCATGTACTTGTCCCGACGGACAAGCTTGATGCAGCTTTTACTTGTCCGACCTTTTTTCCCTCTGGTACCGGACAATCGGACAAGCGTTATTGTCGAGGCCTGGACATCATTGGGAATGATGTAACTGTGACCTGTGATTCTGACAAATTACATCAGATATAGTATTATTGTAACTGTAATAAAAATTCTTTTCTAAACATACAAGGTTAATTGTCTTTTCTGAAACTTTTACTGTTATCAGATGGAATTCCATAACATCATGACAGCTTGTAAAGCAATTAACTCTGACCTAAAACCACTTTACTCTGTGTCTGTAAGTTATCAACAAAATTCATTCAAGACTGAAGTTTTCGGGGTTTAAGTATCATCTAAAAAATCTTTTCTGTTAAGACCATCAATTTCAAATTAAAGAGTAAATCCTTCTGACAAGTTCAATAAATGATTTGCATTATTGTGTCTACATGGTCTATTCAGACAAAGTGGGGAAGTTTTTGTGCACATAAAACTTGTTTCATGCTTACACATTTTATGAATATACCAGGTCATGTCAGAAAATAGTGTTGTTCTTTATTACTTGTCTTTTTTCTATAAAATCCCCCCCCCCCCCCCTGTATGAGTAAGTAGTTTTTTCATTGTTCTTTAATTTTTTGTTGTATCTTTATGCATGATATGCTCTAATTTAGAATAGTCTAGTACTTACAAAATTTCTGTAAGTCTTATTTGCCAGGGTAAAAATCCTAGTAATGAATCAACTGTTCCAAATCTGATGATAAGGTCAGGATCTGGTAACTTATTTGTTCCTAAAAATATAAAGAAAATCATCATATTTTGACAATTTTACCTATTATGTCTGTTTTGTATATGCATCATTGTAAATATAATTGAATTTGATGTGATTGTCATACAAGGGAGAGGTTTAGCACTTTAAAACCAGGTTCAATCCACCATTTTCTTCATTTGAAAATGCCTGTACCAAGTCAGGAATGACAGTTGTCCATTCATTTGACAAAAATGTTTGATGTGTTTTATCATTTGATTTTGCCATTTCATGATTTGATAAGGGACTTCCAGTTTGAATTTTCTTCAAGCATTGTCAAGAGTTCAGTATTTTTTTGATATCACTTTTTTACCAGTAATCATGTTACAAACAACTCCCTAATTTTTTTATATACTTTTTTGTTTGACTATCAAACAAATACCATTCACTCATATTCACACATTCGCTTTTCATTATAGAAACACATTTATGATCTTCCAATAACAATTTACCTACTGTGATTCAGTAATATTCCTTGGATAACAATTTTTGTGAATTTTGTGGGTATAGGGCTAGGTGAACCACTAAATTAAATGCTCAACAATTGACAAATTTTATATAGGCTTGTATGCAGACTGTCTTAACTTCTACAAAAGTGAAATTAAATATCCACAAACAATTAAGAGATAACTGTATTGTATTTGAAGCTATAAGGACGTCCATCGGTAGTTTTACTGTCGCAAATTTAGTTTACCTGGCGACGCGTAGCGGAGACAAGTAAACGGGTATTTGCGACAGTAAAACTACCGATGGACTTCCGCAAAGCTTCAAATACAATACAGTCATCTCTATTCTAATGCAAAACAAGTTCATAATTTAATTTCAATCATTATTTCAGTGTAAAATTTTCATTAAAGAAAATTCTGCGAAAAGATGTTATCTTCTTTGGTCCCTACACTAGGTGGCATCATAGGTATGCTCCCAGCGTGAACATAAACACTGGGGTAACAGTTCATAATGTTCACCGTCTCTTTTGAACAAAGTCAATTTCTCTGAAAAAGTCAGAGGCAAATTTTGGATTTTAACAACCAATGCCAAAGTATCAGGTGTTAATTTCAGGAGTTCTACCTTTATAGTAAACATGGATATTGACAATGCAGTATCACTGAAAAAGAATATTAGATATGAAATTTAAATTTAAGTAGTATACCTTGTAAAATGTTATCTATATGCTGTATTGTAATATCCTCCAACTTTCGCTGATGTGTTGCTACTTCTCTGGATAAATTTTGTGCTAACTTGACTAGTTCTCTCCTACCATCTTCAGGACCCACAAGTTGTATATCTATTTTACAATTATTACTATATCCTGCAATGATAATATAAAGCATATATGGACCATAATTTGGTATTCAGCCTTTGGTTTCTTTTTGTATCCTTTTTTATAAGTTCTAAAACTTTAACTGTTATTCTGTGGGTTGTGTTGGTGTTAGAATAGTATTAATGGAACAATTGAGTTTTTCAAGAAAAAATTAATACATGTTGATTCACCGTTTACGTGACAGGAAACCAAACAGGAAACCAATCTTTATTTTCTTTATTTTGCACAATATATTTCAAAAGACATAAATGAACACCATTACTAGTGTTACTTGCTTCATGTTAATATTTAAAATCTATTTTCAATGTTAAATTAAAGATTTTTTTAAACGCGACAGGAAACCATAAGAAACCGAAAGCATTTTTTTAGTTTTATTTTATTGCAAAATCTGCTTAAAATAATCTGAACAGTATACTTTTTCTTAAAATCCATCTTAAATGTAACAGTATTATAAAACTCCTAAATATGTGCTTGTTTTGAAAACAATTAGTACAATTTATTCAGAAATTTCCATATTTTCTTCATTGATACAGGATACCATAATCGTTGTATCTTGATGTTTTAGCCAAAAAAATGTATTTATATTTGGTTTTGAAATTCCAGTTATATACAATTTATTCCAAATCATTGGCAATGTAAAATTCTTTAAATCCAGAAAAGAAAAAAACTTTTAACTTGTAACTAAAATCTTTAAAATAGGCACCATGTGATATTTGTGACCTGTACACCATCTACATGGTTTCCACATTTTAACCTACTTTAGTGGGCTAAAATCAATAAAGTACTTCCTTTCAAGTCATGCATGGTAAAAGTTTACTTCTCTTTTGACAAGTTTATTGCGTTTCTGAAAAGTGTTTGCAGAACATGAATAAAAAAAAATAATTAAAAATTGTGACAAAGATACCAACTTTGTACATTCCAAGTGTAACGGTATATTAACATGTATTTTTTATTAAATTATCTTTATTCACCTAAAATATCCAGTAATATTTACTGCTGAAGCAAAATCAATCCAACGAGCATCGGCACAATGATAAGAGACGTAATGTCGATTGAATTTTCCAAGGACCCTTTACATCGTTATCCGGAAACGAAGTGTGTTATAACGTCTGTCAAATCTGAAATCAATTTTGTCAAGTCATTGGGCATTTATTTTCACACAAGATCGTATGTAACATTATGCACATAGGAAAAATAATAGACCCCCGGCGCAATCTCTTTGAAAATTGTATTTTCCTTTTTTAAACAAGACGAAACGAGTCTACAGATTATGTTTGCTAACATCCCGTTGGAAACAAAAACAATGTTTAGACTTAGTATTTCATATATCCGGCCGTAAGGGCGTGATCACATGTTAGTCACATGTTTCAAGTATGACCGGAAATGATTAGAACTTAACGACAAAAACAGTTTAAAAAAAAAGAAGGAAATAACTGGACATCTGTTTCGTGTGAAATGTAACGCATAACGATAACGTCATTTTCTAACTTAATTATTACGAAGAACAAAACTAGAATGTAAATCATCTCTGATTTACCTGTTTGAGCATCTCGCGAGAGTTCATATTTGCATATTGTTATAAAGAATTCTATTACAACAAAGCAGATTACATCATCTAAAATTTGCGTTACGAAATCAGAAACCAAAGTAACGCTAGTGTTCTTACACCTGCTACAGAAATACTTATAGTTCTCGGCATTTTCTTCTGACTATTCTTATTGGTCGATGTTCTTTATTATTTGAAAGCAAAAGTTACGAATTTGCCGGTGACGATTATCTATAAATCAGTCAGCGTTATGCACTTCGGAAGCGAAAAGTAATTCGAGAAACGACACAAAAATACGGTCGTATAATCTTTGAAATTTGTTAATTTCAATTTTTTTTCTAGGGAAGAGTAGCATACACTTGTATGTTGATAAAAATAAAGGCATCTTTAGATGTAGTTACAACTTTTCTTACAGTAATACACATTTTTATCACTTTTCTATCGTTATAGGAAACGAGCTCAATAGCAAATTATGGTTCATATATATATCAAAAGTTAAATATTTATTGATATCAGTCATGTCAGTAGCAATGCTGAAGGTCAAAATAAAATTGTTTCAGGGTACCTGTACCTACTCAAATTTATTAGCCTCCGATTCTGTTCTTAGTTATTGTCACTTTTGGTAGCAATTTGTGAAAAATTCATAAATCTCCCAACATATCAAAGTAGAAAATAATCACATGGACTTCAAAGGAGGAAGAAAGACTGCTATGGATGCCTCACCTACCATGCAAAACCTCAGTAAGTATGGATTCATTATTTTTCATTGCAATCCAGTGGTTGTTGGTTTCTGTTTATCCTTCATTGAAACATTTTGTAGTATAAATCAGGTAGTTGAATTTATATCTAACTAATGGGAAACTAATACAGAATTAAAATCTTTAAGATGTCGCATTACAGTTCAAAGATGATCAATAAAATTGAGAATGAAAATAGGCAATGTGTCAAACTCAAAGAGACCTGACCAAAGAGCAGAAAACGATAAGTCAATAATGAGGGAATTTGTTTTCCAAATTATCTTGAAGGATCAGTGATCTCACTATCTGTAGAACTACCTTGGAACATTTAATATGGCAAACGACGAATTTGGGTTTTTGATCCTAAGATTTTGTTACTAGAAATGTAGTCAGAAACCGTTTTATGATTTTAGTCCTATCAATATTTAGAAAATCTGACATTTGAATGTTCATGTTTAATGCATACCATTCTCTAAATATAAATCTGTCTGGTTATTGGTATGCAAACATATACTGTATTTTGTGCTCTCATCATGTAAGATTTCTTTCTGTTTCTTTGCTACAACCTCTTTTAAAACAGCATGATTTCTTTTAAATTCACCTGGAAAGACACATGATACAATGTATATACATGGTACACAATGATATAAACATATTATAATAAAATATGTTCAAGGTTGTAGTATAAATGTTTTCCACAAATAATCTTATATGTAGACTAAAGTAAGATTAGCTCTTTAGTTACACAAACATGTACTTAACAAAAATCTTAAGGACAAAGGGAGATAACTCTGCTTAAAAATTTAGTATCTGATGTACTAAGAAATTCATCAGTTTACTTTAACCCTGACTTACTGCCATACTTGAAATTATCATTTTCTTTATCATTTTGATTTACATTTGATTTTTGATTTATATATTACATTGTTTATTATATATATATATATGCAGGTGTTTTTTTATATAGTGGCAAATTATATACATGTACAACCTTGAGAAGTGCTAGAGCTATATATCAGGTTGTTTCTGCCCGTTTTGATTCAATTGGTGTGGTTTTTTTTTATTGATTCCTGGAATATCAACATAGTTTCAAAAGACTGCAAAATGACCTGGTAGCCATAGATGAGTATATATCCCTTTAAACAAGAATTTCCATATTGTAAATGACAATATATGTATACAAATTGTGTTGAATGAAACTATGTGAGATACATGCATTGACATGTATTCAAGTTTCAAGTGACAGACAACTGCGACCTACAAATGTATCAATTCATCAATATTTTGTTTTGTTTTTTAATAATGCAAAACTTCAATATTTAACATGTAAAATGTGGGCAGTGTATGGATGAAGAGGAAGTTTAGAGTATGGTATAATTTGACTAATAACATCACTGTTATGTACAATGATTTTATTTGTATAGCAAGATTGTACATTGCATCACATCAAATCAACCTTATTAACTTCAAATTTACCAGAGACCATCATATATACATGTATGTAGATATATCATGTATATGCTAAAAACTCATAATGATACAGAAATATTACAGAAGGACTTAACAGAATTAGAAATTGGTCTATTGATTGTAAAATGTCATTTAATCCAAAGAAATGCTATGTTCTAGACAACACATAACATCTGTAATAGAATTATAGACCATAATTCTTACATTCTACAAAGATGGAACTAAAAGAATATAACCCATACCTACGGGTGGAGATGGACATCAAGCTCAATTGGAAAAATCTCATTACCTCAAAAAGTAACAAAGCTTCACAACAACTGCCCTCAAGAAATAAAACAACACCCTTACATTGCTCTGGTAAGACCACATCTGGAATATTATACAGTAGCTCAGTATGGGACCCCCATTGGAAAGGACATCAAACGTATAGAAATGGTACAACACAGGGCAGCAAGATTTGTAATCAATAACTACAACTACCAACCTGGCTCTATGACCACAATTATACAATCTTTGAATTGGCCTGTACTCTTGAAACGAGAAGAACAGCAAATCGCTTAATATTATTTCAGATTATACTGTAACACCAAGTAACCACCGAAATTCCCAAATACAACCTCATCAACAACAGGAAAACATGTCATAGCCACACAGTCAGCATCATGCAGCCACAATGCAACACCTCAGAATACGAATTCAGCTTCTACCTGAGAGCAATCAGAGACTGGAACCATCTACCAGGAAAAATTGCAACTGACACCAACTCCGACACTTTCAACGAAACTTTTGGTCACACTTCCATCCTGCGACCAGACACAGTGATGCTGTAAAGATCATCATTGTTTTAATCCTGCACCGACCTCAATTTTAAACTTGTATATATTTATTTATTTTTTGGGTTATGATGATCACAACCTGTACAGCACCTGCACTTGATGACACAGCATCAGCGTGATGACATTTTTCGTTGCTGATTAACAAAAGAAAATTGAAGTGTTCTTCTGTTATCAAGATTGCTCATGTGTCAGAAAATTATACTTGCATGAACTTACCATTCACATCATAAACACTGATACAAGATATCCCTAAAGCTAGTGACCATATTATAATATTAGCTATATCTGTGTATGAAAGTTTTTCTTCTAAAACAACTATTCCTATATGTACCGGCAACTTGTTTATCTGCCTTGCATCAGCTTTGATGAAGTCGACTGACGATTTTTGTTTAAAAACCAAGCCGAAATGTATAAAATAACTTGTACATTGTTTTACAAACACTCCAAATGATAAAATACAATGAATTAGTCGTAAAACAAGTTGTTCAAACATAGTTCATGTAGTATTATTATGTTTTAGCTTCTGAAAGAGTGGATATCATAATTTATCGGATCAGGCACCGGTCTTGTGTTCTCGTGTACCGGAAGTAATACGGTTAGAATGCTGAGAGCACTTCCTCTTTCGTGGAAAACACTATAAAAACACATAAGATAATAAAACCTGATGCAGATTAACTTTCTACTGTAACTAAAAAGAAAATATAAGTATCCTTTAAAACCCCTTTGCTTGTGCAATGAATCTGTCAAGAAAACGGAAAAATATAAAAAGTATGGAGCACAAAAATAACATTTTCAACTCACTGTGCTTTCCTTGACGTCCGCGTTCATTTTACAACGATTTCCCAACATTTATTCAATTGTAAAAAAATGGGATTATAATTCCATGAATACTGACAATCTCATATGCTCTAGAGTTGATCTGATTTATAAAATTGACCATCTTGAGTTATAAAACAGCTGTAATTAATGCCAAAAATACATATTGCACATACAAAAATTATATGTCTTTCACCCAAATCTGCAAATTTGGAGAGGGATCTTGATGTGAAATCAGGGACTTTTTATACTAATATACTAGTTTAGAAAATCCCTGGTGTAATTAAGACCTTTTTGTTTCGGTTAAAAAAAGGTGATTCATCGCAATTTTAAGAGTGCTGTAACAATTATCAAATATTTGTTTTTCAGTTTGAATCATTTTTTCAACTCATACATTTTAAAAGAGGAGATAACTCTAATACTGAAATAATATTAAGGAATTAAAAAAAAAGATAAAAATGAGTTTTTACTTGAGATCGGAAAACAAGTTTGTTCACAAAATAATTTTGTTGTAGGGTTGAGAAAAGAAATATTTTTTACCAAATAAATAATTTTATTGTTCATAGTACGAGAAACAGAAGTGAAAATTTATAGTCATACTGAACACTTATCAAAGCTGATATATATCAAAAACAAGAATGTGTCTAAAGTACACGGATGCCCTACTCGCACAATCATTTTCCATGTTCAATGGACTGTGGTAAATTGGGTAAAAAATCTAATTTGGCATTAAAATTAGAAAGATTATACCATAGGGAACATGTGTACTTAGTTTCAAGTTGATTGGACTTCAACTTCATCAAAAACTACCTTGACCAAAAACTTTAACCCTGAAACTCCCACTTTCATTTTATATGTTCAGTGGACCATGACATTGGGGTCAAAAGTCTAATTTGGCTTTAAAATTAGAAAGATCAAAAACTACCTTGACCAAAAACTTTAACCTGAAGCGGGACGAACGGACGAACGGACGCACGGACGGACGAACGGTACAACGAACAGACGGACGGACGTACAGACCAGAAAACATAATGCCCCTCTACTATCGTAGGTGGGGCATAACAATAGAGAAACATTAAATAACAAAAAAACATTACAATTGTATCAACTGGACATTGTTTTGATCAACATGAAACAGGCTGATAAGAGCGCTTTTATCCGACAATAAAAAAAACATACAACACAAGGATTTGTATGGTAAGTCTGATCTAAAAGTAATTGGTTCAAATTCTTATCGATGGAATTTCAAAAAAGATAAACATATTTGAAATAATATACTTTTTTGTTTTCTTTTTTAGTGATCAGACCATTCAGACTTGAAGGAGCTAGGCAGTGTATGATTTTGTGCACAGGTATTATAATTAAAAGCAGTACTCAGTTTTATTACAGGTCAAGAAAAGCCTATTTTAAAATGAAGTATAGAGTAATGAAAGTTAAATGTTGAAAACGAATGTTGAATGTTGAAAATCGAATATGTGAAAACGAATGTTGAAAACGAATGTTGAATATTGAAAGTGACAATAGAATGTTGAAAACGAATGTTGAATGTTGAAAAACGAATATCTAAAGTTGAAAGTTTAAAAACGAATGTTGAATGCTGAAAACGAATATTGAAAACGAATGTAGAATCAGAGACATATATACTCTGTGTATATATGTCTCTGGTAGAATATTGAAAACGAATGTTGAATATTGAAAACGAATGTTGAATATTGAAAACGAATGTTGAATATTGAAAATGAATTTTGAATGTTGAAAACGAGTGTTGAATGTTGAAAAACGAATATCGAAAGATTAAACACGAACGTTGAATGTGAAATATGAGTATTGAAGAACAAACAAAAAAAAGAGAAAAACAAAAATTGTAAACATTTTTTTTTTGATTGTTGAAATTCGAATGTTGAATGTTGAAAACGACTGTTGAATGTTGAAAACGACTGTTGAATGTTGGAAACAAATTTTTTAATGTTGAATGTTGAAATCGAATTTTGAATGTTGAATGTTTAAATCGAATGTTGAAATCGAATGTTGATCGGAAATGAAAGTTGAATGTTGAAAACGAATGTTGAATGTTGAAAATGAATGTCGAAAATCGAATATGTGAAAACGAAAGTAGAAAACGAATGTTAAATATTGAAAGTGAATTTTGAATGTTGAAAACAAATGTTGAATGTTGAAAAATGAATGTCGTCTGAAAATTTAAAAACGAATTTTGGATGCTGAAAGTGAATGTTGAAAATCGAATATGTGAAAACAAATGTTGAAAACGAATGTTGAAAACGAATGTTGAATATTGAAAACGAATTTTGAATATTGAAAATGAATTTTGAATGTTGAAAACGAATGTTGAATGTTGAAAAACGAATATCGAAGGTTTAAACAAGAATGTTGAATGTGAAATATGAGTATTGAAGAACAAAATCATCTAAAAAAAAAGAGAAAAACAAAAATTGTAAAAAAAAAAATTTTTTATTGTTGAAATTCGAATGTTGAATGTTGAAAACGACAACGAATTTTTAATGTTGAATGTTGAAATCGAATTTTGAATGTTGAATGTTGAAATCGAATTTTGAATGTTGAATGTTTAAATCGAATGTTGAAATCGAATGTTGATCGGAAATGAAAGTTGAATGTTGAAAACGAATGTTGAATGTTGAAAATGAATGTCGAAAATCGAATATGTGAAAACGAATGTTGAAAACGAATTTTGAAAACGAATGTTGAATATTGAAAATGAATTTGGAATGTTGAAAACGAATGTTGAATATTGAAAATGAATTTGGAATGTTGAAAACGAATGTTGAATGTTGAAAAACGAATATCGAAAGTTGAAATTTGGAAATGAAATTTGAATGTTGAAAACGAATGCTGAAAACGAATGTTGAATGCTGAAAATGAATGTTGAAAATCGAATATGTGAAAACGAATGTTGGAAACGAATGTTGAATATTGAAAATGAATTTTGATTAATGTTGAAAACGAATGTTCAGAATGTTGAAAACGAATGTTCAGAATGTTGAAAACGAATGTTGAATTGAAATCGAACGCTAAATGTTGAATGTTGAAAACGAATGCTGAACGTTGAAAATCGATTGTTGAAAACGAATGTTGAACGTTGAAATCGAATTTTGAAAGTTGGAAATGAAAGTTGAAATAAATATTGAAACAAAAAACTTGCTGATGTTGAATGTTGAAAACGAATGTTGAATGTTGAATGCATTTTTTTTAGCTGAACTGAATCTCTGTCCTGCCAAGTTACCGCCCCGATGTATTCCGGGGGGGGGGGGGGTCTGAATTCATAATACTTTTCTTTGTCATCTGCTTAAATAGAATATTTGTTTCTCATCAAATAGGAGATAAGAATATTTTTAAAGAAGAAAAAACAAACCCATATACTCCCCCCTTTTCCCTAATAGTTTAGATTTTTAAACAAACCAGTTTAAAATACTAAACTGAACGTATCGTTTTGATAATTTCTCTTTTTCAAAGTTTGATTTTTTTTTTTTATCAAGACTTTTAAAACGAAGATTATAATTTTTAATTGGAATTATTTGATTATTTGGTGAAATTTTTAGCCTATAATTTTTCAAAAATAAAAAAACCCAGAATCTTGATTATTCAAAAACTTTGATACAAAAACCAAGAAAGTTCAATTTGAAAACTTTTCTAAATTTTGAATTGATAAGTGTTTAATATACGGACCATGAATGATATTAACTAAAATGTTTATATATATTTTTTAAAAAGTAAAAACTTTTCCCGCTCGATTGCTGTTGGGTCAAGTGATAGTCATGTGACTTGACAAAGAAAAATTTAAAAATGTCGGACAGCGAAGAAAGCATGTCAACAATGCCAGTGTTACAAAAAAGACCCAAAATATCGCTCCCAGCAAACACAGACGGTTCAGGGGATGATCAGGTGAATTATATACTTTTGATAACACTGGTCGTTATTGGAAATTATGATTTTCAATCAGTTATAAACAGGTTTGGATCCCTAAAACTGTAAAAGAACACAATGTAGCAAAATTTTAAATCTTCATGTTGATGTTTCTTATTATATTGGCCATGTTACTAGAATATGACTGTTCAGTCTGTAACCCTTACTTTACCGAGGATATAAACAAACTAGAAAAGGTGCAAAGAAGGGCTGCTAGGTTTTTCACAAACCAACAACTGTTTGTGACATGATAGAGGGAAGCTACTAATGACAGGACGATTGCCCGGATAGTGACAGGACGGTTGACTGGGCGACATATAAATAGTCATAACTTTTTTGTTATTCGGTAGATATGTTTAATATTTGTAGACCTTAAAGATATTAAAATAATTTTATGAAAATCAAACAAAATAAGTGAAAAAAAATATTTTTGAGCAAATAAAGTTGACCGGATGGTATTCACGCTCGCAGTTATACGCTATACATTTTTGTACATATATTCAACTGGTCGGCAACAAGTGTTAATATCTCTTTTGTTTTACAATATTTGTCAAAAAAAATCTCGGAATCTGTGAGAATAATAAATATTGGATACGAAAATATAACCTTTAAAGTAAAAAAAAAATGTTTTTCTCCATAAAAAGTTGACTGGACGGTATTCACACTCGCCGATGTACGCGTTAATTATATTGAACTGATTAAAAAAAGTGTTAATATCTTAATTGTTTTACAATATTTTTACACGAAACTTAAGAAATCTACGAGATCAATAAATACTTGATATAAAAATATAAACTTTATAGTACATAAAAATGTATTTCTTCAAAAAAAGTTGACCGGACGGAATTCACATCCGCCGATATATATGCTTTAAATATACTGAAATGATCGACACAAATGTTAATATCTCTTTTATTTTACCATACATGTATTTATCCATGAAATTAAGAAATTTTGGAGATATATAAATATGTTATATGAAAATATTAAATTTATAGTAAAAAAAAAATATTTATGAGCAAATAATTTTGACCAGACGGAATTCACATTTGCCGATATACATTTGTATGGTACTGATCGACACATGTTAAATATATCTATCCATAAAATTAAGGAATCTGTGAGCTTTATAAATATACACTTCAGGCCTCTACATTAACATTTTTTCTAACTTGTCCCTTCGGACAAGTGGCAAGAAAATCAGCTTGTCCGAACTCTTAACTCACTTGTCCGAATTCACAATTGAAAATCTAACATATTGATGATTTATGCAATAATAACACTTGGGCTTTGATTGTACCTAATAAAAGGAGCATTTTGTAATGTTATATGAATACCGCATCAAAGTACATTTCATTATTTCAGACTGTGTTCTCTGACTCAATGTCACTATCATTTGTCAATCATTAAATCATCATTTCTTCCCAAACCACTACGTTCCCCTATGGACCTATTCATTCTTTAGTAGTGGTATGGGTTAGACCAAGGACGTAAATACACCTGGCCACCTTGAACATGTATATGAGTAAACCTTTTTAATTTATTGATGATGTCAAAACAAGCTTTTACAATTTATTTTGATTTGTATATATACATTGATATATATGATCATGAAGTACATACACATTTTACAAAAAAATCTGCCTTTTTAGATTTTTTTTTTTTTCATCTTAAATTTTTATATCATAGATCTTATCAAATAAAACCTTTTTTAATGTATTGTTATGCATAAAAGCAAAATCAAATGAAACATACTTTAATTTAATATCTTAAAGTTTAGGTAAAACTCCATATGGAGGTGCTCCTAATTCAAGGAAGCTTATACTAAGAAGATACATTAACATTGGTTTCTTTCCCCTTACTTATATCCCCCTGGTCAATGGCTGCCAGCATGTTCAAAACTCCAAATCAGAGACATATTATACAAGTTTTATATGTCTCTGGTTCAATCAATAAATAATTATTTCATTAAGTATGATCAATAAAACAATCATTCATATTTTTGGGAATGTATAAGTCTTGAATTTGATCTATTTTTATCTGACCTTGATTTTTCACTTGTCCCATCGGACAAGTAGTATGGTGAATCTACTTGCCCGACACCTGTGTCCACTTGTCCCGGACAATCGGACAAGCGTTAATGTCGAGCCCTGCACTTTATTATAAAAACTTTCAGCCCAAAATGTTGACCAGCACACTAGAAGACCTGATATTTAAAATATTTATTATTTAATTATAATAGATTACTATCTAATTTTGACACCTATCGTAATCACCAATCAAGCAAATAATCATGTCATTTAAGTTTTCACACCTGAGACATCAAATACAGATTTAATTGAATTAACTTATATAATCAGTTGGCAACTAGAATCCAATCAAAGATTACAGTGAATTGCATGCACTTTTTATTAAACAATACAAAATCTCAGATAAAACTAGATAGCTGAGATCACCAATCTCCCGGTATCAAATCATTTAAAAAAAATAACAACAATGTATTGCAATACGACCTATAACATTGAAGGAGTAAACTTGTATTAAGTCGTGTTCTGATCCTTTATAATAGAAAATAAAGGAACATGGATTTACCTTGCTCGGGCATCGAACACAAAGTTACTTTAGTATAATACAGCACTGTCACTAACTAGTCTATCACTATATTTAAATTCAGTCATAAAAAAAATCACCTTATAGTCTTTCAGTTTCTCTTCGAAAGCATTCGAAGTTTGATTACTATATAATTCGTTTCTACTGTATCCAGGGGCTTAACTAGATTCTTTTAAAAGTGAGTCAAAATATATTCGCCATTCAGTGAGGGATCTGGCGGCCGTTCAAGACCCCAAGAAGCTATGAAAAAATATTACGCAAAATCGTGAATCCTGAGAGTTTCGCGGACTCTTAGGAGGCACAATTGTTTGAGTGTCCCTATCCTTGGAACCTCAGGCTCCAAAAACACCAGTCAAGTAAAAGACATCAGCCAAGTTGAAAACACCAGCCAAGTTAAAATCACCTTCAAAACAGAAGGCTGTATCAACACCAAAATCTACTAAGATTGAGGTATGCTGCTAATGGCAGTCAAGATCATCAGATACTTCTTACTCAGTAGTGTAAAAAAGAGTTATTAACACTTGTGTCGATCCTGTTAATATATTAAAAACCAGACACAAAAATTACAACTATAGACTCTATTAGATTTGCGAATCTCTTGTATATATGTCTCTGTTAAATTACATCGGCAAATGTGAATTCAGTCTGGTCAACTTTATTTTCAAGAAAAACATTTTTGTTCAAGAAAGTTTGTATTTTCATATCATATATTTATTGATGTCGCAGATTTCTCAGTTTCATGACTTAAATCAGCTGCTTAAATATTGTTTATCCTTCAATTTTTTTTTATTAACATACATGTACATGTATAATCAATGTGTTCATCGGCGAATGTGAACACCGTCTGGTTATTTTTTTTGGCAGAAAAACATTTTTGTTTATCATGAAGTTTATATTTTCGTATAATATATTTATTAATCTCATAGATTCCTGAATTTCATGGACGAATATTGTAAAATAAAAGAGATATTAACACTTGTGTTGATCATTTCAATATATTTAAAGCATATATTATGTATATCGGCAAATGTGAATACCGTCCGGTCAACTTATTTAGCAGAAAAACTTACTATAAATTTATATTTTCGTATAATTTATTTATAAATCTCACAGATTCCTGAATTTCTTGGACAAATATTGTAAAACAAAAGAGATATTAACACTTGTTGCCGACCAGTTGAATATGTGTATAGCGTATAACGGCGAGTGTGAATACCGTCCGGTCAACTTTATTTGCTTAAAAATATTTTTTTTAATTTATTTTGTTTGATTTTCATAAAACATATTATAATATCTTTAAGGTCTACAAATATTAAACAAATCTACCGAATAACAAAAAAGTAATGACTATTTATATTTCGTCCGGTCAACCATCCTGTCACTATCCGGGCAGTCGTCCTGTCATTAGTGCAACCCCATGATAGATCATTTAAAATGGAGACACACAGAAAAACAGATGCATGCCTTGTCATGTTTGATAAAATCACATATCATCTCTGAGCATTAAAAAACCCAGAAAGACTAATACAACTGCCCAGATAGTCCAAGAACATGTACATAAATCCATCCTGCACAAATACGGCAACAATAATTTTTTCCAAGAACAATTAAAAACAGGAATAACCTTACTCTGAATATTGTAATGAGCAGCTCTATAGAGCTGTTCAAAGCAGCTATCTCAATCTTCAGTCAGTAAATATATGAATGTGTAAATAGTTTTATCTTAATACAGTCAGGGGTACTACTTGTACAAGTGTATTTTATTTACTTGAAGAAGTAAAAAAAAATGTACACATATAAGTAAATTTGTAGGATACTTATACAAGTGAATTTTATTTACTTGTATAGGTAAAAAAAAAATTGGCTTAGTTATGTCCCTTAGACATTCAGAATTTTTTACTTGTACAAGTAAAAAAATCATCCTTTCTTCTTTTCTTGAATTCTTCAGATTTCTTTGCTCTAATAGAATTCTAAATTGTGTACCCTTTACATATGTCTTTACTATTCATTTAAGTGTAATTTCATGGACAATGAAAATCCCATTTGTCTGTTATCTTCATAACACTGCTCATTTACAAGCCCCAAAGGAGCAATTTTTGATTGCCTTGCGCAAATATACAAGATCTTTGCTCAATCAGTTTCTTTGATGAATTAATGAGATGAAATATCGAACTTTAATGAAAAAATTTGAGCAAACCTGGGAAAAATCATTAAAGGCATGATTTTACATCTCAAAACTTGAGGATTTTTGTGAAATTGTAAGAAAAATTTACTTATACAAGTAAATTTTTTAGAAAATTAAGGGGAGATTATTCAAACATTATTTATTTACTTATATGTGTATATTTTTTTTTCACTTCTTCAAGTAAATAAAATACACTTGTACAAGTAGTACCCCTGACTGTAATATTAGAAATTAAATAAAATAAAAATATGTACCACCACGATGTAAAAATGTTATCAATTTTGTTAATAGTTATAGAATTGATAAATTTTCACTGTATATACTTCTTAACAAAGCATTATTTGCAGTACAAGTGTCAGACATTAACTTTAACATGTTGAAGGCCGTGACTACAAAGTAGAAGTAGAAGGAATATCCACTGATCATGCTGATCCCTTTGAATATAAAAGAAAAGATGTGGTATGATTGCCAATGAGAAGATTGACCACAAGAGACCAACTTACACAGAAATTAACAACTATGGGTCACCATACAGCTATCAACAATGAGCAAAGCCCATACCGCATAATCGTCCTGAACATGCATGGAATATTTGCCACTGGAGGTTAAGCAACCAACAATCAATCAACCAACCATACCGCATAGTCAGCTACATGTATAAAAGGTCCTTAAATGACAAATGTAAAACAATTCCATGTTCATTTAACTGGTCTGCATCATTTGACAATGTTTGAAGCTAACACTATTTTTCTATACTGACAAATATATAAGATGTCATGCACATGTCACCAAATTTCACAAGAAAGTGCTCGGCTTTTAAAGCTGAAAAAACTTGTACATTTTTTTTGCTCTATCATTATTATTAATAATTTAAAATTAAGCAATTACCAAGTCTCCAAGCATGCCAAAATTTTTATATTAGTTAGTAAGGACTGGAAGGAGACTCACCTTCAACAATATTAAATGCAAATATTTGATGTCGGCAAAAATGCAAAATAAACATGTTTAACATGTAAATTAAGAAAATTGCAAACCATTCATTATGATCATCATTATCAGGTCTCCAAAAAAATGTGCTTACTCTGCACAGTCTTGATGGACCCTGACTTTTTTCACTGAAAATTTGGAAAATTATACTGTCACTAGTATTAGTCATTTTTTCAACCACTAGCTATAGCTTTATGCTGAAAAATTCTCAATAAGTATTGAACCGAGTAAGCATGTTTTGCTGACAGAATTATTTTGACAAATTTAAGTTTTGCAGAAAAATAGATCAATGGAATACAGAATTTGTAAATCACATTTAAAAGTGTATTTTTGACCTTCCAACCCTATTTTTTCCATCAGATGAACCTTAACCATGCTAACAGAATTTTACATGAAAAACTGGACACATGTATTGTATCACATTATAAAAATTGTACCAATTACAGTGCACACTATAGGTGTGTAGGTATATCTTTCATTGGGAGTGCCAAAGACCAAAAGCTGTAGAAAACAATACGAGTATAAATCAAGATGAAATTGTCAGGTTTTTGGGATACAATTGCTTTCAAGCAATCTGTAGACTTATACCATTGACTCAGGGCCATGCCCTCACTTCAACCGTTTTATTCTAAACATTAAGGAACATCTCAGATTCTTATGATTGTCTTGCTTTAAAAGGTAAAAACAAACAAAAGGATTGAACTTAAACAACTTTCCTATAATGTTCTTCTCATAATCTTCATGTTTGATATTTCCCTTGATTTATATGCATGTTTTTAACAACACGGAAAATCAGAATTAAGCAGTATTTATATTTAGTGTTTTTATAAATTTAGAAACACGTCAGAGGGAATTCCTGAGTTTTGATAAAATGCGAGAGTTCTCTGAATTCCGATAAATCTATTTCTGTCATATAAGAACTGAAGTGGAGTTTTTCTTACATGTCACCGTTATGAAACTGATATTTGATATTGTACTTCCATAAAGAAATAGAGAACCATCTAGGTCGTTTTATTAACATTTAATATACGTTCTTGCTCCAGGGTTTGTTTAGGTAATTATGCGCATGCATATAGTTTTCTTGCCTTTAAGGGGTATCAGATTGAATGGTTGCTCTGGATTCCCCATTCCATTGATTAATTTGAAACTCATGGGATCCTTTATATGTATGTCTGCTATTGAGGGTTATTGTTGTTGCATAATTTTAAATCATATGCATCATTTAAATTAAAATAAATGTAGTCCACATCGTAAAGGTGTAACTACAACACCCCTTCAGCCAAAATGGACATGATGGAGTCTTCCATATTATCGTTTCGAGTTGTCTCCCTTCTGGAAGTAACTTCCTTCAATTCTGTTTCAAAATACGATACACGTCGAGAAAAATTAACTCTTAAACCGAGGAATGTGTACATGTACGTAAAGGAGTCATGCCCATTGACCCAAAGGAAATTAAATATTTAAAGAGTTAGGAATGGGGTTCCTCCTAGAATTAACGTAGGAAAATAGGTGATAAGATACGAAGTGAAATACCTTCTCTTACTCTCAGTGACTGCTGTGGAAAGTAGACTTGGAATTGATAGTACAAAAATAAAACACAATAAGTACATTGTTAGGGCCTCGCCTTTAGGCGGGTCGCCCTATAGTGATCAGTCTGTCTGTCCTTCCGTCCGTCTGTCCGTAACACTTTAACTTTGTGTCCGCTCCATATCTAGAGAACCATTATGATTTCATACTTTATACTTTACATGTTTATTAACCACCACCAGAGGGCGTGTCATGATGTATGTACAACTTCCTAGGTCAAAGGTCAAGGTAAAAAAACTTTGGTTTCAGTTGACAACCCTGTGTCCTGTGGTGAAGGTTGTGTCCGCTTTATATCTTGAGAACCGTTATGATTTCAAAGTTTATACTTGACATGTATATGAACCAACACCAGAGGGTGTGTCATAATTTATGAACGACTTCCTAGGGCAAAGTTCAAGGTCAAAAACTTTGGTTTCAGTTGACAACCCCATATCCTATGGTAAAGATTGTGTCCGCTCTATATCTTGAGAACCGTTATCATTTTAAAGTTCATACCTGAAATGTATATAAACCAATATCAGAGGGTATGTCATAATTTATGTACAACTTCCTAGGTCAAAGGTCAAGGTCAAAAACTTTGGTTTCAGTTGACAACCCCATGTCCTATGGTAAAGATCGTGTCCGCTCTATATCTTGAGAATCGTTATCATTTCAAAGTTTATTCTTGACATGTATATAAACCAACACCAAAGGGTGTGTCATAATTTATGTGCAACTTCCTAGGTCAAAGGTCAAGGTCAAAAACTTTGGTTTCAGTTGACAACCCCATGTCCTATGGTAAAGATCGTGTCCGCTCTATATCTTGAGAACCGTTATCATTTCAAAGTTTATACTTGACATGTTTATAAACCAACACCAAAGGGTGTGTCATAATTTATGTACAACTTCCTAGGTCAAAGGTCAAGGTCAAAAACTTTGGTTTCAGTTGACAAACCCATGTCCTATGGTAAAGATTTTTTAATGCACATTATTCACAGCGGGGCCCACAGAGATGGCTCCCATCTCAATGATATCTAGTTCATACACTTGTATCCAGGATTAGCTATTTTGTAACTATTCAGATTACATAAATTAGATTTTACAGGTGCTGTTGAATTAGTTTTGAAAATAATACTATGCAGCTATAGATACGTGTGTCAAGGAAAACAATGGCAATCGTATCCCTCAGAGCAATCTGCTCTTTGATTAAACTTCTTACCATGGAACTATTCTGATTGTAAGACAGAACCAAGTGTTGTTAACATGCATGACAGGTATAGCACCTATTCTATGATTTCTAACCATTTGATAATTTTGTAGGATGATATTTCCAGTACAGCCAGTACTATCCTGGATGATATATCAGAGAGTAGCAATGTCCCACGCAGAGGAAAAGGAAAGCCCAGAATAAAAAGACCAAAACTACAGTTCAGATATATAAATCATGTCAAGGTCATTTTTTTATTGAGATTCTGAACTGACATTCACAAATATTATATTTTTGTGTACCCATGAGCAGGGGGGGGGGGGGGGGGGGGAGAATAAAAAAAATATCTTTCTTGTGTACCCATAGATGGAGAGGGATAACAAAAACATGTCTTGTCTTATATACATGATTTACTGTTTTTTTTATGATATTCATAATTTTATTTTTATGGTTATACATGTTACTTTTTCTTCAGCTGCACCATCTTGGGGGTAATCTATTTGACACCTACTAATATACCAGTAATAGTATGTTATTGTTTGTATTTTCTTCTATGTGAAGTTTCCTCATTTAATTTAGGGCTTAGAATGATATGATTTATTAAAAGTGTCCTTTAAATATATGTTTCAGAAAAGGAACAGCTAACATGTGTATGGTAATCTTACTTATACATGTTATATAACAGGCAATAAGACTACAACTACTGTATTGTTTGTTATACACTTAAAAACTTAAAAACTAAAAAGCAATGCAAATGTGAAATAATTAGAAACAAGAAGATGAGTGCCAATGAGACAACTCTCCATCCAAGTCACAATTTATAAAAGTAAACCATTATAGGTCAAAGTACGGTCTTCAATACAGAGCCTTGGCTCTCAGCAAACAGTTACGGCTATTAAATGTCCCAAAAAATACTAGTTTAAAACCATTCAAACAGGGAAACCAACAGTCTAACCTATATAAACATGAAACGAGAAACATGTATGAACCACATCAACAAACGACAAATACTGAACATCAGATTCCTGATGTCCTGATATTCATAATGTCTAGTAAGTGTGGATAGTATATATCTTGAAATGATTTTTTTTTCAGGAAGATCATGGACTGCCATTGTTTGGTTTATCAATTAATCAGCTGACCAGAGAGGGAGATCCAATAGTGTTTGCTACAGTAGGAACAAATAGGGTAACCTACACACTAATTTAATATTTACAAAAATGTTTTATTTCAACAAATCATCAGTATTACAAGTTCCACTTTAAACTATGTAAGAGGGCTACACATAAATATAAAGTTAAACATTTTGTGAATATTTCATCAGATTGTCAGAAAAGATCATAAATGTCAACACTTTTCGGGATATATCATAAGTAAAGAATGCTATTTCCAGCATATCTAGTCTAGTAAAAAGTCTTTCTAGCAGACTGTGCAATTCTAGATATATACATGTATACAACAGATTAAAGAAAGCATTTTTTCAATATTTGTTTTTGCCTTCATTATTTTGCTAAAACCATTGATGCTATCAGAAGTTATATGGGTGGCAACTTTTAATGAATTTATCGCACATGGTACTTTTTCTGTTGCGTTTTGTTGAAAAATAAACAATGAAACACAACACCATAAATTGATGATGTCACCATTAACAGTAGACGTGACATCATGGCACCCTATGAAATTTATTAACCGCATAAGGATGCATAGGGGGTCATCACATGACGGCATAACACCAATAACAACATGATAATTTACCCACTGTGCGATAAATAATTTTTTTCAAACAAGGATGTTGCTGGACTTAATGTAGGAATTTTTTTTATGGCTTATCCACTCATACTGTTTAATGTTGACATGTAATTTTCATATCATCATAAATTTATTTACAAACAGAGGTATAAAAAGAATGTTCTCAAATAGGAGATAATCATTTCTTCAGTTTTAAAAAGATCCATCTGCTGTATTAATGTATGTCCTTTCTTCATGTTCTTAACAAAATATAATATGAACATGATCATAGTTTCTCTTAATTAATTTACCATGTAAAGTTTTTCTTTCATAATGTTTATTTAATCTTAATTTTGCTCGTCAGAAAATTTCATTATTTTCATTGTAATAATTTTTAACTTATGATAATTTATTTAGAAAATACAGTTAGATGAATTTTGTCATTTAATTTGCTGTTGTACTAAACTGTAACATCACAATATGAACTTTTGAAATACATTTTTCTGTTTTTGTAGGTAACTTTGTATGAATTACAAGACAGCGGGAAGATCAAATTATTACAGGCCTTTATAGACCCATCAGTATCCTTCACATTTTATGTTATTTATTTATGTTACTAAGGTTTATGTATTTTACCATAATAATGTCTTGTAGGTTCTTGATTTATAAAATATAAACTCAATCTTTTTGGAAAATATTACATTTTTTGCTTAAGTAAAGGACCAACTCTTAATCAGATATACTAATCAGTTGTAAAAGTGAAAGTAAGGTCTGTTCTTAATGCAGTATGCTGATATCAACTGGGAAGCAGAATAAAAACACACAGCTTTTATTTCTTACTTTTTAAAAGATCTACTCACTTTGAGGATAAAAAAGGATTTAGCCACTGGCCGCTACCTAATAAAAAGTCTGTGGACCTGTTCAGAAGTGATGTTAATTTACTGATAATCAAATGAAAAAAAATGAGATTAAGTCACATACAACTATAAGATAAACACATTCTAATATCCAAATCGTAAATATATAAAAAAGAGTGTCTGATATAAAGCTTGAAAAAGAAATTAAAAAAAAGGATTGCAAAGTGTCCAATAAAATGACTTTCTTTTGAAACTACAAAACAGTTTTTCTTATTTATTTAATGTACTGTACCATATAATTATTAGACAATGTGTCAGTCTTAGAATGTGCTCATGAAATTAACTTGAATTCAGGTACGGTTCACCCCAGTAAGGAGCGAGATTAAAGGCAATGTGGCAGATTTCAAACAACATAATAGATAGAATGAAATATCCTTAATTTGATTAAGACAGAAGAAAATTTTTACTGTGTTGCTTGGTCTTATGATGAAGTAGGTCTACCGTTACTAGCAGCAGCTGGTCTCCGGGGTGTTATACGTATCATTAGTCCTGTAACCATGCAGTGTATAAAGGTAAGATTTGGTATGCAGTTAAAGCTGTTATCCTAATGCTTATAAGTTAAAGGTTTGGTTGGTTTGCTTGCTTTATATGAATGTTTGCAGCATTGTAATTAAGATTGACATCCACAATCAATAGATAGGTGGGGCTTCAACTTGTATACATTGCTTAAATTCCAATAACATTTATAAGTTTAATGCATATAAGCTGAAGCCCACCCTATCTGTTAAAATCAAATGTCAATCTTACTAAAAATGCTTAAGCAAACATTTATACATGTACAAATGAAGCAGGCAAGTCAACCAAACCTCTAATTTGCTAGCATTAGGATAACAGCTTTAATCTTGTTTAACCAACCACTTTTATTCAAAAGTAACTGTGCCAAATAGGGATTATGACAGTCAATTGCTTAATGTTACCATGACTATCACTAAGTCTTGCTGTAAAGTTCTATAACAGAGATTTAAGGAGCTCTCTTAAATTGTCAATATAATATACTGTATACTTGCAATAATAATGTAGATATTTTTAAACAGAAACCTGAAGCTAAAATTGTAATTCCATGTGCACAAGACATTTTTCTTGAGTAAGCATGTTAAATTTTCAAACTGTAACAATGAAAACTTTGGTTACAATCCTCTTAGAGAACTAATAATTTGTTTTTATATTTCAGCATTTTGTAGGACATGGTAATGCAGTGAATGAGTTAAAGTTTTATCCAAAGGATCCTAATTTGTTACTGTCTGTGTCTAAAGGTTAATATTGTTCAATAATGTTTGTTCACAGAGTTATCTGATATTTAAAAAAAATATGTTAAGCAATATCAGTTATGAGAGTAGAACAAATACTGATATATGATATATCAAATGATATGAAACTTATACACAATGCTTATTACTACCAAATACAAATTATTTGTGATTTGATTTTGGTGGTGTCACTTTCACTGCTCTCCAGTTATGTCCCTTTTTGAATGGAACAACATTGCTGAATTTGCTGTTTCCACACTCTATCTGAAGTTTGACTCAAATAAATGTTATTAAACATATACACAATGCTTATTACCACTGTATACACAGATCAAGTTCAAATTTGGATGAGGTCACTTTCACTGATCTTGATTTATGTCTCTTTATCAATGGAAAATTGGTAAATTTGCTTTATATTTACAAACAGTGGCATCTGTGTCCTATGTACCCATTCTTCTTTTATTTTAATTTTAACTTTGTCATAACAAGCCAAAACAAATTTCTTTTTTATTTAAAAACAATACATCTAGGATAAAGAATTGAAAATTGTGTACTGTATTTTAGATCATACACTACGGATGTGGAATATAAAGACAGATGTATGTGTAATTATATTTGGTGGTGTAGATGGACATAGAGATGAAGTTCTTAGTGCAGTGAGTTTGAATTTTATACTTATGTCCTTTTGACATAGCCAAGTGGAAATGGAAAAAACGCTGAATTAAGTAAGCCTCAACAAAGTGTTATGACACTTATACAAAATACTTATTGCCACAAAATACAGATCTAGTGTGAATTTTGGTGGTGTCACTTTTACCGTTCTTCAGTTATGTCTCTTTATAACTTTATCTGATATGCAAGTGTGGGCATCATCTGTGTCCCATGGACACATTCCCCATTTATTTGCTAAACAGCAAAAATTTGAATACAAGACACTTCAACCTAATCTTGATATCACTATTGCTGAGACTTCTTATATTTTAAGCAAATATTTAAAACAATAATTAACCATTTCATTTGTTGATGGAAAATTAGATTATTATTGATTTTACAGACAAATAAGATAACTATTTACTTTTTTCATTTCTGTTTAGGATTTTAGTATTAAAGGATCAATAATTGTATCATGTGGTATGGATCATTCATTAAAGATGTGGAAAATGGATAAAGAGGAGTTACAGGCAGCTATAGAATCATCATACACATATAATTCTGCAAAAACAAACAAGTATGATTTAATTAGAATTCAATTGTTTATATTTATTTGCATTTTATAAGCCTTATAAGGTGATTAGTATTTGCTTGCTTTTATGGAATTGTTTTAACAAGTGCATGTTAGACTGACATGTCATACAATTTTATATATGATATAGGTAAGGGTGGACATTTTATTTTGAGTAAATTCATAATGGCAGTACATGTTACTATGACTTGCAGAATTATTCATGTTACAGATAAAGAATACTACATTTGTAGTACATAACTTAAATTAATTTTTTTTTTAGACCATTCCCAACAGTGTTCCAGAATTTTCCTGACTTCAGTACCAGAGATGTTCATAGAAATTATGTAGACTGTGTTCGATGGCTGGGCAATTTTGTTTTGTCAAAGGTATTCAATATTTCTATGCAGATAATATTTTGGTTTATAAAAAATAAAATTTCAGTTTATTTAGAAAGTTTTTAAAGTGCAGACATTGTATAAAAGTTTAACATTGAAGTAAAGGTCTTCTTTTTCAAACAAAGGATAGCACTGGTTTTGTCCTGCAAAGAAGTAGGTAAAACACTTAGAAAGGAGTAGGTCCGGTAAGGACTGATTTTGGCCTCAAATTTCAGGTTCATCTTATAAAAGATTTTGGACACATTTTAAACACTTAAGTGTCTATTTCACTTGATTCGATTAGTTTATGTGAAAGATTTTAACTGATTTAGTCTTTAAAAATGCTCCGATTCAAGCTTAAATATGAAAAATCTATCAAATATGCCAAAAAACGTCACATTTTAGATGGTTTTTATCAAAAATGAAAATGGCCACATCCGTGTTCATCCTCAACTTTTATATATGTTATGTATTATCATCAAATACAACTTACATTTCAATATTATGAATGAACACGAATGCGGCCACCTTCATTTAAGATGGAAACCGTCTAAAATTTAACTAAAATGCTAAAATTGTGAAGATTTCAGTAATTTAGCATGACTTAATGATGCTAGTACCCGATATATGTGCACTGTATTGCCAAAAACAACCCATGTTTATGTAGCAGAAGCAATCTACTTTCCAGTAAATAGCTAAAAGATTACATTTTCACCATTTTTTAAAACTGCTATATTTTGGGCCAAAAGGGGTCTTACTGAACCTACTCCTTTAATAATTAGTAAACAGCTTTGTTTGAAATTCTGTTTCTTCTACATACATCTATTTTCATTTACCAGTTAATAAGAATGATTTTTCTTTTTCAGTCCTGTGAAAATAGTATTAATTGTTGGAAACCAGGAGGTTTACATGATTCATTGGCTGACATGAAACCACATGACAATAAAGTGACCATCTTACATCGATTTGATTACAAAGAATGTGATATCTGGTACATGAGATTCTGTCTTGACTTCTGGCAGAAGGTGAGTTCAACATCTTTTTTACATGTGTATATATATATTTCTATATAAAATTAAGGAGATGTAGTAGGATTGCAGAGTCAACTATCCATCAAAATTGAAAATGAAGTGAATAATTTATTAAAATGCGGCCACACGGACTGAAATCCATTTGGCTTGTACATTTACTTCTACCTGGTTCATGTATGTTGGCAATAACTTTAATACATGTGTTTACATTTATCTCTACATGTATTTGTTTGACACTATTGGACATCACATTTAGGTTCCCGTAAAATTTTGATGTCATGATAGGAGATGTCTGAAGCCACGAATGAAAAGTAATTGTTGAATAACCTCTATAGCTCAAGTGTTGCAGAATCTTGGATCAAGTGTCACAAATTCTAAAAAACGCTAAACTGTTCTTTCGTTTGTTTGTACTATATTCCTTGTCACATAGTATTGTCATTTTATCAATATTTTTAAAATTGCCTTAATTTTTTGTTAGGCTGAAGCAGCTGAAATAAAACCAAGTTCAAGTTGAACTGTTAAAACCAATATTTTCTCTAGAAATTTCCTGTGTTAAGTCAGGAATATTGCAGTTGTTATCAAATAGTCCATTTCAATGTATGTTGGTGTCTCTTTTTGTAGCAGTTCAGTGTTTCTGTTGTTCAATTGTTTTCTTCTTATTATTGATGTGTTTCCTTTGGTTTGCTTTGTGAACAGGATTTGATTTCCCTTAAAATTGATTTGTGACTATTGAACTGTGGTATACTAATTATGTTGCCTTAATTTATTGACCTTTTTGATAGATCCTAAAATCAACACGACCCTACACCTTATATATACCTGAACTTAGTTCAAAGTAAGAAATTCTCATAAATGAATCAAGAATGTAATTGTGTCTGTTATATTATAAGCTCACATGTATGAAAAGAACCTTGCAATACGAAGCCATTTGTGTCTGTAAATTTTTTGCCAGCCTGGAACCTCAGGTCATTTGAGCATTTACCATGACTTGGCTTTTGTTCACCATCAAATGTAAGACACTCAAAACATATAGCCATTTAAAATACATGTAGACATTTCAATTACTTAAACTATGAATACAAATGAGTGTGTGGGGTTGGTAGGGGGGAAGAGAGGGTATTTGTAGCTTACATATATAGATAACATTAAAGCAGACCTGCCAACTATCCCAATTTTCGCGCTATCATCCCGATTTTTATCCCTCAACCCGAATCCTGATATCCGGATCAGAAAACTAGTCAAAATCTACCCGAAAAATTATTGTTGACCGATTTTGAAGTTTTTTTTAATAAGGTAAGATAGGCTTTTGACTTTGCTTCGTGTCTGTTTCCTGTCTATTAATTATTAGACAATGTACATTTAATTAACTATATATGAAACCATTAAGCTTAAAAAAAAAGTTGGGTTGAGGATACCTCATCTTAATCTGTCCTGCTTAAGCTGTGAGTTAGATTTACGATCAAAGAAACTAAAAGTCATAGTACAACAATCTTTTGTTAGATCATGCAAAACTTTTAATGAGAAAGGCCCACGCTTAAGCTATGCAATATTGATCTTAATATTACACATGGAAGGCTTTCGGAGAAGATTTTTGTTAATGGGGCTCTAGCTATAAGATATGAAAATATTTAGAATGTAGAATATGATTTTGTTTTGTTAAATAGTTGATAAAAGTGAAATAATGAAATAATAATTCGTTTATAGTAGCCAATTCTTTTCAATTTTGTCAAAATAAGCAAAGAAATATTGCTGATGAATAATTCACTTGCAAGTGAATTATTCAACCTCATTAAATCTGTATTCATGTGACCTTCAATTTAACCCATTAGCTAGAGATTGGTTACAATGCATAAGTTGTGTTCAGCCATAAGAAGGAAAAGAATGTCAACTTTGAAAGTGAAACAAAGGTCAACCATTTCCTTGACTGATTCGATCCACAAAAAAATAATTTTTATACAGGTAAAAATGTTGATTAACTTATTTTTTTTAAAATTAACATAAAATCAAACAGACCTATACAAATCCAATTGCATGAGGTTGAATCTATTTATATTAATGTTGATGTTTATATCAAGTTATGTGACCATAGGCAGTATTTGGAGGTCATCTAGATAGTTGATTAGATGGTGTGTAGACTCAAATATACATGAAGTTCTGATACATATTCTCGAGTACATGCTTTGTTAACTGTTTATTTCAGACTACCTCTGTACATGTTTTAATATTTTATAAATCAAATAGGGAATTTGAGTCAAATCAGTGAACATGAATTTGACATCTAGTGCTCCTTTAAGGTCCAGCCCTATGGCTACAGAAACATTACAACTAAACTTTAACAGTTCAGGATACTTATGATGAATTCTAGTCATAAGAATTTCTGAAAAGGAAGGCCAGATCTAAACAACTTATAATCATAGCTGAACAATGTATTGTTTTTTAATGCATCATGTTAAGGGGCAATTACTTCAAAATATATTTTTTATTTATTCTCTCATACAAAAAGAAGTAAAAGCTAACAGTTTTCCGATGATTTTGGACATTGTAAATACATATAATAATAATTTTTTTCTCATAAATTTAGATTGTAAGCTCGATCTTACTTACCAGAATATCCTAATAATCCTACCACAGAGTAGGTAACCTGTCCAAAAATTTTATACCCAGGAGTCAAAAGTTGGTAAAAGAAAATAGTCTATTTGCAGGTCCCTTTGTCTCTACCCATGCATCTGTATTCATCTCATGATAAAAACTTTATAGAATCTCTCTTCTATAATGTGACTTTATTGTCCTTCCCTACGCCTATATCAACCTGCTGAGTTGCTCTGTAATTCTCGTATCACAGCTTTCAGAAGAGAGTAGGCATTTTCAGCGACTTCACAATGTCTGAGGAGAAATTATCAGCAAAATGTGTGAGGAAACATTATCAAGCTTGCTTTTGTCAAGTGTAAAACTGTCTTAGGGAGAGGGAAAAGACCAGCAGTTTACTAATTTATAAATCCAAAACAGAATAGATACAATGATTGTGTTGGGTACAATTATATAAACTATATATTCATTTAGGAAATGTTGATTCACTTTCTGATTAAAACTTATTTGTCTTAGATGTGTAAAGGCGTTATACATATAAAGCTACAAAACAGTTATAATGGATAATGTTTCTGAAATCAAACGTTTGAAAAATAGTCCAAAATAGATTATAAATATAAAAGTAAGGAGATATGGTACATGTATGATTGTCAATGATACATATTCATCCGAGACAAAAGGACGAGAATGTAAACAACCATAGGGCACTGTATGTTTATAGGAGAGTTAACATAGCTGTTAATTTATTTACCTTAAGCTTGCAATGTTGGGTTAAAATGTTGAACTTCCTTGTTTTATTATGTATAATAGTTAGGCCAAAAAAAAAAAACGACAGGGGGGAGTAATGTTGAACTTCCTTGTTTTAATATATATAATAGTTAGGCCAAAAAAAGGGGGGGGGGGTATAACATCTATGAAAAAAATAGGGTAGGTAGGTAGGGATATTTTTTTATTTTACCATTTTTTTTAAATTGAGGAACATTCTGACTTTGACAGTGATTATTGAAAAATTAAAAAAAAAAAACACTTTAGGAAAAGCTATTTTTTAGCTTAAAAAAAGAGAGGGTATGGTAATAGGAGACACACATCTTATTTTATCTGGCCTTAAACCCATGTGTAGTTGTTTGTTCTTTATATCCAGTGGCAGATATAACAAGTTTTGCTTACTGTTTTTGTTTATAACATTATAAAAATTTAGTCAGTAACTTTTAGCAGTCTCAGTTTTTCAGGTAAATAAATTTGTAATGATTATAATTATAATTTTTTGTAGTAAGAATAAAATTATGTTGAATAAAAGCATGAGTTCATGATAAAAAAAAATGTTATTTTGCCTTTGGAAGTAATATAAGGATAAAAAATAGAGTACTGATTTCATTCATTTTAGTTTGATAAACATTTGTAAACCAGAAAATAATTCCATTAAATTTGCACTTGTAAATAATTAACCAATATCTGTAGATATTAATTCCATGTCACAACCTGTGATAACATGGTCTAAAGTTTGTTTTATCTTACACTAATTATATTTATCTGTGAGGTATAATTAATTGAAGGTTCGGTCATCTCACTTCATATCATCATATATGTTAATAATGAGGCTCAGTAAAGGAGAATTATTTCTTGAGATTAAATTTTGTTAAGCATTTACTGTAAATTATATTACAAAATAGGATTTAAACCTAAAAATATGATAAATTTTATTGAGGAAAATATTTTTTTGATAAATTGTGGAAATGTTACAGATTTTTTTTTTTTTAATTTAATGACCAGTCTGGCTTCAAATTAAGAAAAGATAAATTTCTATATAAGGGAAGTTCATTAGTCAGCCAGACTACATCTTATACCCTTTTGGATTATAGATAAATATATAATTACAAACAAAATTTTTACAGTGTTAACATCTTCATTATTATGTACAAAGTTGTTTCTAAAACTATTTACACTCACAACTGACAACAAATGGATCGAAAATTTAATATGAGATTTATTTCTTTAATTTTCACATTGAATTGTTGGATTTTATCAGTGACATGCAAACCTTGCACGAATCTACCAAGCTGTGAATGTGATGAAAATGAAACACTTATAAAATGTGAAAATATTATAGGCTTGAGTATTTTATCCAGGATAAAACCGAGTGTTGTCTCTCTGACTGTGGAAAATAGTTTCCTAGGACCAACATTAAATGCTTCATTCTCATCCTATATAATGGAGGTGGAAGAGATTGACCTATCACATAGTAGAATACATTCATTGACAGTTCATGTGTTTAAATATCTTAGGAACTTACGTAGACTTATTTTGAAAAATAATTTTCTAAGAATATTAAAATTTGAGGTTTTCGATCATTTAACAGCTTTAAAGGAGTTAGACCTGAGTCATAACAGATTTGGAGTTCTACCAGATGGTCCTTTTCATTCTTTGATAAGTTTACGCTTCCTCAATGTTAGTTTTAACAATCTGACAAATCTCAAATTTGGATTAAGGTTTCAAGTGATGGAAAGTATGCAGTCTATAGACTTATCAGGAAATAAATTCCAAACAATTTCAAATGACTCATTTGAAATGACAGCAAATTGGCGTGATCATATACCAAAAGTGATGAACCTCTCACATTGTGGAATAGAAAATATACAATCAGGAGCTTTCAGATATCCTAAAGGGATGGAAACTTTGATACTTAAAGGAAATAAGGGCATTTCATATGAAAACCTGACTGCCCTATTCAACTCAAGTGATTCACCAAAGATCAAAAATCTTGACTTGACTAAAACTGGTTTAACAGATGTATCAGAACTTTTTATTTCTCTTCGAAGTCGCAACATAAAAGAATTAACATTATCACACAATGAGATAACCTTGTTGTCTACTGATCTTTCTGAGAATCTTGGCGGAACGTTACTAAAGTTTGATATGAGAGGTAATAAATTAACTTCCATATCTGGTGCTGTGTCAGAACTTCGAGATCTGCATTATTTAGATTTATCAGAAAATCTCATTTCAGAAGTGGATTCCAATTTTGATGCTAATCTGATAAAACTTAAATATTTGAATTTGGCACACAACAAAATTTCTGCTGGTAAATTAACTTTACAAAACTTTGTTGAGCTTGACACTTTAGATCTTAGTTTTAACCAGTTGACGTCATTTATTATTCCACAAACTCTGATTAAATTACAAACCGTGAACTTAGCTGGTAATGGAATAAGTACATTAGAATCACTGGATGGTTTAATTAACTTGGAAAACTTTTATTTTCAACAAAACAAACTAACAGAGCTTAAAAAATTCTTGTTTGTTGATTCACCGATTATCAACATAGCTGATTTTAGTGGGAATGAAATTGAAAAGATAGATGAAGGGACTTTTGAACCTCATTCACCAAGATTCGTTAATCTGTCTTTTAACCAACTGAAGAAACTTAAGTTTCCGGGATGGACTAATGTCAAATCTATTAGTTTACGAGGAAATAATTTAGAAAACCTGCATGGAGAATCATTTTATGCTTTATTTCAATTAGAATTTCTGGATTTGGCAGAGAATGCTTTGCTTTATATTGATGATAATTTGTTTTTGTATCTAACAAACTTGACAACTTTACATCTGGAACACAATCAGCTGCTTGGAATCTCAAATTGGAAATCATTGTTCCGAGCCTTAATTAGCCTTAGATACATCGACTTTAGTTACAATAATTTAACAAGGTTTGATTCGAGTATCCTCTCAATGAGTAAATCATTACAACAATTAAAAGCAGATCATAATCACATTCATAACGTTGACACTGCTGGATTTAAAGGTCTTACACAATTACAAAATGTAGATTTTTCCACCAATTATTTTGTATGTAACTGTGATCTGATTAACTTTAGAAATTGGCTGCAAGATTCTGGTGTAATGATTATGCAAAAAGGTAGTAATAATTATACATGCAAAGGGCCTCCCGAACAAAAAGGAATAGATGTATTTAAGTTTGAAATCGATGATTTTGAATGTGATTTTATGTTTTTGTACATTGTTGTTTATTCTTGTGTTGGAGGAGTCTTTGTGGTGGTTGTCATTATCACGTCATTTGTATGTCACTATCATCTTAAATGGAGGAGAGAACAGTTGAATACTGAAAACACTGCGTCTATTGACTTTGAAAGGATGGAGCGTGTCCCTTTTATCCCAGATGGAACATTAATGAGAAAACAAAATACCAGACATAAGACAAACAGAAAAACACAAAAACAGGAATCTGCAAAGGTCAGTAAGACCAAGAAGAAGAAGAAAAATCAGCATAATGCTGAAATGTATATAATGAATGGAAATGTGAAATTAATGAATGGAAAAATTCCTAATGGCATTAAAAATGGGAAAACTAACAATAAAGCTGCCTCTAAAGGACATTCAAAGAAGACAACCAAAGAGAAACGCTATAACTCAGACCCACCTTACTTGTTCAGACACGAGAATGAACTTGTGATTCCTAAGCCTAGACGTAAAACATATTCTGATCTTGAGATGAACCCTTACGTTCAACAGTTTCTTCTACAACAACACAAAAAGCAGATGAAAAACATGATAAATAAGAGATACAACAGAGAATCATTTAGAAATGTGGATATCATACGGCCAGTGCATGGTAGTAGGAGTTCTCCTGACTTTAAATATAATGGAACAAACACTCTCCCAAAATCACACACAGTGGATTATAGACTTAATGAACATTATCCTGAAATGGCCACATGGCATGGCTCTCGTGGCAGACAAAACAAAAACTATACCACAGCAGATGTACATCAGATGGAATATGTTGATAATAAACATAAAATGTCAGGCTACAATACAATAAGTGGTGTTCCATCTCATCGATCTCATGCTCAATATATCTGACTTTAATTGATAAATGATATTATTTGAATCCAATGTCCAATGTTTTGGTTGTATATGGAAATGTGTGGTAGTATAATAGACATAGATATATAAATGATTTTAATTGGGTTTAAAGATTTGCTTATTGAACAAAGGTGAAGACACTTTAAAATCATTTAATAAGTTGAATTATTAATTTAAGGTGGTACCCAACACTTTCACTAAAATTAATTTGGCTCGTTTAATTTTCATAAAATTTTGTCAAAGTATTTACTTTGACCCTTTAACAAAAATATAAAAATTTCAAAACTTTTGAACCAACAGTTTTGTCAGAAAAATTACACTGGTTATATAGCAGTTTGACAAACACCAATTTTGATCATTGAGAAGCTTAATATTCCGTTTACAACACAACGTAATTCAAACGTTAAGCTGACTTTACAGAGATATCTCCCTGTAGTGTTAGGTACCACCTTAAAAATAAGGAGATGTGGTTTAATTTCTAATGAGACAATTATCCATGCACTGGAGACCAATGGTTGAGTATGTTCATAAATATAGAACTTGTATATTGCAAACAGTAAGCCAAAAGTCCCAAATAGAGCAAAATAGGAAACAATTTTCCATAAAACTGATTTATGATAAAAAAAATTATCAAAGTTACCAGGTGTTTATTTGGTACACAAGGGACTATTTTCCCTCTACATACGACTTATTATAGTAGCACTCAAATTAAAACAGTTGGGAGGCCAAAAAAACCATATGGCAGACAGCAGCCAACCACAACCTCTGAATTACAGGCTCCTGACTTTGGACCACCTCATGATGATGTTGGCTGGGTTAAACATGTGTATGAGTGCTAAACTCTCCGTTATCCTGACACAGTGGTCTGTAACATTACAACATAAGAAAACATTGCAAAAAATCAATTAGAAAGGACTCAACTCATCACATTGTCACAAAGCATACAGAAAAAAACCTAACAGAAAAAAACAACACAAAGTACCCATCAAAGGATACAAGCAGTTACTGATATTTCAAAGCCAATTGCATCAAATAAATAAACCACTTATTCCAGAATAAATATTATCATTCCATAAACATCCAAACAATTTGGTGTCCAGTTGATCATATTTTTATGCAGTCATTCTTTGCGGCATCATTATATCATTGTAACTATAAGGAGGCAATAAAACTTTATAATCATTAATTAGGCTGTGGATTCCTTTATTTTCGTGGATACCAATTTTCGTGGTTTGAGGAAAAATTGCATATTCGAGGATATTTAATTTTGTGGTTTTGGCAAAGTCTGTATTCATTCCTTTAGAAAATTTGTAATGCTTTGAACATTTACCCACAGTAAACAAAATTATTTGGTTTTAAAAAGTGTATAATATTTAAAGCAAATAAATATAAGTGAAAGGTAAAAATTATAAGATATGGTGTTGATTTCTAGCTGTTCATTGTACAATATCCAATTTGTTTACATGGACAGTTGATTTGAGTTAAAGAAAAATGCCACTGAAGCTCAATATAAGTTTTATCACTTAATGAGTTTATGAAGGACATGTAAAAAATATCATTTGAATATAATTTAGACTATTTATATACAGAGCATAAAACAAAAAGATTTACAATGAAAAAGTATGGTAAACACCAAAAGCATCAACACAGTTCAAAACATAAGATAACTCTCTAACAGTGTGCCAACAAAACTTGAGTATCGAAACCATTTGCAGAAAAAAGACATTACTTTCAGAATGTCAAACTGTTAAATCTCATATGCAATAAACTGGGGAAAAGAAATACCAGCTCTGGAGCTAATACTGCATTCTGTTGACTATAGCTTTTGTATGTCACATCAGGTAGTGATTACTTTTCTGAAGCACCTAAGTTCACTCTACTCTTGTTTTTCATGTTTCTTTGTCTTCTATGCAATCTTGTGCATATTTTCATCTTTTTTGGTTTTGCCATAATGTTAATCTTTTTTGGACTTGTGAGTTTTGAAGGTCTCTATGGAATCTTCTGCTTCATTTTGTTTTTTTCAAGGATAATTGCATATACATGTATAACCATTTGAACAGTAACTATATGTTCAGGCATTATACTTGAATGTATCCTGCAAAAATAATTTAATGGCCTATAGATGTGCCACAGTAGACCTCAGCTTATATGATATGATGAATGGTGAATTCCCTCCAGATTTAAGAATGTTTGACATCAACAAATAAAAGTTTTTTGGACAAAATCTTTTGAACAGTTGACAGAATCTATATCGAACTAAGTTTGATAATACCCCAGGGGTGCGAAAATGCTCCATTATAAATCTGTGTTCATATGGTCAAAGATCAAGTCTTAGCAGCTATTAAAGACTGAAATTTTGGCAAATTTTGATTTCATGATTTTATTTCTTTAACAATTTGTCCTACTTTTCCAAACTTCAAATGATGATGCTTTGTTGGAAGATAAAAAGATAAAGACCTCTGATAGGTCAAAGGTCTAGGTCAGCAGCAATCAATAGACTGGAATTGGGTTCGGTTCTCTTGTTTGAGAATACCAACTAGAAAGTTTGATAGTGCAGAGGTCAAAGTAACAATATACTTTTCCATCATTTGACATGAATTATTAGAAGAATTTATTAGAGCTGGTGTATTACTATTAGTAGTTACCATAGCCCACTGATTGTCAGCCAGTAATTCTTTGATTATGTCCATTTTAAATAATTTTAAAAAATCATGCACCATGGTATCTGAATTATTCTGAAGTCATATTTTTATGCCCCATTTATGGGCATTATGTTTTCATGCACCATGGTATCTGAATTATTCTGAAGTCATATTTTTATGCCCCATTTATGGGCATTATGTTTTCTGAATATAAAAAAGAAGATGTGGTATGATTGCCAATGAGACAACTATCCACAAAAGACCAAAATGACACAGACATTAACAACTATAGTGAGTCCTTTCGACCCACCGTTCGTTCTTCCATTCATTCGTTTGTCCATCCATTCATCTGTCTGTCCTGCTTTAGGTTAAAGTTTTTGGTCGAGGTAGTTTTTGATGAAGTTGAAGTCCAATCAACTTGACACTTAGTTCAAATGCACCCTATGATATGATCTTTCTAATTTTAATGCCAAATTAGAGATTTTTCCCAATTTCATGGTCCATTGAACATAGAAAATGATAATGCGGATGGGGCATCCCTGTACTATGGACACAATCTTGTTCTTTGTCTTTTTATGTCAATATGAATTTAGAAGGATTGTTGTATTTCTGGACAACATGAATCAACATATAATTATATATATACTGCACAGTCCAACAGTTTGAAAATACTTTTTTGAAACTTGATGTACTAGTAATAATGTGAATTAAAATAGCAGCAGTGATACATTAGATGTTTAATCTCTTAAGAAGGATGATAATAAAATGCCAAAAAGGTTAGGATTATGCCCTTTACAAATGAAAAAAACTGTTGAATTTTTCGGTTTTGTTCTCTTACTTGAGTTTGCCTCAACCAAATTTTATGAAATTTCTACAATGAGTTGAAGACTTATCATCTCAAAACTCAGAACAAGTACAAATTTTGGTAGTGTCACTTTTACCATTTTTCAGTTTTGTCGCTTTATAACTGCTAGTATGCAAGCAGGGCCTCATCTTTGTCCCATGGACCATTCCCCATTTTTGTAAAAAAAAATACAGGAATATGATAATTTTAATCTTATGAGCTCATTGTGCTGATACTGGTTCTTATTGAAACAAACATTATTATAACAAATTTTTTTACATTTGATTTTCTGCATAGTAAATATTTTACAGTTGATGGCACTTGGAAATCAAGTAGGAAAGATTTATGTGTGGGATATAGATGTGGATGATCCTAGAGAAGCAAGGTAAAATCATGTTGATAGAGATATATCTAGAAATGACAAGTTACACTAAGGCTAAAAAAGAGGAGCAAAAGTCAGTTACACCCCTTTGAACTTATTTGCTTTAATGTACTACTTCAACAATTTGTCATCGCAACTCCTCTGAAACCACACAACAGAATTTCATGAAACTTTGTAGATAATAAGGACATACTACATAGATGTGCATATCGACAGGAAATTATGATTCATTTTCTTTCTCGTGTTACGCCCCTTTGAACTTATTTGCTTCAATGAAACTTCTGCAACAGTTTGTCATCCCAACTCCTCTGAAACCACACAACAGAATTTCATGAAACTTTGTAGATAATAAGGACATACTATGTAGATGTGCATATTGATAGTAAATTATGATTCAATTTATTTTTCTTACACTTATTTTATTTCTCCAATGACAATGTGGGGACGTGTGGTATGTGAGTGCAGTGCTCACCAAGGTTTTTTTAATTTTGATTTATTTCATTTTCTTAACTCAAGACTCATTAATTAGGACTGTTTTTAAGGATTTCTTGTAGATTTTATATACTTTTAATTGACTGCATTAGTTTTAGACAGTTTTGTATATTTTAGGGTACAAGCATTTTTTCAATTTTTCATTTTTTTCTTTCTTTAAGTATCTTATAAATTTTTATATGCTTGTTCGATTCTTTTAAGTTAGTGCTTTGTAATCTATGTTTTATGTAATTTTGTATTTTATATATTTTTTAAATGTGAAGCGCTTAGGGTAATTTTTGTTTTTATATAATGCGCTCTATAAATATAGTATTTATTATTTATTACCTAGGTACATAGTGATTACACACCAGAAATGTTACTCACCAATACGACAAACAGCATTTACACGAGATGGGTCTATATTACTAGCAGTGACAGATGATGCCTCTATCTGGAGATGGGAGAGAGTAAAATAGCTTATAGACATTGAGCATATGGACAGAATGAAATAAGATTAGCAAGTCAATGAATGGAATATTTGATTGGTTAACATGGATGAAATTAAATAGAGAAATTATTCTCCTTCATGTAGAAATTTAAGTCGTTGTTCTATTGCAAAAGTGTTTTAATCGTTATTGAATAGTTGTGTTATGTAATCTGTTAATGTTGATCTGTGAAGGAAGAGATGTAATCTGACTTATGTAGTTTTGTGAACAATGACCAAGAATGATCTGACATTAAATATTTATAATAAAAGTATTGCATAATGTTATGTCAGCAGTTGGATTTGTATATGGGCCATGTCAACATTTATAACTTCCTCTTGATTTGCAGAGATAATAAAAAAAGAAGATGATTGCCAATGACACAACTCTCCACAAGAAACCGAATAACACAGAAACTAACAATTATAGGTTGCTGTACAGCCTTCAACAATGAGCAAAGCACATACTGCATAGTAGGCTATAAAAGGCCCAAAAATGACAAAAATATGTAACACATCAACAACCGACAACCACTGAATTACAGGCTCCTGACTTGGGACAGGCACATACATACAGAATGTGGCGGGATTCCAAACCTCCCCTAACCAGGAACAGTGGTGTAACAGTACAACATAAGAACGAAACTAAACACATCAGTTGAAAAAGGCCTAACTCATCAGATCTACATCTAACAAAAATACAGAGTGGACGTGGCTGGGTACTTGTATATCCCAACAACAAAAATATACTAAGTACTGATCTGAGAGTACTCACAGTTACTGACAGCTAGTTCAAAGCCACTAACAACTAATAAAATAAATCATGCGTCTAAGACTAAATTATCAATCAGCACACATCCAACATCCAATGGATTTAGTGTAAAGACGTCATAAACAGTCAGAGAAAAACCTGACTTTGTGCAATGCCAAAATGCAGGTATTAACAGATGGTAGATCCATGAATGTATATAACAATTATATTTAGTCTTCTTTTAATTTACTGATAACAAAATCAATATTAATACCACTTGATCAACGTATAAGCAGGGCGACAGGAGACTTGTACCAATAAAGCAGAAGTTTATTTGTACATTAGTTGTACTCTACAACTGTTTGATAATTGAGTTGATATAAGAACCCTACAATACAGACCAAAATTCATCTCTTATTATGTATTTGAATGTTCTAAAACAAATCACAGTCATATATAAGTACATACCAGAACTTGCATGAGGTTGATTTCTACCTGACACAGCTCGTACATCAGAATATAGAAGATCCAAATGCTTCATGCCTTGTATATAAATTTTGTTCAAGTAATCGGCTAATGAATTTGGTCTATGGAATCCTTGCAATGTCAATGCCAATCACACAGGGTTCTCTTGACCTCCAACTCATTTCATGGATTATTGATCAAGGTGAAAGTTACATGATTAGGTCTATTTTTCAATATACTTGAAGAGTAGGTCAACTATATTTGGTGTATGGAATTGTTGCAAGATGAACATGTCAGACTTGCCGGTTTCATATGGCCTTGGTCTCTATTTCATGTTTCATTGGGTTTAGTTTGTGTTTTCATCTGTTTCTCCGATACTATATTAAAGCAATAGATCATCTAAATTTGGTGTATGGAATGATTGTAAGGTAAACATGTCAGACTGACTGGTTTTATAAGGCCTTGGTCTCTATTGCATAGTCCATAGGTTAATGTTGAGTTTTTGTTTTTTCATCTGTTTCTCAAAAATAATAATCATTAGGTGCACTATATTTGGTGTATGGAATGATTGTAAGGCGTACATCTCAATCAGGAAGGTATTATTTGACATTGACCATATTTATGGTAAGTCAATGTAAAGGTTTTGTAGTTTGGTCCGTATCTCATTAACAATATGCATTAGGTCAAGGTTATTTGGTGTATAGATAATGGGATGATTGTGTGTTTTACATATCTTTTCTGGCAGGTAGATGGATGTATCATATGACCATGATAACATTTTAATGGTTCTTTGGTCAATGCAATGTTTTCAAAGTTAGGTCTGTTTTTATTAGCAATAGATTTTTGGTGAACATGTTGATCAATCATGATCAGTAAAGCAGGCAAGACATTTCAGCATATGCACTCTTGTTAAACACCATATTTGTTTTGTTGGAAGCTTGGTAATTTAAAAAAAAGTTCCATAGAGAAAATGGAATTACCAAAGTATCTGTCCAATAAAAGCAGATCCAATTTCAAATTTTTGACTGACAATTAAGACCATTATATCTGATACAAATCAAACTTTAAAATCTGAATGTGATTAAAACATAAACTGCAGCATCATCAAGGTTACAACATACTGTGTATCAATCCTCATTATGGAGGTACAACTTTTCATGGATTATGGATAAACTTTCTTTTGATGGATACTTGTTTTTTGTGGTTTTGACAACTTATGCTTACAAAACTCTTACTTGTATTTTGTAATTAGGTGGTTCACATTTACTCATGAAAACAATTAAAACAAATATTCACCATAAAATAATGAATGGACAGATCACAGGTTACGATTGTTTGACTGACAGGACAAACAGAATTGCAACTTAAACAGTGCTAATTCAATTAGAAATATCATGATATCTTTTGGAAATCATCGTTAAAAAAGATACTTCTGTAGAAAACACTTTATTGCATCATACTTTAAAGCATCAAATAAATAGGATAGGTTAATAATGCACACAATGTGTAAAGATCAACAAGTAAATTATAACAAAACAAAACAAAATGAAAGACATAACATTTAGTATTATCACTTGTCTTTCCAGTAGAACCCTGAAGTTAGGCTAGTCGACTTTTCATAGGAATTTTTCTTACTGAAATGTTATAATGAATAAATCTGTAAAAGGTAATTGAGAAAATATACACATCTAATAGTGTAACAAATTTTTCCTGTGGACACACAATTTTGGAGTATTTATTATATCGTTCTGGATTTCAGAGATTAACATTAAGTAAAGGAGATGTGGTGTGTATAATTTTAATGAGACGTGTAGCACAAAGGTCCTTATACAGTCCTTGATATCAAACTATGCAAGGAATATCAGGTTAAGTGAATTATGAATTCCACAAAAATGACTAGTTTACAAAACATGTTTGATGAAAATAAAGACAGTATTTATATCAAATTTGTAACAAATTTTTCACCTTACTGAATCTGTTTACCTTCAATTTCAATTAAGGTACAAGCCTCATAGACATGCAAAGGATTTTTTTTGGAAGATGTCAATCCATCATATTCATTTCTCTACACGATACAAAAAATGTTAATTCTAACCAATAATAAATTTGGCCACCCTTCAGGATTTTTATGTGCTTAGTTCTTTGTTAGTGTAAACAACACTTAATTGTGAAAATAATAGCATAAACATTACAAATATGACAAGTCTATTAGGATTGGAAAACTAGTCAATTTCCCTTTTACAAATTCCTTTACTAATTCAGTGTGTTGTTGAAGGAATAATTTTTACGATTCCACCACCACTAATGTAATTGAAACATAAAAATTATCATTACAGCCGAAGTCATCGAGTGTAGCCTAGTCCTACAGACAGATAGATTGGTTATCTGTCGGACTAGTTTATTTTTAAAGGAGCGTAGTTTACCTAACCTAATAATGACTTCACGGTTCAGCTAGCAAGCAAGCTAACCAAAGATATTACTTTTAGCTACACACTCTATGAAATCACTTTAAATCATATAAATTTATAACACTTAAAATCTAAATCAATTACCGGTAAACAAATATTTTAATCAAGCACTATACAAAATTATTTTGTTTCCCTCATCCATCATATTTTAATTGTTGACATTAAAAGGTTACATTATGTACTTTGAAATAAATTCTGGTTTCTTGGAAATAAAACAATTTGACAAGGAACTAGCTATAGTACACTGCAATATTGTTCTTTCATAATAAAAGATAATATTCCTCTTGAAAAGAGTGTGTTTTTTTTACATAAACATTTTTTTACACTAGTATCATTATATAACAAGAGTGCACACACAGAAATGTCTCGCCTTCTTTACTAATCATTGATATTATGTTGATACTCCTAAATCTAAAGCTTTATTACGACTGTCACATAGACTTAACATGAACCATGACAATGAGGTCAAGGTCAGTTGAACCATATGCCAGGCAGACATGTACAGCTAACAATGCTTCCATACAACAAATATAGTTGACCTATTGCTTATAGTTTAAGAAAATAGACCAAAACACAAAAACTTAACACTGAGCAATGAACCTTGAAAACCAGGTCAAGGTCAAATAAAACCTGCACAACTGACATATAGATCATAAAATATTTCCATACACAAAATATAGTTGACCTATGACATATAGTACATGCATTAGATAAAAATACCAAAACTCAAAAACTTAACTTTGACCACTGAACCATGAAAATGAGGTCAAGGTCAGATGACATCTGCCCGCTAGACATGTACACCTTACAATCATTCCATACAACAAATATAGTAAACCTATTGCATAAAGTATGAGAAAAACAGACCAAAACACAAAAACTTAACTATAACCACTGAACCATGAAAATGAGGTCAAGGTCAGATGACATCTGCCCGCTAGACATGTACACCTTACAATCATTCCATACAACAAATATAGTAGACCTATTGCATAAAGTATGAGAAAAACAGACCAAAACACAAAAACTTAACTTTAACCACTGAACCATGAAAATGAGGTCAAGGTCAGGTGACACCTGCCAGTTGAACATGTACACCTTACAGTCCTTCCATACACCGAATATACTAGACCTATTGCTTATAGTATCTGAGATATGGACTTGACCACCAAAACTTAACCTTGTTCACTGATCCATGAAATGAGGTTGAGGTCAAGTGAAAACTGTCTGACGGGCATAAGGACCTTGCAAGGTAGGCACATACTAAATATAGTTATCCTATTACTTACAGTAAGAGAAAATTTAACATTGCAAAAAATCTGAACTTTTTTTTCAAGTGGTCACTGAACCATGAAAATGAGGTCAAGGACAATGGACATGTGACTGACGGAAACTTCGTAACATGAGGCATCTATATACAAAATATGAAGCATCCAGGTCTTCCAGCTTCTAAAATATATAGCTTTTAAGAAGTGAGCTAACACCGCCGCCGCCGCCGCCGCCGCCGGATCACTATCTCTATGTCGAGCTTTCTGCAACAAAAGTTGCAGGCTCGACAACAATACATAAAATTCAAATTAAATACAACAAAAACAAGTAAAAATAAGATTAGTACAAATTCACATTAAAAACATCCCAACCATTAAGATTTGTATGATGGCACTGTTGTTCCCTGAACACAACTATTTTTTTAACTATAAAGATTGTCTTCCAAGTCTCTGGCTAATCAAAGACAAACAGAGAATTCCATCTCTTTCAAGAATCAGGAAAAACATAATTCCTTCATATCCATGAAAACAGTGACAGTTTACAGTCCTTAATTTTACCTTAAACTCATTCAACACTTCTTTATCATTGACAATATCTGATGACTTTACAAAAAAGTTATATTTATTTCAATAAATAGCAGAAAGTATAATATAGAAATATTAAGTTTTATAAATAAAATTATAAAGTTGGTTTTCATTAAAGCAATGGATATTATGTTACATACATGTTTGCATTAATAAAACTATGCAATACTCTCAGATTATATGTTATCAATTTTGTATTATTTTATTAACACACAATATTTCACTGGTTACAGTGATATTTTTCAACAGAAATCTATAATAATAAAATTATATTATTCTAGAATCAAATTAACAATAAAATACATGATGTTTTATTTTGTTTGTCAAAAAATACTGACATAAATATATAATAAAATTAGTAACTTTTGAATTACCATACAATCTTTTTCATGTAGATACCTGTGTTCCTCTACACAACCCAAAAACACCAACAAATTTAACAATAGCTACAAGCACCTGTATATCTGATTAAATTATCACCCAGTAGTTACGCAGGTAGCGGTTCCAGAAAATCACATTCTATCAGTTCCTCTATATACTGTCTATCACTGGTAAATTGTAAGGATAAGTCCGAAAACTGTCTCTCAAACTGGTTCAGGAATGGTGCAGATTTTGATTTTGGCAATTTGTCTACTGTAACCTTTGACCTTTTCCCTGATTGTTTATTGACTAGACCATCTGACTGACTAGAATGACACAGAGTGTTGAAGAATGGCTGAAGTTCTACTAAAGATCTCAGATAAGTTATATTTAGGATTGGTCGTCCTGGCGTTGTTTTGACAATTGGTGTAGCACCCTTCACCTGAAACACATGAAAAATATTAATTGAATTCATAATTGATGGCATTTAAAAATAATCATTCTTCATTGACCAATTTTCAAAATTTTAGAAAGCCGAACCGAACTCAGATGAAGATCTAGCTATGTTTAGATTTATGGGCATCTTGTTTGTTGTGGCTGTCAGAACTAAGAAACCATTAGATCTACATTTAGCACCAAGTGTTTGGAAACTTTTGGTTGGAATACCACTTAGAATTGAAGATTTAGAGGAGGTACCTATAAATTTAAGCGTCAGAAGAAATTAAAAAAAAATGTTTTGGGAAAAAGAAGCATAGGGTAATAAAACGCAATTAAACGGTTACACCACATTTGAGTATTGATTTTAAGGTAATTAAATTAAAGAGAGAATATTGTAAAATGACATTTATAACAAAATTGAATTTGAAAGACTCCAACATCAGAATGGTGAAAGGTAAATTCTGTAGTTTATTGCTTTTACTTTGAGAAAGGATAATATACATTATACATAAAGATTCCAAAACAGAAAATATCTTTTGCCAAAAAAAATATCCTCAATGTGAAATCCCTTCAGGGGCATTGCCTTAATGGAAGAAGCTACTTGGGTATGTTTTAATTATAAAATTACCCTATCATTAACAAGTTTGGTAAGTCGTATGATATGTGGAACAAATTTTGGCTCTCTCTTCTTTTTCCTTTTCTTTTCTTTTTCATCTTCCTCTGGGTCTTCATCGTCTCCATGGTTACCAGCAGCTACTCCTCCAATAAAAGCCCAGCGGTATCTGTCAAATATAAACATTAAACATTTGGTGTATGTCTGATTGATTGTTTCTTGCTTAACATTCAGATTTCAAGTAAGAAAATATGGACTTTTTTCACCATTAACTTGATCAACAGCAAAATTTTTATTTGTTTTGGCTAATTCTAAAATTTTTAAGAAAAATAATATTTGTGCTAAGTCTAACTTATACCATTTGAATTATTTCTTCAAAGGCTTCAATATTTGGTCACTGTTTCAAGTGGTAGAATCATGAATGATCCCTGAAAAAAACAAGATACAAACCAAACAGTTTCACATAAAACATAAGGATCAACCCATTTTTGTATGCTAATATTCTGATGATTTTTTTTTCTTCTACAATATGCCACACCTTTTAAAGAAGAGAAAGGTTCAATTATTAGTGCAGTGGTTGTATACAATGCATGTGATAAAAATAAATTAAGGGGAGGACTAAGGTAGGAATACTTACAATTGGAACTGAGGGACTACATCAGCAGGAAGAGCGAGAGCTAAATCTAACAGTTTACAGACACTAAGATACAACTGTAACCAGGCTGGATTATTGTGAGCGTTGAGTCCATTTCCTAAATGTGCCCAGCTGGAATCCAGGTTAGCTATTCTTTGTACCTGGGTCCTACAAACAACAAATAAAACTATGTTATTCATGTACAGCTATATATAATATGACTGGTTCTAATATAGAGAAAAACTTAATATATGTTTTTAATTCTAAATTGACATTGCTTTACATCTATAATATTATGCTATAGAGTATAAATCACATATGAAAATTACACATTTCTTTTCATTTTATTTAATCATACACTTATATAATTTATATTGAGAATAATTCATTAGATTTACATCAAGCAAGTCTTTTTAATATATTGTTCATCCATTTTGAATACTATCAACTATTTCCCATTCACAGTAAGAAGAAGATAATGTAACAAAATAATAAATTAAGAAATAAATGAAAGCCTTGTACCACAAGCAGAAAACCCAGTATTCTGGTTTTACCTATTTGTTTGTCTATCTTTGACAAAGTCTAAAACCAGCTTACAGTTTGGTGATGTGGGGCAGGTATTTTGGGAAAAGTGTGTACCATATTTGAGTAATCAATTTCTCCTATTGTTTTCCTCCAAGAAATTCACAGCAAGATTGCACATAGTTTCTGATGTACATGTGCTATTATTGAAATGTTTAAGGATTTTTTTCTGTTTTTTCCAGGACTTAAATATTTTTCATCAAAATTTAAGTATGAGGGAAAAGTTTTGTGCAATCTTTTTCTACAATTTTCAACACAGATCCATGAAACTGCACATAAAGATGGCACATATGTTAAAGTGCATCAGCTATTAAGGAATTCCCTTTTTGTAGACATAGGAACTAAATAATTTGTCATCAAAATTTATTTACATTGTTAACATTCAACATTGATTAGTCTTTCATCACAAATTTTGCAACCAGGCCATTTGAGACTTTGAACAACTATTTTTGTATATGTTGCAATTTAAAATTGCCACCGTGGTAAATTTGTCATCTTAAACTAATTCAGTTCCTGAAACAATTTTTCTAATAAAACAATTTTACAATCCTATATACCAAGGGTTCACCAATCACAAGGTTCTAGCAAAACTAAAATCCTACCTGAGATTACTTGTAAAAAGAATGAAAATGCAAACTCAGGATTAATAACTCAGATGCCTTGATTAATTAAAGTTTTTTAATGTGATTAATGTTTAGAAAAAAAAGCATATTTAGTTTTTACTGAAAGAAAACCTACCCATCATCCGATGATCTTTAAAGAAATACAGGAATTAAGAGATAGTAGTAATATTTAATTGTCAAAACTGATATTTGTAAGCATTTTTGTAAATGTTAGTTTTAATGATACAGCTATAAATAACTTTAATTAATGTTTGGTACAGTAACACAACACAAAACACTCAATTAAACTAAACTCTTCAGACTTACAACATTAGTGAACTGAAAATTTTGACCAAAGCTATCATTAAAATATAATGGAAATTTATGTCTCATGTGCCAAAAAATAAAATTATATTAAACAAAAATACTTAAATAATATAAAATTGTGCATGGGTTTCATACATAATTAATACATATATAAATTACTCACACACACACACACACACTAAACAACATTGAATACTTATTATATAAAATACAGTTTTTTTTTGTAAACATTTACCAGATATATAATTTTCAAAATTCATAATTTGATCAAAATGTACTTTAGAAAAATATCAAATGTTATTCCTAATTGTGTCTTTTTTTTAACTATTAATTTATAAGATAACAAGAATGTGTCCCAAGAACATGGATGCCCCATCCGCATCATCATTTTTGGACCATGATATATTGGACCCTGAAAATGGGGTAAAAACTCTAATTAGTTTCAGGTTGATTGGACGTCAACTTCATCAAAAACTACCTCGACCAAAAACTTAAAACCTGAAGCAGGACAAACTGACGAAAGAACGGACAGACAAATGGACCCACAAACCAAAAAACATAATGCCCATAAATGGGGCATAAAAATTCATCGGTTAATAAACTACTGCAAACAAGTCTTCACCAAAGGGGGTTTAATGTCCTTATCTGACACATAATGATGAATCTAACATTTACACGCTGACAATGAAGTCTGATTTACAAGTATTAAAAATTGAAGTAATTTACTATGCTATTTACCAAAAAAAAACTTTTTATGAACAATCAGGTGACAAAGTTTCTATTTTATTTGCAACAATTTGATACCAAAACCTACATTACAAGACATCTGAAGACCTATCAGAAACCAACCTTAATTGAGTCCCCCAAATGATGTGTGGGTATTAACTCACTTAAACTGGAGCAATCATGTTGTTCATTTTTATACTTCATTATTTCCCAACATATGACACCAAACAAGTAAAATTTCAAAAAAGTAATACCTGTGCAGACAGTTTCAAAAGTACTACTGGTCAAGGGGAAAGAACTGGAATTTTTTTCAGTATTTAGACTAATCTGATTGGTCAAAATCAATTTAACCATTTCATAAAAAGACATTTAACTAATTGTTATACACTAAAATACTGAAAATCAGGTTAATATATGATTGAAAGCATAACAACAGAGCAAGAAGCAAGTTTCCTTTTCATGTCAAAGAGTTTCAATTACTGTTGTATGCCCTTCTGTTTGGGTACTAGGTATTATGCCAGTTGGCAGGTATGTACTACCAAACAACAGGGTTACTGGTTACTTTTATTCACAGCAACTTATAGTTTACCATGTAGATTGGTCATATATATTTTTGCAACAGAAAATCAAAAGAATATTTGATGCCAAGTTTATTTCCATTTAGCACATTAGTTTCAGTGAAAAAATGTTGGAAAGAGTTGAAGCATATATGATGAAAAAAAAATAAAGTCATAATTGACCCTTTAAGTCATGTGACATAAATATTTACAAAGGTTAAAAAAGCTGTAAGCAATTATGTAAAAAGAAAAAGAAAATTCAGTTTTTACAGATCTAAGTTTGAATAAGATAAGTAATGATTTTTTTTAAATCTAAAACATCTGGTAAATGTTGGTTTGACCAGATGCATGCTGATTTTGGATTGTAGCAATATAATTATGTATTTCAAAATATAATGTAGGTTTTGTTTTTGTAACTAAGGTAACTGTGACAGGGTTGATCTGCAGCTGCAAAGGTCAAGGTAACGAAGCTTGATGGACAAAGAAATTAAATGGTATAAAAATATTCAGGAACTGAAAATCAAATTTTTGGAAACAGCATGCAATCTGACTTTTTACAACAATTGGAATCAGTCAGCTGCTCAGAAAAATCTCTAAAATATCTAATAATTAGTGAGAAATAAATTTGTTAATTCACTGAGCAGTTGACTATTATAATAAGTATTGTAGCTGAACATTTTCAGATATTTCATTTTGTTAAATTTCTTTAAAAAATTATAAACAGTTACTATATTAAAATTCAATAAAAAAAAAAAAAAAAAAAACTATTTGAAAACACAAGAAATAGATCTCTGAAAATGTTCAATTTTTCCCTTGCTTTTTCTGGTAAAAAGTAGTTAATACCTGCTTTGTCCTCTTAGAAACACACTATATGAAACATACAATAAAATTATTATTGCATTGTCTTGCTTTTTCTAGGTTATTTTGTTTGTATATATCTGTATATTTAACTAGCCTTTTTTTTATACTTCCATTAGAATTTTGATCATAAAAATACTACATAACATATTTTCTTTGGTTTATATTTCATTAGCATTGGTTCTTGATTTCTTTAAACTAAGAAAGAAATTCTGATAAAATCTGACTGAAAAATTTAAATTCTAGCTAAAACTTTTCAAATCTGCAGTTATGAGATAAGTGAAATGTATAACCTGGTAATGTCTTATTATGGTGTACCAAGTTTTACTGTGTTGTCAAAAATGTGTATTTCCTAATGTACAAGCTCAACTTACTTGAATTCATCTGTATCGTTAGATAATTCTTGTTCTATCTGCATAAATACATGTATCTGTAAGATAAAAAAAAAAGCTGTTTTATTATCTTTTTTCTTTTTCTTTCATAAAAACACACAAATATTATTATCATTTGTGGAAATAAAATACAAAATGAATTAAATCACTTTTCTGGTTATGAAAACGTTTTATTAGGATACTGTCCAGTTATGTACATCATATATCTCACTCAAAAATATTATTCAAATATTATCTTCATCCACAGTATAAAGGGCAAATTACATTGGCATTGGGAATCTAAATTATTTAAACTTGAGTGCATCTTCTAAAATTGTTGACGACACATTACATCACTAAGATGCAATACTGTGAGCGCAAGGATGTACTCATCATGGAATTTCAAATTATTTTCCAAATATCAAGTGCTTTAAAGATAAGATAATCATAAGGCATAAAAACTTTTCCCCATTGATTTGAATATATAATTATAAGCATTATCATTTGGTTAGGAAAACCTTAAAAATTACAATTATCAACTTATGAATTATAAAAAATCATCAGATTCTTCCAAATATCCCTATTATAGTTTACCATTTCTGTGATGACTGTTGGCCACAGTGATGTTAGCTGATGTGGTGACATCCTCAGTATCAATACTCTAAAACACAGGAATACTTGGGCCATAATAGATGGTACTTGATGTGTTGATCTCAGACATTCTGCTAACCTCTCTGTTAAAAAGGAAAATCAATGATTTATTACAGAATTATTTTGGAACTACTTAAGAAAGATACAGAATATCAAAAGGATAAGCATATATTAACTGCTGTTCATAACCTGTGACACAGATAATACATTTAAGAAGAATAACATAAAAGAATGAATGAAGAAAACAATCATGTCAACTTTTCTACAATATTTTTTTTACCAGATTATAGCAGAATGAATGAATAAGGGTAAATCATTATAATTTGTCTTGAATAGATATCATAAGAAACTCTCAGTCCCTCAGTGATTTTCCACATGAGAATCACCAAGCCCTGGGTGTCGACACATAACATCATGAAGATGCAATACTGTGAGCGCAAGGATGGACTCATCATGGAGTTTCAGTTAGCAAAGAAATTACTCTTTTATTAGTTTTCATATGGTTATTTTGGATCTCAGGTTTTACTTATAGATTATCAATGGTTATTCAAACAAAAAGATGTCTTCCGACTGAAATCTGAATAAAGGGTGACAACCCTGAGATGACACGAAGAAGAGAAACATTGAGTTTGAGAGAATGATAATCTGTTTATCACTGTTTTCCAAGGCAACATCTATGGCAGGCTGATGAGGTCATCATGTTCTTTCTCTTCACTACTGTGAAAAACATTCTTAGCAGCAGGATATGAAAAATTGTCACAAAAAATTGAAGAAAAAGTGACAAATTACAATATAAAGTAAAACAATTTCCTAATATATCAGTACCTTGTATTTCTGGCATGGCTTTTTGGTATTGGTCAGGTTCACTACAGAATATAGTAAATGCCAGACGTTTCATCATTCCTGCTCTCTGTTCTAACTCCTGCTCCTTACTACTAAATATACTTATACTACCAGTCTGAGTAATGGTCACTCTATCTGTGGAAAGAATGAAATAAATCATTTAGTTCCGATCTAACAGTTTCATTCACTAAATACAGCTACATGTACATATTAAGTCTGTCAATTGCAATCAAAATTATTGAAAAATGATAAATGAAAAGTCTTTATCATAAATGAAATTATAACAGTGTTCTCCCCAGGCCGTTTTAGCGTCGCGGTACCGCGACGCTATATTTTTTCACCGTGATGCTTTAATAATTCCCGCGACGCTATAATTATTCCCGCGACGCTATAATTATTTTGAAGATGCTATATTACTTGTCCTCAATTTTGAACTTTCATCTATTATCGATTATGATCATAAAAATTATATCACCTTTAATTGTAATCCCTTTAAGTCGGACACTAAAGACAATTAAGAGATTAAATAGCCAGGTGTTAATTGCCCTCAGGGTGATAACTGTTTAGATGCGAATATCCCAAGCTGACACTTGTGACATGACTAATACCACGTGTCTGCAATCACCAATTTCGACATAGAAAAATGCAATCACAAAAACAATTCGAAATCTATGTATTGTATTACGAAATTTCAAAAACGATTGTTTTTTAAAAGGTCGTTTATTTGTGCAACTCTCCAAAAAAATACTTTTTTTCTCTTCCGGTAATACGAGAGCGAGAATTTTGGTTTTGAGCTAAAATAAGTTTTATACTTCTTTAAAAAGTTATCATAATTGGTTTAAGTTTATGTTTAATTCACTTAATGCATTAAAAGCGTCTTATTCATTCACAATCTCTTGTCAAACAATGTTTATTCTCGGACTCATTTTCGTTAATTTTTCTACGGCCGCCATTGCACATTTTTGTGTAATCTACGGATCAAAACCGGACCAGATATGACAAAAATCCGCATTTTCACGATAATGACAACAGACGGACGGTAGACAGAAAAAATAAACCAATAGAGAAAACTACGCATTAATAAACTATTTGTTAGATAACTTTGTTAAAAGTACGTATCATTTTGATGTAAAGATAAGAAACAACAGGGACTAATTCATTCAGTGCCATGAAACAATGAAATTCATAAACATGATAAAAAAAAGTTTTTAATTTGACATTTTTTTTGCTACTTTTGCTACTTTATCTTTGCTTAATATAATATAAAAAAAAAAGTTAATTTTGTGTACTAGATATTTAGTTTTGTATATATACAGGTTGCACTATAATGAACCATTCATTCATTTGACTTATTGTTGGGTAACTGAAAGCACATATTTATTTTTATTTGGCACAAGAGGAAAAAAATAATTCTGTAACTATAAATGAATAAAGAAAACATAAACTGAAACAACTGTTTTTGTTGTTATAGTTTAATTGTATTAATGAATTGAACAATATAAACTAAAACATATAAAGGAAATAGAGCATCAACGCGACGCGACAAATGAAATTAAAAAATAAAATAGTTATTTTTTTTACGCAAAATGTGATGCTATCCAAAATTTCTGGGGAGAACACTGTTATAATCATTTTTGCGTACATTTTAGTTAATGATTTGTTAGTTTTTCTTAAAATATTTTTAGTTAAAGGTTCGTTTGTTATCATTCTTTTCCATACATAAGAAGTGTGTTATTGCTCGATGTTTTTGACGTTTCTTTTTTTTAAACTTGGAAAAAAAATAACAAACATGAATGATCTTATACTTATACTATAGGGTTATTGCATGAATATTGTCCCGAGTAGAATTTTATATTGCACGAGATTGCGGGTGCAATATATTTTTTTGATGTTCTACGAGGAACAATATTTCCCAATATTCATGCACTAACCCTTTTATTGTATAGCAATATAATATTTGAAAGTAAAAATTGGTTTAAACTAAGACTTTGTTGTTGATGACGTCATGAATTTTGAAAATTTATTGCACTAGTGCAATATTGGAATTTATTGCACACTAACTTTTTGTTACTTTCTGTGGGAAATATTATATTGCTATGCAATAAAATATTACATTCTATCCACTAAATTGTATATCACTTACTCATAAGATCTTTAAATGTAGTTTTGTCATGAGTCATGAGGTTATCTATAATACACCTCCAGTAGTGTATACATCTCATATCCAACTGGAAAAAATAGGGATCCATCAATAGTTCAAATGCTTCTTTACGCCAGGCTTTTCTTGTATACTGGTACCCGCTTAGACTGGCTAACATCTGGGAACATGCCCTGTAGCTAGGTAAATTATGAGTGCTGAAAAAATACCAGTAATTTTAAATCTATAACTGAGATGGACGAATATATAAAATTAAATCTTAAGTAGGCATTCTTATTTCTCAAAAATCTATTTAAATACATGTTTTAACTTTTTTTACTAGAGCTACAGCGTCATTTGTTTGATGTATACAATGATTTCTAAATATTACACTTTCTTAAACACCAGACTTTTAAAATTATTTTATACACCACTGTATGACTTGTTTCACCATCAGTCATTCATGTTTGGCTAACTATAAACCCAGGTTAAATCCACCATTTTCTTCATAAGGAAATACCTGTTCCAATTCACAAATATAACAGTTGTTTTCTATTTGCTTTATGTGTTTGCGCTTTTTTTTTTTGCCATTTGGTAAGGGACTTTCTATTTTTAATTTTCCTTGGAATTCGGTATTTTTGTTATTAAATTTTTTCAGCCACTGTTTTTAATTTTCCTTTCATGATGTTTTCCTCTCTGAATAAGATTTTAAAAGCTTTACTTTATCACACTTTCTATAAAACAGTCTTAATTTCTTGATATATTTTGTTCTGTAACAAAATAAGACTTCAAATATCAGAAAAAGCAAGAATGATTTTGGCATTTTTTTTGACATCGTTGTAAACAAGAGTGCACACACTGAAATGTCTCGCCTTCTTTACTAATCATTGATATTATGTTGAAAGTCCTAAGTATAAAGCTTTATTACAACTGTCACATAAACTTAACATTAACCAAGATAGCTAAACAAAGACCAATGAACCATGAAAATGAGGACAAGGTCAGATGAACCATGCCAGGCAGACATGTACAGCTAACAAAGCTTCCATACAACAAATATAGTTGACCTATTACTTATAGTTTAAGAAAAATAGACCAAAACACAAAAACTTAACACTGTGCAATGAACCGTGCAATTGAGGTCATGGTCAAATAAACCTGCGGGACTGACATATAGATCATAATATATTTCCATACACCAAATATAGCTGACCTTTGGCATATAATATTAGATAAAAAGACCAAAACTTAAAAACTTAACTTCGACCACTGAAACATGAAAATGAGGTCAAGGTCAGATGACATCTGCCCGCTAGACATGCACACCTTACAATCATTCCATACAACAAATATAGTAGACCTATTGCATAAAGTATGAGAAAAACAGACCAAAACACAAAAACTTAACTATAACCACTGAACCATGAAAATGAGGTCAAGGTCAGATGACACCTGCCAGTTGGACATGTACACCTTCCAGTCCTTCCATACACCAAATATACTAGCCCTATTGCTTATAGTATCTGAGATATGGACTTGACCACCAAAACTTAACCTTGTTCACTGATCCATGAAATGAGGTCGAGGTCAAGTGAAAACTGTCTGACAGACAGGAGGACCTTGCAAGGTACGCACATATCAAATATAGTTATCCTATTACTTATAATAAGAGAGAATTCAACATTACAAAAAATTTGAACTTTTTTTTCAAGTGGTCACTGAACCATGAAAATGAGGTCAAGGACATTGGACATGTGACTGACGGAAACTTAGTAACATGAGGCATCTATATACAAAGTATGAAGCATCCAGGTCTTTCACCTTCTAAAATATAAACCTTTTAAGAAGTTAGCTAACGCCGCCGCCGTAGCCGCCGCCGGATTACTATCCCTATGTCGAGCTTTCTGCAACAAAAGTTGCAGGCTCGACAAAAAACTCATATTTAATGCTTCCTCAACAAATGTACATATATGCAATGTAATGTAAACTAATGTGTTTTTCTGTATACCTTTGTCCAACTTAGGTGATACCAGAATAAAATGATATATAGTAAATGGCAAACAAATTACTATCTTTCATCAAATGCCAGTATACTCTATTTTTCATCTTATTAATATCGTATAAAATTTGGTTTTATTTATTATCTTTAGTCCTTGAACAAAAGAGATCTGTGGTGTTGTGGTAAAGGCATCGGACTACTAACACTTAGGTTACTGGTGCGATCCCCAATCTGGGGTCAAAATTTCAGGGACTCAATTTTCTGCTCTCCCTCGAAACCATTTGCGAGTATGGTTTCGAGAAATGATGATAGTCTGTCGGATAGCGACTATAAATGGCTGACTTGTGTTAAGAGAGACCAATATCTCTTGCACGTAAAAGACACCCTTGTAGATTTCGAAAAAGAGCAGGGTAATGCAGGCCTCTACAAGATAGGCAGCACTCGCACCCACAAAGTGGAAAGGGATTAATATAAGTTGTAATAACTTGTTTCCCAACCCACTATAAATAAATATGTTTAAACAAAACTTGAACTTTTTAATGAATGTAATATTACCTGTGGCTCTTGAGATATGGGAATACATTGTACATTATAGGAGTCAGAACTGTTGGTACCCTGTCTTTATCTTCACTGGTATATACAACATCTAATAAACCTGCTATCAACTGAAATATCAAAGATAATCAATGGTCAAATATGCACAATGAGAGTTTTTCCCCCTCAGATTTCAAGCCTTTTTTTCACCAAAAATATACCCATTTTCTTGGAGTCCTGAAGTCACCAAGAACTTCTGATCAATAAGAATAAACAATGCATGTTTATTCACAATTTATTAAGTAACATGATTTAATCAAAATGCTGCCCCCCCCCCCCCCCCCCCCACCCAACACTTTTGGGAACCATCTCATTTAAATCAGATCATTTTTTTTCATTCAAGCAAACTGTTACCTAAATACAGATATTTAACTGTACTGTCCTGAGCAATAAAATTGTCAGACTTTTGCTTTATAACTGACTTTCTCTTCTATTTTGAATTTGTGCAATTTTCTGGTACATTTCCCATTTCTGAATTGTATTTAAATAAGTTAAAACCTTGAAACTTGGTAGACTGTTCTTTCACTTTTTCTGTCTATCATTATGAATATTTTGCCTTGAATATGTTAGTTGTATTTTTTATGAGTGGCATGAACACCATTTTACAAAGAATGCAGAAAAATAAAAGTGAACTTGCATTCATAACCTAATCTTTTCCAATTTTTTTCTAAAATACTGAATATAAAATTAAGATAAGAATATCTTCCAGGTACAGAAAAGTGTTTATAGTTGATGTTAACTTCACTCATGACTGTGCCATTAATAAAAACTAAACTAAGTTTGACCAAAACTAACTATAACAATTACCTCTGCCAGTAATGAGAGAGCTTGTACACTATATTTAGAGTCAGATGTATTGGTCAACTTGGGATCCACTACCTTTCTCTCCTGAATAACTTCAACATCTATGAAATAAATATAAGTTAAACCAATTAATAAATATTATATAGTGTTTATCTATATCCTAAATACTGAAATCAAATAAAATATACCTTGATACAGAATATTCATTAAATGAAAGATTTTTATTAAATACAGTTTGTAATATCATGATAATCATTAAGATTATTGCATTATAAATAATCAGAAAAAACATCCTCATTTAAAACAAATAGTAACCAAACCATTGAGAATTCCTACCTTCATCTAGCTCACTAGTCTCTTCATCTTCAAGTCTGTCTGTCTGTGGTCCAGGTTTTACAGCCAGGTTACGACGTAGCCATGTGGTCTGTTCCAAAGAAGAACCTCCTATTGTTCCTATAGCTTCCAGTAATTTTTGTGTAATGTCCTGCAACATTAATTGAATACATTATTTAAAATGAGAAGACATGGTATGAATGCCAATGAGACTAGTCTCCACCAGACCAAATGATGAAGAAGTAAGCAACGATATATCATTCTACCGCCTTCTCAATTAAATAACCCATACAATTCAAAATCAAAACTCTACTTTGATTCTCCAATGACAATTGAACAATCTGAACTTTGCTCTCTAAGTAGTTAAACAAATTCATCTTCATAAAAAATTTAGATATCTTTGAAATTGAAGCATATCAAGATACTAATCACAAGTTTTCTGTTTTCTATATACAGAATGCTTTAAGTACTTATCAACTATCATCAAGATACTTTTTGAAGTAAAACAAAATAATGGAATTGATCTTTTTTGTTAGAAGTTTACTTTTAATTCAACTTCAATTACTATTTTCCATGAATTTCTTCGTGACAATATTTAGAGCTTATATCATTTACCTGTAGTTCTTTTACATACTTCTTTTCTTCTATTATTGGAGTTTTCTGAACAAATTCATTAAATATCCTGCAAAGTAAAGTTTATTTATTCAAACAATCCTAATTCAAATGCTTTACTTGTATACATATTATTTGTTTTTAAGAAGCAAAAAAGAAATAATTGCATTGGTTTGAAAAAAAAAATATGGAATATCCTGCACTGACATGCTAAGTATACAAATATATGCTCTCACTCTGCTTTGAGTTTAGTCACATCTTAAAATAATATAGCAATATAAAAACTTAGAAGTAAATAAACAAACAAATCATAGTGTATACATTTTTTTACACACTACTTTATAGTAGATTTGATTACAGAATACTTTACAAAAACTTTTTGTCAGTGAGTATAACTGAACATTGTTGAACTTTATATACAAATCTTAAACTTATATATAATCTTATACTTACTTATCAATTAAAGAAATCATGTCACCCTACCCGGACACATTATTTGGACTCCGCGCTACACAGTTTTAATCTTTATCCTAAATGCGTCTTACTTAGCAGAGAACCAGCAAACACCAATTCTAAAGTCTTTGGTTTGACACTACCAGGTTTGAAGCTACTAACTTCTGCACTCAGGGTAAACATGCTACCAATTTTTATATACAATTAACATACACATTAAAATAAAGGTTCCTAAATGTATAGAACAATAAAGTACTTTTTTGGAAACAAACAAGCTACATTTTTACATAGCATTTGTGGTTGGTTTCTGTTATCCAAAATCCATAGCAAATTCTCTTTTTCTAACAGCCCCCAGAACTAAATTGTAACATTGTAATGATAAACTTACTGCAGTAAAAGAAATTTTCCGTATGGTGTTATATTGAGTTGTAAGGTATCTCTCAATAGAGAGCTTAAGGAAGTCCAGGAATCTAACAATTGGGTACCAGCAGCTTGTTGTACATAAGCATAGAAGAACTGCAACATGTTTACTTCTAATGATGCAGTTTTCTGAAAATAAACAGCAAACATTAAGTATATTTCAAATTTCAGAACAAAGGTGTTTCACTTATAAATCAGAAAAAAAAAATTATTGCGATAATTTTTGAAATGAGATGTGCAAGCTTATGACAAAATACAACAACAAAAGTGAATATGAGGCTGAAAGTACTACCAGTAAGTAAGAAATTCAATAACACTTTATCACTTCCTTCAACTGTTTTCTAAATGGTTTCCGTAATTTTGATTTTATTTCCATCTTTGTCTAAGAGTTAAAGGTTGCCCTATATAAAATACTCAATACCAATGGCAACCCACTCATTTGGCATACTAAATGAGACAAGATATGCAAATAAAACAACTATACACCTGATCATATAGAATGTTAAACTTAGTATCTACACATCTTTAGGGCGCTGAACTGCCTGTAATAATGAAAAACATATACAACAAGAATGTGTCCCCAGTACACGGATGCTCCATCAGGACTATCATTTTCTATGTTCAGTGGACCGTGAAAATGAGGGAAAATCTCTAATTTGGCATTAAAATTAGAAAGATCATATCATATGGAAGATGTGTACTAAGTTTCAAGTTGATTGGACTTCAATTTCATCAAAAACTACCTCGACCAAAAACTTTAACCAAAACTTTAACCTGAAGCGGGACGAACGGACGAACGACCGTGAAAATGGGGCAAAATCTTTCATTTGGCATTAATATCAGAAAAATCATATCATAGGGGACATATGTACTAAGTTTCAAGTTGATTGGACTTCAACTTCATCAAAAACTACCTCGACCAAAAACTTTAACCAAAACTTTAACCTGAAGCAGAACGAACGGACTAATGAACGGATGAATGAACAGACAAACGAACAGACAAATGAACAGATGGACGGATGCACAGACCAGAAAACATAATGCCCATAAATGGGGCATAAAAAGATAATATAGAATTTATAATATCTGTTTTTATTCGAATGATTTCCCCTTCCATAAAGAAGATCTGAATATTTCTGTTTTCTGAATGAGACTTTTTCTTTACTCTTAAATTCAATGGTTCAGTCACAAGGGCAATTACTCATTTTACATTTTGTAAAACTTCAGCTTCCATATCAAACCTACCTTTGCCTTACTGAGTTCTGATGGAGGTGGTTGTTTAATGACTTGTTTCACAGTCTGTACCAGTGTATCTGTAGGTAGTACTTTTATTGCACTGATTAAATTGACTAGAAGTAATTGTTCATCACTTGGTAAGGATGCTAACTGCATCTATAAAATAATAATATCATAATTAGAACAGGAAGTGATATATTTTATAATTTATAAATAATCACCTATGAGTCACCACTGATTTTGTCAAACTTGTATTAATAACCTTTAATGTTCTTACTTCTGTAGAATTAATTTTCATTTATTCCTATTTTTTCAACAACAACAACAAGAATGTGTCGGAAGTACATGAATGCCCCACTCGCACTTATCATTTTCCATGTTCAATGGACCCTGACATTGGGTAAAATATCTAACTTGGCATTAAAATTAAAAATATCATACCATAGGGAACAAGTGTAATAAGTTTCAAGTTGATTGGACTTCAACTTCATCAAAAACTACCTTGACCAAAAACTTTAACCTAAAGCGGGACAGACGGACGGACACAAGGACAAACAGACAAATGAACGAACAGACTAACGAACAGATGGACGCACAGACCAGAAAACATAATGCCCCTCTACTCTCGTAGGTGGGGCATATAAAATCTTTCTGCAATGACTTTGGCTATCCATGCTATTTTATATTTACAGTACATGTTTATATCTTGTTTCATACCAGCTCTGTATTACAAAAGAGCTGTTCAGTTAATTAATTAAGATAATTTACAACACTAAGCGATTTTTTTCTATCTGAGATTGAAAAGTGGCATTATTTCTTTAAGATACTAGGACAAATTTTTTTCTCAGTATTTACCCCTTGATCCCTTTGTCAGGTGGCAGTACTAGAGTATTGGGTACTGTGTATTCATTTATTTTTGTGGGTATGAATTTTTGTGGTTTGAGGAAAAATTGCATATTTTTGTATATTTATTTTCGTGGTTTTGGTAAAGTCTGCATACAATCCCTTCGAATATTTGTAATTTGTTGAACCTTTAATATTGTGGTATTCCTGTACCCACAAAATCCACGAAAAATTGGTATCCAACGAAAGTTAATGAATCCACAGTACGTAAAATCCTTACTATTGAAAAACAAATAAAAGATAAAAAAATAAATAAAAATAAGTCATTTTTAAGATAAAGGGACACAATAACTATACAAATGTACTAACCTTTTTAGACATACCCAGTACTGGTTTCTTTCTGTAATCATTCCAAGTAACTGCCACTGCTCCAAGTAAATTGTTTCCATGAGGTACAGATATAGGACTGAGAAACGCTATTATCTGTTGTTTTATAACCTGTGAAAAGAGAATGTTGATAATGATAATTTTTTATACAACTGCATGGCTCATTAGTAATTCTTAATTCTTATCCATGAAGGTCTTTGAGCATATGTTCAAAAAAGAAAAGAGGGGTTCTAGTTGGTTCAACCTGGAAAAGGAGCACAGTGATTCTGCTTTTGCTCACCTATCTCTCAAAAAAATGTTGTGAAAGATTTGAAAATTTTAGTAAACTTCTTAAAAATGTACAGTATATTTTGAATGAAATTTGGAAAGATCGTTTTAATGTTACTTCATTTTGGGAGATTAGAAAGGCAAGCAGATTGTGAAATGTTACATTTATTTATTTAAAAAAAATTGTTTTTCCTAAAAAGATATATCATCAAATCCATTGGCAATACTTTAAAATCTTATTTCCATATATATATATGCTATAACCCGTTACAACATGTGTTTAAACATCAGATAAATGTTACGTTGTCAGAACTAGTACTGTAAATTCAGAAATTATTGAGATGTTTTTATTATTGCTTTTAAAAATGTGACAGTTTATAATCAAAATAATTTAACCTCTCATTTTTATTTTATTAATTATAAGGCAAAATTTAAAATCGCATTTTAGTCTAAAATAACAAAATCGCAATAATTTTAAATGCACACAATAATTTCTGAATCTACAGTATCTTTATGAGACGCTTTCTAAATAAAGGCCAACAAATTTTAATAAAGTAATAATGCCACTCTATGAAACCTACACAAAAAACTGTTTATGATAATAAATGCATATGGATCTGATGATTCCAGATTAATTCCTACCTTAGGGCTCCCTATGATATACTTCTGTTGATTAGTTTTACTTTTTTCTGCTGAATCTGAAGCTTTCCATAAAGCTGTCATACATGCTATAATTCTTGGCAGGATACTAAGTAGGGAACGCCTAGCTTCCATGATTGGTGCCTTAGGACCAAGATCTCTTTGTGGGCTGACATCCTAGGAAATGTAATTTGTAAAATCATTTCTAGTCACAAAATACTATAAAAAAATTGTTGATAACATCAGTAAAATATAAACCTCTAATCCTAAAAGACATCATTTTCCTAGAGACAAACTGATATTCACATATTTGGAAATAAAAGTAGCACAAAAGTGCACATGCTGAAATGTCTTGCCTGCTTACTAATCATTTATATTATGTTGATAGTCTTAAATATAAAAGTTAACTACAACTATCACATAAACTTAACATGATTCAAGAAAATGAGGTCAACTTTATATAAACCAAACAAGAAATACATATACATCTTATAAGCATTCAATACACTAAATATAGTTGACTAATTGTGCATAGTTTCTAAGAAACAGACTTAAGGTAGCACAATACAAAGATTTTTACTTCCAATCACTAACCTTTGAAATGTTGTAACTTTCTTATGAATGCATAGAAAATAACAAAAGAGGTATATATAGATAGATAAAAGATTAATCTTTTAAATGAATGCAATATTTTTATTATGCAATCATTATGTAATCAATTATTATGTAATTAGTGGCAAAATCTGGGTAAGTTCACTTGAATGAATTTAGCTCTATCATCTCTTTAACTATACAGAAAATTTTAACGAAATCTTAATCAACACATCATGGGCTTCAAAAGGGTGTCTCAGATTGTCTCTATGGTATTCCATTCTCTCATAAATCTCTAATTAGTGTAAACATCCTAACCACATAAAAGAAGATAATGTTTAATTAGGTGTAAAATTTGTTCTATACATTCTATCTGAAATCTGACACACCCTTTTGTAGATAATGGCCATAGGAACAACATATAATAAAATCAACCCTCTAGGGATACCTATGTAGAAGCTAATTTCATTTGAAAGTGGAAATTTGGTGAAAATTATTTTAGACACAGTTAACATTATAATTGGTTACATAATTTTTGCATGATACTAACATTGCATTAATTTGAAAGCGTAATCTGTTAGCTATCCAAAACTACCACTTTTATAAATTTTCAAGCATTATTAAGAAAGTTACAGCATTTTAAAACTTGGGAGTTGGAGTTATAAAATCTTTGTATTGTGCTACCTTAACCAAGAAAATTAAACATTGACCAATGAACCATGAAAATGAAGTCAAAAGTCAGATGAACCATGCCAGATAGAGATGTACAGCTTAAACTCCTTCCTTACAACAAATTGTTGTTGACCTATTGCTTATAGTTTAAGAAAAACAGATCACAACTCAAAAACTTAACACTGAGCATTGAATCGTGAAAATGAGGTCAAGGTCAAATAAAACCTGGGATTGACATGTACATCATAAAAAATTTCCATACACCAAATAAAATTGACCTATTGCATATAGTATAAGAAAAAATGACCAAAACTCAAAAACATAACTTTGATTACTAAACCATGAAAATGTGGTCAAGGTCAGATGACATGTGCAAGCTAGACATGTAAACCTTAGAATCATGCCATATACCAAATATAGTAGTTTATTGCATACAGTATAAGCAAAACAGACCAAAACACAAAAACTTATCTATAACCAATGAACCATGAAATGAGGCCAAGGTCAGATGACACCTGCCAGTTAGACATGTAAACCTTACAATCCTTCCATACACTGAATATACTAGTCCTATTGCTTATAGTATCTGATATATATATATGGACTTGACCACCATACTTAACCTTGTTCACTGATCCATGAAATAAGGTTGAGGTCAAGCGAAAACTGTCTGGCGGGTAAGAGGACCTTGCAAGGTACGCTCATACCAAATATAGTTTTCCTATAACTCTTTACTAATTACTTACCCTGTTATTACCAGAAGGGTTGAAGACATGAATCAAGTTAGTGAGTATCTGTCCTGCACTAGCTGAGTCTGTGGTGATGGTGTTACTGGTAGGAGCTGGGAGTCCTACAGATACTGGAGAGGCTGAATCCAGTAGACAGTAGTGACAGACTGTGGTCAGACCTTCTAACATACTCACAGCATGATCAGGTGGAATTCTCTCTAACTTTGTCCTAAAAACGAAAATTCAATAACTTGTATAAATACTTAAATCTGATGTTCTTACAAACATTTTACATGTAGTTATTTCAATTAGTTTCTGGTATTCATTGGTTTATTAGATGTGATTTTTTCCATTTTATAGAAAAAACAGTATTTACTAAGACAATTATTTTTTTCACTTTATAGAAAACCAGTATTTACTAAAACAATTGCTAACTCAAAAAAGTCTTTCATAGTTCCCTTTAAATTTTTCATATCCCCCATTTTAAAGTTAGAATAAAATACTGCTGTGAATATTTTAATATTTTTTTCCCCAAAATTACTTGATTTGATTGCTCTTATATTCCCCCACTAGTTGAGGAAATTTACCTGTGACTAGTTTCATATGCTGCTGCTAGAGCCTCAATATTCCGACAAAGCTGTGATACCACACACATCACTATTGACGACAAAGCTCTGCCCATATATGGAAGTGACGAGGTTACCATGGCAATCCATTGTTTATGCATATGACACATGTGAGGCTGCTTGAATGCACTTAATATACATGATACAAACATCCCCTGCTGCACTATGGGTAAAGTATGAGCATATTTAGCAGACGTCAAAGACGAGTGGAATACTATCTTGGATCTCTCCCAATCTGAAATCTTTGAGGAATCAGGTTCACCTTGGATTTTGGAAATACGATTCTCTAACATAATTAAGACTAGCAACAAATTCAGAACTCTTATTTGAAATGTTTCATTTGCAGATGAATCTAAATTTTCCTCATTGAAAGAAATTATTGTTTCTGATATTTTATGTGTATTTTCCGATGAAGATCTCTTCCTGGCATTGTATACAGAGGCAAGTGTACAATGTAATAGTGCTTTTTGTACTTTACACCTTGTTAATAAATCTTTGATGTAAGACATGAAACTCTTACCACTTTCCCTCATAATCGTAATAAGTTCCGACATAAGTAATGTCAAAACTTCACATGCCAGTATGTGAACCTCTTTGTTGCCATTTAATTCTTCTTGTGAAAGTTTACTCATTGAAAAATTAGGATAGTAACTTCTTATAAAATACAGGCAAACAGAAATAACTACTTCTATAAACATATTGCTACGGTAACTAGATAAAGTGTCCGCTGGCAGTGTGCCAAAGAAATTTTTGCCAAAGACAGACTTCCTGTGCCGAGCAAGTAATGACTGCAATTTAGCGAGCTGTTGTGTTCTAATGTTACTAATGCTGGTCGTGACCATTGCCGTTACTACAAGCCTGGGACAAGTTAATAACATGGATTTAATTGTAGTCAGAGCATACATTGTTCTTTTGTAATCAAACTTCTGCATATACAATAAAAGATGCATATGTAAATTATGTATTTCTGATGATGCTTCACTGGAATCACCTTGACCTTTTCCTGTTAGGTCAAGTTCGCTCCCTGTTGGAGAATCAATATCCATGCCACTTCCTTCTATATTGTTCATATCTTGATCAACACTACTTTCTCTTGATAGTGTATTTTCCCTTTGTTTGTCATCCTCCTCTTTTTGAGCTGAATTACCTTCACTGTCAGATGCTACAAATAGTAACTCATCTAATATTCCAGAAACAAGATCTTCTGGGTCTGTTTCCTCAGACACTGGTTCACTAGGAGGTGGTTCTGGAGGAGTATCACTTCCATCAAATACAATTCCTTCTTTAGCACATGTGTTTTTATCGAGTCTCTTGAATGAGTTAATGTCATAACTCTGTGTTGGTGTAGCATCAAAACTTTCCCTACTATCCAAAGAACTCTCAGAACCAAATGGATTTAATCGGAGGTTAAGGTCATCAGGTCTGACCTTGTCAAATGAAAAGTCATGGTCAGAAGGGGCTATTGTTGTCATTCCTCTATCACTCATGACCATGGAGAGAGACTTTAGGTTTTCAGCTGATTTTCCTGACAGTTTTTTGCCGTCAGTATTAACATGATATATGATGTTACCACCTTCACTACTTATAGCGTAAATCTGTGCCTCGCTATTATCTACTTCATTTGACTCAGAAAGTTTGATTTTTTTAGGTTTGTGAAAATTAACATGTTGCACTGACACTCTAGCGGTATCTGGGTGTAGAAGCATGGATAACAAAGGTACAAACACTCGACTGATATCGTTTCGTTGTACTATATGTGTCAACCATTGACTGGTTATAGTCTTGGTGGCACTGGTATCCTCCTTCAAACTGTCTAACAGCACAAACATTGACCTTCAAAGAAATAAGAACTTTATATAATAAAAAATTATGGTTACACACACACACAAACGCCTCATTTAAAATAGAAAAGTTATTGTATAAATTACGTTACTGCCTGATTGAACATAAACTAAATGCAATGCACTTAAGGGCATACCATACAGTTTTGATCCCGTATTAACATTTTGATAAAAATTTCCATATAGACTATTTTTTACCTGATTAAATATGTAATAAAAAATATACCTTCATGTGCTACTTTTTGAGTAAAATGAGGTCGAAATTTTGTGGCTGTATTTTCACTTTCCAAAGAAAGCCATAACTTTTTTTTTAAAAGATAAACACAAATTGTTTTTGGTTAAATAATTTGTAATTTCTGTATTTTATAAGTATTCTAAAAATTTATACATTTGTTATTCAGAAATAACTCATATTTATCAAATGTTCATGAATGTAGAAAAAAAACATTATTTTTTGCTGTATATTTATCAAATTTAAAAAATTTGCACTATTTACGTTTTCATGAAAATTGGCACACATAATCTTCTCGCGTAATCAAACCAAATGGCATTTAAAAAAAGAGGGGTCCATGAACTCGTTTTCAAGATAAATCAGTTTGAATGATAAAAATCAGCGAAAAAACTGAATCTTTTCTCGATAAGTCATAGTTTGGCGTCGCGAAAATAACAATTTACGCTAGCAACGTCATTACCTCCCTTGTAACTGTATCATATGCCCTTAAAACCAAATTTCTTCAGCAAGGTAATATATGTACGTCCTGAAAATTGTCAAGCTTACAATAAGTATTGAAAAAAAATCTGTTTTTAGTTAATGAATATGTAAAATAATTGTCCTAGTAGCTATATCTTGTGAAATACATTTGTAGTAGTATATTGTAATCTGACACACAAAGTTATTTTTCTTTCTACATGACCTTTTTTTAGATAATACTAAACAAGAAATGTAAATTCTAAGAGGTTTATCTTTTTAAGAAAATAAATAAATATCAGTTTTATTATGAAACAGGAAAATCACTCGATACTCATGATACTGGTATGCATAATTTGTTAATATGTACAATATTATCTATATGATCATTCCTTTCCCTTTTTATATTTCAAATAAATTACAGCTATACATTACCTATCAAATGTTCTAGGTGAATGGCCTGGTGTCATATCTGATCTAATATCTCTTGTGATATGCCATAGAATGGTAAACTTCTTAAAAGCTGAAATTCTTCGTTTCTGAAATAAATAGCACTGTATTCAATTATATGTACAACAACTCAAAAGTGTTAATGTGATTTCCAATGAACATCTATAAATCAATTAAAGAAAAATAGAGCAGTGAAAATTTGACAGTTGCTTAATGTCCTAAGATAAGATAAATACAATTTGGATTCTGTAAAAATAAGGTTGTACAGTTAAAACTAAGATTATTCAACAGCATAATATTTAATGTTGAAAATAGCAAATACTTAAGCAAGTGTGAACTTATTAGAAATTTGATCAGATAAAAGGAAATATCAGGTGATCTGCTAACTTTCTATATTTATTAGGAGATTTTGTCCATAAGATACATTGAACTGACTCATGAAATCCTCTATCATATAAACTGTATACCTCATAACAGACATTCAAAGGATTTATAACTGCTCTTAAGCACATAAATACTCATTTGAAACCATAATATATCAGAATACTAATATATATGTTTGACATGCATTCTATCGAACATTTAATTCATACCTCATCACTAGACACCATAGATTGCCCGATCACATCTTCACATGTCCAGCTAGATGGCGCCACTTGATGTAGAAGATTAAACAGTTCTACACTCCTCTGATGGTACCTCTGTCTGTCTTCTGCTAAATAATCCCAAAGAATTTCTGCTATTCTCTGAAATGACAATTGAAAAGATTAAAATACTACTTTCAAATAAACTGTCAATAGTTTTCATATTTAGGGGTTTTAATTTTGTAATAAGTCAGGAGCCTCTGATTCAATAATTTTGTTTGGTCTCATGTCAATCATATTTGTTTGGTCTCATGTCAATCATATTTGTTTTTCATTATCAATTTATACATTTGTTAGTCAGGTAGTTGGTTTACTCAAGGATTTGTATAGTAAGAAGGATTTGAATCTCGCGGTTTATCGTAATCTCTTCCGCGGCGAGACTTCGGTACTCGCCACTATTACTACTGCTACTACTCGTCACTTACGATATCGGAACGTGATTTTTTGTACACATGCATCGAGTTGTGTTCTTATTTTTGTCACGTATAGACAATGTTGTAATGGTTAAGGACTTTATCCATTCTTAAACGTAATAATTATTGATTTTCACTCAAGTTTTAATTGACGAAAAAGCGTAATTTAACTGTTTTATTTGATGGACATTGTAATGCAATGTGAATAACGGCAGTTGACAATGTGTTTGTATGTTAACTTCTGTAATTTTTAATTTTCAGTCAATTGTCAAAGAAATTTTAAAAAATCTTATTCTTGTAAATTATGTCATTATAGTTATATGCGAATTTGCATCTTCGGAAACTCTTTCAAAAACTTTCAATCTCGGGAAACAGGTGCAAAACATTTTTTTGTGGCAAAAAAGAACTGACAACACATTTCAGGACGAATTACTGCATTGCGTTTTATATACATAGTGGCTAGTCATTATCATAATAAAATTGAGAATGGAAATGGGGAATGTGTCAAAGAGACAACAACCCGACCAAATAAAAAAACAACAACAGAGGGTCACCAACAGGTCTTCAATGTAGCGAGAAATTCCCGCACCCGGAGGCGTCCTTCAGCTGGCCCCTAAACAAATATATACTAGTCCAGTGATAATGAACGCCATACTAATTTCCAAATTGTACACAAGAAACTAAAATTAAAATAATACAAGACTAACAAAGGCCAGAGGCTCCTGACTTGACTCATAAGTTTGGAACAAGTACTGTCAAAGAGGGAGCCCACTGGTAAACCCTATAAAACTGCCTCTGCATGTTACTGTAGCAGGTTTCAATCATCATAAACATATATAGGCATAAAAGAAACGTTAGCCAGTGTGTTATAAATTATCAATGCAAGCAAAATTTTTTAATTGTACTAATAACATTACATCTTTAAATGCACTTTTGTTTCTTATCAGAGCACTTTCATCAATTTGTGTATGAATTTGATAGGGCAATTTTATAGTGTCAGCTCTCTGTCATACATGTCATACATGTATAACGGCCTCTCAAGTAGTCAGTCATGGAATTATTCCTGGTTATGTATTATTCACGTATAATACAGAAATTAACTTGAAAAGAGCGACTTGTCATATATCAAAGAAGACTATCTTTTTCTGATTGTACATTGGTACACTTTCATATGAGGTACGCAACAGCAGTTTACATCAAGTATTAAAACAAAAGTAATACTTTTCTGTTTGTAACTTTCATGCTTGGTAGGTCTAAACTGTAGTGTATATAGATATTTATCAATAAATGTCTTTGTAACCATAACTAAAATGTTTCTTGTCTAACAGAAGATACTTTTTGTACAATTTTGCCTTGTATTGACTTTATAGCGCACAGTTACTAATATGCATGTACAACACTGACTTTTGTCTATCAAGGAAAGATTGAATAATTGCTTACCAGTACTTCAACATCATTTGAACTTTGGTGAACTGAGCTGTCTCATTCGATTGACAATCATACCACATCTCTTTACTCTTAGGTCTTAACTTCAAATTTGGTATAAAACTATTTTTACAATAAATGTCTTTGTTAAGACGTACATGATAACTATAAAATGGTTATTGTCTAACAGAAGATACTTTTTGTACAATTTTGCCTTGTACATGTATTGATTTTATAGCTCATAATTACGAATATATACTGTATAATACATGTAAAACAATTTTTGTCTATCAAGATAAAAAATAACATTAGATTGAATAATTGCTTACATCAACATCATTTGTTTCTTTGGTGAACTGAGCAGTCTCATTCCATTGGCAATCATACCACATCCCGCATCTCTTAACTCTTATGTCTTAACTTCAAATTTGGTATAAAAACAATTTTTTGTGCATGTATTATGTATGGGCTGTTGGTTTAATGTGATAATATTTATCGACCTGCTATGCTGCATGGGTTTTGTTGATGGTGATTGACATACATTCATTGATTCAATCATTGTACATGTAGACTACTTATAAGTTTTTAAAATCTTCATTTGATATTGAATGGATAGTTGTCTCATTTCAATCATATCCCATGTCTCCTTGCTTATTTTACTACACATACATGTACATCGTCAATATACACTCAACACCAAGCAGATTTGAAGTATTAAATGAATCTGGCATGTAATGGAATTTAAAAGAAGATGTTCAATGATTTATTTTTATATTAAAATATAGAAATAATCCAATTTAACCCGGGTATCACATGATCATCTATCAAGTCACTATTAAAGTTCCCTACACACAAAGCGTAGCTTTCAAGTTTAGGTAGAAGAGATTTAATGTTAATGATCCAATGAAACATTGTTGGTATATCCTCCATAAATGATATTCAGAGGAACGTTCTGGTCAAAAGTGGCATTCAGTTGTACACTAGTATTTCTATTTCTATTTGAAGGCATCCCATATACATCATGTATATATGTTAATCCACATGATTAGTGCATGAATGGCCAACTGCTGTTTGCACACAACTGCTTAGACTTTTTTGGGGACTTGAATCCTTGTGCCTAGACTTTTCTTCTTAACATTCACCAGTTTGAGCATTTTGGAAAATACTGAAAAAAAGGTGTAATATAGTTACATGTGGCAATAATAATACAATATCATATGGCTTAAACAATTCCAATATCATGAATATCAAATATGTCCTTAACAATAGCAATACTACCTCAAGATCTCTGCTCGAACAATTATATTTGCAAAATTTATGTTAGATTTCTATGGGTTTATGCAAATTCAGGAATAATTTATATTTGTAGCAATGTTTCTATTGTTTTAAAATAAAATATTTTGCAATATTGTAGGATCAAAAGATGTCGCAAACAAACAAAAAATCAAAAATAACAATAAAAGGAATAAATGTTAGATATTTTGGATAACAGAATATCCTTTATATATTATATATATATATATAAAACTCTAACTGGACTTGACTGAAGTATAGTTTAGAGCAGTTTGGTCTGGAAAAGATAAAGCTCAGGTACATTTGTAATGCACAGGTTTAAAAAATTATGAAGTCTTCCTATTTTAATTATTTGCTTTGACGCCGTTGCAGGAAAAAATCTTGCAAGGCTATTTTGATTTTTGCTTTGACACTGTTGCAGGAAAACATCTTTCATTGTTGGATTTGAAGTTGTTGCAGGAAAACATTATTTAGCCTAGCAAAATGCCATAATTAACAGGCATAATAATTAATTGGACTTAAATTTGTAATGCATTTGATATGTGGTATAAACAGATAGAGAAGAAGGGAGTCCATAATAATAACATGCATAATAACAGGGGGCAGTGATTTATAATGAAGACCAAAACAGCACTACCCATACATCATTAAAGGCATTAAAGTAGATGAGCTGTGTTGGTGTATCATTATTTTGATGTCAGTAAAAATGTACATTCATTTGTACACAATGTACGTTCACAATACCATGATGCTGGTAAACACTGGGCTGAACATTTGAAAATATTACCATCCATGCATTGTCCCTTTCCACATCGGCAAAGGCAAATCTATGGAGTTTTCTATGGAACATAGCTAGTTAAAATTGATGTAAAACTATTTCAAAACACATGGTTTAACGATTTCATTTCGGTATAAACAGGAAGGAAGTATCAGATTATTATGACAACTGGATCCCCTCCCAATTTAGGCCTGGTAAATTGCGATTCATCTGAGAACCACATTGATGTTTAAAGACAGAAAAGTATCACAATTCCCTTATTTAGCGGTTTGAGCTTTCTTCAATACACTTTATCACCAATGTTTTACGTTTGTAAACATGTTTGAACATTAATCTAGGCCAATTGAAGAACTTTATTCATTTTTCCCAAGCCACCCCCATTTTCGCTCCAGGACGCCATTTTTGTTGTAATCAACTCAAAGAAACGTAAAAAAATAGGAAAACTAATGCATCAATCACTACGAAATTTACTCAATACACGAAGAAATCATATATCTATCAGAAAATATAAATTTTATCACTCATCTCCGTTTTTTGAGGAAGGAGTATAAAAATAGAAAATGATGATAGGACCGCCCAATAGGCGGGATAGGGTGAGGTCACTTCGGTCAATATGCAAATTAATTCTATGGAGCCGTGTATTCTTACTGCGATCGTCAAAGTTATTAATTACACCAGAACCCTTTTAAACTTCTTATTTCAAGCATAAAATTTGATAGATATGGATTGTAATACTTACATATCGGGTGTCAATTTGTTTAGGTGATGCAAATGTCCGCCATTAATCAAGGCACATTGAGCATTTTCCAGATGCATCACGGGTAATCTCACAAAATCTCGCGCCGCAGAAGATATTATACTACAGTCTATGCAAAAGCCCATGAGATTCCAATCCTTCTTACTATACAAATCCTTGGTTTACTTGTATAAATTGTTTTACATTACGTCATGCGTTGGGAGCTTATATCGATAATATAGTATGGGTTTTACTTGGTTTTTAAAGCTGCCAGGTGTCATTCAGATGCTTCCTTCCAACTCATTTGGTCTCTGGTGGATATTTGTTTAATTACCAGTTATACTAAATCTTCTTATTTTAATTTTGTTGCTTTTAAAAGATCAAAATCTCCCAAATGTGAATCATTTATAAATATGTCAAAAAACTCTTTGATCCCCAACATTTTCAATCTTTAAATGTAAAAAACAGTCATCTTCATGTATAGTTAGTAAAATAGCAGATCAGACACCTCATTGTATAGAATAAGTAAGATTTTTAGGTTGTATGGATTTCTAATTCTAACTTAAGTCATGCTCAGGTGACGTTACAGCCAGAGACAGAGTGGTAGAATGGATGTAGTGTGTGTGTTATTTTTAACATGGTGGTTTACATGGGTTTAAACCACAAAAAAATACATACTGTTTTTCAATCAAAGTTTTAAGAGAAGCAGTGTAACAAAATGTTTTCATGGAACAATATCTAACCTTATAAAAACATGTCTTTTCATCAATAAACTTTAAGTGGACTGGTGGTAGGGCAGGTAAGATCAAAACAGAAACCATCCCCTCACAATACAGCTTAGAACCTTCAGAACTGTCACTAGCTGACTGGACAGATTGAGTCAGGATTATCAAATCCAACATGGCAGATATAGAGGAGCTCTGGATACTAAAGTTGTTCACAAAACAAGCACAGGTCATCAGATCTTGTAACCATGGAGGAAGGTGATAACTTTCATCTGGAATATATATAATCATTTTAATTCATTATTGATCTAAAGTTCCTGGCATATCCCAAATACTTCATGCATTTCATAATGACTTTACCATCAAAAACCATGCCCATTTCTTATCTACAAATTTTATTGACATAATGGTCTGTTTCTTCTACTTGCAATCAAGATAGGATTTAAAGAAGATATTTCAATCGTCAAATGTTAAAATATTGATTACTTACATAAAAGAAATATAAGAAAACATGAAGTTTTAAAACTTGGAAATAACAATGACATTATGCTGTTCAGCAATTGATAGAAAACATGCATTTTATAAACTATTAAAAAGTTTGAATATTATTTCCTAAACTACAATCTTTACTAGCATGAATATAAACATGATAAAATTGTAAAAAGAAAAACATGCATTATATAATGTATAATAATGAACAAAACTTTGGTCTACAATGGTTTGGTATTGCCTTCCCCCTTATCTACAAAAGAAATTGTGGGGTCAATTATTAGTTTCTCAAATATAATTAAGTTTAGAAAGTTAAACATGGTGATCAGATGCATGTAAGTATCAGCTATAAAATACTGTTACCTTGACTACATGTTTTATATAACATCTTATGGAAGTCTGTACAGTATATAGGAAAGCTGGAAAACTCCAACAATAGCTTGCATGCACAAGTGTATGTTTCAATTGTATCATCTGTCAAATCTAAATTTAACTGTGTCACTGTTTCTGATTGGTTCCCTTTGGAATCCTCATCTTTGCTATTTTTAGAACAATCATACAACAAAGAGTCTGAACTGCTGGATTTACGAGAGTATTGTGGCAAGGTTAAGGACTGCACACATTTATTGGATAATGATTCACTTTTTAATATTTTACAAGTTGCAAATGTGTTGAAGAACATTTGAAAGCATTCAACACAATTCTGCATCAAATTTATAGGTCCACTAATTCTTTTTGATATGGATGAGTTACTGACAGATCTTGGAACACTATTGCGTAGGAATTCTTCAGATTTCTGTATATAATCAGCAACATCACCATTCAGTTGAACATCATTGGCTAAAACTTTGTCATTGTCTCTCTGTTCTTCCTCTGATTGGTTAGCCTTAAGATTGTCATTTTCATCACTTTTTATTCTAGTTTCATTGATTCTAGTGTTGTTTGTACTGTTATGTTTATCTTGGGTGTTCTCATCTGTTTGGTACTGAAAATCCTTTAAACTTATGTCATCCATTGGAAATGCATCATCTTCCTGAAAAAGGAGACAAATTCTATGAAATTATAGTCTGAACTGTCAGCTTGTGAATTTGTGTTGGAATAAATACTAACCTATTTTGACCAAGAGTATTATAACAGATAGTTTGTTTTATGACATATCTAATACAGTATGTTATTTTCATATCTTAACCTTTTAATTAAACAGCTACTACAGAAACTTAATTTTTATGCTTTTGTTTCTGAATTTGAAATCATGGGGACTTAATTTTGTGGTATTTTTTGTACTATAAAATTTCTTTCAGGGATTCCTTTGTGGTATCATACCCCATCCACAGAATAAAGAAAACAAGAATGTGTCCATAGTACATGGATGCCCCACTCGCACTATCATTTTCCATGTTCAGTGGACCGTGAAATTGGGGTCAAACCTTAATTTGGCATTTATATTAGAAAGATCATATCATAGGGAACATGAGTACTAAGTTTCAAGTTCATTGGACTTCATCAATAACTACCTTGACCAAAAACTTTAACCTGAACTTTGCCTTATCATTTTCTATATTCAGTGGACCATGACATTGGGGTCAAAACTTTAATTTGGCATAAAAGTTAGAAAGATCATATCATAAGGAACATGTTTACTAGGTTTCAAGTTGATTGGACTTCAACTTCATCAAAAACTACCTTGCCTAAACACTTTAACCTGAAGCAGGATGGACAAACAGATGGACAGATGGATGCACATACAAGAAAACATAATGCCCCTCTACTATCGTAGGTGGGGCATAACTTTAACAAACATTTCTGCTTTTACCATATTTACAGTATATATTTAGGGTTTGTCTATCTGTTCAAACAAGTTTTTCATATGGTATGGCTATCTACATGTAAATAAGTATAGCTTGAATCCAAATACATCATTCACCAGGTTTAAATATATAATGATAACTTACATATTCATTTAAAGAATTCTCCAACAGTCAAAAGTTTTGATAGAGCTTTATTTAATTATTTTTATTATCTACAAATGTCTACGTGTATATGGTAGAAGGTGAATCATTATAGTTCTGGTTTTATGCCAATTCTAATTACATATAATACCTCCTCTTTCATTTCTATGACCTTCATGCTTGGTTGTACTTTGGACAGAAGTTTTGAACAGAGCTGTAGAGTAGATTTGATGTCTGTATCATGAATATCATCACAATGGTGTGTAAGACTCAAAGTTATTCTTCGTAACAGTTCTGGTAAATGTTCTGTTTGCGTCTCCAAAAATGTCTCCTGCAAAAGCATACAAAATAAATTGTACTTCTTGCTTAAATTAACAAGGAAATGATTTTAACCAGAAGAATTTTGATCTTCTAGGAACATAAATATCACAATGAGAACAGCCAAAAGAAATCATGACATTGTTAAACAGCTGACATTCAATTTATTAATATTTTATCATGGGTGTGTACTCAAAGAGTTTGAGGAACATCATATTAGAATATATAATTTAAGGTAGCAGAAATGTAAAATATAAAAGAAGTGTTTAAAATAAATGTACTACACAACTAAGCTGGGCATAACAATATCTTCCCATATATAGTTTAACAGTCATCAATAAATATATGTGTAACTGTGAAAACTATACCATTAATAAATGCTTGAATGACTGTGAAAAATAAATAACTGTTAGTAAGCAGGCTTACATACCCCAAGTCCCCATATAAAAGGAGATAGCTTGTAGTGAACTGATAGCATATTTTTTTTCAGTTATGGTTTCTAGTATGGTTTTAAACTGTAATATATCTTATTTAATAGTTATGAACTGTGACCACATATATTTAAGTAAGATTGTATATCATATAAAAGTACTTTATTTAGCATTTTGAAACCACCTGAAGCTTTCTGCATGATTTTTTTGGTCTAATCTTAGTACTTTTGACCTTAACCTTGGACATAGTGACCTTAAATTAAAAGATATCTTCATCTCATGATATGTGCCAAAAAACCTAGGCAAACTATATCATCATATGCAGTATATGCTTAATAAGAATCCTAAAACCATTTTTCTGCACAAATGTTGATCTTTGTTAAGTATCTATAACCTTGAACTTTGAGATATTGACCTCAAAATTAATAAGAATTTTCCACTGATTACATGTGGATATACATTCAAGTAAGGTTGCAATCTAAAGTATTTGAAATAGCATCCAAAATGAATTGACAGAAAGACTGACTGACAGTACAGACTACTAAATGAGTCAATAAATAGCTGCACCAACAGCACACACTAATGATATTACACCCTTTGTTAAGCTTATTAAAATTGTTTCAAGAATAAAATATTTATTACAGTTCTTCTTTTAAAGCATGCAAAACAAACAATTGATTAACTTGCTTGCTATATTTGTTTGGATGTTTGTAAACAACAGGTACCGTAGTCAGTTTATTTCAGTGTGTTTACTATTTACTGGAATATGATTGGACAACAAACATTAAATTCATTTCATGTCAATTCTTATTGTCCAATCAAATCCCAGTAAATATAAAAACAGACAGAAACTCCACCTTCCTATTGTTTGCAAACAACCAAGCAAACATAACAAGCAAGTTGATCAATGTTTTGTTTTGCATGCTTTTATAGAAGAACTGTAAAGTGTTAAAAATCAGAAGCCAGTAACTTAGCCCTGTAAAAAAGTTACATGAGGATCTTCTAACATGTCTAAGCCAATATATGAATATAAAATATTACAGTAACTATTATTATTGGAGGTCTATAACAATGATTAATCAGACTGAAAAAAAATAATCTAAAAAGAGTAAAGTAGTCTACGTTTTACCATTCCCAACATCAGTGTTTAGTTTGTACATGTAGTTTGATTCAAGCATTTTAGAGATAGTGCATTGCGTGAGAAAAATTACCTTAAACATGACACGAAAAGTCTCAAAACTCTATAATAAATATTGGGAAATTTATCAGAATCAAGGGTACAGGTCACACTTTAAGCATTTCTAACAACTGTATAAGGTTCAGGTAAATCTTTCCAATTATACTAACATGACTTATGTTATTGTACTGGGGATTCATTATTATTCGTTAGATACCAATTTCGGTGGATTTTGTGGGTACAGCTTAGTGAGGTGAACCACGAAATCAAATGTTCAACAAATAACAAATTTTCTATTGGCTTAAATGCAAACTTCGAAAAAAAAAACCAGGAAATTAAATAACCACGAACATGTAAGTTTTTTTATTAAATCCACCAAAATTGGTATCCAAGAAAATAAATGAATCCACATTATGTAAAAGAAAATAACTTAAATCTGACAGCTAAAGTAAGATAACTCTGGAATGACACACCTAAAATATTCAAAAAATCAAAAGGAATTCCACAACATCAGCTTAAAGTATTTATCAAATTAATTGTCTTAAAATTGTTAATAGTGTTAAGATACTTCAAGAAAGGAGGTACAAATGTATCGTTTATAAGAAGTTTTACATGCATATAAACTATTACTGTACACTGTATCTGTCCTGTAAACATGGATGTCCAAAATGTAGCTCGATCAGAAAATCACAATCATGACAATTGTTAGATGTTTTGTTTTAAAATCAAACAAAGCAAGTCTTTTCATGAATATTATATATTTTTTTTTCATGACAGTAATTCTACATGTAGGTTTAGTTCTTTTCATGCAATAATTATAAGATGTGGTACGATTGCCAATGAGACAACTATCCACCAGAGTTCAAATGCCGAAGATGTAAGCAATTTATGTCCCATAAAGTAATGGATTTCAGCAGAGAGAAAATCCATAACCTATAGTCAGCTGTAAAAGTACATTTCAAGCCAGTTTCTTTAATTTTAAATGACTTCCATGTCGATGACTAAAACAAATGTTCATCATGTTCTGATATTCTTAGCAGTAGAATAGAAGCATCTTTCATTCTGAGATAATGAGCTGTAGAACAGATGTTGAATCTTTTTTTCAAAGAATCTCAATTTCCCAGTGAACAGACCATATTACTTACTCCGATAAATAACTGACAATTCTGGAACATATATTGTTAAATAAGCGCTTTAGACACAAATTGTTAATTCAGATACACTCATTAACAAATTCAGAAAGAAAAACCATAATTTTTGTAAGGGCTGTTTCAAAAATAAATGTAAAAGGTGGGGGGGGGGGGGGGGGGGGGGGTCACAAGGCACCTTTTATTTGACCCCACTTTGCATAAATTATTTTAAATTACATTGCATAAAACTTACTTTACCATTACATAAAGACATGCAATATTATGAAAAAAAAACTATTTTGTTTCATGTGAAAGATGTAATACATTTCTGTATACTAAGTCATATGCATATTTAAGACTATTTATATTCACGTCAATTTTCTACTCGTTAAAGTTGTGCTAATAAACACTCATGAATATATATGTCAGTACTAGGTCAATATTAAAATCTAGGATAAAAAACATTTAAAGAATCATATTTTGAGTGTGTCTGCCGATAACATTGAATGGAACAGATCAAATTGGTTTCAACAGTATTGGGTCAATTAGTGAAAAAGAAAGTATTTTGGCTAAGTCCTGGTATAAACCTGATAAACATATTGGATAAAACATAAGATTTGGATTATAAATGAAAAATACAACTGGAATCTTATTATTCTTTCATGCAATATAGATATAACATAACAAAAAATCTCTTAGTCTTACCAATGATATAACCTCCAATAGGAACTCTACCAGTGTACAAAACTCCTTCAATGGAGGAATATCCATTTCTGCTGTAGATGATGTCCTTTCTAGCTTCTTCCCAGAATGCATGGCTAGACAGGAACTTTCAAACATTCTGGCTAAATAGTCCCATATAAAATAAGGCTCAAATGTACTAAATAATAGGTTTGATGTCTTAATTAGTTCTGCTTTTGTCATGGATGCCTTCTCATATTCTGTTCTATTCCGTTTGTTAAGCATGTGACGATTTTCTGACGCTTTAACTTCTGCAGATTGCACAATATCTAACTGTTTACATTCTTTATAAAGGCATCTTAAAACGGATAACAGTACATTTTCTAAAATAACAGGTCCAATTTCTGGTTTGTCTAACAAACTCATTAAAATACGGAATGGTTTAAATATGGATATTTTACCCGTTAAGAAAGATGTGTCACTGTCAACATTTGCTAGTTTACTTTTTAAGGCTTGAACTAAAAGATCTTTTGAGTACAAGTGAAAATAGCTGACATCTGTTTCACTTGTAGTAGATATACTATCACTACGTTGTTGTTTCTTAGCTATTTCTGTTGCCATGACAACTTGACCTGCACCAGAATTTCCTAGAAACCAAGTATACAGCCTCCTATTTAAAGACATATCTCTTCGAAGAAGAACATTGGTCACCGCTTTGACAATTTTAGACATGTCAGACTTTGTCAGCTGACTGTTGTGCATTGGGAAGGCAAGTAACAGGAAATCCAGTAATACTCTCTGAACCAAAACAACAGTATCTTGTACAGCACTGCATACAGCCTCAACCTAAATAGTCATAAAAAGAATGGAACATTACAAAAGTTACAAATGGTAAAACAATCACATTGACACTGAAGCATATGATCAGCTTGTACTTTTAAAACACAATAGAACACATGTATTTAACATTTTTTAAGTAATGAAAAGAAGAGAAATAAGTTTTACTTTACCGGTATTGCTTTTTCCAGTCTATTTGGTTTTTTTTGTATGATTGACATAAAGAAACTGGAAAATGATGACTTTTAAATTAAGGCCTTCTTAAATGTATTATATAACTAAACAAACACAAAAATAATGCAAATCAACTGGTACAATGCTATATATTATGTCAGAAATCAACTTATTAAATCAGTGTTTATATTGAACACATTGGAATTACGTTATTGATATGTATAAGGAGATGTGGTAAGATTGCCAATAGGCAATAAGCTTAAGACAGCTATACATCAGAGTTCCAAATGAAGTGGCCTATCCATGTTAAAAAAATATTCATTTACTGGGTTTGATAACTTGTCTCCAGTGCTTTCAATATGAAATCCACTATAGATGTATTGAAAAAAAATAATTGTGATTATATTCATACTTAAATGTCTATTAGTATTAAAGGTGAAGAACAAAGGAAGTATGCGTCTTTATTGTTAAGTTTGCTAAAATTAGCATAAAATATTACCAAAAGGTCAATATTTAGTCCCATCATATACAGCTGATCTTCCATTGATTTCTTCTTGTTAAAATGTGAGACAAGGAATGTTATAGCTGGTAATCTGACACTGGGACAGGATCTTATACACTCCCATAAACAGGTGTAAAAGTATTCAGCATTAGCCTGTTCACATAGGTCTTCCAATAAACTGTTGGTCCTACAATATAAAAGTCATACATGTAGAAAATATATGTCAGTTTACATTTATATGTTTCTGAAAACTTTCAATAAAGAAATTAATATTTTGGTCAAATAGTGTATACATTTATTGTACAATATTAACTTATTGTAGATATTCAAAATAGATTTAAACTGCATATGTTACATTGTTTCAACATGTATAGTTATTTTTTACAAAATTAATATGTAAGTAAAATACTTTATTTTTTATTTCAACTTGCATAACCCTATATTTTTACAATATCAGCTGAATATGTATTAATTTTTTAAGATTAATCTGTAAGTAAACTGCCTTTTTTTTATTTCAACTAACAATTTGTAAATTCATGATTGAAAATATTAGTTTTTTAATGAGCTATCATTTGGTTTTAGAACCAAGTTTGAAGTAAAAAGACCTTCTTTGCCCTACTCCTTTCCATAGATATAATGTACAGTGTATGTTAACAACAGATAATTTTCATTTTTTTTTTAAACATTTGTGAGGTTCTTATTTTACATATGTATATAGAAATTCTATTAATTCCTACCTATCATAATGCTCCGAACCCTCCTCTAAACCTGGTAATAAACCTAACAACATTCCATTCAAACCAGGTTTAATGTGTTTACCCAGTGCTACAAAATGTCTCTCGTATATTGACAATAACACAGGTTTGACATTCATAGCGGCATGGCTGAGTAAAGGAAATAGCCCAGCACTGTAAACAAACAGATCTTGGGCTAATCTCTGTGTTCCTATACATTTGAAGATGATGTCATATGTTTCTAATGCTTTCAGATGGACACCACTAGGTAAAGCTGGATGTAGGCATTGTGCTAGACGTTTGCCTATCGTTACCCTCTTTGGTATCACTGGGTACTTCACATGAGCCAACAGAACCTATAACAATCAAATATAGTTGTCAGATAAATTTACAGTAAAATCTCACTAAAATTAATACCTTCATTTAGGACTGCTTTTGTTTGCTGTCTGTCATTTTAATTAATCCTCCAAATTTGTACTTTATATTACAAAAAAGAACATTGCCATTTTACCAACAGTAAGTACAATATCACATGTATCATGAACATATTTTACAATTAACAGTTTTGATGTTACACTATTGCTTGATTTATATTAAACCTTTAATCTAAACAAAAAATTTAGGAAGAAAATCTTTTACACACAAGTTTATTTTTATACCCCACCTACGATATATGCCCCACTTACGATAGTAGAGGGGCATTATGTTTTCTGGTCTGTGCCTCTGTTCGTGTGTCCGTGCGTCCGTTCTGGTTAAAGTTTTTGGTCAAGGTGGTTTTTGATGAAGTTGAAGTCACATCAACTTGAAACTTAGCACACATGTTCCCTATGATATGATCTTTCTAATTTTAATTTCAAGTTAAAGTTTTGACCCCAATTTCAGAGTCCACTAGTAGTACTGAACATGGAAAGTTATAGTGCGAGTGGGGCATCCGTGTACTATGGACACATTCTTGTTTTGTCTCATATAAAAAACATAGAACATAAAGTAGGAAGCATTGCTTGGTTGCCTTAATGATACTATTTTGTTATTTATATATACCTTATTTAACTTTCCTAAAGCTGATATAAGATCTGCCCATTCACTTGTATTCTCAAAGCTTCTGAGAGCTTTTTCCACCTGTGTGATATAATTCCTGTACTTGGAATCATTCAGTAGTTCACACTCCTCTGCCAAGATAGTTAAAGCACTCATCTTTTATAACCTGAAAGATAATAAAAATAAATCTGGGTTTTTTTTTCATGGTATAGTCAAGTAGACCATGGAATGATAGATTGTTGGTGTTTTAACGCCACTTAAGCGGCTAAGCCTATTTTGTGGAGACCAGTTTTTATTGGTGGAGGCAGCCAGAGTGCCCAGAGAAGACCACAGATCTTTGATAGGAAAACTGACAATCCTAGTCAATCAAGAATAGAGTCAAACTCACAACCTCAATGTTGACTGGCTAGTGATTACAGAAGTAAAACTACTGAGACCACTTAGCCACTAAGGCCCCTTAGTAAACCATGGAGTAAAGCTTCCACTGGTTATACAACACTCTAACAATAATTAAATAAAAATTTTTTGCGGTCGTATAACAAAACAGAGAAAAGACACATTAAAATGTATTCATATGAACAAATGTATAAGACAATTGTTTAAAGTTCAAACATCAAAATGAAGAGGTTATCAGGTATTTTGCATACATAAAATATCAGCTGCAATTGCAGTGTAATTCACAGTGACAGTCACTGTTGGAAATGTGCAGCAAAAGTATTTCTACTAAATCTGACCATTCTTTTATTATATCATGTATCATGTTTATCAATTTTAGCAAGTGCACTGATTTTTTTACATCATTAAATTTATACATAAACATGATCATGATGATAATATTTCTCAATTTATTGATTTTGATATATAGGGATGAATGGACAGCTGAGGAATGTTCAAACGAAGATACATTTTTTTAAATAAAGTATTTCTTAGTACATTCCTGAAAGAGACTGAAAATGCATTTTTTCAACAAAAAACAAATATAAAGGACATAATTTTATTTCAATCTCAAGCAAATGACAGATAAAAGAAACAATTAACCTAGATCATTTTGTAAATTATTGATTCATATCAGTTGATTTTGACACTAATTTTACAAGTAAAATAAATTCTTCTTGCATTTGTTAAATTCAGTTTTTTTGCCTTTTCGTTGAAAAAAAATACAAGTTAGTAATGTGTAATTATGGTATTCATTCATCTGTGACAAATAATTGAGAGGATAATTTTATGTAGTGTTGATCATAAGTAATTATAGGTCTATCTATAGATCATTTCTATATACATGATATATATTAACAGAAATGACAATATCAGAAACTATTGATTGATTACAAAATGAATGTAATACAAAAGGAATATATAATAACCATTTGTATGTGCCACACTAAGTTGATACACTGTATAACATTGAGACACAATTCATATCCTTTAAATGCCTTAAGCAAGAATAGGAAAAATAGTATTTAAAAAAAAGTGTCAGAATCCACTCAATTATCAATACACAGCCTGTCCAAAATTTAAAACAACTACTTACACATGTTACAAAAGAATAATAAGATACTGATAGATCACTGGGCCTCAGGGAAGATTACTTATTGAAAGGTTCTTACAAATGTATGTTTATATTAAACATGTTAAATGTATTACCCTCTTTAATGCAGAATTTATCATCATAATTATTATTTTGAAACCATCTTTATACTTTTTAGATGATGATTCATTGGATTATTTGTATTATTGTACTAGGCCAGTAAACTGTAGGGATGAAATTGAGTTTTCAATTATCTTCCTTTTCACTTTTACTTAATTATGTTACAAAACGTACTTAGACCTTTATTGGAAATAATTAAAAACCTTGTTATTTTACTAAATAAGTTACAGAGTTGTCTCCTGTCATGCCTGTGATATGTACCACTTAAATCACTTCTTTGTACTCCTTACCAATTTTATCAATATTTTGGTTGACGAAAATTTTATTACTCAATATTAAACTACCATGACTACTTTTTGTATGTAGTTTAGTTCATTATTTTTTCACAGATTAAGTTTGTTTCATAATATTTGAAAGTCATAAGAAACCTCAAATCAAAAAAAATAATGCATATGTTTTTTTATAATGTTAATAACTGAATGGATAGTTTTCATTATAAAACTTATGTACATATACTTCTTTCTGAAGAAAAAAAATGACAAATTCGTGCACAGAAGACTAAGTTTATGATGTTTGTATGCATTGGTTGAAGAATTTGAAGAACATTATTTTTCCCCAGTCACTCGTTTCTTATGACTTTAATTCATTAATATTTTCCACTTGTATCATATGCTATGGAAATAATTCCTGAACAAGATTTCAAAAAGGCTGAAACATCAGAAGAATACAATGTATATAAGCTAAGTTTAACCTGACTTATTGTTTTTATCATGTAATATGTTCTGCATGTTCTGAGGTATATATCTGGATTTGACTTTGTGTTGTGTTCTATGGTAAAATTTAGAAGTGTTGTGTTCTGTCATAAAAAGATGCATCATAAAACGAAAAGTAGTTAATTTATTAGAATAATTTGTACAAAATATTGTTCAAGACAACTTACATGTGCATTTTTCTGTATATTTCATCTGTCAATATACACATGATATACAAATGATATGCACATATGTTAATGCTTAACCTTTGCCTTTGGTTAAGGGATGTCTTAACCAGTGTAACTAATTCATAAAAAACAGCTTGAGATACATGTATTAATCAAAGTAGGTGCAAATTCATGCACATCATTTTGATAAACATGATAAATCAGGATATGTTAAGGTTCATCATAACAAATGGACAAATATGGCCGTATTTTCACCTCAAAAACTACTCTGTGTACAGACTTACCTGTGCTGTTTGGAAAGTTTTAATGCCTAGCATCCACTAGATATATAAAAGTTAAATGCATTTTGTGATTAGGAAAGATAAAATCTTTCTTGGATTTTGATGGGCATTTTTTTTCCTTTCTGCAGAAGCTGTAAAAATAAACAAACACCTGAATTACTTTGATACTGTCCACTCACTGACTCAGATAAACTCTTTAACTCACCTGTAGTTGTGAAGATAACTCTTGTCCATGCCAATTAAGGACAATCAAAACAATACAAACCAGTTTTTTACCTGGGGGAGCATCTCATAGTTGTACCACAACTTAGTTAATTTTCACACCTTTTGCATGAAGGAAAAAAAATGCCCATCAAAATCCAAAAGAGATTTTATCTTTCTGAAACACAAAATGCATTTAACTTTATTATATCTAGTGGATGCCAGGCATTAAAACTTGTCCAACTTCACAGGTAAGTCTGTACTCAGAGTAATTTTTGGCATGAAAATACAGCCATATTTGTCCGTTTGTTATGATGAACCTTAAACTCACTGAATGTGTACAATTTCACTGAAATTTCAAATCACCATCTCACTAAATAAGATATTGAGAAATAAAATTGTCTTTTTCAAGAAATGCCCTGACTCTTAATCACAAGATCTATTATTTATAGTAACAACATCACCTGTTTTACTTTTAGAATGGTCCTTTTTAACTTTAAATTTAAAGCCAGTCTTACCAAAGTCTGAAACAACAAATTTATATAATCCTGTGCTGCATTTTCATGTTAAATTTTTTAAAGCACGGGTTCGTGCTGTCTTCAAAACTGTGTATATCTTACAAACATTACATTATATCGTCTGATCTTCCCTGTTGTTGACCTGGCACCGGTGTTTACGGAAATCAGATCCAAAATTTATTTCCCTGTCTAAATCTTCACAACGCTTGAAAAAAGCTACACCTAATAACCAAAATAACTTTTTACACAAAGTAATATAACATTTAGGTCCTTACTCAAACAGAGGTTATAACTACTATTTCTATTTAAGGGCATACGATACAGTTTTGAACCTGTATTTACAAGTTGATGAAAATTTGCATATAGGCTATTTTTTACCTGATTAAATCAAATATGTAAAAACAAATATACCTTCATGTGCTACTTTTTGAGTAAAATGAGGTAGAAATTTTGTATATTTGCTCAAAATTCAGATTTGTGTCCGTATTTTCTTTTTCGAAAGAAAGACATAACTTTTTTGTTTTAAAAGATAAACACAAATTGTTTTTTGTTAAATAATCCGTAATTTCTGTATCATTAAGTATCATTAAAAATTTATGCAATTTTTATTCCGAAATAACTCTATATTTATCAAATGTTCATGAATAGAGAAAAAAACGTCATTTTTTGCTGCATGTTTATTAATATTAAAAAAATTGCGCTATTTACAGTTTTATAAAATTTGGGTCACATAATCTCCTTGCAAAATGAAACAAATTGCTGTTTTAAAAAATAGGGGTCCATGCACTCGTTTTCAAATTAAATCAGTTTGAATGATAAAAATCAGTCGAAAAATGCATCTTTTCCCGATATGTCATAGTTTGACGTCGCGAAAATAACATTTTACGTTGGCAACGTCATTACCTTCCCTGTAACTGTATCGTATGCCCTTAATAAGACACTGGCTACGATTACCTTAAATAAGTAGCAACAAGAAATATATGTCCTTACTTATTTCATTTGCAAACAATCTGTAAGTTTAAAATAAAGTGAAATAAATCTAAACAATCATCAAGATGTGCAATTTGTGGTCAATGAAAAGTTTCTATTTCAGCTTTAGAGATCTTACTGATAATTTTCAACGTTTCCGAGATAGCTATATATAGATTCCTATAGCTGAAGTTCTTGTAAAAGACAAAATATCACTGAAGTAAGATATAGCAGAACGAAACTGTCTCGTGTGTGGTATAGACGTCTATTATCTATTTTATCTACATATATATATATATATATATATATATATATATATATATATATATATATATATATATATATATATATATATATATATATATATATATATATATATATATATATATATATATATATATATATATATATATATATATATATATATATATATATATATATATATATATATATATATATATATATATATATATATATATATATCTTGGTATATGATAGCCATAATTTTAACTGTCAACTATTTTTACGGAAAGTATATTATAATTCTATGAAAGGTGTGTCACTCGGTTAAAACAGGCTGTAAGAGTATGGCACTGCTAAGTCCAAATAGCCTTAGCGATTCATTAAATTTGCTTTGCTTTGCTTACACCACCCATCTTCTAAACCATTCAAAATGTACTTTTGGTTTTGTGGCATGATTTGTTGTTCAACATTGGCTAGCAGATCTTGAAGTTATAACACAATGATTTAAAAGGGAGGCGACGGGGTGAGGCAGCCGATGTTTCAATTTTTTAACATTTCTACAAAATGATTGTGAACTGTCTGTACGGTACAGAAAACAGGTGATGCTGTATAAAATGATGAACGGTTTTACTTATTACATAGTTTTTTCATGTGTAGATCTAGAAACCCAATCTATTAGAATATAGTTCTCTGGTTTCGTTATACTCATATAATTCAGCAGCTTATATGTACGAGCACACGAGTTGATATCTATGGGTCCTACTAAAAAGCGCCCGGGGTAGAAAAAATAGCGCCCGGAGAAAAGAAAAGGCGCCCGGGGAAAAAATAAAAAATATTTGTTTGGCATGAGACAACTTTGTGTCGATGAAATAAATTGTGAATTTTTTTTTTTTTAATTTTAGTCAAGTTATTTGCAAATTCAGATAATAGGCATTTGTAATAAAGCACAAACACAAGTATGGATTTTTCATTTTAACAATAATATATGAATACGATTAAAATGAAAAATGTAAAACAACTTTCACAGATAAATAATAAGTCAATCAAAATTAAAAGAGTTACACATAATAAATCAGCAAATAAAGCAGTACTATACATGTACCGTAGTTAAAACAAGGGGATAAAGAGCAGGAGTTTGGTTTTAATTCAAAACTAAGCATTAAAACCCTGATAAGCATAGCCACTGAAACGGTTTTAGTTTTATAAAAAGATATAATAAATCTATATCAGTATGATATCTGCATAAAAAGGTGTTCACCACATGCATGTATGCAGTTGCAAAAATATTACACCTCAGGCACTGATTATTTTTAAATAACAAAATATACGTTTTGATGAGGGCAATATCGTTCATGATTCTTCTATATACTCTTATTTATATATATTTACTTATACTTATATACAATTTTGAAATCAAATTGTAAAAGTGCAACAACACTTTAGATGTAACATCGTACATAACCGTATTTATATTAAGGACTGTGACAAAACAAGCAATGATTATTTTTTTTAAGGAAAAAAAATATTGTTATAAAATATTATTATATGATAATTTTCTACTCCGGGCGCTTTTTCTTTTCCCGAGCGCTCTCGGGCGCTCTCGGGCGCTTTTTAGTAGGACCGATATCTATAGGTCTGAATTTTAATCAGATTGTTAGAAACTATATTTCAAATGTTACAGACGATTGCAATGAGTGTGTAGGTAAAGGTAATATCTGGTTAGCTTGCTTTCTAGCTGAACCGCGAAGTCATGATTAGATTAGGCAAACTATCCTCCTTTAAGAATAGATTAGTCCGACAGATAACCAATCGATCTGTCTTTAGGCCTAGACTACTTCAAAAGGAGGATAGTTTTCCTTACCTAATAATGACTTCACTGTTGAAGTGTTCAGCTGGCAAGCAAGCTATCCAAAGATAGTACTTTTACATAAACACTCAATGCAATCGGCTCTAATTGAATTCTAAAATTGATTTTAAATCATATTGATCATTAGTTTCTTCGATACAAAATGAGTTGACATGAATTTGTGTGTCGCTTTTCCGGCGTATGTCTCCAGATAAAAAATCAGTATGGCTCTATCCCCGGCTTAAGGTAATGGCCATTCAATAAACCATTAAATACTGCTGCACCGTCTTGGTCACTTATACGACATAACCGTTGAGAACATCAACTCCATTAAAGGTCCAAAGACATTCAGCAAGAAACGTCTGTTCTATAAAATTTATATCAAAAAGTAAAATCACAAAAATACTGAACTCAGAGGAAAATCAAATAGGAAAGTCCCTAATTATGGCAAAACCAAACGACAAAACACATAAAATACGAATGGACAACAACTGTCATAATCCTGACTTGGTACAGGCATTTTCAAATGTAGAAAACGGTGGATTAAACCTGGTTTTATAGCGCTAATTTAGTAAACCTCTCACTTTGTACGACAGTGTCATCAAATTCCGTTATATTTACAATGATGCGTGAACTAAACAGACATAATAAGTAAACTGGTCAAAATATGGGTATACGTAGAGCAGTCATCACCATGGCGTGTTACAATTTTAAAAGAAACAATTTAACAGAGCACAAAAGCATCTATCAAATTAAAAACACATTCATTTTTGTGTCTGAAATATGGGAACAGTAGTCATCATCGTGTTACAATTTTAAAAGAAACAATTTTACAGAACACAAAAGCATCTATCAAATTAAAAACACATTCATTGCTGTGTCAGAAAATTTATACGTCACATATTTTTGTCGTTCAATGTTTACAAACTATTTTAAATTTTTACGTGGGCATTGTAGCATACAGGGTTAAAACATCAAAAGTATATATGTAAGAATTAATTTAAGAAATATAGTCCGAGATTTAAAGTAGTCCAAAAGTTCTATAGAATTATAAGAATCCACACTGCGTGATTGAATAATTTTGACGTCTGTGGTTCAACGTTTTTTTTCTAATTTATAATACTGAGAAATATAACATAATGACATTTTATAGAGCAATAACATACTGACAGGATCTTTCAATGTACATAGTCACGTTATCAGAGGCAAAGAAACACAAAAAGTCGCATTACTTTAGAGCTATTTTGGCTTGCTTGGATGGTTTGACATCAGCAATCAATTGATAACCGGGGTTCCAGCTTATATACATATAAAATAAAATCCCCAAAATGCTGAAATCTGAGGAAAATTAAAAACGGAAAGTGGATTAAACGAACTTGGTCTTATAGTTCAGTATCTAAACATGGCTCTCACTTCTACGGTATGACAGTCGCATAAAATTCCATTATATTGACAACGATGTACTGTGTGAACAAAACAAACAGATATAATGTATTACAGTATCAATTTAAAAAAAAACCTGTGTGTTTTTTAATTAGAAGTATCCTGAAATTCTGTAACTTTAACTGATGTGTTGTAATAGTCTCAGAAGTATGGTCGGACTCAAGGTTCATTTTAACAAATGGACAAAAACAGCTGTGTAGTTTACACTTAAAGAAATACTCTTTGTACAGACTTACCTGTGCAGTTACAGGGGCGGATCCAGCCATTTAAAAAAGGGGGGTCCCAACCCAGGACAAAGGGGGGTTCCAACTATATGTCCCCATTCAAATGCATTGATCGGCCAAAAATGGGGGGTTTCAAACCCCCGGACCCCCCTGGATCCGCCAATGAGTTACGAGTTGACAAAGTTTTAAGACCAGGCATCAAACCTGCCTACCAACATGGCTAAAACTAGAACATTGGGGAAAAATGCAGTTTTGGGCTAATATCTCTGAAACTAAAGTATTTCCAGAACAAACTTAACACTTTGAAAAAATGTTCAGTAGGTCAACATCTATTTGTCCTGAATTTTTCAGACGAATCAAACAATCTGTTGTTGGGTTGCTGCCCCTGAATTAATAATTTTAAGGAAATTTTGCAGTTTTTGGTTATCTTGAATATTATTATAGATAGAGATAAACTGCAAACAGCACTGCATAATGTTTAGAAAAGTAAGATCTCAAATAGGTCAAACATGTCCAAAATGTTCAATTGACCCCATAAGGAGTTATTACCCCTTTAAGACAAAAAAACAATTTTTCGTAATTTCAAGTTTACAAAAGTCTTCTCCCGAAACAACCAAACTTGGCCACAATAAGCATTACACATGCATTACTTTAGGGTAACTAGTTTTAAAATGTGTCTCACGACCATGCGACCAACCAACATGGCAGACATGGCTAAAAATAAAACAAAGGGGGAAATTGAGTTTTCAATTTATGTATCTCTGAAACTAAAGAGCAAAAGTATAACCGTTGCATTATTCCATGCATCACTTGTTTAAATAAAAATATCAGGTGAGCGGAACAGCTCCTTGGAGACTTTAGTTCAAATTTAATCCTATCCCGACCCCCCCCCCCCCCCCCCCAACACACACACACCAGTAAAAATCAAATAGATCTAGTAGCTCCCTCACACAAAAAAAAAAGACCGTTCTAAAACAAAATGTAGTCTTGTGGAAAAGAAATCAAATTAAGCATCCTCTTTTTAAATTTTTCATTATTGGTTATCAGACAGATCATTCATTTCAAAGCGTGTTATAGATCCAGAATAACACACATGGTCACTCAATTTTGACATTGAAAACATGGATTTTTCAAAGCTAGACCCTTCAAAAAAAGATGAAGTTATGGACCAAGTAAAACAACAGCTAGCTTTGGCTAATGCTCAAGAGTTATTGCAGGTATAAACAAGAGCCTGATTTCAGTAACTACTACTTACGTAAAGTAAACATGCGTTTTCTGATGCAATGACCAACTGATCAAGTTAGGAACAACCCCACAAATGAGGGGTAACCCTATAAATGAGGGTTAACAGCACCATTCTGTAAACCTGAAGCAGATAGTAATTGAAAAGTAACCATTTATTTTGTATAATGGAATAATCAATTGACATTTTGATTATAATACCTTACAAATTAGTTCGAGATTACCTCGTCCAATATCAAAATTGGATATTTGCCCACCCAAAATAGATGCGCTGTTTTGTCGCTTTTGGTGCCGACTGGCGGCCTTGGAATTATATAAATCGGGCATCAATCTGTTAATTTTTCATTTATCTCTTCATTTATGTAAGTTTTACCTACCTTCCACAGGTTGGGAACAAACCCTCTATATGGTGATTATACCTGTATAGAGGGATAATCCTTCCATAGAGGGATAAAATTATCCCTCTATAGAGGGGTATTTTTCTTTAGTCTGGATTTAAATCAAAATAGGGCAGAATGGCATTCTCTACTTATTATGGCAGTAACCTGCAACAGTTGATGCACCAATTGATGTACAGTACGTACGGGTAGGGACTTATTTTTATGGATGTCTTAATCCGTCTAGATGTCAGACTGGTCGGACAGTTGTCCCAGTGTAATAAACACCTGCTGTGCAATATCCAAGTGGAAGGTCGTAAATCAATCTGTACCAGCTTGATTAGAATTAAATTTTACCTGTACAGATATATTAGTATTTATAAAAATAAATTTAAGAATTAAATATAAGAATTAAAATTAAAATTAAATATAATTTTATTTTTTTTATAATTTGAAAATGAAATAAAGACGATTTTTTTTGTGCCATTAAACTATTTTGTATTTGTATTTGTAAACCGTAAATATTTCATCTAATTCAAAATAATAAGCCTTATAACAACCAAGACTGTTTTCAATAGAAGTTTAAATCAAATTGTTGAGACTTCAATCCCGTAAATTATACGAGTTTTCGTTGATGGTTATATTATTTCCCCCTTTTAACGTCCTGTTCCTTTATATGTTATTATTAGAAACTCAATTTTAAATATAAGGCCAACATATCGTATTTATAAAATATGTATAGGCATTGTGAATTAAGTTATTTTCCTTTTGATACAACTTTCCCCGTCGGAGCCTCTACATCTATTCACACCTGTCAATCATTTCTCGCAAGTGAAACATTTTGGTCAGATCACTCTGCTTTCTATTTTGACATATTTCCTGTTAATCTCTTTGACAGTCAAACAATTGGTTTCTTTTAATACAATATTTATAACGCCGAGATCATATTTCGATTCCTATTTTTTTAGCTCACCTGGTCCGAAGGGCCAAGTGAGCTTTTCCCATCACTTTGCGTCCGGCGTCCGTAGTCGTCGTCGTCGTCCTGCGTCGTTAACTTTTACAAAAATCTTCTCCTCTGAAACTACTGGGCCAAATTAAACCAAACTTGACCACAATCATCATTGGGGTATCTAGTTTAAAAAATGTGTGGCGTGACCCGGCCAACCAACCAAGATGGCCGCCATGGCTAAAAATAGAACATAGGGGTAAAATGCAGTTTTTGGCTTATAACTCAAAAACCAAAGCATTTAGAGCAAATCTGACATGGGGGTAAAATTGTTTATCAGGTCAAGATCTATCTGCCCTGAAATTTTCAGATGAATCAGACAACCTGTTGTTGGGTTGCTGCCCCTGAATATGTAATTTTAAGGAAATTTTGCAGATTTTGGTTATTATCTTGAATATTATTATAGATAAAGATAAACTGTAAACAGCAATAATGTTCAGCAAAGTAAGATTTCCAAATAAGTCAACATGATGGAAATGGTCAGTTGACCCCTTTAGGAGTTATTGCCCTTTATAGTCAATTTTTAACCATTTTTCGTAAATCTTAGTAATCTATTACAAAAATCTTCTCCTCTGAAACTACATGGCCAAATTAATCCAAACTTGGCCACAATCATCTTTGGGGTATCTAGTTTAAAAAATGTGTGGCGTGACCCGGCCAACCAACCAAGATGGCCGCCATGGCTAAAGATAGAACATAGAGGGGAAATGTAGATTTTGGCTTATATCTCTGACACCAAAGCATTTAGAGCAAATCTGACTGGGTAAAATTGTTTATCAGGTCAAGATCTATCTGCGCTGAAATTTTCAGACAAATCAGACAACCTGTTGTTGGGTTGCTGCCCCCGAATTAGTAATTTTAAGGAAATTTTGGAGATTTTAGTTATTATCTTGAATATTATTATAGATAGAGATAAACTGTAAACAGCAATAATGTTCAGCAAAATAAGATCTACAAATAAGTCAACATGACCAAAATTTTCAATTGACCCCTTAAGGAGTTACTGCCCTTTATAGTCAATTGTTAACAACTTTTTCATCATGTTTTTAGGAAATATTTTCCACTGTAATTACTGGGCCAAGTTCATTATAGAGAGAAATATTTCTAGCAACACGAATGTTCAGTAAAGAAAGATCTACAAAGACATCACCATCACAAAAACACCATTTTGTCATGAATTTATCTGTGTCCATTGATAATATGCACATAGACCAAGGTGAGCGACACAGGCTCTTGAGAGCCTCTAGTTTATTTTCTTTAAAATTGTTGACACTCGAGATAATGCCTTTCTATTTTTATGTCTGAAATTTTTGATGAAAATCGCCGGTGTTATTAATATATTTTACAAATTGTATCAAATCGATACACGAAAATCAAAGTTGAACCTTACATTGTATATAGTTTATTGAATAAATGCACATTTATACCCCAATGGGGTTGAAGGCTAGTCGTAATAGTCGTGATCAGCTGTCTACTTTTTCGTTGTACTTCTAGTCATTCTAAAGCTCGCACAGTCAGTATGATTTTTTTATATCGATGTTGTATTATTTCCGGGAATCCGGGAAATGACTGATAAAAATAAAACACAAAATAGTTAAAGAAGACTAAATCTTGTTTTGATTATACATGTATGTAAATCGATTAAATTTCTATTCTGGTAAATCGATCAAGAGCCTCAAAACTAAAGCACAATACTGTCAATCATTCTACATCAAATTTAATCATGAATGGATTTTCCCACGGTCGTTCAGTAAGGTCACCTGTGTTTACTGTTACGACATTTCCCGCCATATAAAAATCTCGTGCAGTGGACAAAATCGATCTTTAATATCTTTTATTAGCTTTCAATATTATTGTGAGTGGAGTTAAGTTAAAGTTCAACCACGTGCACACGCTGTTGATCACTGAAATGTGTATCATGGAATTGTCTTTTCACGACAATTTTTTCTTTTAGATTGCTATAAAAAATATAACATACAAGTTTCCTTTTTTACATGGATTGTGCGTAAATTAATATTATGCAATTAAGTTCGGGATTTCGGGATTAACACTTTCGGGATCTGGGAATTCTTTTTTCGCGATGTCGGGATTTAAATTTATTTAAATTCGGGACCTTGGGACTCCGTGTTTTTAAGCCCGGGATTTCGAGATCCGGACCCCTTTTTACCCCCTACCCCCAAATGCAGATCAATTATATAAATATTAATTTAGCATAATGAACAAACACGGAAATCTTAAAATAAACTTATGCCCGGGAAGAATCAATATTTTCTTCTAGTGTTATTATTTGTGTTCTATTTTAGTTATACATCTTCAACTTTCGGACAATATTTGTTTACAGTAAAAAGTAAAAACTACAAAGAATCATCAAGCTACTAATAATATACAAGTATTGCTCCCTGTAATTATTTTTATCTCGGAACTGACCCAAAACAGACTGAATATTAAAAATATTTTGCATGTGACCGCGTCAAACTAAAACGTATGCAGCAGCACTTGAGACAGCATTCTGCTATAAATCAATGGATTTACGTGGAAAATAAATCAGTAAAACAAAAATAACCGTAAGCTTCAAGAAATAGAATACATGTAAAAATTTATTTGTTTAAAAAATTTATGCAAACAAATAAGAAAAAGATACAAAAAAAAAAGCAAACGAAAAGGAACATAAAATAAAAATAATTTTTAGGAACAAAGAAAATAAATAGCAGTTGAAATATAAAAACCATAATTAACAAAAATAGGCTTTTTTTTATTAAAACAAAGTTTTCTCCAGTACTTCACCTGTAAAAATATTTTATGTCAAATACGATGTAGAACTAATATAAATAATAAAGTGACTGAGAGGTTAAAATTACAGGTAACCTGATTCTGAAATCAGTGAACCGTAATTCTAGCAACACGGATTAAGATGAAAGGACCATTCACACCTGGATCTGTTGATTAATGACTATACTACCTACCATAAAAATGTCGGATTATTCATATCCGACTAGACGGATTAAGACATCCATAAAAATAAGTCCCTACCCGTACTGTACTTAGTTTAAAATGCACATGTCCAGTTTGCTGCTTATCTGACTAAATATAAAATCTATTGTTCACCATGATTGAAATCTGTGATGATCAGGTAAATTCTGCTCACTTATGCCTCACTGAACAGAATTTCTATTGTTAGATTTAACATAAAATTTAAAGGTCAACTATTCCTTTTGATGTTGATCGGGTGTTCAGATAGGTATACAATAGATTGCAAGTTTTGTCACTTTAGCAGAAAACTGGTTATCCCAAATTTTAGTAAAGTGCCTATGTTGATGCATATAATGCTAGAGATTATAGCCAATATAACTAGAAAATGCCATTCTGCCCTAATTTGCTTTAAATCTAGTGCAAACAAAAATACCCGTCTATAGAGGGATAATTTTATACCTCTAAAGAAGGATTATCCCTCTATACAGGTATAATCACCATACAGGGGGTTTGTTCCCAACCTGTTCCACCCTTTATTTTCTCACATTTAGACAGATTTCACAGTGACCCATCGATTCAGTAATTTTTCTTTCATTTTCAAATGGACTTCAAGTTATGAGGGATTTCGCGACCTCGAGACTCAAATATGCAAATAATTATACTTTTATGATCTCCTTTGTAGGAGATCAATATTTAACATTTAGTAAGCAACCACAAATTTTCACCTCCTTTACAGGAGATCAGTATTAAGCATTTAGTGCCAACCACAATTACATTTGGAAGCTCTCGGACATTTAGATTACATGCATCGTAAATAAACGAGGTGTTAGAATATGGTCATTTGCATAAATCATCACTTGTTTTCTTGTGGTCACGTGATAATCTTTGAAAATGAAAGTCAAAATGCAGAAATCGATGGGTATTCTTGAAAACTGTTAAAATATGAGAAAATAAAGGGTGGCAGGTAGGTGAAACTTACATAAATGAAGAGATAAATGAAAAATGAACAGATTGATGCCCGATTTATATAATTCCAAGGCTGCCAGTCGGCACCAGAAGCAACGAAGCAGCGCATCTATTTTGGGTGGGCAAATATCCACTTTTTGATATGGGACAGCTCTGACGACCCACGGCCCCAGCTTGTCTGGCAAAACAGCCATTAGACGTCAGAGTAATCTCAGACTACTTACAAAAAAAATTCTTATAGGCTTTTTAATATGACTTTATTCTAATTTCAGAAAATATCAGAGAAATGTTTTAAGAAGTGTATAACAAAACCTGGAACAACTTTAGACAGTTCAGAACAAGTAAGTTTTACCGGTTTCTTAGCACTATTACGTGTATAAGTTATCACAATATCAGGTGATATATGGAATTATTTTCATTAGAAGAAGGAAGTAGCTTTTAATTTACTGATGTTTTTTCCTCACTTGTCAAAAATGAAAATAGACATGGGCATATACAATTGAGAATGTAAATGTGGCATATGTCAAAGAGACAACAACTCAATCAGAGAGTAAATAACAGCCAAGGACACCAATGGGTCTTCAACGCAGTGAGAAAATCTTACACACAGAGGTGGGCCTCTGCTGGCTCCTAAATAAAAATGTGTACTACAATGAAGTTCAGTGAAAATTGATGTCAAACCAAACTCCAAAACCTAAAACTAAACTAAAATTAAAAAAGCTTACAAGACTAACAAAACCATAGGCTCTTGACTTGGGGCAGGTTCAAAAATGCGGCTTGGATAAACATGCTTTGTGAGATCTCAACTCTCCCCTATATCTCTAGCCAATGTAGAAAAAAGAAACACATAACAATATGCACAGTAAAACTCAAGTTTAAAAGAAGTCAAGTCTGATTTCAAAATATGAACTGAGCCTATCATGTAGTCCAAATGATTATGACATCTTGAAAGGCTGTGTTATTTTTTTTTCTTTGACGCCTTACATCGTCGCAGGAAGGCGTCAAAGCAAAAATTTAAAATAGCCTTCCAAGACGTCATAATTATTAGGACTACCTATCATTATTTTTCTAGTGACAGGGCAGCGCTACATGGGTAATGGGAGACAACTCCTGTGCCAATGAAGGCTCACGCTATGGCTATTTGTAGGTTTTTTTTTTTAAAGAAAAAGATATTTTATCATTCTTGATTCTCTCTTTAGTCATGTTAGTAATTATCTCAATATTTGAATTTCAGAGATGTGTAGCTATGTGTATGGACAGATATATGGACTCTTGGAATTTAGTATCAAGGACATTTAGTAATAGATTACAAAAAGAAGCTGGCAGATTATCTTGATGTTAATACTTATTAGTGTTTTGACTTTTTATATCATTTGTAATATGTGTGAACAAAATTGAGAGAGAGAGAGAGAGTGAGAGAAAAGTGAAGAATTAGACGATCATAATAAATGTTTTTTATTTACAGTGAGTTGACTATAGGTGTTACTGTAAAACTTTACCTATAGCTCAACCTGTTTTTAAAATTGACAACATAATAGGGACATTTAAATTGACCAGTTGGTATTGTTAGATTTAAATATACCTTGATGCTACCTGTAAAGATTTTTATTCACCTAACCCAAAGTTTCAGCATGCTTTTTTCCAGAACTTTTTCTTACCTAGGATTATTCTATTAAAAAATTGATAGGGAAGAAAATAGTTTTGGTTTTCATTGTTTTAAATCCCTGATACATGTATATATGATTTATCTATTTTTTACCTAAAATTCTAAATCAGTAAGAGATTAAACTAGATTTGTAATTGCTAGCAATAACGGATGGCACCCTCGTGCCCCCATTGCCAGGCGAGCAGCAGCCATTTTGAAAAATTCCAAAGTCAAAGGTTGCATCTACACATGCATGTTATCATTTTTGCAAAATTTCATTAAGTTTGAAGCATTTTGAAATTTTGGACAATTTTGCTGTTTCCATGGTTACGGCGGCCATTTTGGAAATTCCAACTTCAAAATGCAACTCCGCACATGTCAGTCACTATTCCTGTAAAGTTTCATCCAGTTTGCAGCACTTAATTTTTTTTGGAAATTTTGAACATTTGTGCTGCAACCATGGTTACAGTAGATAATTCCAAAATTCTAAAAGCGTACATCTCATTGCCACATGTCATGTTATATATCAATACAGTTTCATTGACTTTGGTGCACTACTCTCTGAAAAAATGCTGATTTTATGCATTTTTCCATAGGGTCAATGCAAAACTTGGCCCCAGTTTCCATGACAACGGCGGCCATTTTGAACTATCCATATATTGTCTTGACATCTTGGCATACTGGAGAACATTTTCATAAAGTTTCATCCAGTTGGATGTTATAACGAAAGAGTTAGAATTTTTGATATTTTAGCTGTATCCATGGTAACGGCAGCCATTTTGAAAATTCCAAAGTCAAACTGGAAATCAGCACATGCCAGTTAACATTCCTGTGGAGTTTCTTCCAGTTTGGACCACTTTGATTTTTTTCGCATTTGTGCTGTTTCCATGGAAACGGCGGCCATCTTTTACCATTCCATAGCAAGGTGCACAACTTCAAATGGGGGTCCTCATTATGTTATAGTTCCAACAATATTGGATCACTCAATTCTTAGAAACACGATGGACAAAATGTGTGGAAGAATAATAAAAATAACTAGATTTGTAATTGCTAGCAATAACGGATGGCACCCTCGTGCCCCCATTGCCAGGCGAGCAGCAGCCATTTTGAAAAATTCCAAAGTCAAAGGTTGCATCTACACATGCATGTTATCATTTTTGCAAAATTTCATTAAGTTTGAAGCATTTTGAAATTTTGGACAATTTTGCTGTTTCCATGGTTACGGCGGCCATTTTGGAAATTCCAACTTCAAAATGCAACTCCGCACATGTCAGTCACTATTCCTGTAAAGTTTCATCCAGTTTGCAGCACTTAATTTTTTTTGGAAATTTTGAACATTTGTGCTGCAACCATGGTTACAGTAGATAATTCCAAAATTCTAAAAGCGTACATCTCATTGCCACATGTCATGTTATATATCAATACAGTTTCATTGACTTTGGTGCACTACTCTCTGAAAAAATGCTGATTTTATGCATTTTTCCATAGGGTCAATGCAAAACTTGGCCCCAGTTTCCATGACAACGGCGGCCATTTTGAACTATCCATATATTGTCTTGACATCTTGGCATACTGGAGAACATTTTCATAAAGTTTCATCCAGTTGGATGTTATAACGAAAGAGTTAGAATTTTTGATATTTTAGCTGTATCCATGGTAACGGCAGCCATTTTGAAAATTCCAAAGTCAAACTGGAAATCAGCACATGCCAGTTAACATTCCTGTGGAGTTTCTTCCAGTTTGGACCACTTTGATTTTTTTCGCATTTGTGCTGTTTCCATGGAAACGGCGGCCATCTTTTACCATTCCATAGCAAGGTGCACAACTTCAAATGGGGGTCCTCATTATGTTATAGTTCCAACAATATTGGATCACTCAATTCTTAGAAACACGATGGACAAAATGTGTGGAAGAATAATAAAAATAACTAGAATTGCCATTGCAAGCAATAGCGGATGTCACCCTTCCCCCCATTGCCACTAAGCGGTAGCCATTTCAAAACAACTTAACAGTGAATGCAGATATTTGAATTGCAATATATCTTTCTGTAAAATTTTCAATACCATAAGAGCATTGTCAAAAGTTTTATATTTCTGCTGTTTCCATGGCAACGGCAGCCATTTTGAAAATTCCAAAGTCAAAAGTCTCATCTATACATGCCAGTTAACAATAATATAAAGTTTCATTAAGTTTGGAGCATTTTGAAAATATTTGACATTTCTGCAGTTCCCATGGCAACGGTGGCCATTTTGGAAATTCCAACTCCAAAAGTCTCATGCAGACTTGACAGTCAAAAATGATACTAAGTATCAATACTTTTTGAGTATTTTGAAATTTTTGAAATTTTTGACATTTTGGCTGGTTTCTATGGTAACACAGACCATTCCAAATTTCTAATGGCAGATACCACATTGGTACATGGGAGGGAACATACCATAAGAGTTTCAATGGATTTGACCTACCATTTTAAGGGAGTAAATGCCACTCTTAAGGTTTTTAAAACGTTTTGACCATTTCTGCCTTGTTTCCATGGTAACACAAGACATTTTCGAAATTCTAACGCCAAATTCCACATCTACCAAAGTTGCTCATCGTTATGCTAAAGTTTCAAAAAATTTGGAGCATTTTCATATTTTGGAAATTTTTGGTGTAGTTTCCATGACAACATAGTAGTTCCAATTACTGCCAAAATCATCCAAAACCAGTATATGGCCGGCACCTACATTGTATCAAAATATAATGATTCTGAGTTTAAGAATCTCCAAATTATTCACCAAAACCCCAAAATTGAATTTTTCACATTTGTTCCGTTTCCATGGTAACGGCAGCCATTTTTAATGGTCTTATGACCTACTGCAACCCGGAATTTTGTGTTCCTCATTATAGTCAACTATCATTAAGATTGGTTCCATTGTCTCCAAGAAAACTGCCGGACAAAATCATTGGAAGAATAAGAATAATAATAGTAAAGAAACAGAGGAAAAGCAATATGTCACCCGACATTGTCGATCGGGTGACATAATAAGAAAAAAAAAGAAACGTAGAATAACAATATGTCACCCCAACTCCGTTGAGGGTGCCATAATAAGAAAAAAAAGAAACGTAGAATAACAATATGTCACCCCAACTCCGTTGAGGGTGCCATAATTAAATATGTATTACTACGTTTGAAAATTTAAACTGTTTTTACATACTAAATTCTTCTTTAAAATTCTAACCCTTATATATAGTATTGTCCAGAAACAAGAAATAGCTGTTTAGGTGTTTACAGTTTAAATTTTCAGAGGGATATGTTGTTCATTTCTTCACATGACCCTTCAAGATTCTCATTTTGGATTATTATTTGCAATGTTTGAAATCTTTTGGTGTCATTGTGCATACAATATTGGATTTATTTTATTTGAATTCACTTCTTAGATTTTTTATAGCAATTTTGCTTCTTAAAATGTGAAGTGTTTTTTTCAAGATTTTATTGTCATGAAGGACATCAAGGAGGAAATAATTCATTCAAACTGTTTTGTGGGGCTTACATATGATGTTGTATATGTAAAATTCGAAAATAATTTTGGAGTATACCTTGCTGTGTTTTTTCTTTGAAATCTATTATAATATTAGTGGAACTTTTGTGCATAAAATGCTGTGTTCACTCAAGGAAATTCAAGGAAATTCAAATTCTCATACGATGGGATTTAGTTATGTTAAAGATTAAAAAATTTCAAAACTGGAATTCAAGTAGGAGATATCGTGTGAGTTCATCCAACATGTTTCTGTGGCTTTAAATGTGATTTTAAAATCATTCATTATTAATTTTGGGATCTATTACAAACTTAAGATGATTTACCATTTAAATGGGATCTTGGAAATGAAATAAAATGTTGAATTAATGCAGTGGATATAGTCTAATCTAGTGATAAAGTGAAAAATGAAAGTAAAATATTCTAAAATATTCTTAACGTGAGGAAATGTTTTAAGTGAATGTGAAATTGGAAATAGTCATTATAAAATTCTGGATCAAATATTGTTTGATTTGGAAATTTATTATAGGATATGAAATGAAATGTTTACTGTGGATATAGTAAAATCAAGTGATATATAGTAAAAATATAAATAAAATATTACAAAATATTTGTAAAGTGAGGATAACTATTTGGAATATAGTAATGGAAATGATAAAAAAAAAAAAAAATACAAGATTCTGAATTATGTATAGATTCTGCACCTGTTAAATTAGAATGTATATCATGGGAAGTTAATCAGAATTTATACTATGGATTTAGAAAAAAATCTAGTGAAGTAGTGAAAAATGAATAAAATTGGGAATTATTTAAAATCTTTGGAATTCTGGATGAAATGTCAAATATTAGTGTAAAAAAATAAATGAAATTGTTTATTCAAATATGATTTTGATGTTTCATAAAGTAAGTGAAATATTACGACTGGATTATTTAGGGTATAAATACTGCTAGTAGTGGCTATGCAAACATTAAGATGAAATGTAGTGCATTTTAGGCCGTGCAATTTTAAATAAACTGCAAGAAAATAACATATGATATAGTCATTCATGTTTGGCTTGATCACTCCTAATATTTTGAATGACAGTAAAATAAAAATCTCTCAATAGAATAATCCTAGGTAAGAAAAAGTTCAGGAAAAAGGCATGCTGAAACTTTGGGTTTGGTGAATAATTTTTTTTACAGGTAGCATCAAGGTAGATTTAAATCTAACAATACCAACTGGTCAATTTAAATGTCCCTATTGTGTTGTCAATTTTAAAAACAGGTTGAGCTATAGGTAAAGTTTTACAGTAACACCCATAGTCAACTCACTGTAAAAGAAAAAGAAAATTCTTTGCTTTACTTTCACTTCAAGGCAATTAACTTAGATTTTTAAGAAATAATGACTGGGAATTCGTAACATCAGTTGTATTACCATAAATTTGCATTACAGTGTAAATGGTTAAGAGTAGTGTGAATTTTGTCAGAGAATTTAATACACATGGAGATATACACCTATTGAGAGTTTCATATAATAAATCAGTTATCAGATCATAGTCTATATTTTCTTTTTACAATATAAGTCTGTAACAGAGTAAATAGTGTTTGTTGCACATTATCTACATGTGATATTTTTAAAGGGCAAAGGGGTAAAGATTAATTGCAAGAAATGCAATCAAAATCCTTATTTCACTGGCTTGATAACTATGCATGTCAAAGCACACAGTGCAGTTAAGTACACCTTTTTCAATTCACACATTTAACTGTCCATGTCTGGCAATTCATACCTAGTCACTCAGGGTCACATACTTGGGTAGGATTACTAGGGATGATTCAGACAACCAAAGTAGACTGTTTTACCCCATTGTGTAAAAAAATCAATTTAGATTTGAGACGTAACAAGTTATAGTGGGGTTGGCAAACAAGAAATCGGCATATCACAGAATTTCCCGAGCAGCTGACATTTTTCAAAAATGAAGGTTAAGTACCTTGTGATATGTTAAGGTATATAGAACACAATTCTGAGAAATAAGTACCTGGGATACTGACTATCAGACTTAGAAAATTCACTACAGTAATAAGTTTTCCAAACTCTTTTGGGGGTCATTTTTAAAAGATATTGATTTGATAATTGATTTGAAGTTTCATCATCATGATCATGACAAGTTAAATTTAAAGTTTGAATTTTATTCTGGTCTGATGGTTTTGTGCAGGGCTATGGTCCTTGGACTTTGATAGTTTACTCAAATAATCAATTTTCTGCACTTGCTTATTAGTCCACTACTGACGAAGTCGAAGGGAACTTTAGGTTTGTACTCTGTCAGTCTGGCTAAACAGTTTTCCACACTTTTTTTTCATGCTGTAACGAAAATCGGTCATAGTTCATTTGTTTTGATGTGAAATACCAGTTGTCTTTTCCTGTTAATTGTGTTTCTATATGTTTATAAGTTTCTCAATAGTTGGAGCACCGTCTTTTTGTTAAAACACCCCTAAATTTGGTATAGTCTTGATTTTCACCCCTTTAAGTATAACGGACCGTTCCATATGGTAGTATATAAACCAGCTCAAGACAGAGAAACTTTGCCTTGAAGTATTCGTACTGAACACAGCTGAACACAACTCACTAACTTTTTGGACAATCATCATGAAAATACCAGATGAATTGAATGCATTACTAGCAGCAATGAAGTTAACTGGAAAAGAACCTGCCTGGAAGTTTTCCGCAAGTTCTGACCAGGTGTCAGTACAGCTGACGTGGACCAAGACAAAGGCTAAGGAACCAGAGGCACACTCCAGTAAAGCCAAGCCGGGCCTGAAAAGTAAGCCACCATCCACCAGAAGGGACGCCAAGCGTTACAACCAGTGGGTGCAGGCCAAAAGCACTGCTGCAACATCGGCTGAGGTCTTACCACACACCACCAAGGTAGACCAGAACCAACAAACAAGCCACAACAGCACGAGATGGAAGCAGGGAGATAGTACCCACAAAGTATCAAGGGGAACCTGAGGGCATTTGCATCAAGACGGACACAGTCATCAGTCCGTACAACCCCAGGAAGGCATGCCATCGCCAATACTACCTCCAGCCAACCAAAGACAGAGGCAAGCGATGCCGGATCGACTATGACGAGGGATTCGACCTAGACGATCCCGAGTTGCTCCGGACAACACCACCTCACACATCGCCACTATTGATGCCATCTCCAGAGGCAGTAACATCAGCTCTTTTGATCTTGGAACGACCAGAAACGCCTTATCACACTCCTAGAAGCAAAGTAAAAGCTAAACGGTCAGCAGAACCAGACAATAAGTAGAAAGTCCGCAATACCCATAAAGGATAGCCGGACAGAAAAACCCATACATCATCATCAGAAACTTTGTCAGTTATATGTGGACCGTTGAAGTGATAACATCAGGGATTATTTTCCAACTGGTAAGTAGAGGGAATTAAGTGATTCCAAAGGATATATAGTGCTCGGATTTATATGTAGCTATTGCAATAGTGATTGTGATACAATGTATAAAATGAATCTGATATATATATATATATAAGTAGTTATTGTATTAATGAGAATACAAGGTGAATACTTGCTGGTGTTGCAAGTTGTACTATGTGGAAGTGTGAATATTTCATAGATTTGTATCAGTGAGAATACAAGATGTATACTTGCTGGTGTTGCAAGTAGCAATATTGCGGAAGTGTATTAGTGAAAGTGCACTGTGTTAAACCTTACCAGTTTGGAGAATATTCATTGTGTGGGAACTCAAAGGGATAGTTAGTGCGTGAGTTCAGCTGTGTTTATATATATATATATACAACTCGTCTAAACATCAACCCAACAATGTTAGATCTGTAAATTTGCTTTCGCCAATTTTTGGTTCTTCCCTCGCCGGGATTCGAACCCATGCTACTGTGATATCGTGACACCAAATCGCCTGCACTGCAGCCGTCCCGCTATATTCCTTGTGAATTGAAACATTGTGCAAGTGTAATTGTGGCACTGTGTTATTGTGGTTAGTTGCAGACTAACAAGGTGATATTACAAATTGGTGGATATTGTTAACAGATATTGTATATATGTGTGGTAATGTGTTCATACGTTTTGTGTGATATGTATTGATGCATGTTGCATAGTAATCCGTTGGTGACATTGTGTAATAAAGTGTCTGATGCATGTTGCATAGGGATATATTAGTGACATTGTGAATAATCAGGCTTAATACATGTTGCATAGTGATTGCATAGTGACATTGTGTGTATATATTCTGTAATAAGGCATTGTGTTTATACATAGTGAATGAGGAACTTCACCTTGTAATTTAATTTATGTGCATTTTGTAGCTTATATTTTGGACATTGTGAATGCATTTAAGGGTGTGATAATTGTTTTAAATAGGACAACTTGTTGTGGTGCTAATTTAAGTTGAACACTTGAAATCTTGATTTATTCAGATACGGATCCATTGATCACCCGGTTACACGTTACAATGCTTTAAGATAATGATATGATATTGTGTATATTGTTTAATCATGACAAGTTACAGATCAAGTTCAAATTTTGTTCTGGTCTGATGAATTTGTGCAGAGTTATGGTCGTTTGACTTCGAAATTCACTCAAATAATCAGTTTTCTACTCTTTTTTTTTTTTTTTTTTAGCTCACCTGACCTCATCACTTGGCGTCCGGCGTCCGTCGTCTGTAAACTTTTACAAAAATATTCTCCTCTGAAACTACTGGGCTAAATTTAACCAAACTTGGACACAATCATTCTTGGGGTATCTAGTTTAAAAAATGTGTCCGGTGACCTGGCCATCAAACCAAGATGGCCGCCATGGCTAAAAATAGAACACGGGGGTAAAATGTATATTTTGGCTTATATCTTTAAAACCAAAGCATTTAGAGCAAATCTGACAAGGTAAAAATGTTGATCAGGTCAAGATCTATCTGCTCTGAAATTTTCAGACGAATCAGACAACCTGTTGTTGGGTTGCTGCCCCTGAATTGGTAATTTTAAGGAAATTTTGCAGTTTTTAACCGGATTTTTGTGTGTCAAAAATGTCGGTTATTGATTTGGGGATGTACGGCGGGCGGCCGGGGGGGGGGGGGGGGGGCGGGCAGGCGGGCAGGCGGGCGATCGGGCAGTTGGGCGGGCGGGCGGCAACCAAATGTTGTCCGTGCATTTACTCATGAAGCGTTCAACCAAACCTTTTAAAATTTTAATATGTTGTTACTGACAACAAAATGGAGGTCAAGTTCAAAATGACGATTTTGACTTTTACCGTTCAGGAGTTACGGTTCTTGAAAGTTTAAAAATGTTGTGTCCGTGCATTTACTCATGAACCGTTCAACCAAACTTTTTAAAATTTTAATATGTTGTTACTGACAACATAACGGAGGTCAAGTTCAATAATGACGATTTTTACTTTTACCGTTCAGGAGTTACGGTTCTTGAAAGTTTAAAAAATGTCGTGTCCGTGCATTTACTCATGAACCAGTCAACCAAACCTTTTAAAATTTTAATATGTTGTTAGTGACAACAAAATGGAGGTCAAGTTCATTGCCTTTCCATTTGAAAATCATACAATTCATTCATTTTTTTTTAAAGATATTTTCAAAATCCTAGTTAGGTGGACTTAGTAATTTTTTCTTACTTTATGCATTAAGGGCACACAGTTTATCCTGCTAGAGGGTCATTTTCTATCTAGTTTATATGTTGTTATTGTTGACAACATGGGGGTCAAGTTTGATATTGATAATCATAAATTTTACCTATTAGGAGTTTTGGTCCTTGTAATATTGATAAATGCCAGAACACAAATAAATGTTAAAGAATCCGGTTTACTGTCATTTTGACAGCTCTTTTTGGTTATTATCTTGAATACTATTATAGATAGAGATAAACTGTAAACAGCAATAATGTTCAGCAAAATAAGACCTACAAATAAGTCAACATAACCAAAATTGTCAGTCAACCCCTTAAGGAGTTATTGCACTTTATAGTCAATTTTAACAACTTTTTCATCATTTTTAGTAACTTGTACACAAAAATCTTCTTCTCTGAAACTACTGGACCAAATTTAAACTAACTTGGCCACAACCATAATTGTGGTATATAGTTTTAAAAAATGTGTCCGATGACCCCACCTACCAAACAAAATGGCCGACATGACTAAAATTAGAACAGAGTGGTAAAATGCAGTTTTCGCTATATATCTTTGAAACTAAGACATTTAGGGCAAATCTTTTAAGATTTAAATGTCCATCAGAATTAGATCTATCCCCTCACAAATTTTCAGATGAATCCTACAACCCGTTGTTGGGTTGCTGCCCTAAAATTGTTAATTTTAAGGAAATTTTGCAGTTTTTGGTTATTAACTTGAATACTATTATAGATAGAGAAAAACTGTAAACAGCAATAATGTTCAGCAAAATAAGATCTACAAATAAGTCAAACATGACCAAAATTGTCAGAGAACCCTTTAAGGAGTTATTGTCCTTTATAGTCAATATTGAACAGCTTTTCGTCATTTTTGTAACTTGCACAAAAATCTTCTTCTCTAAAACTATGGGCCAAATTTAACCAAACTTGGCCACAATCATTACTAGGGTATCTATTTTAAAAAAGAATCTAATGATCCCGCCTACCAACCAAGACGGCGGACATGAGTAAATACAGTAACAGGTGAGCGACAAAGGCTCTTGAGAGCCTCTAGTTTTTCATGCTTGAAGATAATGAGTTTAATCATGACAGTTCAAGTTTAAATTTTGTTCCAGTCTGATGATTTTGTGCAAAGTTATGGTCAGTGGACTTAGAAAATTCACTGTAGTAATCAGTCTTCTGCACTTTTATCTTCATGCTTGAAGATAGTGATTTGAAAATTGGTTTATAGTTTTATCAGACTAGTAACAGATCTAGTTTGAATTTTGTTCCATTCTGAACATTTTGTGCAGAGTTATGTTCCTTGTTCAATTAATAAAGCAAATGTACAATTTCCGAGGACTTTTTAAGAATAAAGATATTCTGTAAAGGATTTTCTCATTCATGTTCAGAAGATCGTTAAAGGCTTTTTTCCTATCTTTTTTTTTTGGGGGGGGGGGGGGGGGTTCCTATTGAATTCCATATATTGATGACAGGAGGTTGTCTGATCATCAACCCAATTGTCAAGCATGTGAAACATACAAAAATATCCAGAATTTTTCAGACTATTTTTCATTTGGTAATGTTCATACGTTGTGCATGGTTTATTAATCTATCTTTAAAAAAAGGTCAAGTTCAACCTATTTGTCGTATGCTTATTAATATTATTTTGTTGTCTTCACATTTCAAAAACCGAAACCCCTAAAATGTTCATTCTTGTCACATCACTCATAATCCACATCTGAGGGAATGATGCATTTCATATATCCAAGTGAACCTGGGAATAAGGATACTACCGATAATAGAAGGTGTTTTGGTCCAGTTTGATGATTTGTACAGAGTTAGGGTTCATTGACTTTAACTTTACTAAGATAATCAGTTTTCCACACTTTTTTGTTTTTCTTGAAGATAATGACTTGATAATTGGTATATAGTTTAACCATGACAAGTTACAGTTCACGTTTAAATTTTGCTCCAGTATGATGATTTTGTGCAGAGTTATGGTCCTAGGACTCATGTAATTCACTCAAATAATCCAAGTTTTCCACACATTTTTTCGTCATGCTTGAAGATATTGATTTGAAAATTGGTATATAGTTTTATCATGACTAGTAACAGATGTAATTTAAATTTTGTTCCATTCTGAACATTTTGTGCAGAGTTATTTTCCTTGTCATATAATAATGCTAATGAACTATTTCCTACAATTTACTAGTTTAAAAATAAAGATATTATGTAAAGGATTTTCTCATTCATATTCAGAAGATAGTTAAAGGCTTTTCTCCTATCATTTTTTTGTCATATTGTATTTCATATATAGATGACAGCATGTTGTCTGATCATCAACTTGATTGTCAAGCATGTGAGACATACAAGAATATCCAGACTATGTACCTTTGGTACTGTTCATACGTTGTGCATGGTTTATTAATCTTTCTTTAAAAAAAGTCAAGTTCAACCTATTTGCCGTATGCTTATTAATATTATTTGGCAGTGTTTATTAGACCGGCATCGTCAAAATAGCAAATTTGCTTTTTAGCCCGGGCCGGCAAAATAGAAACTTTTGCTATTTTGACGGCTCTGATTAAATTATATCTTATAAAAATGTAAGAATAATAATTAAATATCAAAATTAAAAAACTTTTGTTACTGTTACTAATATCTGAGACTACTATGACTACACAACACATGTTATAGTAGTTTCAGCTCATATAAACAATTAAACCATTTGTATGTATACATTATTTTAAAAATATATTTTTTCTAAGATATTAATAAAAAAGTTGATTTTTTAAATCTGTGTAAAATCTATGGTTTAATTATCCTGCCATGTGATAAAAATGGTGCTATATAAAACTACCTCATAAACAGACATTATTAAAAGTTGTTTGCTACGAATTTCAAATGGACACATGATTTAACAGTTGCAATTGTTACGAAACCAATTATTTGCCTTTGAAAGTTGTTTTAGTCTAGCACAAGATAAATGTTGCCACTCCATACGGGGCGCCGAATGGGACTCTTGTGGTCTTGTACTCGAAATTCAATTTTGTACGGACAAAAGTGAGTTTTGTTCAACAAAAATGAGTTCAGTTTAACAAAATTTGTAGCATACTACAAATTTAAAATTTGTCATACAAAATTATCTTTCAGTGGACAAAAGTTATTTTTGTCATGACAAAATTCATTTTTGTAACACAGACTTTACTTTTGTTAAATAATTTGAAAATTGGGCGACAAAAGTCAATTTTGTATGCAAATTAGTTTAGTTTGGATTCTGTGAACTTATTTGCATACAAAATCGACTTTTGTGAGACAAAATTGACTTTTGTGAGAGAAAATTGACTTTTGTGAGAGAAAATTGAAACATGTGAAATTCAAAATTCAATTTTGTTAGACAAAATTCAATTTTGTCTCATAAAGTCAATTTTGTCTCACACAATTGACTTTTGTGTTTTAATTTCAATATCAGGTAACAAAAGTCAATTTTGTATGCAAATAAGTTTAATATATTTGCATACCTTGACAAAATTGACTTTTGTCATGACAAAAATGAATTTTTCATGACAAAAATGAATTTTGTCTACAAAAATGAATTCAGTCATCACAAAATTGAAGTTCTCATAAAACAAGTCTGTATCACATAGTTTTGTAAGACAAAAATAATTTTATTATGCCAGAATTGAATTCTGAGTCCCATTCGGCGCCCCGTACTCCAAACAGGAACTACACATTACCTGATTACACTGGTTTCCTTTTAATCTGCATCATGTGTACACATGTTACATATGTAGATAGTGTTCTTTTTCTTCTCTTTGAATACGCTCTGAATATAAAGCGTCCAATCTTTTTGACTATGCTTTTTAATTAAATCAATGTTTACAATTGAGTCCAAACAAGAGGCAGTTAAAAGTTCAGATTTTGTTTCAACTTGTTCCTCGGTTATTAAAATCAAGTCATTGGACAAAAGTGAGTTCCCATTCAAAAAATGTCCAACCATTTCAACTAAAAATATTATTTTTCAAAAAAATATTACCAAGTAACCATATGACTGATTTGTATCAAATAAATATAAATAAATACAAGATATAGAAATGTTTAAAGTTTTATTGTTTATTTGGCCAGGGTATGCTCATCCCAGGTAGCACAAAAACATTTTATTGATATTTTTAAAATATATTGCAAAATATCACCAAAATATCATTCAAAAACATGTTTTTGACGTGATATGTCTGGCTGTACTCATGTGAATAGCATATTTTCTGGAAATATTTGTTCTGAATGTTTAAAGAGCATTATTTTTAAATATCTTGATTTTATATTGAAATAACATAATTTTGATATAATTCAGTTTCAATTGAAAATATCCAGACAACATCTTTCAAACATCTGGACAAAATATTCTTCTAATGTCTAGGATATGTTTTATTGATGTCTACCTAATGTTTATTTTTAAATACAGTCTGTCAACCTCATTCTCATTTTAATAAAAAGTTGAGGCATTGAATTGAATGATTATAAGTCAATTCATAAATTCTACTGGTTGATATTGTAATATATATATTCAGTAGATTAACAACTATCAATTGGAGAGTAAGAAAATTCACTCGTGTCAATGATGTGTTGATATACAAGAAAATGAAAAAAAATGAAAGTATATTCAAATTGTATTTGTTGTTTTGGGCTGGTTTTAAATATTTTTTGTTTGTGCATAAAATTATTCAATCATTTAGGTAAATACATTTAAATGACTACACAGATTTGAAAATGTTAGATAAAGAGAAGGAAGAGCACATTTTTTGTTAGAATATTGGAATAATATAATTTTCAAGTATGTGGTATAAAGGGGAAGATAAGTACCTAATACGTTGGCATATTGTTGGCATATTGTTGGCACAATGTTGGCTTATATTTCTTTATTGGCATGAAATATCAATGATATTTTTTTATAAACACTGTTTAAAAAACTTTGAATTAGGCAAAATACAAAGAATTTTCTAGTTCTAGGCACAGATTATCGTAGTCCTATTTGGTATGACTTTATCATTTTGATTTTTTACTGGGTCCTCAATGCTCTTAGAACACAATCGTTATTCGCTAGATAATTTTTCTTTTGACTTGATTTGAATTTTCATTTAAGTTAGATTAGAATTGTTAAGACTTTTCTATCAAAAATGAGGAGACATTCATGTTATTAATCTGATTAAAAAATTATATAAAAAATATTTTCTTTTTCATATCAAACATCATGGACTTCACACAAATATCACTAACAAACATAAGAAAAACATTTGTCGTACATCTTACAGATATCAATTAAAAATATTATGTAAAAATGTTTATAAAATATTTCTTTTTTCATATCAAACATGTGCTTCACTCAAATATCACTGACAAACATTTGGAGAACATTTCTAGCATACATCTTACAAATATCTATTAAACATATTATCTTAAAACTATTATGAAACAGTCTTTAACTAATATTTTCTAAATAAAATCGAAAAAATATATTGTTATGATGTTATTGAAATATTCATTAGATATTACCATTTTTATATTTTTGATTAGGACAAGAAAAGTATATTGATGTTACATCAAAAAGATATTTTATTATACATCAAACCTATGCTTTACATAGATGTAAATCAAAAATGTTTTATAAATATTTCTTTTACACATCTAAAAAATATATATATTAAATGTTATATAAAAATGTCCATCAGATATTGATTGAATATTGCAAAGAAATATCTCCTCGACATACAATTGTTCTCATTTATAAAACTGTCTATTTAACGTTTTAAAAACATCAGCAAAGAATATTTATTATTCATTATAAAAAAATATTTACAAAAAATGTGTTTATATTAGCAATCAAACATTGGGACGAAATATTATTGTTAAAATATCATTAATGCATAATTTCTGATGTAAAAAAAATGTCTTTAAAACATTTTTTGGTAAATATTTTTGAAAAACATATATATAACCAGTCAATAATATCATGAAAATATTATGTGTTAGCTGGGATTTTATTTTCTGATGAGTTGAAAAGAGAGTAAAATATTTCTTGAAAAGTTTGCTATGGATTCTAACCAAATTTGAAACGTTAAAATTTGCATAAATTTGTGTTTAACCCATCAGATCAGGAAAACAAACCTCACGAAAATTATGGTAAAAAAACAATAAACTGCAGACATTCCTACATGTTATGATGTTTATTTTATAAAAATCGCTCATAAAAATTACTTGGTAATATTTTTTTGAAAAATATTGATTTTGGTTGAAATGATAGGTAGATATAGGAAGATGTTGTATGAGTGCCGATGAGACAACTCTCCATTCAAATAACAATTTATAAAAGTAAACACTTATAGGTCAATGTGCGGCCTTCAACACGGAGCCTTGGCTCACACAGAACAACAAGCTATAAAGGACCCCAAAATTACTAGACATTCAAACATGAAAACCAACGGTCTAATCTATATATAAATAAAAACACGAGAAACACGTATAAATTACATAAACAAACGACAACTACTGTACATCAGATTCCTGACTAAGACAAACATTTTCAGCCGGACTAAACGTTTTAATGGTACTAAACCTTCTCCCTTTTTCTGAAACAATAGTATAACATCACAACATAGAAACACACACGATATAATATACCAATAAGAAGGCTTAACGCAATCAAAAAACGTAAATTAACACACTATTAACGAATAAATTTAATCTGCGATACCTGAATGCAAATACATAGTTAATAAAATATACAGTCCACCAAAAGTTAAGCACCATCTATTTTTATTGCATCGATTGTTTTTTCATTTAAAAAAAATCAGTTTATCCTCGAAAAATAAAAAAAAAATATTCATGTAGTAATATTGCTAACATATACCATAAAAAAAAAAACGTAAACTTAAGTTTAGTCACTTATGCAGGTTTTATTAATTTGAATTTTGAGTTCATAAAAATAGTGAAAATTACAAAAATCAGAAACGGAATTTAAGTTTCACTGTGAAATATTATTTTTACAACAATTAATCACCCAATAGCATAAAAAGTCTAAACAATTTATCTTTGGTATGTTTGGCATATTTAATGTCAATATTTAACATGTTTAAGTCAATAGGATGTGTAATAATCATTTTCCAGTACATGTCCATAACACGGCGTCTCACACTCTGTACAAGCCTTCTGAACTTTAGGTGAGCAATTAATTCCATTCAGCAATAATTTCCCCTCTTAAAACGCTTTTTTTGAAACATTTTGCAAAGGTGGATCACTGCGATTGAGATTTCTGCCAATGGTATCCCAGACATGTTCGATAGGGTTCATGTCTGGAGACATGAAAGACCAAAATATAGTGTCAATTGCGTCTTGCTCTTTGTACTCGGTTACAATCCTCGACCTGTGTGGAGGATGTACAAGGGTCTTGACGCAAGTGGGGGATACTCAAAATGCGGGAGTGCAATGTTTCTACGCACAAAATCCCTGTATGTTTGTCCGTTCATGCTACCCTGCAGATTATGCATACCCACCTTACAACAGTATGAGAAGAAACCCCATACTGTAACACCACTAGCAACGTATGTAGTTCTTGGGCAAATGTTGTTTTAGTTATAAGAGGTTTTATTTTCCCGTCACACTCGTATTCTGCCGTCTTTTGGTCGTTACAGAAACCGACTCTCATTTGACCAATGAAAATTTTGCTAGCTTCTCATGTTCAAGCGTCGATGGTCATTAGCCCTTTGCAACGTGATTGAACGGTGCCTGGCTGTTAGTGCAGGTCCCTTGATAACACGACGTACTCTTATGTAGCCTCTGTGTAGTCGTCAGAACAATGTTCGAACACTTACACGACCACCTTGAGGTCAATGGTATCTATGGTGTGGGGCAGGAGTAAATTGTTTGGATTTACCACGACCAATTCGCGGTCTGTCATCGGTAATTAAAGAGGGTCTTCCGGACCTTGGTCTATCATTTACAGTTCCTGTGTCGTCATGACGTAGTACAAATCTGACAATGACGATGTGATTAACATAATTTAAATGGTTACCTATGCTTTTAGTGCTCCTTTCGACATTTGACATGTCAATTGCTTGTTAATGTTTAGTCACAGATACCTTACGCCCGGTCATATTTCACAGTGACTTGGTGAAGGTCAAATTTCACCTGTACGCGCGGCAATAGGAAGACGATTTAAAGACATCGAAACAGTGTATTCGAAAAAGTGCAGATGGCCTTTAATAAAATGTTGCTTGGGGAGTTTATCGGAGCTCAATTTTTTTGGTCATAATGATTTGTTTTTAGTGTATGTTATAGGCAATTCTTAACACCAAACGGAAATATTTGTTTTGCAATAATTAAAAAAATATTGTCGTTTATATTCAGGTGGTGCTTAATTTTTGGCGGACTGAATATTAGGGATAAACATTCAAGGCACAAAACGCAAACAAACAAGTTTAAACAAAGTCATGGCTGATATATTTTGAGTGGGAACTCACTTTTGTCATGTGTGTTGATTCAAGTTGATAGTAAAAAGTTTAAGTGTTTATATGAGTAACAGTAACACAAGTTTTTAATTTTGATATTTAATTATTATTCTTACATTTTTATTCCAGTAAGATATAATTTAATCGGAGCCGGCAAAATAGCATTTTTTTCTATTTTGCAGGTGCCGGCTTAATAGCAAATTTGCTATTTTGCCGGTGCCGTTCAAATAGCCACTGCCATATCATTTTGTTGTCTTCACATTTCAAACACCGAAACCCTAAAGTACTCATTCTTGTCACGTCATTCAATAATCAATGAATGATGCATTTCATATATATATCCAAGTGAACCTGGGAATATCTATACTACCGATAATAGAGGGTCTGCTTCAGTGACATATCTTGGTCTTTTTCTCGATAAATAACTGAGATGGAATCTCTTACAGACGTGATTATTTCAACTTTCTAATTGTCAACATCCCAATCCTCAGCTGCATTGAGATTCATTAACAGTATTATATGCTCCTTACACGATAACTGCTCCATCAATTACGAGGAAGACAGACTGACATTGCCACTTCATATTTCGCAATATTTAAACCATCGCAAATGTACGAGAAGATGTAACAAACTTACTAGCGACATGTTTTCACAGTATCAGATCTTTAGATGCCAAAATAGTCGTATAATTTGTAATTTTACCGATTGTGTCCTATTTTTGATTGTGACATTTTGACTGTCGATTCACATGGCGGGTGATGCAGTATAGCAGGATGGTTTTCCTGACCAGACAACCAATGAACTTCCGTTTTGAGTTCATTTGATTCCCTCCATTTTTGAATATTGTCTATCAGCCGACAGTAAAACCCTTGCCGACGTGGGGTGTCCGTTGGATGTGCAGGTGTGCATCCACGTCCGGACAGAATGGCATGTTAAGTCAATTGCCACGTATGAAGAGAGAACCTTGACGCTGCCGAGTGTAAAATTGCAGCAGCTATTTTTTGACGATTAATATAGAATAGCAAAAAAGATATCTTCCCGATCAAATTCATTACTTAATTGAAATGAATTTATATATTTTTGTCATTCATTAACTGTATTACATATATTTAAAGAAACTAATTAATGCTTTGAATTCTTAAAATTTAGAAGATGCCAAAATAATTATCGTCCAACCTTAAGAAAAGGACTAGTACACAAACTTTTATGGTATTTCAAACTATACAATTTCAATTGGTAATCACAAATGCATGTAATGAAAAGATATCAAAAGATTTTTTTTCATAAACGTAAAATATATAAAGTTTACCGTCTAAAATCAAATAACAAAATTATAATAGACAGATAATGACTCATCAGATGCCAGCTAATAATATATTTATTAAAATTGAAATTAAAGCTAAAATTGTAAAAAATATTAAAAATTACATATGACAGATCCTTACAATATTTCGCTTCTTAATAAATTCAACTAGTTCATAACACAAATACTAGGTAGTTCTATTTTATCTTCCTAATATATTTCGTCTGATTTTCCCTCCAACTGTTTTGTCAGTAGTCACACGACGGTCTATATAGCATTTGGCTAAATCTTTATCAATAGGCATCCACTTATTCGATGGTTTCAGTGAATTACGTAATTTCTGAAAGGAGGAAACAAATGACATTAGCGACTTTTACATGAATATTTTGAGGAAACAGCATATTTTATTTTATATTAAAGCAATCACATGTTATTGAGTTACAGTATTCCAAATAGATAATTTCAAGAAAGATTTAACTACAAGAAAAAATAGTATTAAATCACAAAAATACAGAACTCCGTGACAAATTCAAAACGAAAATGTCATAATCAAAATTAATGACAAAATCACTAGATCAAACACATCAAATGAATGAATAAATATAGTGTCTTATTTCTGATTTCCGAAAGTGTTTAATATATTTATTACCCATTCTGCATTTGCCTATCCCAGCCAAGAGCCTGTAATTCATTGGTTTCCGTTTGTTGCTGTGTAACATACTTGTTTTTCGTTCATTATGTTGTACATAATTTAGACCGTTACTTTTTTCATTTGAATTGTTTTTCTTTTCGGAGCCTTTTATTGATGACTATTCTGTATTGTATCTGCTCACTGTTGATTGCCGTACGGTGACCTATAATTGTTAATTTTATGTGTCCCTTTGGTCTCTTGTGGCAATCATACCACGTCTTCTTATTCTATACTGTAATGTCAAAAATTGATATAATCTATATTTAAACAGCTAAGAAGTTTTGATTACCTCATAAAAGCCACATCCCTCAGCCTTCTGAATTTGTAATATTGCTACAATAGGTATTGGAATGATAGGAATAATTGCTGTAATCATTCCAAATATATTAGCTGCAGCAGGATATGAGTAATCTCCATATGTAGGCAACTTATATGTTGTTACTATTATTATAAGTAATACCTGAAATAATAAAAACAAAATAATTTTCATTACAGTTTCGAAAATATAAGTTCTTGGTGATAAATATAATTTTCTATGATATGTTCATAGTGATCTTGTCACATGCAATACATTCTTGCATTAACAATTTAGATTAAGCGCTAGCTCCGGTAATTTTTTAAAGACAGTTGCTTTTCCTGTAGCAATGTCTCTAGCATGTTCTTATATAAAGTTTCTTTTGAAAGCCAACAGTAACTGGAGTAGTCAAAATAATTATGACGTCTGGCAAGGCTATTTATTATTTTTCTGGGACGCCTTCCTACGTAGCAAGCTATTTTATTTTTAGGAAGGCGTCCCAAAAAATAAATAAAATAGCCTTTCCAGACGTCATATATTTTGGACTAAGTCTAGAGGCCTAAGATAACATGCACTAATTTGTCACTGCATAATATGCATGTGTCTGTCCAAAATCAGGAGCATAATAAATGGTTGGTTGTCTAATGTCACATCTTTTCAAAAACATATTTTTTTGTAGGAATTTGGTGTTGATTGTGAGTAATTTTAACAGTTTCTCTAAAAGTTTAATAAAGTTCTAAAATATGAAACATGAACACATTCTCTAAATATGCTGATACCTACTTAGTTACACAGATGGAATGGTTAAACCGGACAAACCATTAGCACATAGTTGTTATCAAGTAACAGAACTATATGTGACAGAAGTGAGAATTTCTTAATGTCAAAATATGCTTTCGTAAAAACACCAATTCAATAAATGTTTTCATATTTTGTAAAAATGGTCTCTGATTAGCTTTTTTTGCATTCTTTTGATTGTTTGCATCCAATGACTGATAAGAGTTAACAACGAATATCTCTACGTCTCATTTAAAGAATGACTCATATGTATTTTTTCTTCTAAGAACGTAACATGACAATATATAAGATTACATAAAATTGCTATACTGAATTTAAATCAAACTATATTTATAGCAAATTACAATACTTACGAAAAGCACAGTTGGAGTGACAAAACACCATAATACCCTAATGATAACAGGAACAGGTCTTCCAATCATTTGTTCTATGTCACGTGAGAAATTGTCAGCGCCTGTGAATACAATTATATAATGACAAACTTGCTGGTACCTGGTTAAAATATTATATGATTTAGTTTGTCAACTAAGAAATTTTATTCATATAAATGTTAAAAAATTCTTGGCGAAACAGCTCGCGTTCAGATGAGTTGAAACTTTAAAAGTGATATTGAAAGAAAATGTCAAATAATGAATTCCCAAAAATTTCAATTAAGATCTAAAAGAAATTTTGCAAAGGGTTACGTTTATAATGTTTATTTGGCCATTTTCATAGTATCGAAAAATTGATCCAAATCGTAAAGTAATATTGGAAAGGTTGTTAAGAACCCGATATTATAACTTCTGTGAATTCATTTATTTTCGTGGATTGAGGAAACTTGCATGTTCGTAGATATCAAATGTCATGGTTTTGTCAAAGTATGCTTGCAAGCCTATAGTAAATTTGTAATTAGTTGAATATTTAATTCATGGTTCATCTGTACGTCTACCTACTGAAATCCACGACAGTTGGTATCCAATGAACAATAATACATCTACAGTTATATCAATAATTATATATACTATAATGTATGATACTGTGTTTTATATATCAGTATGTATGGTAGGATTATGTTTCTGTGTGTAAGAGAGAGTTGTTACCCTTTTGTCAGTTATTGTATTTTTGTTTGTGACGTCATCTTTGTCTGATTAAAATGTAGAAAATGGCAGCAGATGTGTTTTTATCCGTCCGAATATAATCGCCTCCATCCATGCTACCAGAGCTATTCCCCTTGTCTGTAATAACTGTAAATGTCTTACCATATATCCAGCCAAATACTATACACTCTATTAATCCAAACAATGGCACTCCTGCTCCAGCAAACCAATCAAATAATTGGAAGAAGTATATACCACCCTTATGAATAAAAAAAAAAGCATATGGTTGTAAAATATTAATCACTTTCTATCATTGTGATCAAAACTTACATAATTTCACAATCGTTATACTAGTAGTTCTCTGAATTCTTTTACAAGAAACTATATTGGCCTTCACATCAGAGAACTTAAAATAATAATATGTGATGTCATAATAAAACATCACAAATATGTGAATGAAAATCATGAAAAACAAAATCCCTTTATGTCCTTTTAATGCTTTATTGATTTATAATTTAGCATGAATTTGAACGTTAGATACGTTCTAATCATTCAAAAATGATTAACATAATTACCTGAAAACAAAGAGGTAGACCTAGTAGAAAACCAACAAACACAACCAGTGCTGTAAACTGCATCCGATTTTGTCTGATTTTCCTGTAACTTCCAGTAAAAATTGCAATAACTGGTTCAACTGTACCAAACTGCAAAATTATGTCAAAAGGTCAAAATTATTGTGACAATGTAAACAAATCTTATCTGAATAATTTAATCGTTACATTTCCCTGCGAAACAATCCCTTGTGTGCGGTAGACACGGAAAGGGATGAAATTATTCGACAAAATTTAAAATAAAAAAAAACCGACTATATAATTAAAAGGTATTGTTTTGGTTTTAATTTTGTTTATGTCAAAGACTATTTTTCAATATTCAACTTAATCATTTCACTGCAATCTTTTTTTCTTAGACACATACATATTGTATTTTACAATTGACTAGAGTAATTGTGCTGTTTGTGTTTCAGTTTTAAACACATATTACATATACCTATTTCAGGGTAAACAAATTACATGTAATGCATTAATGCACATTTGTTTACGTCTAAAAAAGTAAATGAAAACAAAATACTTCATTTGGATCAACACACACGTCTCTCACAGAAGTATATAAATTGATCAATGTTTCAAGTTTTTGTTATTGTGCCTACCTGAGTGTCCAGTCCTAATGTCAAAACCATTACAAAAAATAACACTGCCCACAGATTTGGAAATGGGAGAGTTGAAACTGCCTCTGGATAAGCAATAAATACTAACCCTGGACCTGGAATCAAAAATTAAAAATGAACAAAATATTCAATGCTAATAATTACAAATGCATAAATTTAAATTCTTAAACATGTATCGTGTATACCAAAATGAATTAAAAAGAAAACAAACAGAAAAGAAGTTTGGGTAAATTGCAGAGTAAAATTATCCTCAAATACTTATCGTGATAGCCTGGGGCACCTTCATAACAAATCTATTCATATTATTTTGCTTGTTCACAAGGAGTGTTCATACTTTTTTTATGAACAAAAAGACCTATGCTTTAGAACGTCATGATCATGCACGTAATGTGTACGTAAACCTCGAAAATTGCAACTGACCCTATTACAACTTTTGTGCAGTTCGATATCAATCTATATTAACTATAACTATTTAAAATAATCATGATATCGTCTTTTCGTACGGATTAGAACAAAAAAAGAGAATATATTAGATATATTCGATATAGGACATTACAATTATTTTTATATCTTAATTGGTACTATCGATATTTACTTATTTATAAACAATACAGTAACTTTAAGCATCGAAAAGGAAGAGGCAATTCATTATTCTTTGAACTTTCCTGAAAATTGAAAGATTGATCCCAAAATTCTAAATACCCGATTTAACGACTTCATCCACAGGTAGCCCACTAGTATGTGCCATGTATCCTATTATAGAAAATACAACAAATCCTACCATCACACTGGTAAACTCTCCCAATGTAACCAGTAGAATGGAATCCCTGTAAATATACCATAATTGTTCCAAATAGATAAAGTCAGAATACAATATTGGATTGGAGTAATCGAAAAGTTTTTATCGTCTTAGGTCATAGATATTCCAAAATTGTAGCTGTAAGATAGTTTCGTCTGTTTTTTTTTTTGCGTTATGATAACTGGTAAAACGATTAAATCTGTAAAGAAACTGTTTCATCTTCATTGTTACATTGCTGATATTTTTTAATGTTTTGTAACAATATCTCAGGCCATGTTTTTCTACCATGATTCAATCCATTAAATAATTTAATTCTTTGTTAAACAACATGAAAAATAAGTACAATTATATCAAAGATTATTCCAATGTATTTGAGTAAACCAGAACTTTAAATTCTTAAAGCTCATTGATGCCTTCAACGGTAAAAAAAGGGAGCAATACAACAAAGCAAATCTAATGCAAAAATGGTTATTAAAAGACTAAAACAAAACACAAACGAAAAGGAAAAGTAAGTCAAAACATGTATTGTATGTATAGAAGTCATAAAAGATGCTATCTGATTTAAAATACACAGGTTGACCAATTAATAAACCAACTGCAAACGTATCCCAAGAAGTCGCTATAATTACCTCTTGAGGCATCTAACAACAATTTGTGATAAATCCTAAATTTTCAAAATGTTTGTGTATGAGGGTTGTTTTATGGAGTATAAACTAGACAGAAGCTTTTCTGGGTGCGTTATTCGTTAAATGAATTAGACAAACATATCTTTATATATGTCATGTATGTGTCATAATCAGTGTTTTTTGTTGTTCTAATCAGACCTTTTTGTTTTTCAATACTTGATCAGTTTACTAAAATGTGAAAGTTTTTACCTGAGGCAATTATTTTTGAAGTTGTTGTAACTAGCCATGGTGATCAAAGGTCCCCAAGAGACACATGTTGAAAAGAACACTTGTACAGCTGCCTCAGCCCATACCTATAATAAGTTGAACATAATGCTCTGTGCAATTATTTACTTGACGTGTGTTAAACATTGTCTTTTCTTCACTGTCTAAAGGACATATATGTTGATTTTGTTTTGTAAGCATGGACGAACGTCTCTCTTTAACACATTTCTTTGTTTGTAAGCATGGACGAACGTCTCTCTTTAACACATTTCTTTGTTTTTTTGTAAGCATGGACGAACCTCTCTCTTTAACACATTTCTTTGTTTGGCTTACAAAGGAATGTTTAAAATCATTATAATAAAAATAAATAGACAGTTCATATATTTATTTGAATTTCATGATATGACACAAATTGCATTTGTAATTGTCCATTAATAAATTTAAGATAACAGTCAAAATTGAATTATTTAAGCATAAAATCTGTTTATACATTTATGTGTATATACAAATTCACATGCATCAGTGTCATTTTCAGAAGAAGCGTGGAATGTTTATACCAATGAAACACTGTGTCGATGTCTCCTTATGTTTATAGTATAAACATCACAAAGTAGTTATCTCACGCATATCTCTGCTTCTTTGACAGGGTTTGGTTTTGATAATACTTAATCAGCTGTTCAACGTTTATATTATGATTTGAACTTTCTGATTGTTTTGTCCTCGAACTGGAGAGATATATTTTGTCGAGTACCGTCATTCAATTGGATAAAATTAACATTGATTTTTCTAACTTTTGAAACAGAAATAGTTTACTTAAAATTCTGGTTGCCTTAATGGAGAGTTGTTAAGTTTGGTCCCTGAAGTTGACAATCTTGGATCACATAAAATTTTGTTAATTGATATATCATGAAAAACGATCGCATCACGAAAGTGAAAATTAAATAAAAAATACACGTACATATTTGATTGGAGCGGTGAAAAGACCGTTTTAAACAAACTTACCTGAAAATTAAGTACTTGAGAAAAGTTTGGTGTAATGTAATAGAGGATACCCTCCGTTGCTCCAGGTAATGTTACACCCTTTATAAGCAAAACCAGCAGTAGTATATAGGGTAAAGTAGCAGTCACATACACAGCCTGCAACATAATAATCTTCTGAGTGAATTTTTTGCAACACTTTTAGCAACGCTAGTGTATTGAAAGAATTAATGTTTGAATTCGGAATGACGATATTGAATAGAATACAATTACTATCAAATATATGCAATCTACATGAGATGGAATAAGAAAAACGACTCCCTACAAAACCAAACACACACGTTAAGAAGAAGACATATGTATATTGATGTATTACTGTTTGTAAAAGTATGACTTATTCTAAATAATAACTTTAGCCGTATTAGGCACAACTTTTTGGAACTTTTGGTCCTCAATGCTCTTCAACTTTGCATTGTTTTGACTTTCGAACTTTGTTTTATCTGAGCGTCACTGGTTAAGCACCAGTCCCACTAGATCACGATCGCAGCACGCTCACTGCGATCTCAAATTTATTCAGATCTTGGTGATGTCGCGGTATGAGCGGCATGAAAATGCTAATTTTCGTTGTTTTCAAGATGATACTAGATCCGCATTACGCTTCTAAAACGATCCCGCTACGATTATACCACGTTCTTGGGATTTTGTCTATGTGTGTTACATTTTAGTGTTATGGCGTTGTTCTCTTATATTTAATGCGTTTCCCTCGGTTTTAGTTTGTTACCCCGATTTTGGTTTTTTGTCCATGGATTTATGAGTTTTGAACAGCGGTATACTACTGTTGCCTTTATCTAACCACGCTTTTTCTTTTTTAGATAATCATTATCTTACTACGCTCATCACGTTCTCACTACGACCATACCACGAGTTATCTGATTGCAACACGATCTTACCACGCTTCTACTGCGATTATAACACGTTCTTATGCCGATTTTACTACGGTCATTCCGCAATCTTACTACGTTCTCAGCAATAACGTCAACATCGTGTTCCATATCAACACTGTTCCATTCCTTCCTTTTCTGATGAATGCGTAGATTTCTCGAAAACAGTCATGCCACCAAAATCTACCAGAATACATGGGCGTGGTGGTAGGGTAGATGTAGAGGCAGAGGGAGCTCTGATAGTAACAAATCCTGATCCAGCAGACCAATCCAACAAGATTCACAAGCTATTGCTGGTCAATTACGCTCAAATAACGATCTGTTTTAATCAGGGATGACGCAGATGTGTCAAGCATAGTTGAGCCGTTAGAGAAATAGGATAATAAGTCCAAATTACATTCAGACAAACAAAATCTGAAGAGCTTTTATATACTTTATGTGAAAATGACAATGAACATGATGGTCGTATTATGAACGTAGTCTGGTCGTAAGAAGAGCGCGATGACGATGGCATGGGCTTGCTAGAATCGTACTATGGTCTTGAACAGCGTAGTGTAAACGCGATATTATTCGTAGTGGAAGCGTAGTTGGGTCGCGGTGAAAACGTGATGGTCGTAGTGAGGTCGTAATAACTTCCCCGTGAAATCGGAGCGCAGTTTCTCAGAATAGAATCACGTTTTCGCTACGCTCCCGCTACGATGGTACAGCGATGTTTGCGATCTTATCACGACCTAACTGCGCTCTCACTACGCTTCTACTACGACCTGATTTCGCCACGACTGCACTGCGATTGTTCTCCTCTATAATATTTGGGTTTCCCTCAGTTTTAGTTTGTAACCCGAATTAGTTTTTTTCTCAATCGATTTATGAATTTTGTATACTACTGTTTCCTTTTTTTAACTATTGATGACAGAAAAAGGAAATCCACTTGAAACCTTGAGAAAATGTATCTATGCCATTTTGGCTTTGTTTATTGAAATAGTTATTTGATTTTGTAGTTATGAAGATTATAACACAATGTTGACGGTTTTATCCCTATTTTTGACAATTTCACCTATTATGTATGTTTTTTTGTTTTGTTCACACATAGTTGTCAATATAATTGAATTCGATGCCACTGTCATACAAGTGAGAGGTTTTGCTAGCTATACAACCAGGTTCAATCAACAATTTTCTGCTCAAGGGAATGCCTGTACAAAGTCAAGAATATGAACGTTGTTTTCCATTCTTTTGATGTGTTATTCCAGGAATAGATTACCTTAATCGTATTTGGCAAAACGTTTTTGAATTTTGGGTTCTCAACGCTCTTCAACTTTGCATATGTTTGGCTTTATAACTATTTAGATCTGAGCGTCACTAATGAGTCGAATGAAGACGAAACGCTCGTCTGGCGTATTAAATTATAATCCTGGTACCTTTGATAACTATTTGACCTTTTCATTTTGATTACGGGTATTTCGTTCTGAATTTTCCTTGGCGTTCGGAATATGCGCTACCTAATTACGTTTAAACTAGAATTTTAGCGAAGATGGCTTACATTATCAGAAAGTAATACTTTTCTGTACACTTTGAAGCAAAATAAATTGAAGGGTAATGAGATTAACAAAGCACACTAACATACACTACACATATAGTTGTAGATTATATTGAAAATATCTATGGCATGTGACACAATGCTAATTTTCATGAATTACTGAGATATTTTTGTTCAAACTTTAACAACTTGCATTGTATTACATATATAGAGACTTCTATTTATTCAGTCAAAAATATTTCTAAACACAATGTTATTTTATTCTCTTCGCATATTCCCATTTTATAATATCGTTGCAATTCTTAAGAATATGTTTGTATACCTTTCCTACAGATTTTACTCCCTTCATTAGACAACAATAAACAATAATCCATGCTCCAATCAAACAAAAGAGAATTTTTACGTTCAAACTTCCGATGTCTTCGATTCCTGATGATATGTTTAAGACATTGTATCTACAATAACAAACAAACTATATAAAATATACATATCAGATCAAAAGAAGCTAAAAATGTTTGGTAACTTCGGGTTATGTGTGCATTCAAATGAAATACTTTTATTGTCGTTTTGTCTCTTCTTCTTAGTTTCGATATCTTGGATCTAATAGTGAAAGTTATTCATACAGATAAGTCACGGAGCATTACTTCATTAAAACATTTATTGGTTAATAATAAAATACAAATATATTTTAAACATTTTTATGACAGAACGTCATAAAACCTCTTCAACAAATTTACTAATTACAACGTCTCAGTCTTGGAAAGTACTTAAACATGGATAAAAGGTTTAGATACTCAAGACATTTCAACTCAATTTATATTATTGCCAAGTTTAAACGAGTAGAAACCATGTCAGCGTTATTGAAAACTCGGTTACAATGATCTTTATCAAAATAAAGATGGTTATTGTATTATCTTGCCTAAATATCTATTTAATAATTATTTCTACTGGTTAACCGGTAGTCCATGAGGTAGTAATCATCAAAGTAGACAATACTTCGCATCAATATACGGATCTCTACATGCAAATCTCTGTTTTTTTTTGTCAGGGGTTTGGCTTCATGAGTGAACATTTTTTTTTCGGTTCTTCAACGTTACGAGTTTGAATAAACTGTCAAATATATGTTTTATTCGAAGATCAATATAGAGACAATTGTCGAATTACGAGTTTAGTGCAGTTTAAGTATAGGTTATTGGATTTTCTACACATTGATATCGTAAGTTGTCAGCCGCGAGCACAATGTGGACCTTTTTGTTGAGTGAGTGCAGCGATCTAGCAGAAGCTCTACATGGAGTCGAGCGGGCCGGCTTACACTTTTCGATGTGTATAGGAAGAAAACCCCGATTATCTGTTTATTGTTTTATTACTGGGTCTTTTCCCCCTCACTAATCACTAAGACAGTTCTACGCTTGACGACAGTAAGCTTGATAACGTCTCCTCACACATTGTTCCGACGCTAATACATCGTGAAGTCGCTGATAATGCCTGCTCTCGTCTCAAAGCCGTGATACGAGAAATACAGAGCGACTGAGCAGGGTGATACAGGCGTAGAAAAGAACGAAAGTTGGTATTATTGTGTCAACTTTCATCAGTAGTTTTATTGACAAACATTTTGGGTGTATTTGAAAAATGCATTAAAGTTCAATGTATAATTTTTATAAATTTGTCCATTCTACAAAACATTTTTGTTAATTTACATAACTTGAACCAATATAAATAAAAAAATAACGAAAATAAACTAGGAAAAATTTTGTAGTCAATAACGCTGGTAACTAGATTTCACTTACTGCCAGAATTCTTCCTCACTGCTCATTGTTGTATTCAAATTTAACAATTGATTTACTTCATCTTTAGTTAGTAATTCCGTGGATGTATTCACTAAGTATTGTGTCAAATTGTTCTGACCATTTAATATGTAAGTGCTTAGTGATCTTAATGTTGTTACATTGTTCTGAAGACTATCTGCATCTGAAAGACAATTCTCTGTATTCCACCAATTATAGCAGCTTGACCATGGTAAAGGTGATAGAAATGAATTCCCAATAAAGTAAATTGACCATGTGACTACCATGATGTAATAAACACAACACATTCCATTGACCAAAACCATTCCAAATCCAACCCCTGTAAATAAATATAAACAAAGAATCTGATTTATTACACATTGAAACAAACACATACACATTCTGTTTTTCAATGAATATAAAAAATCCAGAAAATTTCTTATCACAAAATAAAGATAAGGGGATGATAACTATTCATTGATGACATTATAGTTGTTCCTTGTCAGCATATGGATTTTGTACACTTATTCCATATATCTACATGTATTTCAGAAGTTGTATCTTTTTTCTCGAGTTAAATAATTATAACTGTAAAAGCATCTCCATCTGAATTGAATTGTGCGATGTTTTTCGTTTGTCTTCTAGGTAATGAAGAAAACATATATATCGCAACATGCCCTCTAAAGCATTTGAGTTTTTTTTCAGTATATCATTTTCTTGCTACAACTCCATTATATTGCATGTATAGATATAACATTCGTGAACTTAGAAGCACAATATAAACACACGTGTATCCTTTTAACATTTTACTATACCTTTAAACAGTGGACATGCCTCCCAACAGTGAATGGTACTTCTGCCTGTAAACTGTCCCAGAGAAAGTTCCAGGAAAAATATTGGAAATGCCACAAATATGATACATACAACAAACGGTATCAAAAAAGCACCTACAAAAGAGTCAGAAAATTAATTAAGGCGATTGGAGCAATGTCAGTTTCATCGACCCAAACAAAAGATTATTTCCCATTATCATAACAATTTTTGAAATGTGTGTGTAATATTATACTTTTTGAAGTAAAGAATTAATTACTTGATGATAGTAAAATGTAGTTTTACCGATAGCTCTTTGTAAATGAATATTATGAGGTATATCGTGACCTAATACAATATATATGGGGTCAGTCAATTCCATATGGGGTGGGAGCCACCACTGTGTAACGACTTCATCTTACCGACTATCTTATCAAGTGGTATTTAGACTAGTCGCATATAAAAAGTATTAGGTTTTCAATGCTTAGTATTAAGAACCTTCTTCCAGTTGTCTATACAAATCAAACGCCAGCAATAACAATTTGTTAGCTTAAAATGTGTTTATTAATTTATTTCAATCGTTCATCGTCAATTTCTTCGTCCGTTGAAATTTTCAGTTTATTTCACAACACCGTGTTGTTTTATTAAGGCACGTAACAACACGACTAACCGTATATCAAATAAGCTCCGCCTGCTAACCTATTAAAAAATTTACACAGTATTCTGGCGTTTGCTTTTAACGAATCATATTACTAGAAATGTGTAGAAGGTAAGATAAGATGCAAATTACTTGACAGGAAAGGAAAATCGATACAAACACCGGGCCAATGTGAGGTTTGAGTACCCAAACTAATTGGCATTTTGTTTGTCATAGAAAACGAGGTTCAACGTTGCCATATACATAGCTCACTCCATCCCAACACTGGTCGAAGACAGAACATTTAACGTCTTAGTATTTATTTTGTAATCAAAAAGAACAATAACAATTAAAACATATAAAAAAAAGCTTATCAAGACATGTTTTAAATTCTGAAAATTATAATTAACCGTCTTAGTTTGAAACATATTTATATTGTTTAAGATATCAATTTTGGAAAGGCAAGATTCAACCGGCTTTAAAAGGCAAAACAGATCTGAATTAGATCAAACGTTTTATACGGTTTGCTTCCTAGATATTTGATGTGTTACGTAATGAATAGTTTCCTATTATAGTAAAATATACAGGAGAAAAAGTTAGAAGGCTCCCTAAAACACCTAGTATCGCTCGCTTTGTCGTCTAATATTCATTGTCTTATTTCAAGGCAACTATGTCACAAATGAGTTTTTGAGACTCAATCCACTCAGAATATTTCATTTTTGTAACATTTCACTTAAATAGCATGATCTTTTTTAACAATGAGAGTACACACAAGGTCAAAAGTGCATTTGCAGCTTCCTTTAATAGGTGTAATACTACCATTGAGATTTCCCTATTAGTCTTGTTAAATTTGCAGTATTAACACAAAAATGTGCTAATCCACAATCAATCAAAATATCTAAAACCTGAATAGGACACAATGGTTATATATATTTCGTATTGTGCATTTTAAACACTTTTTTGTTGACAGCAAGTGATAGTTCCCATCGCTGGTTTCATTAATCTAAGAGAAACAATTTGTATGTTGGTTAACTAAGACGATAGTATATGTGTCCTCTATAGCCGACAATACTAACATTTTAGTTCGTTTACATTCTGTTTTAGAAATTTAAGAGAATGATTTGCATGACACCTTCGAACGGAGTTTAATTAAGTATCGTCATTTTTGATCATACAGTTTCATGATAACACTTTTACATTTCATTAAAAGCTTCTGTTCTCATATTTTTCCATTTCAGAAATGGTCTATCTTATGGAACATTATTACGGTCGACATATTTTCTTTCTCAGAATGCATATACATTGTGTATATCATTATGTATACATACAATTGTACATGTAACAAAATCTACATCATATACTAGTACAACTATCATATGTTTATTTGTTATTAATTGCTGTGGTCATTTTCGTGAAACCCTATAAATAATATAAACAACATGTAAACAACATAAAACTTATAAATCATATTTTGTTTTGCTATATTTGGATTCATGCAATTTCCCCCCAAGCTCAGATAGAACATTTTAAATAAATTTACGCGTTTATTAGAAAATTGGAAAACTTCTATTTTTGACGTTTAAGACATACCAGCCTGTCTGTTTACCTTTTCTTCAGCTTATGACATTATTGGTTTCAACTGATAATATTGTCCATATTTTTTCTATTGAAAGTCATACATTAATTTGAAAAGAAAATAATGTTTATCTTCATCAAACATACCCACACTTCATGAATTTGACTACTTTTTGCAATATGTATGGATAAATATTTATAAGAATAAAAACAGATAAAGGGTTTACCCAAACAGTTAAACATAATCAAAACCATAATCAGACGCACTGAATCGTTTATTAAAACCAACACGAGAGAATTTCTCTAAATGAGTGATACAACGGAAAAAATAAATCACGAAGTAAATACTAGATACATTTTATACCGTATCAAAGAATGCTTATCGTTATTGAAAGCAATCTCAAAGTATTTAAAAAGGAACCAAGTGATGCCGTCCTTTAACTTATAGGTATTGCAGTAACATTGCATACAGGTATCGACTTCAATAACGGTTACAACAGTCGTACTTAAAATAAATCAAATTTAAACGGTAATATAACTGTCCATTCCTAAATTTAGATATTTCAGTTTTAAACGGGAAATTCCACACTAAAATTTACGACAAGAAGGGACGAATTTTCGTTCCCTATTGTTAATTTTCCATTTTAGATGGTGATGTTCCTTTGGCACCATCTTTTTATTTCACAGCTCGTTCGCTATGCCCGTGTCCGTTTTTTTATTTTAACGATTGTAATCTATGTATTACTGGTAAATAATTAAACCAGGGATATCATTACCTTAAATTACTTAAAATCTGTACTAAATTTTTCCATAGATATAAAGATTTGGTTTTGAAGTTTGGTTGTACCTGTAGAAACTTTATTTCAAACGGGATAGCACATCCTCACTTTTACGGAAATGTTGTTAACCGTGCCCAGAAATATAGAAATGATCCTTGTAAACTTATCGCTCCTTTACATAAATCTATTCTAAAAGGTTATTAATTCAACAGTATAATAAGATCATTGAATATTGTTTTTATTGGTATAAATATTGATTTTGTTATCAGTAAATTAAAAGTAAACTAAATATAACTAGTATTTTATATAAACATTCATGGATCTACAATCTGTCGATACTTGCTTTCTTGGTATTGCACAAGGTAATTTTTTTTCTCTGACTGTTGATGGCGTCTCTATACGAAATCCATTGGATGTATGATGTGTACGGATTGATAATTTAGTCTTAGATTCATGACTTTTTTATTAGTTGTTAGTGGCTTTGAACTAGCTGCCATTCAACTGCGAGTATTCTCAGATCTGTTCCTAGTGTCTTTTTGTTGTTGGTATGTACAAGTACCAGACAACGTCCACTTGTATTTTTGTCCATCAGATGAGTTAAGCCTTTTTCAACTGATTTTTGTAGTTCGTTCTTATGTTGTACTGTTATACCACTGTACCAGGACGGATACAAAGTGCAGATCTGAGAGTATGCACAGCTACTGCGAGCTAGTTCAATGACAACAACAACTAATACAAATATTTTCCCCGGCCTAGTACATTTCAAGGATTTTGATTTGTTAACGCACGTCGTTACAAAACCCATAGCCCTGGGTTGTTGCTAACACATATAACCGGACGTTGCTATCAATTACACAGGGGAACTTCACGCGCGTTTTCCTTTGTTCCATGGTTGTTCCTTGTGAAAACCATGATGTCTGTAATAAAATATTTAATCCACTAACGAGTTTATCTTATTATGTTGATCATTTGCACTCATTTTAGTAAAGGCATCACTTGGTTGCCACATTGTCAGTAGTCTCTGATCCTGACACAATATTTTTGCAATACCATATGCAGACTTCCGGTTCGAATGTATTTGAATTGGAGCTTGCAAAATCGAAAATATTTCATCAGAATTCTAGAGCATTTTCTCTGTGAATGAGACTACCGACTTAAACCACATTGACGTCACATCGTCTATGATGTAACTCTCAGAACATTGAGCGTCAAATTTGACCCATTCCGGTTTATAACTATTTTGATCTGAGCGTCACTGATTAGTCTTATGTAGACAAAACGCGCGTCTGGCGTATTAAATAAACTCATCATAGATACCAGGATTAAAATTTTATATTGACGCCAGACGCGCGTTTTGTTTACAAAAGACTCATCAGTGACGCTATTATAATCCTAGTACCTTTGATAACTATTTACCACTGGGTCGATGCTACTGCTAGTGGAAGTTTCGTCCCCGGGGGTATCACCAGCCCAGTAGTCAGCACTTCGGTGTTGACATGAATATCAATTATATGGTCATTTTAAACAATTTCCTGTTGACAAAACTAATTTTGTCGAAAAGCTAAGGATTTTCTCATCCTAGGAATAAATTACCTTAGCGTATTTGGCACAACTTTTTTGAATGCTCTTCAACTTTGTACTTGTTTGGCTTTTTAACTATTTTGATCTGAGCGTCACTGATGAGTCTTATGTAGACGAAACGCGCGTTTGTCGTATAAAATTATAATACTGGTACCTTTGATAACTATTATCTCAAACTACCTTTGAGATTTATGACTACAGGACAGCGGTATAATACTGTTGAATTTTGTCATTGACGAAAACCGTACGGTGCCCTTAAGTTATATATTTCCAATTATTTTGGTTTCCCTAAGATAGCTGACTCATTGCTAATTATTCCACATCTCCTTATTTTGTATTGTGCATTAGCATTCATAATTTGATCTTAACATGAGGTAGTCATATACTAGACTACTTATAAACAATTATAATTAATTCAAGTCAGGAATATGACAGTTATTTTCCATTCGTTTGAACTGTTTGAGTATTGAATTGTATTGTAACAGAGAATATGAAATTTCTTTAGTGCGACAATTAAAAAAACATAAACTAGTTTAAGAATAGAATAATTGTAGTATAACTTATCGAAGACAGAAATATGCAAAAAGGATATTTGTCTATAGGACAACATGTCCCGTTCGAAAATACCACATATTGGTGTTCAGTGGTCTCGTTCGAAAATACCACATTACGATGTTCAGTGGTCTTTTCAAAATTACCCTATTTAGATGTTCAATGGACTGCAGATTTCGGAAAAACCTCTATTTGACAAATATTTTCAAAAGTTCACTTCAAAATACATCTGATCTTAGTTTATGTGCCCTAGCTAAGTTTTATCGTAAACTACCCTCTTAACCAAACTTAATACGAGACGGATACACTTAAAGGCAGGAAAACATAATGCTCTCTATGAAGTATTCTAAAATTTAAGATATGTGAATAATTGCGTAAATGTTACATAACTCTCACTTGGTTCATAACCCCCATGGTGTAGTTGCATATTATATTAGCTATTAAATGAAGAAAGACTTCTATTTTGTAAAGTCATTAAAATCAGATGTGATATTATTTTACTAATAATTAATGTTTAAAAAAGTTTAATTGTTACAAAAAGATATGTAGTGATACTTAGTTTATCCTAAGTATAATAATTAATTGTATCGCGAGTCCATTCGATTACACAAAATGTTATAGAATCTATTTTTGGTTTACTGCGATAAAGATACTATTAAAAAAAGATTTATTATAACAGTGCCTTTTCGAAAGATAAAGGTTTAAATCATGTTAAGGCTTAGTTTATGTGTTTTAATTTATTTCATTTAATTGATAACCGAATTTTAGCATTCTAAATGCAATCACATAAAACAAACATCTCAGAATTAATAGTCTAAAGTACTTAGAATAACTTCATACGAGAGTTGTTTTTTTCATTTGTAGGTACAAGTGCGAACACAGATCAGGCTGGATAGATTTTTTTTTGTTATCGGTTTTAGTATGTTTCACATGCAGTGTTAACTTCACTGGTAATGCCCCACCAAATGTTTTTGTTTTAAATTTTTTTCTTTTAAAGCCAAATAAAACTGTACTCCAAACTGACAGCCACTTTATTGTATAAAACTTGTATTTTTACGTTTACTTTTTGGAAGAGTATATGCATCCAATTTGCCCGTACGTCATGATATTTGTGACAAAATGCTTAAATAAGAAAAATATCCGTGGCATTACCGCTTGTTCATATAGACTTAATATCAGACTGTTTAAAATTTTATAAATGCTAAACGCAACCCTATTAATCACCGACTAATGATTAATGAAACGGTTGATCGTCTTAATTATAACTTGTGACATGTAAGCTGTCTTTAATATGTGCCACATGTCCACTAGGGTGCTTTTTTTTTCCGGAATTTGTTATATTTTGATATGTTACACGTCTCCTGACTGCGATTTGGAATTGTAAGACGGATGTTTCATACATTGGAAGAACCTATCAGCATGCATCGAAGCACTGCTATGGTATCGCTTAGATTTGATTTGATTTAAATTCCAATTTCCTTTTGTTCCATTTAGATTCGATTCGGTTTTTGCTATATATCATCATTCGTTAAATATTGGAAAATCGGCAAATTACTTTTAACATTTAATGTGTTTTTCAACATGGCCATAAAGCCTTGCTTGCATAACACGGTAAGGTATTTGAGATAAATAAAAATGTGATGCCTCTAACAAAAAAACTAAAAGTGTATATAGAAAAGGGAAGTATTATGACTATGTCACAGCGAAAGCAAAATTATTACAGAGGTATATTATCCTGATCTAAAAGACGGTATAGTATCCAAAGTAAAATAACAAACATACCGAACTCCAAGGAAAATTTAAACGAAAAATCTCTTATCAAATGGCAAAATCAAAAGTTCAATCACCTCAAACAAATGGAAAACAAGTCATATTCCAGAACTGCTACGGGCATTTCCTTATGTAGGATATAGTGGATTAAATAAGTATTATTGCTAGATCCCTCACTAGTAGCAGAGTTTCTTAAAATTACATTATACGGGCAACAAAGTGTGACCAAACAATCAGATGTAATCGGCGACAATGTCAAAAATTGGGGTACAGCATTGAGACAGCAGTAAACATTGTGTTATAATCTTGATCACTATAAAACAAATAACTATGTCAACAAAGAAAATAAAATGGCATACAGACAAAGAACAAATGTACAAATGAAGTGTATAAACGCATGTACATATATCATATACAAGTTTTCTGAAAAAAAAAAATCAGAACAACGCTGTTTTGTTATGCTTACGATTTGAAAACTTTTACACAAGGTTAGATAGATATTGACTGTATAATGTAGAATATGGATATACAGATTTGATAATTACATTAAAGTTTTGTAATGGGGGGAGGGGGTACTTCTTGACAAATAACGGTAAAAATTCTTGCCTTGAGACGTTAACAGTAATTTTCGGTGCATGACGATAAAATGTACACTTTATTTTAGGTGATGAAAAATCGACTGATTGTGACGGATAACGATAATTTTATCTACAAATTACGGTAACGATAATTATTTAATACCTCTGACGAATCATGCTAAGGATATTTTGACGAATCACGGTAAATTTTTCACTAATTTGACGCTAACGGTAGCCGAAATGACAGTTTGACGACTAACGGCAAAGGGCATTCCAATCGTCTTAATTACGTCGTTTATAAATCATTTAAATATGAAATAATGTCTTACTTTTAATGGCATGTATACTAAAACTATGTCATTAGTAGTGATGTTGTCATTAGTAAAACGAATGATGTGTTTTAATAAAAAAAAAATCCATGATCAAAAAGCGTGATTGAATGACAGTGAGTACTAACATTTCTTCTATTCCAATATTGAAATTTTAGCGAGACACACTTTGAATTATTATAATATAAAATACTCACCCCCGCCATTTTTCATGCATAAATATGGAAATCTCCATAGGTTTCCTAATCCAACAATATAGCCTAACAACGATAAAAATCCCTCAATTTTCTTCCCCCATACTTCTTTTTCCAAATCCTCAGTAGTCTCACATGTATCTGAATCAACGTTGATTATTTCTTTTTCCGATGAATAAGGCATGTTCTAATTCAGAAATGTAACTTCAAGTCTTTCCGAATAAGATGGATCCTTTACCTTTAAAGTCGCGATACCTATTTGGAGGCTTGTATGTCTTTATTTGATTCTATACCAATATGTATGTCAACGAAAAGACTGCTAAATTGGTCACTAGCTTTTTCATGATACAGGTAAACCTATATTTGTACAATGTCCTTGAACGTGTATTATACATATTAATACAGTTTTGTCCTTATTTACTTATATTAATGAATTGTCTACGAGGGACTTTATGTACTAATAATCTTATTTATAGTTAAGGTTTACAATAAGTGCATTGTGTTTTTAAATATGGGATTCTTTTCTCCCTTTTCATTTGATTTTTTTGATAAAAGATGTGCTGTATCTATAAGTAGATTGTTGATTTTAATGTGAATAAGTGGGTATTATTGAAAATCGGTTAATCTTTCGCCAGATGTTTGATAATGAAAAGGCATATCACAAAGAAAGTATTTGATTGTCCTTAAAATTTATTCGATTTCTAAGATACTAAATGAGGAAAGAATATTTTAGTAACATGTGTTCGTGGATGATTTATTCTTAGTTTTGCTTAGACTGATATTCAACGTTAAATCAAAGTCGATTGACATAGTTTTGTTTTCGGAGAGGATTGGTTGCAAATTATAATCTATACAATAGATAACCAAAACAACTGTCTATGGATTATAGTTAGTTTTATAGTAAAAAGGTGAAATAACTAAAAACAATTGAAATAAAATTAACAAACGTATATGTTAACACATGTCGGGCACAAACTCCCCCGCGTTCAAAATGACGCCCTCGTCATACAAATAGGAAAACGAAATTGTGAACAAATACCAGCAATTAAATTCATCAATGAATATATCAATAAGTACAATAATCTGAACCCCAGTATCAAAATGAAACAGCTGACACGCACAAAAAAATTATGTACACATCAATGCAGCTCAATATAACTACATCAATCGGCGACTATTTTTAATTATGGGTACAAATGTCCTATCTGATTCTTTGTTCAATGCTTACACATTACCCTTTATCTAACAATGATGTAATATAGACAGTCCATGCTTCCACACAGCTGATGGAACTGCTGACTCAGTTGCAAATTTGCTAGATGTCAACTACTTCTGTTCCATATGCACTACCACTCTGGTAGATATGAATGGCAGAACAAGAGGTCTATCAATAACTGGTGTCGTTGTAGGTGATATTACAGCTGACCCTTCTTGTTCAATGTTTCTCGACTGACTCTCAATTTCGATTCCTGATTAAGATTCGTCTCTGAGTTCTGTGTCAAGATTGGTTTCTCCAACTAACCCCTTATCTTCAATTATCTGATTCATATAGAGACCATCAGTTGATTCAATCACAATTGTGCTGGGGACGGAGTCAATCACATTTGGTATTTACATGTTAGATCTATTCATCTTTATTATTATAACTACACTCTGATTCTTATTGATGAAGCGTATACATCGTACATCCTTCTGTTTGATGCTTCAATAATCTATCGCTGTGACATATATCGCACCAGTAAGAGACTGTAGTGAAGATTATGCACTGTTTTCTTAATTGTGTTTAAAGGCAACAGTAGTATATCGCTGTTCAAAAGTCATATATCGATTGAGAGATAAAAAAAAATCCGGGATACAAACGAAACAACAGAAACAATGAAGTGCAACAAAAACAAACGACAATGCAACATACATAGAAACGAACTTTAAGTTAACAAGTGCTATATTCCTGACTTGGTACAGGACATTTGAAGAAAAGTGATGGGTTGAACCTAGTTTTATGGCAATGTTAAATCATTATTAGGAATGTCTCAGTAGAGATTTCCGATAAAATGACTCATTCGACTTAATCAACCTTTATCTGACCGGATCTCAGCCTCTGATCTGAAGCATGACGGCGGGGAGCGTAGACTGCATGAATGTTTTGCTCGTTGAATACATTTACTTTGTTGATATAGAAACTATTTCAAAATGCGTTAATAGCATAAACTTCTATTTTAATTCTTTGCATATTTTGTTATTAGATTTGGAATGATTTAAAAACAACCTTTAAAGGGAATAATTAGTTCAGTTATAGATAATCCAATACATTGATCATTACTTCGTCATTTCACTTGACCCAAATATTTATCTCCCAAACGACGAATTCCTAAAGCTTCTAAATCTAAATTGAGGTTGAAAAAAATAAATATAATAGAATCTGAAGCGAGATCATATTCCCATTTTTGATTTAAAGTAATAAAATATGAGGACGCATCTTCAAGAAAATAAAAAGATTACACTTAACTGAAACAGTTATTTTTTATAACTTGTCTTTATTATAATAATGATGCATGGATTATCTATGAAGATCCTGTACAAACCTAATTTAATGTCATTACACTTAAGTTGTTTTTCTAATTGTTTAAACTGTTTGACGTTTAACTTCTACAAATACTTTGTTAAGTAGATTGATCATTTTAGTTTATTGACCAACTTTGACAGCAAATAAGGGGATATTATATTTACTGGTCTGTGCATCCTTCAGTCCTGTTGTTCTACATAAAATGTTTAAAACTATAAACCAAATCAGAGTTTCACCTGGATAAAGTGATGCCTTGCCTCTTTGGTAATGCGCTCGCTTAGCCGGGCAGTAACTCATCAAATGTGATCAGGAGAATAGAAATATGGCCATTATTGGTTTTGTTCCAATCGCCAGTTAAACCATTGACAAAGTTGGGAGTCGGTTTGATTGTGCGGAGTGTACAAGTACGCACTCCCGTCCGGTCAGATTCGAGACGTTAAATTCGATTATTACATTGGTTGCAATGAATTACATTGATTTCCCAGTTAAATAAAAACCGATAATTTCACATGTGAAATAAACGTGGTTATTTCACTCTCTGACGTCATACAACAATAGGCGTTGTCAAGACGTCGATAACGTCGGATCAAAACAAATTGTCAATGCGTAGGAAAAAGATATAGTTCCTTACATTTTCTACATTAATTTCATAAAAAAAAAGGCATTTGCCAATGTAATAAAAAGAATAACTAATCGCCGTATTTGAATATAAAAAATAAGACAACTTGTGACCGAACGCCGCTATGGATTAAACTCGTGCTGCGCACTCGTTTAATCCATGCGTCGTTCGGTCACGCGTTGTCTTATTTTTTATATTCAAATACGGCGATTAGTTATACTATAATGCATCTTGTAAAGAGAATGCAACGTTCTCTTCACGTTAATTTTGCATGAAATGTTTGCACTGGTCGGAAAACAACCCCCAATCAATCAACAGTAACGTAACTTGAATTTTATTTCTAGTTTTAAAAGACGTCCATGTCAAAAGGGAGTGAAAATAGGTGTAGGTGATTATACTCTTGATAGTTCACACATTGACAAATGGTTATGTCTATGAAAGATCCATATTTTTGAATTTTATTGAAAAAAAATATTTCTAGTGCACATTAAACTACTGGTTAAAGGTTTTATTTTCAGTATTCAGTTACAGACAGGTCCTGGACAAAACAAAAATAACTGACAGAATCATATGTATGAACTGCTCTCAAATGCTTTTGTACTATATGCCTTTTTAACTATATATACGTTTATATTTTATTCAAAATGTATGGATGATAAGTTGAAATGTGTTGCTATATCTATATGTAATAGTATATCGATATCCCCCTCTATAAGCAACTTCTGGTGTGATGACTAAAGTGTCAAACATGCAGTGCTGTGTTGGTGGATTTTGAGATTGCATTTGTTTTTGTCTGAGTTTTAAGAATTTGTCTGAACATTTTGAAAAACTATATGAAAATATCTCAAAATATCCTTAACCTTCTGAATTCGTATTAACGTGTTCTTAATTAACATTATAAATTTGTTTTTAACAGATTCTTAGAATTCTGATGTTATCTCAACTTATTCTTATCGTTCTGAACTTTCTTAACACATTTTGAGCAAATCAAATCAAATCAAATCAAATAATTTTATTGGTGTAAATTTCTATACAGAAATGAGACCAGCTGACATTTACAAAATACAAAAATAAACAAACAAAAAAACCCAACATATTTTCTCAATTATGAGAGATACATACTTTATATCTACATTGCGTGGAGGTGTTATTTATACTATATTATTGAGCATGTGGAATTAAATGGTAATTTTAGAATTTGTCAACGTATATTTGTTCCTAATAATATTTGTTCCTGAGGGAAACTATTATAATAATATTTGTTCTGTGGAAATTATGTCATGGAATTCTTTTTCCATCTGTATTATATTTGTTCCACTGATATTAGGAACTTATCTTATATGTTGATGAGTATAACAAATTCCTATTATGCTGAAGATTAGTTTACACCGGATTGATTATTATATAAATCAAAACAGGTTTTAAATTTTAGCTAAATGATTATTATGTAAAATGAAAAGTGTTAATGAGTTAGATATATCATGCACATGTACACAACACCTGAATGTATACTGAAACATGGAACCTGATGAGTATGGGAAAATATTTATGTTCTTAAATGATGGAACTTATGTAAATATGGTATCAAGTTCAGTTGTGAACTATAAATGTTAATTCTAATGAGAAAAATATCATTTAAAGTTAAAATATGCATACCAGTTATTGTGGATAATTCAGAAATGACTATTTAATGTCTACAAAATTGGGAACAATTATTTCCCAATTTCACGATACCTTTTCCTATAATAATTGTAAATACCAACTTACCATTCCAGCATTATTAATGAATAGAATATAATAATATTATTAGGGCGGAAAAGATATTACATAATATTTTTTCCAATCGGAATAAACATTACATAATATTTTTTTCCAATCAGAATAATTATAACATCAGATTTTTTCCCCATTTTTTTCATTTTAATGAATGATATGTCAAAATGATTAAAGTCAAAAGGTTATACCAGTCATAAGATAAAATTTCCACCATAATATTTATTTCAAAGATAATTTATTATGTAATAAAACTTCCTATTGGAATTTATTTTATGTGATAAAAATTCTGAGGCATCGATCCTTTTATTATCCTGATGGAATAAATATCACATAACAATAATTCCAATTGGAACTTTTGTTACATAATAAATTGTCTTTGGAATAAATATTATGAAGGAACTTATATTCTGTGACAACTATCCTATCCAGTGTTTGTAAGTGAATTAGTATCTGTAAGCATCCTGAAACTATGTATTGTAAAATTTATCACATATAGGTCATTTGAGTGCATTTTGTGTTATGGATATTGCTATACATTCTGCTTTTTAACCCGTCCTCTTCTAGTGTGATTGTATCCTTGTATTAATACAGTACTGAGAGATCAAGTCTGAGAGATAACGTTTCCAGACATACAGTAGACTATGGAACGACCATATAATTTCGGGGTTAGTAATTTTTTTCATAAAAAATATTCCGCGTCCTCCTCTAGTATACGCGATGACATGTTTTGATTCATCATTGTATTGTTACAGTACTGTACCAACTCATTGCGTTATTGTGCGGTTCAAACGTCTGAGTCACGGTAGTTTGCACACCCTAGTATTCGAGCATAAGAGAGAAATTATTCCAATCTGTTGAATGAAGTTTACTGTCAATTTCTCCGCTTTCAATTTCATTTTTTGCTTTTTCATTTCAGCTTTCCTTTTTGTTGGTGATGGCATTATACTGGTTGGCAGTTTTTAAACGTGACTGAAGTTTTTATTACTAACCAAAATCTTCCTCGCTTATAAAACCGCTGCCAACATCGTTTTCATGATATGTAAATCTAATCACATAAACCGCTCGACAACGGAACTAGGTATTGTCAATTCACTTATATGGGTCATTTTCAAAAAATGTCGAATTTTCAGTACACCCATGCTAAATTTTTTATTTCTAATGGAAACTTCAGTTGTAATGGTTTAAATGAAAGCTTGTCGGATTTGTGATTCAGAACATTAATAATAAACACACCTTACATCTATTTTGATAAGATTAAACTGCATTTAAGTCCGATTTTGGGGGTATTTGTGTGCGTACATTGTCAGAAAAACACATTTCAAATGATTTTTTTCCGATTTTCTGATCGCCTTGATATCTGCAAAAGGGACTTTTTAAGAACGTTAATTATAATTCTAACGAAAAATCGTAGCTTCTTTATCATTGTATGTAACAGATTATCTACAAACTAAATTCAATCAGCGTACAGGAGGTTCATGTCTATCCTGTTACCGCTACTTAAATCAGTCGTTAAATTATTCTCCCTTTGAATATTGAATCAGTCAGTGTTGATTTCAAAAATGCAAAGTAATCTTTACATTTAAAACGCCTCGTTTCTTGAACGACAGTGTAGATAAAAGAAATTTCAAGACATTTAGTGAAAAAAATAGAGCGTACTTTTTTTCATGTCTATGCTGTTACCAACCATTTTGATTAATTACACTAACAGTATAGTTGTAAAAAGTGCAATAACGTGTTGGAAACCAAATTCACAATAGAAAACCATAATCACTTCACCAAAGGGAGTAGTTATTTCACAACAGCAATCAAAAACGAAGAAATTTGTCTATCCTGTTATGTCTATCCTGTTACTAAGGTTGCCATGGTTACAGTAACAGGATAGACAATTATAGACAAAAACGTCGTTAAATTTTTTATCTTAACATGTAGGTAGAAAACGAATTGAATATTTCATTGTTTGAACTCATCTTAAGGTTATAACGTCTTAATCCTCCCAATTAAGCATTTGCAGGTGCAATACTGATATCGGTAACAGGATAGACAAAAAGGTAACAGGATAGACTTTTATATAGTGATATATCAGAAACGTACGTTCCTGTTACCAACGAAATAAAGAGAAAAGTAAATTAACTTATGAGGGATTTACTTGATGTTGGGTTTATTTGAAAGGGTGAAAAAAGGCCGAACAATATAAATTGCTATCTTAGACTTGCATTACTGGTGGTAATTTTTACAACCTTTGAAAACCAATTTTTAGAGCCATTTTTCAGTACAACCTAGAAAATTGGCATATAATCTATTATTTTACAGAATGAATATATATAGAAGTTTATTCTCTTGAAAACCATTTAATTGGTAACGTAAAACAATTTTATCATTTTATCTAAACCTTTTCTTAATAACCCAAAATTTCTTTTGAAAATGGTAACAGGATAGACAAAATATTGTACCACCGATCAAAAAATGTTTCAAGGTATTCTTGTATGACATCATTAAGATTGCATCTTTTAATATGTTGTTCTTAAAGTACTGTTTGTTTTGATTTGCTTATGTAGAGGGTTGTTTGAGTAAGTAACTTTTAATAAATTTTTCAATTTCAAAATTCGACATTTTTTGAAAATGACCCATAAACTCTTCTTATACCCCGATGACAATTACTAAAGAGAAAACTGACTTTGAATAATCAAAGGTCTTTTCTCTGTCCTTTTGAATTCCAGACAACTTGACGACAAAGAACTGGCTCTTCGCTGTTTCAGATATATTAATACCTAAATTCAATTTAATAACTTGTTTTATTTCTGCTAAGTGATGCACCACAAAACCCTTTTAAAACTACTGACAACAATATCAAGCTTCGGAGAGATGTGTGACTACATGATAACTTTTAAAAAGGGGGGAAGGTGCAAATGCGGATACTAAAATATGCAATAGATATGTTAAGAATGCCGGAAATGCAGTCCAAGTCTCCTTTTTCTTCAACATGTTCAAGCGATATCAGTATGGACAATTCATGGTGCCTTTTCTTTCTAGGATCTTCTAGTGTACACTTTGTTTATAACCAACGGGATTGACAAAAAAGACGCAAATATATTTCCAATGAAGGAATTAATCACAAGAACATGTTAAAAACTACGCAAGGAGGAAAACAACAGTGGCGGATCCAGAAATTTTCATAAGTGGGGGCCCACTGACTGACCTAAGAGGGGGCCCCGCTCCAGTCACGCTTCAGTGATTCCCTATATAAGCAACCAATTTTTTTCCCAAAAAGGGGGGCCCGGGTCCCCTGCCCCCCCCCCTAAATCCGCCTCTGAACAATTGTCTCTGTCCTGCATTTATATTTTTCACTTTACTCGTCCCTGCCTTATGGCAAGCCGTTGTGGAATAAACCTTTTCCGAGGGGGTATTGTTTTTTTTTATAACAGAATTCCGAAGTTGATGAAGAAAAAGAAAAAAACCAGAAGCAGAGGACAAAAAATATTTTGACATCCAGATAAGCCTAACAGTTTATGCAATTTTTATTTTCCCGCCACAAAACTTTAACACACTTAACTCCCTTTTGTTGACACCGGAAGCCGCATGTTAGTGATTTCCCGTTTGAATTTTCTGGAAAAAACTGCACTACAACTAGTACAAGCCGACTAAAATGAGCCTACTGCAGTGTTATAACAAGGGGTGTGGACAAAAATTTAAAAAAGAAAGTAACGAAGAAGGTATGAACCAAAACCTATAAATTTATGATAAAAGAACCGTAAATTGGCGTAATTGTTTGACCAATCGGCTACTTTAAAAATTATATAGCTTCCTTCCAAATACATTGAAATATATAAATTATTATTCGTTGGAGTTCATTTAGGGATCTATGAAAAATTTTAAATAGCCAGAAGATACTTGGTGATATTTATTAGGCTTACACCAGTCAGTCCGTCAATAGGAGCTTACACAATTAAAAGACTGTATATAAAATGTCTTGATTGTCATCTGAGAAAGTCATGCTGATTAAAAGATGCACAGTTTTCTCTATTTGAAAAAATCTTTCAGTTTGAACCCGTCAACCTGGGAAAAAGGGCCTGGAACAGGTTGGGAACAAACCCTCTATATGGTGATTATACCTATATAGAGGGATAATCCTTCTATAGAGGGGTATTTTTGTTTAGACTGGATTTAAATCAAAATAGGGCAGAATGGCATTCTCTACTTATTATGGCAGTAACCTGGAACAGTTGATGCACCAATTAATGTACTTAATTTAATATGCACATGCCCAGTTTGATGCTTATCTGACTAAATATAAAATCTATTGTTCACCATGATTGAAAGCTGTGATGATCAGGTAAATTCTACTCACTTATGCCTCACTGAACAGAATTTCTTGTTAGATTTAACATGAAATTTAAAGGTCAACTATTCCTTTTGTTGTTGATCAGGTGTTCAGATAGGTTTACAATAGATTGCAAGTTTTGTCACTTTAGCAGAAAACTGGTTATCCCAATTTTTAGTAAAGTGCATATGTTGATGCATATAATGTTAGAGATTATAGCCAATATAACTAGATAATGCCATTCTGCCCTAATTTGCTTTAAATCCAGTGCAAACAAAAATACCCCTCTATAGAAGGATAATTTTATCCCTCTAAAGAAGGATTATCCCTCTATAGAGGTATAATCACCATACAGGGGGTTTGTTCCCAACCTGTGGAATGGAGTGTTTTTTAATCAACAGCATTGTCTTATATGAGTTATAAATAAAGCTGATTTTTTTATTCGTTGTTTTACATCATTCTGGCTAACAAATTGAAAACTGTACCTATAAGCAGTGTTCTCCCCAGGCCGTTTTAGCACAGCGTTTTTCAGCGCTATTGCAATTCCCCGCTGTCCTATTGCACTGACCGCAGCGCTATCCAACGCAACCGCGTCGCTATATTTTTTTTTCGTATTTTTCAAATTTTTCAAATTTCCCGCTTATTTTTAACTTTGGATCACGTGATCGACTGGTTTACGATTTTTGAATGAATTATTTCCGTTGTATTAAAGTAACTCTGCGGGACCAGTCTAATAAATTTTACAAAATGGCGTCATTGAAGGATCAAAATAAACAAAGATTTCAACATTGACATCTATTTTTTGAATTTAAAGAAAATATAGAGGCATATATGAATGAAATGAGATGAAATGAATTGACCGCATTTCCCGATGTCACTCACAAACTTGTTTTACGAACTTTGAACAAACGATGATTTTAAAAACGATCAAACACAGGGCCAGGGGTTTGTTACAAATTATTTGCCAGGTTTACTATCCATACGAACCCCGTAAATGAGCAAGTCTTTTAAGTATTAATTATCCCTTATTCGAACTGATAATTGTTTAGTCAGAAATTCTACCATTTGATAACAATTTGAGAGGATATGATTAGAAAAACAAACAACAAGCTGATACGACTGGAGAAATTTTACTTTCTCATGTCCAGCTTGATGAGGCCATTTAAATATTATAAAACGTTTAGGTCATAAAAATGAGAAATCTTTATGCTAAAAAATGTCAATTCCTGTCAAACGTTGTAAAGTTAACAGTACACTGCTACAGTTGGTTACAAAACCAAACAGAAGCTGCCAATGACTTTATTGAATATTGTTGGTCCTACATGTTCTGCAACATTACCTGATGGTGCTAAGAAATCTTGGCACAGGCAGTCTGGTGTAGATCCATCATGGAAAAAGACTTCTCCTTCAGTTTTATACATAGATAGTATGAGGATTTAATATATGATTTTACAATGGAGAAAAAAAGACTCTTCTTCTATATCCAGACAATAACATTAGCAAACAAACAAAGCCTCATTAAGGGGTACACTGTAACTTCCATGAGCATGACAAGGACATCATAACAAGAGGAAACATCAACAGCATGATACATGTATAATAAAAACACATAACAAAGCAATTACAAACAAACTGTGCGCCGCGCTAAAGTTACTGAGAATTGTCGAAAATTACGCGCTTACCACAGCGCTATCCAAAAATCCTGGGGAGAACACTGTATAAGCCTCATTTTAAGTCAAGATTTTTAGTATTTTTATTGTCATCTTAGAAAGTAAAACTGACTAAAACACTACAATCGGGAACAATGTGACAATGATTGAGTTTAGTAGTGTCAACCCTGTGTTTAGGACCCGTGTACATACATGATATAGCAAAATCCTAAATACACCATTTGGTGGTGCGCCTGTCAGATGCGGAACGTACAGATAAGGTGATAGGTAAAATGTAGGTAACAGGTGAATATACTATTAGTATCGGTATCAGATTCGACCCGGAACTTGTTAATTATTGGCAATAGTAATAATGTGGAAAACAAAAGGGTCTGGAGTGGTGTAAGTTTTAATCAACACCATTGCCCTATATTAGTTATACATTAATTTGAATTCTTTGATTTGTCATTTTTTACCCCATGACGGCTGACAAATTGGACCTCGTTATTTTAGTACAAAGTCAAAGTGTTTTTCCAAATAAACTAGAAATTATATTTATCGACAGAGAAGAAATAAAAACATTTTAATTATAAAACACTTGTTTGTTCAAGGTAATTCGACATAAAAAATGATTATGTAATTTAAAATTAGATACATTTGTAGAATGCACAGGTAGACAGGAAACATGATTGTTTATTTCATGAGAAATTTTACAATACCCTGACTGTAGCGTGTCGGCATAGATAAGAGGGATTAGGGTAATTAATTACCTGGTGTGACACCCCGTCACACCGAACTGGGAGAGATGTCGCTAATACAATAAACAAAAGGTAGCGAATTTCCGCAGAAGTCGGAGATAATATTCTCAAATTTCTCCGAGAATTTAGGGAGGGATGTCGGAGTTTCCTGGTGTCACACCAGGAATAATTTCGGTGTATGGAGTTTGGGCGTACTGTATTATTGATGCCTCTGAAATATATTTATGATATTCACAATATTTATAATGTTGCACATAATATTTTTACCACCCCTCTAGCATTCTCATTTATATTCTCTATTTATATTGATTTCAGGATGTTGTACATACCATCCTGGGTTACCTGTGTTTCATGATGCTTTGAAAGGATGGTCATGCTGTGAAAAGAGAAGCACTGATTTCACCCAGTTTCTTAATTTTCCTGTAAGTATATAGAAGGCATATAAAAGCTTGATGTCGATTTGTATTAAAAAGGCCTGGGGGCATATACAATGTATGTGTACAATACGCTATTTCATCATGTTCAAAATGATTAGATGTGCTTAAAAAACTGATAACTAATTGTCACAAACTGACCTCTTGTTAGAAAAATTGTTGAAAGAGACATCTCTTAAAATATGCACGATATGTTTGTCAGATGTTTGATTTCAACCAAAATAGTATTGCTATTCCAAATTGATTCTCCATGTCAAAGATAGGATAAAAAGTTATCTTTTATTACAAAAAATATTAAATTTTAGACATTTTTTTGCAATAGATTTGTTTAAGGTTTTAAATTAAATGCATTCCAAATTTATTCCTTGTCTTCTGGTAGAGATTAATTAGTAATTGTTTATGTTATTTGTCCAAATTTTGGTAAAACTTACATGACTTACCTTTGGTGAAAAAATTAAAGAAATTTCTTTCTGCTTGGATTTCATGATCGATGAAACTTTGTTACTTTAGGGTTGTACAACAGGTCCACATAGCAATGAAAAGCCAAAAGAGCCAGAAAAACCAGAGAAAATTGAAAACGAAGAACTTGTAAGTTTTTATCTTGATATATATATATATATACCAGTGTTCTCCCCAGGATTTTTGGATAGCGCTGTGGTAAGCGCGTAATTTTCGACAATTCTCTGTAACTTTATTGCGGCGCGCGTTTTGTTTGTAATTGATTTGATGTGTTTTTATTATATTATGCTATTGATGTTTTCTCTTGTAATGATGTCCTCATCATGCTCATGATAGTTACAATGTACCCCTTTGTTTGTTAATGTTTTTGTCTGGATACACATGATATAGAAGAAGAGTCTTTTTTTTTTCTCCATTGTAAATTCATATATTAAATCCTCATACTATCAGTGTATAAAACTGAAGGAGAAGTCTTTTTCCATGATGGGTCTACACCAGACTACCTATGTGAAGATTTCTTAGCACTAACAGGTAATGTTGCAGAACATGTAGGACCAACAATAAAGTCATTGTCAGCTTCTGTTTGGTTTTGTAACCCACTGTAGCAGTGTACAGTTTACCTTACGACGTTTGACAGGAATTGACATTTTTTTAGCATAAAGATTTCTCATTTTTCTGACCTTAACGTTTTATAATATTTTTAAAATGGCCTCATCCAACTGAACATTGAGAAAGTGAAATTTCTCAAGTCGTATCAGCTTGGGGTTTGTTTTTCTAATCATATCCTCTCAATTGTTTTCAAATGGTAGAATTTCTGACTAAACAATTTTGAATAGGTGATAATTAATACTTCAAAGACTTGCTCATTTTCGGGGTTCGTATGGATAGTAAACCCGGCAAATAATTTGTAACAAACCCCGGTGTTTAATCACAGGCACTTGTTTCTATCCATTGGAAGACCCACTATCAACGTATATTTACGTAAATATACGTTGATAGTGGGTCTTCCAATGGATAGAAACAAGTGCCTGTGTGTTTGATCGTTTTTAAAATCATCGTTTGTTCAAAGTTCGTAAAACAAGTTTGTGAGTGTCGACGGGAAATGCGGTCAATTCATTTCATCTCATTTCATTCATATATGCCTCTATATATTCTTTTAATTGAAAAAATAGATGTCAATGTCGAAATCTTTGTTTATTTTGATCTTTCAAAGACGCCATTTTTATTAGACTGGTCCCGCGGAGTTACTTTAATACAACGGAAATAATTCATTCAAAAATCGTAAACCAGTCAATCACGTGATCCGAAGAGTAAAATAAGCGGGAAATTTGAAAAAATGCGAAAAAAATAAAGCGACGCGGTTGAGTGGGATAGCGCTGCGGTAAGAGCAATAGGACAGCGGGAAATTGAAATAGCGCTGGAAATTGAGGCGCTAAAACGACCTGGGGAGAACACTGTATACAAATGTTTGAATGGTAAAAATATTACCAATATAAAAGAAACAATTATTAACTTGCATACAAAGGAAATAGCCCAAATCTGCATTTAAGAATGGAATGCTTCTTTTTGTAACTTCATTGGGGTGTAAAAGGGTTGACCGAAGTACATTCTAAAAATGTGCGCACAGTTAACACTTTTACAACCCTATAAAGTTACAAAAAGAAGCATTCGATACTTATAATTACATTTTTTAGCTAGTATCATGAAAACACGATTTTTATAAAGTTTTTATTTAATTTACCTGTGTACTTTATTGTGGGACCTTGCATGTGTCATCATGAGTGATAAATTTTATTGTGTAATGCAATTGATTAAGGAATAACGCGAGATTGCAGTGTAGCCAATCCGAATAATATATTATCATGATTATAATGAAACATGCATCTAATGTAATTATATGAACTTAAATAATGCATACAGCTTCAGTGAAGCAGATAACATAAATGATTTGGTACAGTACTGACAATAGTAGATAATTTTTTTTTAACAAAGGCTTTAAAGACAAAATATTAACACCTTTGTCATGCATGTTAAGCTTTACCATGTATATCAAAGATGTTAAGTTAAAGCATCTTACATATAAACAGACAAATTAATGTATAACTGTGCCTCGACCAACATGTCTAATTGAATTATAGGTTATTTAATGTGTTATCAAGTGAAATTAACATTTCAGTTAAAAGAAAAGGTGATAGAAGTCCGACAACCACAACCTAAAACAAGATCAGCTGATGAAAGACCTTCACAATATGACCCTATGCAAAGGTTAAAGGTTACAGTTGGTGCATCACTTAAACAGGCTTTGGAAAAACAGATGAAAGAGCTAGAAATATCAAAAGCTACAGATGGTATGGATGGATATTTAAGTTTGCTTTATAGCACTTAATTCAGAAATTATTGTGTGCATTTATTGTTGCAATTTTTGAAGAATCAACAAAATTACAATATTTATTGTTGAGATTTCAAGAAAGTTTGCATACAGCCATATGTATCAGATATCAGATTCTAATGCAATTTGGATGTAACAATTTTTTTTATTGGCAAAAAGTTGCCATCAAATCCACAGTTGACGAGGCGTAACTAAGGAGGGACCCGCCATTTTGAATTGGTTGAATCAACAAATGTTCGATTACTTCTATATATAATCGAAATTAAAATAACACCTACATGTACCTCGAATTCGCCGTTTTAATGTAATTTTATCCGAATTTGAATGCGTACAGGTAACGTAATAACCTCCAGTTTGTAAGTTTTCATTTGTATGACATCATGTTTAGCCATGACGTCTTTGTGCCAAAAGCATTCATGAAGTTTCGGGGATTTTTTGATATTTGTCAAATTTAGACAATTTTTCAAGTTTTATCGTATTTTTTTTTTTGTAATGCATCAAAATCGGAATAACAGTACTGTAGTTGAAGAGTTGCCACCGTCAATTTTGATTTGACGGTCGCAAATCTCCCTTTTACTGTCTCCGCTACACGTCGCCAGTTAAACTGCATTTGCGACTGTCAAATCTACAATTGACGGTGGCAACTCTTCAACTACAGTACTGTTATTCCTTTAATGCTAGTTCTTGTTATTGTGAGGTCTTATTATTGCGCTACTGACCCAGTCACATTATTCACATTCATTAAAAACTCAGTAGTTTCTCAGTTTACCTTAGTAGTAAAAAAAGATATTAGATTTATTACATAACAACAATGGTCATGATGGTTTTATTTGAAAATGTTCATCTTTTAAAGAGAACTAAATAAACTATTGCTAACCCTTTCAACGCTATACACGGCATATGCTGCAATGACATACATAGTCCGAGATTACTCTGACGTCCAACGGCTGTTTTGCCAGACAAGCTGGGCCGTTGGACGTCAGAGCTCGTCCCATGTCAAAAAGGGGATATTTGCCCACCCAAAATAGATGCGCTGCTTCGTTGCTTCTGGTGCCGATTGAGGGCATTTATGTAAGTTTCACCTACCTGCCAACCTTTACTTTTCCATATTTTAACAGTTTTCACAGAGACCCATTGATTTCTGCATTTTGACTTTCATTTTCAAATGGACGTCAAGTTACGAGAGAGTTCGTGGCCTCAAGACTCAAGTATGCAAATATTTATATTTTTTCACCTCCTTTATAGGAGATCGATGTTTAACATTTAGAAGCCAACCACGATTTTTCACCTCCTTTACAGGAGATCGGTATTAAGCATTTAGCTCTGACCAATCGGAAGCTCTCGGACATTTAGATAACTTGCATCGTAAATGAACGAGGAGTTACATTATGGTCTTTTGCACTGTTTTCTCGTGGTCACATGATAATCTTTGAAAATGAAAGTCAAAATGCACAAATCGATGGGTCTCTGTGAAAACTTAAAATATGGAAAAATAAAGGTTAGCAGGTAGGTGAAACTTACATAAATGAAGAGATAAATGAAAAATGAACAGATTGATGCCCAATTTATATAATTCCAAGGCCCTCAATCGGCACCAGAAGCGACGAAGCAGCGCATCGATTTTGGGTGGGCAAATATCCACTTTTTGACATGGGACGAGCTCTGATGTCCCACGGCCCCAGCTTGTCTGGCAAAACAGCCATTGGACGTCAGAGTAATCTCGGACTATTGCCCACCCAACATAGATGTGCTGCTTCGTCGCTTCTGGTGCCGATGGGTCTCTGTGAAAACTGTTAAAATATGGTAAAATAAAGGTTAGCAGGTAGGTGAAACTTACATAAATGAAGAGATAAATGAAAAATGAAAAGATTGATGCCCGATTTATATAATTCCAAGGCCCTCAATCGGCACCAGAATCGACGAAGCAGTGCAAGCGATGAAGCAGCGCATCTATTTTGGGTGGGCAAATATCCACTTTTTGATATGGGACGAGCTCTGACGTCCCATGGCCCCAGCTTGTCTGGCAAAACAGCCTTCAGAGTAATCTCGGACTATGACATACACCGTTCCCCACTGCTATTCGCAGCATATGCCGCCATGACAAAGGATTTTTCATAAGGACTCTTAAACCATTTGGTTTTCATTTGGGTTCTCTCTAATTTTTCCTCGTTTGATTAGAGGATATACAAGGTCTCATTTGTGCTTGAAATCCCGGCAATTTTTATTGTAAAATCATGCAGTAGAAGGAAAATAAAAACAAATATTTTGACAAATGCAAATGACGAAAATCGGGACACGTAGCTGTAAATATGGAAATATTTCAGCATTTCTATGGCGAAACTAACAACGAAGATTAGTTAAAAGGTTTCTTGTTATCTCAATATATATTTATTACATTTAATTCGTGTGGGAAATCTGATTTGATCGATCATTGCGAGACGTAGAAAAAGGGGGGGAAAACAGAGATTGATTGAAATTTTTTAGGACAGAGCCATTTATTTGTGCATTGTGTATGGTGCAATACGCTACAGAATCTACACTTGTGTAGCAACTGGTGTCTTCTTTATTATATGGCAGATAAAACAACAAAATAAATGAAAACTAAAAGTAGTTTTTATTCAAAATTCAACACAAATGTAATAAATTACACCTTTTACCTGTTAATTACCTGTAAATGCTGGTAACCTGATAATAATTTCATTAAAACAATTGCCTAACATTACAGTTCATGCTCTCCTGAGCATTTTTCTTTCAATAACTTTCTCTGTTTCTCATATAATAAAAAAGATACAGCAGTGTGAAAAAGAATATACTGTTCTAATGAATGAACACAAAAAAAATGCAGCAGCAGCAGCCATTTTTCTATTTTTTTGTGTAGTGTTGAAAGGGTTAAAGGATATATTTTTGACAATTACACATCATTGTTCATTGGTGTATCAGTTTTTGTATTTCATGCTTGGTACCATAAAAACATTTATTTCGCTGCAAATGTTTGCACCTGTCCTAAGTCAGGAATCTGATGTACAGTAGTTGTCGTTTGTTAATGTAATTTATACGTGTTTCTCATTTCTCGTTTTTTATATAGATTAGACTGTTGGTTTTCCCGTTTGAATAGTTTTACACTAGTAATTTTGGGGCCCTTTATAGCTTTTTGTTCGGTGTGAGCCAAGGCTCTGTGTTGAAGGCCGTACATTGACCTATAATGGTTTACTTTTATAAATTGTTTTTTGGATGTAAAGTTGTCTCATTGGCACTCACACCACATCTTCCTATATTTATTAGAAAAATTTAAACTGTTTACAAATATAGCAATTGGTAGAATCTTGTATGTACATGACCTATATTCTGTTAAAACAAATAAATTAATGATGTCACCACTCTTTTGAAGTGTGGGTCTTGTGTTCTTCTTAAAATGCAAGGTTACATCATTGAGATTTCATTAACACTGGAGATGATCTCATAAAAAACATGAACTTGCCTTAGAAATTTATTAGTTTACCTTATTAGATGATCTGAGTCAACAAATCGGTTAATTCAGGAATAGAATAGGAGACGTAGCTTGTCAATATTTATAGAGTTAAAACTGATTTTTTTTATATTGGAAATTATTATCTCCAGTCGAGAGAGTTGATAAAATTTCAATCCCCATATTTTTATTATTATTGCAAAGGAAATAAACCTGTTCCCCAGAACCTGTTTTTTTAAGGATTTTGTTTTATTCCGATTGCGTGAACTCCACAGGGAACAAAATCCATTTTATTTGTTCAATGGGACATTTAACTTTGCAAAAATTTTAATGACCAATTGAACACCATTTGATACTGGGTAAAAGTTTTATTTCCTTTGCAATAAAATACTGCTTTGCAGCTAATTAAACTTAAATATTTATGTCAATCCATTTGCCAGCTTTATTTTGTTAGCAGCGTTTTCAAATTGCAAGTATGAATATTTTATTCTATTTTTAGAAACTACAACCACAGAAAATGGTATAAAGATTGGGGAGTCTTGTAAAAATAATTCTTGTAAGGCAGTAAGTATGTTTATTTTGATTATCCCTGCTTCTAAGGAACACCATCATGAGATATGGTAAACCTGGTATGATTGGCAATGAAACAATTATACAAAAAGGGACAAGATGTTTTAAAACAAGTACAGGTTGGTGTACAACCATGAAAAATTTGCTAAAATATAATAGATATCAAGCTAGGTTATACAAACAGAAACACTCACTAGAGAAAGCTAAAACCAATTTTAATAATAAAAGCAAAAAAAAAAAATAAATCCATTGGACTACTGCCTAAGGATAAGAACTTAAGTTAAAAAATGTGGTGGGTTTGCACATATTTGTGAGTATTAACTTTCCTGCTTTCCATTTTTGTTTAAATAAAAACCAGTTCTTTTTACTAGAAAGTTGTTAATGAGTATGTGTTGCCATACTACTGGTTCTATGAGGTATATTTGAGAAAATTTGTGCATTTGTTATTCCCTCTCATATCAAGTGTCCTTTATTTGTCAGAATTTAATCTTTATACATGTACATGTTCATGTTTTCATTGCCATAGAATCTCTGCTATACAGTACGCCCAGAGAGTTTGTAATCGCTAACTCTAATCACCGATTTCGGACTGTAGCGGTGTGATACCACAAATCACAGATTACACTCCCAATTTCCTCCAAAGATTCTCTCCCAACACCGCGTGGCTGTTAATTGGTTTATTGCCCATCGGATGTACTGAAAATTAATGACGCGTGACAACATAATCGGATTAGCCAGATTTATTACCTATGTACATTTAATCGATCTTGATTGCACCTGTGTGTTTTAAAACACGGTATTAAAATGTATTTTCTTTGAAAGATAACAATGTGACATTATCACTCAAAATAAGATAATTATTCTTGTATGTTTTTGCACAATGTCATTGTCATTTGAAATAAAACATACCAACAAATAAAAATACGAATAAAAAACTTATTTTGTATTTTTATTAAAGTCCGATCAGGTCATACATGTCATAATTTGTGTTTTTTCAACAAAGACAATTTTACCACCTTTTATTACCTACTCGGTGAGCAATAACTGTTTCATTAATTGTTCAGTATATAAAAATCAACTCTGAACTGGCTTAAATCAAAATCTTGTTTTTACGGTAATTTGTCCAATCTTAACCCAAGAGTTAATTTATCGGACCAACAAGTGAACTCTGTAACTTTCAATTTATTTTGCAATGTAAAATATTATGTTTCACTACCTCCATAACATTACCGACTTGAGTTATTAGAATTCAGAAAAGAAAGTGTAAAGTGACAACTCTGTTGAACGAAGGGAAAACGTTTTGTATGCAATGTGCCCTATATTCATAAAAACAAAACACTGAGAGACATTCACCGCCCAGACACAACACAATAATCACAACCTAATTAATTAAATGAAGAAAAATAATCATGTGTTGTTTATCTCTGTTATGATCTGTTATTGATCCTTTATTATTTAAAATCAAATTGGATGGGCGCAATCCGTATTTTACTGCTCGTTAAAAGTCCTTGGTGAAATAAAAAAAAAAGAAGTAATTCCACAATTACTATAAAATATTAAAAAAAAATTATATCATGAAAGAAATATGTGAAAAAAAATGTGGATCAGATTAAAAAAAGTTTGCACAGAAAAAAAAACCATAACCCCCCCAGAAAATCAAATGGTTGCTGCCTAAAGATGCGACAATATAATTTGAAATAAGATAATTATTATCTTATATGTTTTGTCCTATGTCATTATCTTCGAAATAAAACATACATACAAAAAAATATGCAGAAAAAAATTGTTATTTTGTGTTTCTATTACAGTCCAGTCAGGTCATACAACAAAGACGATTTTGCCACAATTAGAATCTGTTTAGCTTACTCAATACGCAATATCGGTGCATTAATTGTTCATTATTTAAAAATCAACTGGCTAATAAAATCATGTTGTTTTTACGGTAACACGATTCATCGGATCAACAAGTAAACTTATTTATTGAGCAATGTAAAATATTATGTTTCACCACCTCGGTATATTTATACAGACTTGAATAATTTAAATTACGAACAGAAACTGTAAAGTGACAACTCTGTTGAACAAAGGAAATAACTTCAAGTGATATTGATAGCGCTCGTCCTTTTCGTATTTTACGAAACGGTTTTCAAATTGACGAAAGTACTTTAATATATCAACTTCGTCAGTTAAAATTGGAAAGTGTAAAAATATTTTCACATTAAATTACTATAATTCTACCTGTCTTCATGTTTTAGACAAGTTTATGACGCTCAATCATTTTACGTTTACAAAAAAATGTTAAAAGTTGTGATGATAAGGCAGCAACCATTTGATTTTCTGGGGGGGGGGGGGGGGGGGGGGGCAATGGTTTTTTTTGGAAAAAAAAGTTTGTTTCCAGTTTTTGGAGAAAAAAATAATTTGTTTTTGACCCTGAGAATTTAAAATTGTTTGTTTCACCCTTAGCTGCCACTATATGTAATGTTAAAATTGAAAGAAAAAAATTGTTTTCATCTTGTCGCCAAAAAAATAGATTGTTAAAAGTTTGCGTAGAAAAAAAAACCATAGCCCCCCCCCAGAAAATCAAATGGTTGCTGCCTAAGTAATCCGCTTATCGCTATCCGATAGGTCACTAATCCTTTAATTATTATCAAACCTCATAATTGCCCATCATAATATTCTATTCCAGTTAAATCAGTCATCATTTTATTTTCAAAATTTCCCAACCGCCTACAATTGGCAGTTCTTTATCTTTTTATTGTCATTTGAACACAATTGACCACCCGGACAATTTCAATCATAATTTCAATATTTCATCAACCGTTAATTTATATTATTGACGATGAACGTATAACTAATGTTCAGGTCTACTTCCTTTTTAGAAAGATAAAACACTAAAATTCAAATAGTCAAAGATGTGTTCTCGTTTATTCGGAAAAGAATTATATTTTAGATTCTGATTAATCAATTGTAAAAGAACATTCTGGAGCCTCAATACGATTGCACAAAAATGTCGTTCTGCAACTTTAGAAACCTTGAATGGATTTTTCCCACGGTCGTCTAGAAAGGTCACCTGAGTTTACTGGTAGGCGATATTATTTCCCGCCCTTTTAAAAACTCGTGCTGTGGATAAAATTTATGTTAACTATTTTTAGCATTTAACATTGTTAAGTAAGTCAAGTTCAAGTTCAACCCAAACTGTTGATAACTGAGATGTGTATCGTGGAATTGTCTTCGCACGGCAAATAATTGTTTTTAAAATCTTTTAAGATCACTGTTCAAAATACACAAATTTACATTCATTGTGCGAAAATAAATATTATACAAAGACGAATTAATGCAGCTGTGGAAGTATTCCTGTTGTAACCGAAATGTATTATTATCCTACCGTACTGCCAACAAATCGTAAAACGAAAATGCCGTAATTATTAAGCATAACGAATGGTGAATAATATTTTCCTTTTTACTTGAATATACAAAACTTTCAGACACGTAATTTTTATGATTTTCTTTAAACTGCTCTCATTAATTTAGCGAAAGTTTCCGGTTATTTTTACACAAGTATGTTCATTTCGTACCGTAAATAAAATATTAATTTACTGGTGAAGACATCGAGGTCAAAATTAAGTAGTTTTTATTTTTTATAAAACTTTAATGCAATTGAAAGAATGAACAACAACATTTTGCTTTTAAATCTTTTATTCATTCCAGCAATTAGATAATCGTAAAAAGAAAATGCCGTAGACTTGCACAATTATTACGGGGTCATTATTATGCCTAATGAATGGTGAATAAATTTTCCTTTTTACTTGCATATATATATACAAAACTTTTAGACACATACTTTTCAAATAAAGACTTTAACTTTGAAGTAGAATATTTGGGTTTTCACATATTCCACTATATTTTTATAATCCTTCTTTTTAAAAAGCAAGTTCATTAAGGTAAGGATATTTTTAGATGGGCTAACAAAAAATACGAAAATATTTTGACTTATTATTACCACAAATTAAACTTAATTAATATAAAAGACATTTAAAATTATACACCTGTTTGACACTTAAACTGATACAGTAGACCGGAAGTATAATTCTTTATTACTTCAACCTTTACCTGTCAGGTAATCCAATTACCCTATCAGTCGTGTGCCGGTAGAGATCAAAGTAGGACAAGGGCAATTAATTCCTCGGTGTAGAGAGTGAGCTCGCTATCACAATAAACATTTACCTGATTTTGGGAGAGATTACTCCCAAATTCCTCCCAACATTTAGGGAGGAATATCGGAGTTTTTCGGAGTGACTCCGACATTTTCCTTGGTGTAGGGTGTGGGAGAGTTGATCCTTTTGAAATGTACTGTATAGAAGTATTCCTGTTGTAGCTGAAATATATTATTCCTAAAGTAATGCTAACAAATCGTAAAGAGAAAATGCTGTAGACTTATTATTATGCCTAACGCATGGTGAATAGTATTTTCTTTTTTACTTGCATATACAAGTTTTGAGACATAGTTTTCTTTAAACTGCTCACATTTTAAATTCAGCGTCAGTTTCCGTTTGTTTTTACGCAAGTATGTCTCTTTTCATAAGTAATATAATTTACCGATAAAAATGAGGTCAAAATCAAGTATAGTTTTCTTGTTATAAAACTTTAATGCAATTGAAAGAATTAACAACAACATTTTGCTTTTGAATCTTTTATTTGTTTAAGCAATTATGTAATCGTAAAATGAAAATGGCGTACACTTATTAGCATTAGTGAATAATATTTTCTTTTTTATTCATATACTAAACTTTGAGACGTGTAATTTTCTATAACGGCCCACATTTATTCAGCGTTAGTCTCCGTTTATTTTTACACAATTATATCTCTTAAAAAATTGTAAATTGAATATTTATTCCTGACAAATAAAAAAAACCGAAGTCAAAATCAAATATAGTTGATTGTAATAAAACTAATTTTAAATGTACAGTGTAATTAAAAGAATTAACAATTATGTTTTGCTTTTTAATCTTTTATTTGTTTCAAGCAATCAGATATACATATAACCCGATTATCGATAGACAGGAAATACAATTGTTTAATTACATTGGAAATCTCATATACCTTGACTCTCACGTACCCGCATAGATCAGAAGGATTAGGGCAATTAATTACCTGGTGTGACACCGCATCACACCGGAATGGGAGAGATGTCGCTAATACAATAAACAAAAGGTAGCGAATTGACGCGGAAATCGGAGGGAATACTCCCAAATTTCTCCAAGAATTTAGGTAGGGATGTCGGAGTTTCCTTGTGTCACACCAAGAAAAAACTTGGTGTTTGGAGTTTGGGATTACAAACTCCCTGGGCGTACTGTATTTGGCTAAGTTCAGTATAGTGTTGTAAGTGTGTGACAAAATGTATGATTTTAAAAGTAGCTGTTTCAATCATAATAACATGATTTTCTGAAAGGAGAATGATTCTAGTTTAGGGTTTTACATGTAAAAAGATAGTTATTTAGTCAGAATACATAAAATTAGACATAAATAGCATGTTGGACAGAGGTTATGTTGGACGTAACAGGACATTGAAAAATGAATATTTTCCTTTTATATGAAGGCTTTGTTAATAAATATATTAATTTTTCAAAAATTAACTTGCAAGTTTGAAAAATCTTAAAATATGTCGGACAAACGGGGACATTTTTGGATGAGAATTTGTTCCATTTGCATCATTCAAAGTCAAAAACAAAATCAAAACTATGCTGTTTATACTAACATCTACAGCTGGTGTTCCTCAGCAAGAGGTAAAATGGTTCATTATTAAATAAATGGATAAAATGAAACCATAAAAAAACTTGGATGAACAGCGTACAGAATTCATTTGTTGTAGGACAAACATAGGACAGATTGTATTCCCTGTCGGACAAAGATAGGACAGAATTCATTATTTTACTGATCCTAATGGCAATTTAAAAATGGGCACCTCTTAAGAAGAGACGAGGAAGGGTCTGAGAACTATTTTAAATTTATGTGGACTTGTTAGTTGTTAACAAGTTTCTTTTAACTTTTAAAAAGCTGTTACGTCCAACATTAGAAGATTTTGTCCTAAGGTTCTTCCAACAGAACATTATTGGACTCTTGTTACGTCCTAATTTTCAAAATTATGTCAAATTTACAATGTCAACAGTTTAAAACCTCTTTATTTTTCATATATACGGTAGTATTTAAGGTTAAGTTATTGTCAAAGTGGAAGCGAAATTGATTCCGTGACTTGTGGTAGCCATTGTAGAGAATATCTTGGATGTTGGACGTAACATCAATTCGGATGTAACTTCAATCTCTTGGTTGGACAGAAAGAGCGTTCACCCCCTTCGATGTCGTTGACCTCGAGTAAAAAGGAACAGTTGACAGCAATATCGTATGCGGATCGTGATTGTCGTAAAATTTGTTGTCATAAACATTAAAAAAAAATTAAACCGAGTTGGCAACTTGCAAATGAAAATTGAAATTTTCGCCCGTTACGGTTGGACAGATTTTTCAAGAGTAAACTTTAATGACAATTCCTGAAAAAAATAAAACTTTCTGCAGTATCTTCATGATGAATTATCACACTTTAGTTAATAAGCTCAAGCCTCAAGATATTTTGTGCATTTAATTGCCCTCTATTGTTACATAACTTATATTTCATTTTCACTTAGGAAGAAGACAGAAAATGTTAGTCGACAACGTGACCATTTAAAATTGTTTTTAATCCTTATTTTTCGAAGATTTTTCATGTTTTAGTGTCCTAAACCTTGCCAAACCTATTGTATTACCTAAAAATCCTTTTTACCTAGTTGCCATTCATAAAAAAAGGTTTATAAAACAATTTTGATTTGGGTCATTCGACCATGTCACAAAATAAGCATGCAAAAAACAGGGAATTCAACACTTCATTTATAAAATACTTAATTCAACAATAAACTTTTCATATGAGACTGTTTATATTATCTCTTCATCATACAGTGGATTGATTAGCTACCTGCATTAAAACTCAAAATAATTTAAAATATGAAAAAAATGCATTTTTCTGGGACACCCATTGAAACAGCACTTTACTGAATACTTAGCCATATATATTATGGACAAAAACATTGTTCTATATATGAATAAAGGAAAATTATTAGATATACATGTAGCAAAGCCAAGGTATGATTTGTATAAATACTTATGAAATTCATACAGCAATTTTAATTTTGTTTTGATTTCAGTGCTATCAGGGAGAACAAAGTAATGAAGAAACCTGTACATTTCACCCTGGTGTTCCAATATTTCATGAAGGGTAGGTTTTATATGTACCTTAGGTTTACGACAGATCATAAAATGTGAAACCCATGGTTCAGGTTTTTTGTCAAGCCTGCAACTTATGTTGCAGAAAGCTGGACATTGTGATAGTGATCAGGCAGAGGTGGTGACGGCTACAGCGCCGGCGTTTGCTAATTTCTTAAAAGCTTTATATTTTATTAGGTGGAAGACTTGGATGCTTCATACTTTGTATATGGATGCCTCATATTGTGAAGTTTCCATCAGCCACATGTCCAATGTCCTTGATTTTATTTTCATGGTTCAGTGACTTCTCAAAAAAATAGTTAAGTTTTTTTGTAATTTTAAATTCTCTCTATTATAAGTAATAGGATAACTATATTTTGTATGTGCATACCTTGCAAAGTCCTCATTCCCATCAGACAGTTTTTTCTCGACCTCGACCTAATTTCATGGATCAGTTAAGTTTTGGTGGTCAAGTCAATATCTCAGATACTATAAGCAATAGGTGTAGTATATCCTGTGTATGGAAGCGCTGTAGGGTGTACATGTCCAACTGTTAGGTGTCATCTTACCTTGACTTCATTTTCATGGTTAAGTTGTTATAGTTAAGTTTTTGTGTTTTGGTCTGTTTTTCTTATACCAGAGATGCAAACAGTTTTTATACGACCGCAAAATTTGAAAAATTTTTCGTCGTATATTGCTATCACGTTGGCGTCGTCGTCTGCGTCGTCGTTGTCGTCATTGTCGTCCGAATACTTTTAGTTTTCGCACTCTAACTTTAGTAAAAGTGAATGGAAATCTATGAAATTTTAACACAAGGTTTATGACCACAAAAGGAAGGTTGGTATTGATTTTGGGAGTTTTGGTCCCAACATTTTAGGAATTAGGGGCCAAAAAGGGCCAAATAAGCATTTTCTTGGTTTTCGCACTATAACTTTAGTTTAAGTTAATAGAAATCTATGAAATTTTGACACAAGGTTTATGACCACAAAAGAACGGTTGGATTGATTTTGGGAGTTTTGGTTTCAACAGTTTAGGAATTAGGGGCCAAAAAAGGGCCAAAATAAGCATTATTCTTGGTTTTCACATATATAACTTTAGTTTAAGTAAATAGAAATCAATGAAATTTAAACACAATGTTAATGACTACAAAAGGAAGGTTGGTATTGATTTTGGGAGTTTAGGTCCCAACAGTTTAGGAATTAGGGGCCAAAAAGGGACCCAAATAAGCATTTTTCTTGGTTTTCGCACCATAACGTTAGTATAAGTAAATAGAAATCTATGAATTTAAACACAAGGTTTATGACCATAAAAGGAAGGTTGGTATTGATTTTGGGAGTTTTGGTCCCAACAGAATAAGGGGCCCAAAGGGTCCAAAATTAAACTTTGTTTGATTTCATCAAAATTGAATAATTGGGGTTCTTTGATATGCCGAATCTAACTATGTATGTAGATTCTTAATTTTTGGTCCCGTTTTCAAATTGGTCTACATTAAGGTCCACAGGGTCCAAAATTAAACTTAGTTTGATTTTAACAAAAATTGAATCCTTGGGGTTCTTTGATATGCTGAATTAAAAATGTACTTAGATTTTTAATTATTGGCCTAGTTTTCAAGTTGGTCCAAATGGGGGTCCAAAATTAAACTTTGTTTGATTTCATCAAAAATTGAATAAATGGGTTCTTTGATATGCCAAATCTAACTGTGTATGTAGATTCTTAATTTTTGGTCCAGTTTTCAAATTGGTCTACATTAAGGTCCAAAGGGTCCAAAATTAAACTAAGTTTGATTTTAACAAAAATTTAATTCTTGGGCTTATTTGATATGCTTTATCTAAATATGTACTTTGATTTTTGATTATGGGCCCAGTTTTCAAGTTGGTCCAAATCAGGATTCCATATCAAGTATTGTGCAATAGCAAGAAATTTTCAATTGCACAGTATTGCACAATAGCAAGAAATATCTAATTGCACAATATTGTGCAATAGCAATTAATTTTCAATTGGAGTTATCTTTCTTTGTATAGAATAGTAGTTGATAATATATGTGGAAATTTGCCAGACATGACTATGATGTCATTTTCTATTTTTATTTGCCAATAACTTTATGTAAATAACTAAATTTTTCTCATTTCAGATTTCATAAATAAAAAGAAAATTTCTTCAAACATTTTTTGAGAGGATTAATATTCAACAGCATAGTGAATTGCTCAAAGGCAAAAAAAAAAAAGTTCATTAGACCACATTCATTCTGTGTCAGAAACCTATGCTGTGTCAACTATTTAATTTTAGATTTAAAAAGTTTGAAGAAGAAATCTTTAATTGATTTGTAAAATCTTGACATTTGTTTTGTGTAAAAAAAAACCATGTAATGTCAAAAATTTGATCACAATCCAAATTCAGAGCTGTATCACGCTTGAATGTTTTGTCCATACTTGCCCCAACTGTTCAGGGTTCGACCTCTGCGGTCGTATAAAGCTGCGCCCTGCGGAGCACCTGGTTTTTGCCTGTCAGACTTTGGGGCCTGCAGGGTACCAAGTTTTGTCAGACCCATCACATTTCTGCCAGACCTATATTTTCACTCAAAATAATTTATTTTTGTAATATTATGAAAAAAAAACAGCCCCCCCCCCCCCCCCCCTTTTCAATTTTACACACCCCTAGATGTAGAGTATAAAAAGTATTGTCAGTTTCACCTAAAGAAATTTTTAATTTTTCATAAATAAATGTTAGCAGTTAATAAAATGAAATTCTTACTGTTTATAAATAACAATGAAATGTAACTGTTTCCAGTTAAGGGGTTTCCCATATTTTCCCGCCAAAAAGCACATGGCTTTCAACAATTGTAAAAAAGCATTCAATTTGTGATCATGGATTACAGCTTTAATTAATTGAATTTGGATATAGATATTCAACTTAAGGTACAGTCAGGCAATGTTTTTAATTTTTTTATGGATTAAAACTAATTTGAAAGAAAAGTTTAAAAAATAAAACAATTTTTGACATCAAAACAACAGACGATCTGAAATATATTATGAATATTCAATGACCCATATATTTTTTGAACTCTCCTACGGAGGTCAAAGTTGCATCATTTTTCAAACCATTACCAATGGTGTGTATTCTCTGTTACAACTAATCAACTGTATTTGATATAAATATTTCAATAAATTGACGATGTCAAACATACGATTTCAAAACTGAAATTATACTGCAAAAGGTTTACTTTTTATTTTTTAAGGAGGGATATTTGGAAGTTGTGTCAGGCTATAATATTTATCATTAAAACAGTTTGAACTCTCGATTTCTATTGTGTAATCGAAGCCTTGAATGTTGTTCTATCTAATCATGCAACGTGGTTGTAAAATCACAATTTTATAAACAAAATACTCTGCTGGGACCGACAGGAAATTAAGTTTTGGCTGACCCAAGAAGACTAAAATATTGCGGCCATCAGGTCCTGCACAGCAACTAGTTTTGCCGGACCTACATAAATTCTGCCCCTTAGGTCCGACAGATCTGACGATTAGTTGCATCTCTGTATACTGTATGCTATAGGTCTATCATATTTGGTGTATGGATTGATTGTTATGTGTACATGTCTAGCTGGCAGGTATCAATTGACCTTGATCTCATTTTCATGTTTCAGTGGTCAAGGTTAATTTTTTTTTGTTACGGTCTTTTTTTCTAATACTACATGCAATAGGTCAACTATATTTGGTGTATGGAAATACTTCATGATTTTTATGCCAGTCTGGCAGGTTTTATTTTACTGGACCTCATTTTCATGGTTCATTGCTCCCTGTTAAGTTTTTGTTATTTGGTCTGTTTTTCTTTAAACTGTAAGCAATAGATCGACTATATTTGTTGTATGGAAGAATTGTTAGCTGTAAATGCCTGCGTGGCATGGTTCATCTGACAGTGACCTCATTTTCATGGTTCATTGGTCAATGTTTAATTCTGTTTAGGACTATCAAAATAATATCACTGAATAAGAAAAGAAAGCGAGACATTTCATCGTGTGCACTCTTGTTTTATTATCTTACATTTTATACATGTATATGGTGTGAAACCATTAATTTATTATTTTTTCTTGTAACAGATATTTGTTAACATTCACCATACATTATAGATTATAAGTACATGTTGTATATATTTTTTGTACTCTACTTATATGCCTATTGGAAAATGGCTCTTAAAACCAATAATATCCTTCTTAAAATATATAATGAGAAAGTCTTCAAATGGGATATGTTATAGATGGTTAAGGGGAATATAAAGAAAGGCAGAAGTGGCCACTTCTGGTAATCTATTCTACCAAAAGTTTTTATTTATATAACTAAGGTAACTAAATCTTTGTTGTATGAATTCAAAAGAGAGTACTACATTTGTATTCTACCATATCCTAGGAATGAATTTCCACAGTAACAAAGCATTGTCCTGTTTCAGGTTGAAATACTGGTCATGCTGTAGGAAAAAAACAACAGAATTTGATAATTTTCTGGACCAAGCTGGCTGTGAGACAGGAAAACATGTATGGGTTAAACAAGAGGTAATGGTATTTTATGTTATATCTGATTTGTGCAGGGCTTGTTTTTATTGTCTTGCTTGACAGAGTTAAAAAGCAAGACTGCAGTTGTCTAAGCAGTGGCACATCAAATGAAGATTATTTGGCACTTCCCCCTCAGTCACGGTCTATTGATTTTGAAACTTATGACTAAAAATAGATAATGTTTCTTTTTAAACCTTTACTTTAACATAAAAAAAATGAATATGGGTAGATCATTTTTCCATGTCACTTATTTTAGGAGAGCCGTGGTGTAGTGGTTAGTGCAAAAACAGAGGGTCCTGGTTCGATCCCAGCTCTGGGGAGAAAATTTCTAGGACTGCTCTTCCTTGCCACCATTTGTGAGTATGGTCTTGAGAAACGATAATAGTCCGTTGGAAGGGGACGATAAATGGCTGACCCATGTTAAGAGAGAGCCACATTTCTTGCACGTAAAAGACACCCTTGTAGATTTCAAAAAAAGAGTAGGCTAATGCCACTACAAAGCAGCACTCGCACCGGCCAAGTGGAAAGGCATTATTAATATAAGTTGTAATAACTTGTCTCCCAATCCACTATAAATAAATATGTTTAAACTAAGACATAGGTATGCTGTTTCTGGCAGCAGCTTCAAGAATGTATTAGTTTGGAATAAGGTCTAGTTTATGGTGAACCACAAGTGGTAGGTCATTCATATTAGAAATGTAGTTGTCTAAGCAATGTGGATTATTCGGACCTGCCACCTAAGTCATGGTCTATTGATTTTGAAACTTATGACTAAAAATAGATAAGGATTCATTTAACCCTTTTCTTTAACTTCAAAAAATTAAATATGGGTAGCAAATTTTTACATGTCATTTATTTTAGACCCCTTTAAATATAGCATATTAAACAATTTGAATTGTTATTAGAAAGTGATTCAATGTAAACTCAAATATGTTGTGAGGGATCGATTAAGATAAAAGCTTGTCAATGAAAAATTATCTTAGTCATTTGGTTTTAATTGTATTTTCTAGGTGCCTGGTGAGAAAAAATCCTGTAGATTTGACTGGCATCAAACTGGACCATATATAACATTATCTGTATTCTCTAAAGTAGCAGATCCTGATAAAACTGTGATCGAGGCCAACAAAATTATGGTTAATATAAATATAGTATTTGAAGGAGGGAAAAGTCTGTTTGAGAAAAATGTACATCTTCGAGAGGTGAGTGAAAACCTTTGCATTGCTAGGCTAACTTATTATTGAAAAAACAAATTAAATATTCCACCAGCACACATTCAGGGACAGAACAGTTTACTCAGGCTTCCAACAATTCACCTGGACTCGTTCAAGGACTAAAACAGTTCACACACATTGCTATCAAGAAATAGTATTAAAAATAACATGTAACAAATTTTTTTGATGCATCAAATACCCATTTAAAAGAATATTTCTCTTCAATGATGCCTGCTTAAACTATATTGGAAATGCAATAATATCCAACAATAAACTGAAAACATAAAAAATAGGACTTAAAACCACATTTGGAACACCCTTAATGGGTTTTCCCCTGGGTCAATAATTTTGTTCGCCTCCTTGTCCTCCAAAACAATATTGTATTTGCCACTTTCAATTTTTTTCGTCAAATACCCAATTAAAAAACAAAAATTCTCCTCAGTGATGCCTTCTTAAATTATATTGTAAATTAAAAAACCAATAAACATTATGCCACTATAAAAGCATGGTTTACTTGGCAAACGTACCTTCCTGCAGGCATTTACAGTGTACAAGCAGTGGTAATACACAGTAACATAATCTGGAAATAAATTCAATGCAATGAATGCATCTTTAAAATACTAATTCCTTATCAATGTTATATGATAAAAAATAATCCCTATGTGAAAGAGTTGAATATTGTGAAGAACAAAAATGCCATAAAACCAGAAAATAGGTAACCAAGACAACTAAGCAACAATTGTACATTGTATGAATAATATTTGTCAACAAATTATCATCATTTTAAGACTGAAATATCTCTTTAATATGATTGAGCCAAAAAAAAAAAAAAAAATTGCATTGTATACTTTAGAAAACTTATTTTAAATTGTGTTTGATCAGATTGTACGACATGTATTACGTGAATGAAAATGTTTATTTATATGTTTGTTTGTCTATATATCAGCTACAATGTTGGTTTTTCTTTCAGGAAATTATTCCAGAAGAAAGTAATGTGAAGATGTTAGGCACAAAAGTAGAAATAAATCTAAAGAAAGCAGAGCCATTTAGCTGGGCAGATTTAGAATATAAACCTCCTGTAGAGAAATCTTGACACAAGAATGACTAGTTTATATAATAAATCAGTAATAATATAGAAAATGTGTTTTATGATTGTGCAATTGTTGAAACATTCATCAATTTATGAAACATTTTTTTATGACACATTTAAAATTTACTTGTTTGACATACCCCTTGTCTTTGGAATTGCAGTAAAAGAAAATATCACCATTATTAATTCCAATAAAGCAATAATTTTCAATTAAAAACATTGATTGATGACATCATGAAAAAACGTCATCAGCTTTATCAAACCCCAAATTTGTATGATGTCATGTCAGACCTGTAATCTGAATGACGTCATGTCAAACCCCAAATTTGTATGATGTCATGTCAGACCTGTAATCTGTATGATGTCATGTCAAACCCCAAGTTTGTATGTCATGTCAGACCTGTAATCTGAATGACGTCATGTCAAACCCCAAATTTGTATGATGTCATGTCAGACCTGTAATCTGTTTGATGTCATGTCAAACCCCAAGTTTATATGATGTCATGTCAGACCTGTAATCTGTATGATGTCATGTCAAACCCCAAGTTTGTATGTCATGTCAGACCTGTAATCTGTTTGACGTCATGTCAAAACCCATAAAGTATGATGTCATGACACATAAAAACAATATGAGAGGTATACATATAATAGGGTGTATATAATATGGCTGTTTCAATTTTACACACCATATCAACCCTAAACTAATATCATTCCTTGAGCAGAGCTCTTGGGATTGTATTGGTGTCTTTGGTTGATACGGATGTGATATTAAAAAAGTCATATGATATTCTCTATTTATTGCATGAATGCCATGGAAATTGATAAAATATTACGTCATCTTCAAGTATTTTTGCATTATTATTTTATAGTGTAACATAGATTATATCTTAAATATGTTATTGTTTTTTTTTCTTTACATGCTCAATAAGAAATATAATCATAATGTTTTAAGTTGATTGGTTTATTATTGATATAATGCATTTAGGCATGTTTTGTTGAAGATATCATAATGTAAAAGTTGAATTAAATTGCTTTGCTCAGAAAATATGTACCTTGCTTAGCTTCTTTTTTTTCAATGTCTTCTAAGCCATATACAGCATGCATAGTTACTGATTATATCCTATTCATCCAAAATGTCAATGTTAAATAATACAATATTATGAAAGAAGTAAAAGTTGGTCTCATAATAACACATAGCTTATGGTTTATCCTGTGTGCAAGCATTAATTTTTATAAAGTTTTATCCTCTGTAGTTTATCCTGTATACAAAGCATAAATATTATAAAGAAAAGCTTTATCAAATAAAGAACATGCTTTTTATCAAATTTCATGGTGAACATCTGTATCAACTTTTCAGACTTCCATAGTCAGATATCTTCTCTGGTGAAACTAATTCTAGAGGGCAATAAATATTTGCAATTTACATTCAAAGAATTTTAAGAGGCAATACTTTGATATATGTTTCCTTTGGAATTTTTATATTTATTGTGTGTAATAATAAAACATTAACATTTGATTCCTTTGGTGTTTTATGTACTTCTAAATTGACGAGTAAATTGTTTCAATAGACTTATTTGTACTTTTTTAGATTGTTAATAAAATTGATGATTTTGAGGGATTTCATGTCAATACTTTAGTATTGAATATGTATCTTAAATTAGTAATTACAGAATGGAAATCATCTGACACATGATGGTCACTGATTTAAAAATAGACAATCTACCACTTTTGTAAATTTAAGGAATAAAGACTTTAAATACAAATTCGTCTTTATTAGAAATATTAATCATTCAGCATACCATAGGATTGAAAATATTATGACAGTTGCATTTCAACCACATTGTGAGCTTACTTATGTATTATTATACCCCCGCTTTAAAAAAGGGGGGGTATACTGTTTTACCTCTGTCTGTCCGTCCGTCCGTCAGTCCGTCCATCAGTCCGTCAGTCCGTCAGTCCGTCCGTCAGTCAGTCCGTCCCATGAAACTTTCGTCACATTTTTCTCAGGAACTGCACATCCACCCTTTCTGTAATTTGGTATCAACATTTATATATTTCAGCCATACCGTGTGATGCGTTTTCAGATTCATCACTTGACAACTTCCTGTTTACCGAACACTTGTCTGATTTTACACATGATAGCCAAGTTGAAAATTTTCGTCACATTTTTCTCAGGAACTACAATACAAGGATTTCTGAAATTTGGTTTCAGGATTTATATAAGTCAGCTATACCGTGTGATGCGTTTTCAGATTCATCACTCAACAACTTCCTGTTTACCGAACACTTGTATAATTTTACACATGATAGCCAAGTTGAAAATTTTCGTCACATTTTTCTCAGGAACTACAATACAAGGATTTCTGAAATTTGGTTTCAGGATTTATATAAGTCAGCTATACCGTGTGATGCGTTTTCAGATTCATCACTCGACAACTTCCTGTTTACCGAACACTTGTATGATTTTACACATGATAGCCAAGTTGAAAATTTTCGTCACATTTTTCTCAGGAACTACAATACAAGGATTTCTGAAATTTGGTTTCAGGATTTATATAAGTCAGCTATACCGTGTGATGCGTTTTCAGATTCATCACTCGACAACTTCCTGTTTACCGAACACTTGCATATTTTTACACTATTAATATTATCCACTTGCGGCGGGGGTATCATCAGTGAGCAGTAGCTCGCAGTTTCACTTGTTTTGTAAGCCAATGCATTGTTATTCCACATTTATTCCACATTTTCTAAAAGAATATTTGTAATGTATTTATTTAAGAAAATAAACATTTACTGTATTGACATCTTTATGATATGCATCCCATACAATATGAATAAAGAAATATGAGTGAAAATCATTTCGTTTGCCTTAAAAACCACCAGAGATATTATGGATTCATTATCGTCATATGAAGTAAAAGTTTTCTTGTAATTTGTGTGCAAACATTAACTACACCACAAAATTGTGAGTCTGTAATTACCATATTTTGTGCTTATCTGTACTTACCTGTACTTGAGTTTGGTCTCAACTTTAATTAATAAGTCTGATTGAGCACTTGAAAATGTTGCTTAAGTTTGAAAATCTCGAAAAAAACTCAACCTGTAGTCTCTACCAATGCTGTAAGCATAATCAGTTCCCTAAATGACTGGATTTTTCACCTTAAGAGCAAATATCCGACCAATATGGGATCTCCAGAATACAAAAAAAAAAAAGATTTTAAAAATCCTCCCTCAAAATACATACCTGTGTGTTAAAAAACAATATCTTCTCAATGTTTATTATATTTAGTTGAATTAGAAGGCTTTTGATATTTCCGTTATTGTTTGTTCACCACTACAAACAATAGCCATTCTTATACATAAAGGGATGACCTTTACAAAAAAAGATAACATTCTACTTTTGGCTGATTAAATAAAAATATATCTTTACTTATGTCAAATACTTTATAAGTAGTGAGAAAAGCTTCAACAGTAAAATAACAAATGCCATGATGACTTATATTCTAAGTTAACATAGAAAAGGAGCTGCCCTTTAATGGCGAATTTTTGCTTTATCAACCATTATCTTGAAGGTTTTATAAATGAGCTAATTTGAAACACCAAAAATGTTCAGCAATTAAAGGTCTCAAAATTAATGAAAAATTCTTTTTGTCTTAGTGTGTCTCTACATATCAATACTGTTTATTTTACCAGATGAAAGATTCAAGCTCTATGGGCCTTTAAAAAAACCCTCATCAATTAGACATGACAAATTGAGAAACAATCAAAAGACCAACACACCTAGATTTTGTGAAAAATGATAAACGAAAAACAAATGATCCACAGCAAACAATGACAAACCACTGAATTATAAGGTCCTTCAACATATGGCAGGAATAAACATATTTACAAAGCACTCCGACTAGGTACTTGATGTTGAAGTACAACTATTTGTCTTTATCCTGATACAGTCTGCATGACGATTCATTCATTTGCCAAAAAAAAAATCCACTAAAGAACGACTCGTAAAGATCAATGATTTTAGACGTTATAAAGATTGGTTACATATGGAAAAAAAAAGAAGTAAAATCACAAAAATACTGAAGTCCGTGAAAAATTCAACAAGGACAGTCCCTAGGCAAATGGCAAAATCAAAAGCTCAGACACATCAAACTAGTGGATAACAATTGTCATATTCCTGACTTAGTACAGGCATTTTTGTATTTAGAAAATGGTGGATTTAATGGCAGTTCGTAGACCACCCTGTTTATTACAAAGGTAGCAATATATTATTTATGTCATATTATAATAATCCCATTAAGCGTTATTATTCCATATTTTGGAACTTAAAACTACAATAACTGTGGCATAAAAAAACCCAAAAAACTGTAATCTGTACAGTACACATGAAAATAGATCTTTTGAACATGAAATTAGATTAATAAAGTAACTCGAAACTACAATAATGATACTACAGATGTTTTATGAAGTTTTTCCGTGATAAAATGACACCGTTAACATAACTACTAATAAAGTACAATAGATAGAAAAAAGACTTTTAATATACAATAAAACAAAAACATCCTGCAAGCACATACAAAAAAAAAAGAAGAAAAAAACCCTCATAATATGTACATTTTTTTTCAGAATAAATAACGGTTATACAAAATATGACTAACCCAACTTGTTCTCAGATACTGTTATGATAAGCTTGATAAAAGTACTAAGTTTGACCAATGCTTATTTATATTTTGCAGTTTCTAGTAATACATGTATATAAAATAGTATTAATCGACACACAAAATGTGTTTATTTTTCAAAGTATTTACATTGTTACTTGTAATGGACTTGATTGCATAGCCTTTTACGTCCTTTCATATTTTCCCATCTACCTGTGCCTGTTGTGGTTTTTCCCCCAAAATTAACATAATAAAAAATAAAACTTTTTTATAAAATTTTCAAAGTAAACTTTAGACGAGTTTTTTTAGTTCAGTAAATTGTTTCGACAATAACAGCAAAACTATTTGACCATACAGCAGACCGAACCAACCATCAACAAATAAACAATGACTTAATTTTACATTGGCTGTTTTTTTGTCAATCTTGTTTAATATCATTACAGAGAGCCTTTTCATTTGTTGGTACTTCTGGAACAGCATAGGTGTTTAAACAACGTCATCAGATCCGGTACAACAATTATTCCTATCAATATAGTAAAAATAATTACACCAGTAATTCCTATTACTTTGGAAGATAGCCTCTCGTCTTTCACACTTATCAAAGATCTTCTGTATGCTGATGTGTCCTTCCTTTGGACTCGAATGTTGTTTAATACTTCTTCAATATCTTCGTAACTTCCCTTTGTTTGTTGTTTCGATTCTAAAAGTTGAATGAAATAATATAGCAATAATTGCACGACAACATCATTGTAATTTCAACTTTATAACATATAATTCAGAATGAAACTGGGGAATTTGTCAAAGAGAAAACAACCCTACCAAAGAGCAAACAAACAGCCGAAGGCAACCAATGGATCTTCAACACAGCGAGAAAATTTCAAACCCGGACCCGGGTTTTAACTGGCCCCTAAACACAAATGTATACTAGTTCAGTGAACATGGACGTCTAACTGAATTCCAAAACACATAAATGCACTCAAATAAAATAAAATATACAAGACTAAAAAAACCCAGAGGCTCCTGACTTTGGACCAGCGCAAAAATGGGGTAGGGTTAAACATCTCTATGCCTCTATCCAATGTAGTTTAAACAACCACCCACCAGCAAGCACGGTAAAACACGAGACTACTATATAACAGTAGTCTCAGGAGACTGCTATATAACAGTAGTCTCAGGTAAAACTAAGTTCCTTTCAGTTATGAAACAAATGTATAGTGTTTAGATAAAACTTATACGAATATAGAATCCATATATGAAGAAAACGTGAATGGTAGCTCATAAATAGCACACATTATAATAAAGTTATCACGAAAAAGGTATACACATTTTGAGAAACGTTCCAACCCATGCTAATAATCACCTTGAGATGTCTACGTAATTGATATGTAATGAATATTGACTTTCTTACCATATATATATTTTGAGTTGAATTAACGTTTCAAATGGCAAAATGAAGAAGTCCAAAACTGTCTGGTAATAATGTTGTATTTTAGCTACTATTTTAGTTCCGGGAAAAGATGTTTAAAAATCATTTTAAAGCATATTTCAATTAATACTTATGAAATTTGTGTAATTATGTTTAAAGCTTATCATGATAGTAATATGCTGATGCTATGTGCGTATTATATTCATGCAAAATCAAAGAGAGGCGAAAACACCAAAGGAACTTCGACAAATTTATAAGTAAAAAATTAACTGACCACGCCATGGATAAAAAGGAACAAGAACAACAGACAAACAGCTATACGCAAAACACATCAAAGAAAATTAAAGACTGAGCAACACAAACCACCCAAAATATAGGGATGATTTCAGGTGCTCTAGGTTGTGGCAGATCCTGCTCCACATGTGGCACCCGTCGTGTTGCTCATGTTAGTACACACATTAACACGAGGTAACGAATACTTTCTTTTGGTTAATTAAGAGAAGGCCTTCGAATGGACAAGATTAGGAACTTCGATTACATTTTCCTCGATATGCTATCGCATGCGTACGATTTACGTGTATAAGGTAATGCTGGTAATGCCGTGTCTCTATCCATGAAGTTTCGTAGATTTTACATAAATATTAAATTTCATTTAAAAGTTGAAAGAACATTAAATGAAAACCTATGATCGTTATGACGTTACGCACGATATTGCGTCCCAATTGGTAACGTCAAAATTTGACTTTTTACGTCGGTAATCGAGTATACTATGTTCGTTTTGTTTGTAATCATTTTTGATCGATATGGATACTTCAAAGTCTTGAATATGCATATGAAATATTTCCTACTGGAAGTTACGCAAGCAAAAATAAACAATACAAAATAGGTATTTGGTTGAGAAAATAGTGCCTGTAGTATATTATATAATGCGTTAGTCACCCGTTTAAATTTAAGAAGAGAGGGAAGAGAGGAAGCAATTCATGTTGCTTAAATTTTTTGTGTTTTGTACTTTTATCTTTTATCTTTTTTTAAATGTTGTCGGGTTTTTTTTTTGGGGGGGGGGGGGGGAGGGGAGGGGTATGTGTGTGTGTGATGATAAGTGAAAAGATTTTAATAAAAAGACTTCTATTGTTTACAACGGAGTAATTAAATCAAGAAAGAGAATGATTGCGGAAAAAATAATTATATTCATCTGATATGTTTACAAGCTTTGTATAGTATCGAGGTGTAACTCCTCAGGTACAACAATTTTACTGCCTCTTTCAATTTCAGCCCAAATGAACCGTATTGCAGATGAACAGCAAATCGCAGTTTTACGCTTCACAAGTTTGAAAATAAACGGTTGATCTTTTAACCTCTAGTAATATAGCCCTTTCACAACTTCAGAATCTTGGTTAAATAAACAACCCCAGTCATCTGAAATATTTTACCTATTTATTGACAAATTACCATATGTTTTTTTCTTCTTTCCATTAAGATAATTATTCATTTTCTATTTGATTATGACTACTATTATTATATTACAGTTCATTTCGTGGTTTCTATGATTCTATCTATTTTCGAAATTTGTAATTTTGTTATTTTGTTTTGTCCTCTGATCTTAAAACATGAAATCGAACCGTACTTGTTATTTAAAAACAATGAAATATCGTTCATATATCATATGATAATACGAACTGCCTTCAATTTCGATGGCCAAGGAGGGTAATTGGCCTAATGAGTTCATATTAAGTGATAAAAAGCCTGCGTCGATTTTAAGATACGCTCGTGGCGAGATTTGTTCGACTCCGATCCTTATCGACAGTTATTGCAAATATTTTAACTTAAGTTCCCTTGATATCCGGCTTCTCCTACCTATGATGACAGGTCAATAAAATACAACAAATGTCGCTTATACATGTAGCGGTGTTTAACACCAAAACAAAGAACAAACTTTTGGAAATAATTTGAAAACACATATATGTATAGCGTCCCGAATCGGAAACGTTCAAAACGTAAGAAAATTGTTCAGTGGACAAACTTGCAAGACATTTGATTTGTTAAAAAACGAAGTCATTTCGACTTCACAGCTTATCAAAAAGTATGTTAACTATCGTATTGTGGGGTGAAAGCACAATTACGCAAAAGCACTATTTTGTATGCTACAAATTGAATATTTAATATAATGACGTTGAAACTGACAGTGTTTTGGTAAAAAGCGGCGAAATTCGACATTGGACAATCTTGCAAGACATTTTCCCGAAGCCAATGCGTTTTTATTTGTGGTGCGAGTGCTGTAAAATTCCGGATTTGAAATGGTCTATCTGAGCACTTTTGTAGGAATAATTTATGAAAACAAAATTTTATATCTTCTGATATTTTTAAAAGCGGTAACTTTTGATAACTTACCATTTTCCGAAACCTTACCATGGCGAGGATTATTCATTTTTGAAAAAATCAGCTTTGACCGTTCCATCAACACAAAAAACAGCAATGATGTCATAAATTATATATGACGTTTAACATTCATGCGAATTTTCGCGGATTTTAAACTCTTTTTTAGACCACAAAAATTCCCGCAAAAGTTATTTTTCGAATAATTTGTTACGTCTGACACGCATATTTTTTGACGTTTGGGCAATATTTGTATCATTATTTGAAACTATTATGAAAAGTTAAAAGAATATTTTTTTATATTTTTGGAAACAGTAATACCTACCTAATCTATGGATATAAATTTCATAAAGCTGCACTATTTAGATTTCACAGAAGAGCTATTTATCAAATTGCTCTGTCGCATTCCACGGCATTGACGCAATAACATGCTTAACGTCTAATGTAATGCACGTATAGTTACAATATAAATCCATTAAAACTCGTATTCATCTTAAGCTTTACCTTTACAAGTTGGAACAATTCCACTCCATTGGCCGTTCCTACAACATATCCTAGTCAAATCCCCGCTACCATGGGAATACCCAGATTTGCAAGTATATACTATACTATCACCATACCTCAAACCAGTAACGTTAAAAGTGGCATTTCCAACTGTTTCTGGGTAAAGACATTCTGAATCATCTTTAAAATAAAAAAGGAAAATGAAATTGCAATTAACAATTGAATGATTAGAACAATGCAACATTTGTGACTTATATAAATGAATTGTTAGTAATTAACAAAGCTACGTCGCTACTTTACATATTTAGAGTGACTTATCATATATATTTTGTCCGACTGGCCATAAGAAAAAGATTCGAATAACTAAAAGAGTCGGAGAGCCGATTACATATGCCGTTACGAAATATCATATACGATATACGTATGTTTAAAAAAAATAGCAAACATACCGAATCCCAAAAGATTCTAATGACTAAAAGAGTTGGATTGTCGATTTTATATGCCGTTGTTATTAATTATATATCATATACGATATACGTATGTTAAAAAGAATTAACAAACATACCGAATCCGAAAGTTAATTCAAAAGGAGGTAGTCCATTATTACCAATGTTATTTCAAATGATCGGGCGGAGCTTACATTTTAATTTGCATAAGGGCAGTCTATTTGAAGATGTGTGTGATAAGGATGATTGCCGTTATAATTATTACTGATTTCTGATCACCTATCAGTGTCATTAAAGGAATTTATAAAAAAAATTAGTGGAAACTTCATTGGTGAGTTTATCCTAATTTAAAACACTTATCTATAGATGGACTGGTTTAACTCCGCCCGGTCAATTGAAATAAATCGAGTAATACGTCTCGGTTATTGTATAGAAAGGTATATACTATGAAAATTAGAGCGAGGGGCTTTGCCCCAAGCTCTTATTTTCATAGTATATACCTTTCTATACAATATCCAATTTAGCACATATTTACAACTTGAGTTATCCTGTAATTAGTCTATTGATATGTTTTGGCTGACTGGATGTAGCTCATTTACGTAGTTTTGTAAATCTACTCACTATAATATCATTGTAAAAATGGGATTTCAAAAGGCCCTTGACTTTAGAATGCAAAGAAGGTAGCTGCTGGTGTAAGTATGTTTATTGATATGAACGAAGCGTTGTTTTACTATACATGTACTTATTTACATGGTAAGATGACAAAATGAATTGACCAAGAGCAGACAATTCTTAAATTGCAGTGAAAGCTTTACATTCTTGAAAATATTTTTTTTATTTCACATTAAACCTAAAACTATCACAAACAGTTGGATCCCCCTCCCACATCTTTGGTTGAAACACCTTTTAAAAATGACTGGATCTGCCCCTGGAATGTACCCATAGGTAGTCTAGTGGATAGTTTATATGCATGAAATATTTGTCACTGGACATTAGGCAACCAATTATCGACCAATTTATGACTAAATATATCAAATTGCTTTATTAATAATTTCCCTTCAAAAGATTCATGGTTGACTCTTTTTGTGTACAAAGTAATTGCATGGAAGATAAAGGATTACACATTTTAGATTGAGTTGTACTTTAATTAAGGTATAAAGCACCATTATTATTACTCTTTATTTAAATGAAAGAAACTTTTTTAATTGTCAAAACAAAATTTAGATCAAAAGATTGATTAGTATAGAATGTTAAAAATCTGTTTGAAAACTAATTACAAACTATTTAGTTAAATTTGGAACACATCATTTATTTCAAAATAGCCAGTAGCAATTTTTGTTCTAATATCTTGATTACAATACAATGAAATCTTACCCTTGTGGTCATTCATGCGTAGTTACTTAGTACACGGAAAAAGTATGTACTATGAAAATTAGAAGGCAAATTCAAGCAATTTGATTGGACGAGAAGTTGTAAGTATGTGCTAATACTGTTATAATTAAATATTATCAACCTACGACACGTGTAGAAAACAACTATCAAATTCCTTTGAGCTTACTTAACCTCCAACTTGACAGTTGTTTATAGTTTCGTTAAATGAAGAAATGCTATATTCAATTAATATTCTTTTTCTCTTTGGTTGTTAATGATAATGAATAAAAAAAATCATGCTCTTTATGTTATGCCCACAAAATTAAAAAAAATGTTACAAAAAGGATTTCCTTGCCAGAGGGTTGCTGCTCACAAGGAAGCTCTGAAATTAAGTTTCAAATAGTGAAGTTGAAATCATCCCTTTTTAAATTTTACTAACGCCATGACGAGTTGGTTGATCGTAACAGTTATGGAATATCCGTTTCACAGATGATATCGGATAAGGTCCATTTGCCGTAACTGCAACCTTGTTCCCTTTACAAGAATGTTAACTAACGAATTAGTAGGGTTCGTGTTGCGTATTCTTTAGTTTTCTGTGATGTGTTTTGTGTGCTATTATTTGTCTGTTTGTCTTTTCTTTTTTGACATTGCTTTGTCAGTTTTTTTTTTATCTATGAGTTTGAATGTCCCTCTGGTATCTTTCGCCACTCTTTTAAACATTTTCATGAATATGAAGGCCGTACGGTGACCCATAGTTGTTAATTTCTGTGTCATTTGGTCTCTTGTGGAGAGCTGTCTCATTTGCAATCATACCATATTTTTTTTTATGTATTTAACATAAAACATGTTCATATATACATACCTATACAAGCTGGAACAATTCCACTCCATTGGCTGTCTTGTCTACAGACCCTCGTCAAATCCCCGCCACCATGGGAGTACCCGGAGTTACATGTATATACAGTACTGTCTCCATACCTCAAACCGGAAACGTTAAAAGTAGCATTTCCAACTGTTTCTGGGTATGGACATGTGGACAATTCTGTAAAGAATATCATTGACGAATTAAATATAGAATAGAGGTACATAATGATATGAACACTTATTTTGGAATTGGAACTAGACCTGTCAGGCAAGTTGATGTGCACAGTTTTCTTTAAAAGTGAATACGATTCAACTGGTTTTTAAATGAATCTCAAATTGCATATCGTTTAAAGGTTATCAACACATATGCTATATATGGTTAATAATGTTGCGTCGTTTTCTTTTAATCCTCTAATATATAACATAGAAAATTATACATGGCAATATCCGTATCACATGTCGTATCATCCCGAGATGCCAATAGCAGTCCGAGGACCTTTATACGGGTTGTGATACAGATTTTGCCATGTTTTCATATATTTGAGCAGGAGAATATATAGGAACCGCTTACTGATCCAAGGCACCTGGGTTACCTCCAGATTTATTTTTGCCTTTTTAAAAGTTTTAAAAGCTTCATCATATACAAGTAAAGCTTGATCGTTCATACGAAGCACCTGTGTTACCTTAAAATGTGCGTCCTGTTGTCTATAGAATTTTGTGTATTGTATTTTTGTTGTTGTTGTCTGTTTGTGTTTTGCATGGTAATTTTTATTGAGTTCTTTTTATCCTCTTTTAGGTACTAGTATGCTCATTCTGAATAATAACCTTAATAAAACAAAATAGTAACAATAAACCAACGATTTAATAACAAGTATACTGTACCAATCAAGAGACTGCTTTGAGACTAGTGAGTAAAAAGTGCTCTTTTCAAATATCAAAACTTAAAACTCAACCCTCTTACTGCCGTTGCATTTCATGTGCCAGAAACTTTTAAAGCTCGACGTTTGTGACGTCACATGCCTAACAATGACGTCACGTCTTAATGACCGTTTCATTCTGGACACATTGAAGAACAATGTTTCACTGATGAAAAGCTTGTATAAATTTAATCATAGACTTTAGTAGAAATGAGAAATCTGAGTAGGGGTGCGATAAAGGGGTGTGATAATCGGTAGCCATGCAATATAAGGGTGTGATAAAGGGTGCCCATCAAAGTTGAGCAATACGGATTAGGCAGCAGTATATTTAGCAAACATTACTCTATTTACTACTAAATATATGATATATGAATGTTACATTCACATGTTAAATATTATCGTTTAACAAATATTAAACATTAACATTGAATATCTATGCCTTTCGTATAATTTATTGGGAATTTTCAAATATTTTGCCCTTGCGCATGGCCATTACTGAAGAGACAAATATTGTCGAAATGGGCATCTGGGGCAGTAAATTGGTTTGGTTCATGTCATCACGTAGTAAAATACCGACAGAATTCTTAAATATTTGTCTACCGTAAAGAATATACGGACTTGCCTATACATGCTGGAACAATTCCACTCCATTGTCGGTTGCGTTCACAAATCCTCGATATATCTCCGCCAACATTGGAGTGCCCGGATATACACGTATATACAGTTTGATCTCCATACATAACACCAGTAACGTTAAAAGTTGCATTTCCGATTGTTTCTGGGTATGGACATTCTTCAACACATTAACAAAGATCTCATATAATATTTTGATATAGTTAGTCGATATAAATATATTTGTAATTTACGATTTTTAGAGACAAACCTCAAATACAATATATATGACTTTATTACTTTAATTCCTTACAAGCTATTTAGCTACCTATCACACAATAGTTGTCGTTTACGTTTTTTCTGAACATAATGATTCGCAAATCTAGTTAAAAGATACATAACTCCTAAAAATGACAATGCACACGCATTAAAAATATGTTTACTTCATTTAATCGATTTTTGAAAATTCTCTTTTAATCATATTATCAATTGCAACACAGCTGAGTTATGGCTATTAGTTGGTTAATTCAAATTAGTTAAGATTTGATATGTGACGCCAACTGACTTGGTTTATCAACAACCCACATTATGAATTATGATGTCGCTAAATCTTCCTCAAAACAACGAAACAAACTTTTTAAAGGTAATTCGAAATGTGCTTTCCTAGAGTTTTGATTCAGATTGATGCAAAATTTATCGATTTAACATAATGCAAATCAGGAATATTTTCTTAATGTCTGACAAATAACGAGCTATTTTCACGTAAACTAAAATGAATATCGACGACACCGAATAAGACAGTGTTATCCTGTGTAGGGACTTATCAGTTGATATTCTTGGGATTGGATGAGCTATTCTTTTAATATAAATGACATCAAAATTGGCATGAGAATAATAACAAACAAAAATTGATTAATCAGACGATATCGAGAAAACTAAATTTTATGAAAACATAGTATCCCAAAGAAAGCAAAGAATTAAAAATAAAATGAAATAATTAGACAGATCATTATGTAAATGCATTAAGTATGAAAGAGTAAGAGAATAATTGAAGGCCGTACATTGACCTATAATGGTTTACTTTTATAAATTGTTATTTGGATGGAGAGTTGTCTCATTGGCACACACACCACATCTTCCTATATCTATAGACGACATCCAGACACCCTTTGCTTATTTCAGTGTTTTGATTTTTTTATTTAAAAAAATAAGTATAAAAATTATGACAAAATATAAGTTGAAAGCCGTACATTGACCTATAATGGTTTACTTTTATAAATTGTAATTTGGATGGAGAGTTGTCTCATTGGCACTCACACCACGTCTTCCAATATCTATATAAGTTATTTGATTCAAGTGGGTATAATATGATGTAAAAATTATCAAATTTGATTTTGTACCTATTTCACGAATGTACAGATTTTTGACATAGTTATTTTATGTTTTCGTTTGAAATATGTATTTTGTCAACGTATATTTAGTTAAATTCTCAATTATATTAATCGTAAATACCTGCTTCACGGAGATGGTATACCCTTATGATGACACGAGCTGTATTAGCGATTTGGTTTGAATTTCCATTCCCCCATCTGTCACCGATATAAAATACAGGTCCGTTAGTTGGACGCCATAACAAAACCTCCTTTTCAGTGTAAGCATAGATCACTCCTCCATACTTGGAAAGATCATTTGCTTGAGTTGTACCGGCAGCTTTGAAAACCATCCCGCCATTGGGACTACTTTCATCGTGTACTTTATACTAGTTAAAAGAAGAATTGATTATATATTCGAATTCGAACCAACTGCACTTGATCGTATGGACTTAGATAAAGGTGAATAAAAATTAACTGAAAGTAAAATCGTCATACAATCCAAGTAGGGTTTCGACAATAATTTAAATACTAATATGCTCATAGTTTATATTTTCTTATTTGAACGAAAATATAAAAAAAGAAGATGTGGTATGATTTCCAATGAGACAACTGTCCACAAGAGACCAAAATGACACAGACATTAACAGCTATAGGTCACCGTACGGCCTTCAACGATGAGCAAAGCCCATACCGCATGTTCAGCTATAAAAGCAATACCACATGACTTTCTGTGTCTTATAGACAGTGATCTGAAAACAAAATGTAAACTACATTTTCTCAAAAATATTCGAGTGGCCTTTGCTATAATAAAAAAAAATAGCTATCTTTTAAATTATTATGTTCCAGTCTCAATTAGGTTCAATAGTTAGATTTGTGCCGATATCACAGGACACTTTAAACCAAAAAAATGTATGAGGTTCCGAATTATTGGAATAACCTGTGGTTCATATGTACTTATTTTATATAATATTGCGGTCCATTCGTCACTTGATATCAAAACTTTGATAATAAAACGATAAGATGAAAAATGAAAAAAAGAAAAACATACAGCTATATAATACATAACACAGGAAATGTGTAAAGTGGCATACTTTAAATTAATCAATAATTACAGTTTTGAAAATGTTGTTACTTGCAGTATCGTTTACGTTTTTTTTTTATTGTTCTTACTTATTACGTGCATCGTAGACCATGTTTTAACTAGGTCTAGGTCTGCGACAAACCTCATGCAAATTCCTTATTATGAGATCCGAATGAATCATAGACGCATATAATTTACACACGTAAATTTAAAAATCGCCAAAACATCATGTTGTAGAAGCGACATGATGCTTGGTCTCAAGTTTAGCACACTACATTTATATGTTCAAATTTGTTTTAAAAGATAAACACAAATTGTTTTTTGTTAAATAATTTGTAGTTTCTGTATTATATAAGTATCCTAAAAAATTCTGCATTTTTTATTCAGAAATAACTCATTTTTTATCAAATGTTCATGGATTGAGAAAAAAACGTCATATTTTGCTGTATATTTATTAAAATTAAAAAAAATCAACTATTTACAGTTTTATAAAATTTGGTTCAAATAATCTCCCTGCAAAATGAAACAAAATGTCGTTTTAAAAAATAGGGGTCCATGCACTCGTTTTCAAATTAAATCAGTTTGAATGATAAAATTAGTCGAAAAATGCGTCTTTGCAGCGGAACTAAACACATTTATTCTAAAAACAGTTGTTGGCATGACACGGGTTATGTTCTTCTCATATATGTTATGATGGTATGATACTAAACCCCTAACGGGAAGGATTGTGCCTGATGTTCATATGATGAAATCATAATCTTTCAGTCAGTATAATTGAAGTCTGAAGCTGGCATGTCAGTTAACTGCTAGTAGTCTGTTGTTATTTATGTATTATTGTCATTTTGTTTATTTTCTTTGGTTACATCTTCTGACATCAGACTCGGACTTCTCTTGAACTGAATTTTAATGTGCGTATTGTTATGCGTTTACTTTTCTACATTGGGTAGAGGAATAGGGGGAGGGTTGAGATATCACAAACATGTTTAACCCCGCCGCATTTTTGCGTCTGTCCCAAGTCAGGAGCCTCTGGCCTTTGTTAGTCTTGTATTATTTTAATTTTAGTTTCTTGTGTACAATTTGGAAATTAGTATGGCGTTCATTATCACTGGACTAGTATATATTTGTTTAGGGGCCAGCTGAAGGACGCCTCCGGGTGCGGGAATTTCTCGCTACATTGAAGACCTGTTGGTGACCCTCTGCTGTTGTTTTTTATTTTGTCGGGTTGTTGTCTCTTTGACACATTCCCCATTTCCATTCTCAATTTTATCTTTTCCCGATATGTCACAGTTTGACGTCGCGAAAATAACATTTTACGTTAGCAACGTCATTACCTCCCCTATACCTGTATCGTATGCCCTTAAGCTTATATCAGGAATGTTGATTAAAATAACATCCTAAATGATTGGTCTTGCTTATTGCTAATGGCCGATTAGTGTTTAGTTGTATTTGGCATCCTAGTCCCTTGTTATTTGTCTCATTGATTACCATACAAGAATGAAATATTAAAAAGCAAAATATGAAAACTACAATTTTTAAAACGTGATGAAATCAAATTGATTTCCAACATGATGAAATTATTCTTAATTAACTTTTGCTGTCTTGGTGCATTTTAAAAAAAGAAATTTTACAAATTAAACATTTTCAAATTTCGAGACTAAGTCTTTTTCGGGGAAAGATTTTAAACGAATGCTAAAGAAAGAGATTGACCGAATTTTGTCTCATTTACCACATCCCTACATCCCTTTTGATTCATACACTAAAGTCACATTTGCAAGAATACCTGCACCGACACCAGGAAATTTGTCCAATCATATGAACATGGAAAGTTGATCTTATCGTCATGATCAATATCTCCTACTTCAAATGCTTTGTAAAAAACCTGCTGTGAACACTGAATATTCCATGCTAGGATTTTGACATCGCCAGATTTGAAATTTCCGAGTTTGTATCCATCACCCGCTAAAAATACTCCGCCACCTGTTTGAAACAAAAATAATGAAATTTACATTAAAACAAAGGTACACCAGCATACTAGAAGACGAGATCCCTACCATAAACATGAGTTAACCTTTGAAAGCGGTAATCTGATCTATAGCTCTTGTCCAAACATTTGTATAGTTATACAAAAGTATGATCTTGAAACTTAATTAGCCAGGCATGTTGGTTATGGGTGAAACAGGGGTCATCAACTGTTATTAACATATATTAACATGTTTTTGTATTCACCGAGTTGGTTTTGCCTGGTGGCTATTTGTACGATTTGATGTGATATTTTTATTGGGCAAAGAAAGGAATATTGTGTAGATTTAAAAAAACCAAATTATCCATGGAAATTACGTACAGATTAAATCAGAACCATTACCATTTATTCATCAATTTGACGAACAAAATGATAAGACTGACATCTTTTATGAGTTTATATGACCATTATGGATTACACCTTGATGTTAATGTTAATCATAAATAGGATAATCTTTTGTATCTTTTAATTTCGGATTAATTGGTCTTGATAAACTTTCATTCATTCATTCTGACATCAGACTCGGACCTCTCTTGAACTGAATTTTAATTTGCGGATTGTTATGCGTTTACTTTTCTACATTGGCTTTAGGTATAGGGGAGGGTTGAGATCTCATAAACATGTTTAACCCCGCCGCATTTTTGCGCCTGTCCCAAGTCAGGAGCCTCTGGCCTTTGTTAGTCTTGTATTATTTTTAATTTGAGTTTCTTGTGTACAATTTGGAGTTAAGTATGACATTCATTATCACTGAACTAGTATATATATTTGTTAGCGGACAGCTGACGGATTCCTGCTGGTGCGGGAATTTCTCGCTGCATTGAAGACCTGTTGGTGACCTTCTGCTGTTGTCTGTTCTATGGTCGGGTTGATGTCTCTTTGGCACATTCCTCATTTCCATTATCAAATTTTATTCAAGCATATTTATCACAAATCGTTACAAAAGTTCAAAATGACCATTAGAGTGGAAGTACGACTTCCTTGAAAAACCTTTCACACATTTTGGCGTTCAATTGTTGTTTTACAACTATCAACTATATCAAAAATTTAAACGTACACCATGTTTATTATTCATGTTTGTTTAATTAAACATCCCAATTACATTCGTCTCAACTCGGCCGATTCCGTAACAACATCTAATAGATAGAAGGAGAGTAGCGGATTCTACCGAGGATTGCCGAATGATCCCAATTATTATCTTACCCTCTGTCGTGCCAACATAGTCAGAAGGAACCCACAATCGAATTTTACTTTTATCATAGCCATAAAGTACTCCCGATAAACTATTATACATGTCAGGTGTGGATGCCATAAACACGGCTCCTGAAAAAACAAATATATTTAAGGAATTTGCAATATTTTTTCTGTCTATGAATAAATAACATAAAAAAGGGGTGCACACTGAATATTCCGAGTAGCGGGTTTTTTACAGTATGCACCACATTTTTCTTTTACGTTATTTCGAATAGGCAGAACAAAGCCATTTCTTATAATTTAATTCTTAATTCCCCTTTAAAGCGGTGTAAATCATGAAAAAATGCTGATGACGTCACGGTCACATGACAAAATTATGTCTATGAGCTGATAAACAAAACGACGTCAGCCAATCAGAAGACGCGTCACATCCAACATTAAATTATTCTGATAGAACAAAGATAAAACTTTAGTCCGAATACGTGAAACAGTGTTCATCTTTTACCATATGTTTTGGCACGATTGTTGATTAGTAGTGCAACGAGTCGAATCCTGTCATAATTTCACGATATACATCGACATGTGTTCAACAATCCTGCTATTGGCTTTAAAACATCACACAAATACTATTAGGGAAAACTTGCGGTGTCGGTGAGCACTCTTATATTAAAACGTTCTACGGATACATATATAAAGATGCGTTAACATATTCATTTTCTTACTAGCATTGCAAGATGAAAGAAACTTATATTGTATCTACTCTAACCGATATGACTAATATCCTTAGAAATTGACGAAATAGTTATTCATTCTCTAATTTTATTAAAGTTTTTGGTCAAGGTAGTTTTTTTTAAGTTGAAGTCCAATCAACTTGAATTATATTTTTCCTATGATGTGATCTTTCTAAATTAAATGCCAAATTAGATTTTTGACCCCAATTTCACGGTCCACTGAACATAGTTAACATGACGATAAGGTTTTAATTATGAGCTAATAACTTACCGACTCCGTCTGACATATACCCATTTGACAACAGGGTCTGTACAGTTAGAAGATCTGGATAATATCCTAATTCATGGGTAATCTCTTTGTAATTAATCGTCTCTATAACAAAATTCACATATAACATATACTAGTTATCATCTTATCATTTTGAAAATTTTCGTATTGCTCCGTCTTCAGTTTTCTATTTAGGAGTGGTTCATAGAATGAGGTATGTATTTTTTTTCGGCATTTTTGTTTTGCCATGTCATTGTTTCTCCTCGGTCTATGGATTTTGATAGTCCCTTTCGACCAAATGTAAAAGGCAAAACTGACGTTCGAGAAAATCTGATATTTACCAGCACTGATGCTTTTCGGGATAGATTAACGTCAATCGCATATTAGATAAAAAGAAGATGAAAAAGTGATTTACCGATGTCAAAATGTGATCAATTAATAAGGAAGATGCAGAATAATTATCTCCAGCTAACTCATATGCCTGCTTTAACACGTATTGCAATAACGCACGTTCAAAATGTGTCCTGTTACGAGTAGCCAGTGCTTTCTTACCAAACAACTGTTTGAAGTGTTTACATATCCTTGTTTTCATTACATTGCTGACTTCTCAGATAAAACATAATATTGGTGATGTTGAAGTCTCGAATACTAGAGAAATATTTTTCGTCTTGGCGCTACCGAACAGGTAAACAATCAATATTATTCATTATCAAATAAACAGTTCATAAAAAATACATATAACACTAAAATCAGCACGAAATTGACCACTCTACACATACGATCGTCAATGGAGTGAATCCTCGATATAGAAAAGGGCATCCTTAATAACGTGTTTATAAATAATAAGTTTTGTGGCCGCAACAAGTTTCTGACGCACCAACGTTATTAGGGGCAATATTTTTCAGGCTCCTTTCGCCTTTTTGTCCATCAAGGTTAAAGTTTTAAGTCAAGGTAGATGAACATTAAATATAGTAAATACAGCCGGCGGAAAGTTCCCAGTTTATCTGTGCTTAAGATATATGAAATGTAACTACTTAAAGTCTTTTAGTCATCTTAAAAATCTTGTGTTGAACCAAATTTGGAGAGGGCATCTGTTTTGGTGTGTAAATCTATAAACAGCCTTATTTGATTGATATTGGGGTATTGTACCGATTAACATAAAATGATGTATCAATGATGAGAACAGGACTGGTGATGCCAATTTTGGCAAAAGGCCAAAAGTCTACAACACTGCCTATCATTTAATATACAAGAAGATTAAGTTTTACAGAAAGCTTAACAGGGTTTTCCCAATTTAGTTTTTCACATTTCTCTCTACAATGCCCAAAGAATATGCCAAGAAGAGTTTAACTGGTTCATTGCTCCAGCTGATTCCCTCAATTTTGTCTCACCATGGTTTAAGCTTTCCTGCCTATTATTGAGATAATAAACTAGATAAATTAAACGAAATTCAATCATTTGTTCATATGAAAAGGGGGTAGATATGATAGATATAAGAAGTTATTTCACTGCTTTAAAAAAGTTACGTGGGTTAAGAGACTAATAACTGATTGCGAAGGAGGTTGGGAAATTATACCTCATCACTATTTTTATAATTTTGGTCAAACTGGTTATTGTTTCAAACAAACAGTGGGAATAAGCAAGACGAAAGCCTTGAAAACATATTTTTTTTATAAAAATTATCCTTAAATGTTGAAAATTAATTGGTGGAGGTCTAACGAAAAAACCTAAAACATTAACAGTTATAAGAAAACAAAATATTATGGAACAATATAAATTATCAAATTTGAAAAGCTATAGTTTAAAACAAAAATCTTATTAAAATCGATTTTATTTATGCAAATGATATCATAGATGAAAAAACTCGGAAAATTCTGTAAAAAGGACTGTTATTATAAAAAGAAAACAACTTATATGGAGAGATTTGCCTATACAATTAGAATCACTATCAATCAATCGTTTATATAAGTCCCTGATAAATAAAATAATTGAACCAGCTATTAGACTGCATATACTTTGATATAGATGATGTATCATATCAAAACAATTTATTTAAATTTTTCTTCAGATATTTAAAAGAAAATAAACTTTGAATGTTTAGATGGATATTGCTACAACATATTCTACCTATAAAAAAACTACTATTCAGATGGATAATTGTAAACAAGAATTTGTGTAACTTTTGTACACAAAAAGAAGCTTCTGATCACTTCTTTATATTCTATCCGTAGGTAAAATATAGAATAAAATAAAAAAAGTTTTAAAGAAGTGTCGAATAACTTTTAAGATAAAAGTAAGAAATTTGGTATTTTGATTTAAAACTTCTGACAAAGATTATTTTTTAACAATTGTTGGATTTTCAATTTACAAGGTCTATTACACATCTTATCAAAAGACCAAAAATGTAAATATTTTCTCAATTTTTCTTAAATATTTAAATAGAAGAGTATATTTGAACAGCGGTATACTACTGTTGCCTTTATTTGACCATTAAACGTAATGTTTGAGCAAACATTAGAAAACATATGAATAATGATTATGAGTGATATTATTTAATATATATTTGATGTAATATGAATTTTACAACTACAGTGAAACCTGTTTTAAGAGACCACTTAAGGGAGAGCAAAAAAGCGGTCTCTTAAGACAGGTGGTCTTTTAATACATGTTCAATTTATATGAAATGTACTAACGAGGGATCTAATATTAATAATCTTATAACACAGGTTTTTGCTTAATACAGGGGGTCTCTTGAGCATGTAGTTACTTCCTTGAGTGATTAGTGGAATGTAACAGGGAAAATCAGGAGAGGGCATGGACTACTAAAGGATATTGTAACAAGCCAATTATGTTGTTGAAAAATTCAACCAAAAGTTCTAGTTAATGGTATCTTTTAAACTGAAAATTTCAAAAGTGAATTATCGACAACATACCGCTCATATAAACTGATGTATTCAGAACAATATGTGGCATATCAGAAGCTAGCCAGACTCTTGTCCTCACATATCCATCTTTGTAAGGACCTAAAAGATTTGTTGCTCCAACATATAGGTTATCTGATCCTGCAAAAAAAAAAAAAAAAATGAAAATTATTAAAGAATAGTCAAGGAAGATATAAAAGCTTTATATTTAATACTTAGAAAAGTACACATGGTGAATTTATTACACAACTATAACGTATCACCGACATTCACTATTGTTTTCATGGGTGTTGATGTTAAGCCAATTAACTTTCGAATTTGTTTCTGAAGTTTACCGGAACATTGATACACATTAGAACAGCACATACAAAACGTGCCACATATGTGAATTGAGGGATCGACATTTGTTTTATATTGTCTATGCGTTCTTATTTCTTAATTAAACTATTCATTAACAGATGTCAAATATTTTGCTGTGTTAAATTTGTTCTTTAAGAATCTGTTATCACTATTAGCACGCTTGCATATTTCATCACTGGTCCCCATCGTTCTTGTGCTATTCGGTGATAGAAGCTATAACGAGATGGCTCGTAGTTATGGTCACTGCTTACTGGAAAATATCAGCGAATTATCGTCTGGGAAACCAATAATTCAATATCGACACATTTGACAAGATTTGTATAATATTGGAAATTTATATGACTTTAATGTGTGTAGGCCACACTGATGTGAAACATATATGATAAATTTCGAGCACAAACACATGAAAAGGTTAACCTATGAAGTAAAAAATCAATTGAGAAAGGGTAGTTTCTAAATCTTTAGTTGGCACAAGTTCAAAAGGTATTTAAATGAAAAGGTGGAAAGACGTAAAAATCATAAACGAAGCAAAAGTCTATGGTTTCAAAAATGCGACGACTATACACAACTAGAGGCTCCATATGTCGCTCACCTGATATTTTTGTTTATAATTGATGCCTGAAATAATGCAACCATTGTACTTGTACCGTAGTTTCAAAAATATAAGCCAAACACTGCATTTTATCCTATGTATTATTTTTAGCCACGTTTGCAATGTTGTTTGGCAGGCGGGGTCATCCGACACATTTTTAAAACTAGATACCCTATGATTGTGGTCAAGTTTGATCAAATTTGTCTCAGTAGTTTCGAATTCAGATGAGAAAAGCTCACTTGACCTTTTAGGCCAGATGAGCTAAAAAGGGACCAAAATAAATAACAACAAATACCGAACGCCAATGGAAATTCAAGAACGGGATTCTTTCTGAAATAGTAAAACCATAGGCTCAAACACATCGAACGAATATGAAACATCTGTCTTATTCTTGGCTTAATAAATACATGCATTTACTTGAAAAGGTGGATTACGCCTGGTTGAAAAACTGGCTTAATCTCTCACTTGTAAGACAGTGGTATATGATTCAATTATTTGACCACGATGTGTGCCCAAAGCAACCAGACACAATAGATAAAAACGACAAAATTTGGCATATATCAGTCAACATGATAATATAAAATTGAGAAAGGAAATGGGGAATGTGTCAAAGCGACAACAACCCGACCATAGAGCAGACAACAGCCGAAGGCCACCAATCTTAATCAATACAAAACAAATAACTGTTTCAACAAATAAACACAAAATGGCATATTTAAAAACTACATAAGCAAAAATGAAAGGCAAGGACACACAACTGAACATAGCACACACTTAATATTGACAACACAGAGGCAAGACGTATAAGTACCAATCGATACAGGATAAACAGATACAAGAACAAAAAAGAAGAAATATAATTAAGACGATAAAACACGACTGTACTTAGACTCTAGACTTCAAGATCATTATACAAAGTGTTATTTGTGAAGTTGATACTGAATATCTTTTTTTCAAAAAGGTCTTATTATCTTCTTATGAACTTATCTTTTAGAAAAATGACGCAAGAACTTGACACAACCATGGCTCACCAACTTTCTACGCAGACACTAGTGACGTATAATAAAGTCTGGGTAGAGCTGCAAGCTTTTAATTACCGAAAGAGTATAGAATGTATATCCCATGTTGAGATGATATTGGTTTATTGCTTCTCAGGTAGTAACCTCAAAATTGAAAACGTCTCGTTTGTCATAGATCCTGTTACTAAGGTTAACCGCTTATGTCAAATTCGAGGTATAAGTCAAAAATGAGTCGGAGGAAGTCGTGTCTTATGTTTCTTTAATTTCTAGTTCTGTAGGATTCATTAATGGAACCCAATCATCAAAGTTTGGATTGTTAACGGAAAAAAACCCACATCATCAACATATCTGAATGTTATATTTTACTTTTGGTTTATCTTAGTATTAGTTTAAGTTACCAGTATATGCTAAGCCTCCAGTATCAGCATGGTTCTCTTTATACGGAAATGACAATTCGATATGTTGGTCATTGTACTTGTATATAACTCCGCCATAGTCTTTGGAAAGATCGTCATCTCTTTGTGAAGATCCCAATCCGGAGAAGATATAATCCTTTCCTCCTTCATTTATTTTAACTTGTACATCAACCTTGACTGGATATTCACCAAGATTATGATTAATGACTAGAAGTGACAAACTCTTATTTTGAGCCTTGGCTCCGTACCAGGAACTAATAAAACTTGGTCTGTAAAGAAGATTTGCCTCTGTGAAGAAAAAAATGACTAAACATTTAAAAATATAATTTTTTAAATTTATGCTTATTTGATATTTTTCTTTCCTTATTTATATCTATATTATCGAAACATATTATTTAACAACAAATGTGATTTTGAGTTTAATCACATTTTAAATTCTTGTAGATACCGGATCATTGATACTAATTTCTTGTTTGGGTTATAATAATTCTTATTTTGTGAAGAACCACACTGATGCTGCCAGAAAAAATACAGATGGTGACCAGCATTTTGATCGGCAATTTATTTGTTGAGTTTGGAGGAATGATAGAAAGTCGGTAATCTAATGGGTACCAATTGTGCACCCCTACTGGCCGATATGTTTTTGTACATGTTTAAAGCAGAATTCCTTCGGAAACTTCTAAAATACAACAAGAAAAAGTACATTGCGAAAGCCTTTAATTTTACTTTCGATATATTGATGATATTCTATCACAGAATAGCTCATATTTCCGACAATACTTACATCTCATATATCCCAGTGAACTTGAAATTAAGGATACTACTGATACTAGAAGCACTGCTTCCTACCTTGATCGCTTCCTTAATACTGACACAAATGGGTACTAATAATGCCCCTACTGGCATAATTATTGTTGTACTCGTTTGAAGCAAAATTCATTCAGAACATTCTAAAAGACATAAAGAAAAAGCACCTTGCTAGAAGAACTGTTTCATACCTTGATCTCTTCTTCAAATTGACGACTTCACAGTAAAATCTATGACAAACGGGACGATCTCAACTTCCAAATTATCCATTTCACAATTCTCAGCAGTAACATACCCTCTGCCCCTTCATATTTATGTGGTATTTGTTTTTCTTTTCTTTCAAGTGTTTTTTTTGTGTTAATTTTGAAATGTTGGAAGATTTCAGACGAATGCAATGTATTATAATAACATTTGCTAACATGACACCTTGGGCAAAAATAGCTAAACAGATACACATTTGCCTATTTTACAGCCATCCCGACAGCTGCAGTGAACATGGTCTTGGCCACCGTTTGCAATTGCAATTGTACTGCTTTTCTGGTGTTAACTTCAATTATTTAGTGAGAGAACTTCATCCATATAGCGGAAAGTAGTTACAGGATACTGCTAACTTCTTTTCTTTCTTCTTAAGTACCGGTCTTTGTCAGAATCATGCAGGTTCCTGTTGATGGGCGATTCATAACCCCGCTTCAAATGTCTTTATATTTTGTTTATGAGGAAGGTATGGTATGAAAATAAGATTCCTGTATTAATTTTTTCTTTGAACCTTGGTTGCCATGGAAACCATCCTTACAAAATTTTGCCTAAATACGTCCATAAGTAGCCTTTGAAAATTTAAATATAATGGATTTTAAAGAACCATAGAAATAAAGTTAATCAATACAAACAATATGTATATTTACAGTATTGACAAACACAACCCCAAACTATACAAAAACGTTACAATTTTGAATTTACTAAATAGTTTGTTTCCATTGTTAACAACCATTTAAAAATGTGTTAAAATTCGAAAATGAAAAAATTCGAAAACTTTAAAATTTTAAATATGTTTATCTCCCAAGACCAACAATACCATGACATGTCATTGACAAATTTTGAAAGACCACATTCTATATATTCAGAAAATAAAAAGACAGTCGTTTGTTTTTTTTTTCTTTAAAAAAATAATTTTATTCAAAAATTGTCAATTTTCACCTAAATTCAGATTACCAAACAGATGAATACTGAAACATTTTGAACTTAAAAAGCTAAAAAATTCGATTTATGCTTGCATTTCTGACACAAACTTGGTAATTATAAATGAGAAAATATGATTGATAGAGATTTTTTTGTAGAGAAGGACAGTTTTTCTCTCTGTGCATGGTGCCCCCCCACTTTTTTTGAAAATTCAAAAAAATATTAAAAAATTTAAGATGGAACATTTTGAGCATTAAAACATGAAATTTCTTCAAAGGGTTAGGGCAATAATAGAACCCCCTACACCATTTTTATATATTAGATTTTTTTAGAAATGGGGAATGTGTCAAAGAGACAACATTAATTTTTTTATACTTACACCTTATGTAAGAATCCTGGATTTTGGTTGGTTGATATCCAGTGTATTCCCTTATGAAGTCAGTTTCATAAGAATAAAGTTACAAGTAGGCAAGAAGATGGCCAAAGTTTGTTCTCATTGAAATGCCGTTAGTTTGTTGAAAAAACGTCCAACAAACGTAACAAATAAGTTGTTAATCAAGAAATCAAGCATCTTGATAATTATAAACTAGAGGATCCAAGGAGATTTGAAATTATCCAGAAGTTCTTATAGTTTGTTAGAATCCAAATATGGTTACTACCCCTTCGCAAATAAACATTTTCACAGTTTTTCTGAAGACCTTTTTCTCTTTCATCGCGGTGAATATTGTCTAGATAATGAACAATTCCGTTGAAGAACATGCAGATGAGCCGGATATATACATATTTGCACATTATATCAAACATATCAAATTTGTGCATAATAAACAAAATTTAAACAATAAAGATATCACTTTTTGTAAGAGTTCGTTGGATATGATGTTTAAAGAAGGATAATATACTGAGAGTTATCAAAGCTTATTATGTGATAAATAGTTATCAAACGTACCAGGTTTATAATTTGATACACCATACGCGCGTGCCGTCTACATAAGACTCATCAGTGACGCCCAGATAAAAATAGTTAGAAAGCCAAACAAGTACAAAGTTGAAGAGCATTTAGGACCCAAAATTCCTAATAAAAAACTAACAAAAAACAAACAAACCTAGAAATATTTGAAATAACACTTACCAGCGTTCAGACATTGATATAAAGTAAGAATATGTACGATAAATGTTTGTCTTTGCATTCCCAAAATAGCGCCTTTCACATTCATATTGTTTAAAAATTAACTGTAAAAAGTAAAATTACAAAATAAAAACGCATTCATTGTAAACCATTTCCATATAGCTGATTTTGATCAATTATGTATTCATATTTTATTATGTCATATCTAGATAATGTTGCAGTGACTCGGTGATTTTATAACATATACATATAATGTTTTTATCAGGTATCGGTGATTAAAAAGATAATTAGAACAAGCACTGAATAAATGATGATTAGAAATCATGTAAGGGAATGACAAAAAGTTTGGTCGATAATGAAAACTGACAGAAATAAAGGGAAATACAGTCCTTAGTTACAAGCGGCACATTCCATCTATTAGTCAGTTCAAAGGAACTTGTATATTTAAATAATGTATTTCTAATTGTAAAATTCGTTTGATGAATTATCTGTTAAAAACTAACGATTGGTTTGACATTATTCTATGTAAGTCTTTTATAACTCTTTATTTTTGTTATGCACATTAACATTTTGATGACGGAATACGGACCCTACATGTAAAACTCGAGGTTTATGGTTGGCACAACAAGGTTGTTTCCCTAGAGTTTATTTAAATGATCTCCATATCAGGCAGTGTTAAACCAAGCAACGATACGTTCTTGAGAGATTTATTTAACAAAGTTTTTCATCTTTAGGTTCCTTTTGTACATATATGATATATATTATCTTTAAATAATGGTCTTGCAGCATGTCTTATAAACATACAGCCTTGTGATCCTATGGAAATGGTAATACATTACAATATTCTAAAGTATATACCTTATAATTCGGGCTCCAGATTACAACAGACCATGCAACATTATGACATGAGTCATAATTTGAATATCCAAAAGGTGAATTTTCCATCTCTGAGTAAAAATAAGAAGCATTTTACAGTTTTCTATGTAAACGTTATTGTCAGTATACAAACCTTATTTAATTTTAAAATTAAAATTAAGATGGCAGTTTCTTCAAGTTTTAGGGATTCAGATGAGTAGGTTTTTTGTTAAGATAAAAGCTCCCTAACTTTTTGCATATTTAGCTTTCTCCGAAACGTTTCGTCTTGAATACATATGATGACCGTTACGATTTTATGATTAGAAGCATCTATTATACACACTTGTATCTGAATCCTAATTATATGGATATGTTACAGGTAATACAAGATCAACGTAAATAAGAAAACAAAGACACAACAGACAAAATGGGTTCTGACAAATGTTGGCACCTGTCCTTAGTCAGGAATCTGATGTAAAGTAGTTGTCGTCTGTATTACCAATGTTATTTCAACTGATCGGGCGGAGCTTATGTTTTAATTTGCATAAGGACAGTCTAATCTAAGATGTGTGTGATAAGGATGATTGCCGTTATAATTAATATTGAATTCTAATCACCTGTCAGTGTCGACAAACGCATATACAAAAGAACTGAGTGTATGATTGGGACGAATAACTGGACACTTCACTGATGAGTTTATCCAAATACTCCTGTCTATAGATGGACTGGTCATAAATAAGCGAACTTCTTAACACTGCCCAGTCAAGTAAAATAAATCTAGTAATAATTCATACGTGTTTCTCGTTTCTCGCTTTTGTATAGATTAGACCGTTGGATTTCCCGTTTGAATGGTTTTACATTAGTTATTTTTGGGGCCCTTTATAGCTTCCTGTTCGGTGTGAGCCAAGACTCCGTGTTAAAGGCCGTACCTTGACCTATAATGGTTTTCTTTTATAAATTGTGTTTTGGATGGAGAGTTGCCTCATTGGCACTCATACCACATCTTCCTATATCTACATAATATGGTCTTTAACAATAGTACAGATGTCTATAAACTATATAGATATAGGAAGATGTGTTATGATTGCCAATGCGACAACTCTCCACCCAGATAAAACGACGTAGTAATTCTATAGGCACAGTATGTCCTTCAACACTGAACAAATTCTATACCACATAATCAGCTGAGAAAGTCCAGAAATGACTAAAACAAAGCAACTATAAGGTGGAAACTGCAGCGTAATTTATGATCATAACAATAAATAGATAAAAAAAATAGGATCAACATCAACAAACGAAAACCAGTGAATCAAAATCTCCTGACTCTGGAAAGGACCATACAGAATGTAGCAGGGTTAAAGCATGTTTGTTTTAACCTTGGACAATTGTGTAACAGAAAAACATATGAGCAAACTATATAATTACGTTGAAAAGAGCGTCAGTAATCAGACAGATACGGAGCTCAAACACAGCGAACAAAAACAGTAAAGACAAAAAGTACAATTCTTAGAGCACAACTAATAAACTTTATATATATCTTAGACTGAAATATCAATCAGTTCCCATCTAACATCATATAGATTTAGTGAAACGACTTCTTTGAAAGCCAGACACAGGCTTTATCTTTGCAATGACAAGGTAAAGGTAGGAACAGAATGAATGAACATTATATATAGCAATACTTTTTAATTGGGTTATAAGTAATTGATAACAAATTAGATATTTGTACCTATAAAATCAATATGCTGAGATATTTAACAGTGTTTAATTAGTACACTTTCAGAATAAGTTAACGGATCAGTAAAAAACAGCACCATGAAAATAATGCCATGCATTCCCGTTAGTAATAAGTTTTCCTCAGGGCCAGTCAATTTTCAAAATAAATTCTTATACATTTTACGTGACGGTTGTTAGTAATTTGTGATAACGAAATCATTGACTTAACAATTTACAGAAAGAAATAGATTATGTTACTTGAATTCCAAAAGATCATTGAAGACAAGGCTATAGGGATAGAGTTTGAATATTTAAACATCGTAAGATGAGGCAAAACGAGCATCATCTTAAAAAAAGGAAAATCTACAAAAGGAAACGAAATAAATCGTCACTTTTCTCGTAAGTTTTATCAAGTTTCTTTGTAATACAGAAGATGGTTTGAACAAACACTGAATAAGTTATGATGCTCAAAAGAAAACAAATGATTTCTGTCGATAATAAAACTCACAGTAGTACGTAATATATATATATATATATATATATATATATATATATATATATATATATATATATATATATATATATATATATATATATATATATATATATATATATATATATATATATATATATATATATTGTTGTTGTTATTGGTTTTGGTAGGCGACTTACTAATGTAGCAATTGCGCCTATATATATTTTAGTATGTATTTAATTAAGTTCAGATGTCACAAATTCATTAAGATACAAATGAAGTATTACACAAAAACTGATAGAAACACATTAACTTCAAAAACTACAAGACCAGTTGCGTAAACAGGGTATTCGTCGTCTACACTACATGCATTGACCGTTATGTGAATCCATTCCGGGTGAAAATGTCACAACTAAGATTAAAATATACACGTAGTCGGAAATGTACAAAAAGACGACTTTTATGGTACTGACAGCCTCGAAACAGCGAAAGTTTGTCGCCTTCGAGTTGTGGACAACATAATATTTTGCATGCCCAAATCAGACATTATACTCCCAAATTTGTTTTTTTATGTTTTTGTTAGATATAATCCTTTGTAACGATCTAATGAGTTGAACAACTTTCCACTAATGTGTACAATGTGTTCTAATGTTGTGCTCTTAGACCGATTAATCTGGATATGGAAGGGTTGTGTGACTCATTTTTGAGAAACTCATGAAGGCGGTAAGTTAAGTGTTTGCTTCAGAGTGATATACATGATAAACATAAAAATTAATAAACCATGGTATACTCATATGAAAAAGATAACATTTAGCTTATACCGTGACTGCGTTTTTTTTTGCGATTTGATGACAATATGGGCAGGTGAACTTTTTGCTGTGTATAATTTTCGTTTAGTACAGATGTCCAATAAAATGACATAACTCGACATAACCGACCTATCTGACCGTATCTCGGCCCATTGCAGTGAAGGTCGATGGAGGGGACCATAGACGGCATGACGTTTTGGCTCGTTGAATACACACACTTTGTTGGAATAAATATTATCTAAAAATTAGAATAAACTACTATTTCCATATTTTGTTATCAAATTTGGGGTGATTTCATCGAAAACATACTTAAAGGGAATAATTAGTTTAGCAACCGGTAACCAAACACACCGATCATTTCTTCGTCATGTCAATTGACCCATATATGATCTCTTTAACGGTGAATTCTTAATGCTCATGAATCAAAATTATGTTTGAACAAATAAAAATAATGGAATATGAAGCGTGACCATATTCTCATTTTCATGTGATAAGAAAAATTCTATAATTTATTTCAAGATACTTTTGTCGAAGGTAAACAAAAACATAGATCGCTGTTGCATCTGTGTCACCTTTCCGTAGAATTTAACAAAAGAATTTATGAGGACGCATCTGTAGGACAAATATGATTACACTTTATAATCCAATTCAATTTATTTGAATAAAATATTGTTTAAACTAAACTAAACTTTACTAAACCAGTTAATTTATTCATATCTTCATTAATTATTATGGTGCATGTATTCTAGGAAGAGCCCGTACAAACGTAGGTGTAATATAAGGTCAATGTTCTTAAAATGTTTTTTTTTAATATATTTGGCGTTAAATATCTGTCTCTTTGGTTGCCACGTCTTGACAGAAACCTCTAAAAGATGATCAAGGGAATAAAAATATGGTCACTATTGGTCTTGTTCCGTTACGCATTTAAACCATTGTCAAAGTTCGGAGTCCGTTTAGATATACGGGATGTATATGCATGCTGTCCCTTCCGATCAGAGTACGAAAATTGAATCCGATGCATCTTTTAGATATAATGTCACATTTTCTACACGCTAATTGTGCATGTAATATTTGACACTGGACGTTAAGCAACTAACTGTCAAACAATCGACAGTACCGTAACTTTAATTTATTTCTGGTGAGACAAAGACGGCTATGCTAGAAGGGAGTGAACGGTTACATGAAAAAATGAATCACAAAATAGGTGTAGGGTGATCATACTCTTGATAGGTCACACAATGGCAAAAAGATACTGTCAACGAAAAATCAAATTTGTGGAATTATATCATTAAAATATATTTCTTGTGCGCATTAAATTAATAATTATTTCAATGAAACTTCTTGTTAAAGGCTTAATGCTCAGTATCCAGTTAGGAGTTAGAATAAAGATCGACAACATTATATGTATGACCTCCTCTAAAATGCATTTTTACGAATTGGGGATACTAAGTTTAAGATCTACTATATTTCTTAACTTTATAAATTTAACTTTTGAAAACATGAATGATACATGTAATATTAAAGAGAACAATGAAGTATTGGTCATATTAAACAAGGTAGAAGAGTACTCCATAAAATGTAGGAATGTCAAGTGTCTGTTCAAAACTTTACCTACCAAAAGTAACAAGTTCTTTGTAAAAAAAGGCTCGCAGTTATGACCTCTTGTTTGGATCAGATGTTTGCGAGTTGAGTTATACTTTGTCTGTTACTTTAAAAAATATCCGTATCTAACTTATTCACTTTATGATGCATCTTGGATTCGCATCCGGCAACAAAATCTTACTATGTTATGTAGTTGTTTAATGTTACTTTCCTTACACATTTCCGTGAATAATTTACACATAAAAAAGAATTCGGTGGCCCCTTTTAGTTCTTTATCAATAAAATAGATAAAATACTCTTAGTGAGTTCACTTCAAGGGATATTGCATATATTCCCTGGAAATATCTTTTGTATTCAGACTGCGATAGCATTCCAGTTAAATATATAAAATAATACAAAAATAATACCTTATCGAACACACCTTAATTCTTAAAAAAAACCTAACACATATATTGGCATTTCTTTATCCATGCATTGTATAATAAATGAAAAATCTTTTTTTCATAAAGTAAATGAAAGCGATAGTTATAAATTTGCAATCTTTATAAAGATAGATTTTGATAAATTCTGCTTTCGATATTTCTGAAATTGTTAGAAACATATCCTTCTTAATATTTTTCCCGAAACAATGTAATAAAAATATCGATACACTATAAAGAAAGATTGAAATAAAGTATAATGGGGCGTTTATTTGCAAAGTATATTGAAAAATTATTTTCATATTTAAAACCAAGAAACCACGTTTTTATAATAATTAAATTTGATAATCACACATATCGTATGCCATATCTTTAAACAACATAGAAGTTAGTTACATGTCCAAAAATATTAATTCCCGACGTCTATTGATTTTTGTCATAACCCGAACATGTTGCACTTAATGTATCTTCAATCAAGAAGTTGAGTATCTCCTTTGAAAATTTGGTCGATTATTTCATGTTATATGTTGGATGGGTACAAGATAACTGTACACATATTTGCATTTTGTGTCCAAGCTTTCGTGGTAGATTTGATACGATGGCAGTTATTTAATCGTATTCAAAATAAGAATTCAACCCACTGTTAGTTTAAGTTGTTCTGTCATTTATTTGTTGTGATATGGTCTCAAATGTTATAGGTACATAACATCTGGTTCCCAAACTTGTGGTTTTAGTGTACCTAATACAGTCATAACATTTAGATATTTAAATTTTGATAGTTTTCAAAATTTCTGTATACCAACTGAAGACAATCAGAAATTATATTATTCCATATAGCTAAAACTTTAGTTGGTTTTTCTATATGAATAGAACACATTTATTTAAAAAAAAACAGTTGTTGGCATGACACGGGTTATGTTCGTCTCATAGATTTTATGATACTAAGATACTTAAACCGCTAACGGGAGGGATTGTGCCTGATATTCATATGATGACGACATAATCTTTCAATCAGTTTAATTGAGGTCCGGAGCTGGCATGTCAGTTAACTGCTAGAAGTCTGTTGTTATTTATGTATTATTGTCATTTTATTTATTTTCTTTTGTTACATCTTCTGACATCAGACTCGGACTTCTCTTGAACTGAACTTTAATGTGCGTATTGTTATGCGTTTACTTTTCTACATTGGCAAGAGGTATAGGGGGAGGGTTGAGATCTCATAAACATGTTTAACACCGCTGCAATTTTGCGCCTGTCCCAAATCAGGAGCCTCTGGTCTTTGTAAGTCTTGTATGATTTTTAATTTTAGTTTCTTGTGTATAATTCGGAGTTTAGTATGACGTCCATTATCACTGTACTAGTATACATATTTTTTAAGGGGCCAGCTGAAGGACGCCTACGGGTGCGGGAATTTGTCGCTACATTGAAGACCCATTGGTGGCCCATCTGCTCTATGGTCGGGTTGTTGTCGCTTTGACACATTCCCCAATTCCTTTCTCAATTTTGTATTCACCTGCGCAAAACGTCGCGTGCTTTTACGTGTATGATTTTGGTAAAAAAAAAGTTTGATGTACAATTAATTTTGGTAAATATTTTGCATTACATACATTTCTCTCGGAATATGGAATAAAACAATTACCGTTGGCCTCAGTAAATATCAGTTTTTCAAAAGTCAATAAAACCACAAAATTACCTCATCAAAAGACAGTAATTGTATAATATTCACCTTGTTTCGTCTTAATTTCAACTTACATTTGTATGCTAAAGATTATAGATCATTGTATATGTTTGCAAAAATAATTTCATCAAGTCATTATTAATTTTCAGATCTTGAAAACTAATAATTTTTAGTGTTTTTAAGCTTTTTGGTGATCATGATCTGCAATCATTCAATGGCACAAAATTACATATCTGAAAATGAGTTATCTCTCTTACAATTTTCCGTCGTTATTAAGTGTGTTCTTTAAGCTTGGCATACCTTCTGTGATGTGTCAGGGATTAAGAAAATATGATGGGAAGGGAAAGTTTTGAAGAAAAATCACAATATCTAACAACACCCAAACAAGTTAGATAATCGTGGAACTAAACATAATGTATCAGTGAGTATCTGAAAACAATCCGATCTAATTTCTTTAATACAATAAACACATGCATGCATCAGTGATTAAACTATGTTATTGCAATTCATGTATATGTGGTATTTGATATCAGGAATTAAATTATAAACAGAGAATAAAACTTGTGACTGAAAATAGGTAGGGATTGATAGTATTCCATCATTTTACCCCTTTACTTCAACTTTACAATAATTAAAAGAAAAATTTTCCATGTCACTTATTTTAAACCACTTCAACAATAGAATATTGGTTTCTTGTTGCTTAGTCTTAAGTTATCTATGTTGTGTCTTGTGTACTATTTTCTGCTTGTCTTTGTCTTTTTCCATGTTTTTAGCCATGGTGTTATCATTTTTTTCATCTATGAGTTTGAATGTCCCTCTGGTATCTCTTATAAACAATTTGAATTGTCATAAGAAAGAGATTCAATTAAACTCAAATATTTTGTAAGGGGCTAAATAAGATAAAAAAATAAAAGCTTGTTATTGCAAAACTATTAGTCATGTGATTTGTATTGATTTTCAAGATGCCTAGGGAGAAAAAATCCTGTAGATTTGACTGGTATCAAACTGAACCATTTCTGACATTATCTGTATTCTCTAAAGTTGCAAATCTTGATAAAACTGTGATAGAAGCAAACACAATTATGATTAATATAAATACTGTATTTGAAGGAGGAAAAGTCTGTTTGAGTGAAAATGTTTCAGAAGACTAACCTTTGCAATTCCAGGCTAACTTATAAATAAATAAATAAATATACATTCCACAAGCAGACATTCAGGAACCCAACAGACCACACACATTGCTATCAAGAAGTAGTATTCAAAATAACATGTTACATGACTTTATTTGATGCATCCAATACCCAATTTAAAAAAATATTTCTCCTCAGTACTGCCTGTTGTAGATATATCTGTTCAAATAAATAAAAAACTTCCTGCCAGTACAAAAGCATGGTATACTTGAAAAGATTACATTTCAACAGACAGTCGGTATTCCAATGGGTACTAATTGTGCACCCCTGCTGGCTGATTTGTTTTTGTATTCGTATGAAGCAGAATTTATTCAGAACCTTCTTAAAGACAAAAAGAAAAAGCACCTTGCGAAATTCTTTAATTTTACTTTCCGATATATTGATGATGTTTTATCATTGAACAACCCATACTTCAGCCAATACTTACATCTCATATATCCCAGTGAACTTGAAATTAAGGATACTACTGATACTAGAAGGACTGCTTCATACCTTGATCTTTTCCTCAATATTGACGTAGATGGACGACTTCACACGAAAATCTATGATAAACGGGACGATTTCAACTTCCCAATTATCAATTTCCCATTTCTCAGCAATAACATACCCTCTGCCCCTTCGTATGGTGTTTATATATCACAATTGATACGTTATTCACGTGCTTGTTCACACTATATGGACTTCATATACAGGAGTGTGCTCCTTACGCAGAAACTGCTCCAACAAAGTTATGAGGAGGACAGATTAAAATTGACACTCCGTAAATTTTATGGACACCATCACGAATTGGTGGATCCATATGATGTCTCTTTAACCAAACTAGCTAAGGACATTTTTACCACATGGTAGATTGTGGTTTGTCATTATGTCGTCTAATCTTTTAATTACCAAACGTTACTTATTCCCGATTGTGACTGTTTTGCTGAATGTGAATTCGCATTACTATAAGACGTGTTTCTGTACTTGTTTATCCCAAATTCATGTATTTAGTTTACATGTTTAATGTTATATTTGTAATTCTCATCGGATTTTGTCAAATGTGTTGACGTCTTTTTATTATATTTAGGTGTTACGGATAGAAAAATTAATCACCGCCTTTATTAATTATATTAAATTTTGTACGATTATTTACGTTTGAAGTTGGATTCATAACAAACTGGACATATATATATTACAGTTAATTGCTATTAATAAGTATTGCAATATGCATTTTGTTTAAATTAATTATCAGTATTTAGTTCTGATATAATCTTAAATCAATCCTAATTCTATCTCACTTTGATAGTTTTTCATATGTGACGTCATGCTGTTTCTAAATTTCATAAATTCAAATGTGGCATAACGTTTGTACCTTTTCGCCATCGTATGTGACGTCACATTTTTGTAATTACGTTGACACCTGGACTGATTCGGGTGTTTCTATTCTGTGTTAAACTTTAATAGCATTATGTATTCGGGTTTAGTTTTCTGTAATTAGTTAATACTTCAGTTTCATTATGTATATCTCTTTCATATTCATTTGTTAAAATTTACTGTTTGCAATAGCATGAATTGTTCTATATAATAAGGATGTTCTTATCCCGGGCATAAAAACAATGCCGTATTTGGCAAAACCTTTTCAACTTTTGATCTTCAGTGCTGTACAACTTTGTACCTTTTTCACTTTCGATCTTTTATATCTGGGCGTTATGTATTCGGGTTTAGTTTTCTGTAATTAGTTAATACTTCAGTTTCTTTATGTATATCTCTTTCATATTCATTTGATAAAATTTACTGTTTGCAATAGCATGAATTGTTCTATATAATAAGAATGTTCTTATCCCGGGCATAAAAACAATGCCGTATTTGGCGAAACCTTTTCAACTTTTTATCTCCAGTGCTGTACAACTTTGTACTTTTTTCACTTTCGATCTTTTATATCTGGGCGTCACTTGTAAGTCCTGTGTGGACAAGGCGCGTTTTTGGCGTATTGAATTTTAAACCTGATGCTTTTTGTTATCTATTAATCATGTTTTTCTTTGTCTAATATGTTCTCCTATTTATTTGTATTGTAGTCCTGTAATATTATGTTGTCATTTCAATGTTATATTTAACTTTGCCATTAAAGTGCGAGGTTTGGCATGCCACAAAACCAGGTTCAACCCACCACTTTTATTCCCCTTTACAAGTGTCCTGTACCAAGTCAGGAAGATGGCCATTGTTATATTATTGTTCGTTTCTGTGTGTGTTGCATTTTAACGTTGAGTCGTTTGTGTTTTCTCTTATTTTTGAGATATTGAGATCAGACGTGGCACGGTACTTGTCTATCCCAAATTCATGTATTTGGTTTTCATGTTATATTTGTTATTCTCGTGGTGTTTTGTCTGATGCTTGGTCCGTTTCTGTGTGTGTTACGTTTCGGTGTTATGTCGTTGTTCTCCTCTTATATTTAATGCGTTTCCCTCGGTTTTAGTTTGTTACCCCGATTTTGTTTTTTGTCCCTGGATTTATGAGTTTTGAACAGCGGTATACTACTGTTGCCTTTATTTACCTTCTTGCAGGATTAAAGGTGTACAAGCAGTTGTATTCCAAAATGACATGATCTGGAAATAAATTCTATGCATTGCATGCATCTTTATATTAATAATTCTTCAAGAATGGTATATGATAGACAAATGCTTCATATGTTTAATAATTGAGTATTGTGAAGAACAAAAACTGCCATAAAACCAGAAAATAGACAAATCAGCAACGCATTTACAATGTATAAATACTATTTCTTTTAAATAAATCTTTTGTATTTCTATTTTATGTCATTGATCCAAAAAAGAATTTCATCATATACTAGTACTTGGGGAAACTTATTTTCAATCTTGACTGATAATTTAGGAGATAACTGTTTGGTATTTTATGCTCCGAGGGCATCAATCAGTGATTTGATGGTAACACATTGAGTTTACTGGCGACCACTTTAGCAAAAGCTAGTAAATGGGTATTTCAAGCATCAAACCAACAAATGATGCCGTTGGAGCTTAAACTACAATCATGGTTATTTTATTCTAATGAAAGGGACAGAAAAACTACATTAAATCATACAATTAAAATCATACATTGTCTGCGCTTGCGCTTCCATTTTTATAGCATCAATTATGAATTGATGCCATGAAAATTGGTGAGATTATCCAATCAAAATGAACGTTTCAAACGATTTTGCATTAGAATGTATTACAAAAATGATTCAATTGTGTAGTATATATATTTATTTTTCTATATTACCTACACTGGTTTTTTTTAGGAAATTGTTCCAGAAGAAAGTAATGTGAAGATAATGGGCACAAAAGTAGAAATAAATCTAAAGAAAGCTGAGCCATATAGCTGGGCAGATTTAGAATACACATCTCCTGTAAAAAATTCTTGACACAGAGATGAATAGTATATAAAATAAATCAGTAATAGTATAGAAAATGTGTTTTCTGAGGAACATGGATGTGAAATTGTTGAAACATTTCTCAATTTTGTTACATTTAGAATTACGTATTTGACATACCCCTTTTCATTGGATGCAGTAAACGAAAATAACACCATTGTCAATTCCTATAAAAAATAGTGTTCAATTAAAGTCCTTGATTCCGGACATCATGAATTATTTCCAATTTTGTTAATTATTTGTTCTATGAATGCCATGGAAATTGATAAAAGACAATAACAATCAAAACCAAGGAGTTAACAAAGACTCACAAAACCAAAGGACATTTACATCAACAGTATTATCATTATGCATTATCTACAATTATTTGTGAATGCATATTTGTTTGCATAACATACCTGTGTTGAGAAATTTTTAATATGCTATTATTTGCTTCTTTGCATGCTCAGTAAGAAATATAATCTTAATGATTTATGTTGATTGGTTTATTGTTTATATAATGCCTAGACAATTATAGTTTGTTTGCTGCCATATTTTGAAGATATCATAATATGAAAGTTGAATTTAATTGCTTTGCTCAGAAGATGTGTACCTTGCTTTAGTTTAAATTTTTTGATGTCTACTAAGTCATATACAACATACATAGTAACTGATTATATTCTATTCATCCAAAATGTCCCAAATACTATGAAAGGTGAAAAAGTTTGTACCCATGATATAACAAGTTTAAAAATCTTGTATTGGGTTTGTCCTGTGTGCATAGCAGTAATTTGTATGAAGCTTTATCTCCTGCAGCTCATTCTGTGTACAAAGCATTAAAGTTAAATAACTTTTTATCTTATGAAAACATGCTCTGAATCAAATTTCATGATGAACATCTGTGATAATCTTTCAAACTTCCATAGTAAGATATCTTCCTTTGGTGAAACTTATTCTAGAGGGTAATAATATTTACAACCAACATTCAAAGAAGTTTAAGAATCAATACGTCGATATATATTTCCTATTAAAAGGATTATACTTATTATGTGTAATAATAAAACATTTACATTTTATTCCTTTGGTGTTGCATGTACTTCTAAACTGACAAGTAAATTATTTTAGTAGACTCTTTTTATTTATTTTAGAGTGTTAATAAAATGTATGATCTACAATAATTATATCTTTATTCTCATAACCATTGCAGATACATAGGTATACAGAGAGAGTGCAAAATATGAACATGAATGAGCATCAATTTACAAAACATATATAAAATACAGTGGTTTCAAAATAATATCCATTTTAGCCAGGAGGACCCCAATGTTTATTTATACACTTTATAAGCTTACATAATCTTTTTAACTCCGACTTTTTGTTTAGTTTGCTCATCAGTTTTCCAAATTTTAGTGTATTAACACGAGCCAAATAGTACTTATCAAGATATAATTTTCTGCTGTCGTTAAAACATGGACATTCTAGCAGATAATGCAATTCGTCTCCAATGCTACCAATATTACAAAGATGACATTTTCTATCATTTCTATTAACATTATTCCACCTCCCTGTTTCTATTGGGAGTCTGTGGTTTGTGGTTCTATATCTTCATAAAATAATACTTTCGTGCATATCCAAGATTTCGAAATATTTTCCAAAATTTAATTCTGACTTAAAAATTCTATGATTTACTGCTTTCATAGACTTTTGTAATTGTGTATTCCACAACTGTTTATATTGGTCTTGTAATCGCAACTTTAGTGCATTTTTTAACCATATATCATTACCAAAACATTGAAAAATCCAAATATTTGAAAAACCACATTTATCCAATATAATTTTAACTTTACTCACAAAAAATGTATGATCTACAATAATTATATCTTTATTCTCATAACCATTGCAGATACATAGGTATACAGAGAGAGTGCAAATTTCTGTAAATCATCAGCACTTTCTTCCAATAGTACTGTGTCGTCCGCATAAAGGATTACAAACAGTTTTAACTGAATTTGAAGCTTGGACTCCATTTCTTCAGAAATACTCTCAAGCCCCCACAGGCTTTTGTCTTCCAAAAAGTGGTCTAGGTCGTTTAAATATAATGCAAATAATATAGGGGATAAGTTTTCTCTTTGGCGGACACCTTTGTTACACATAAAATAGTCTGACACATTTCTGTTAAATACCATATTTGATTTAATATTTTCATATAAATGGATAATTACATTATACATTTTCCCATTTATATGCTTAGTAAGCAACTTAAACCAGAGTACACCACGCCAAATGGTATCAAAAGCTCTTTCGAAATCTACAAAGGCTGCAAAAAAATGTTTTTTCTTTTGTTTCAAAATATCAAAAAAAAAAAAAAACGACAAAGAAAATAAATTGTCAGTAGTATTGTATCCAGATCTAAAACCACATTGAGTTTCATTCAAAACATCAAAATTTTCGACAAATGTCTTAATTCTCTCATTCAAAAGTGCAGTGAATAATTTACTCATACAACTTAGAATAGTAATCGGTCTTCAATTTTTGGGATTCAATCTATCTCTCTTGTTTTTGTATACTTGTTTTATATTGCCAATCAACCATTTGCTAGGTATTATACCTGTGTCAAATATCATGTTAAACACTTTTTCATAAAATGGTAAAAATACATCAACAGTAGGTTTTATATATTCATTTATAATCCTATCTTCACCACATGCTTTATTATTTTTCATTTTTTCTAATACACAATATTAGATCATCCCTTGTGATATGGAGATTTATATCATTATTATTTGACCCATGTTGATCTGGGTCAATACCCGGTAAATCTGTGGTAGCTGTGTCAACATCAACAGCATCTAGTCCTTTAAGAAAATCAAATAAAGACTCTATAGGCATATAAGGTTGTTGTTTTCTTTTCCCTTGGTTTAATAGTTTCCAGAATTCTCCTGGATTTTTCGATTTTAAATTTTTCATATCTTGCATCATTTTCTTTCTATGTAAATTGATTTTTTTTTTATCTAATTTTTTTTTTTATATTTCTTTTCCGTAAGTCGTAAGTTCTGCTTTTGTTGAACAGAATATTTTGAAGAAATGTTTTGTGAAATATTTCCAGAATCAGAATGTTCTTGATGTGTGTTCTTAAAGGAAACTGTTATAGGATTGTGTACATCAGAAAATAATTCAGAAAAATCGTGCAGAAAAAAGTTGCACACAAATCTCAATAGATGTACAGATGTGATAACATAATCTACAACGCTAGCATTTCGATAGGTAAAATTTCCCGAGTTACCTCCCATTCGCCCATTCAAAATAAAAAGCGAGTTTGCCCGACAAAACCCAGTAAGTGGCCCAGTTTTCATATTATATCCTTTCTAAGAATTTGATATTATCCACTTTTTTCTATTTCTAAATTATTAATGACCACTTATTCTCTACTTAGTGACACATTTGAGTAAGCAGTTTTTTTCATATTTTTTTAAATTTTTAAATCTGTTTTCAAAAAATAAATATTCATTTATATTTCTCTAAATTCATTTTTAATCAAGGGCTTCAAAAAGTCTTAATTCGATCAAGTCCCTCCAATTATCAACTTTATCTAAAAGGCCTGGGTTGAGTGAAATATTCTTTGCAAATGTATATCAAGAATGTGTATCAATGCCAGTCCAGCACTTGCGACAATATATTACAAAAAAATATGATTGAATTTAAAAAAAGTTGTCTTGTATTTGTTGGCCAAACATAACCTACACAAACTGCTGGGTTTGAAAAGACCATATTTTGTGCTTTACTGTACTCCCCTGTTCTCGACTTTTTGGCCCCAACTTTAATAAATAAGTGTGATTGAGTACTTGATAATGTCGGTAAAGTTTGAAAATTGACCCAAACAATGCATTAAGCATATCCAGTTCCATAAATGACTGGAATTTTCACCTTTCACATTAATACACAAATATATAGGGACAGCCTTTGCAAAAAAAGATAGCATTCTAATTTTGGCTGATTAAATATAAATATATATTTACTTATGTCAAATACTTTATAAGTAGTGAGGAAAGCTTCAACAACAAAATATCTACTAAATGCCGTTATGACTGAAATTCTAAGATATTATATGCATCGAAAAGCAGCTGCCCTTAAATCGTGAATTTTATCTTTATCAACCTTGTCTTGAACATTTTTATACATGATATAATTTGTAACACCAAAAATTATCAACAGCTTACGATCTGAAAATTAATGGAAAATTTTGTAACTATTTTTTTGTCTAAGTGTTTATCTTCGTATCACTATGGTATTTATTACCAGATGAAAGATTCGAGCTACATAGGGCCTCCACTTAAAAAACCTCATAAATCAGACATGACAAAATGTGAAACAATCAAAAGACCATCAGACCTAGTTTTTGTACAAAATGATAAAGGAAAAACAAATATTATCCGCATCAAACAATGATAAACCACTGAATTATAACATATGGCAGGAACAAACATGTTTACAAAGCACTCTGACCTGTTATGATGAAGTTGAAGTTTAATTATTTGTCTTTACCCTGGTACATGTTGCATAAATTTTTCCTCAATTTACAAAAAACAAAATATCACTAATGAATGACTTGTTAGACGTAATGTAATTATCAAAGATCGATGATTTTAAACAAAGTTATAACTATTGGTTACGTGTGAATGCACATTTGAATTACTGGCTTATTCAATGGAGGAGTGAGAGTCTAGGGAAATGGACTTTTCTGTATTGTTATGCTACAGTACACTAAAAGACACATTAGTATCATTTATGCTTTCCTCCTTCAACCCAAACAAACAACGAGAGGTTTACCTTTCACTTGAATGAATCGGCGAGTATCTCATGTATTTAACATTTATTGGACCATTTGGGCAATGCATAAATGAAAAGAGAAACAAGAAGTTGAATTGCAATATTTTTACTTATTCAGAGTAAAAATGTTTCTCATACAAAAATAAATAATTTATAATATATACATATACATTTTCCAACAAGATAATAACAGAGACATATAATGTATTATATGTCTCTGATAATAATGAATGCAAAACATAAAACGATAATAAAATAATACAGAATACAATAGCTTGGCCTAGGAAGGGGTGAACTAAGCCATATAAAGATATAAAATGATAAATGTAACAAATGCTACATAAGCATACAAAAATGAAGATGGCAGCCAACAAACTTGATAAACTGGCGTTATTACCAAAATACATTTGTAATCGACCAAAAAAAATATATGAACATCTAACCAATATCTTAATAAAAATCTTCAGGTGTTGAAAGGGGAAGGAGGGTGGGAAAGTTTATAAAATCCCAAAATAAAAATCTTGATTACAAAACTATCGATCTGTAGATAAGCAAGAAAAGGTAATAAGATACATAGTGAAGAAACTAACCAATGGGCATCCAGTCAAAAGAGCGTAATGCAGGGGTTCCCCACAGGATTATGAAAATAATCATAAAGAATGAATTAATGGTTTTCGTCGTTTGCATAAAATAAGTTATTAAAATAACTTGCCTATAGATATAAACACAAATTGAAAATGTGAACGAAAATAAGCGAAAATACTAAAATTTGTCCGACGATCCTGTCTGCTTACTAACATGACTGCCATGGCTAAAAAAATAACATAGGGGTAAATTGCAGTTTTTGGCTTATATTCCTGAAACTAATGCTTTTATAGAAAAATTGACCTGTGGATAAAAGTTCTCGTCAGGTTGAGATCTATCTGTTTTTAAATTTTCAGACGAATCAGACAACCTTTTATTGGATTGCCGCCCCTAAATAAGTAATTTTAAAGAACTTTTGCAGTTTTGGGTTATTATGTTGCATATTATCATAAATGGAGAAAACTGTATACAGCAAAAATGTTCAATAAAGAAAGATCTACAAATAAGTCAACATTGTTAATTGACTCCTTAAGAAGTTATTGCCCTTTATAGTCATCTTTTAACAATTTTTGTAATTTTTTGTAATCTTTACAAAAACTTCTCCTCTGAAACTACTGAGACAAATCTTATCAAACTTGGCCACAATCATCATTAGGGTATCTAGTTTTAAAACAAATGTGTCGGATGACCCCGCCTGTCAAACAACATGGCAAACGTGGCTAAAAATAGAACATAGGATAAAATACAGATTTTGCTTATATCTTTGAAACAGTAAAAGTGTAATGGTTGCATTATATAATGCATCAATTATAACCACAAATATCAGATCAGCGACACAGGCTCATTGTAGCAGTCTTTCCATCTTAACATTTAAATACCTTTTGATCTTGTGCCAACTTAACATTCAGAAACTACCCTTTCTCAGTTGATTTTCTTAGGTCTTTCAGCACTTCATAGATTAACCATTCATGTGTTAGTGCTCGAAATTTATCAAACATGTTTCACCCCAGTGTGGCCTATACACATTAAAGTCATATGAATTTCAAATATTATACAAATCTTGTCAACTGTATCTTTATTGAATTGTTGGCTTCCCAGACAATAATTCGCTGATATTTTCCAGTATGCAGTAACCTTATCTACGAGTCATCTCGTTATAGCATCTAATACCGCAAAGCACCCACCAGAACGAGGGAGGACCTGTGATGAAAACATATATGCAAACGTGAAAATAATGAAAACAGCAAAACATTTTACATCTGTTAATGAATATTTTAATTAACAAATTGGAACGCATAGAAAATATAAGACAAATGTCGTTGATCTTTCAATTCACTTATCTGTCCCGTTGTGTACGTGCTGTTTTAATACTTATCGATGTCCCGGTTAACTTTCGAAACACATTCGAAAGTTAATTAGCTTCAGATCAACACCCCTGAAAGAAATATTAAATATCTATGATACGTTATAGTTGTGTAATAAATATACAAAAAATGCATGTACGACTTAATTTTGTAAATATGCATACATTGGTTCAATAATTTAGATTAAGTTAAATATCCAAGAGACTCGTTTAACTTTCTATAAGAATAATTACAACATTACCTATTCATTATACAAAATCGATTTAGAAGATACAAAGGAAGAGTTAAATCTCATGAGTCCAAATCAAGGCTACAGTAGTATACTGCTGTTCGAAATTCATAAATCGATTTAGAAAAAAACAAATCCGGGTTACAAACTAAAACTGAGGAAAACACATCAAATATAAGAGGAGAACTACGACCAACCAGAAACACAACACTAAAATGTAACACACACAGAAACGAACTATAATATAACAATGGCCGTTTTCCATACTTGGTACAGGACATTTGAAGAAAGAAAATGGTGGGTTGAACCTGGGTTTGTGGCCAGCCAAACCGCCCGCTTTTATGGCAATGTTAAATATAACATTAACATGACAACATTACAGGAATACAATACAAATAAATGAAAAACATATGACAAAGAATCACACAAATAATAGCTATCAAAATAGTCCAGCTGATTCGTGCATATTTTCAAAAGAATTGTGGGTTTGATGATAAAAGCATGAAACTTTGCACAAGGGTAAACATGTATATAGTGGTCAATTTAGGCTATGGACCCACTCTGAAAAATCAAAAATGGCGGAAATTTTCAAGATGGCGGACAGATGCTATAAATTTCACAAATTTACCCCCAAAAAAGCAAAGAGATTTGAAACTAAATCTTTTTAGAGTTAATACAACATAAGGAATCATTTCAGATAAGTTCTATTACTACTTCGAACTATTCAATAATTTTCAAAATGGTGGAAATTTTCAAAATGGCCACCAAAACAAGTGAAATGCACAAAACCAAAACTTTGCTAAAAACTTCAACTATTTTTTTCTATCAAATTGTACTTCAAACACATATCTACACGAAAGTAATTACACTTATCATCTAGTCTCTGTCACATTCCCCACCACATTTACAAAGGTCTGTACATAACAGCATGGCCTTCACGCATTTGCATCGTCCATAACATCCAATTTCAATTTTACAGCCACACTTGCATAGTTTGGATGGTCTAAAGCAAAGAACCATGGAATAATCTGTCTCATAGAATCTTTGTATAACTTGAAGTTACCTTCTGTTAATGATCTTACAAACAGCAGAATGTACAATGTTAACGACCAGAAGTGAAAAAGTGGACTTTCAATTTCTCTCAGCTTACGCCATTCCTCAAAAGGAATATCAGTATCTTCAGGACTGGGTTCTTCCATACACAACCTCTATGATCGTTGCATAATAATGTACAGTGCTCTTGCAGTTACTTCATGGGCGTGTCGTGTTCTGGAGACATGAGACGCTCTCAAAAACGAATCTGCTGTTCCTGATGATGCTATATTTGCTTGACTCAAGGCACTCGTCCAACCACTATTGTCTAACCAATCGCCTATGGTTCTCAGCGCTGCTATTTCTATGTGAAGATCTCCAAACAGTACTACAATTTGTTCTTCTGAAAATCTGTTTGGCCAATTCCACTGAACCGATTTCGCAAGTTCATAGAGAGGCTGATCACCGCTGATCACTGGTATCTGTCCAGAATTTAAAAATTGAACACATTGTTTTGCTTTATTCATAGAATGTCTCATCATTGCGATAGATTTAGCTTCTTGGTAACAGTGAACTGATATTTAAGGTGCATTGATATCTGCTGTGGCTTGACTAGCGTGGAAAGCTGCTCAGGAATATTCCATGTCTTCAATGTCATCTGCTTCAATTTTGGTATTCACATGATTAAGCCACTTGTAACATTATGGTTTTTAATTTATATTGAGTTAGTAATAAGTCGTAAAGTTTTCTAATATATATGTGTACATACAGGCAGGGGAACAAGCAATTAACATAGCAAATGTGCAAATAATGAGTGTTAATATCATATGAGAGGCGAACAGTTGAAGCATGGCTATAAATGTACAAAGCATATGGTATTAAAGTATATGTATATAGTTTTCTATAAAGGAAAGTATTATTGAAATAGGAATATAGTTTTCTAAAGGTAAGAATTAGTTTTATATATGTATATAGTGCCAGAATTAAAAAGGTGAGTATTGGTATAGTTTAGGCAACAACTCTACAGTTTGCGCTAAGGTATACTGTAATGGAAAGAGCAGAATATTTATCATTTGAATTGTTCAAACATGTTTAAACACAACAGACAACAGCTAACCTATCAAACTCAATCAAACAAAAGCTACAAATATAGTTGTTTGTTGCAATTTTTCAAAGTTGGTATCATATTGTGGTTCTCAACCAGACTTTTGTCTTTCAGCATACGTCTGAAAATAAGAACATACCTGTACTCTAAATTCAATGCACTTGCTATCTCTGTACCATAACTAATCATCGGACCATGAACCGTTGGTATTTCTGCAGGTTTCTTTTGGAAGAACAACAGGAGGGACGATGGTATAAGCTTTTGGTAACGGTTTCAAGTTTTCCCTCTTTGATACTGTAGAATCAATTGGTATAGTTAATCTCTCGACACCCACATTTCCTGGAACCGGATGCTGAAAAAGTGATATGGCAGTTCCATGCAACGATCCTTTAGCAGTTGTCGAACTTGGGTTATGGTATATATTATCCACGGCTGCAGTTGTAAACACACCACTCCGAAGTTTTGGTGGACACACAACATTTTCAATATTGAAAGCCTCACAGATGGAGTTGCCAAGTGCAGTTGATAAATTCATAATTCTGTCATAGGATAATGATAAACCTAAAAAGTACATTTTATAAATTAAACCTCGTTTCCTCGTTTCAGCAGGTAGCAGAAGGCCTAAATATATTGAGAGAAGTGGCACTCGTTCAGTTGAATGGAAGACTGGGGATGAATCCTTTCGTCTGCAAATGGAGGAATTAAACTGAAGCAGCTGTGAGATAGTTAGTGTAGTCTGTTCTTCAATAGACTGCATTTTAATATTTGGTCCACCAAGGATCATTCCGACTATTGTTTTCAATGATTGTGGAACAGAGTTTTGTTGACAGCCTGTCTCAAACGTTCCATTAAATATATATTGCATTGCCATCATGTCCTTTCGCACTATCTGTGCAGCCTTATACAGTATCATTGCCTCATCATCATATAAAATTGAGAATGGAAATGGGGAATGTGTCAAAGAGACAACAACCCGACCAAATAAAAAACAACAGCAGAGGGTCACCAACAGGTCTTCAATGTAGCGAGAAATTCCCGCACCCGGAGGCGTCCTTCAGCTGGCCCCTAAACAAATATATATTAGTCCAGTGATAATGAACGCCATACTAATTTCCAAATTGTACACAAGAAACTAAAATTAAAATAATACAAGACTAACAAAGGCCAGAGGCTCCTGACTTGGGACAGGCGCAAAAATGCGGCGGGGTTAAACATGTTTGTGAGATCTCAACCCTCCCCCTATACCTCTAACCAATGTAGAAAAGTAAACGCATAACAATACGCACATTAAAATTCAGTTCAAGAGAAGTCCGAGTCTGATGTCAGAAGATGTAACCAAAGAAAATAAACAAAATGACAATAATACATAAATAACAACAGACTACTAGCAATTAACTGACATGCCAGCTCCAGACTTCAATTAAACTGACTGAAAGATTATGATTTCATCATATGAACATCCGGCACAATCCTTCCCGTTAGGGGTTTAGTATCATACCATCATAACATATATGAGAAAAACATAACCCGTGTCATGCCAACAACTGTTTTGAGAATAAATGTGTTTAGTTCCGATGCAAAGACCTTATCAGTGACTCAATATTAACGCCAAAATATGCAATCTTTAATGACTTGACAACAGTATCGTAATTATATCCCTTCTTAATAAGTCTATTCAAAGGTTTTGTAAGTTTCTGACGTGAATACTGACACCTTTGTGCTTTATAAAGAATATTTCCATAAAAAATTGGATGTGAAATACCTGAACGTATTAGAAGTCTGCATGTTGAGCTATATTTACGAATGATGTCTTTATACCGATGATAAAATTTAGTAAATGTTTTGACTAGTTTGTGATATCGAAAACCCTGGTGTAATAATTTTTCAGTAATACATAAATTTCTCTCGTTAAAATCTAAAACATTGTTACATACACGAGCGAATCGTACAAGTTGAGATATATAAACACCGTAAGATGGTGACAAGGGAACGTCACCATCTAAAAACGGATAATTAACGATAGGAAATGAAAAATCATCCCTTTTATCATAAATTTTAGTATTCAGCTTTCCATTAGTGATATAGATATCAAGATCGAGAAAAGGGCAGTGGTCATTGTTAGTATTAGCTTTATTTAAAGTAAGTTCAACAGGATAAATTTCATTAATATACATACTGAAGTCGTCATTATTGAGAGCCAAAATATCATCCAAATATCTAAAAGTATTATTAAATTTGTTTATCAGATGTTGTTTCGATGGGTCTTTGCTTATATTTGTCATAAATTGTAACTCATTAGTTTGTTCTTGTTGCCAGTTTGATCGCAGCACCAACATCGTCATTAAATAGTAGAAGCACGTCTCTTCCTTGTTTATGTGCCTGCAAGTCTGAGATTGCTGCAAGAACTCGTTTTTTTTTTTTTTTTTTTAGATCTGTTGAATGCACTCTTACAGATATGTCTAACCCAAACTGTTCTATTCGAAAGGTATACATCAGCATTAAGTCTGCTAACTTGAATATTGGAATCACATCCGAGTCTATGCGTGATTCTTCTATGTACACTACCGCAAGAACGATCCCTTGGATACGATTGTCTGAACTTTCATCGCTAATCTTAAGTGGTCTTGCTCTATTATATAAATGTGTCAGGCACTTAACATGATAAATTGCTTCTTGGGAAATCATGTCACCTGCGCTTAGTTTTGCCAAAAGTACTGTATCTTGCAAGTCGAGTGCACATTTACGTACATGTTTGTCTATTTCAAACGTAGATGCTTTGTGTAGATCTCCTGAAGACTCACCACAAAAGAAACAATCTTCAGTCATTGTCATTGTTGCAGAGCCAACACTTTGTCGTGTAATTTTACTTTTAGTCCCAACCTGCTCACCACTCTCTCCTTTTCTCTTCTGCTTTTCGTGCCTGTCAATCTTTAACTCTGAAAACTTATTTCTACATGGTATGTGCCATTTTGCATTGTGCAGCTGCAAGTTTAAAGCCAAACCGTTCTAATCTAATCGGAATCGGGAACCATTCAATTAGCTGGCATCGTTCTAAAATTGTTTCAAGTGTTTTGTATCCTGCTCCTACATCTAGGTCAGATCGCTTGCTATAAGCGGGAAATTGTAAATTTTCTTTAGTCTGTTCTTGGCAAAAAATACATTCTTTCCAATCAAAGTCGGCAGATATAGAAGATGTTGATGGTAATTCAGGATCTACAATTTTACACTGTTTTGACATTGCTAACACTACTAGTTTATATCTCAAAATATACAGCTACAAGACTACCAATACCCAAAATGACAAAATAAATCTTGTTTTTTCATAATGCAATCATGTTTCCCTTCTTTAAAACTCTTTTGCACCCCAAAAAAATCATATGGTAACCTAGTATTAGTCAAATTTGTTAATTTTGATGTATGACGGCGGCCATCTTGAAAAAAAGCCGCCATTTTGAAATTTCAAGATGGGTCCATAGCTAATATTGTTTAGAATACCCATCTCTACTACCATGCCAAATTTTATGCTTTTATCATCAAACCCACAATTATTTCACCAATCAGCCGGACTAAAAGGTACCAGGTTTATCCAAAAGGGACCAAAATATGTATGTTAAAAGAATGATATAAAAATTACACAAACAGCAAACTAAAAAAACTCGACATTAACACTACAGAGGCCATCTAAGGTAATTTGACTTATCCATTTTATTTCACTTTAAGTCAAAATTCCATCTTAAATGTTTACGTATTTACATATCCATGGCTTGATAAGGTTTGGGTGCTCATTGATGATTAAATTAACACGAAAAGTGCCTCGGAAGCACGATATTTATAAACTATTTAGTGATTTTTTTTCTCAATATCTTGCTTCTCCATGTGTTTTTTTCTAAGTCTCAAATATAACGCTCTAATATCTTCATTGACTATTCTTTAATATTTTCATTTTTTGTTTTTGGCAGGATCAGATAACCTATATTTTGGACCAACAAATCTGTTAGGTCCTTACAAAGAGGGACATGTGAGGGCAAGAGTTTGGCTAGCTTTCGATATGCCATATAATGTTCTGAATACATCAATGTATATGAGTGGTATGTATTGATATGCTACATATTGTTTATTTGAATAAACTCATCATCGATACCAGGATTGAAATTTTATTAGGATATATAAACACTTCAAACTGTTGTTGAGTTAGACATAACCGGCACATCATAACAGGACACATTTCTAACGTACATTGTTGCAATACGTTTAAAAGCAGGCATAGCAGTTAGCCGGAGTTGATTACTCTATATCTGCCTTATCAATTAATCTGATTTTGACATTCATAAACCACTTTTTATTTGATATGTGATTAACTTTAATCGATCCATCATTGTTGATAAACAGATTTTCTGGAACTTAAATTTTGCCATTTTACAAAAATTAGTTCACAGATATCAAAGGGACTATCAAAATGGATAGGCCGAGGAGAAACAATGACATGACAAAAACCAAAAGGCCGAAAAACTAAGGATAAATTCTATGAACCACTTAGAAAACTGGAGACGGAGCAACACGAAACCTTTCAAAATGATAATATGATTATATGTTATATGTTATATGTTATATGTAAATTGTTTTATAGAGACGGTTAATTACAAAGAGATTACCCATGATTTTTGATATTATCCAGATTTTGTAACTGTACAGACCCTGTTGTCAGATGGGTATATGTCAGACGGAGTCGGTAAGGCTTTAGCTCATCCTTAAGGCACGATACCTTGATTTTCTTCTTAACGATATTATACCAAATTGAATATGATATATCATTTTGTTCAGGGATGAGTGACCGATCATTTAATGAAAAAATCGAACATCGCCCATCCAGTTTTTTTAGGTGAAAAGCTCCAAATTGCGTTTTTTGACGTTTTTGTGAAAATTGTATTTGAACTCTTCTTAATTAATGATGTATGCAAGTGTCAATAAAAAATTCAAACTGAATAAAACAGATACAAACAATTGTGGTCCATTTAAGGAATGACTGTAATATGTTTTTTCTGTCTATGAAGAAAAAACATAAATAACATGGTGCACACTGAATAACCCGGGTATTTCAACTCTGTATTTGTTTTGGCTTTCAATCGTTTTGTGTCTGGGCGTCACTGGTTAGTCTTGTGTGGACGAGACGCACTTCTGGCGTATTAAAGTTTAAACCAGGTGCCTTTTCGTAGCTATTGTTTGTGTGTTTCTTTGTACAGTATGTTCTCCTATTTATTTGTATTGTAGTCCTGTAATGTTATGTTGTCATTTTAATGTTATATTTAACATTGCCATTAAAGCGGGAGGTTTGGTTTGCCACAGAACCAGGTTCAACCCACCATTGTTTTTTTCTTTAAATACATGTCCTGTACCAAGTCAGGATATGGCCATTGGTATATTATAGTTCGTTTCTGTGTGCGTTACATTTTAACGTTGTGTTTCTGTTGTGTCGTTTGTTTCCTCTTACATTTGAGTGTGAATTCTCATTGCTATAAGACGAGTCACGATACTTTTCTATCCCAAATTCATGTATTTAGTTTTGATGTTATATGTGTTATTCTCATCGGATTTTGACTAATGCTTTGTTCTTTTCTATGTGTGTTACATTTTAATGTTGTGTCGTTGTTCTCCTCTTATATTTAATGTATTTCCCTCAGTTTTAGTTTGTAACCCGGGTTTTTTTCTATCGATTTATGAGTTTTAAACAGCGGTGTACTACTGATGGCTTTATTCATAGTTAGCACCACATTTTTTTCATCTTATTTCGAAAAAATTGAAAAAATATTACAGTCATTTCTAATAATTTAATTCTAAATTCCATCTGAAACTGGAGTTGAAAATAAAAATATGTTGATGACGTAACGGTCACATAATAAAATTATATCTATGAGCTGATAGACAAAACACTGTCAACCAATCAGAAGACGCGTTACATCTAAAATTAAATAATTCATAATGATTAATTACTTAATTTAAAAATGATTTTAAATTAAGGAATGTATCTCCCTCATGCAAAGCTCTGATTCCTTTCACGGATTTGGCTATACTTTTTGGAACTTTTGGATTATAGCTCTACATCTTTTATATAAGCTTTGGATTTTACATATTTTGGCCACGAGCATCACTGAAGAGACATTATTTGTCGAAATGCGCATCTGGTGCAGAAAAATTGGTACCGTTAATGTTATTAATTTCAAAAGCTAATATATATTTTTTAAAAACATGATCTTAAAATTTTTTGATTAAAATAAAATTGTTGCTATGGCAACATAAAGCCGAAAATATTCTGTTTCCGGTTTGACCGTTTCTGTAAAAAAAACTTCGATCTTAAGGATTTAATTCTTTTTTTATTATAATGAGCTAATAAAATTGATGTCCTTGAACTTGTTTTTACGGAAATGACCGTTATATATGCATCGTGTCATTTCTGAAAACACAAAATAACACAAGTTTCAGGTTGCAACACTTTAGGATTTATCATAATCAATGAGAGAGAATGGTGATCATTATTAACCTGTATGCCGACATCTTTCAATCGGAAGTGGAAGTGTTTAACTTTCGTCATACTTGTGTAACTTCATGTATCTGATTTTGAAGGAAACACTTTTCCCCTTTCAGTGCTCCAAACTGTAATATTGTGAATTTTAGGCTGCATCCCAATTGACATTAAAAGTATGGAAAATGTCTTTTTTGTCCCATGATTTGTATTTGTTTGAATGTATCAATTGGATGATAAACTTTCATAACTTTCATAAACTTTCATATTTGTAGGTACCTATATTTTACAGTACTTAATTTGTACTTGAAATTTAGATGCTACAGATTTTTGGTTACTACCGTTACATTTTCAGAATTTTGAAAGTTTTTCTATTTCAAATCTCTTAAAATTATGCGTTTCAAACATGGAATATTGTATTTTTTCTGTACGAAAGTATTTAGTACAAATCAACTACTGTAAAATACAAGTACCTAAATATTACAATAATTTTAAAGTAAAGAAATAATACTAAATATTAAAAGTAAATTTCCAGTACTACATATTTTTATTACAGAAATAGTACCTATGCAAAAGTTTTAGACTCATAAAGTGACAACTCTGCCGCAGACCCATGGACAGGATCACCAGTGAAGGTGATACACGACTGAAAAAAAAACAACATTTTATAGTCATAGTGATATACTAGTATATGGGATTGACTGGTAGCAGACTAGCCTCGAATACGGGTTCCATTATTTCGATCGAATGACTTTAAGTCTGTATGTTGCGGCTTCTCCAGCAAGCATGATGCATTCATGAGTAAGAGCAGGTATAGGTTTAACTCATAGAAAGACAAGTGGGTCTATAGCGGTTACACTCTCTTGTTACCTCGCATATGATAATTCGACTCTAGGTGTTGGTCATTTACAAAAAGGTATATGCATTTATCATTATCATTTCATCATCCTTAATATATAATTGTGTAATATTTGTCGCTGGATATAAGACATACATCAGTATTATCATTTTCATAGGTAATATACCAAGAGGTTAAATCTCCGTCGTAAGTACATTTATTGAATAAAGCTTGAGGCTTCTTTGTCGTTAGTATTATAACTTAAGGCTTAATTCTTATCTGACATGTTAGCCAATGAATATCAAAGTTTATGTTATGCATGCATCTCTATGCTACATAGTTTTTATAAATATCCAAGTTAAAGCTTATAAAAATCATAGAAGTATATTTATTAAATAATCATGTCACAATAAAAACAGTAAGAATGGAATTAACTCGTGAACTGAAACGAAGCATAAAAACTGAAATTTCTAGTATTAAAAAAACACCTCTATGTACCGATCTGATAGTATCCACAGCTGCTGAACACTATATCAAAAACAACGATAACTGCAGATAATAAAACGAAAATAATTATCCAGTTGATAATATTGATCTATTATGTCGTACTGTTACACAATTGTCCTAGTATGGATGTCCCTGTCCCAATTCTGGATCCTGTAACTTAGTAGTTTTCGTTTGTTGTGGTGCTTTCGTTCATCGTTTTTAACATTAATTTGGCCGTCTAGATAAGCGAGACATTTTGTTATGTCACATAGTGTATGTAGGAATAGTAGTGGTCAAAACTGTTTAGCAGATTATATGCAGTTTCTATAAAATGTAATGACACTTTATAAGCATAAGATACATGATGACTTGGTTTTTTTGTTTAATAAGAATTAATATTTACACGTCAGTATCACATTCCTATGTGAAGTGAACTACTAAATCAAGGAAAAAATCCAATTCATTATGTAGTCTTAAAAATTAAAATCCCATGCGAGATGTCTAATGTTCAGACATTGTTGTTTTTAAAAGGATTTATCAAAGTCAAATGACAATCATTTAAGTTTGTTTTCGTCCAATACAATTTGTGATTATGGCCGGATCAAAGATATTTGAAAAAAGATGTAGTTCCCGATAAATGAATTTATACTGACGAGCGGAACGATGCATAAATAATTTGGAAGTTATAAGCTAAAAATTTGTATAGATAATGTGAAAAACATGAAATTTTCAAAATTATTTAGCGATCGAAAAGGGGGAGTACGCCTTCTACCCCTGTATCCTCGAATGCACATTTAAGTATACATGGACAAAAACCTCGTCGCATACATAACATTAGTATAGGTAAAGACGAAAAAATACTTTTTCGATAAAAATATCAATGATATAAATTTCTGCCTACATTAAAATTATTCTCAATTAACTTATAGATTTTTTTTAAAATAGTCAAGTACGTCTTTTACATTCGGGTGTTTTGGAATCTACTTTGAACACTTACATTTTTAAACAACAAAAAATAGCCTTCTCGCTTCAGAATATATTATTTTAAATATTTCCATGCTAAATTATGTCTTTGTAATTTTTAAAATTCATTATTTTAGAAGAACTAAAATATGGGTCAAGTGAAATTCAAAAAATGATGGGTGTATTCGATTACAAGTTTCTAACTAACTTCTTTCATTATAATATTTGTTTCAATAAAATCATTCAAAATCTAATGACAAAATATTTAAAGATTAAAAAAAATTGTTGGGGTTGATTTTTACATAAAGTATATTCCAACAAAACATGAGTATTCAAAAAGCAAAACATACATGCAGTGTATTCTCCCCTCCGTCATGCTTCAATGCAATAGGACGAAATACGTTGAGTTAGGTCGGTTATGTTGAGTTTAATATTGACAATAACTGTTTATGATAATCACAATCAGCGGTACTTTCATTAAGATTTGTGTCACATGTCGGTTCAAATTATATCCCAAATTTTGAAAATTCGAAACTACAATAACAGTAGCATCATAAATTAAAGAAAAATAATATGTCCAAGTTTGATCAATACACATGAAAAAATAGATCTCTTAAACCTGAAAATAGTTTGATATAGTATCACAAAACAACAATGATGATAATATAGATGTTTTATGAAGTTTTTATGTTATAAAATGACAAAGTTTACATGAATTCTAATAAAGTACAATTATAAATAAAAAAAGGTTTTCAATATACAATAATACATGAACTTTCAAGAAGCACAAAGAAGAAAAAAAAAAAGAAAGAAAAAAAAAGAACGCTTATACAAAATGTGAAAATTTCAATTTCTCCTCGAATTCTTTTTGGTAAGCTTGATAAAGTTATATTTTGATGCCATTAGCTGGTATTTTCTAGTAGTAAATGTATATAAAAAGTATTATTCGGCATACAAAATGTGTTTGTTCTTCAAAGTATTTACATTGTAATTGGAAATGAACTTGATTGCTTATTTCATTTTTGTATAAAGTATGCATAGCCTTTTGCGTCCTTTCATATTTTCCCATCTACCTGTGGTTTATTTCCTGAAATTCACATGATTAAAAACAAAACTTTTTCATAAAATTTTCAAAGTAAACTTTAGAGGATTTCTTTAATTAAGAAAATTTTGTCAGCAATAACAACAAAACTATTGGACCAAACCAACTATCAACACATACACAATGCATTCATATTACAGTTCTAAGTGGCATTGGCTGTTTGTTTTTGTCAATCTTGTTTAATATCATTAGGAGAGCCTTTCATTTGTTGATACTTCTGGAACAGCATAGGTGTTTAAACAACGTCATCAGATCCGGTAAAGTAATTATTCCTATGAATACAGTAAAAATAATTACACCAGTAATCCCTATAACTTTGGAAGATAGCCTCTTGTCTTTCACACTTATTAAGGATCTTCTGTATGCTGATGTGTCCTTCCTTTGAACTCGTATGTTGTTTAATACTGCTTCAATATCTTCGTAACTTCCTTTTGTTTGTTGTTTTGATTCTAAAAAGTTGAATCAAATAATATACAAATAATGTCAAACGTATGCAATCATTGTATTACCTTTATTACATAAAATTGAGAACAAAAATGTTGAATGTGTCAAAGAGACAACAGCCCTACCAAAGAGAGCCGCGGTGTAGTGGTTAGTGCATCGGACTACTAACACAAAGGTTCCTGGCTCGATTCCCGTTCCGGGATGATAATTTCAGGGACTAAACTTTTGGCTCTCCCTTGGAACCATTTTCGAGTATGGTCTTGAGGAAACGATGATGATCCGTTGGAAGGGGACAATAAATGGCTGACCCGTGTTAAGGGAGAGACATATCTCTTGCACGTAAAAGACACCCTTGTAGATTTTGAAAAAGAGCAGGCTAATGCCGCAACAAGGCAGCCCTCGCACCCGCGAAGTGGAAAGGGATTAATATAAGTTCCAATAACTTGTTTCCCAATCCACTATAAATAAATATGTTTAAAACTAAAACTAAAAACCATATCAAAGATCAAAACAAACAAAAAACCAGCCAAAGGCCACCAAAGGGTCTTAAACACAGCGAGAAAAATCCTCACTCGGACCCGAGATTCAGCTGGCCCCTAAACACAAATGTGTACTAGTTCAATAAAATGAACTAAAATAATTAAAAAAAAACCACACACTAGACTAACAGAGGCCAGAGTCTCCTGCCTAAGGACAGGCGCAAAAATGCGACAGGGTTAAACATGTTTTGTGAGATCTAAACCCTCCCCCTATTCTTCTAGCCAATGTAATTTAAACAAACACACAACAATACGGACAGTAAAACTTAATTCTTTTCAATATAAAACAAATACATAGTGTTGTGATAAAACGTATATGAATGTAGAATCCATACATAGGGAACACTAGAATGATAGCTCATAAACAGCAAAAATAAAAGTTTATCCTACACATTTTAAGAAACGTTCCCTACCATGCCAAAAATACAATACAGTTATCTTCTAATTCTAATGCGACAACGTTTGTAACGTTCATTTTGATTGGATAACGTCACTTATTTACATGAGATCAATTGACAATTGATGCCATGGAACGTAAACGCAAGCGCAGACGGCATATGACATATTTTAAATACATGTTTTAACGTTGATTTCTGTCAGTTTCATTAGAATGGAGATAACAATATTGTATTTTAAGCTCCGACAGCATCATTTAGGGATTTGATGATCGCAAATATCACCTTAATATGTCTACTTGATTGATATGTTATGAATATTGACTTCTTACCATATATATATATTATGAGTTGAAAAAACGTTTCAAATGCAAAATGAAGAAGTCCAAAACTGTCAGGTAGTAATGTTGGATTTTAGCTACCATTTTAGTTTCGGGAAAAGATGTTTTAAAAATCAGTTTTAAGCATATTTCAATTAATATTTTTGAAATTTTATAATTATGTTTAATACATTTAAGGAATGACTGTAATATTTTTTCTGTCTATGAAGAAATAACATAAAAAATGTGGTGTACACTGAATAACGCGCGTAGCGTGTTATTTAACAGTGTGCACCACATTTTTTATGTTATTTCGAATAGACAGAAAAAATATTACAGTCATTTCTTATAATTTAATTCTAAATTCCATTTTAAACCGTAGAAAACCACGAAAAAACGTTGATGACGTCACGGTCACATGACTAAATTATGTCTATGGGCTGATAACAAAATAACGTCAGCCAATCAGAAGACGCGTTACATCCAAAATTAAATTATATTTTGATATTATTATGTTGATGTAATGTACGTCTAATATTCATGCAAAATCAAAGAGAGGCGAAAAACACCAAAAACAACAAAAGGACATCCAAATTATAAGTCGAAAATTAACTGACCACATCCTGGCTAAAAAGGAATAACACAAACAAACAAACGGCTTTACGCAAAACACATCACAGAAAGTTTTAGACTGAGCAACGCCAACCACACAAAAACTGGGGGTCACATCAGGTGCAGTGAAGTGTTGGCAGACCTTTCTCCACCTGTTGCGCTAATCGTGTTGCTCCTGTTAGTACAAACCTTAACATGGGGTAACGTATACTTTCTTTTGGTCAAGCGAAGGCCTTCGAATGGGCAAGATTGGGATCTTTAAATACGATTTACATGTATAAAGTAATGATTGTAATGCTGTGTCTCTATCCAAGAAATATCATATATTTACATAAATATTACATTCCATTTTAAATTTGAAACAACATTCAATGAAAATCTATGATCATTATGTAATGCACGTATAGTTACAATGTAAATCCATAAAAACTCGTCTTTATTTTAAGCTTTACCTTTACAAGTGGGAACAAATCCACTCCATTGGCCGTTCCTACAACATATCATCGTCAAGTCCCCGCTACTATGGGAGTACCCGGATTTACATGTATAGACAGTACTATCTCCATACCTCAAACCAGTAACATTAAAAGTAGCATTTCCAACTGTTTCTGGGTATGGACATTCTGAATCATCTTAAGAATAAAAAGAAAAATGGAATTGCAATTAAAAATTGAAAGGTAAGAAGAAGCTTACCCCCAATGCAACATTTGCAACATTTGTGACTTGCTTATAAATGAACTGATAACAAAGCTACGTCGCTACTTAACACATTTCAAGTGATGTATAATATGTATTTTGTCGGGTTTTGCCAAAAGAAGAAGATTCGAATGGTTCAAGATTAGATCGTTGATTATATACATGTATGCCTTTATAAAATATCATATTTGATATACGTATGTTAAAAAGAATAACTAATGTACAGAATTCGACCCTAAGATTAATCACTGATATAATGAAATGTTATCAACCAACGAAACGTGTGGTAAACAACTTTTAGACTCCTAACTTGGTACATGCATTCTCCGTAGAAAAGGTTTTATGGTTAAATTAACCTCCCACTTGATTGATAGTTATTTATAGTTCCGCTAAATGAAGAAATGCGATATTTAATTAATATCATAGATCAGCGTCACTGATGAGTCTTACGTAGACGAAACGTGCGTCAGGCGTATCAAATTATTAGCCTGGTACCTTTGATAAATATATTTCACTTTGATTGTTTATGAAAATACATTACAAATTATACTCTGAACGTAATGCCCACAAAATAAAAAACCCACAATCGATACAAGTATTCTCAACAAATGTTTATGAATTTACCTATACAAGCGGGAACTATTCCACTCCATTGGCTCTTCTGATTACAGACCCTCATCAAATTCCCGCCACCATGTGAGTACCCGGAGTTACATGTATAAACAATACTATCTCCATACCTCAAACCTCTAACCTTAAAAGTCGAATTTCCGACCGTTTCTGGGTAAGGACATTCAGAAACATCTGTAATATATCAACAAAATTGTAAGAGATCAACTATCATTTTTAGATAGGAGCAAGACTTATCCGGCAAAATTTAAAATTAATAATAAGGAATTCATAAGTAGCTACTTTGTTACTCGAAAAAGGTTAGAAGACATATATATTTTTCCTAACAGAAAGAAAACTTTTTAAATGATTCTAAAATAGATTCCAATTTCAAATGTATGTAATAATTTGCATTACGTATTGACCAAGAGTATTGGATATATCATCTCGCTTCAGATTCTATCATTTTTATATATCAAAGCTAAAGGTTGACTTTATAACATGACAAAAATCACAGTACGAAAAGATGAAATATATAGGTCAAGTGAAATACCTATCTAATGAATCACAAAAAACAGAGTAGGTGTGTTCGAATAGCTATTTTTTCACTAAAGTACTTGACGGCAGACTTTTAATTTGGCTGATGAAAATGCTTATTTTTTTTTGTGTGTGTGATAACTAGGGTTTATAATCTTCAACCACTGAACATTTTTAGTCTGCCCTTCCACGAAATATTTAATTAGATTTTTTAAATATTTAAGAATTTTCGAAAATTCCACCTGACAACCGATCAGACAATAGTTTTAAGTTAAATCAATGCAGACAAGAGAATTAACTGATGCTCATTAGCTAGTAGATACATTTGTCTTTTCAAATACAACTGACATATAAGGATCGTAATGGTGCTATATGGATAAATTTATCGGTTTTCAAGAGCAAAATTGGCACGGCGTCATCCCTACAATGGCTTCCATTTCTACGATTGTGAAAATGAACTGGCGTTATGGGGAGATAATTTTGACGAAGTAGAATCCTGACTGAATAATTGTGAGAATGATACTTGTGACTTCTCAAGTAGTTTGACTTTGTTAACTGGACACAGTTAAATGATGTGCTTATTTTTCTTTAAAACTGAATAAGATTCAAATTGTTCTAAAATGAATCTCTAATAACATATATATTTATGATTTTCAATACGTATGCAATATGGTAAATAATGCTACATTCACAAGTTAAATATAAATATATAACAAATATTAAATATCTAAACTAAATATCTTTGCCCTTCGTATAATTTATTGTGGATTTTTCAATGTTTTTGGCCTCCAGTCTTACTGAAGAGACATTTATTGTCGAAATGTGCATCTGGTCAGAAAATTTGTATTGCCAATATGCTTTGTCATTTTTTTTTTGTTGCCTCTGTAGTTAAACATCACATCATTGTGTTATTGTGCCATGGTAAATGTTTTCATTGTGATTAAGATGATAATACAGTGTTGACGTCTGTGCCTTTTTTTGTGGACATTTTGTCTACTGTTTCTGTTTGTTTTGTTCGCACATCGTTTTCGGTATGATGGAATTATGTACGTACAAAGTGGTTATAAAGCCAGGTTAAATCCACCATTGTTTACCTTAAAAAGTGCGTATACCTAGTCGTCAGGAATATAACAGTCGTTGTACATTCGTTTGATGTGTTTGAGCGTTTGATTTTGACATTTGATAAGGGACTTTCCGTTTATAATTTTTCTCCAGTTTTTTTTTGTGATTTTACGTTTTGTTAATGTTATCACACAATAAAATACGTACATTAATCCTCAATACATGTCTACCGTAAAGAATATACGGACTTACCTATACAAGCTGGAACACTACCACTCCATTGTCGGTTGCGTTCACAAATCCTCGTTAAATCTCCGCCAACATTGGAGTACCCGGATAGACATAAATAAACTGTTTGATCTCCATTCATCACACCAGTGACGTTAAAAGTTGCATTTCCGATTGTTTCTGGGTATGGACATTCTTCAACACATTAAGAAGATCTAATGTACTATTTTGTATTGTTAGACGATTAAAATATATTTGTAATCAACCATTTTAAGAGACAAACCTCAAATACAATATATATTACGTTATTACTTTAATTCTTTACAAGCTATTTATTTAGCTACCTATCACATAGTAGGTGTCGTTTACGTTTTCTCTGAACGATGCTCTAGTTATAACTCATAAAAATGAAAATGCATACGAATAATATACATATATAAAATATGTATTCATTTTTATCGATTTCGAAAAAAAGCTCTTTAAATCATATTATCAATTGCAGTTGGGATATGGCTATTCGATGATTAATTTAAATTCGGTTATCCCTAATTTGTTACGCCAACTGGTCGGGTTTTATTAACAACCGACAAAGAAAAATATGACATAACTAGGTTTTTCTCAAAACAAAGGAAGAACAGTAATTCCTAGAGTTTTGATTCACATTGATTGGAGCGTCACTGGTTAATCTTTTGTAGACGAAACGCGCGTCGGCGTAGTAAGTACAAAATTTAATCCTGTTATACAAGACGACATCCAGATATACAGACATCATACAAAAACCTTTTAGTTATTTCGTTGTTTTAATTTTTTATAAAAATATTATATAATGGAGATTGATGCGACTGTCATGCAAGTGAGAGTTAAAGCTAGCTTTATAACCAGGTTCAATCCACCATTTTCTACATAAGAAAATGCCTGTACTAAGTCAGGAATATGACAGTTGTTATCCATTCGTTTGATGTGTTCGAGCTTTTGATTTTGCCATTTGATTAGGGAATTCCAGTTTTGAATTTTCCTTGGAGATTAGTATTTTTCTGGATATACTTATTTCTAGTAATATAAAGCTATTTAATGTTGGTGGATATACTATATTATCATAATGATCACATTTAAGTTTGTACCTATTTCACGAACGTACAGATCTTTGACATAGTTTTTTTTATGTTTTCGTTGTTAAAAATATATTTTTAATTATATAAATCTTAAATACCTGATTCACGAAGATGGTATACCCTTATGATGACATGAGCCGTATTAGTGATTTGGTTTGAATTTCCATTCCCCCATCTGTCACCGATATAAACTACAGGTCCGTTAGTGGGACGCCATAACAAAACCTCCTTTTCAGTGTAAGCATAGATCACTCCTCCATACTTGGATAGAACATTCGCTTGAGTTGTACCTGCAGCATTGAATACCATTCCTCTATTGGGACTACTTTCATTGGGTACTCTATACTGGTTAAAAAAAATGATAATATATTCGAATTCGAACCGACTACATTTAATCATATAAACTTAGATAATGTTGAATAAACATTCATTGAAAGTAAAGAGCATAATACAATTTAAGTAGGTTTCCCAGAATAGTCTGAATACTGATGTGCTCCTTGTTTATATTTATTAATTTGAACAAACACTATACCACATGACTTTTTGTGTGGTATAGACAGTGATCTGAAACAAAATGTATACTACATTTTCTCACAAATTTTGCTGTGATAACAATGAAGCTATCCATTCAATTTTCAAGAACCAGTCTAAATTAAGTTCAATAGTTAATTTTTTACGAATATCATAGGACACATTAAACCAAAATAATGTATGAGGTTTCGAATTATTGGAATTACTTGTAGTTCATATATGCTTTCTTTTTTTTTAAAGAAAAACAATGAAAATTATACAACTATGTAATAAACGTGTAATATTGCATGCAACAAATTGTATTTGTAGAAATATCAATAGAAAACTACATCTTTTTCAAATCTAGTAACTTAACAATACCGTTTACGTTTGTTTGTTTTTCATTCACTTATTACTGGCATCGTAGAACATATATCAATGTTTTCACTTAATCTAGCAATATTGATTTATCTCCAAAAACAACTGCAACTAATGTCGTGTCGGATCCTTAATATGAGACCTGAATGAATCATAGATGCACTTGCTAAACACACGTAAAGTTAACAATCATCAACACAGCATGTTTTAGAAGCCAGATGATGATTCGTCTGAAGTTTAGCACACTAATGTTATATCTTCAAATTTGTGGTCTTACATTGTAGGGTTAATTGTTAAAAAAAAATGTATTCCTCGTTTTAGCCCTATAATCAATGGGGATATAGTCGTAAAATTATCACATACTGAGAAATATATTAAAATGATATTGTAATAACTTCATACAAAGTATGATAATGCATTACGACGGACAAAACAGCCTCCCTGTAACCTGTGTAAGGTATCATCTTTATGCATCATGTTCAATGTAACAACATTAGATAGACCCGATAAGGGAGGATTTTGCTCGACCAATGAGGTCTGTATTTTAATATCATCTAACTTTCAGAGTGGTCCAGATTGTTAGACACAGTTTAGACGGTGTTGTCATAATGTTACAGAAGCATGTGTATAAATCTTGATGTTGTCAAAAATTGATGATCTGATTTTTGGATTTTCTTACCCCAGGAGTAGATTACCTTAGCCGTATTTGGCACAACGTTTTGGAATTTTGGGTCCTCAATGCTCTTCAACTTTGTATTTATTTGGCTTTTTGAACTATTTTGATCTGAGCGTCACTGATGAGTCTTATGTAGACGAAACGCGCGTCTGGCGTATAAAATTATAATCCTGGTAGTTTTATAACTATTTTGGACGAATAAAATTGAAAATGAAAATTGGGGAATGTCGCAAATAGACAACAACCCGACCATGAAACAAACAACAGCAGAAGGTCACCAACAGGTCTTCCCACACCCGGAGGCGTCCTTCAGCTGGAGTATGTATTATGGAACATGAGGAATTTCCAAATTGCTATATTGATTTGCCTTATCATCCATCATTGGAGTTGCTTTGCTATAAACAATGTCATTATTTGATAATGTCACTTTGTGACGCATATTTCAATATGTTTCAATAATTTATTAAAAGCAAAAACCTGAGAACAAAAATCTTGATGATTGCTTAATGTCAAGTGGTTATTATTTCATGAATAACCAAGACGAGCAAAATAATGAATGTCAGGAATTGTAGTTATCCATGGGTTCACAGATATGTAATGTTCCTTTAGAAAACTAAATAAAAAAACCGATACAAATCCAAAATCTGGGCAAGCATTGTGTTTATTCATGATTGTACCAAAATAAAAGTCAAAGGGCAAAAATTTTAGACTGTTTTTAAAACTGATCTATAGTTTAAAACAGTTTAAAGATTTACATATCAACATTCATATGTATCTTGATATGATAAATCTCTCGTATTATAATCAAATTTGTATGATATAATGTAATTTCTGTTAACAAACATATGATGAAATTTATAAAGCATTGTAATTTGTGTATTTTCAACATGAATCAATCGAGTGTATTGGAAAGAGGCTTAGTGCAGTAGCTTTAGCACCTAGCTGTATATATACTTATCCTATATAACAGGGTAAGTATTGTGTACGCCATACGCATTTATCGTCTACAAAAGACTCATTAGCGACACTCAAAAAACAAAGTTAAAAAGGCCAAACAAAGTATGAAGTTTAAGAGCATTTGCATACTAGTATATCCCGAGAGGGAAATTATAAACAGTTTAGAAAATATCTAGGTTTTTGATTAGTTAATGACATAAAATTGAGAATGGAAATGGGGAATGTGTCAAAGAGACAACAACCCGCCCAAATAAAAAACAACAGCAGAGGGTCACCAACAGGTCTTCAATGTAGCGAGAAATTCCCGCACCCGGAGGCGTCCTTCAGCTGGCCCCTAAACAAATATATACTAGTCCAGTGATAATGAACGCCATACTAATTTCCAAATTGTACACAAGAAACTAAAATTAAAATAATACAAAACTAACAAAGGCCAGAGGCTCCTGACTTGGGACAGGCGCAAAAATGCGGCGGGGCCAAACATGTTTGTGAGATCTCAACCCTCCCCCTATACCTCTAACCAATGTAGTAAAGTAAACGCATAACTATACGCACATTAAAATTCAGTTCAAGAGAAATCCGAGTCTGATGTCAGAAGATGTAACCAAAGAAAATAAACAAAATGACAATAATACATAAATAACAACAGACTACTAGCAGTTAACTGACATGCCAGCTCCAGACTTCAACTAAACTGACTGAAAGATTATGATTTCATCATATGAACATCAGGCACAATCCTTCCCGTTAGGGGTTTAGTATCATACCATCATAACATATATGAGAAGAACATAACCCGTGTCATGCCAATAACTGTGTTTTTAAATAAAAGCAACAGTTGTATACCGCTGCTCGAAATTCATAAATCGATTGAGAAAAAAAAAAATTCGGGTAACAAACTAAAACTGTGGGAAACGCATCAAATATAAGAGGAGAACTACGACACAACAGAAACACACCATTAAAATGTAACACACACAGAAACGAACTGTAATATAACAATGGCCATTTTTAGAAAAAAATTGTGGGTTGAACCTGGTTTTGCAGCGTGCCAAACTTCCCGTTTTTATGGCAATGTTAAATATAACATTAAAATGACAACATTACATGGCAGGACTATTAAAACCTATATCGTCGTTTTACACAGTTGTTATCCCTTCGTTTGCTGTGTTTAAACCTTTTGTTTTGCACTTTTTGTTTATAATTCTTTACTCGGCAATCGGTCATCTTTTTGTTTTACTTTTTTGTACGTGACTAACCCATATACCGGGATGTTGCTTTCGTTAAAACCAAGGATCTTCACATGCATTTCTATGCTGACAGCGTCTATAATGAAAACGAACTAGCTTTGCCAAAGTGTGCATGTACTGATATACGTCAGTGTAAATAAAGTCAACAGTAGTATGCCGCTGTTCAAAAGTCATAAATCGATTGAGTGAAAAATAAATCCGGTTTACAAACTTAAACCTAAATAAAACACATCATCTATAAGACGAAAAGAACGAAACAACAGAACACTGACGTGCAACAAAAGCAAACGACAATGCAACATACACAAAAACGAACTATGAGATAACAACTGCCCATAAAATCTCTAAATATTGGAATATGAACGTATTTAAGAACAAATTCATCAAGATAATTATTAAAAATAAATGAACAAACTGAATTCTATAGATCTTAAAATTGAGAATGGAAATGGGGAATGTGCCAAAGAGACAACAACCCGACCATAGAAAAAAAACAACAGCAGAAGGTCACCAACAGGTCTTAAATGTAGCGAGAAATTCCCGCACCCGGAGGCGTCCTTCAGCTGGCCCCTAAACAAAAATATACTAGTTCAGTGATAATGAACGCCATACTAATTTCCAAATTGTACACAAGAAACTAAAATTAAAATAATACAAGACTAACAAAGGCCAGAGGCTCCTGACTTGGGACAGGCGCAAAATTGCGACGGGGTTAAACATGTTTGTGATATCTCAACCCTCCCCCTATACCTCTAGCCAATGTAGAAAAGTAAACGCATAACAATACGCACACTAAAATTCAGTTCAAGAGAAGTCCAAGTCTGATGTCAGAAGATGTAACCAAAGAAAATAAACAAAATGACAATAATACATAAATAACAACAGACTACTAGCAGTTAACTGACATGCTAGCTCCATACTTCAATTAAACTGACTGAAAGATTATGATTTCATCATATGAACATCAGGCACAATCCTTCCCGTTAGGGGTTTAGTATCATACCATCATAACATATATGAGAAGAAAATAACCCGTGTCATGCCAACAACTGGTTTTTGAATAAATGTGTTTAGTTCCGATGCAAAGATCCTATAAGTGAATCAATATTAACGCCAAAATATGCAATCTTTAATGACCTGACAACAGTATCGTAACTATATCCCTTCTTAATAAGTATATTCAAAGGTTTTGTTAGTTTTTGAGGTGAATACTGACACCTTTGTGCTTTATAAAGAATATTTCCATAAAAAATTGGATGTGAAATACCTGAACGTATAAGAAGTCTGCATGTTGAGCTATATTTACAAAAGATGTCCTTATACCGATGATAAAATTTAGCAAAATGTTTTGACTAGTTTGTGAAATCGAAAACCCTGGTGTAATAATTTTTCAGTAATACATAAATTTCTCTCGTTAAAATCGAAAACATTGTTACATACACGAGCGAATCGTACAAGTTGAGATATATAAACACCGTAAGATGGTGACAAGGGAACGTCACCATCTAAAAATGGATAATTAACGATAGGAAATGAAAAATCATCTCTTTTATCATAAATTTTAGTATTCAGCTTTCCGTTAGTGATATAGATATCAAAATCGAGGAAAGGGCAGTGGTCATTGTTAGTATTAGCTTTATTTAAAGTAAGTTCAACAGGATAAATTTCTTCAATATACATACTGAAGTCGTCATTATTGAGAGCCAAAATATCATCCAAATATCTAAAAGTATTATTAAATTTGTTTATCAGATGTTGTTTCGATGGGTCTTTGCTTATTTCTGTCATAAATTGTAACCCATAGCAATACAAAAACAGGTCCGCAATAAGTGGTGCACAGTTAGTTCCCATTGGAATTCCGATAATCTGACGATTTACGGAATCCCCAAAGCGAACAAAAATGTTATCTAGTAAAAATTCAAGAGCATATATAGTATCAAAGCATGTCCAATTGACATAGTATTTTTGTTTATTGCTACTAAAAAATGACCTAAAAGAGTTTGAACATATATATTCACATTCTGACTTTAATTAGGTGTGTGATTTTTTTCTTAATGGTGGGGGGCTAATTCATTTTAAAAATAACAGGCTGTGATCTTTTTTTTGATGAAAAAATGCAGGATGTGCCATTCCATTCCCTCATCCCCCCTTAAAAAACTTTCGTAAAAATCGCGCGTTTGTTGCCAAATACATGAATTTAATATTCAGTGGTGGGGGGTCCTGGGGTTGGAACACCCCTTTTTTGAATGATCAATGCATTTAAATGGGGACATAAAGTTGGCCCCCCTTCCCCCTGTTTTGTCCTGGATTTGGACCTGGATCCGCCACTGATATCAATTCGATAACAATATAAATGTATCAAAAGAATGAATTTCCTTCTTCATTAGTGAATGAAATGTTTATGAAAAAATGGATTTTGTCTTAATATTATAAATATTCAGGCATATCCTTTTATTTTTTTTAAAATTCATGCTCGTCTCTAGATCTGCAAGTGTTGATCGGGAATAAACACGTGTTACATTATGATCCAATCGCAGCTTACCGCCCAAAATTTATGACTAAGTTGAATGATTTTCTTCTAGATTTGCTGCTTATTTGGACGTGTATGTACATGAACACTTTTTGTTTATAGGATCAATCGTGCATTGGTGAGTTGATAGGGATTTTATCTTTTGAAAATATTTGATTTTTATTTACTTGTTTCCTGTCTTATTTTTATTGAAACATACACGTCAGTATCATCATTTCTTTACTTTCAGCATTGTCCAAAATACTATTCATATCCATATATTGAAGAAAACATTTATTGACTCAATATTTTGCTTCATAAAAGGGGCGGTATGTTCTATTTTGAGAATATTAACTATTTACTTTTCAACGCCATCACCCAAATGTTTTTGTTTAAATTAAGCACTATTTACGGTATTCGGAAAATTAGGAATCATGCAAAACATTAATATGTCATCTGCTTGACCATAATAATTTTTTTCTCATAAAATTTGGGATCAAAATATCTTTTTTAGGAGATAGCCATACCCCCCCCCCCCTTTTGAAGTTAAATGTCTAATCCCTTAGTGTACTGATATAAATAGTATTTTACTGAAAATGTTTGAAAAAAGATATTGATGCTAACGTAAATATTGTATTCAAGAAAGAGACAGGAAATAAGTCGGTGAACCAAAAAGTTCAAATCTGATTGAAAGTTAAAGTGCCCATGAACTCACTGATCATGCACGAGTGATTCTGTTCATAAAAAGTGTCCGTGTAACAACTAAAAAGAGTCCGTGTATCATCTTAAAAGAGTCCGTGTAATACCCGTTAATGTACTGTTTTTCTATAGCTCTGCGGGGGGCAAAGTCGTACAACATGTCAGTGAAGAGTTATTTTAGTTTTTCTTTAGACCATTAAGTCCAATTCGTCAGTTGTTCTAATTTTGTGTATCTAATGATTGTACCATATTTTCGTTTAAAAAAATGTGTGTCTTAATGCATGACCTTATTTATCAACAAAAGAAACATGCACACCTTTTTGTCAAGAAAACTATTTTTAGTTTTAATAGTTCTGTATTAATTCGAGAAACTGATGAAGTAGCCGACTTATTTACCTCAGATAGAATGCATCATATCTAAATGTTGTAAAAAAGAAATTATTGTCATGCTGTCAAGTTTTAATTTCGAGTCTCTTATCATGATTGCCGGAATACTTAAATTTTTGTTGTATTTAGTTAAGTGTATATCAGGAATATTGATTAAAATAACCGCTTACGTCATTAATCTTTCTTATTGCTAATGACTGTTTAGTGCTTGTCCTTGTGAACATCTGTCTCATTGACTAGCATTCAAGAATGAAATATATAAAAGCAAAATATGAAAAGTACAATTTTTAAAAGGTGATAAAATCATTTTTATCCAACCTGATGAAAATATTCTCAATTAACCTTTTCTGTCTTAGTGCATTTTATAAAACGAATTTGACAAATCAACCAGTTTAAAAATTCCGAGAGTAAGTCTTTATCGGAAAAAGATTATAAACGAATGCGAAAGAAAGAGAGTGACTGACATTTGTCTTATTGACCCCATCCTAACACTGGCACCCCTTTTGATTTATACACTGAAGTCACATTAACATGTGTACCTGAACTGACACAAGAAAACTCGTCCAATCATATAAACATGGAAAGTTAATCTTATCGTCATGATCAATTATATCTCCAACTTCAAATGCTTTGTAAAAAACCTGCTGTGAACACTGAATATTCCATGCTAGGATTTTGACATCACCAGATTTGAAGTTTCCGAGTTGGTATCCGTCATACGCTATAAATACTCCGCCACCTGAAACAAAAATAATGAAATATATAACAAAAAAAGGTACGTATACTAGAAGACGGGATCCCTACCATAAACACGAGTTAACTTACGTGAGTGGTAATCTAATATGTAGCTTTTGTCTAGACATTTGTATATCTATACAAACGTTTGATTTAGGAATTTGGAAACTTAATTAGATTGGCTTGTTGGTTTATGGATGAAACAGGTCCTTTAAACTGTTTATTTATTGCATATATTAATCTTAGTATTTTTATATATGTTTTTTGTATTCGCTTAGTTGGTTTTGTTTTGTGGCTGTTTGTACAATTTGATGTGATATTTTAATTGGGAAAAGAAAGGAATATTGGGTAGATTTATATGACAAAAATCATCCATCGAAATTCTCAAATTACAAATAGATTAAATTAACCATTACCATTGATTCATCAATTCGACATACAAAATGAAAAGACTTGTATCTTTTATGAGTTTATACTACCATGTTTGTGTATGAAGGGGCACCTTGATGTTCAATAAATAGGATAAATAGGATAGTCTTTTGTATCTTTTAAATTACGATTAATTGGTATCTATAAACTTTGAGTTTTCATTCAAGCATATTCAACACAAATAGTAACAAAAGTTCAAAATCACCAAATGTGTGGAAATGCGACTTCTTTGAAACCTATATAAGGAAAGGCCATTCACACATTTTGGCGTTCAATTGTTGTTTTACAACTATCAACTCTATCAAACATTTAAACGTACACCATGTTTTTATTTATGTTTGTATAATTAGACATCCCAATTATTATCTTACCCATTGTCGTGCCAACATAGTCTGAAGGAACCCACAATCTAATTTTACTTTCATCATAGCCATAAAGCACTCCCGATAAACTGTTATACATAGAAGGTGTGGATGCCATAAACACGGCTCCTGAAAAATAAAAATATTCTGATAGAACAAAAATAAAACTTTAGAACGGATACGAGAAAGATTGCTTATCCTTGACAATAATAAATTATTTGTTTGCACGATTGTTGGTTAATTGTGTGACGCGTTGAATCCTGTCTTAATTTCATAATTTATACCGACATTTGTTCAACAATCCTGTCATTGGCTTGAAAACAGATGGGCAATTCAGTTTTATCCTTGTTCGACCGTTCGTCCGTACGTAAGTCTTTAAACATAAAACTTCACATTATTATTCAATTTTCAACGTTAAATACTGATAGATTTGTTCTAAGTCATGAATCTGATGTAAAGTGGTTTAAGCTAAGTTTCTATTTTGAAGACCGTACTTTGCCATATTATGGCTTACTTAAAACAAATGTTACTTGTATGGAGAGTTGTCTCATTGGCACTCATACCACATCTTCCTATATCTTTTTTTCTGTTTGTTTGTAATGCGGGTGGCATATTGAGAGTAAAAAAAATAAAAATAAATAAAATAAAATAGAAATTAGAAAAAGAAAACTTCAGAACTAAATCGAAATAGAAAGCAATGCCCTCGAGGTCATATGTTATTGAACTAGTCCGTTCGTCCAACATTGGTTTTCATTCACTTTAATTTGCATCAATCAAATGTCATGAAACTTGTATACAATACTTATCAGCACAAAACACAAATCAAATTTGAACTTTGGTGTCGTCACGTTTTCCGTTCTGTACAAGTGAGAGCATTAGCGCTATATATCATGATCAAGTAATGACCACGTTTAGAATTGAAAAAGTCTACTTAGTTTATTTCAATACAAATGTTATAAAACTTACGTAGTGCTGTATAATGTTTTATGCAAGTGGGGGCATCATCTATGTCCCATAGACACATTCACCATTATTTCAATCTCTAACGTATCATATCTTTTTGTTATGCATTATAATTTGAATTACAGTATTGTGGTTGAAGAAAAGCGACCGTCAATTTTGATTTTACGGTCGCAAATTTCTGTTTTACTGTTTCCGGACCGCGTCGACAGTGAAACTGCGTTTGCGACCATCAAACCGCCAATTGACGGTGGTGACTCCTCAGCTACATTACTGATATTCCTGTGAACCTCGTGCATTGCACTGATTTTGATTTAATGAAAGTATGTGAAAGATTTTCATATCATAGAGTTATAGGTCTACATAACTAAATGACTTATATTATATATGAAAAATACATATAAAACTGTTGATTTGTATTCCCTGTTCATTTTCTGTTTCGTCTATTTTCATGTATAGGAGCATGCAGTTTGTTTGATTGATCGAAGCCTCAAAATCGAAACATAATGTAACAATTGTACAAATCATACCAGTAATCTATCTTTCTCCCGCTTAGTCAAAGATATTTGATCATACTTGTATATGCTTTTTATGTGTCCAGATTGAGTGAATGGAATACACACGCCTGATGTAAATGACTCTTCTAGTCAAAACTGATATTTTATCATCCAATTGATACATTCAAACAATTTACCAATCATGAGGCAATAAAGACATTTACAATACTTTTAATGGCAATTGGAATGTTATCCTAAGATTCAAAATATTACAGTTTGAAGCACTGAAAGGAGATAAGTATTTCCTTCAAAGTCAGATACATGAAGTTACACAAGTATGACGAAAGTTAAACACTTCCCCTTCCGACTGATAGATGCGGGCATACAGGTTAATTATGATCACTATTTTTTCTCATTGGTTATGATAAATCCTAAAGTGTTGCAACCTGAAACTTGTTTTATTTTGTGTTTTCAGAAATGACACGATGCATATATAACGGCCAAATTCTGTAAAAACAAATTCAAGGACATCAATTTTATTAGCTCATTATAATAAAAAAAAGAATTAAATCCTTTAGTTCCAAGTTTTTTTTTACAGAAACGGTCGAACCGAAAACAGAATAATTTCGGCTTTTTGTTTGCCATAGGAACAATTTTATTTTAATCCAAAAATTTTAAGATCATGTTTAAAAAAAATAAAATATTAGCTTTTGATCATTATGAATAATTATTTTAGATGTGACGCATCTTCTGATTGGTTGACAGTGTTTTGTCCATCAGCTCATAGATATAATTTTATTATGTGACCGTGACGTTACCAACGTATTTTTATTTTCAACTCCGGTTTCAGATGGAATTTAGAATTAAATTATTAGAAATGACTGCAACATTTTTTCAATTTATTCGAAATAAAAATGTGGTGCAAACTATGAATAAAGCCAACAGTAGTACACCGCTGTTTAAAACTTATAAATCGATAGAAAAAAACCCGGGTTACAAACTAAAACTAAGGGAAATACATTAAATATAAGAGGAGAACAACGACTCAACATTAAAATATAACACACATAGAAAAGAACACAGCATTAGACAAAATCCGATGAGAATAACACATATAACATCAAAACTAAATACATGCATTTGGGATAGAAAAGTACCGTCACACGTCTTATAGCAATGAGAATACACACTCAAATATAAGAGGAAACAAACGACACAACAGAAACACAACGTTAAAATGTAACACACACAGAAACGAACTATAATATAACAATGGCCATATTCCTGACTTGGTACAGGACATTTATTTAAAGAAAAAAATGGTTGGTTGAACCTGGTTCTGTGGCATATACAAAACCTCCCGCTTTAATGGCAATGTTAAATATAACATCAAAATGACAACATAACATTATAGGACTACAATACACATAAATAGGAGAACATATTGTACAAAGAAACACTCGAACAATAGCTAAGAAAAGGCACCAGGTTTAAACTTTAATACGCCAGAAGTGCGTCTCGTCCACACAAGACTAACCAGTGACGCCTAGATACAAAACGGTTGAAAGCCAAAACAAATACAGAGTTGAAATGCGCGGGTTATTCAGTATGCACCATGTTATTCATGTTTTTTCTTCATAGACAGAAAAAAAATATTACAGTCATTCCTTAAATGGACCACAATTGTTTGTATATGTTTTATTAAGTTTGATTTTTTTATTGACACTTGCATACATCATAAATTAAGAAGAGTTCAAATACAATTTTCACAAAAACGCCAAAAAGCGCAATTAGGAGCTTTTCACCTAAAAAAAACTGGACGGCCGATGTTCGGTTTTTTCATCAAATGATCGGGCACTCCTCCCTGAAGAAAATTATATATTATATTGGTATAATATCGTTAAGAAGAAAATCAAGGTATCGTGCAAACCTTACCTTAAGTATGAGCTAAAGACTTACCGACTCCGTCTGACATATACCCATCCGACAACAGGGTCTGTACAGTTACAAGATCTGGATAATATCCTAATTCATGGGTAATCTCTTTGTAATTAACCGTCTCTATAAAACAATTTACATTTAACATATAATCATATTATCATTTTGAAAGGTTTCGTGTTGCTCCGTCTCCAGTTTTCTAAGTGGTTCATAGAATTTATCCCTAGTTTTTTGGCTTTTTGGTTTTTGTCATGTCATTGTTTCTCCTCGGCCTATAAATTTTGATAGTCCCTTTGATATCTGTCGACTAATTTTTGTAAAATGGCAAAATTTAAGTTCCAGAAAATCTGTTGTTTTTCAATGTCAAAATCAGATCAATTGATAAGGCAGATACAGAGTAATCAACTCCGGCTAACTGCTATGTATGCTTTCAACCGTATTACAAAAATGCAAGTTAGAAATGTGTCCTGTTATGATGTGTCAGTTCTGTCTAACTCAACAACAGTTTGAAGTGTTTACATATCCTAATAAAATTTCAATCCTGGTATCTATGATGAGTTTATTCACATAAACTGGTGAATAAGAACAATATGTAGCATAACAATACATACCACTCATATACACTGATGTATTCAGAACATTATATGGCATATCGGAAGCTAGCCAAACTCTTGCCCTCACATGTCCCTCTTTGTAAGGACCTAACAGATTTGTTGGTCCAACATATAGGTTATCTGATCCTGCCAAAAACAAAAAATGAAAATATTAAAGAATAGTCAATGAAGATATAAGAACGTTATACTTGATACTTAGAAAAGTACACATTGAGAAGCATGATATTGAGAAAAAAATCACTAAATAGTTTATAAATATCGTGCTTCCGAGGCACTTTTCGTGTTATTCATTTAATCATCAATGAGCACCCAAACCTTATCAAGCCATGGATATGTAAATACGTAAACATTTAAGACGGAATTTTGAATTAAAGTGAAATAAAGTGGATAAGTCAAATCACCTTAGATGGCCTCTGTAGTGTTAATGTCGAGTTTTATTTAGTTTGCTGTTTGTGTTTTAGTAATTTTTATATCATTCTTTTAACATACATATTTTGGTCCCTTTTGGATAAACCTGGTACCTTTTGATAGCTATAATTAGTGTGATTCTTTGTCTTATATGTTTTTCCATTTATTTGTATTGTATTCCTGTCATGTAATGTTGTCATTTTAATGTTATATTTAACATTGCCATAAAAGCGGGAGGTTTGGCTGGCAACAAACCCAGGTACAACCCACCGTTTTTGTTCTTAAAATGTCCTGTACCAAGTCTGGAAAATGGCCATTGTTATTTTATAGTTCGTTTCTGTGTGTGTTACATTTTAGTGTTGTGTTTCTGTTGTGTCGTAGTTCTCCTCTTATATTTGATGTGTTTTCCTCCGTTTTAGTTTGTAACCCGGATTTGTTATTTTTCTAAATCGATTAATGAATTTCGAACAACGGTATACTACTGTTGCCTTGATTTGGACTCTTCCTTTGTATCTTCTAAATCGATTTTGTATAATGAATAGGTAATGTTGTAATTATTCTTACAGAAAGTCATGTTAAACGAGTCTCTTGGAAATTTAATTTAATCAAAATTATTGAACCAATGTATGCATATATACAAAATGAAGTCTTACATGATTTTTTTTTAATATTTATTACACAACTATAACGTATCATAGACATTTCATATTTCTTTCATGGGTGTTGATCTGAAGCTAATTAACTTTCGAATGTGTTTCGAAAGTTTACCGGGACATCGATAAGTATTAGATCAGCACGTACACAACAGGACAGATAAGTGAATTGAAAGATCCACGACATTTGTCTTATATTTTCTATGTGTTCCAATTTATTAATGAAATTATTCATTAACAGATGTAAAATGTTTTGCTGTACTAAAATTGGTTCTTTAAGAATCTGTTATCACTATTTGCACGTTTGCATATATGTTTTCATCACAGGTCCCCCTGGTGCTGGTGCTGTTTGGTGGTAGAATCTATAACGAGATGACTCGTAGATAAGGTTACTGCATACTGGAAAATATCAGCGAATTATCGTCTGGGAAACCAATAATTCAATAAAGATATATTTGACAAGATTTGTATAATATTTGAAATTCATATGACTGTAATGTGTATAGGCCACACTGGTGTGAAACATGTTTGATAAATTTCTAGCACTAACACATGAAATGGTTAATCTATGAAGTGCCAAAAGACCTGAGAAAGGGTAGTTTCTGAATGTGTAGTTGGTACAAGATCAAAAGGTATTTTAATGAAAAGGTGGAAAGACGTTAAAATCATAAAGGAATTTAAAGTCTATGGTTTAAAAACAGCGACGACTATACACATATAGAGGCTACAATGAGCATGTGTCGCTCATCTGTTATTTTTGGTTATAATTGATGCATTATATAATGCAACTTTTTCACTTTTACTGTAGTTTCAAAGATATAAGCAAAAACTGTATTTTATCCTATGTTCTATTTTTAGTAATGTTTGCCGTGTTGTTTGACAGGCGAGGTCATCCGACACATTTGTTTTAAAACTAGATACCCTAATGATGATTGTGGCCAAGTTTGATCAAATTTGTCTCATTAGTTTCAGAGGAGAAGTTTTTGTAAAGATTACAAAAATTTACGAAATATTGTTAAAAGATGACTATAAAGGGCAATAACTTCTGAAGGAGTCAATTACCAATGTTGGTCATGTTGACTTATTTGTAGATCTTTCTTTACTGAACATTATTGCTGTGTACAGTTTTCTCCATATCTGATAATATGCAAAATAATAACCAAAAACTGCAAAAGTTCCTTAAAATTACTTATTTAGTGGCGGCAATCCAATAAAATGTTGTCTGATTCGTCTGAAAATTAAAGAGCAGATAGATCTCAATCTGATGAGAATGTTTGTCCGTCCCCAGGTCAATGTTTCTATAAAAGCATTATTTTCAGGGATAAAAGCCAAAAACTGCAATTAACCCCTTTATTCTATTTTTAGTCATGGCAGCCATGTTAGTAGGCAAACAGGGTCGTCGGACAAATTTTATAAACTACATACCCCAATAATGGTTGTGGCAAAAGTCGGTTAAATTTGCCCAAGTAGTTTCAGAGGAATAGATTTTTGTAAAAGTTAACGACGACGACGAACGACCACGACGCACGGTGGACGACGGGCGCCAAGGGATGAGAAAAGCTCACTTGACCTTTTAGGCCAGATGAGCATTTAAGGGGGAAAACCATAAGTATCCAAAATAAATAACAAAAAATATCGAACACCAATGGAAATTCAAAATGGAATTCCTTTTTTAAATAGCAAAATAAAGGGATCAAAAACATCTAACGAATGTAAAACAACTGTCTTATTCTTGACTTAATAAATACATGCATTTACTTGAAAGGGTAGATTACAACATATTTTATAGCTTGTTTAACTTCTCACTTGTATGACAGATGCATAGAATTCAATTATTTTCAGCAAGCAGACATAATAGATAAAATTAACAAAATTTGGGGTTCATCAGTCAACAAGATAATATAATCTTAATCAATACAAAAACAAATAGATGTTTCAACAAATCAACACAAAATGGCATATATACAAACAACATAAGCAAAAATGAAAGGCGAGGACACACAACTGTACATAGCACAAACTTAACATTGATAAAACAGTGGCGAGACGTATAAGTACCGATCGACTACAGAAGCAAACACTGGATCAACTGTAAAGGATAAACATATACAAGCACAACAAAGAAGAAATATAATTAAGACGATAAAACACGGCTGTACCCAGACTCTATACGTTAAGACCATTATACAAAGTATTATTCGTGAAGTTGATACCTAATATTTTTTCAAAAAGGTCTTGTTATCTTCTAATGAAGTTATCTTTTAGAAAATCAACGAGACGTTCTTTGACATAACCATGGCTCGTCAATTTTCTACTCAGACATAAGTGACGTATAATAAAGTCTGTGTAGAGATGCAAGCTCTAAATAACCGAAAGAGTACGAGATGTATATCACATATTAAGATGATATTGGTATATTGCTGCTAAGGTGGTAACTTCAAAATTAATAAAAACGTCTCGATTCTCACAGATCCTGTTCCTGGGGCTGACTGCTTATATCAAATTCGAGTTTCAAGTTTCAAAGTAGTCAGAGGAAGTCGTGTCTTACGCTTTAATTTCTAGTTATGTAGGATTTATTAATGGAACCCAATCAGCAAAGTATGGATTGTTAACGAAAAAAAATCAACATATCTGAATGTTGTGTTTTACTGTTGGTTTATCTAAGTGTTAGCTTAAGTTACCGGTATATGCTAAGCCTCCAGTATCAGCACCGTTAGATGAATACGGAAATGACAATTTGATATGTTGGTCATTGTACTTGTATATAACTCCACCATAGTCTTTGAAAAGATCGTCATCTCTTTGTGAAGATCCTAATCCTGTGAAGATGTAATCCAGCCCCTCTTCATTTATTTTAACTTGCACATCAACCTTGACGGGATATTCTCCAAGGTTATGGTTAATGACTAGATGTGACAAATTGACATTTTGAGCTGTGGCTTCGTACCAGGAACTTACAAAACTTGGTCTGTAAAGCAAAGATGCCTCTGTGGAAAAAAAGTGAATATATATAAAAAAAAAAAATAAAAAAACATTATTTGATATTTTTCTTTCACTATAAATTTATATATTGTTTTTAAAATCTATGTTTCCGAAAGGGATTATTTAAAATGCAATTTGTTTTTGAGGTCTTGTTAAGACTGAGTTACTGGGAATCGCTTTGTTTTGGGATATAACAATTCTTAGTTTGATTCTATCAGAAAATATACTGAAGATGATATTATAAAAATGCTGGACTTTTTGATGAACAATATATTTTTTGAGTTTAGAGGATTGATATTTCAACAGACAGTCGGTATTTCAATGGGAACTAAAATTGCTAACCCAACTGGCCGATTTGTTTTTGTACTCGTATGAAGCAATATTCATTCATAACCTTCTAAAAGACAAAAAGTAAAAGCACCTTGCTAGAAGAACTGCTTCGCACCTTGATATCTTCTCTAATATGGACACAGATGGACAACTTCACACTAAAATCTATAAATAACAATACGGTTCAAAGTTCCCAATTATAAATTTGCCATTTCTCAACAGTAACATACCTTCTGCCCCCTCGTAAGATGCTAATATATTTCAGTTGATATGTTATGCTTGTGCATGTTCATATATGTTCACTATACGGACAGCATATACAATTATATATAAATTTATATATACAAATCAAACGAATGGAAAACCTGTTATTAACCTGACTTTATACAGGCATTCCATATGTAGAAAAACATTGATTGAACCTGGTTTTATAGCTATTTAAACCTGGCCATAGCACAAACACACAATTCGATTATCGCCAAAAATGAAATTATAAAAATGTTCTGAACATTAAAGGTTAATAATAGACAAATAGAAGAACACTATAACACGTAAAACAATTCAGATGATAAACAACGTCAGTACAAAGGTCTTGGTATTTTCCGATTAACCTTTTTTTTTTAGAAAAAGGACGCGAAGTTCTTGACATGATCCTGGTTCACTTGTGACGTTTTATAAAGTCTAAGTATTAGATGCAAGCTTTTAAATACCAAATGAGAAGGGGAATTATCTCATATGCATATGCAGGTTAAATGGGTATATTGCTACTAAGGTGTGTGCGTGATTATTTCAAAATAAAAAAAAATGTTTCGTTGGTCATAGATTCTTGTTCTGCGATGACTGCGTTATTACTTAGTGGTATTCAAAAAAGGTGATAGAGGACACCATAATGTTACTTAAATGTAACAGGAAAACACCACCAATTGGTTAGAAAATTCTACCTCCAAATTCAACAAATATGGTGTCGATAAGAAACTCCAGCACACGGATCACTTGTTCCTCTGTGTCGCATCTTTTACTTTTATGTTCACTATTGATAAAATATACTGTATGGTATTCCCAAATTATAATTTTATAGCGTATGCTACTTTTTTTTTAAGTTTTAACAGTATTTTTGATTATTTCTATTAAAAAAATGTCATTGCACATAGGTATTGGATGGATACATGATTAAAAAAATCGAAAATTGATAAGTATCAGAGAACGATTAAGATTTGAAATTATCCAGAAGTTCTTTTTTTAGAATCCACATATGGTTAATACTCTACGCAAATAAACATTTTCACAGTATATATGAAGACACCCCCCCTTTTTTTTCTTCTTTTTTTTTTTTTTTACTGCGGACAGAATGTTGTCAAGCAAATGAACAAAATCCTTGAAGAACATGCAGATGAGCCTGATAACTAATATGTATTTACACATTATATCAAAAATAATAACTTTGAGCATAATAAATAAAATTTAGACAATAAAGAGAACACTTTTGTGATATAGTTCGTTCGATATGATTTAAAAAAAAAAAGGTTAATATACTTAGGATTTTCAAAGCTTATCATGTGATATAACAGAAATATTTCAAATAACACTTACCAGCGTTCAGACATCGACATAACGTAAGAATATGTACGATTAATGCTTGTCTTTGCATTTCTAAAATAGCGCCTTTAACATTCATATTGTTTTGAAATAAACTGACGATGGTTAGAATAATTTCGCAATCAGAAAGCATTCATTGTAAACCATTTCCATATTGCTGATTTTGATCAATTAATTTTCATATTTTAACAGAGTGAGTGTTGCCTGCAATGCATGCATCACCCGTTATGTGAATCCATTCCATGTCACTACCAAGAACAAAATATACATGTAATCGGTAATTTACTTACAAGACGACTTTTATTGTACTAACAGACCCGAAACAGTGAAAGCATGTCGCCTTTGAGTTGACAAATGAACGTATCGTATCGGTCTACGCATTTGTTATGGTGACTGTAAAACATTATGTAGTGTCGATTTGTCGTATTTCTGCATTACTCTATTGGATATAAAAATATATTTATGTACAAAAATTGAACGAAAAAACAAATATGTAACACATAAACAAACGACAACCACAGAATTTCAGGCTCCTGACTTGGGACAGGCACGTACAATGTGGCGCAGTTTTTGTTACAGAAGCACACTTATTAACGAGGTCCGTATATTGTGAATATACACGTGCGTAATGTATTAAATTTGCAAAAGCCATACGATTGTTCGCTGGGATAAATGATATATAGAACTTACTAAAATAATGGGTATTGAGAAACATCATTAATATATCTGAAAATGATATCAATGAACTTTGTTGTATGAGTTTTCTTCTCCTTTTTTTATATATAAAAATATAAATAAAAATTACCTTACAGCTGATAGTCATAAAACTCGATTACAATCAATATTCATGTTAGATTTCAGGTTTAATTCCTCTTTCAGCCCAGAGCAGAACCATATTGAAACATGCAGTTCGTTATGCCATTTAATTATAATTACTGATGATTTTGAAACACCCACTGATATATGAACTCAATTACAAATGATACGCACAAACAGTACAGTAAAAAATGATATTGCATGCCCAAATTAGACATCATACTTTCAGATTCGTATTTTGTGTCTTTTGTGTAATTGTTAGTTATAGTCCATTGTATCGATCTGATGAGTTATGCCACTTTCCACCGAATGTTTATAGTGTGTTCTAATGTTGTACTTTTACACTAAGTAACCGAGGTATGGGAGTTTTTGGCGTCAGAAAACATATAAAACACAGACACATTCTGTATATTCATCCAAAATCTGGAGCCTGTATTTCTGTGTATTTCGTTTGTTGTTAATCATAATTATTTTTTCTGAAATTGTTTTAAAAATTATAATGCTGGTAGTTTGATCCTTTGATTTGCTTAACAGCTGGCAATTTGAACCATTTGTAGCTATGCAGTAAAAGTTTTGATATAGTCCATAATTATAAAAGTTGATATTAAGTTGTTATCTTTCACTTAATTTGGCCAATATTTGGAAGTTGGTTGATTGGGCATTATACTTCTTTTTTTGTAAATTGAGGAAAACAACAGAATTGCTAAAATCTCTTCATTTACATATTTCAACCTATACACCTCAACTTGCACTAAAGCACAGTACAACCACGTATTGTATAATCTAATTATTGACAAAATCAACTATAGATAAAAATAATGTCATGAATTCAACTCGTTGCATACAGAATGTCTGCAATTATTTATATTAAATGTGTATGCAGATGTCTGTAAATGATGACACACTTGTGCATACGATAAATGATACTGCTGTTTATTCAATTGTCATCGCTGCAGGGTATTACATGTCTAATAACACGAGCATTGACATTCCATTTGAAATTTGAAATAGTTATAAAACAAGACTGAAAAATAAAATAGTCAACACCGTAATTAAGAAAATTAATATGGTGTGTCAAATACTTAAAAGTCTATAAATTCAGTAAAAACAATTTCACACTGCACAACTTCTACAAATGCAATATTCCAAGTTTTTGTTATTGACCTTTGCATTAATTAAAGTGGATTCCCGTGGTATTTATTTCATCAAATAGTCTTCTAACATCAAAAGGTGGACAGCAGGTATTTTCTGGACATTAGCTATACTTGTTCCCTTTGATGATATGATAGAATATTGTCTTTATTAGAATTTGGTGTATTAAAACGTTACTTAAAACATTGTTGTGACGTCATTCTATTATTCTACCTCTTCTTTATTTCAGTGCTTGGTTTATCATTTACCTGTAAGAAACCATTATGTTACCTTTAGCTGTCCAATATCTTTAAGAATAACCCTGAGGGCTCTTTCTTTAAAATATTGGACAGCTGAAGGTAGCATAACTGATTCTTACATGTAAATGATAGTCCAATGACTGAAAAAAAAAATAGTTTCGCCAACTGTTTTTAACACGTGAATAGAAAAATACAATCAAATAACAAATGACTTTTACAAATAACATTTATTAAAGTCACCTTCCAATACAATAATTTTGTCACTCGTCAAAACAGTTTCTTGAGAAAAAAAAATCACTTTCAAATTGATTGTAACACTACCAAAATATTTATTCTCGTCCGTCTTTGGTTATCAAAATTGACCTCTGGTGTTGCTCTTATTCTTCCCAACATCATTTTCATCTATAATTAAAAAAAAAACAATTAAGTAATGCTTCTAACGTTTGATACATTGTAGATCACGCCGCAATACAAGGATCATAAACAACATAAACCTCACCCTGTGTAAAAGTGTAAATCTAGAAACTTACATCATGAACTACGGGACTACAACAGTTGTTATAATCTTCTGATTTCTGCTTTGATTTACAAGTTGTTATTTTTTAAGTCTGATATTATTGCTTGAATATGAATATAATGCAACATTTCGCTTATGAACGACGATGGATATGGGAACCTAAGCAGAATAAAGGAAATGTTACTGCATGTTATCTGTTAAACAAATCAACCGTGTGTTCGATTCGCACTTTGTTAGTAGTGATTGGTGTGTGAAAGAGAGAGGGTTTTGTTTTGCAAAAGGAAATCGAGAGACAGAAATACACAAGGGAAAACAATTCACAAATAAACGAAAAAAGAGGTGGCACGACCTTACAGGAAAATAATCGATACAAAAAGATGGATTATCAGATGGTACCGTTTGGGTTAACAATCACGTTCTCTTGAAAATTCTAATGAACAACAAACGAATGTAAAATGATAGCACGTTGTTATCTCTTCATTTGTTCCTATAAATTATATATTTGAAACAAAATCGACTGCGGTGCACTTAATATGGTTCAACGTAAACCCGTCTCCAAATGTGTTTTTTCTTTTCTTTTTTTCATTTACCTAGTAAGAAATGAAACCCGAGAAGAAACAAGAAACTGAAAGAAGAGGACTACATTCTGAAATATAATATATATAAAACTTGCCTTTATCAGCTGCTAAAACTATATCCTCTTTGTAATCCACACTTAAATCGAATATATCTAAATACACATTTGATTTTAATCCAAAGTTTGAAACAGCACAATCACTTATCATCAATTTCTTCGTTTTTTTATGCATTAGGAATATACTTTCAACGTCTTAACCATTCTAGAACACAAAACGCATGTAAAGGTATTCACGGAGCACATTTAGAATAGTCCTTTCGCACGCAAAAATCCTGATACACATACCCTGAGTCTTAATCTACATCTAGTAATACATGTTGACAATGTTTACCTTCAACTGTACTTTCTTTTTTTCTATTGTTTAAGTTGAGCTACTGTTTAAAAGGGGCAACATGTAGGATAAATTTCAATGTAAAGAAAGTTTATTCACAAAACAATTTTCACAGTTGATGAAAATAAATCTTTTTTATTTGATTGTAATTTTTCGCCTTTTTGACGTGTTGACCAATGTTTTAAGTAAAATATAAGCCTCTAACAGTCCATTCTGTCCAATATTGTACGGAATGGACTGTTATCGGCTTATATCCTTTACATAGGGACTGGTCATATATCAACCAACAAAGGGAGGATCGAATTTGTTAATGTTGGTACGGTCGACTTCGCCTGAGGAATTTAGAACATTAGTTTTCTTAATTTATGAACAGAAATTCCATTTGTTTATAATTAATCATGACGGTACCAAGGTATTGACAACTGAGTTGGTGAGCCAATTTGCCTTATATAAAAGTTTGTGTGCGAACAACTACACAACAAAGTAAAATATTTAAATAGATATATAAAGTATTATCATAAATAAAGCACGTATATTTGAACTTGCACTTCGATTTTGTATCCAATAGAACATGTAGAAGCTACTGGAAGACAAATATGTATATATATGTGTACGAACGTAATGCAGTTGACTATGTCAAATTACTTGAAATTCAGCAATTGTTGTGAACTCAAAATAGACAATGATTGAATTTGAAAGATTTAACTGACGTTTTTTCAAAGTATAAAACAACAAAAGCTGACAATTGAATTTTTACCAATCTTATTTTCAATCGTGTTTCATGTATATATTCTTTGGTTAAAATGACAAAAATAACATTTAGTTGTTTCCAAACATTTGATATAATAAGTAGTACTACGGTTGATTGTTTGCAGGTTGGAAATATTGTAAGGAATAATTGATATTTTTGTCTTTTTTCTTTGATAAAGCTGAAAATAGGAACAACAAATGCAAATCAACAGAGGATAATATTTTAACCGTGTTCATATTTTGCGAAATTTGTTCCTGGACGATAGTCTGTGTACATTCTATCACATCAATTAACATCACCATTGTCCTTATACACCCCGCCATTACTGTATTGCATGATATGTTTTTGTATTCTATTTTTGTCTTGTATGTAAACGTGCCTTGTCGGTATGCCTTTTTGACTGTTTTTGTTGACATATTTGTTTGGTTTTTCATGATAAAGACTATAATACAATGTTGACTACTGTACCTCTAGACATTTGACCTATTGGGTCTGTTTATTTTGTTCACACATCGTTGTCAATATAATGGAATTGTTAGCAACTGTCATACAAGTGAAAGATTCAGCCAGCTACCAGTATTTAATCCAGTTTTAATCCACCATTTTTATACATCAGAATATACATGTACATGGTCAGAAATATGACAGTTGTTATCATTTCCATTGATATTGGCTTGAAGTTGTGATTTTGCCATTTCTTTAGGGTCTTTCCAAATAGAATGTTCCTCGTAGTTCGGCATTTTTGTGATTTAACTTTTAACTACAACCAAGTCGACGTCATGTTTCTTCCCTAGATGATACTTTATTGCTGGTGAATTATTTCCCAAGGGCATTGTGAACTAGATAGCATAATTCATGATGAATGCAAAGAATACAAAGAACAAACCGACTTCGACGTCGCCCGGGTGACCAAGGTAATCTTTTGATAAACAGATCAGTGCATTTGATTTGTGTATTTCACGGAATATCCTTCGGGATACCACTGATTGACTTATTGATCTTATAGCTAGAGGATAATTACTGCTTTAAAATTCAGAGACGTTCCATAAATATTTTTAACTATTGAAAGACACCTGCTTTTAGTGAATTAACTTCAATCGTTTTTCATTTTTTGTTTTTCTTGTTAACATAATGAAGGAAAAAGTAGCAAGTGCAAGACTAGTTATATGTTAGTCACGACTCCTGATTTCATTAAAAGCTTAGGAAAAACTTATCATACTATATCATTTGAGCCTCTGGACTGTTCCACGAACAATGTCGTTTACGGAAATGAATGTACTTTGAGTGGACTTCTTTATGTTGGTAATACTTTGCGTAAAAAGATGAAACAACACCGTTCTGATAAAATAGGTTTCGCTGTTCAGTGTTCTTTATCATCATTTTAATCTGCCTAACCATGATCTTTCTTTATCAATGAAGTACGCAACATAAAAAAAATTGGTCACAACATTATAGGCCTATACTAATACTTCTTCTCGAAAAGATAAATAAAATGTCTAGATAAGGGAACTATGTTCTGCAATGCCATATGGTTACAATGATAACATCAAAGGAGTAGAAAAATCATCAGGTCAATACAGCAGCGATATGAATTTAATGAGCTTATTCAATACTACTTTGAAAACATTATAATCGTCCAAATATAAAAAAAAGTCTTCCAAATCTAGATCGCTCTCCAGGAGCTTTGATAACCTTCTGTAACATCTTCATCAACCGCTAGGGTAACATTACTTTAAAACTAACTTTTTTGCACTGTGTGTTATTTTTCTCAAATATTTTAGAGATTATGCACTTGCAAACGATGCAATAAATAAAGGCAACAGTAGTAGTATCTGCGGTTCAAAAGTCATAAATCGATTCAGAGAAAACAAATTTGGGCTTCAAACTAAAACCAAGGTAAACACAACAACTGTAAGAGGAAAACGATATGCCATCAAAATGAAAATAACATAAATACTGAGCTTCGAGGAATATTCAAAACGGAAAGTCCCTTTTCAAATGGCAAAATCAATTGCCCAAACACATCAAACGAACTGATAACAGGTAACTGTTCCCACTCGCCATATATGTACAGCCCGTGTGGCCCTACCATGACCGGAGATCTACCCATAATTCAACATGAACATGTCCGAAAGGCAATTTACAATTTTCCTAAGTTTAGAAAAACCTCAACACTAACATTAAAATCATAACTTCAACATAATTATGGATTCCATTGAAATCTGCGATAGAGCATGGACTAAATAAGAGGTTGACTTGGACACTTTGTCAGAATGGGTCAAAACAATCAAATTGCTGATAAAAGGTCAATTCATAGGTTAAAAAAACTGTGGGAATGATCGCTAGAAGGCTGTTGTATGTGACAAAAAGGCTGTGAAATGTCTATCATCTCCTCTCGACGAATATGTTGTTGGTCTTGTGGACAAAGCTTCTAATATTATTGTCTTTATATGCAAATCGTATTACTGCGAGTGTCTTGTAAAATTAGGAATAAATTAGCATCCCGGTAATCCAACACACAGAAACATATCCTTTGAAAAGAATGAGATTTTGGGGAATCATAATGATTTCATGGCTTCAATGATCATTGGATTGAACAACCCATTGGAGGACTTAAAAAAATCTTGGGTAATTTGGACATGTTTAAGAAAGTTCCGTAAAATCAACGGTACGTTGCCGGCTCATCTGCATGTTCAACTTAAGAATTGTGCATTAGATTGATAAATATTCTTTCCGCTGTGAAAGAGGGTCTTAAGCATTACAGTGAACCTGTTTACTCGCATAATAGTATTCCCCGTATATGGATATCTCTTGCACGTAAAAAAGACCATTGTAGATTTCGAAAAAGAGTAGGCAAATGCCGCTTTAAGGCGACACTCGCACCCGCAAATCGGAAAGGGATTAATAAAATTTGCGAAACTTTTTTCCCAATAAATATGTTTAAACTAAACCGTATGTGGAACCTAAGGAACTTGAGGATAATTTTGAATCTCGATCTATGAAATTTGTTCTATAGAAACTTTTGATTGTTCACTCCTGTATACTACCATTCCATATGTGAATTGAAAATCGTGTAAAAGAAATGATTCAAAACACTTTTCAACATAAAATAGGAGCATATGCTATAAATCTTTTAATATGGGATGCAAACGATATATTCTAACACTACAAAATAAAAAGGTAAAACTTGCAACGGTATTTCTAGGTGAAAAAACTGAGTTCATTTTCTTCTCGACTTTTCCTTATTCATATGAGACGGAAATCTTTATGATATTTGTCAAAAACAAGAAGATCAAAGAAGCCAGATCATTTAATTTAACATTCAGATCTATAGATGATGTTCTTTTAATTAGCAATCTAATTTTTTTTATTGGGTTTCATTGATATATCCTCCAGAACAAGACACTAAAGAAACAACAGACATATGCTTTCTCTGTCTCATTTTTAGACAATTACCACGAATTTCTCATAAGTGGTCATCTCTCTACTAGACTCTATGACAAACGAGACGATTTATTTTGGAAAAAATCAATATCCCCCCTTAGTAGCTATAATCCATTTTCACGTGCAGATTGGATATACATTTCCCAACTCATTCGGTATTCAAGAGCTTGTAGTTGCTATTCAGACTTTGTAAAACATCACAAGTGTCCTAGCAGAACGTTGATGAAACACGTGTATGTAAAAAAAAAACGTCTCGTCCTTTTTTTAAAGAAAGTTCGTCGGAAGATACCACCTTGTTTATAAATATTCTGTGTCAACATCACAAATAATAAACAATGGTCTTGAAGTATAGATTATATGTACTAACGTTGTTTGTCTTCTTAATAACGAGTTACAGTATTCTTTTATTTGTCTTTTTAAAAATGATTACTTTTACTGTTGTTTTTTTTTTTTTTTTTTTTTTTTTTATCTTTGTTGACATATTTGCTTGCTTTTATTGTGATTAAGATTATAAAACAACGTTGGCTGCTGTACCTCTTTTTTGACATGTTTACCTATAATGACTGTTTGTTTTGGCATGCACACCTTGTTGTTAGTATAATTGAATTTACTATCATATAAATAAGAAGTTTAGTCCTCTATAACACCAGTCTTAATCCATAATTTTCTTATTTAAGACATTGCCTGTACCAATGTAGGAATATGACAGTTATTATCCATTCGTTTGATTTGTTTGAGCTTTTGATATTGCCATTTGATTACGGACTTCCGTTTTGAATTTTCCTTGTACTTCGGAATTTTTGTTATTTTACCTATGCCTATTTCAGCGTCTATCATAAATGCACTCAGTTTTCAGTTGAACCGTAAAATTCGGAACTTTATACTATTGGACATATTTGCCTGGATTTAAAACGTTCTCATCTTTCATTAGACATTATCATATGCCACTTCATATGATATTCAAAATCAGATAAATTGATGATGTTCTTTCCATGAACAATATCAAAATTTCTGAGTTCCATTTATATATCCTCTAGAACTTGAAATTAAAGAAACAACAGACACGGCCTTATTTTAAGAATTATACCTCTTATCTGACATGAGAGGTCACCCCGTACCAGAATCAACGACAAACCAGCGATTTTAGTTTTGACATATTAATTAATTTCCCTCCACCTTAGTTGCAATATACCAACTTCACCTACATAAGGGGTCTTAAATTCCATAGACTAAAATGCCTGTACCAAGTCAAGAATGTGACAGTTGTTATCCATTCGTTTGATGTGTTTGAGCTTTTGATTTCGCAATTTAATTAGGGAATTCCGTTTTGAATTTTCCTCGGAGTACAGTAGTTTTGTGATTTTACTTTTTTCCATCAAATTGGTAATTTAGAGCTTGAAGCCTGTACTCAGACTTTGTAAGACGTAACCTGTATTTGAGCAGGAAGGTGATGAATCAGTGGTATGTCAAAGACAACTCTTCCTTTTTTTTGAAAAAGGTCATCGGAATATACGAAGACCTTGTTGATAAATATTTCGTACCAACTTCACAAATTATACAAGAGGGTCATAAAGTATAGATTCTAGGTACTGACGATGTTTATCATCTTAATACGGAGCTATAATATTCTTTTGTTTGTCTTTAATAAATATTACTTTTACAGTGTAGTTCTTTTTTGGTAATATCCATTTGTCTTTCGTTTTACCACTATTATTTGTCTGTTTGCCTGTTTGTATAGTGATTACGATTATGAAAATATAGATTCCACAATTGCAACAAGAGTATAACGATATTTCTCCACTCGAGACAGTTATATTTTGATATTTAAAGCGCGAGGCTTGCCGAGCTTTTAAAAAAAATAAAAATCTAACTGTTGAGAGTGGAGAAATATCGTAATACACGAGTGACAGTGATGTCAATTGTTTCTCTTATGATTTTTATCCTTCCTTTTCAGAGATTTGAGGAAACTTGTGAACTTTAGATGTGATGTTATCAATCATGGTCACCTTTTTTATGACGTCACAAAAGCAAAATTCAGAGTAAAACAAGAAAATGTAACGTCACAATTAAATTTCAACCAATCATTTGCCTAGAGCAGATTTTTCACTAGTGAGGAGTAATATTTTTCTCACACCGGTTAGGAAATGTGAAAATATCACAAAAATTAGAGAACGGTGTTGATTGTTGTACCCTATGTTTTGTTCACACATCGTTGTCAATATGATGGAATTTACTATCATACAAGTGAGAGGCTTAGCTAGCTATAAAACACGCTTAAAGAATATGGCTGTACTAAGTCAAGAATATGACAATTGTTATCCATTCGTTTGATGTGTTTGCGCTTTGGATTTTACCATTTGCTAAAGGACTTTCCGTTTAAAATTTTTCTTGGTTTCGGTATTTAGATTTTACTTACTGTTTTCAAACGGTGAGAACTTCGTTGAAGACAAAAATCAATTTGATTTTTGGAAATTCTATTAAGGATAACTGTATACAGATTAAGTTCGAATTTGACTGAATTTCTATCGTTTAAGAATACACCCCTCGTCCCGATAAAAAAAATAGTCTTATTATAGAGACCAGGGCAGTCAATATGTCTAGGCATCTTCATTAAATATTGATTATCATCTTCCAATCAAATTTCGATCTACTGTGCTCCTTGGTGAACTTAATTTGAAGAATTCTTTGAAAAGTTCAAGAATTTACCTTAATCAAGATAATTTGATGAAGAAATGTATTGGTGATTTTCGATAAGTACAGTAGTGGATAAATGCTGACGTGTCAGATTTTGACACTTTGGATCAATTCTGTATTTAAATTTTGCTTAACAGAATTCGTTATTGAAAAAAGTATAGAACATATCGTTGTTACGACATCTGAAATGGAATAAAATAAAGCAAATGTAATGGATAGTTGCCTCGTGGACAATAATTCCACATCTAATTATCTTTGCAATAAATTCTTACAAGCACCATAATGATAATGATTTGACAAAATTTAACAAAATTGTAGAGACGAAACGCGCATCTACAAATTACAACATTTAATTCTTGGTGTCTTTGATGACTTTATTTACAACCACTGGGTCAAAGCCACTGCTGGTGGAGTTTTATTCCTCGAGGGTATCACTAGCCCAGTAGTCAGCACTTTTTATGCTGACATGAATTATCATTGATATGGTAATAATTATAAATTAACTGTTTACAAAACTTTGAATTTTTGAAATAGGAATAGATTACCGTAGCTGTATTTGGCAAAACAATTCGGAATTTTTGGTCCTCAATGCTCTTCAACTTCGTACTTTATTTAGCCTTATGAACTTTTTATTTATTAGAGCGTCACTATTGAGTCTTTTGTAGACGAAACGCTCGCCTGGCTCAAATAAAAAAATTTCATCCCTGGTATCTATGATGAGTTTTATAAATATATATATATATATATATATGTATTGTAATATCTAGGCTCAGACCTGGTGGTAGATCATTGAACTAACATTGTTCATAACAGAACTTCAATGTCAAATAGTATTGTTTTGATCCCTAAAATGGAACAAAACCACAGACAAACAACATGATAATGATCATTTGGAGGACATAACAATTTAATTTTGTAATATTGCTTCACAATTTGATGCAAAGCTGTTGTTTGTTAATAATTAATTTATTGCCTTCTAATCATTTTATCAAACTTTAACTTTGATATATAGTTTCAAAGCAACACATGTGTCTAAAAACAGTTATCAAATCTGGAAGAATGAAAAAGCACAAAACTGCGATAAGTATTGAAACACCGCTTAGTCCAATAACAAAAGACGAATATCTATTGTCTTTTGCACTATATAAAGATCTCTTGTACAAAGATGTTTCTTTCTTATCAATTCGCACTTGTTCAAAATCCAGGAATGTGCTAGTTCGGTTTTTGCTCATTTGTTCATTAACTGTAAAACAAAATGCATGTATAATTAGATATATAAAAGAAGATGTGGTATGATTACTAATGAGATATACCGTTATGCATGAAGATATTCTATATTGACTCAATACACTCGAGGGTGCACTATGTCAAAGTTATGGTGACATAGAAAATTATTGTAAGGAAATTAAAAGTCAGTAATATGACAATTGTTTCAAATGGGCTAATGAGCATAATAACAGAGACAACCGGTAGAAGTGTGTGTGTTTACCATACATGTGTGAAAAACAGGACATTCAATTTAAGTAAATCATACTTAGATTCAAAATACGTTTTGTATTTTCCAAGGATTTCGGTATTTTTGTTCTATTACTTTTACTATTTGATATGTTTAAGCTTTTGATTTTGCAATTTGATAATGGACTATAAGAATTGTTCTATATGAGTAATTGTTACAATTTTAAAGTTGTCTTTGCCATTCATAAGGATTATTTGAATCATTAGAAGTTTTTTGTTTTTGTTCTGTTCTTGTTTTATTTCTTTTACTTCGGACTTAATCATATAATATCGAGTCTCCACCGTAAGCTCATCTATTTTGAAAGAATAAGAGGTCCCTTAGCACTGGTGATAATCGACATGCAGGTACATATAGGCAACAAGCAATACCAAATAATAAGGCATTGTAAAATAGTTAACCAGTAAAAGTGCATTTGTGTGTGTGTAATGCATGTGTGCAACCTTGGACATGGCAATCTTTTGGCCAATGATGCAATCACAGCAAACAATTAATTATATAGCAGAAGCACTTATATTTTACTCGTTTTCATCCAATAGATTTCAATTATTGCATAAACTTCGCACTCCACAAGTCCTAACAATATAAATTACGTAATTGATTCAGAAATGTTTCCGATGTGTTGTTCCTATACAAATAAGTGGTAACGATACAATGGCAAACCAAACAGCTATCCGTCAAATACCAAATGAGTCTCCACTAAAAGCTCATCTGTTTTGAAAGAATAAGAAAGGTCCTTTTGCACTGGTGATATTCGACATGTATATGCAATTAGGCTAAAATAAAACCAAGTAAAAGTGCGTGTGTGTGTGTGTACGTGTAATGCATGTGTGCAACCTTGCACAATTTTTTGACAAATTATGCAATCACAACAACAATAAATACATAGTTGAAGCACTTATATTTTACTCGTTTATTCCAAACGAGCCCAATTGTTGCATAAACGTCGGACCACTCCACAAGTCCGAACAATATCAATTACGAAATTGATTCAGAAATGTTCATGAGATGTTGTTCATATACAAATATGTACAAACCAAACAGTTATCCTTCAAATACCAAATGATGTAGATATTAGCAACTTAGAGTTACTATACCGTCTTGAACTATAATCAAAACCATTCCGCATAGTAAGCTTTAAACGTTTGTTTTCAAGTATTATTCTTTATGCAGAAAAGGGTAGATTAAACCTGGTTTTGAATTTTACATTTTTTTTACAGCAAGAGTGTACAGTTAGTGAGCTAAATATCTCAATAAGACACAACAAACTGAATGTGAGGTAGTAAATATACCATAGTGACAACCTGGGTATGGAAACGAATTTCACTATCAAAATTTAGAAATAGGACATCAATATACTGACTCATCTTTTGATATACAAATTAATGCTTTCCTCTTGTTTTTTTATAGTGGAAGGGGCACATCGTTAACATATGAATTGTACATACATATACATGCAGGAATGATTCCACTCCATTGTCTGTCTCTACCACATGTTCTGAACAAATCACCACCACCATGATGGTATCCTAAGTTACATGTGTATGTGATGTTATCTCCATATATAACGCCAGTAACATTTAATGTACCATTTCCTACTGTTTCGGGATAAGAACATTCTAAAAATTTAAACCAATTATTAGATTTACATTTTATCTTTTCCGTATCTAATTTGTAAACAACAGTTTGATTGAAAAAAACTTCAACACATGATTTTGGTAACTAGGATCATTATTATCGATATATAATATAGACAAATATACTTATTTGTTCCCAACACGTTTATCTCTGATACTGGGGTACGTCTGACACCCTAAATTTAGTTTTGCTAATTGGCAAAAGAGCGATAACCGGGAGAAGAAAATGAATCGGGAAACTAATAATATTCTTCTAGTAAACAGGTGATATTTTTGTTGCTGATTAGAAAGTAGAAACTAAAATAACAAAAATACCGAACTCCGAAAAAAAAATCAAAACGAAAGTCCTTAAAGATTTCAAATGGCAAAATCAAAAGCTCAACCACATCAAAACAAACTGATAACAACTGTCATATGTCTGGCTTGGTACATACACATGGTAAATAAAACCTTGTTTTATAGTTAGCTAAACTTCTCACGTAGGTAATTAAGGCGTCAGTTATTAATCGATGTTCAAATATCGTAATTCGATTAACTCATTCTTCATTCTAAACTAAGTTTTTTTTAAATTAATATCAGAAACTGAAGGGTGTACGTAAACGAGACATTAGCCAAACGATCAAAATAATCCAAAGGAAAGGCTGTTATTCGGTATTGAACAACAGTGATATATAAAAAAAAGAAGATGTGATATTAATGCCAATGAAACAACTCTCCACAAGAGACCACGTGACACAGAGATTAACTATAGCATGTATAGGTCACTATATATCTCGACCCAAGATACTTTAAAACATTTCGTTATTAAATTATAAGTTGCGTAAAGTAACACAACATTTTGGTTGAAAAGTTACGGTGATATTTAATATTTCTCCCCTATATTTAATATAACGCGTATGATCATATAACTCATTAACGATATATAATAAAGATTTAGGGTATTTTGATTTTAGGTTCTTTGTTTATGAACTTGAAGTCGATGTAATATGACGTTCAAGATTTTTACCGTTGCTTTAACTTCTTGTGTATAAATGATAAAGCCCTAACAATTTGTGCATTAGTTGATACCGGAAGTGATATTTAAAAAAAAAAACGTAACAAATTGATTCCCATATACCAAACGAATGTGTAAAGAATCTATATATTTTGGAATCAGCGTATAAGAAGCTTTCATTCGACTCTGAATTTGACATTTTAACTTAGATATTCAGATTATCGTTTCGAAAAAATCGTTTTGGGTGAATAGACATTCTTTAATAGTGGTATTACGATTTTCTAGACAAAGGAGAGTTATCTGATTATCTTTGAAACTATATGTCCAATTGACATCAAAGATTGTACAATCATATATATATATATATATATATATACATACGGACTTACATATATATACAAAATACATAAAACAACATTGGCCAGCTACCTCCCAATCTTTATTTAAAGAATTGTCGTAACGGGAACATATTGCAATAATGTACAATTCTTCTCGAAAAAAATTGACAAAATATTAAGGGGGAGTGGGGGTATAATTTAACCTGTTTCTTTATTTTTCTCGTGTTTTTTCTTCATTTTACTCTATCTTTGTAATAAGAACAATCAAATGGGTGACGTTAAGGGATTCATTGAACAAATTAAAGAAAAAAGAAAGAAGAATAGCAATCAATCATATTTCAAAGGATACATACCGTCTACAACTGCTTTTTAAAAGCAATTGATTGATATTTATTTTGCTTTGCTTTCTAATTAAGGTACCTGATAATGGTAAATGGTATACTCTGATAATAACGTCAGCTGTATATGAAGTCTGCTTTGATTCACCATTTCCCCACCTATCGCCAATATATATTACTGGTCCATTAACCGGACGCCATATCATAACCTCGTTTTCACTGTAAGCATATACAATTCCACCATACATTGAACCATTTTTCGCCTGGGTCGTTCCTGCAGCATTAAATAACATTCCTCCATTAGGTGTCTCACTTTCAGGGGCCTTGAACTGTGAATTTATTCAAATAAATGTTACTGCAATCAACTGCCGAAGAAAACCATGAGAAAAGTTATTCGTATTGAAAGAACGTTAAGAATTTGAAAGTGCACAATTCCATTTTGCATGATGGATACGAACAGATTAAGCTTCATTTTTTTTTAATAATCAACGACCCATAGATGATATTTTTAAAGCAAAATTATGTTATTTAAGTATCTGAGTTATACAGAAATATAAATCAGTAGTTTTCTCTTTTCTTGAGGATATTAATTATCCAATAGCCCGTGCTTTGTGACATGAAAATCTAGAAAAGTATTAGAATGTTTTAGTCAAATAGCTGATATAGTATTTACATACACATTCATATTGCTTTATACAAGTGGAATTTCTAGCGTTCTTGCTGATTCAACAATTTTAAACGTTATTTTCATTATTTAGACCTTTTTAGAATTTGACCTCAACAGCGTATCATCCAATTAAATTTCAGTTTATCGCCACCGCCACTGACATTGTATACGCATACATTTAACAACAAATCCGTTGTTATATCAGGAATCAGGAAACTATTAGAAATGAAGACCAAGTATATCAGGAAAAATTAAACATGCACGGTTTTTGCTATTATCATTAATATGATAAGCAGTTCTTTTAGTGTTTGCATATAGAAATGACACATTTGCTGAAATTTTCAGTTAGACATTTGTATATGTTTTAACTTACAAGGAAACGCTGACCAAGAAAGCAATGATGTTTTTGCATAAACACATTAAGTTTTGATTGAAACAACTGATCTCCAGGGTAACTAATTAATATAAGTTCAAAAGCATTAGAATTGCACACATAATTGCAATTGGAATTTTTCAAATTTCATCTAATAACTAGTTACTAAGCGATACACTGAGTACAAACCAGAGAATGTCAAGTCTTAAACAAAGGAACGGAAAGTCACGTTTCATATTGTGAGGGAATTTGAAATTAAAATCGATTGTGAAAGTTTTAGTAATAAAACATATCATATATTGTACCTGAACTGATATTAGATAATTAGATAAATCATGTGGACAAGGAAACTGAATAACATCATCATGTATAATATTATCTCCAACTGTGATTGTTTTATGAAAAACCTGTTGTGAGCATTCAATATTCCAAGCTAGAATATTTACAACACCTTCCATATAATATCCAAGTTTGTATCCATCTTTTGCAGCAAACACACCACCAGCTGTAAAAATATAAATTTTACTCACTGTTACAGTATAACTGTGTAAGTGAATAACGATTGTGACTAACACATACAATACATCATCTGTTAATAGAAACACTGTTTAGGATAAAGGCAATAGAGAAAGAACCATCTTATTAATATTTCATACAATATTTGTTGTTAAGGTTTTACTTTTAGTCATTTATAGTTGTATCTACTATTCAAAATGTATTGTTGATTGAACTTTCAAATATATAAGCCTCGACCATCACTGAAGGGTTTTTTATTTTAGAAATTTGCATATGTCGCAACAACAATTTTCAATTAATCTTACTAGGAACTAGTCGTTTTATCGCATGCATAGCCGTCAAAAGTGTTTTTCTCTTTTATAACAAGTCACAACAAATGATAAGACAATTACAAAAGGAACACTTGTGTTTTGATCGTCTACAAACATTATGATAAGTATGGCTTTCATTTATTGTAATTACATAGAAGTCTGGTGCTCATGATGTTAATAGCACATGTTCTGTAATGGTTTACCTTTATAGTAGGTTGAAAAGTTGGACGGCACCCACAGTCTAACTTTGGTATCATCGTATCCGAATAAAACACCTGCCAATGTGTTATACCCGAAGTCCGTTTCAGATATGAACACCACTCCTATAAATGTAAGAATCGTAGTTATAGACACATACAAATATGTATTAAAATACATTGGGCACCCACTAACATGTACCCCGCCACATTCTGTATGAGCCTTTACTAAGTCAGGAGCTTGTCATTCCGTGGTTGTTGTTTGTTGATTATTGTGTACATAATAAACTTTCTTGTCCCTTTTCTCATGTATTTTTTATACCCAGATATACACCATTATCATAAAAAATTAAATGAAAAAAAAACAAAATAATATCCACTCTTATTTTAAGAACTGCACATTTAAACTGTGCCCTAACATGAATTGAAGCTTCGTCCGATTTTTCTCATATGACTTAAATATCAATTACATTTGAACATATAATATTGTTTTATTTGCAAGGACTACAAATTGTAAAATATAAATTTCTCTACACGATTTATCCCTTTCCTGACATGTTGATTATTTTTATTTAATCAACGTGTGGATCGTTTGATCTCAGTTCTTCATTGGTGAAAATTCAATTATGACGTTGAATTATCTTGCTTTCCTCTGAATTTCCTACTGTGACGGCACGAAAAAAGGCGACTATGCCTGATGACGTTACATAGAAAGAACACATACTTTTGCAGATCATTTGAAAAGAAATATTGAATTTGTTTAAACAATATTAGAAAAACAGATTCCACCACCAAATCTCGTGTAATATGATAGTTATCCACTCTCGGCGGTTCGATTTTAAATACTTAAAACTCTCGACGAGCCTCGCGTTTTAAATTTGAAAATTTAAATGTCTCGAGTTGTTAAATAACGTATCACACTCGATGTAGTGGTAGAATCTTTATATTCCAAATATTCCATTTCATCAGTGAAATATATATTATTCATTCAAACAATCATTAAGATAATCATATAAGTTAAGTACACCCATATAACATTACAACATAGTATAATAAAACATATATTAAGCATCTATAAATGAATCTAGTTACGTGCCGTCTCGGCCAGGAATAAATACTTCCCTAAATGTTTAGGTTCCTTTACATTATAATATTAAAATTCGAAAGGGGGCATAGTATATGAGCTACACATGAAATTCACCAACCAAAACAATGATATGCATAGATACAATATAGTTAACAGTGAAACAATTATACAGTGACAGCAATGGCAATGTAGATATGATATGCATAATATAAATCAAGGTATTAATCAGAAACATTGGTCGCAATAAATGACACAAAGGGTTATGCAAAATAGGGGATAAACTAAAACGGCGATAAATAAATAAAAGCTCAAAGCTTGAAAATGTGTGATTCATTTTGTAAACAGATCGCTGAATGATTTTCAATCCAAATATTTCATTGTGAGATGAGTCATTGTAATACAGCCGAAGGACGCCTCCGGGTGCGGGATTTTTCGCTACATTGAAGACCAATTGGTGGCCTTCGGCTGGTGTCTGCTATATGGTCTGGTTGTTGTCGCTTTGACACATTCCCAATTTCCATTGTCAAGTTTATGTATTTAAACACCCCCCCCCCCCTCCAAAAAAAACCTCAGAAAGTATCCTTTTTGTTATGTAAGGATGAGAAAGGTTAACAAAATCTTCAATGTCACAGTAAACAATATAATTGTAATTAATCCAAAATAACCATGATTCATTAAAAGCAAAGAATCACTATTTAGAAAATAATAAACTGTGTAATTCTTGATTTCAATATTTATGATCAATTAAAATATTTAAAAAAGGTAAACAATACATAATCGGAGAAGTAACATATTAGAAGTTCGGCAATAGTCTTCAGTTTGCACGGGCTACTTGTTATGATAAAGAACGAAGTAACTTTTAGTTGAAATATCCGCTTAATCTTCACCTTTTTCAAAGTCTTTTATATCTACAAATTTTGAATTATTACTTAAAAGTTGAAATACCTAGTGTTGTGTTACGTACCTATTCCATCGGACATATAACCATTAGAAAGAAGAGTCTGGACGTTTAGAAGGTCTGGGTAATAGCCTAAACCATGACTGATCTCCCGATAGTTTTGAATATCTGAAATGAAATGATTTGAACAATATTATTGATGATTGAATGAGGAGTTCTTTAAAAGTAAATGGAAAGGTTGATTAATAACCTGTTTACTTTGCAAATAAATTAAGGGAGACATAATGATACACAAACAGACATTCAGGGGTGAGGTAATGCATGGTCAATTCAACTATAAGGGCAAGACATACGTTCAAATCAATGTGCTTTTATATGTATTACTTTGAGGAAGTAGTCCGGCCGATTGGTGCAGATATAGAGCAGAATTGCTCACTTGATGAGGAAAGCGTGAAACTTTGCATAGTAGTTCTTGATTATATACCCTTTGATTTCAGCTATGGACCCACTCTGAAAAATCCAAAATGGCTGCCATTTTCAAGATGGCGGAAAAACGGTATAAATATCAAGATTGTCCTATAGGTATTCTATATAATTTCGGAGATTAAAGAAATGATTCTTTAAAAATGAACTTCATGTTCTTAAATTTGTTATCAATTAATTTCAAAATATAAAAAAAAAATATTTGGTTGTTTCTAGAACACATACATTTGCAAATATGGCTGCATATACAAAAACAAAAAGAGAAATTCAAAAAGTTAATCAATATGTTACATGTTATTGTAATTGTTCTTTAAGGTGGCACGGTAGTATTTGCATTCCAGAATTTAGGTTGCTCTTTTGTGTACCCTACTTAGGTTAATGTATCTAAACAGTGTGATTGGACAAAATATACAGTATCAACTGAACATACTTTCCCAAACTGAGGGATGAATCAGGTGTAGAAAAATATGAAATAATTTTACATACAGATGAAAATGAATTTTTGAGAATTTTTTTTAATTTTTTATTCACTGCACCATAAAAGACCTAAAAGTACCAGTGGCCTTAGGTTTTCAAAAAATAGCAAAAAAAGTAAACGGTCATGATACATATTCAAATTCATTTCTGAATAGTAAAATGAAAGTAATTCAGTTAACTGTGAATGTAGAATTTTTTGCAGTGTTAGAAAGTGTTGAAAATTCTAAAAAGGCTATCATTATCCCTATGGGCCAGGAAATACTACCGTGCCACCTTAAACGCTTTCAGTTTTAATGGTTGGAATGAAATAGGTTGAAACTAGTCGATTGAACTTTAATATATGTCGGTTAAATGTGGTGGAATAGTAAGTTACTCATCTGAGCTTTGAGGCAGTGCCGAGGGCACCTTGTCTCGTGTCTCTTCAATGCCACGTCTTACGTCATTTATCGAGTTTTCATCTGCCGTACCCACTGCATCGTCAAATTATTCCATGTACTCCATAGATGTACCTTTCTTCAGGGGGATAAGACGATTGCATTCACTTAAAACGGTTAAGGGTCAACTATTTTCTTTTCAAACTACGTGCGAAACAACTTCGCAATTATTCGCGAGCATGGTCCTAGAATTCACTCCTGGTCAGCACTTTTATTAGTTTTAATGGTAACAGTCATTTTTGAGTTTGGCGGAACTGTGATGGTTCGTTTTATGCAAACTTGCTGAGTTGAAATCTCGTTTTCATTGTTAACAAATGCCGCATTTATCACTCTATTGTTGATGGTAATTGTGGGAGCACTCAGGTTTATCACTGCGCTCAGTGTGTCCAAAGTATCTACCATAAGTATAACATCGTCTGTTAATGGTTCTTTGCACACATCCAATTGTATGTTTACTCTATTAATGTCAAGAGTCGTTCTTTATAATCTTCCCAAATGACAAACTGTTAACTCACACCACGTAGCGTTACGTTCTCCAAATATTATTTTTTTTGCCGGAATTAATTTCTCATTTACTAATGTTATCATTGCAGCAGTGTCCACAATCATGCTCACATTCTGGTCATGTATAGTACCTCTTACTGCTAAGCTCTTTCACATGGTTCGTCTGATGACAATATCTGACGAGGACGTGGGCATCTGATCGATTTTGTGATGAGGTGATGTTTCATGGCCAATAGACTTTGTTGCACTTTGATTTGCTCCGTATCCTGGTGAAGGTGACCGTTGTCTGAAATAACCTGGCTTTCTGGAGTTTGTCCGTGGAGATGCTAACCATATGATATCTAGCTTAGTGGGGTTGTTGCTGATCGATAGGCATTAAGGTTGGGTGTATTTCTATCTTGCGATCTACCGCGATTGTATTGCTCAGGAGATCTTCCACGTGTAGATTGATCAGGTGATCTACCATTTAACTGGTGATCTTCCATGATTACTTGATCAGAAGAACCGATGTTATATTGATCGGCCAATCCACGGTTATGCTGATTAGTTGAAAGCATAACATCAGTTAGTTTTGTGACAATTTGTGTGAAGTTATGCACCTCATTATCCAAAGGACTGCTCATATTTCTTTTATCGGTCGGTGATACTGCGCCATCAGCAAAGTAGACTTGTCGATGGTCATAATTGGCACTTTTTGATCCATATAACGCCATCTGGTTTGCTATTAGTTTTCAATTGTTTTAATCGTCTTGTTGAATGTTTCTGGGTTCCTCTCTAGAACATGCCTTATAGAATCTTTGTCTTTACATCCTCAACGGATTGCTTCAGTTCCAATCCGGTTTGATCTTTCTTGCTGAAGCGCTGCTCCAAATGAATGCTTTTTTTAAGGCCTTGGAATTATCATCTGTGTTTACCTTGCGAGCGTACTCAAAGCCAACATCAGCCTGGCAATCTGGGACCTACACACATTTTTTCTGTTTTACCATTGTTATCTACCGACAGTTCGTTAAAATTAGTAAATGAACGCCGCCCAAGTCATGGATCCTCTCCAATTGAGTTTTTTCATTTTTTGGGAGGTGGGCTTCGGCTCCGGTCCCTTGGGTCCATCGGGTATATTCTCTCTCCAATGAGGAGTCTGAAGAAGAGGTGTTGCTACACTCTTTTGGTTTCGCTGACGATGTTGTCATAATTGGAGTGATAAATGTGGGATTTATTATTGACTCGACGGGGATGATACCGTAAGTATTAGGCACTGCATTCAGCATTGGAGAAGCTTGATAGAATCCACTTGTAGCTAATTGTTTCTGTAAACGTGTGCTGCTCTTAACTTAATATTATTGACTCATAGTAGATGGTCAGTGCGCGTAAGAAGACACATGATTAGTACTAGAGGTTTGTAGTATTTTCTTAAATAGAGATTGTTGTTGAATAATTTGAACTGTCTCATGAAGGGCCAAGGGCCCTGACATAGGACTTTTGACTTTTGACTTATGGTGAAGACACCTTCAACATAGTTGGTGCGGTTGATGGTTCATGCGAACTACAATTGGGGAAAGACCCAAGGCATGGATTTTGTTGTGTACTTTTGGTAAACTTGCGTTGTACTGGATAAGGTCACATTTTGGCTTAGATGATGTGTCCATTGGAGGAATTTTAACTTCTATATTTCGATTGTCCAATAATTCATTTACAACAGATGCCAGTTGTTGGAAGGTACCCTGCTGTTCAAATGCACTTTTAAATTGAACTGTGTCTCCTTCCTCAGTTGTTGTCAGCTTGTCCATTCATCTCAACACAACATTGAATATCGTATTGGTCTTACCATCAATTCCGCCAAGCAATTATTACTAGCCTTGTGGTCTATCATGTCTTCAGACTGCTGAAGTTGCCGAGATATTGCTCTCATCTGTTCGTTATTAATATTCATTGCCTCTTTCTGTTCAGCTTTAAACGTAATATGACCAACACATATCTTATCAATTCGCGCGTCGCTCTGTTTTATATTGCGGTAAATCTCAACTGTTCTTTGAGCATTAGATTTTCTATCTGCTAAAAATTCCTGGTACAATAGTTTAATAGTAATTTCTGAGCTGTCCTCTGTTAAAACGTCTTCAGGTGTGGTTTCTCCATATCCCCAAGTGATTCAGTTTCTGCCATTTTAATGTTCTTGTCCGTGTTGTCCTCAATTCCTGGCATTTCACTGATATGTGTTTAAATGAATCTCAGTTCACAGTTTCATATCTCAAATAGCAAAATATTGCGACCCAAGAAATAAGATAGGCACTGAATAATATCTTAAGGCAGATAAATCCCAAACCACAGCTTTTATGTGTGACCCAAGACAACACACAGTGCAGCTTTTAATGAAGCTACAACTGCAGCTTTTTATGAAAGCAACTACTTTGTGTATGAAATGACAACGAAGGCAAAATCAAAAAGGACAGAACTGGGACAGATACTATAAATGACACTTTAAATCAATAAAATGCTTATATTCAGGTCAATTCTCAATAATGAATATTTGCTTATTTTTCAAGGCGGCCATTTTGAAAATAGCCGCCATTATGTATTTCAAAGATAGATCAAAACAAAATCTTGCTTAGTACACCAAGTCATTAAAATATGTTGATGTTTGTGCTTCTAGCATCAAATCAACTGTGGTTTGTGCAATATTTGAAAATATTTTAGAACGTACGGCAGCCATCTTGAAATAAGCCGCCATTTTGAATTTTAAGGGTGGGTCCATAGCTGAAATTGCTCAGTACACAAAAATGTACCATCATGCAAAAATTGGTGCTTTCCTCATTCTTTGAGCAATTTTTTCACCGATCGGCCGGACTAAAGATACTAGGTAAAGAGAAATAATCTTTAAAAAAGGAAAACCAGCATTAAATCATAATAAAATTAAAAAGTACTCTGACGACAAGTTGTTCATCTATTTCAATAAGCAATAAGACACATTATAATCTCATTGTGGTATATATTGTATAACTTGCCTATCGGTCATAATTGAAAAACCATAATTTATTAATGTTTATGAATTTTTTGAAATTAAATGACTCTTTCAGTAAAGATAAACTGTTTTATGGTTTCCTTTTTGTTGCAAACACACTTACTATCCATATATAGAGATGTGTTAAGAACGATGTTTGACATATCTGATGCCAGCCACACTCTTGTTCTAACATATCCATTAACGTATGGACCAAGAATATGTGTTGAACCATGGTAAAGTCCATCTGACCCTGTAATAAAAAATGACGTAAGGTTCAAATATGACAAAAAACTATTTGAATTTGATTCAGAAATATTGTACTTTCACACGAGCAGTATGATCTGCCTACCATGCCGGAGAAGCTTATACCCCCTAACCCCAACCCCCGATCTCGGTTAGGTTTCTAGTTTCTCAGCCTTTTTATTTTCAATGTTGTATTTTGTAGACATTTGTTCATCTCTTGGTGATTTTTCGATTGTGTTATGTTAATGCCTAGACTGATGAGTATGGACCTCCCATTGACAACTTCCGTATCTCACTCAGTCTATTTTGTTAGTTAGATGGTTGTATAAGGCAGATTCGCTACTCAGTTTCAAAATAACCAGCCTTCTATAACACTTGAATATATTGAAAGGGGATTATTAAAGAAATCAGAAATATAGGTCAATATGCTTGTTTTGTAGATATTAGCCATAGACATTTTGGTGGAAAATTGTTCTCTTTTTATTTTTCATGGCTTTATCATTGACAAAAAAAAGGTCTTAAAAACTATTAAAAAATAACAAGGATTTTATAAGTCTTTTACAGATGGTTTAAAATCATACATGTAAATGATTTATAACAAGAAAAATGGTGGTCCATGGGCAAAATTTGTTCAGGCATTCAAATTGATAAATCCAGAGTATTCCGAAAATCTGAAAAAAATCTAAGACATGACAAGCGAACATCCTTAAACTTCAAATTCTGCTATTTAGATTTTGTTGTAGTGTGTAATCATTTGAATGTCTTCCTTGTATAAGAATTTGTAAGAAATTGCTATTCCAATATTATATTTATGGATTATTACATGGCATTTTCCATATTGGCACTTGTATCAGCCCTAGACTTCCATATCAAGCCAGAGGGCTTTAACCCGAGGGTTTGATATGGGTCGTGGGCTGATACCACGGACCATATGGATAATGACATGTGATAATCTATTCATCACATATTTTCAAGCAAGAGAAAAAAGATATAGCATATAACAATTTATGTTTAATATTGCTAGTAAATACTATTAAAAGATATTATGGAAAATGCCATGTAATAGTCTATTTATCACATGTTTTCAAGCAAGAAAAAAAAAAGATAGCATATAACAAGTTAAGTTTAATATTTTCAACAAAAATGCAAAAGAACATTGAACGAAAAGTATTGAAATAATGTATCACAGTGAGTTAACAAATTTCGTATCATAGTGAGTAAACACAGTTTTGTGAAAAATTTCACAAATAATTAACAATAATTATCAAATTTCAGAATTGTAAATATTAAACGAATTATTTATGATACTGCTATTGTGATTTGGAAATATGTTATACTTCGATGTCATTCATCAATCACTTTCCGTTATTGCGTCATATATTTTCTAAATTCTTTATGACGTCATATATTTTCTAAATTCTTTATGACGTCAAAACTTTACGGGAACTTTTGTGATTTCCACTGTTGATTTTTTACATTTTGTTCTACTACATCAGATTCGTTACTTCGAAATTTCTATTCATTGTGTTCTCATTTTTCATTTTTTTTTTGTATGAATTTACATGCATCGTCATTTGATCTGTGAGCTACCTCTCCTTATCGTCTAGCTGCTTCGGATGACAACTTGTTTACAAATAGTTTTTGATTGACAGGTTACCGGAAATTAAACTCGGGGGGTTGATATGAATTTCGAGGGCTGATAACCAACCTTGACTTCCGGCTATTATTGGCCATGCAAAAACGTGTGTATCAGGACAAAATATGTGATAAATAGGATTATCAGAAGCTATTTATCTGGTGTATGTCCTTACTTTTGAATTAAACATGCATTGCGTTGTTATATGCAATACTGTCAAGTTGTTTTAATACATGAAAAGAGATACAATGGTTTCCGTTACAATATACGTATATCAACAAAATAGCTTAGGTCAGAGTCAAGTCATTATGAAATTGCCGAGGAAAAAACTTTCTTCTGACATGATCAAAATATGTTGATTGATCATTGCTTTTAGCGGAATTCTGCTTTTTATAGTTTCATGATTCATAAGTGATATTGAATAGACTGTCAAAGGGTACATGCAGTTTAATGTAAAGTTATTTCATTATTAGGTTTTTATATAAAAAAAATAAAATAAGCCAATTTGTTTCTTTTTTCTTTCTTTAGAAAGATTATAATTAATTTGAATATAAATAAATGTCAGGAAGACTTGGGGTTTAACGTAAAGTAAAACCTGGTTTAACAATCAATTTTCTATTAATAAATAACATAATATTTGTTAAGAAATTAATTTTTCAAAAACAATACACAATGCTTGATCAGCGTATCAGTAGCAGAAAAAAGGTATTGCAGTATAAGAAACCTATTAATATTCCAACCGTCTTGTCTTTTTATTTCTTCTATACCTTGTGTTAATGGCATACGATACAGTTTTGATCCCGTATTTACCTTTTGAAAAAAATTCCATAAAGACTATTTTTTACCTGATTATATCAAATATGAAATAAAAAATATATCTTCATGTGCTACTTTTTGAGTAAAATGAGGTCGAAGTTTTGAATATTTGCTCAAAATTCGGATTTTTGACCGGATTTTCTCTTCCGAAAGAAAGACATAACTTTTTTTGTTTTAAAAGATAAACACAAATTGTTTTTTTTTGTTGAATAATTTGTAATTTCTGTATTTTATAAGTATCCTAAATATTTATCCATTTTTTATTCACAAATAACTCATATTTATCAAATGTTCATGAATGTAGAAAAAAACATCATTTTTTGTTATATATTTATCAAATTTTAAAAAATTGCACTATTTACGATTTAATGAAAATTGGCACGCATAATCTTCTCGCGTTAACAAACCAAATGGCATTTTAAAAAAGAGGGGTCCATGAACTTGTTTTCAAGTTAAATAAGTTTGAATGATAAAAATCAGTCGAAAACTGACTCTTTTCCAGATAAGTCATAGTTTGACGTCGCGAAAATAACAATTTACATTAGAAACGTCATTACCTCCCCTGTAACTGTATCGTTTGCCCTTAAGACGGAAATATGTGTAATATAACAAATAAGTTTAATATCATTATCATCATAATATAATTATTATCCAAACACTATAAATATCAGAATACCTGTATATGCTAAACCACTACTGCCATAGAAATGATTTCTTTCATATGGAAATGAGAGTTGTGTATGTTGATCGTTATATTTATAGATCACACCTCCAAATCTATCAGGAAAATCGTCATCTCTTTGTGAAGATCCTAATCCGGAGAATATATAATCCTTTCCTCCTTCGTTAATTTTGACTTGTACATCAACCTTGACTGGATATTCTCTAAGATTATGATCAATAATAAGAAGTGACAAACTCTCGTTAAGTGCTGTAGCAGGGTACCAGTCGCTAATAAAACTGGGTTTAAACAGCACAGAAGCCTCTGGAAATAATAATCATAATGGAATAAGTTTGAGGTACCAGTATTAACATGCTTTTTATATTTTAGCTGCTACAATGTTTAATATTATTTAGAACTGATGGATGTTGTCACGTAAAATTTCAAAAGAGGAGTCGGAAAAGTAACTATCTATTAGACTATAGTTAATGCCAACAAAATTCAGGGTTTTACAAATAGTATGTGAATTAAAAAATATCTTGACATATTACTAGCAAAATAGATTTTGTTTAACTTGTCTAATTGCACTGTAGGGGTAAAATTCAACGCGATCATACGATGAATCCATTTTTAAACTTTAGAATAATACAAAAATTACATGATATATATTAATTGTACCACCGCATCAAGTATGATACTATTATGATAGTTAATCACTGAAGACAATTAAAGCAAGCCCGAGCAATTTAAATTTTTAAAATCTAACTGCCCAAAGTGACGAATATCGTGTTGCATTAGATTTGGCGATAGAATCCATATTTCTAATTATTTTTAAACGATAATCAGACAATTTGAAAAACCCTAAACCCTGCTTTGCTTAGAAAACAATAATTTATAACTCGACGTTATTTTGTAGAATACATTGTTTGGGAATATGAAGTTGTATTCCATGGAAGCTCAAGTTACAATTATACTGTACTTGATATCTATAATTTTAACATAAACAGTGGTTATGATGTTCGTTTTTTGCTCACAGGAGATAAGGTATTTTATTCCTTGTCAAGGTAACCAATGAAAAATAAATGGTAACCAAGGATATTTTAATCATATTTGATATATGTAAATAACAACTCTTGCAACATTGAAAAGAAAATTCGTTTCCGAAAATACTTCATTTTGACCGGAATTTGATTATATTTCGTGATACCTTAAAATTTGTGTTAAAAGTTTCTTTAGATTTTGTCTTGAAATCGTTTTCATTGCTATTAGTTTTAATAATTTAGTTAGAACTGAGGACAGGGGACTCTTAAAATATTTACTTATAGCTGAATATTTGCCAAAACAAATGATGTATGATGTGACCGAAACATTTAAAGAGGTATATGATATGATTCATTAATTTGAAATGTATAGCTACATAATATAATTCATTAACTGCTAATGATTAGATATTTGATATAATTCAATAAATGATTTATAGACAATACTTATCATTATAAATTATTTCTCCACCGTAACCTTAGATTTTGAATTCTAGTCTATCTCACTATAATTTAGGTTATCACACTTAGATGGCAGTGCAAACAACCAGCAATGTTCTCATGCATCAGAACAGACGATAAAGAATAAAAATCAATACTAATTAATTTGTTATGTAAATATGATATCATTGTAAAATAAATATTAGGTTGTAAAAATCGAGTAGATGTCATGAATCGTATATCATACTTTGTCTTAAATGAGATGATGATGATGAAAACAACGTTAAAGATAAATGTCTACAAAACGAAACGCCAACAATTCGATAGTTGATAGATGATCATATAATAATACAGCTTCCAACTTTTGACTTGGCTGAGTTTTTTTTTTTGGGGGGGGGGGGGGGGGGGGGGGGCGGAATTCGAAATGTGTTTTGAAAAAATAGAGTTCATCTGTCCGTTATCAATATTTTCTATTGAAATCTTAGTACGCTCCTATTAAGTAAAAATTGTAAAAGTAAGACTCATAGTGCGGTAAAATGTGAACCCTTATTATTACCACTGGGTCGATACCTCTGCTGGTAGACTGATTGTCAAAGAGGGAATCACCAGTCGAGTAGCTAGAACTTCATTACAGACATTATGTTACAAAATTGCTGTAACAATTGAAATTATTTAAAATAAAAGAATGTATCAAATCTGATCCTATACCCTGAATATTTTGTTATACTTTTTGTTTCTTTTTGGTTCATCTGCTCTTTTAATAAGGGTCAGAGTTTTACGATATTGTGTACTAGATCATCATCGAAAAGACATTCACTGTCGCAAAATCTTATTTGAAGCAGTAACATTTGTACCGTTAGTGCTTTCCTATGTTTACTGAGATCACAATAAAATACATAACCATGAGTTGTCCGGTTTAATTCAGGTTACAAGAAGACATTATTGGTCAACTGGAATGTTTGCAAACACCTAATTGCAACACAAATATGTGATGAAATGGGAATTTGTGTGGTCAAAAAGGTCAAACATGTTCTTATCAATGATCTGTGTTGGTCGGTGTGTTTGTCTATTCTTTATTACTTATCAGATAATAATCAGAAATCAAACAGAATAGGTTGATCATATTTTTAAGGTACAGCAAATCCTGCAAGGTGTTGTCTGACGACTTCCTTTATATTGATTTATTGGCTGATCTTGATCATAACTTTGTTGATAAATTTAACCTCTCACAGCTTCGGTCTAATATAGTTCGACCGGACTGCTGAAAATTATGTAATGTTAACAAATCCTTTAAGGTTCAATATGACTGCTTCTATCAAATTTGGTATATGCAAATTTTTATTTTCTTAATCATTTTCAGTTAAAAAAAATTCCATTACTTACTATATAGTTTTCACAATGCAAAAACGGTCATTGAATTAAAAAAAAAGCTCCTTTGATAAGTTTATTTCTAATTCCGAAAGAATAATGCTAACAAATTAGTCATTAGTCTTTGAGTGGCTTTTTGTCGATCAATTTAGTTGCTTTTGTTCTGGCTTTTTCTACAATTATTGTTGTCTAATACAGTTAAATTTGAATCCTTCATAAAGACTAATGAGGAGACGGCAAGATTGCTGTTACCGTATGTGTCGATCTGTTCGTGTTGATAAGTGCATTTTAAAGATATGCTGTGTTTTTTAGCTCCGAAAAAACCTTAACGTAACAACACATAATATTATCATTCGTGGGCAATCAAGAGCATATGGGTCAACATTTTTTGTTAAATTTTTCGTTTTGTAGATCTTCCATCAATTGACATTTGAACATTTTTGCTTATGATTGTATGTGAATATATATTCAAAATACTAGACAATTCGTAAGTTATACATGATTTGTGTATCTATGATAACAATAGAGAATTTCAGAGACCTCTACCTTCAGAGTTGAGTAAAATTTTAGACAGATTAACAAAAGCTAGAGACTGTGTATCTGAATGGATGGAAACTGTATGATAATGCATGCTTCAGGAAATTCAAAATGTACATAGAACAGCAACTTTAAACTGACACTGTCCTAACCCTTTCAAGAGGTTATGAGCGCCTTTTCCTCCCTTCACGATAATATTCCATGTTTGAAACAGACAAACCTTTAATTACTAGTATAAATCGTATTTTCTTCCACCATAACTAATCCACACTCCTAGATTCCATCGTGTAGGATGTATTGGAAACATATTATTTATTGCGATTTCGGTTATTAACCTTTTCACAAATGTTGTGTTGATCAATTTGGTTGTTTATAACTTTTTTATATCTTTAATTGTTGTTATCTATTAAAGTTACTGTTAAAATGTCCCAAAGGGGCAGTACGTGAACGACACAATTGACGCATGTCTCGATCTTTTCTTGTTAATAATTTAGTTTTAAAAGATATTCTTTTTCACTTATACCTTTGAAGAAAAAAACAACCCACATACGTAAAAGCAGATAATAATGTCAATTAGAGGACAAACAATCCTATAAGAAGCCGATAGTTGTAGTCACACTTTCGGTTGGTACATCTAAACATTTTGAACATTTGCGCCTATGATAGTATCGGCATATTGAATAGTAGCCAGTACTTAAGTTAAACAGAGTTTTAGTATTAACACCTCACATTTTTAATCTAAAAGGGTATTTGAAACCTTACCCTCAGAAGTCTGTATGGTGCTATTCAGTTTAACGAACATTTGACACTTTATCTGCATGTATTAAAGCTGTTTTATAAGGCATGCAGAAGTGATTTCAAATGTACAATAACTATGAGCTGATGAAAAATCCTATCAAGGCCAAATGATATATGTGCAAAGAAAAACAATAATTCCATTTGAAAAACAAAACATCATAATTATTTTTCATTGCTTGATTGCTTGTTTGATCTTTGTTCAACGTCAAGTTTAATAATCATTGGAACGAAAACAAAATGATAATTAATACAACAGCTTTAACATCGTTTAATTTTTTGCCAGGGTTTATTTTCTTATTCTTCTATCAAAACTTCGAAGGAATACACAAAGACGCAAATACTTGGCAAAATTAATATTTAAGGGGACTAATCCCCATATGTGTCACGGTCATTAACTGTAAACTTTTCTATAATTTTCTGCCAATCATTTTGGTAATTTAATACTCTTCTCTTCACAATAGTATATTTGTACTGTAGTTAATGTCAAAAGGTCCCTAATGATCAGCACGTAGTTATATTTTCAATCAAAAGAGGATATATGAGACCGTTACACTCTATATCAGATTATTCAAAACTATACACCTTATCTGAATTGATAATTCTGGATCAATACTCCAATCAAAAGCGTATTAAATTATAGTATGTACAGTACCTATGATCTATAGCTTTCTTACTCTTTCTCGAAGCCATATGTTATGACTGCTGTATTCTCTCTTTACAACAATAGGAAATGTTTTAGGTCGGGAATACCTCAAACAATATTTTTGTTTGCAAAAAGCTATTATATAAAAATGTTTTACATGAAATTCAAAGCAAACCTGGAATCATCAGTGACGCTCGAATCCAAAAAAGTTGAAAAGGTCAAATAAAGTACTAAGTTGAAGAGCATTGAGGACAAAACTTTCTAAAAGGTTTGCCAAATACAGCTAAGCTAATCTTTTCCTGAGGTAGAACGTCTTAGTATTTAAAAAAATTCAAAAGTTTTGAAAATAGTAAATTTATAAATATGACCATATGAATGATAATTCCCGTCAGCAAAGAAGAGCCGTGGTGTAGTGGTTAGCGCATCGGACTAATAACGCAAAGTTTCCCAATTCGATTCCCGTTCCGAGATGATAATTTCAGGGACTAAATTTTCGGCTTTCCCTTGACACCATTTGCGAGTATGGTCTTGAGGAAACAATGATAGTCCGTCGGAAGGGGACGATAAATGGCTGACCCATGTTAAGATATAGCTATATACCTTGCACGTAAAAAACACCCTTGTAGATTTCGAAAAAGATCAGGCTAATGCCGCTACAAGCAGCAGCACTCGCACCCGCAAAGTGGAAAGGGATTAATATAAGTTTCAATAACTAGTTTCCCAATCCCCTATAAATAAATATGTTTAAACTAAAACTACCACAGAAGTGCTGGTACTAGGCTGGTGATACCCTTCGGGAATTATAACTCCACCAGCAGTGGCATCGACCCAGTGCTTGTAAATAATCGCATCATAGATGCCAGGATAAAATATCGTATTTACGCCAAACGGGCGTTTCGTTAACAAAAAAACTCATAATTGACGCTCGAATTCAAAAAAGTTAAAAAGGCCGAATAAATTACGAAGTTGAAGAGCATTGATGACGTAAATCCCTAAAAGTTTTGCTAAATACAGTTAAGGTAATCTATTCCTGACGTAGAAAATCGTAGTATTTAAAAATTCAACAGTTTTGTAAACAGTTGATTTATAAAAATGACCATATCAATGATAATTCATGAAACGTTTTTTTATTGAGTTAAGCCTGCCAATTGATAATTATCGTGTGTTTTTCTATGTTGTGATATGTTATGCTATTGTTTCAGAAAAAGGAGAAGGTTTGGATCCATTAAATCGTTTAATCCCGCTGCAAATGTTTGCACCTGTCCTAAGTCAGGAATTTGATGTACAGTAGTTGTCGTTTGTTTATGTAATTTATACGTGTTTCTCGTTTCTCTTTCTCTTTATTTTTATATTTTATATAGATTAGACCGTTGGTTTTCCCGTTTGGATGGTTTTACAATAGTATTTTGGGGTCCTTAATAGCTTGTTGTTCGGTGTGAGCAAATGCTCCGTGTTGAAGGCCGTACATTGACCTATAATGGTTTACTTTTTTTTAAATTGTTTTTTGGATGGAGAGCTGTCTCATTGGCACTCACACCACATCTTCCTATATCTAAGCACTTGACTACTGGGCTTGTGATACCATCGGGGAATTAAATATCCGTCAACAGTGGCATCGACCCAGTGGTTGTAAATAAACTCATCATAGATACCAGAAATAAATTTTATATTTACGCCAGACGTGCATAAACGCGCGTCTGGCGTTTCAAATTATAAGCCTGGTACCTTTAATAACCATTATTTTTCAATGTATGTGCAGTAATGGTATTGCATATCATTTTCCTAAAAATTGAAGCATAACTCATAACACGATCTGTTCGTTAATTACGGATTGTGAATGAAAATTCAAAGATATTAGACTTGCTATTTTAGTATGCAATACGCGCGTTTTTCTACAAAAAAACTCTTCAGAGATAAAAATTCTAAATAAAAGCATGATAAATCTGGATTAGAAAACAAATACTCATAGTAGAAATCATACTGTTTTATACATATTTTGTTTACGGTTAGTTTCTGGAATAAGATATGGTCAGTATTTTTTTATTGAAGCACGTAGAAAGCAATGAAGAAGCATCGATGTCATTCATATCACTAGAGATGTTTCGAATATTGTTATGATACTGTGCTGCTCAGTCGTAAGCTATCTGTTTAGAATTTATCTTTTACTCTAGCTAACTAATCATTTAAAAGGATCACCAATATATAACTACACATATGGTCAAACGGCGTCAACATGCTAATACATCACTCTAAATTAAACAAACAAATCAAAACATAAAAAAAAACTTTTGATGATACAGACATATCTTTAAATTAAATACATCTTACCAGCTTGCATACGCTGAATAAAAAGAATTAACATTAGTCCTTGCATTCCAATGCTTATCCCCATAACGTTTTAAATGTTTTGGAATGTAGAAAGCCTTGTGCGCAGAATTGTATGATTACATACGTCCTTCGAAACGTATTTCCATTGTATTGATCACTAATTCTATTTAACAATATCATTTGTATATCAATTAAGCCATTATCATAAGTGTTTTTAAAAAGGCTCCTTAATTAGAATTTGAACAGAAAATACAGTAATGACGTTCACAACTACTAAATAACTAATGATGTCGAAAATGCGACGAAAAAATATAATTATTTGTCCATTCATCTTTAAAAAATTTAATGAAGATGTAAAAGTAATTTATAAACTTATATATCTATTTTTACTACTGGCTCTGTTTAAAAGAAACAAATATTTTACTAAATAATTAATACCCCAGTCCCACTAGGCCACGATCGCACTACGATCTGTGAAAAAAAAATGCAAATTTTAATGATCGTAGTGCGATCGTGTAGATCGCAGTATGGTCGTATCAAGGTCGTTGTGAGGTCTTCAAGATCATGATGAGCGTGGCCAACTTTGAACATGTTCAAAACAATTGTGGTGCGGTCGTGGCGAAATCAGGTCGTAGTAGAAGCGTAGTGAGAGCACACTAAGATCGTAGTAAGATCGGAATGGTCGCTATACAATCGTAGTGAGAGCGTAGTGAGAGCGTAGCGTAAGCGTGATTCTATTCGAAGAGACTGCGATACGATCGCACAGCGACATTATCACGAACTCACTACGACCATCACATTCTCACTGCGACCCAACTACGCTTCCACTACGACTATACCACGCTGTTCAAGACCATAGTACGATTCTAGCACGCCCTTGTCGTCCTCATCACGCTCTTCTTACGACCTGACTACGTCCACACTATGATCATCATTCTCATTGTCATTTTCACATAAAATATATGAAAAAGCTTCTCAGATTTTGTTTGTTTGAATGTAATTATCCATTTGCTCTAACGGATCAACCCTGCTTTCGTTTTTATACAGATTAGACCTTTGGTTTTCCCGTTTTAATTGTTTAACACTAGTAATATTGTGGGTCCTTTATAGCGTGCTGATTGGCACTCATACAGCATCTTCCTATATATATATATATATATATATTGATACATCTATGTCATCTCTGCTATCGTTCACTAAAATATCGTCAATGAGCTTGATGGACCACCTATAGGTTGTAATTAAGGTTGGATTGGTCGGTCCGACATCTCTGCTTGATCAGGATTCGTTACTTTGCTCCCTCTGCCTCTACATCAATTCCTACCACCATGCCCACGTGTTCTGGTAGATTTTGGTGGCATGACTGTAATTTTTCCGAGAAATCTACGATTTAATCAGAAATAGAAGGAATTGAACTGTATTGATATGGAACACGGTGTTGACATTATTGCTGAGAACGTAGTAAGATTGCGCTATGAACGTAGTATAATCGTGGTAAGAACGTGTTTTAATCGCAAAAAATCGTGTTGCAATCGGATAACTCGGGGTATGGTCGTAGTGAGAACGTGAAGAGCGTAGAAAGATATTGATAAGCGTAGTGACTGGGGCTTAAGTATTTTCTGTTGTTTAATAACATGGAAACTCCACTACCTTTTCTTCCTTCAGTCTCGTCTTCTTATATTGGTATAAGAGTACCATATATTAATACAATCCGGTTATATTTAGTTCCTATTACTTTATTTTGAATGTTGTTGTATTGCTAAATATCATGTTTGTTTTCTTTCGTGAATTGTTTTCATAAATCAGGTCATTAGCGCTTTTCTCTTACATTGAATTTTCTCAGACTTTTATAGTATGCTTGGGGTATGGGTTTTGTTCCTTGTTGAATGCCTTTCGATGGACTTTATTTGTTTACTTCTACGTAATATATGTATCATGTTGACAACCATACCACATCTTTTTATAATCAACTTCTTTTCGTAAGGAAATTAATCAGTCTATTTGTACAATTCCGTTACACTTTGTATTTTGTTCAGAGTAGAATTTGTTTTGAATAAAACATAAATGTACTCACTGCAAGATCCAATTACTATGTTTGACATTTAGAAAAAGAGATTGTATGATCAAGAGCATTTTATGAGAACAACGGGGCTTTTATGTTTAACAACCCAACCATTCTTTTTAAATTCAAATTAATATTGTAATCCTTTGAGCACAAATACGTTAGGTTCGTTTAAAGGATTGACATTTTCAACAGATAAGTTTTCTAATATTTCATTAACTCAATTGAACTGTTCAAAAAGATCACAGTATTTAGAGGTTAAATACATCTACTCAGACTTTTTAATAATATGTAATGAAGTTGAATTTCAGTTCCATCGAATTTCCAATGTTTTAAATTAATACACTCAATGAAGTTATTATCTGTAAAATGTAGCATTAATAAACTCATCATAGATACAAGGATTAACATATCACACGTCAGACGAACGTATTATTCCAAAAGACTCACCAGCGACGCTCGAATAGAAAAAAAAGTCTTTGAAAAAAGCCAGATACAGCCTAAGCAAGTGCAAAACCGAAGCGCATAAGGTTTCAAACTCTAAAGGATTTACACATAACTCAAATTTACTTTCTTGAAATTGAATTTATTTAAGAATTGATTGCGTCATTTTGTTAATTTATTGGAATGTTAAGGCGTTGACCGAATATCTGCATATAAAGAAGTATTCCTATGAGCAACTTCATTTACAGAACAGAAGATGCCAAACTCACAAATGACTTTTCTTGTCTTGATTTGTTCCTAAATGAAGTAAATAAATAAAATGTGAGAAATATGGAGGCAAAGGTACTTTTATTTTGTATGATACGCCTTTTACCTAACATACAAATAAACAACATACAAAATACAAAATACAAATAAACAACACACAAAATACCATAAAAACACACAAAATGGAAATAAACAACACACAAAAATTCACATTCACATTACCACTATATTTTTAAACATTTATATTTTCGGTCATATAAGGCTTTCAATATTAGGGTTGTGTGATAAGGCATTATATAGAAATAACATACGATCAGAGGTGCGAAAAGAAATACTTTTTACTTGATATCAGGAAAATATATTTGGACGTACAGAGATCATGAGGAACATATGCTACTTCAAGAACCTCATTTATGTTAAATGTTTTTTTATTAATCACCAAGAAGAGTTAATGACCGATACGCATATCTCCTTATTATAAAATCGACGTCGTTAATCAAAACATATAGCTTGTACACGCAAGGAGATATTAGGAATGTACAAATTGTGATTTGGATGGAGAATTGTCTCGTTGGCACTCATACCACATCTTCTTATATTTATTTATTCAGGTCCAAATGAGGTTGAAATAATGTTTTATATCGAAAAATCTATTTGAAAAAATAAGGTTTATGTTAGCTTTGTTACAAATTACACAAACAAACTGACCCCTTTCAACGAATTGCCATTCAAAATTTCTTTCTTGTTAACAGTTAACAAGAGGGTAGACCTTTTTTTCAATTTACCCTTACAAAATGTTCTAATACTGCTAAACAAGGTGAGTATTCTTACATTATTTTTTTGTAGTTTTTGTTTACGCTGCCAGTCTATTTAAAGTTTATTGTCTGTGTTTATGTGCTTTGAATTCATGTTTCCACCTATTTTACAAAATAATATAAAAACTCAAACAGATAACGTGTCTGGTGACGTCGAACTGACAAATGTTCTAGTTTCTTACCGATATCGGCATTAGGGTAACAAGCAAATTAATAGAAAAAAGAACAACGTTTCGACCCACATTCAAAAATCAATTTTACTATTCTAACTATTATATTAACGAGTTATTGTTTCAAAAGACACGTTTTGTTTTTACATCTGTGATATCAATTAATTATTTAGCAATTACAGATGACATCATTGTTCATTAATGATTATGAACTTGTTTTACACTAATATATCTGATTTAGATTATTCCTAAATAGATTAAATGTTGAACATGCCAAATGCATTGGTTTTTTGTATAGGCTTATTGTTTTTTTTAATAATAACTACCACATATTTCATAAATTGTGTATGTACAGGACACAGCACGAGTAATATAATCAATTGTATCGATAATTCGTTTAAAATTGTAGGACAGACTATAAATCCTTTTGGTTTGCACTGAATACCAAAACGACCTACAAATATAACGCGCCATTTTGTCAATTTTATAGAAGAGCAAACTAAGAATTAGCTGACTAAGTCATTGAAACTTTCGTTCTATTTAAAATCAGTTTTCAAAATAAGTTTATAAAAAAAAAAAATCCTTTAATCATTCATTCATTCATTCCGATCTTTTTTATACCATTCCGATCTTTTATATACTATCCCAGAATGATTTAATTTCAATTGTTTCGTGTGTTGTTATCCCAAGTTAGTTAAAATATGACTTACACTGCCATAGCTGATTAACTGTAACATTTATTTGAATAAAACATAGTTAAGAAAACCAAATGTTTTAATGTACCTACAATTTATATCTAATATCGTCTGTTAAATATTTGAGGAAAGTTAACATACGGCCTCAATCTGTCTGAGCAGTGCTTTTTCATTTTATTTTACCACAATAAAAGGGTCATCCAATTGCAGAAAATATCTCTAAAGATTTATGTGTTGTATAGAAACCAGCTACAGGATACAAAAACAATTCACAAAAAAAAAAATAATCTGAAACAGAAAAAAAGTGGTGACCTAGGGAAACTTTTTTATCCTTCCAATGAATTGCAAGAAATTTTGCTTAGTCATTTGTTAGTCACAAGATATTATTGTGTAAAAAATAACTTTATTTTTGGAACGTTTTGAGATTGGCTTAACAATGGAGAATCATGCTATGTTAACCATGTTTACCAACAGCTGACAAAAATGAGAAATACATTATGTCTAATCATTCGTCACCTGTAAGTTATCAAGGACATTCAAAACGTTTTACGGAATGATCTATGTATGACATGTTTACACCAAAAAGACTGACTGAAATTGTACATTTGTTTATTTTACATTTTACACAGTGGAATAAAATGTAAAACTTTAAAATTCCAATACAACTTTAGCATGTTTAGCATGTATATCCTGAACGCAATACCACGACACAATCGAGTCTCACTTGATTCGCAATATAAGTAGAATAAAAGAATATTTATAATTAGAAAAATATGTTGAACAACTCTGGAGAATTGTACATAATTGCTATCAACGATAGTTATATACGGTGTAGAATTTTTATGATTATTTTCTAAATATCAAAACAAAAAACAATTAAGAAAAATTTAAGAACAAAAAGCAATATTACTAGTAGAACCTTTGTCACGTTGTATTCAATTGATAACGATTAAACTCAGATTTATTCTAAATATTAGTAAGTAAAATTGAGCATTAAAAGCCCGAGATAATTAATTTTCGACTAACAGATAGCATGTTAGTATATAGTAATCAAATTTTTGAACTTGCAGAGCAACTCTTTCTTGTCTTGTATTTTGAATAATTACACAACCATATAATTCCTGCTCTTCTTGAGATGATGATGATGATGATGGAAGTTTTAAACGCCTTTGACTGGTCCTTGCACGGTCGACATTTAACCCAAAATAAATATTTGTAGTGCGTTTCCTTTGTAGATATATCATGGATTCATAATAGAATCGAATTTGGCAATTCATGTTTCGGTCATATATGTTTAGTTCAAACCATACACACCACTTTATCGTAGAATTAGTATATTATATATGTTACTGCCTTCATCAGGAATACCAATCTGTAATCTATTTAGAACAGTCATAAATTGTGCGACAACATCACAGAAAGAACCGAAAGAAACCATAATATATGATATTTCCCCTAAAGGAAGAGTTTAAAGATACCAAAGGAATGTTTAAGGGCATACGATACAGTTACAGAGGTGGTAATTACGTTGCTAACGTAAAACGTTATTTTCACGTGGTCAAACTGTGACATATCGGGAAAAGATGCATATTTTGACTGTTTTTATGATACAAACTAATTTTTAACTTGAAAACGGGTACATGGATCCCTCTCTTTGAAAAGAGCATAAGGTCTGATTATGTTTAAGATTATTTGTACCAATTTTAATGAAAATGTCAACATTTTTTTTAAATTGATTAATATACCGAAAAAATGTATATTAAAAAAAAAACAAACTTGAAACTTTGTTAAAAAACATTATTTCCAAAGAACTGCTGTACATGTTAAGAGCATATTTATGTGGAGAAGATTTTCATAACGTTTTTTACAAAAATCCGCTTGTGTTTACCAGTTGAAATAAAAAAAATGTGTGTCTATACAAATGATAGTAATATAAAAAAAAAACGAATCATAAGTTTACAGTTTGTGTTAATGTGCAATCAAATTTTCTCTGTTTTAACAAATTATATAAAAATCAAGCAGATAACTTTCCCAGTGCGGTCGAAATCAGAATATACCACAAATTGATTAGTTTCTAACCGATATTAGCATAACGTTACCCAGCAAAAAGAGAACAACAATTCGATCCATATTCGAAAACCAATTTGCTATTCTAATTATTATATACTGGCAGTTTTTGTTTTATTAGAAACCTTTTTTTATATCTTTGATTTACATTTTTTTTTATATAGCAATTACATACAGATGACGTCATTTTTTATAAATAATTATGAATTTATTTTATTCTCATGTATCTGATTCAGCTAATTAATAAATGCATTGAATGTTGAATATGCAAAATGCATTGGTTTGTAACATTGGTTAATTGGTTTTCAAAATTTTATTTTTCCTTAATTCAGTATGTAAATGAAACAGCACGAGTAAATTTATTAATTTGAACAATATTTGTAGGGCATATCATTATTATTTTGTAGGTCTGCACTTAATACTAAAACAACCTACAAATCTAACGCATCATTTGATCAATTTGTAAGACATGATAGAAGAAAAAACTAACAATAAACTGACTAAATAATTATAACGTTCATTCTATTTAAAACTAGTTTTCCAATAATTTGATTTAAAAGACAAATAATATTATTGATATTAAATATGTTGAAATAAAAATTCAGGTGTGTCAATCTAAAAGATAGAAATGTTAGACAAACCGGAAATTTAGAGTAAACGTTTAAAATGTCGACCCGTTTATCTCTTAAAGTGGCACATGAAGGTATGTTTTTTATTATATATTTGACGAAAACAAATCAATTCTACGAATCATTAAAAAGTAACTTGTCTGTATTTTTTATTTGAATCGAAATTAAATAAAACCTGATTTTAATAAATAAAATGTTATGTCTTATTTTATGATTAAGAAATGATTCCGTATTCATAGTGCCATATTTGCCGTGTAAAACGTAACAAGAACCATCCATCCAAATATAAACGAAAAAATAAATATAAATATCTGAATGGATTTCGATAAAACTTATACAGATTTGATATAATATGATCATATTTATGATGTGAAACGGTCACGATAAATATCTAGTCTGTTCACAATATAGCGGTCATTTTTGAAATTCCATAGAGCTGTAAGATTTGAAAATTCGAGTATACAAAAATGAAAGCAAACACTTCGATATTATAATATTTTCACATAAATTATATGAAAGGTTCGCCACCTCTACACGAAAATGTGATTTTATTGAATTTTACGAAAACATTTTTATTTTTAACATAGCTTCTCTTTATTTTTTTTTCAGTAATTTCCGTGTTTCCCGTAAATGTTACCATAGAGCCATCGTTCAAGATTTTTCCGTTACATGATAATTAAGGGTATTCTAAATTTGTTACAGACTAATTAACTATGAAAACAAATGTTATTACTGAAATGGGATTTTTTTCAAGATATGTTTAAGCATTCAATTTTAAGGAAACGCTAAATCGTTCATCAATTTCCAGCAAGGTTTTCGTGTCTCCCCAAAATGTAACAACGTTCAAATTGAACAATTTTTGCACGGAACGTCAACGTTACCGGCGTTATATATATATCAAATATATAATTATATTTTCTATTGACAACACAATCATGTATCATGATCTGTGTAATGGTATTATTTTGAGAGAAAACGTTTTGATAATGTTTTTTGAAGGGTAATAAATCAACAACAAAATTTGACCTCATCAATCTTTTGTAAACAATTTGCTGATTCTAAAGGCGTCGAATTTTTCGGATAAAAACAATAATATCATGCAATGGGTTAATCATGTTTAATGCAAAAGAATTGCGTTTTAAGGCGTGTAGTATGGTTAAACAATTGTTAAGCATGATTCTCTTGTTATAATCCCGCGATTTTCAATAGTTAATATACACGTAATTTTTTAAAAATATTACCCGAAATTTTAAGATCATAAGTATGTATAGAACAAGCTTTTAAAATACTGAAGCTTTAGGTTTTGAAGCCATGTAACATTTCTGTGTCTGTGTCTGCTAATACGAATGTTTGTTTTCATCATACATGTCCATGCATCCGACAAACAGACGCATGTGAAAAATAGTCATTCTATTTTAAGGTCGACTGTAGACCACTTAATTTAAATTTGAAATAAAATCAATAATTTCAAACTATTATTCGCAAATTGCAGTTTGAAAATTACAGTAGAAGGAGTTTGATAAAATGTATACTCTGAAAGCACAAAACAGTTTTAGTACCGTACTGGCTGTCTTCAAGCGATATATATGCCTATAACAAGATACTTGTGATGACGGAATCATGAGCATCCTTAAGCATTAAACATTTTGCAACAATTGATTTGCTTGGACAGTGACAAATATTTGAAATATATACTTTCAATAAGTTAAGATTATGATGAAATACAGTTTGTTTGTCAAAAATATATAATCAGCCATGTTAGATGCAAAGCTTTTACGTTGTGTACAGAAATGATTTGAAATGATAGAAAAACGACGTCGAGTAACGTTACCATTACTAAACCGAATACCGTGCGTAACATATATGCTCTTTCAGTTAAGTTTTCAGACGAAATATAAGATTTTAAGTGAATTGCAGGGGAATTATGAATCAGTTGATATTTTCTTAGAAAAATGTATGAATTTTGGTTAGTTTGGTGTATCATATTTTGAAAATAATTAAGATATCACTGAAAGGGTATATATTACGTGCCTTTCCAATTTAAGTATCTATAAATATTTTTATGATGGTACCGAATATACAGCAACCGACAACGTGTTAATGTTACAAAGCAAATAATTAACGGATGAATTAAAAGACAGATTCTTCGTCATTCAATGCAATGAGCTCCACGAAGAGTCATATCTACTATGTATTGGATACCTGAACAACATTACATGCTTTCCAGTATCGTTTCATGTTGCCTGTCAGTAATTGTTGCTGATATTATGTTTGTCGGATTGACTAGTTACCTGACGATATTTTTTTATATCACAGTATTTCTGGAGCTCAGTGTAAAAAACATAATTGGATATTATACATAAATAACGTTCTTTTCTAAAGGTTTTTTTTTTCGATTCCTTTCACAACTATGAATTCTGATTCCCAAAACTACACTACCATATTTTCCAGTACACAGAAGATTTCCATTTATTAAAACAATATCAAATAAGAAAAAACGGTAAACATGCGAAGGACCAATCAAAAACCATTAATAGAATATTCAATACAACGGCAAAACAATCTCTTCAAAGATGCATGGCTCTTAAATCGATACGTCAGGCGTGTAAGACATATTCATGGCGTTCGTATAAAATTAATTTGCTGATTGAATTTATCATCAAGTATTTTTCGCCAGTCAAATGTTCAAAAAAGTAAAATCACAAAAATACTGAACTTAGAGGAAGATCAATTGGGAAAGTCCATAATCACATGGCAAAATCAAATAACAAAACGCATCAAAAACGAATGGACAAGAACTGTCATATTCCTGACTTGGTACAGGCATTTTCAAATGTAGAAAATGGTGGATTAAACCTGGTTCTATAGCGCTAACCCTCTCACTTTAATGACAGTCTCATCAATTTCCGATATTTTTACATTGATGCGTTAAATAAACAGACACAATAAATATAATAGTCAAAATATGGGTACATCAGTCATCATCGTTTAACAATTTTAAAAGGAACAATTTAACAGAACACAAAAACATCTACTATCTACGAACACATTTATTGATTTGAGTGTCTGACGTCAGAAAATTTTATACGTCACATAAATTTGTCGTTCAATGTGCGTACAAACAATTTTAAAATTTTCATGGGAATGTTAGCATACAGGGTTAAAAAATGAAAAGTATGTAAGAATAAATTTAAGAAATAGACCGAGATTTAAACTAGTCCAAAAGTTATATATAGAATTTATAAGAATCCAAAAATAGTTAATTTCACTACGCGATTGAATGATTTTGACGTTTGTGGTTCAACGTATATAGTAATTCATAATAGAAATATATCATCATGACATATAATAGAACAGTATCATACTGACGGGATCTTTTAAAGTACAGAGTCACGTTATAAGAACAAAAGAAATACAAAAAGTCGCAAATACAAAACAAACCACAAAAAAATAATGAAAGCCAATACAAACACATTGACGAGATGTATAAGTACCGAGCCACGTGAAACGGATATCACATGAAACCATTCAACAGTAAAAGTAATATTAATAATAGAACAAAGACAAATGAAAGAACTATAAAACACGTTGTTAAGATGATAAACAATTTAACATCAGTACGAAGAATCTAGCTATACATCAAGACCATCGTGTATTATTTGAAAAGTTGATACGGAATATTTATCAACAAGGTCTTGGTACCTTCCAATGAACTTTTTTAGAAAAAGAACGAGACGTTCTTTGACATACCCCTGTTTCATCAACTTTCTACTCAGACACAAATGTTCAAACATATTGTGCAAAATACGACATAGGCCAACTATGCCTGTAGGAAGAAAAACCTAAGTCTTATGAATAATTTAAAAATGTATAAGAAGAAATTTTCCGAACAACTTATTTACCAATGATATGTCATGTCACCACAAAATGCTGACTTTTGAAATGTATTATGAAACTGCTTATTCCAGAAGTTATGTAAATCATATGTTAATACTTGAATTTCAAAGATCTATACAGTCTTAGTCACTTTCAAAGATCTATGTAGTCTTAGTCACTTTCAAAGATCTATACAGTCTTAGTCACTTTCAAAGATTTATACAGTCTTAGTCACTTTCAAAGATCTATACAGTCTTAGTCACTTTCAAAGATCTATACAGTCTTAGTCACTTTCGTCTTGCAATGCTATGAACACATTTAACTTTTGTTAAATTTGCAAGTATTCCTCATTCTAAACTAAATAAACAATTTATAGAGTTGGTCCTGCTTTCTATCATAAAAACGTATGACCAACGTAGATGCAAATTTAATGATAGAAAAATCTTACTTTATAAAAGTCTGATTCAAACAAAAGTTCTTTGAAACTGACATTATAAAGAAACTTGTTTTTAGACTGACATATTTGTTACGTTTGGCAGAAGTGTTTTTTAACAAACAATCGACATTCCCATATATAGGCAGCAACTGTGTCGACAAGTTTCGTTATTAATTTGAGTCTGACGTTATAAAATGATTTTTCTAGGAAAAAAGATAACAAGTAAGAAGTATCATTTAACTTCACATTTCGCAATATAGCCGATGTTATCTCACTATTAATAATAAAATATTAGGTGAACAAGTTGAACTTGATTACGAAGGATAGAACATATACGGTAAATTATCTTTCCGACGAGTTTTAATCTTACTTTACGGTACAACATTTGCTTAATATGAAGATAGACATGTAGCATATCCTTGACACTTGACAATCACATTACATTTGCTTGTGTATACATGTTCAGATGTCTCTCAAACAATCAACAGTAACCCATACTAAAAAGGTTTGAAATTTAAAAAAAAAAAAAAAAAAATTAATTTGTTTGTATAGTGGTATATAAAGTTAACAATAAATAAATTTTGTAATAATATTCCCGTTGTTATAGGACAATTAATTTGCTAAATGAAAACAATCATTCAAGTTAAGTTTGTGGACAGATAAGGAAAATCCTGGGGCCTGGTTTTCGAAAGTATCTTATGACTAAGACATGTCTTATGATGGTCTTAGGACATGTCATAGTCGTAAGATATGTTTTCGAAAGTGTCATAAGTGATCATAAGTTGAGATATGTCATAACTTTTATCATAAACTTAAGACGCCTCGCGACCTGCCTTATGATGGTCTTATGATTATCATAAAAGTTACGACATCACGTGAAAGAAAGAATATGGCTGTTGTTTACATGCACATTCGACAACGAGCTTAAAATGTACGCCGAAACAGGGTCTTCCGAGACAGAAACAACCCACTAGATTACATGGAGGATGATCAAATTGTACGTAGATATAGACTTTCACGCCCATTGATTCTTGAACTTTGTAGAATGTTTGAAAACGACTTAGCACGGCCAACAGCAAGATCTCGTGCTTTTCCAGTATCATTTCAAATCATGGTAGCACTCAGGTTTTATGCCACTGGAAGCTTCCAAATGGTCAATGCTGATGTACACAATATATCCAGGCCTAGCGTATCTAAAATTACAAGTGATGTTACCTCATGTTTAAAGAGGGTTTGCAGGAATTATATAAAGATGCCAACTGACCAGGCTGGACTGCACAACATAATGAGGGGTTTCTATGAAAAGAACAACTTTCCAAATGTTGTCGGTGCCATTGACGGCACACACATCAGAATAAAATCTCCAGCAGAGGATGGGCATCGTTATGTAAATAGAAAAAACTACCATTCAATTAACGTGCAAGCAGTTTGTGACTCCAGTATGAAGTTTTTGAACTATGTCGCAAAATACCCTGGTGCCACTCATGACTCTTTTATTTTGACCAATTCAAACATTTATGAATTATTTGATTCGAGAGAAATTGGCATTGGATGGCTTTTAGGGGATAGTGGCTATCCATTACGACCATGGTTGATGACTCCTATGCTAAATGCCAGTACTGAAGCTGAGGAACGCTATAATAGGGGACATATGAGGGCAAGATGTGTTGTGGAAAGGAGCTTTGGTTTGTTGAAAGCGAGGTTCAGATGCATTGACAATACTGCTGGAACACTTTTGGTCGGAGCTACAAAAAGCTGTGACATTACCGTTGGTGCAGCAGTTCTCCACAATATGTGCATTAACCATGGCATTCCACTACCTCCAGATGAAAATCACTGTGACCGTGGACATATAGCAAGGCAGCAGTACGTTTGTCATCTGAACGATGGTGCAACTGTACGCAGACGACTTATAAATGGACGCTTTTCCCAATAAAATACATTTTCTGTAATATGTTTTTTATTTTTCAATATTTCTATTGCTTTTAAAGCTTACATGTACACTAAATACCATTGCTTGTTTTCTATATTTGAATTTTAATATAGTTTCTAGTAATACATGTAGTATATGGAGATGCAAATACAAATCTAAACTTTCATGTTATCATTATGCGACTTAACTTCTTTAATAATGACATTGATGTAAAACAACCGATAATCAATAATTTATTCTGTAAATGGTAATAATATACCTTATAAATCATACAACGATATGCAAAATTGAATACATTTTAAATACACAACACGTATAACATAACAAACATAAATACAAACACACACACTTCATCAAAACTTAAGAATCACAGCTGCTTTCTGACGGATTGATAGCCACACACGGATTAGACATCTGAAAGAGGGTTGGTTGTGTTGTGCATAGCTCTGCTATTTGTAACTGTTGCCTTGACAATTCCAAATTATATCTGCCCTTTTCCATTTCCAGTTTTTCCTTTTCTATCTCTAATTTCTGCATCTTTAAGTTGTACCTGTCTTTTTCTAGATCGTATCTACTTCTTTCTATCTGTAACCGTTCTCTCTCCACTTTCAACCTTTCATTTTCAATTTCAATAAGGCGCAAGGGTTCATTTTCCATCTGAACTTTCTTTGTTGGTATGTCCAATTTTGCAACTTTACTTGAAGATGGCATATCCTGGGTAACTATCACATCATCAACAGCATCATTATCGTCTGACGAAATAAGAGGAAAGGCTGAAACAAAATAAGATAAGTATTTTCATTTCATGTAAGCAAAAAAAAGCCCTCTATAAATAATGTGATTTTTTCCCGTGGATCAATGAAATGTTATGAATAGATTAAAAATGTTTATGAACTGTGCGTTCTAACACCACAACCAACCTTTTATTCTTATTGGTATAAAACTTTTAAGGTTTATGATCCCTTATGTAGGCAGTTAAGTACGAACTTTTCAAACTATAATAGTATCAAAACAACAAAAAAAAACGAATAAAAGAGATAGGCCATTGTGTACATATACCAAGGGGGAAACTTCATGCAAAGCATTTTTATTTCATAGAGATTACTAAAACATAGACTACTCACTTGTGTTTCTACGATGTGCTAGCGTTTATTGTTCACAAAAGGTTCCGAACAACCTTAGAATTAAAAAAAAACTCTTGTTGAGTCACCAAAGTCGAGCGCACTCTAAAAGGTGTACTTGATTTGGTCCTTTTGAAATAAAGAGCAGATAAAACAATTTGTGTTTCATTTCTATTTTGTTAGTATTTATGAAAAGAAATTATATCATTGATGTTTCAAAATCTCTGCTGTTGAATGATTCGTTAACTAAGTTTTCTCAATATAACCCGTACGATCCGTGACACAAAATTTTGTATCAAAATTCCCTTACCCCAAATTTGGTATCGAAATTTGACAGGACATTGATCCATGAGTTCTTTTAGGACACACATACTGTTTTATTATGTACAATTTACCTTCCTTTCACGATATAGTTTTTGATGGATCACCAGAGTCCTTCAAAAACGAGAATACACGATTTGATTGCCTATGAGACAACTATACCCATTAATACATTTCAAATGACATGGATGTAAGTATGTCTCAAAATAAGGCCGTCAACAATACCAAACCTCATACCGTCTACTAAGTCTAAACAATAAATAGTTTTAAAGGAGAAAACCTAAAGTTTGATAAATAAACAGCAACAAAAATTGGTTCTCGCCTTCAATTTGCCTGATATATTTGCCGCTGGATGTTACACAATCAACAATCGATCGATTTGTCATGTAGTTTATGCTTAAAAAATAACTGTACATACCTTGCAAAATGCTGGAACTTGAAGATGACTCTCTTTTATTTTCTGCTAGCTTCTTCTTTGTACTGCTGACGTAACAGGTCCACTTTTTTCGAATCTCTTCAACTGTTCGTAGGTGATCTGTGTCATTGACTGCATTCATCATTGAGCATACAGCCTCCCATCCTCTCTTTTTGGCACTGTTGGTTGCTGTGTGTGTGAGTCGGCTGAATAGTAAGGACTTGTTCTTCTCGACTTCGTCAGTCAAAATCTGTATCTCTTGTGATGTAAAATTTGGGCTTCTTTTCTTACTCATGATTGCGTATAATAAATATCTAAATTTTTTATTTTCTTTTATATAGTAGTTTAGTAACGTATTTGCACGGGTATTTCGTTAAGCTGGTATTTGATGTACAAATACTTAAAAGTAATCACAATTAAATAACACCTAATGTATAATAATATACAAGTGTTGAGACTTCAATAAAATATTGAATCTGTATATAATGATACATGAACTTGGATATCTTTAATATATTATATATATAAACAAACTAGATTTAAACATATAATTAAAAAGAAAATATTCATAAATAATATTGATGATAATAATTATTATTGTCATACTTATTTTTCAGTCTTTATTTATTTTTAACATTTTTTATATAATATTAAAATAACGTAAATATGTCCACTTGTGACAGTCATAAGAGCATCATAGCCATGACTATCTTAAGACAGCTTTGATTTACATCCTATGACATATCATATGATAGTCATAAGATGGTCATAAAATTTGATATCTTATGACATATCTTATGATACTTTCGAAAACCAGGCCCCAGTTTACTATGTACATTTGTGACCTGTCGAAAATTGTAAAAAGCAAAAAATTGCAACTTTGGAATTCTTACTTGACCAGTTGTCTAAAAAACAATTTATCTATAATACAGTATGATAGTATCCGAATTCTGCTAAATATTTCTAATCAGCGACAACTTTTGTCCGAAACATGTACTGTGGATTCATTTAGTAAAGAAATATATAAAATACGCACTGGGATATCCCACTTTTCACTAAATTGTTTCGGCGGTCTTAATGGCGGGATTAGTGTCTCTCCTCTAATGAATAGCAACTAGATATTGCTACATCGGAATAGTAAAGAATTTCTGGGGTAAGCCTTCTGAAAGGCCAAAAATTTCTTCCGAAACATGGAATACGCACTGGGGTCAGCAATCTTCCAACCAATTGTTTTGGTATTTCATTTTGGCTAAGGGTTAGAGACTCTGCATTTATGAATAGCTTTTATAGATACTGCTACATTTAGGATAGTAAATAAATTCTGGGGATAGTCGTTTTATAGGCTGAAAAGTTCGCCTGAAACATTGGAATTTTTTTTTTATAAAATACGCACTGGGGTCACCAACTTTCCAACCAATTGTCGTGGTAGTTCTTTATGGCTAGGGATTATAGAACCTGCATTAATGAATACTATTAGATAGAACTATCTCGGGATGGTAAAGAATATCTGTGGTAAGCCTTCTTAAGGATGTTTTCTTCTAACGTGTCAGTCTCGTTGAAACCTTTTTCAAGTTTTGTTATCAATCAAGTCAGTTGTTTTAGTTAACATTTTGAGAAAATGGGTGAGGGGTACAAGAAATGGTTTTACCAGAAACATGTACATGCCATATCACTTGTTTCTTTCCAAATTTCTCAGATATGTATTTTTTCAATCATTTAATACTAAGAAGTTGATATAATATGCATTTGGTTCTTTTTTAAAAATACAGAGAAAAATCCCAAACTTACAAGTGTCAGCATGGTAAATTTGACATGATAAAGCATCAAAATATGATAAAACTTTCTTATTTTTTTTTAACCTATAGTTTTTTTAAGTAAAAATATAAAGATTCGTCCACTTCATTCATTTTGAAAGTATGAAAAAAAGTTTAATTGTGGAACTGCGATTTTTTCACGATAAATGCACCCCCCCCCCCCCAAAAAAAAAGGGTAAAATTTATGAAAATTTGGAGAATCAAAAGAAAATGAATTGAGTACTTACAGAGGGCCGTAGCAAACAAAGAAGTGCACCACCATATATTACTCTGCATTAATTGCAAGCCTTCTTACAGGCCGAAACATGGAAAAAAAAGCCAAATTCTATAAAATACGCACTGGGTTCAACTCGTTTCCGTAGTTCTCAGTGGCTAAGGATTAAAGACTCTGCATTTACAGTCACTGGGGGCCCCAACTTTCCAACCAATATTGCCCGGCGGTAGTTCTATGTGACTATGGATTAGAGACTCTGCATTGATGAATAGCTTTTATATAGCACCAAATCGAGATAGTAACGAATTTATGGGGTAAGCCCATAAAAAAAAGCTTTCCAATCCATCCCAGCATCGGCTTTAAATGTCTAGCTGGTATTATTATTAGAATTTTTCTATATATATACACAACCAATGAGGTACCTTTTAACATGTTTAAACTGTTGATCTCATGAGTACTTTAAAAGTTTATGTATAATTATACAATTGGAAGGGAAAAAACACGGCCAATGCAAACTGTTTCGAGTTTTTAAAAATCCGATTCGTGTTCACAGTTCCACAATTATCATTCAAAAATGTGCCGATGATACCAATCGATTTCTTGAAATTTTATGGAATGATCTACCTGATGATTTAAAAAAAATTGCTAATTTTCAGAGGCGAATTTAGGGCGGGGCGGGTGGTGGTGGGGAGAGGGGGGGGGGGTGCGGACCCCTCTTTTATTGAAAAATTTTGGTTGGTTATATAGAGAATCACTGAAGCGTGACGGGGGCGGCCCCCTCTTAGGCAGCCAGTGGGCCCCCACTTATGAACATTTCTGGATCCGCCAATGATTTCAGTCTGTTCAAAAATATTTTAAAGTCATGGAACGGAAATGACTGTAAGTGCACAGTTTGTGCAGACTTGTAGTTGCCAGCTTTTATGCCTAGTTTACACTTATATGCTTTTAGCTATAATACTGAGCTTATGCTTATATTCTGCTTTTAGTGCTTCATTTTTTTGTGCTTTGAAATTTATTGCATGTGTATTAAATGTAGTATTGTTAAAAATGTCTCATATGTCGGTTAAAAGCTCATTAGAGCTAATGTTTGTCTATGTTTGTATACCTTGCCGACTCTAAATAAAGCTTATTTATTATTATTTATTATAGATAACTTGTATATATATTGAGTATTTACGACTAAAACGTCTCAGACCTTATAATTATTCAAGTTTTGACGATGTTAAAGCAATATAACACCATGTAAACCATGTTCACTATTAATAAAGCCCTGTAACAAATCAATATTAATCTGTTCTTGTATAAATCCTTGTAATTCCACAATTAAACTTTTTTTCATACTTTCAATTAAGATGAAGTGAACCAATCTATAGAAAATAAATAACTAACACAAGTACCAAATTTCAGGATCAACATAGGATATACGGACTGGAGGTGCTGCTACATTGGAGATAGATTGGCAATAGGATATGAGAAAACGAAAGTAGGACCAATTTACGTTACAATCCACACAATGCTTAAAAAGAGAAATTTGTGTGTATTAGGGTTTTGATTTCATTTACAATTAACACCTGCAACGTTTTATATATTTTTTTTTTATAGTTAATTATTGTTATTGTTTTCACACTTTTACGTCAACTGTAAACAGGTCGTACAACAACAAAGTGTATGTGGCAAAAATCCATTTGTTAGTCAAAATCAATTTAAAATGGTTAAATATTTATGAAAAATGAAATGACACGTCATGTAAACTATCAGTAGATAACAGAACTGTATAATTAACATTATTGATAAGCTTAGTTTTGAATAAAAACTGTTTGTCACTATTTCAAAACTAAAAAACATTGAACCTGACACTGAGGAACTCGGTATCCGTATAGTGTTTAGTATTGACGCTGTCATAACAGGCATTCTGCCATATACACAGTCCTATTGAAGTGTATACAACAGGTAAGATATTGTAAATTACTTTTCATCTTAAAGATAATGTTTCCTTGTTCTTCAAATTATTGATTGATGCAGATAATTTTTACTATTCATTTGTATACCGAAACATACCAGATACTTAAGCAATATGAGTGTGGATGATAAAATGGTGATAACAAAAAGAAATAATGAAGATGATTTAGACAATGAATTTATGTTATTTATTGACCTATAATGGAGATCAAGTTAGATTTAATTTTCAGTACATTACTTCTAGGAAGGTCCTCTGTCTCAGATGAATCCGGGTCCGTCCGCCCTGATTCTGGTTCGCCCTAGTTTCTGTTCGCCCTAATCCCTGTTCGCCCCGAGTCCGTTCGCCCTGATTTTATTTTTTGGTATAGTGATGCGTTGTGTGTATATAATTGAATGTGTTGAAGCAGAGACATATAATACAATGTATTATATGTCAAGTTTCAAGTTTCAAGTTTTTATTAAATCAGGAAAATCAATACAAGTATAATGATGTCTTCCCCCACATTAACATGATATTACATCACATAAATAAATATATATTATGTATGACAAAATATCAAATCAAGGTTAAATGAATAAAATTACAAAGATTCAAAGCATAGTTGTATGTAATGGCATATATGTCTCTGGTTGGTGTCAGTCTACAATTTGGCCGAATATTAACGATGTATCATGTTGTTTATAGCTAGCTGCTACTAGGTTATAAGTTTCTGTACATTTCAGGACTACAAGATATTGTGACTTCAAGGTATTGGCAGTGGCGGATCCAGAACTTTTCATAAAGGGGGGGGGGGGGGGGGGGGGGGGGGGGGCTGACTGACCTAAGAGGGGACCCTCTCCAGTCATGCTTCAGTGATTCACTATATAATCAACCAAATTTTTCCCAGGTCCCCCCTGGATCCGCCTATGATTGAGGACTAAGTGTGTATCTCTATGTTATTACATTACTAGGAAATTTAAGTAAATTATAAAATAAAGTGTAGCAATGCAGCCAAGAATTTTATTTATTTAATATAAATTTGGCAAATATTCTGTATTTAACTTTTAATATATATGCATAAATTCAATAAATTTCAATATATATATTTATATATCGTTCATTAATGTAACATATACATATCATCAATGAATATAGGGCGAACGAACCCAGGGCGAACGAACTATCAGGGCGAACAAACTCAGTGCGAACGAACCTAGGGCGAACATGTAATCAGGGCGAACCATCCCGATACCGTCTCAGATCATGACATTGTCTTTATGGAATTTAAATTAACACTATCTAAGCTAAAACAAACACCAAGAAATGTGCCGATTTACAACAAGGCAAACTGGGAAACAATGAAAAAAGAAGTAATTAACTTACAATATACTATACAGGAAAAGGTTAATACACATACTGTAGATGAACTGTGGCTAGAATTCAAAACAAAACTTAATGAACTAGTCAGTAAGCATATTCCACACAAAAAGCTTACTACAAAAAATAATACCCCATGGGTTACTTTTGAAACAAGAAAATTAATGAAAAAGAGAGACAGACTATGAAAAGATGAAAAAGTCTGGAAATGACAAAATGAGAAACAAATATAAGCAAATTAAACATCAAGTACAAAAACAACTCAGACAATCATACTGGCAATACATAGAAAATATTGTAACACCAAAACCAGATGAAAATAAATTTTCCAACATGAACAAATTTTGGTCTTATATTAAAAGCAAAAAAACTGACTACAGTGGAATAACATCACTTAAGCAGAATGGGAAACTTATAACTGACACCAAACAAAAATCTGATGCACTCAACAGGCAGTTTCAATCAGTTTTCTCAGAACCAAACAAAATCACTGCTACTGAATTTGAAAACAATCAATAACAGTGATATTGTTTACCTCAAATAACAGCCGAAATTCGGCCTTTTCCCCTAGAGAAAATTCCCAATTACTAAAAAAAATGGCTTAAAATTCCTCCCAAAAAGGTCTACATTTTTCCCAAACAGTGATGGCATTGGTAGTAATGTTTGTAAATATCGTATTCATGTTATTATTTTGATATTATAAAGCACTTTTGAGATCCGGTTTTCTGATCAGAATCATCAAGGTGTTTGTAACACAGGTGGTTTTCAATGCATTAAGTACCATCATTACTTCTGTTTCTTTCCCCTCTCTGAAAAGTACCTTCTGGGTTGAAAATGTCTGACAACCAAAATATACATGAAAAAACAGTGCAAAAAGACAGTAAAGGTCAGCAAAAAATCGGAAATGTGTTTAGAATAATATATCCCAATTTCAATAAAAAATATGCATTTTTCCCAATAAAAAACGGTAGAGGTAGTTTTGAAAAAAGACAACAATATCACTGTCAATACATGCAACAGAAAACAGCTTACCCTATCATGCCCGACATAAATATAACCACCCAAGGTATCTCAAAACTACTTCTAAATTTAAATCCATCCAAGGCAAGTGGGCCAGATGAACTTAAGCCACATCTCCTTAGGGAGTTGGCACATGAAATTTCACCAATACTATGCCTTATATACCAAAAATCATTAGACACTGGCGAAGTCCCTACTGACTGGCGTACTGCACATGTTTCACTCATCTACAAGAAAGGTTCCAAATATAATCTAGAGAATTATAGACCTATTTCTTTGACATGCATACATGTATGTTGTAAACTTATGGAACATGTTGTAGTTATGACACACGCAGACAAACATACAGTACACACAGAGAGGATGTAATCTCATACTCCCAACACTGATTCTGGTGTAACACAGTGTCACACTGTGAAACACAGATTTTCCCTCCCAAAAAACACCAAGTAATTACTCCCATCTGGGAGGGTTTTATGACCTGTTGATTGCAGGTAAAAGTAATAAAAATCAACAAAGCACGACTGCATGGTCTGACATTAACATATAATTACATGTCAACTTCTTCCCATTTCAATCATTTCCTATTTAGTTTCTATTTCTGAAAGCTATAAACATGATAAAAAAGGTTAATGAAATTATTTTTAAAAATTATATACAAAAAGTATTTTTAGATTGGAAAATTATTTACATTCTTCCATTCTTTCATAATCTCATAATTAAGGTGGCTCGTGGGTACAAAAATTTCAGCAAAAAATTAAACCTTTATTTTTTCATTACAAATTTTATTCATTACACTATAAGTTATTACTTTATGATATGGTACAAAAATCAACCCAAAAAACAGATTTGGTTTGGCCCCAGATGAATTTTAAAATGTTTATATCATTGAAAAAGCTTCAAATTATCTCCCTTTGGTGCAAAAATGCCATTTTTTTGCATTAAATTTGAAATATCTTTTTTAACTCATCGGTGACCTATATTTTTTATTATTGTTTTCAAATAAGCTGTACATAAACTAAATATTTGTAAAATTTAAGCGATTTCTGTAATTAGGTTATTTTTTTATTTTGATATTACCTCTATTTCTCCTATTAGCTCAACAGAAAAAACGGACATTAACAAAAATGTATGTTTCTTCCGGAGGCAGATTGTGAGTTAAATGAACGGTTACCCCATTTTTTTATTTCAATTTTCTTGTAAGTATATGATAAAGTTCATTTATAAAAAAATATAGCGAAATCCTATATTAGAAAAAAAAATTGATTTATACCCAGGAGCCCCCTTAAGAATGGCAACTTGATATTTACTGTTTACAATAAGTTGTATTTATAGTCAGTTTAAACATATAGATATTAATATGTACATGGTTTAAAAAATAATAGTAATGATACAAAAAAATGAATAAAATAAAATAATGTAGATAAATTTCATACATTTTATATTTAAATAATGTTCATTTATTATTTAAATTTATTTAAAAAAAAATGAATAAATTCAATCAAAATATATGTCTTTATTTTCTATTACCGTAAGTATACTCCACTTACAGGTGATGTTTTGTTTGTTTTAATAATGTTTCTTAGGTATGAAAAACCAACACTGTCAGAACAAATGCTGAATATATTTTTAATAAATAAAGTTGTGCAGGATTCTTTCATAAAATCAGATTATATATCTCTGATTAAATTTAACCAATCTCACACTTTTCATCATTTTTGTGACTGTCATTTAATGACAGGAAACTCAAGAAATGTTTATTGTAGTCATCAACTACTGGCACACTTCAAAAGTAAACATAGCAATAAAAATCATGGTGTTGGGAGAAACCACACCAAGGTAATAAACAATTAAGGAGTTTTAGGGAGGAATTACTCCAAGTTTCTCCCAATTTCCTCCCAAGATTTGGAGAGTGTTGCTGGAGTTTCCTGGTGTGACACCAAGTTTTTACACAGTGTAGGGAGTATGAGATTACATCCTCTCTGTGTGTACTGTAACATCCTGTATCCCCTACAACACGGCTTTCAAAAAAACAGATCTTGTAAAACTCAACTTTTGGAATTTGTAGATGATGTCACTAAAAATATGGAAAACTCGAAACAAACAGATGTACTTATAATGGACTTCTTTAAAGCTTTTGATAAAGTCAGTCATAACTTGTTAACACACAAATTAAATTACTATGGGATACAGGGGAAAACAAATGCATGGATACAGGGCTTCTTATCATGTCGTACCCAAGCAGTTATCCTAGAGGGTGAGACTTCAGGTTATGTCCCTGTAAAGTCCGGAGTGTCTCAAGGATCTGTTCTGGGCCCAAGTCTGTTTTTATTTTACATTAATGACATACCAGTTGGGCTAAATTCCACCATACGCCTATTTGCAGACGACACCATTGCATATCTGGTAATAAAATCAAACAGTGATTGCGAAACCCTTCAAAAAGACCTCAACACACTAGGCATTTGGGAAAATACATGGAAAATGGCTTTCCATCCTGACAAGTGTAATGTCATGTCCATCAGCCGAATTAAAAATCCGTTTGTATATAATTACACTTTACATGGCCACATTCTTGAACATGTCGATAAGGCAAAATACCTAGGTGTGACAATTCAATCAGACTTAAAATGGGACAGTCACATAAACAATATCTGCAATAAAGCCAACAGCACACTAGGCGTTCTTCGAAGGAATCTTAACATCAGTTCCACCTCAGTAAAGGAACAGGCATATAAATCTTTAGTGAGATTATCACTAGAATATGCCTGTTCAGTTTGGGACCCTTACTTTACTGAGAATATTAACAAAATAGAAAAAGTACAAAGAAAGGCTGCTAGATATGTCACTTACCGACACAGAAACACCTCAAGCGTTAGTGACATGATAGGTCATTTAAAATGGAGAGAAGAACAGATGCACGCCTGGTCATGTTCTATAAAATCACATATTATCTCATTGCAATAACAAAAACAGACAGACTTATTCAACCGCTCACACAGTCCAGGAACATGCACACACTCTCATACCAAATTCCATCCTGCAGAACACAAATAAGACAACAATTATTTTTCCCATGCACAATTAAAAGCTGGAACAGCCTTCCCTTGAGTATTGTGATGAGCGACTCTATAGAGTCGTTCAAAGTAGCCGTCTCAAACTACACCTACAGTCAGTAAATTAATTATGTGTAAATAGATTTATCTTAGGCAGCAACCATTTGATTTTCTGGGGGGGGCTATGGTTTTTTTTTCTGTACAAACTTTTTTTTTCGCCTGCGGCGAAAAACAATCTATTTTTTTCGCGACAAGTCGAAAACAATTTTTTTCTTTCAATTTTAGCATTACATATAGTGGCAGCTGGGGGTGAAACAAACAATTTTTTTTTCTCAGAATCAAAAACAAATTATTTTTTTCTCCAAAAACTGGAAACAAACTTTTTTTTCCAAAAAAACCATAGCCCCCCCCAGGAAATCAAATGGTTGCTGCCTTAATATTTAAAAATAATAAATTAAAAATATGCACTACCACTATATAAAAAATTTTTGTTTTGTTTATTATCACAAATTTGTTATATTTCACTGTATATATGTCTTCACAAAGCAATGCGCAGTACAAGTGACGTAAACTTCAACGTGTTGAAGGCGGTCATTATATAGCATGTATAGTAGAAGTAGAAGTACTGTGGCCGAGTGGTCTAAGTAGTTACTACTGTTATCACTAGCCAGTCAACACTGAGGTTGTGAGTTCGAAACATGCTTTTGCAGGTTAACTTGACTCCAACCATGTCCCATCTTAATAGACAAGGATTATCAGTTTAAGACGTGTCACAGTACTTTTCTATCCAAAATTCATTGTATTTAGTTTTGATGTTATATTTGTTATTCTCATTTGATTTTGTCTAATGCTTAGTTCGTTTCTGTGTGTGTAACATTTTAATGTTGTGTCGTTGTTCTCCTCTTATATTTAGAATATCGTACATTATTTGGCCTTTTTATTGGAGCGTCAAATAAACATTTAACTTATTTGATTTAAGATTATGATTATATTCGCAGATGTATTTATCAGAAGAAGAACTAAAAGACTATGCCAGTAGATCGTCGTGCAGCAATACAGCTAGGACTACTGTTAATGGCAGTACCAGCACAATATTTGTTTACTAAATTCATGTCTACAACAGATTCACAGAGAAGCTATGCTCTAAGAAAGTAAGACGAATACTGTATTCATTCCTATTAAAATACGCATTGGCTACATCAAAAAGGGGGTTGTTTTGAATAAAAGGCCAGTAAAGGAAGAGGGGGCTTTTATTTTAAAAGATTAAAATTTCAATCATATATTGGAAAGTATTTAGACTTCCGATAAAAAGATGCCACTGGAAAAGCAGAAACAACAAAATCTTTTGATTAAAATTAAAATTTGTGATTATATTTATGCTGTTGAAATTAAGTTTAATGTACACTACAAGCAGGGCTCGACATAACCTATTGTCCAATTGTCCTGGACATGCGGACATGGTGGACATACATGTAGGCTTCAGATAAGCAGAATCCCCTTATCACATGTAGTTGTCTGACAGGAATATGCTGGCTGACGGAAGCTTTCATATAGAATACAAGTAAATCTTCAAAGATCATAGAATCGTGATCTTGAACATATATTAGTCAGTTAGGATTCACAAGGCGTTTTACAAATACATTAATTGTTTGCCTGCAAGACAGAATCTAAGTAAAAAATGTATTTAAGAACTTCAGGTTAACTGTTGCAGCAGCGCTTGTAAATAGAAAACTGTAAGCCATAGAAAAAATAAACAGAACCAAAATCTGGAAATATACATGTACAGTTGAGTATAGCATGAATAGGTGGTCATACTGGAAATGGATAAACCTGTATGCTTTCAAAAAATTGTTATTGTTAAAATCTTAAGATGCATTGAAGAAATAAGCATATGCTTTGTTTATATATTCCAGCTTAGTGAATGATGCATCTGTGTTCCAAGAGAAATATTTATCATGGAAGACCTGGAAACGATGGTGTACAGATCTTCTCAATTCTGTCTCTTCTCTATCCGAGTCAGATGACCCTTCTCTGGATGACCCCCAGGGAGAATCTCCAGCCTTAGAAGTGTTGAAATATAAAGATCCAGAAGGACATTTTGCAGGTATTTTTTTTTATATTTACTGATTATGATAGAGGTATAGGTAGTTTTACTTTGTGTTGTTATATAACTGTCTTGTTGATGTACTATGTGACATATTTACACCCCACATCTCCTTTTGTTCTTCTTAACAGGTTACTCATTACCTGTAATAATGCAAATAAAAGTAGAATAAAAAGTGACATCTAGCAGATATAAACAAATTGATTTGAAAAAAAATTATAAGGTTTTTTATGCGTCAATTTTCAGCTTCTACGCAACCCAGAAGTCCAAGACCTCCAAATGTGAAATACAGAATAGGTCAGGTGATACGACATAAAATCTGGGGTTACAGAGGGGTCATTGTTGGCTGGGATCCTAAATGTAGGGTAAGTACATATATTGAAACATGTATATGTAGATGGAACTAATATCTCTTTTCCTTAACAAGATTTAAGTATTTAATCTGTTCTTCATATACATTTCTCTAATTCTAAGTATTTTACCCTTACCTGTTTATTATTTATAGAATAACTAATCGAAGAATTCTAATAGAGACAAATATTCAATATTCTTTGATCGGTTATTCTTTTTATTACATTGGCCAATGGTTTTCTTTCTGTAATTAAATTAGAAAATGTAAGGAACTATATCTTTTTTTTGATCCGACATCATGACAATGGCTATTGTGTATGACGTCATGGTAGTGAAATAACCATGTTTATTTCACATGTGAAATTATTGGTTTTTATTTCACTGAAATCAATGTAATTCATTGCAACCAATGTAATAATTCTATTTAATAAACAGTTGTTTTTCTTTCTTTTTCAATTATGACATCACATTTCTAGCTTTCCTCTGAAAAAGGCCCTGACATGACAAAATGTAATACAAATTTTACAGGGAAACCAATGACATGATTTATGTAATAAAATCATAAGGAATTTTTTTTTAGACAGAAACAAATGACAACCACTGAATTACTGGCTCCTTACAGTACATGGGACAGACACATACCTAGTGTGCAGGGATTAACAAAGTTGTGAGTGCTCAAACCTCCTAGTTTTAGACAGTGGTGTAACATGACAATTTGTATTTTACAGGCACCAGCAGATTGGATAAAACAGATGCATGACAAAGATAAACCAGTAAGTATTCAATCATTTCACAATAACTTGACCACAAGGTTAAGACAGACAGTGAGCCAGACTAGAATAAAACAAAGCAGACTACAGCTGAAGTCTGCCTTGGGTTGTTGTCTGACATATTTCCCTTTTCCTATTTAGATTTTTTGTACATGTTTTTCTTCATTATGTTATCCTCCCTTATATGCATGTAATATTTTGTTATTGAGATTTATAAAAGCCAATATATGGAGAGAAAACAATGATTAGGATACTATTTTCCATGCTTTTGAATGTACATTGAAATCATCAGAAAATATAATATCATGGAAGTAATAGTTTTACACATAATAGTAGAGTCAGCATATAGATATGCAACTAATCCATATTCCATTTTTTACATTTAAATAGGAATGGAGAGACATGCCAAATTATTCCATTTTAGTAGATACAAGAGATAGATTAACACCACAGTTAACTTATGTTCCAGAAGAAAACTTTGAAATTATCAGTAATATGAAGGTATGAAATTAACATCTTACAAATATATAGGTCCTAGATTGATATAGGTAACCCTATGCATGGTTGATTTCCTTGAATGTTCCTTAAAACTATTCAGAAATTGAAAGTATGGTCTCATTTTTGGCGAGCCTGCGACTTTTGTTGCAGAAAACTCAACATAGGGATAGTGATCCACGGCTACAGTCGCAGCGGCGTTAGCTTACTTCTTAAAAGCTTTATATTTTAGAAGGTGGAAGACCTGGATGCTTCATACTGTGTATATGGATACCTCATGTAAGAAGTTTCTGTCAGTCACATGTCCAATGTCCTTGACCTCATTTTCATGGTTCAGTGACTACTTGAAAAAAAGTTAAGATGTTTTGTAATGTTAAATTCTCTCTTATCATAAGTAATAGGATAACTATATTTGGTATGTGCTTACCTTGCAAGGTCCTCATGCCTGTTCGACAGTTTTCACTTGACCTCAACCTCATTTCATGGATCAGCAAACAAGGTTAAATTTTAGTGGTCAAGGTCATATCTCTGATAAATAAGCAATAGGTCTAGTAAATTTCGGTGTATTAAAAGACTGTTAGGTGTACATGTCTAACTTGTAGGTGTCATCTGACCTTGACCTCATTTTCATGGTTCAGTGGTTATAGTTAAGGTTTTGTGTTTTGGTCTGTTTTTCTAATACTATATGCAATAGGTCAACTATATTTGGTGTATTGAAATATTTTATGATGTACACAAATGTACATGTCAGTCTTACAGGATTTATTTGACCTTGACCTCATTTTCACGGTTCAATGGATAGTTTTAAGTTTTTGTGTTTTGGTCTGCTTTTCTTAAACAACTATAAGCAATAGAACAACTGTATTTGTTGTATTGAAGGATGTTTTAGCTGTACATGTCTGCCTTGCGTGGTTCATATTATCTTGACCTCCTTTCATGGTTCATTGGTCAATGTTTACTTTTCTCTGGTTAGAAACTATAAGAAATAGGTGAACTATATTTACTGTATTGAATGAAAGGTGTACATGTATTTATTGTTTAGTTTATATGACCTTGACTTTATTTTCTTGGATCATGTTAAGTTTATGTGATAGTTGTAGTAAAGCTTTATATTTAGGACTTTCAACTTAATATCAATGATTAGTAAAGAAGGCTAGACATTTCAGTGTGTGTACTCTTGTATTGTTTTGCAATTATGAAACATAAGAAAATTCGAATTTGCCAAGTCATGAAATGCTGCATACTGGTAATAAAATGATATCCAATTCAAAGTTTGAAATACATGTTTTTGCTAAACCAGTACAGTTTTCTTTTGACCAAAATAAAACAATGCGCAAATTTCTGATCAGCAGCATTGAACTATATATATATATATATGGTGAATTATTTATATGGATGTCACAATAATGCACTCTATTAATTAATTTATATTTTATGTTAGTAAAGTTTTGATATAAGATACATGAGTTTTGTAGAGTGGAGAGAATAACGTTTTCAATTCAAAATAAGTATATTTTCGCACATTAAGTTGTATTTGGCAAAATTTTAGGAATTTTGGTCCTCAATGCTCTTCAACTTCCAACGATGGAAGTTTTTAACGACCTTGACTGGCTATACACCCCTTGCACGGTTGGCAACTTTGTGACTAATTTGGCCTTTTAAATTTTTTGTATTCAAGTGTCACTGATGAGTCTTATGTAGACGAAATTTGCATCTGGTGTAAATATAAAATTTCATTCTGGTATCTATGATGAGTTTATTTTTCTATGTATTAATAAAATTAACGGTACCAATTTTCTTGCACCAGATGCGCATTTCGACAATACATGTCTCTTCAGTGATGCTCGTAGCCAAAATATTTGAAATCCAAAACTTATATAAAAGATGAAGAGCTATAATCCAAAAGGTCCAAAAAGTATAGCCAAATCCGTGAAAGGAATCAGAGCTTTGCATGTGGGAGATACATTCCTTAATTTATATTAATTTCTAATATTTTGTAACAGCAAATTTTAATAACACAAAAAAATCCGTATTTTCATGCCAGTACCGAAGTACTGGCTACTGGGCTGGTGATACAATATATTAAGATTCTGGCAATGACCAAACAAACATTTGATCTTTTTCAGATAATGCATCCTGGTATTGATGAATATTTTGAAGGATTTGATGGTGCTCAATATTTACCTAGACCCTGGATGAAGGTCGTCTATCCACACGATTGAGAGGATTCAATCTTTTGTATTTTGTGCTATCAGTTTTTACGAAATGTCACTTGACAAGCAGTGGGATTCATAAATAAACGAATGACATGGCATACCACGTGAGAAAGATAACAATGGCATTATTGAAATGATAAATAATCAAATTTATTATTAATTATGCAATGTGATATGATAAGGATCTACTTTCTGTTGGCAAATTTTATTTTATCAAAGGGCAAAAGGGAATTGAAAATTGCTAATTTTTATTTCATTTTATATTTTCATTGACTTTTTTTAGCAAGGCTTTATAAATGATTGTATATTATAGGAATGATTTTTTCAGTGATATGATCTTTCGATGCTACAGAATATAAACCTAATAACATTTTTTATGCATGATTTTGTTCTGATAACTGATCAATGTTAATTATACCAGGACTGTCATAAGAGCATGTTTTATCAGATTAAAAACGATGTTATATTAAAATAAGGAATAACTAATAAAATTAAAAAAGAAATTGGTATGTATTATCAACACCATGAGAGATTTATTTTCTCAGTATACTGTCCAGAACTGAAGTTCTTTGCAACTGTTTGTCTTTCACTTTATGTAAACTGTAATTCCTCCAACATAAAAAGATAAACTTTGCATTTTAAAGAAAAAGTATGAGATTTTGCTTAAGGAGGCTCGACGGTATAAAAATTTCACAAAAAAATAAACATTTTTTTTTTCATTACAAATTTTATTTATTACTTTATTAGTTGTTACTTTATCATATGGTACACAAATCATCCAACAAAATTTTTGGCCCCAGATGACTTTTTTAGCTCATCGTTGACCTGTATTTTTTATTATTATTTTCAAATAAGCTGTACTTAAACTAAACTATTGTATAATTTGAGCGATTTCTGTAATTTAGTTCTCTTTTTATTTCCATATTACTTCTATTTCTCCTATTTGTTCAACAGAAAAAAAGTACCTTTACAAAAATGTATGCTTCTTTCGAAGGCAGATTGTGAGCGTAAATAAATGGTGACCCCATTTTTTTATTTTCTTTTTCTTTTAAGTATTAGATAAAGTTCATTTATAGAAAAATATAGAGAAATCCTATATTAAGAAAAAAAATTGAGTTAGACCAGCGAGCCCTCTTAAATTCAAAAATTCAACTGTACAATGTCCAGTGTTAAACTGTTAGAAGTAAAAATAAGATCTGTTTTTATGAAGAATATGTTTTTGACATTTTTGTTTCAAAACGGATTTTCGATATTAGATGTTGATCATGAATTTAAAAAGGACTGCAAGAACAGTTCAAACCTATTAAACTTAATTCATGTGATTGGAATTCAGAAAACTGATAGCCCAAATTACTTCACCCAAAAAGTCTTTCCATTTTTTCAATAGGTTTTAGAAGTGCATTTGTTTACGTACACCATGATACTATATTTAGACAAATTTTCTCTATAATTACAGGCTACGTAAACTAATAAAAAAAAATCTCATAACTATATAGTTTTAAAAATTAAGATGGATACGCAAATATTTATAGAACGTGAATTTGTAATTCCACAGCATTTCATATTTCTTAGTAGTACTGTTTTTGGAAAGTTTGCTATAGCTTGCTATTGCAACTTTCCTTAGGCGTCGGCCTCAACTTCCGGTGAGACAGACTATCGCAATGTTCTGCTCCAAGATAATGTAGTGCTAGTGTTCGACTTCTGATTCTTGGATGCTTTGAGTTGCTACTCTTTTGAAAAGATTACAGCTTGAATAAAAAAGAAATGAACATGATGAATGTTCAACGACAATTTAGATGAATTTAACTTCATTTTGAAAATAAGTATCACAAACACTACTTGGCGGATCGGCCATTGGCTGATGAGAAAATCAAAAGAAATCTACGCGAGACAGCGTTTCATTCATGAATATTTCATGAATGAACATTTCCCCGCACTATTTTTTACTATGTACTATATTTACAACTGTTTATTATTGAATAAGTAAAAGCCGGAGTGTATCGAAAGAATCCGGTATGCGAGAACAAGTTGATATTTGACAAAATTGTCGGATAATTGACAAGTGATAATGGTTTGATTTATTTAACAATACACAGGTGATAGAATATTAAATAATCGATAATTATATGACTTATGTCTCACGCCAAGGACGAGTATGTTTAGGTAAATACCGGCTTATAGAAATAAATAGAAAAGTGCATTGTTTTTGTCAAACTGACATCGATCTGAAAGTTTTGATGCCAAAATCATTTGAAAACTTTTAATTCCGTTATTTAAGTACTAGCTGTTTCACATTCCAATGTGGATATAAGGACCTTCAGTCGTTCAGCATGCTCAAGTGGGTCAAACGGACAACAGAAAAACATTGTCTTAATGAAAATTAGTATCATAGCATCCGTATAATTTAAAAGCAACTGAGTCATCGTCTACTTCTTAGAATATTATAGTTCAGTGTATCAAGACCGAGATCAAGCTAAAGACAAGCGCTGTAGAAATTCAATTGATTAAAATAACATTTGTCCATGTACTAGCAAAATGACTTTCAGAACTTTTTATCCTCACACTTTATTCCTGGGGCAGTATGATTTTTTAAGATTGACCTATAATTAACAATGTGTCGCCACAGAGGCAATGATTACTTGTATATCAAATAAATGGCTTAAAACAAAAATCTCAAATGTCATTGCCTCAATGGTAATTCAGTACGCAGCAGCAACTAAAATGTGTTACAGGGTTATAAGCACCTCAGATCAACATTGCATGAATCTAGTGTATATAAACTTTTTATTCCTGAGGTCATAATACTATTGTTATGCCCCCACCATATTGAGTTTTATCCTTGTTTTTTTTCTGTAAGTATGTACGTCCCTTACTTGTACGTACGTCCATACATCCCAAAATTGATTTCCGTTCTCTTACTTTAGTTTGACTGAACCAAATTTTATGAAACTTATACGCAACCACAAAACACAAGTCAATTTTGAATTTTGTTGGCGTCACTTTTACCATTCTAGATGTAAAGGGGTGAAATTTTCAGTATACCCTATCAAGTATATATACCTTTATATATAAGTTTGACTTGTAGCTTTCTTCGGTAATGCATTTATCAGGTGAACATAAAAACGGTCTTTAGATTTAGAAGTATAGATATATAAAACAAGAATCAATGTGTCCCCAGTACACGCATGCCCCATCTGAACTATCATTTTCTATGTTCAGTGGACCGTGAAAATGGAGTAAAAACTCTAATTTGGCATTAAAATTAGAAAGATTATATCATATAGGGAGCAACTATAATTTAAAATAATAAGGTCCAATTTATCAGCCGTCATGGGGTAAAAACGACAAATCAAAGAACTCAATTTTATATATATCCAATATAGGACAATCGTGTTGATTAAAAATTACACCACTCTTCCACATAATTAATATTCACCTGTTACCTATTACCTTATCTGTACGTTTCTCATCTGATAGGCGCACCACCAAACGGTGTATTTTGGATTTTTGCCATATACATGTACACGGGTCATAATCATACGGTTGACACTACTAAATTCAATCATTGTCAAATTGTTCCCTATTGTAGTATTTTAAGCAGTAAGACTTTCTAAGATGACAATACGAATACTAAAAATCTGGACTTAAATTAAGGCGTTTAGGTACAGTTTTCAATTTGTTAGCGGGCATGGCTCATAAAACAGCGAATTAAAGAATTCAACTTTATTTATAACCAAATTAATAAATATAGGACAATGCTATTGATTAAAAAATACTCCATTCCAGGACCTTTTGTTTTTCAAAAAATTAAAATAAATTACCAATAATTGATAAGTTCCAGGTCGACGGAAAGATTTTGAAAGCAGAGAACACTGTGCATCTTATAATCGGCATGACTTTATCAGATGACAATAAATAAAGTTGTCAATACTAAAATAAGGCATACGCATAGTTATATACTTTAATTCAGTCACGGACCTGCGATATCACGGGTGTGTTCTAAGTTTCAAATTGATTGGACTTCAACTTCATCAAAAACTACCTTGACCAAAAACTTTAACCTGAATGGGACAGACGAATGGACGGACGCACAGACCAGAAAACATAATGCCCATAAATGGGGCATAAAAAGTGATTTTTGGAAATTGCTGGCGAGACAATGGTTTCGTTTGAAAAATCAAACCTGTGATTAAATACATATTTGAAATAATACACGTCTATAACCTATTTGAAATAATACACCTATACCACGGTGTAGTACGTTGACGGTTGCTATTCGAAAAAAAACGCGTCCACTGTTGCTATCCGAAACTTTTACGGTTGCTATCCGAAAAAACCCACGAGTAAACATGGTAAGTGTTTGAATTTCATCAATATTATGTATTAAAAAAACTTTGATCTTGTATGATATCGTCTTCACGGAATATAAGACATATTTGTCTAACGATTTCAGTTCAGTTTGATATTTTATATGAATTACGGGTATTTGGCATGTGTGATCTAATTTATTCATCTCGCTTTCAAAGACGAGACCTATTTTCCTTGTTAGGGGTAGACAGTATTCGTTGATAATATCTATAGTATTCCGTAAGACCAGTTTTATTATATATATACACAAATTACCTGCGCCTGTTGACGTTTCTTTGGGCTGCTCCATCCTAAATTGCCATTTTATTTCGAATAGCAACCGTAAAAGTTTCGGATAGCAACAGCGGACGCGTTTTTTTTTCGAATAGCAACCGTCAACGTACTACACCGTGTATACAGTTGCAAACTTTCCAGAGGTGCTATCCAGCACTTTGATTAATTATGTCAGAAAAATCATAAAGAATGTTTAGTGGCATAACTAATATTGTATAATAATGTCAGTATCTTTTTGAGAAAGTCACATATTTTCTATTAGATTTTTTTTTTGTTCCAATGACCTTTTCTGTGTGTTATATTAGAGGATTGGTGATGAAATATATCCATCATAGATTTGCTCAACAGTGTCATTATTCAAGGGTAATATTTAAAAAAAAAAAACTAATCATCCTGCTTCAGTATTTTTTGTACGTTTTCTTAAATTATTTTATACCAATTTCAAATGGTTTTCTTGTATCAAAGTTAAGAGTTATCTTTATATATTAGGATTTAACATTGCTATTTCAAACACCTTAGTTTGATGTAACATAGATTAAAAAAATATTTATGTTATGTGTGTATTTAAACAAATGCTGTAGATATCATATGTTCATACATTTATATTGAAAATACTTTTTTCATTGTTAATTTTCAAATAAAAATGTTATTTTGTTGACACTTGACTTAGCTTAAGTTGTTTATAATTTCCTTTCACACTGACAGGCGTTCACCTAAAGATTTGTATGAATTCAGTTGTTAAAAGCAGGACCTGAGCAGTTTATTGTACAATGTCAGGTACTCTATTTGAAAAACAATAAGTTGGAATGTTTGGTTAATTATGACTTCAATAGTTATAAACCAATAAAGCAGAATGATAAAATGGAGCTACAATGCATGCTACAATGAGTGAGCAACCTTACAAAAAAACAATAACAAGAAATAACACAAAACAAGACATCTAGAGGTCAAAATTTTAGTCCAGTTCTCTATACATATAGGCAAGTTTAAAAATACCATGGGGATATTTGGTTGTAGTTTTATTGTGGCTTAAATGGCGCCTCCAATGAAAGTGCCAAAACAAAAAACACAAAAATAATGCAAATGCTGAAATATCATACCTATATTTCAATATTTTAAAGTTAATTGTTGGGAATAATACACATACGTACATATGTCTAAACCTATTTGACAAAAGAGCTGATTACTTGTCTGGTGATACCATTTAGGAGGAAACATCCACCAGCAGTGGCATCAACTCGTACACTCAACATTGACAACAGGGATTACTTTTAAATAAAATTCTAAGACCTTAGTGCCATCACAGCTCTTAGATTGTATTTTAAGGCTGCTATATGATAGGTTTTATACTATACTACAGACAGAATTTTTGTAGAAAACTATAAATAATGGAGATAACCTGGTATTAGCAAACTATTCTCCTAATTGTTAGCAACTAACTGTAACCATGTGGCTGTCACTAATGAGCAAAACGAACAAATAACTTATATAGTTATCTAACAGAGACTGCGGCTTAAAAAAAATTAAAAGGCAAACACAACGGACTGATGATGTTAAAACAAGTAACGGAAAACAAATATGACAGATAGCAGAAAAAAGCACTATGTCAACTATTTTTGTGTTTTAAAAAAAATGAAAAAGATGATAACTTCTGAACATTAATAAATATGCTTATGATTTTGAACAGGCACATGCAGAATGTGGCAGAGTAAATCCTGTTAATGTGTGTTCAACCTTCTGGTTAACATAGGGAAGTGATGTAACTGCAAAACACTGTAACTTAACAATAAAATCAATTAGAAATGGATTGTCTCACCAAAGCAACTAGTGTCACAAAAACAACAAACAAACAGACTAAATACACAAAGTGCTGATACTGTTTACAGCACACTTTGCATTCCGGTTAAACAACAATACTGGTTTGCGTTTCCACATGTTTTATATTAAATGCGTACTTGTGAATCCTGTTTCAAACCACAAGATAGGAAGTTTCACACTCGATTTCAAATTATATGACATCTGAATCTTAAAGAACATATACTATTGAATGCATTCTCTTTTTCAGTGCTGGTATGCCTTATTACTATTTTTGCCAGTAAATACAAATGTATGTATCTAACTCAAATAACAAAAATGTTCACCAGTCCTCATTAAATGGATCATTGTCCAAGGTTTAAGTAACATGATCGGGTCAATTTCTCACATACCATGAGTATTAGATCAGCTAGATTTGGCGTATGGAATTATTTGAAGGTGTACATGTCAGATTGACAGGTTGCATCTGACGTTGACCTCACTTTCATGGTTTATAATTGGTTGTATTTAAGTTTGTGCTGTTTGGTTTATTTCTCAGATTCTATAAGCAATAGGTCAACTATATATGATGTATGGAATGATTGCAAACGGCACATGCCGTCTAGCAGGTCATTTGGCCCTTACCTCACATTCGTTGGTCATTGGTAAATGTTAGTTTTCCCTAGTGTGTTCTTGATCTCAGATACTATATCTAATAGGTCAACTATGTTTGGTGTATAGACCATAGTTTATTGGTCAAATGTTAAGTTGTTCTGGTTAAATATGTTTCTTAGATACTTTAATAAACAGTCCAGCTAAATTTGGAGTATGGAAAATTGTTAGCTGTAAATGTTCTGCTGGCAGGTATCACATGACATTGACCTCATGTTCCTGATTCGTTGGTAAATGTCAAGTTTACGTGTTAAGTTCTGTTTCTATAAGCAAAGACTTAACTATTTGTGTTGTATGGATTTATTGTTAGGTGTATATGTTGGTCTGACAGGGTTGGTAATGATAAGTTATGTGATATTTGTAATTAACATTCATCTGAAAGACTATCAACATAAAATTGATTGTGATCAGTAAAGTAGACAATGCAGCCTGTGCAATCTTGGTTTAGTTAATCAGAATACATTTTATTTATTTACTTCTTTTTTTGCCAAGCAATTTTTCGTATTCCATTATCATTCCGCGACATAAAAGATCTAATTCATCCGTTGGGATAAACTGTAGGACATTATCATTTTGTAAAAAATAATTTGGAATACATCGTTCTTCCAGCCCCTCAATTAGATGTTTCAAAATGTTTCTTTGGATAATGACCTCCTCTGTTGGTTTGTTGGGCCAGTTGTCAAATTCTGTGAATATAAACTGTTTTATGCAGTATGAACTGAATTTCTGTATCTTTCCGGGACATTGGTCTTTCATATTGCAGATATACAACTTGATGAAACGATAGGCATCTTTCTTGAATGTCGAATCTCCACTACTGTTGGCATGCTTCATTAACATTTTCTCTGCCTTTGCAAATGACAAACGCCACAGCAAATTATTGTCTGGGTGATCTAAAACAATCAAATCATTCAAATACAAAATTAATAATTTTCGATTGAATTGGATTTTCTTACATATAACTCAAAGTATTTGATAGTATTTGAAAGTCATGCTTACATACATTTTTATAAAGGATTGAAATATAGCCATCAATATTTAAGTTGTTGTTATAAAAATTTTATGGAGACACGATCTTATGATGATCAATTTAAGTGTTTAAGGTGGTACCCAACACCTTAACTAAAATTAATTTGGCTCGTTTAATTTTCTTAAAACTTTGACGAAGTATTTACTTTGACCCTTTGACAAAAATATAAAAATTTCAAAAAATATTAACCAGCCATTTAATGAGAAAAATTACGCTGGTTGTATAGCAGTTTGACACACTTATTTTGATCATTGAGAAGCTCAATATTCCCTTTACAACACAACGTCATTAAAACGTTCTTCTGATTTTACAAAGTTATCTCCCTGTAGGTTTAGGTACCACCTTAAGCCACAGTATAGAAAACAATGTGAACTTGTAACATAAAACAGTCATTGCTTTCATAATTGTCTACGGAGAGGAGACAAAATACTTATATACCAAGTTAGGAATTTATCTTAATATGGAATTCAGTGAACATTGTCAGAAAAATAAATACAATACAACTTCGTACACTTGTAGGAAATGTAGGGATTGCGCGTTCAATTTGTTCTAGTCTGACTAGGTTACTCCCTGCATCAAAATCAGAACCGCGATATATCAAATACGCTGCTAGAACATTTGTTAAGGTAGTTTGGATACTAAAAACAGCATTTGAGCCCAGAAATAATTTCAATAAATTATCATAATTGAATATCCTTGAATATGAGATTATCGGCACACAAGCTTTCAACTTTGTTGGTGTTTTTTTTTTGTGTGTGTTTCTTTTTTATTTATCGAAATGCGATTTATTCACCCAATTCACGATTGATTTCACAGTTTCACGTTTATGGCATGATTACTTCTATTTATATGAATTATAGTAATTTCGTACCCTAACCATTTCGTACTCCCCATTTCGTACCCTGACCATTTCGTACATTAACCATTTTGTACCTCATAGAATATTAACATGTACACCATTTCGTACCTCATGGAAGATTTATATGTATGCCATTTTGTACCTCATGGAAGATTTATATGTACAATTGGACGAATTGTACTATCACAACTTAGACACGTGTCGTCTGTCATGTTTGTTTTTGAATATTTGCTGATACTTATGAAAACACTTTGACGCATGGCTTCCTTTATGAGTAAATATCTGCTTGTCAGTGTCCCTTTTAATTGCATTTCCTGACAAAAGCAACTATTAATTTATCATAAAAACAGCTGCATTATTGATTAATTAACCTCAAACTTATAGAGTTTAACAATTAATTAAAATCAAATCCTTCAGAATTAGAACTATTGAAGTTTCCAAATTTTTTACGTCTAGATGCATAATTTTATTCAATATGTTATATTTTAAAGAAACATTAAAATCATGATATTTTTTTACCAAAATATGATACGAAATAGATAACATGTATTTAGTCCATGAGGTACGAAATGATAGATGATGCATTCATAATAATAAATTAACTGTTAACAAAACTTTGAATTTTTGAAATTCTAAGGCTTTTCTAACTCAGGAATAGATGACCTTAGCTGTATTTGGTAAAACGTTTAGGAATTTTTGGTCCTCAATGCTCGTCAGCTTCGTACTTTATTTGGCCTTTAAAACATTTTTTGATTCGAGCGTCACTGATGAGTCTTTTGTAGACGAAACGCGCGTCTGGCGTATATATAAATTTAAATCCTGGTATCTATGATGAGTTTATTTGTCCCATAGGGTACGAAATGGATATTATCGTGGGTACGAAATAAAGGCAACAGTAGTATACCGCTGTTCAAAACTCATAAATCCATGGACAAAAAACAAAATCGGAGTAACAAACTAAAACCGAGGGAAATGGTAAATGTTGTACGAAATGGTAAATGTTGGGTACGAAATGGCAAATTCGGGGACGAAATGACAGAGGAACGAAATGGTCAAGGTACGAAATGACTTGGTTCCATTTACAACAAGTGTATGGATAGAAGATGCTGTTATTAATATATGCCTGTTGATTAAATGTGTTGTTTCTCAAAATACTATAGTCTAAGAAATAGACCTGCATTTATAGTTACAGTACACAATCTATATGATTTTGAAAAGATTTCGTATGCGTGTTTTGGTGAACATTTCTTTTCTACTTATGGCAGTAATGATTGAAATTTTAAGATATACAATTATCGTTTAAACATACAGATTTGTGTATGGATAATTTTACGGCATTACCTCAGGCATAGATTACCTTAGCTGTATTTGGCAAAACTTTTAGGAATTTTGGTTCTCAATGCTCTTCAACTTCGTACTTTATTTAGCCTTTTTAACTTTTTTGGATTCGAGCGTCACTGATGAGTGTTTTGTAGACGAAACGCGCGTCTGGCGTATATACTAAATTTAGTCCTGGTATCTATGATGAGTTTATTTACATAAAACATTTAAGAGAACCCAACTGTTAAAACATGAAACTATTGAACAACATGGTCAAGGTTGCTAGAACTGTAGAAAAAATAAATAAGAATTAAAAAATTGCCCTTACTCGTGTACTGTATATTAAAGTAAAAAGCTAATCCAATCATAAAAAAAACTAATAGAGAGTGAGTGTATGGAACTTATCATTGGTTATTATTACCATGTGGACATTTTTTGCATACTACGTCACAAGATTTCATTGCATTGTGAACAACACTGTCATATGAAATCCATTTCGGATCTAATCGTTTTGCAACTGGAGGCCAACCCTCAATTTTAAAACAGGGAACCAAATCTACGTCGATTGCTTTCTTTCCAGGGATTGCCTTATAATCAATTGTGTAGGCCGGACTGTTTCTTGACTTAACTCTCTCTGAAATAATAAGGTGAACATCCTTAACATACATATTTTTAAAACTGATGCAAATTATCTTTTGTATGTTTTGATATTTTTGTTCTGTTGGTACTGAAATTTATTGTCAAAATCATATATGGTACAGGAAAATTGGCACCCTTAAAGCTATGCTTTGATACATTTCACAACATATTGAAGACGAATTTGCAATGTATAAGTTTACACATAATTAATAATAATTTCCGTCAAAAAGGTTAGCATATATATAAGTCGGTTTTAACTAATATGTCTCATGGGTCAAAACACCAGAATGGTATGAAGTTTTGAAATTCAAAGTTGTATTTACTTTTCGTGTCACGATGCTATTGACATAAATCAATCAATCGGTTATAAATAAGCATTATTCCTTCTACTATGAGTGGAAGTTGATTTGCGTTAATCATTCTGGATACATTGTCTGATATAGGTTAGCTACCACCATGACGTAAAAGCGAGTTTTAATGTATTGATAAATATTCAACAAACAACTTAAACCGCGTCATCAATCATACAGTAAATTTGCTAGGTTATAGTACTTAATTGTTAATAGAGGTAAACATATTTTTTTATAAGACACATAAGCTGTCTTCTGGATTTAATCATTATAGAAGATTAAACAAGAAAACCGTAAGCATGTCAGCTCTTATTTTTGAGAAGAATAACTATGCTTGACAGATACAACGAAATTGTTGAACGCACATATGTCATCAATTCACCTGCTATGATATTTTGAAAGAAACCATAAGTACAAGGTTAATTAAATATTTCTTAGCAACGCCATTCTAAAATTATCTTTAACGGCGCAACACACGTTTTAAATAAAAGAAATAAATTATAATTATAAACTTGAAATCTATCACATAAAACACTCTGCTCCAAGATTACTGTTATGACATATATGGATGTGTAAAATATTTGAGTAAATTCACTCACTGGTCACTCTTCTTCCTTCTCTGATCTTTTGAAGAACACGATCAAACAATCCAAAAACATAAGTCTTATAGGCTTCGGGTCTAATGTAATCATTCCTAGTAACTGTACCATCTAATTCGGGAACTCTTGTCGATACCATTTTAACTTTATAGAAACCGAGAACTGACTTGTCATCAAAATCTACAGAAACTTGAACAGCTGGGTATATCATCAAATCAAATTCATCTGGACTATTCTGTAATAAATCATCAAATCAAACTCATCAGGACTATTCTGTAATAAATCATCAAATCAAACTCATCAGGACTAGTCTGTAATAAATCACAAAATCAAACTCATCAGGACTAGTCTGTCAAAATCATCAAATCAAATTTATCAGGACTAGTCTGTAATAAATCATCAAATCAAACTCATCAGGACTATTCTGTAATAAATCACCAAATCAAATTTATCAGGACTAGTCTGTAAAAAAATCATCAAATCAAACTCATCAGGACTAGTCCGTAATAAATCACCAAATCAGACTCATCAGGACTATTCTGTAATAAATCATCAAATCAAACTCATCAGGACTATTCTGAAATAAAGGTTACAAATCAAACTCATCAGGACTAGTCTGTAATAAATCATCAAATCAAACTCATCAGGACTAGTCTGTAATAAATCACCAAATCAAACTAATCAGGACTAGTCTGTAATAAATCACCAAATCAAACTCATCAGGACTATTCTGTAATAAATCACCAAATCAAATTTATCAGGACTATTCTGTAATAAATCACCAAATCAAACTCATCAGGACTATTCTGTAATAAATCATCAAATCAAACTCATCAGGACTAGTCTGTAATAAATCACCAAATCAAACTCATCAGGACTAGTCTGTAATAAATCATCAAATCAAACTCATCAGGACTATTCTGAAATCAATCATCAAATCAAACTCATCAGGACTATTCTGTAATAAATCACCAAATCAAACTCATCAGGACTATTCTGTAATAAATCATCAAATCAAACTCATCAGGAGTATTCTGTAATAAATCACCAAATCAAACTCATCAGGACTAGTCTGTAATAAATCACCAAATCAAACTCATCAGGACTATTCTGTAATAAATCACCAAATCAAACTCATCAGGACTATTCTGAAATAAAGGTTACAAATCAAACTCATCAGGACTATTCTGTAATAAATCATCAAATCAAACTCATCAGGACTATTCTGCACTGTTATGTTATCTTAAATCAATTCAAATTATTCAAAAGAGAACTACCATATACAAATATGAGGGAATGCACATACATATCGTTGTCATCAATTCAATATGTGCTAAATTCATGAAATCATCAACAATTGATATACATCTATATTCGAAAAAGCAAGGGAAGGATTAGTTGTAGGACTCACTATGATAGAGCCTAGCTTTTTAATAGCATAACACCTTACCGTGTAAAGTCATATAGTTTATATTGTGGAAGTTTACTTTCTACTGTAAACTGATATATCAAAAGAGTTTTCTGACTGTCGAGGTAATACAAAGTTTAACCACAAAAATAGTAATGTAATGCACACTTATGTATAGCTGTGTGTGAACAAATCCTAAAACAAATTAACAAAGTTGTTTTGATAAAAAAAACTAGCTCATGTTCTTCATTTGACAAATATTGATATGATTATGTAAGTTGTTGTATTGAGTTTGTGTAAGATCTATACTTTAAAATATTGCTGTGACATTTTATATTTCACGTACTTTTATCAGATAATATTTTACTTAGGTTTAATTGTCGATTGATACCCCAGTTTATTTAAAGCACTTTTAATGTGTGTGAACATTAAAGACAATAATACTTACTCTAGTTTTATCATAAAAGGAACCAGAATTGAAAAAAGTCCATTTCAGTTTAGAAATTTTGTTCAACTCTGTCAGGAAAGAATCAGTAAATGAGTTCATGGCCTCTGAAGCTGCACTAGAATCTTTCTTGGACATCTTGCACTCCTCCAATTGATCTGAAAGTCTATCAATAGCTAGATCTGTCACTGTGGCTTTGTCTATTTTTACCATCACTGCAATGATAATCATGTTGTACTATTAATAATCTAATAAATAGGAGTGTGTGAGTTTAACAAATAGTGAATCATTTGTCAATTAATAATTATCGGTTGTTTTGTTGTATTCGCAATGGCATATTCTGTACATAAATTTAATTCATGCAACGTGTTTGTTGAAAACAAATGCTATATAATAATAATGGCATTGCATATTTTGTAGTATGCTATCAATATGTCGTGTCTATAAACTTCGGGATATTCGGGCCTTTTTTCGGGATCCGGATCTGGTTTTGTTTTGCTCGTTCCATGTTTATACGTTGGTTTTGCTCGTTCCATGTTTATACGTTGGTTTTGCTTTTCGTAGTGTTATATTTTGTTGATTCATTAATTTTCATTATCATTCTTTGGCCATTAGATTCTCTTTGCTTGTTTACCTCGATAAAAGTGTCACATACAATATATATACACTTACTATCAAGCGGAACTGAAGGAGATCTTAGAAGTTCTTCTTTTGCTACGCTTTTAGCTGTAAACATGTCGCAAAAAAAATAGTATTTTTAAAACAATAACAATATTCAATATAATGCAGTGAAATAACACGCAAATCAATTCATGCATTTTAAAGTTAAGTTTAGGACAATATCAACTAAATATTTAACATATCTGCTTTTCATTCTCTTTTACACTTCTGTGAATTCCTTTATTTTATGTAGAACAATTTATGTACACTAATATATCAAACGAATATTTCTCGAAAACGATGTTATTTTCTTTGACAACAAAACTAGGTGACGTCATAAGTAAAAATAAACTTATCTACCATACGGGTCCTTTGTTGCTGCTGTTGAACCAGTTGAATTTTTGTAACAATGTCCAGGAAAATCTTTATCTTAAAAATAATGTAGGCCAGGTAAAGAAACACTGAAGATTTTACATGTTACTGCAATGTTAGTTAGATTCTCATGTTATGATATTTTTGTCCTGTATAACCTTTACTCCTTATATGAATGTTGTTGATTATAACGCAAAAGACAAAGATATACACTAACTTATTAATATATTTTGTTCTTTGCAGTGGACGTGGGATGGACAATTACGTTTTTTTTTGTATGTAACCAGTTATCCGATGTTAATCAGTAATAACAGGTTTTTGTCTTAACCGAACTTCAAGACACAGGTACAATTTAATATGAACTATGTTGATAGATTTATTTTGGCAACATCGACATAATGTTGTAGCTTAGTTTGCGATCAGTTAAAATTTTGATCATTCAGTTTTTATGGTGTTCAGTCGAAGATTTTGTTTTTAACTTGTAATGACCAATAAAAACTCAATATAAGACATTACGGGAAAGTAATATATATATATATTAATATTGTTAACATGCATTTTTATGATTGTTGAGTTTTCGGCTAAAACACATTGTTTTGAAAATTCTTAAGTTCTTCAGATGTTATGTATAGCATGTAGATCACAATTGTCATCTCAAAATAAAAAGTAAAAATACAAAAACTGCACGGAATATTCAAAACGGAAAGTCCATAAACAAATTGCAAAATAAAAATCTAAAACTCTTCAAAAGAATGGATAACAACTGTCATATTCCTGGCTTGTAACTTGGGACAGGCATTTTCTTAACTAAAAAATGATGGATTTAAAGTATCAATGTACCTTTCTTAATGACTGTAGTTTTAACAAAATGCATGAACTAGACAAGAATTGTATATAGACAAAAAACAACTGGTTAATATTTGGTTTTAATTAAGACGATAACTTGAAGTTGGGTGGAGTTTTTATTTGAACCAATTGATTGTCGAGGGTTTTCATTGTTGTGTTTGATATAGTTAACACATAAGAGACGTCAAGTATGGCGTTCAATATCAAATGATGGTAAATAAAAATGGAAAGTAAAAGTACAGTTTGATTTATTTCATATTTTGACAACTAAAGAACGTGACGTATGCCCCCGGTGTCAAACGAAACACCTGGCGTTTTCATAAAAATTGAAAGTAAAAGTTCAGTTTTAATCATTCCACTTAAGATCGTAAAACAGAAATATAGCTAAATCGAACCTACAGCTTTTAATAGTATTCAGTGCAAGGAAACTTCCTTTGAGATTCCTTTAAAACAAAATAATTAAAAAGTGTTCTATTTTCTACCAATTAACCGCACTCTAACTAACACACAAATCAATTCATGCATTTTAAAGTTAAGTTTAGGACAGTATCAACTAAAGATTTAACATATCTGCTTTGCATTCTCTTTTACACTTATGTGAATTCCTTTATTTTATGTAGAACAATTTATGTACACTATTATATCAAACGAATATTTCTCGAAAACGATGTTATTTTCTTTGACAACAAAACTAGGTGACGTCATAAGTAAAAATAAACTTATCTACCATACAGGTCCTTTGTTGCTGCTGTTGAACCAGTTGAATTTTTGTAACAATGTCCAGGAAAATCTTTATCTTAAAAATAATGTAGGACAGGTAAACATTGTAAAGAAACACTGAAGATTTTACACGTTACTGCAATGTTAGTTAGATTCTCATGTTATGATATTTTTGTCCTGTATAACCTTTACGCCTTATATGAAAGTTGTTGATTATAACGCAAAAGTCAAAGATATACACTAATTTATTAATATATTTTGTTCTTTGCAGTAGACGTGGGATGGACAATTACGTTAATTTTTGTATATAACCAGTAATCCGATGTTAATCAGTAATAACAAGTTTTTGTCTTAACCGTACTTCAAGACACAGGTACAATTTAATATGAACTGTGTCAGGGCCGTAACTACCTATGAGGCAGGGGAGGCAGTTGCCTCCCCTAAATTTTCTACACCAAGATTTATTTTTAAGTAATAAATTGAAATGTTGACACTATCATATGTACACGAAGAACTTGAATTTATATTATAAACAACACAAGTTTACAGTTTTAACAGTTTTATCATGATACGTGATATATTAGTCCGAGATTACTCTGACGTCCAACGGCTGTTTTGCCAGACAAGCTGGGGCCGTAGCTTGTCTGGCAAAACAGCCGTTGGATGTCAGAGTAATCTCGGACTAGTGATATATCTGTAATTTTCCGGATTTTTGATCGAAAGTGAACCGTTTATGTTTTTCTCTTTTGGTTTTTTTTCGTGTGGCCGTCCGTCTGTTGGTATTCAGTATTAATACGAGAACACGTATGAAACTTTGCTTTCGTCAATTTTGAATAAAACTTAACTATTCACATTTATTTAGGGGCTCAATTAAGCAGAGGAAGTTCCCTTTCTATTTTGAATCTTTTATGAGATCGGAAATTCGTTACCGGCTGAATCAGCTGTTGGGTCATTTCAGTTTTAACGTCTCCCGATCGTTCGGGAAAATTATGGTCCATGCCTTAGTAGTTAAACACACCCATTCGTTGTAGCAGGGACTTTCTATACTAAGTATATACTAGTATAGAAAGTCCCTGGTTGTGGTTGTCTGTTTAGCTTTCAACAATATTGAAATTATCTTGTGTTCTATGATCTTGCTTTATATGTTTTTTTACCAGTTTGATTTCTAACAAAAATATCTTTAAATACAGATAATAATTGTTTGCATAAAAATTGCTTCCAGGATCCAGCAATACTGATGTTTCTTTAAGTAAGGAAATTGAAGGAAAACAGGTCACTTTTAGCCATATTGAGAAAAAATCTGCGGTCATATTGTATCTAATGTTAATAATTATAGATCAAAGTACGGCCTTCAAGACGTAGCCTTGGCTCACCCGATCAGCAATCTCAGCTTGTCTAGTTTTGCATAAAAATTGCTTCCAGGTTCAAGCAATACTGATGTTTCTTAAAGTAAGGAAATCGAAGCCATTTTACTGAAAGAAAAAAATCGGCGGGGGACTCTGCCCCCCAATCCTCCTCTCTTGGTGGCCTCAATCGGCGGCCCCCAAACCCCTGCCTCTCCTGAATTCGAACCCTAGTTACGGCCCTATGTGTTGATAGATTTATTTTGGCAACATCGACATAATGTTGTAGCTTAGTTTGCGATCAGTTAAAATTTTGATCATTCAGTTTTTATGGTGTTCAGTCGAAGATTTTGTTTTTAACTTGTAATGACCAATAAAAACTCAATATAAGACATTACGGGAAAGTAATATATATATATATTAATATTGTTAACATGCATTTTTATGATTGTTGAATTTTCGGCTAAAACACATTGTTTTGAAAATTCTTAAGTTCTTCAGATGTTATGTATAGCATGTAGATCACAATTGTCATCTCAAAATAAAAAGTAAAAATACAAAAACTGCACGGAATATTCCAAAACAGAAAGTCCATAAACAAATTGCAAAATAAAAATCTAAAACTCTTCAAAAGAATGGATAACAACTGTCATATTCCTGGCTTGTAACTTGGGACAGGCATTTTCTTAACTAAAAAATGATGGATTTAAAGTATCAATGTACCTTTCTTAATGACTGTAGTTTTAACAAAATGCATGAACTAGACAAGAATTGTATATAGACAAAAAACAACTGGTTAATATTTGGTTTTAATTAAGACGATAACTTGAAGTTGGGTGGAGTTTTTATTTGAACCAATTGATTGTCGAGGGTTTTCATTGTTGTGTTTGATATAGTTAACACATAAGAGACGTCAAGTATGGCGTTCAATATCAAATGATGGTAAATAAAAATGGAAAGTAAAAGTACAGTTTGATTTATTTCATATTTTGACAACTAAAGAACGTGACGTATGCCCCCGGTGTCAAACGAAACACCTGGCGTTTTCATAAAAATTGAAAGTAAAAGTTCAGTTTTAATCATTCCACTTAAGATCGTAAAACAGAAATATAGCTAAATCGAACCTACAGCTTTTAATAGTATTCAGTGCAAGGAAACTTCCTTTGAGATTCCTTTAAAACAAAATAATTAAAAAGTGTTCTATTTTCTACCAATTAACCGCACTCTAACTAACACACAAATCAATTCATGCATTTTAAAGTTAAGTTTAGGACAGTATCAACTAAAGATTTAACATATCTGCTTTGCATTCTCTTTTACACTTATGTGAATTCCTTTATTTTATGTAGAACAATTTATGTACACTATTATATCAAACGAATATTTCTCGAAAACGATGTTATTTTCTTTGACAACAAAACTAGGTGACGTCATAAGTAAAAATAAACTTATCTACCATACAGGTCCTTTGTTGCTGCTGTTGAACCAGTTGAATTTTTGTAACAATGTCCAGGAAAATTTTTATCTTAAAAATAATGTAGGACAGGTAAACATTGTAAAGAAACACTGAAGATTTTACACGTTACTGCAATGTTAGTTAGATTCTCATGTTATGATATTTTTGTCCTGTATAACCTTTACGCCTTATATGAAAGTTGTTGATTATAACGCAAAAGTCAAAGATATACACTAATTTATTAATATATTTTGTTCTTTGCAGTAGACGTGGGATGGACAATTACGTTAATTTTTGTATATAACCAGTAATCCGATGTTAATCAGTAATAACAAGTTTTTGTCTTAACCGTACTTCAAGACACAGGTACAATTTAATATGAACTGTGTCAGGGCCGTAACTACCTATGAGGCAGGGGAGGCAGCCTGCCCTAAATTTTCTACACCAAGATTTATTTTTAAGTAATAAATTGAAATGTTGACACTATCATATGTACACGAAGAACTTGAATTTATATTATAAACAACACAAGTTTACAGTTTTAACAGTGTTATCATGATACGTGATATATTAGTCCGAGATTACTCTGACGTCCAACGGCTGTTTTGCCAGACAAGCTGGGGCCGTAGCTTGTCTGGCAAAACAGCCGTTGGATGTCAGAGTAATCTCGGACTAGTGATATATCTGTAATTTTCCGGATTTTTGATCGAAAGTGAACCGTTTATGTTTTTCTCTTTTGGTTTTTTTTCGTGTGGCCGTCCGTCTGTTGGTATTCAGTATTAATACGAGAACACGTATGAAACTTTGCTTTCGTCAATTTTGAATAAAACTTAACTATTCACATTTATTTAGGGGCTCAATTAAGCAGAGGAAGTTCCCTTTCTATTTTGAATCTTTTATGAGATCGGAAATTCGTTACCGGCTGAATCAGCTGTTGGGTCATTTCAGTTTTAACGTCTCCCGATCGTTCGGGAAAATTATGGTCCATGCCTTAGTAGTTAAACACTCCCATTCGTTGTAGCAGGGACTTTCTATACTAAGTATATACTAGTATAGAAAGTCCCTGGTTGTGGTTGTCTGTTTAGCTTTCAACAATATTGAAATTATCTTGTGTTCTATGATCTTGCTTTATATGTTTTTTTACCAGTTTGATTTCTAACAAAAATATCTTTAAATACAGATAATAATTGTTTGCATAAAAATTGCTTCCAGGATCCAGCAATACTGATGTTTCTTTAAGTAAGGAAATTGAAGGAAAACAGGTCACTTTTAGCCATATTGAGAAAAAATCTGTGGTCATATTGTATCTAATGTTAATAATTATAGATCAAAGTACGGCCTTCAAGACGTAGCCTTGGCTCACCCGATCAGCAATCTCAGCTTGTCTAGTTTTGCATAAAAATTGCTTCCAGGTTCAAGCAATACTGATGTTTCTTAAAGTAAGGAAATCGAAGCCATTTTACTGAAAGAAAAAAATCGGCGGGGGACTCTGCCCCCCAACCCTCCTCTCTTGGTGGCCTCAATCGGCGGCCCCCAAACCCCTGCCTCTCCTGAATTCGAACCCTAGTTACGGCCCTGTGTGTTGATAGATTTATTTTGGTAACATCGACATAATGTTGTAGCTTAGTATGCGATCAGTTAAAATTTTGATCATTCAGTTTTTATGGTGTTCAGTCGAAGATTTTGTTTTTAACTTGAAATGACCAATAAAAACTCAATATAAGACATTACGGGAAAGTAATATATATATATATTACCATTGTTAACATGCATTTTTATGATTGTTGAATTTTCGGCTAAAACACATTGTTTTGAAAATTCTTAAGTTCTTCAGATGTTATGTATAGCATGTAGATCACAATTGTCATCTCAAAATAAAAAGTAAAAATACAAAAATACCTAATTCCACGGAATATTCCAAAACAGAAAGTCCATAAACAAATTGCAAAATAAAAATCTAAAACTCTTTAAAAGAATGGATAACAACTGTCATATTCCTGACTTGTAACTTGGGAGGCATTTTCTTAACTAAGAAATGATGGATTTAAAGTATCAATGTACCTTTCTTAATGGCAATAGTTTTAACAAAATGCATGAACTAGACAAGAATTGTATATAGAAAAAAAACAACGGGTTAATATTGGGTTTTAATTAAGACGATAACTTGAAGTTTGGTGGAGTTTTTATTTCAAACAATTGATTGTCGAAGGTTTTCATTGTTGTGTTTGATATAGTAAACACATGAGAGATGTCAAGTATGGCGTTCATTAACAAATGATGGTAAATAAAAATGGAAAGTAAAAGTACAGTTTGATTTATTTCATATTTTGACAACTTAAGAACGTGACGTACGCCCCCGGTGTCAAACGAAACACCTGGAGTTTTCATAAAAATGGAAAGTAAAAGTTCAGTTTTAATCATTCCAGTTAAGATCGTAAATCAGACATTTAGCCAAATCGAACCTACAGCTGTTAATAGTATTCAGTGAAAGGAAACATTCCTTTAAAACAAAATAATTAAAAAGTGTTCTATTTTCTACCAATTAACCGCACTCTAACTAAGACACAAATCGAACGTGTTTTTTAAAACCATGTTACCGCGTGGTCATAGTTTTTGCCATAATCGTCTAATTCAATAAATATCTATTGAGTAACTACCCGAAGAGGTCCATAATTGCCTATTACCATGATTACTTCGTAAAATTAGAACGTATTTCTCATAAACTGTACACTGTTCATGTGCATCGCTTTTTTTTTAGCGTTTTTGCGTTTAGCGTTTAATAGTATTTACACTTAAAAGAGGGCCAAAAGAAACCAGAAGGACATTTAAACTCATAGATCGAAATTAAACTGATAACGACATGTCTGAGCACATGCGATCACCCCCAGTTTTGCTGGGGTTCGTGCTGTTTAGTCTTTAGTTTTCTATGTAGTGTCTTGTGTACTATTATTTGTCTGTTTGTCTTTTTATTTTTAGCCATGGCGTTGTCAATTTATTTTCGATCTATGAGTTTGACTGTCCCTCTTGTATCTTTCCACCTTATTTTGTAGTTATTTATTATGTGTACAACATAAATGTATGTGCTATATAGCATGGACTGTGTTAGATGTCTTGAAACAATCGCTCAAGGAATGATCAGATATTTATAATCTGGAAATCAATAGACACTATGTAGCAACCACTGACACAAAATAGTTGCAAATAGATATTTCAAGTTGATATAAAAACAATGAATTATAGAAAAGGCACTTACGACCCGGATGTATTTACAAACCTTGATGTACTCGTCCATGATGTATTTTCAAACCTCTTTCTGTTTGGGATGTTTTGTCACAAAATTTACAGTTAAATTGCAAATCATCTGTATGATTGCCGCCTAAAAAAGCAAATCAAGTTACCTGTTTGTTTTGGGTTAATATGTGCTAATTGTTACTTGATCATGACTAGCTATACTGTTTTACAAACGTCGCGAGTTATCTAGATAGTCCAAGGAATGCATCTTATGCCTGTCAGTACCAAGGTTGTAAATTCTACCCTCTCCCCCGATCTACATGTGCGTTCGACTAAAATCTTAATTTTCTAAGATAGTCAGTTTTTTTTTCTGTCGGAAGTCCATTGTTACTCCTATATCAATACAAACTTACCGCCACAAAATAGCTTATAGTGCTGAAATGTCATTAAACATAAAACCAACCAATCAGTAACTACCCTCCACACCATCGTATGGTATTTATATGTCTTAGATTAAAGCGTAACGCGCATGCATGTTCACATTACAAGGACGTTGTTTACAGGAGTGTTCTTTAAAGACAACGACTGATGCAATAGGATTATAAGAAAAAATATCGACACTTCACAAATTTGTCACTTTAACCAGGTTAGCAAATGAAGACTTATATGTTGTGCTGTACCTGGACACAAGAGGAACGTGGTTTCATTAAGTTCATTTTGGCACGAGAATAGATGTCTGATCTGTATAACTTATTAGTTCTATTCCGAATTGTATCATTTTGTCCTAATACGTCTGGTCGGTGATGCACGCATAACAGGATACGTATGCGATTGTCCTGTTGAAAGCTCATGCAATTTCATTGTTTTATTTTACCTGTTTATTTAACATATGTTTTTGGAAGACTTATGTTGCCTAGTATATACCAATGGTTTGAAGAAAGCGTTTGTTTATTTTCATCACAATTTTGATTAGAAAATTAAATCTCAACCGTTTAATTTTGATATGATTGTTTAAAAAAATGTTTGTAAAACTTTAAACAAACTCTTGATCGATACTAGGACTAAATTTTGTATATACGCCAGACGCGCGCTTCGTCTACAAAAGACTCATTAGTGACGCTCGAATCCAAAATCCGAATTAAAAAAGTTAAAAAGGCCAAATAAAGTACGAAGTTGAAGAGCATTGAGGACCAAAATTCCTAATAGTTTTGCCAAATTTAGCTAAGGTAATATATGCCTGAGGTAGAAAAGCATAAGGATTTCAAACATTTTAAATTATACGAAATGCTAATGATTTTCTATCCAAAGTATAGATAATCTAAACAGGCTAAAATTTAACATGAGTAATCGTTATTTTGTTCTCAATGCACCTTAAATTCGCACTTTATTTTATCTGAGTGTGAAGCGTATGACACTTATAAGCTCTGTATCTTTAAAGTGTTTTTATTAAATACAATCTTATGAAGCAAAATTATGCTTACTATGTGCATCCGGCATACTTTTTGTTCCGCTTCCTTTCTGATCTATAGAGGAGGGCTCTGGATAGGTAGTACCTGTGAGAAATCATAAGATAACTAGGTCTGTAATACATAAAAGGAGGATCAAGTTCTTATTATACTTTTAGAAAGCTGTTAAAATATCTGATCATTTCAGAAATGATCAGATATTTATAATCTGGAAATCAGTAGAGACTATGGTAGTAACCACTAACACAAAATATTTGCAAATAAATATTTCAAGTTGATATGAAAAACTATGAATTATAGAATTAGAACTTAAGACCCGGGTGTATTTACCAACCTCGATGTACTCGTCCAAGATGTATTTTCAAACCTCTTTCTGTTTGGGATGTTTTGTCACAAAATTTGCATTTGAATAGCAAATCATCTGTATGATTACCGCCTACAAAAGCAAAAAATCAAGTTACCTGTTTGTTTTGGGTTATAATGAGCTAATTGTTATTTGTTCATGACTAGCTATATTTTTGCAAATGAACCGATTTATCTAGATAGTCCAAGTAAAGCATCTTATGCCTGTCAGTACTAAGGTTGTGAATTCTATCCCATCCCCCCCCCCCCCCCCCCCCCCCGAGCTGCATGTGCGTTCGACTAAAATCTTAATTTACTAAGATATTCAGTTTTTCTGTCGGAAGGCCATTGTTACTCCTACATCAATACAAACTTACCGCCACAAAATAGCTAATAGTGCTGAAAAGTTTTTTACCCTCCGCAACATCGTATGGTATTTACATGTCTTAGATTAAAACGTAACGCGCATGCATGTTCACATTACAAGGACGTTGTTTGCAGGAGTGTTGTCCTTAGACAAAAACTGATGCAATAAGGATTATATGGGAAAAAAATCCACACTTCACTATAACCAATTAGCAAATGAAGACTGGTGCGTTGTGCTGTACCTCGACACAAGAAGGAAGTGATTTCATTAAGTTCATTTTGGCACGAGAATAGATGTCTGATCTGTATAACATATTAGTTCTATTCCGAATTGTATCATTTTGTCTGAGTCCTAACACGTATGGTCGTTGATGTACGCATAACAGGATACTTATACGATTGTCCTGTTGAAAGCTCATGCAATTTCATTCTTTTATTTTACCTGTTTATTTAACATATGTTTTTGGAAGACTAATGTTGCCTTGTATATACCAATGGTTTGAAGAAAGCGTTTGTCTATTTTCATCACAATTTTGATTAGAAAATTAAATCTCAACCGTTTAATTTTGATATGATTGTTAAAAAAATGTTTGCAAGACTTTAGATTATACGAAATGCTAAGGATTTTCTATCCAAAGTATAGATAGTCTAAAATGTAACATGAGTTATCGTTAATTTGTTCTCAATGCACCTTAAATTCGTACTTTATTTTATCTGAGTGTGAAGTGTATGACACTTATAAGCTGTGTATCTTTAAAGTGTTTTTATTAAATATAATCTTATGAAGCATAATTATGCTTACCATGTCCATCCGGCACACTTTTTGTTCTGCTTCCTTTCTGATATGTAGAGGAGGGCTCTAGATAAGTAGTACCTGTGAGAATTCATAAGATTGTAATACATAGAAGGAGCATCTTACATGTATTATACTGTTAAAAAGCTTTATTTCATTTTGATATATATGAACTCAGATAACAACCATTCATAATAGCCCACTGCATATAATATTATGTTTTATTTGAACCTTGAAATTAATCTTTTAAATGAAGCGTTCCTTATATTGGTGCTAAATATATGTATTGTAACTTTAAATAAGATGTATTATCGGTTAGGTTTATATCTGTTTAAATTTACAAATGAGATATTTTATAGTGCGCTTATTTATAAAAGATATTTAAGGGTCAACCACTTACACAAGTCCAATGTAATCTATGAGTTAAACTAAAATCAAACAAAAGGGCAAATGACTATAACACAACATTACACAGCTAAAATATGTTAGAAAGATTATTATTCATTTCATCTTTCTACAATCAATGTTTCAATGTTCAAATACAACGTATATACAAACCTTTATGTACTAGTCTATGATGAATTCGCAAACCAATTGCTGTTTCAGTTTTTTTATCACAAAATTTGCATTTGAATTTCAAATCTTTTGTTTGATGATCGCCTACAGTAAACCTAAATTAAATTAACTAGATTTACAAAAATGATACGTGGACAAATTATTGTGTTTGACATCCAAAGTTTGTACCTATAAATCAAACACTTCTTAAGTGGTGGTCCTTAATAAAGGCTACAATAGTATACCGCTGTTCAAAAGTCATAAATCGATTAAAGGAAAAGAAATCCGGGTTACAAACTGAAACCGAGAGAGACACATCAACTATAAGAGAAAAACAAAGGAACATCAGGCACACTGAATTCGAAGTGCAACACAAAACCAAACGCCAACATACATAGAGACGAACTATGTGATTACAACTGCCATACTCCTGACTTAGTTCAGGCCTTAAATCATTTGAGTATGTTCCTGTTGTGTAAAATATGAAATTCATAACACGTTTGTATAGTTCGTACTTGATATAAACACAGCCGTTTAAATTCTGAACGATTATAGCTAGGAATGTTTCATCTTCTAAAGTTATCTATTTATCAATTAGGACTATTCATAGACCTGTGGATGTCTGCGTTAGGTTGAGGAATCACTAACTTTACGAAACATCTCCATTAACTTCAACACAAATACTGTGGATTCATTTATATTCGTTGGGTACGAATCTTCGCAATTTCGTGGTTACAGGAGAACCACGAATTTCAATGTTAAACAAATAACAAGTTTTTTTAAAGGAATGTATGCAGACTTCACCAAAAGTACGAAATTAAATATCCACGAATATATAAGTTCTCCTAAAAGCACGAACATTGATATAATATATAAAAAATATAAAAAAAGTATATTACTTACCATTTGAGACCTGTACAGCTGTTTCTGTTTTACTTTGTTTATCTTTAGTTGGTGCACCTCTTAATGGTTCATCTTTAACAAATGAGAATAAGTTTTAAGTCTGTGGCAATGCAGAAATAAACATAATCTAGGCATGATGTGTTTAGTTCATACAATTAATTTCAATTAAATCTTTACGAATTAAAGAAAATGAAATGGTATAAAGCAAATGCATGTTCCAAATTGTATTTTATCTACATTATCTACCGAAAAATGAGGTTGAACAGACCTATATAATATATGTATCATTTTTCATACCAGTCTTATGAATAAACATATATCAATTTTTAAACCTATGTATAATATTTTATCCTTTTTAAAGAAAATTCAATACTCTTCTAAATATAAACTGAAGCAATTACTGTTACCATGGTTACTGCATTGTCAGTACTCCACAACAGCACTATGAAAAGAAAAGGTAGATCTACAATTAATCACTGAGATACTAATTCTCAAATGTTGGTAAAACCAGTATTAATCATTTACCTTTGTGCGCTTTGCTTTTATGTATTCTGATACCAGCATCTCCTTTGTAATCTTTGAAACAAATGTCACATTTCTTCATTCTTTAACTGCCCTTTTTGTATGATTACTAAATACAGAATTGTTTTGATCAGATAACTTCTTATAAAGCGTACATTTAACATTCCTTGTCAAGCTATGTTACACAGGTTTTTATCATTCTGAATTCTACTTTCGATTTGCGAAGGATTTCACGATGCACATGATGCATCTACAGTACAAAATCATTTTTTGGAAATCACTATTTAGTCGTGTGCATCAACCATATAATGGTGAAGTATATATGTTTACTTTAAATCTTTTGAATAATATTCAAATTATTTTTAAATGTATATCTGTCGTATACCATGTCTACCAAATATCGTAAAAATCGGAATGTACAATGTGTCTATTTATATCTTTTTTACATTTAAACACATTCTTTAGATTTATTTTTTATTTCGTTGATAGGAAAGGAAAAACATTGTATTTCAAACGTACTTTAAAAATATAGAGGTTGAATGTTTAAAAATAGTAATACAATTCCAAAAGATATAAAATAATTCACAACTACATCATTCGATTTTAACCGATAATGTTCCAAACACCAAGGATTCCAAGTCATTTTAAGCAATACGTTTGCGCAACTATATTGTTTCACTACGAACTGTTTTGTTTGGAGCGCAACTCATTTTATATAGACATGATAGACGAGACAAATAATTGTCCTACACACAAATTGGGAACATGATATCTTTGATCAGATTTTACACACAGTTGGTCGAAAACACAGCCTTATGACTTTTGGTTCACGAGGTTATCACCAGTCTAGTCGTAAGTACGTTGTTTGACGTAAATTGTCATTAATGCGTGTTTTTTCTGTACATTAACAGTAAACAATGATAAATGTTTACACTAAATATAAAAAGGAAGATGTGGTAGGATTGCCAATGAGACAACTGTCCACAAGAGACCAAATGACACAGAAATTAACAACTATAGGTCACCGTCCGGCCTGCAACAATGAGCAAAGCTCATACCGCATAGTCAGCTATAAAAGCCCCCAACATGACAATGTAAAACAATTCAAACGAGAAAACTAACGGCCTTACTAAGGTTGTTCTATCCCGGGAAATGATGGCTGTACTTAGATCAGCCTTTCTGAATAATTGGTTGTCAATGCTATTTAGATTTGCACGTTTAGAAAAATGCAAGTGTCGAGTACCAGTAACATAACACTATTGCTACTCATTCGAATGTAGATATTGGAAGATGTGGTATGATTGCTAATGAGAAAACTCTCTACAAGAGACCAGGGGTTGAAGTTATAAAACTTTGCTCGGTGCTCGGGGCACAAAAATCATGCTCGAAACATGAAATCTAGCATTTTGATTTGTCGATTTTGAAGTATGAGTTTAAAAAACTGACTTGAAAGTTTTATGAATTCAAGACCAGATGACATAGAAATAAAATAATCACCAATACGTAATCGTACGGATTTCAACAATGATTAAAACACATAAGGCGTAGCTATGTATAGTCAGTTTACATAGTTATAAAATGCTCCGAAATGAAAAATGATAATTGATTAAAAATAGACAACCTACGCTGAATGAAATAATCTTATCACAGTTTTGCTTTTATTATCTCTACCTAAATTTAAAACTTAACCTATGCCCCTGTGTAAGAAGTACTTTTAGTAAAATATTTAGAACAAGTGTTGGATCATTGACTTTTAAACCATTACAATGTACAACGGCATGACTAATGTATCCAATTACAATTTGTTTCTTCTTATTCCGTATTTTATCGTTAACATTTAATATAATAAAATGACATACGTACGTACTCGACGCACGATATTATGGGACTATTATTGCTAACCATTGTATTTGATAAAATAAGTTGCTCAAGTTTAAATACAGTTTACAAGACTTTTTAGAATCACACACTGGAAATTTCGTCCACATAAACTAATTCTAATATAAAAAGTAGAAATCTTCCATTTTTATTTATAACGTGGTTTTCCAGACTCCCACCTTTTATTTTACTGACATAAGATCACTTATAAACTCACGTATCCCTTACCTATCTAATAAGTAAGATTTGAGTTATCTGTCATAGTGTTGATTATATCAATCATTGTTCAGTATAATTAGAAGACTAACGCTCCATTACACTTTTTGTCTGTATTTCTTTACAGTGTTTCTTCTTTTTATGATATGTGTTGCGGCGAAAATATTAAGAAGATACCTTTCTGACAGTTTCAAATATATCGAAGCCCGAGTTTGTCCGAATCTGACTCTTAATTAAAATTAGAGATAAAATGTATTGATAACAAAATACCTAGATAAGATGGGGTTTTTTTTTAGAAATAAAGAGTGTTCGATTAAGGATTGTCCTGTATTAATTTGTTTAACGAGAATGCTTTCGGAGTTCAAAATTTATACAAAAGATATTTCCATGCGACCTTTTTTGATATCCCCTATAGTAATTAAAGATAACTTATAATTTTTTATCTATTTTATTGATAAGAATTTATCAAAGTTTATTTTCTGGACAAATCATTCACGAAAATGTGTAAGATAAGAAACATTTAACAACATGATCTAATAAGATTTCGTTGTATTTTACATACTAATGCATATTAAGGACGAGAAGATGAGTATGAACCAAACGTTTGCTATAACTGCTAAACATTGCCGATTTGAAACAGGACGAGCGTCGAGCCCTAAAATGCACGCTCACGAACAGTAGTGAAGCTATTATACCAGGCAATGGGATAAACGCGAGAAAGAAGACGTAGATTTTCTTTCCGAATGGATTAAGGCTGTGAGTTCGTTAATACAAGTTCGAATTAAGAAACTTAATGGGTCTATCAATACCCACGCTACATCTATTTTTAAAGACCCAAATGTTGCAAAACACTTGTCTTACCTCTATGACAAATTATTTTTGTCCCCGCAGATAAACCCCAAACAATATCGTTTTTTGTGTGTAAATATCGTTACATAAACTGCTTGATAAATGAATTAGGTATTGACAATTCACTCGGAAACTCAACATATACCCTTCCGACACTTACAAAAAAGGAAATCTTGGATAATCAGAGGTCTGTTCTATGTTTCGTTGGAATTTCAACCAAAGCTGAAGAACTGGATCTTCCATCACTGTATTGGATACCTAAACTACATAAGTGTTCTTACAAACAACGGTATATTGCTATGTTTTCCAAGTGCTCCACGAAAACTCTTTCTAAATTATAAACATCTATTGTATCAACAATCAAAGCCGGGCTCCAAAGTTATTGTGAAACTGCCTTTTCTAGAGGTGGCGTGAATCAAATGTGGATACTAAAAAAATCAAAAGATCTTTTAGAGAACATACAATCTAAGACTCTCTCATCTTGCAATAGTATTAACACATTTGACTTTTCTATACTTTACACACGTATTCCCCATTCCAAACTAAAAGACAAATTGAAAAAAGTTGGTATTACTTTGTTTCATTAAAAAGAACGTAAAGAATCACTCTGATTCAAACCAAAAATTCTCTGAAACTGACACTATTAAGATGCTTGATTTCTTGATTGACAACATATTTGTTACGTTTGGAAGACGCGTTTTTTCAACAGACTGTCGGAATTCTAATGGGAACGAATTGTGCCCCTCTTCTTTCCGACTTGTTTCTTTCTTATAATGAGGCTGACTTCATACAGGAACTTCTTAGGAAGAGAGATTAGAAGTTAGCAATATCCTTTAACTTGACGTTCCGCTATATAGATGATGTTCTCTCACTAATTAAAACAAAATTTGTTGACTATTTTGAACTTATATCCAGAAATCAACACCACTTTGCTTATTTGAATATTATACAAAAGAAATCGGATACGGGTCACGGAAATTATATTAAAATGATAGGGAATTTTGAAAAAATGTATGTTTTAATTTTAATTTAAGTGATAGACATGTTGCCGGGGCAGAAAATAAATATACACAACAATATACACCATTTAAACGAAACATAATGACTGTTGTTGCACAAATCAAGGTTCCTGAGCTATTTTCAAAATCGAAGCGAGAGGCTTTTAACATTGCAGTGTAAAACACAGGCTAAAATGGCTGAAACGTCAAATTTGCAAACTTCGGGTTGAAAATGGGCATACAAGGTCATTAGAAAAACAGGTTGCCGGGGTGAAATTAGAAACTTGAATGTCCAAAGAATAAGCAAGTCAAACCTTGTATGTGTAGTCGTTGAACTCTAGGTTCCCACGTAAAGTTAAAATGCCCCTGTTTCAAGAAGAATGAACTCACGTTAACTCGAAAAATTCACTAAATTCGCGTTCATTGTTTTGATTTTGACCGTCTGACAACTTTACGGAAATATCAGAGTGATTGTAAATAAGGACTCTGTGACGAACAACTTATAATATCCGTGTTTTAAAGATTTTAATGATATCAAGTCTATCAAGCCAGTCCAATTCAATCTATTATCACGTGATACAATTCTCATTAACATATTATAAATATTAATTAGCAAAAGCACTACTAATTTCTGGCTATGTGACGAATCTATCCCATAGAATTGGAGATAAAGGATACTACAGATACAGCTAAGTCTGCCGCATATCTTGACCTACATCTAGAAATTGACAATGAGGGTTGGTTGAAAACAAAACTTTACGACAAAAGAGATGATTTCAGCTTCTCAATTGTGAACTTTCAATTTCTATGTAGCAACATTCCAGCAACGCCTGCATTCGGAGTATATATCTCCCAATTGATACAATATTCAAGGTAAGGCAGCTATAAACCAAGAGTTTCAAATGGTGAAGTTGAATCATCCCTTCGTAAATTTTACGGACGCCATCACAAGTTGGTTGACCCTTAAAGATTAACCGTTTCGCAGATGATATCGGATATGTCCTTATGTCGTAACTACAATTACCTTTCCCTTTTCACGAATGTGACCTACCGAATTAGACTATTTACTGGATTTGTAATAACATAAGCAACACGACGGGTGCCACATGTAAATCTGCTTACCCTTCCGGAGCACCTGCGATCCCCCCCCCCATTTTCATGTGGGGTTCGTTTTGCTAAGTCTTTAGTTTTATATGTTGTGTCTTCTGTACTATTATTTGTCTGTTTGTCTTTTTATTTTTAGCCATGTCGTTGTCAGTTTATTTTCTATCTGTGAGTTTGACTCTCCCTCTGGTATCTTTCGGTTCTCTTTCATTGATGCAATGAAGCAATCGCCTCTCCAATATGTTTTAGCATTTAAAAGACAGATAAAGAGATAACACAAAAGGTATACCTCGCAATAAAAAAACTGATTCAAACAAGTTGTAATAACTGTGAAACTGATATGATGCTTTATTCATTTAACAACGAATTTGTTACATTTGTTGGACAAAGTTTTGAACAGACACTTGACATCCCGACATTTTATGTATTGTTTTTCTACATAAGTTAATATAAGCAAGATTTTATGCTAGTAGTTCATCCAATTATTATTATTGTTACATTTTAACAGAAGCTTAACATATAAAGTTAAAATAAATACTGGATCTTAACCGTAACATCCCTTAATCTGTACAAAAATATTTTAGAGGAGGTCATTCATATAATTCTGTGAATTATGTTTGCTTTAATCAGGACCTGCTGTAACTGGATACTGATAATTAAACCTATAACGAGCAGGATTTTTTTTTTTTATTTTTTCTAAATATATTAGTTTAATGTGCACTAGAAATATTCCGTGATAACGTTACAAAAATCTGAGTTTTTCATTGACAGGACCTTTTTGCCAGTGTGTAACCTATCAGGAGAATGGTCACCTACACCTATTTTGCGATTCATATTTTAAAATTAACTGTCCACTTCCTGTTGGCATTGATGTTTATTAATCAAGGTGAAACATTGACTGCCAAGAAAGACTGAAATCATTTGACTCACCAAAATAAAATTAAAGTTACCGTCGATTGATTGATACTTGGTTGCTTTACATAAGACTCGTCAGTGACGCTCAAATCAAACAAGTTTGAAAGCCAAAAGAGTAGAGTTGAAGAGCATTGAGGACACAAAATTCCAAAAAAGTTGTGCCAAATACGGTAAAGGTAATCTATGCCTGGGATAAAAAAATACTTAGTATTTCGAATAATTCATACTTTTGCAAACAGTTAATTGATAAATAAAAACATAACCATATAATTGATATGCATGTCAACACTGACATACTGACTACTAGTTAAAAAACAGTAAAAGTAATAATTTACAAAGACAAGTAAAAAAATACTATATAGATATGGGAAGTTGTGGTATGAGTTCCAATGAGACAACTGTCCATCCAAGTAGCAATTTATATAAGTAAACCATTATAGATCAAGGTACGGCATACGACACGAGCATTGGCTCACACCGAAGAGAAAATGCTATAAAGGGACCCAAAAATTACTAATGTAAAGCCATTCAAACGGTGAAACCAACGGTATAATCTATATAACACGCTTTTATGATGATAAGGAACTCCAGTATATAGAATCTAAACTTCAAGACCATCATTTATTATTTGTGAAGTTGATACGGAATATTATCAACAATGTCTTAGTATCATCATAACAAATGTTCTTGAATACCGAATGAGTTGGAACATGTATATTTCACATGCAGGTTAAGTTGGTATATTACTGCTAGGTTGGGGGATAATGATAATTTTGAAATTAAAATAGTCTCGTTGGTACTGAAATAATCGCTCAGGTCAAATTATAGATATAAGTATTGAAATGAGGAAGCGGTTTCTTTTGTGTCTTTTATTTCTAGTTCTGGAGTATAATGAAACCCAATCGGAAAAGTTTGAATTGTTATTTGAAAGAACATTACTAATATATCTGAATGTTAAATTAAAATATCTGCAGTCTTTGGTATTCTTGATTTTTTTTTTACAAGTGTCTGAAAAAACATTGACTTATATGATATAAAAAGAGGTCGACCAGGAAAGTCGTACAGTTCGTTCCCATAGGAATACCGACATTTTCCTTCCGAAATCAACACATAAGTTGTCAGTTAGAAACTCCAGAAAACTAATCACTTCTTCCTTTGTGCAGAATGTTTAACTTTGTTTTTTCACTATTAAAAAAATACCCGTACAGTACAAGTTTTATGTTGAAAATAATTGTGGATTATTTCTTATAGACGATTTTTCAAATTCAAATGAGGAATAGTGGTATGCAAGGTTGAAATTTTTTTGGATAGTTTGAAAGAACTAATTTCATAGCACATATATATTCACGGCATATATATTATAGCATTGTCATTAATTATGAAACTTTTGGATTGTTGGGGTAGCAAATCAACACCCTGCATTTATTGGAAATTAATATATTGATAACTATTTACACCACTGGGTCGATGCCTATGCTGGTGAAAGTTTCGTCCCCGAGGGTATCACCAGCCCAGTAGTCAGCACTTTGGTGTTGACATGCATATCAATTATATGGTCATTTTAATAAATTTTCTGTTGACAAAACTTATTTATAAAAATTATTCGAAAAACTAAGAATTTTCTTATCCCAGGAATAGATTACTTAAGCCGTATATGGCACAACTTTTTGAAATTACGGGTCTTCAATTCTCTTCAACTTTGTGTTTGTTTGGCTTTATAAATATTTTGATATGAGCGTCACTGATGAGTCTTATGTAGACGAAACGCGCGTCTGACGTATTGAATTATAATCCTGGTACCTTTGATAGCTATGTAGATCAGACGAAATTTCAATTAAACATAAGTAAACATCAATAATACTCAAAGAAAAGCATTTTCAATTTATAAAAAAAAAACTTTTATGTCAGTGTAGTAACTTGTCTTTTTCCTGTAATCCTTTTACAATCACTGCAATTTCTTCGCTCGGCACATATCTGATAACATTGTCATTTGCTATGAAATAGTTCGCAATAGTAGGATTAGCTAGACTTAACGTTTTTATTAGCTCTCCTATTAGATATCTCTGGATACGAACTCCTTCCCTTTCCCTCGTTGGCCATGTATCATACTGAGACAACATGAATTGCTTGATATGATAAGAACAAAACTTTTTAATTTCTCCAGGATGCTTGTCTTTTAAATCTTGAATACACAGTTTAATAAACCGAAAAGCATTCTTTTTTAAATTCAGTTTGTCTGCACTGTTTGCATGTTTAATCAGCATTTTTTCAGTTCTCGAAAAAGATAAGCGAAAAAGTAGGTTTTTGTCAGTTGCATCTAAAATTAAAAACAAAGTATTACACTAAGAAATGCAATTAGTTTTGAGTATGACTAGTTTCGTATTTATATAATTAGCCAATGTTTTTATTTAGCAGCTTTTGGTTTTTTAAATTCTCAAACGATTGTATTTGGTTTTGGATTTTCAAATATTTTTACCTTGAGCTTAACTGAAGATTCATTACTTGTCGAAATGTGCCTCTGGTTGAGACCAAATGGTACCACCAACGGGGTAAATGTTCATTTCAATATCTTACAAAAATCTTCATCCTCCAGACATTATCAGGCATATTCGCCGTTTTCATAATTGAAAAGATAAGAAATAAAAATATGTTGTTCATAGATCGATTACTTGTATCTGGCTTGCTCTCTAGTAATTCAAAATTTGCGAACCGAAAGTGTAAAATGTGTTTTGGACTTTCACGATAACGCTTGCAAAAAAATGTGATATAGTGTCATGGGTATTTGCTTTGTCTCTAGCGGTAACACTTTCAATTTTTGATAATGTGGTCAGTTTAAAAGCAGGCAAAATCGAATGCATAAACAGTGCAATATCTATGGAAATAATGCCTTATTGCACCTTCTCTTTTCCCTAAATACATACAACACGATATTTAAAATGTATATAATTGTGTTTTGACTATACAAATTGATTTGTAATTTCATTTTATCTTTATTAAATAAAACAGGTAATTCAGTGACTTACTTTCACGTTAAGTGGTCTCTGTTGAAAAGTTGCCTGATTTGCAATCATACTATATCTTCTGATGTTTAACATTTCCAGGTGATAAAGATACATTTTAAGCATTTCCGCCCATAACTCAAATATGATGAAGGCCGTACATTGACCTATAATGCTTTACTTTTTACAAATTGTGACTTGAATGGAAACTTGCCTTATTGGCACTCATACCCCAACTTTTTATATCTATATACATTATATTGCTTCAGAATTATATCAGAATATAGAAGTAGGAATTATGTTTCAGTTTCAAATTTCACGAATAATATTTCATATTTCCTACCTTCAGGGCAGGTTTTGCAAACAACATCATAATATTTCATTGCTCTGTTCACAACATCATCAATTGCTATCCACGATGGATTAATTTTTCTAGCTATTTTATCTGGTGGCCATCCATCAATATTAAAGCATGGAACGAGATCAATATCGATCGGCTTTTTTCCTGGAAATGCATCATAAAAAACTGTGTAAGCTGGACTACATCCGCCTGGTTTTGGCATTTCTAAAGAAGGAATATAAAGAAATATATGAAGTTCGGCATTAACAATTAACATTATATATGTAATAAAACTATATAGTAAATTATCTTTCAATGATTTGACAAAACATAATAAGATAAATCATTTTAATAATCATATCAATGAAAAAGTTACTGATGTTCATACTTTTTTCCAAATTGAACTAGTCGATGTTTGGTATGATATCATTGTTTAATTCCAGCAAAAATTACCCCTGTAAGAGATGCATGTACAGGCAAGCATGACATCCTTTACAGGAATATATTATAACAATAGATATAAGAAGATGTTGTATAAGTGCCAATGAGACAACTCTACATCTAAGTCATAATTTGAAAATGTTAACCATTATAGGTCACAGTACGGTCTGCTAGTCTTGTTGTTACTTAGTTTATGAGATTGCAACTCAAACGGACAAAGATGACCTTAGATGAAATTGGCTTTTATTGTAAGATTCCGTTTGGCCATTAAGATTCTAAAGAGGCTGCGTATTTTTACATCATAAGGCGTTCATTTCGCGATTTCATGAAATAGGCAAAATTCTTCAAATATATTTTCATAAATCGTTTTTTTACATTTAATACCTGCATTGATGGCATTAGAAATAAAGAGAATATAAATATCATTTAAAATTACTATGTCTTAAAACTAAGAAATTGATATAAAATTTCTACTAACTATTATTCAATATGATAATGGTTTCTCAAGCATGGGAAACGTTTATACTTTTATTATATGGACTTCAAGGCTTGATCACATAATAATCGCTCTCGCCAATTCATTTTTAATTATTATAGGACAAATTTCATAAACAAGGCAGAAAATTATGTTATTTATCAAAATAAAACTTTCAACTTTTATTCCAGTCGTCATTTCGTGAGTTTAATGCGTTACATAGGCAAATAAAAGCTAAAATATCAGAAAAACTGCTAAAAAATAGATTTTCTAGAAAAAAGAAATGTAAAGGATGAAGGTCAATTAGTTTACTTTCCAAACTATAACGATAAGGTCAGGTACAAAAATCTGCTTCAGTTAGAAACATCGTCATAAAAACGTCCAATTCTCGAAATTAGTCTTTGTTGGGGTTTAGCTGAGCTATATGATTAATCAACTGTAAATACATTTTATCCTATATTTATAGCATCAATAAATTGACTATTCAACTCAAACAAATTCTTAAGAACATAACGATACTTTTGTTATAAGATTTGTGTTATCGTCCTGTAAAACTTTTTTTCGATCTTAAATTATTAAAAACACTAAATTAATACATTATATGATTTCCTTTCTCACTTTTTGTTCTTCTTCCTTGTCGAATCCCATCTGTCCCCAACACCCGATCAAACATTTCAAAAGCATAGTTTTTGAATTTGCCAGGAATAATATATCGATCATTGTCCAACACGTGTTCTAATTCCTGTACTCGTGGTGACACCAGTTTAACCTTGTAGAAGCCAGGGAATTTTATGACATCGAAATTAACTTCAACAGACAGATTAGGATAAATCATTATATCAAATTCATCCGGATGGCAATTCTAAAAAAAGAAAACCAAATTATTTTCTGTTCCGTTATTAGTTCTAACAAATAGACAACAATACTTGTATAATAACGTATAAAGGCAATCTTTCAAAATTGACTTTTACACAAAAAATATGACACACCCGTTCTCGCTCCAAAAGAAAAGTTCATGTTTTTACATAGGGATTTTCCCTTCATTTGTATATTTAAATAGACAAACATGTTGGAAAACAGCAAACCACTGCTGCCTATCTTAAACAATTTATTAATGTATACATTCATCAGAGATACCAACATTAAAATGTTGGTCATCAGACGCGCGGTTTGTCTACAGAAGTTTTATCAGTGACAGGCAAATAAAAAAAGTTGGAATTGAAATGCCAAGAAATAACGTACGAAATTAACGAGCATTGAGGACCCAAAATATGAAAGTTATTTTGTAACTTTTACCATATAATGATAATTCATTTCAACACAAAAGTTATAATTACTGTGCCTGTGATACAAATAACAAAATCTGTTACAATAATCGTTCAGTTTTTCCCGTTTACTTTATGAAATCATACATCTAACACTTGCCTTTGTTTTGTCATAATATGATCCAATATTAAAACTGCTCCAATTAAGAGTAGATATTTCTTTCAGTTTTTTGATAAATTCGTTAGTGAAGCTATTTATAGCTTTTGCAGCCGGTGAGACTTCTTCCATGGAAAGTTTGCATTTGTCTTGATGATCAATCAACCTTTCTTTAGAAATTGGACTGACAGGGGCTTGGTCTTGGGCTTTAACTTCTTGAAAAAATACGTTAAAAAGAATATATGCCAAAAGCTTAGAAAAATGGACTTTAAATTAGTTTTAACCTCAACGAATCGTTTTAAAGTCAAATGAAACCTCAAATAAAAAATAATGATGCATATGTCTTTTTTTACAATTAAATGGATAGTTTTCAATATAAAACGTATGTACATATACTTTTTTCTGGTGAAATTTCTTTGATTTGTCCACATTTAGAAGAAGTTTACTTTTTTTAATTGCTTGCTTCCAGGAAGCAATTCGCCGACATATTTTCTGTATGCAATCGACATCAGCGTGACCCTTCTATTATACATCTTTGGATTTCAAATGTTTGGCTTTGAGCGTTCCTGATGAAGGTTAATCCAGAAAAGCGCGTCGGACTCTCGTAAAAATCCGGTGATCGCAATTCGCATGGGTTTGTCATTTAAATATACTATTATCTGATTGTAAAAGTTATACACATGTTTATCAACCATGCTTCTTGTTGGTTGTTTACTATAAGTTGACAATCGGTAAACTTCGGCTTCAAAACACGATAATTAAGTAGCTGCCATATTTTCACACAATAACAGACAGAGAGAACAAAAAATTACGATTATACGAAATATTTGCGTAAAAAAATGATAAAATTGTGCACAGAAGACTAAGTGTATGATAAATACATGCATTAGTTCAAAAATTGGATAAACATTTTTTTTCACCAGTCACTCGTTTTATATGATTTCAAATAAATGTTAATATCATATAAATGACATAATGATACAATGTGTTTAAAACTTAAAACAAATTCTATGCATTTGCTTTTAAGATGTTTTGATTACAATATATGTCAGCAAATAAGATATTTTTATTTTTATTTTATTAGTAAATGTATTAAAATGTATCAGTAATGCACAATATGTTTAGCTTAAATCTGTTCCAAAGTAATAAACATCTACTTGCAAACATACCACAGCTTCTTATTTTTAATACAATAATGATTGAAAACTTAACTCACTCCCCAATGGTGTTGATGGAGACTTCTCTTTTCCACATTTATCTGTACGTTTTTCTGTTATGAACAAATGTATATAATATATAGTAACACAATATAGACATAAAGGTGTTTCTTAATTACAGTAGTTATCCGATCCCTTAAATTGCAAAGATAATTAAGGCTTTAACCTTGTTAATGGTACTACTTGATACATCATCAACACTTTTATTTTATAGCTTTAACCTGTTTGATTTTCGACAACAAGACTCAAATGTAATAAATCCATAGCATATCTATGTGAAAAATACGAGAAAACCACTTTTTTTTAAAACCATGTTTAATCCACTATTTTCTACATTTGAAAATGCCTGTACCAAGTCAGGAAAATGACAGTTCTTGTCAATTCGTTTTTGCTGTGTTTTGTCATTTGATTTTGCCAGGTGATTAGGGACTTTTCGATTTGATTTTCCTCTGAGTTCAGTATTTTTGTGATTTTACTTTTTACAACGTTCCAGCAGCACCTGCATACGGATTATATATCGAAATGATTAGATATTCCCGTGCTTGTTATATTCCTATCAGGATCTCTTTGGTAAGAGGTTGCTGATCACAAGAAAGCTATTAAACCAAGAGTTCCAAATGGTGAAGTTGAAACCATCCCTTCGTAATCACGAAATGGTTGACAGTTATAGAATAACTGTTTCACAGATGATATCGGATATTTCGTCGTAACTACAATCCCCTTCCCTTTTCATGAATGTGACCTACCGAATTAGACTATTTACCGGGTTTGTAATAACATGAGAAACACGACGGGTGTCACATGTGGGGCAGGAACTGCTTACCCTTCCGGAGCACCTGAGATGACCCCCAGTTTTTGATGGGATTAATGTTGCTTAGTTTTTAGTTTTCTATATTGTGTCATTTGTACTATTATTTGTCTGTTTGTCTATTTTAATTTTAGCCATGGTGTTGTCAGTTTGTTTTCGTTCTTTGAGTTTGACTGCCCCTCGGGTATCTTTCGCCCCTCTTTAATTACTAAGCTATACTTTTCATTTACAAAATAACTTTCCTTATTCGTACAATGAAATCATGACTAAAAGCACAATACAAAAAATGACAAAAGCAACTGCAGTTGTCCAAAATCTAAATTAAACTCTCTCTAATAATACAGCTTGTATCAAACTATACTGCTGATACCTCACACTGGTGTTATCCCGCATGTCACCATATAGCTTTGAATAAAATCCCACACCGACGAAACGCCATTGAAGTAAACAAAACAGCACATAAAAGCTACCCAACACGTCCCACATAAACAAAAAAAAATAGATATTTGTTGAACAGTTTGCTAGATAAGTGGTCCAAATTTTGCGGTACGATACGAATAAGTAGCTAGTGACTAAACGTCATTTCTAATCTAACAACATGGCCACAAAGATATTCTATAAACCTCATATAATCTCAGTATCGAGCAAATGCATTGGTTAGGTCAATTTTATCGTCGGTAATAATAGATGTATGATAAAAAGAAGTTCCAGACTTTTGTGATTGAACGATAGGAACAGTGATTCAGTATTATCAAGTATAGAGGCACATAGTCGTGAGCTTCAAAATCATTAAATACACTTGATAAAACAACAAAATTAAGTTACTTTTTTTTTAAACATATATCACTTTAAAAAAGGTCTTCTGGTCTGTTTTCATCATCTTGCTCATGATAAATAAGGCTGATATGAAAGATGATGAAAACAGACCAGAAGACCTTTTTTAAAGTGATATATGTTTAAAAAAAAAGTAACTTAATTTTGTTGTTTTATCAAGTGTAGTATACCGCTGTTCAAAACTCATAAATCCATGGACAAAAAACAAAATCGGGGTAACAAACCAAAACTGAGGGAAACGCATTAAATATAAGAGGAGAACAACGACACAACATTAAAATGTAACACACACAGAAACGGACTAAGCATTAGACAAAATCCTATGAGAATAACAAATATAACATCGAAACCAAATACATGAATTTGGGATAGATAAGTACCGTGACACGTCTTATAGTAATGTGAATTCACACTCAAAATTAAGAGAAAACAAACGACACAACGGAAACGTGAATGTATATTGTAACCAAGTCACACAAGGGTTACGTTTCTTGTGAGCCATTGAGGTTCAATTATATGTTGATGATGATAGGGCTAATATATAGGTCAAACCTTTTTTTCTAAAACAGCACAAAAGAAAGTTATTTTCTTCAAATTTTAAATTATTTTATGACTAAGATGTCATATAAATCGATTGGCTGATGTTTTAACGCCACTTTTAACACTATTGTGCTATGTCGTGATGCTCAGTGTTAATGGTGGAGGAAGCCGGAATGCTCTGAGAGAACCACCGACATTGGTATGGAAAAGTGACAATTCTAGTCCATTAAGATTAAAGTAGAGTGCACCTTGCAAGTGTGGGATTGAAACTCACAACCTCCCTTTGGACCATGTACACAAATCGTCAATCGAGGTCCTATGATGTCATATGATAATGCTCTGCATTTAAAAAGATACCAAATAATAGTTGTAGGAATATTGTCCCGAATTTTATAATTCTTCTTATATTATAAATAATATTTAGAAAATTAGTTTAGGCTTTGAAAATGATCTTTTTTGTAAGGTCAAATTAAAGATTTGAATAAGTGCTGCTAATTATATAAGTTAGTTTATCTACTAACCATTGTAACATTCAGGCAGATCTGTTGTTCTGGGACAATGTTTGGTTGCTTGTTCATCAGATTCTGTAAAGTATTGATAAATAAATTATTAATTGCTAAACGGTAACTGTTCATAACTTTTAATGAACCCCTTTTGTTACAGGTTTGATCTAGTTAATGCTGCTGGATCTCAATCGTTCCACAAACATAACAAACTCCATCTCAATTGTTTCACATCCTTTTGTCGTACGTTTTTGTTATTATTCTAATATTGCAGTTTTGAAATCTTCTTTTTCTTATTTCATATCATCTTTACAAAAATCTTCACTGTAAATTACGAAATAAATGTTATATATTATATGTTACCATCATCCTTTGAAGTATATGATCGTCCATGCCTATATTGGTCGTGTTTATTTGGTCTTGGTGTGCCATGATAGCCATCCTCGAGGTTGGACATTAGGTTCTCTGTATCTACTAAATATTCAATACCTATTATCGTAAATATTCCTGTATATGTAACATGGTTTAATCATTGAATTATAAATAAAAACTTAGAAATTTTATAATTACGGTGATTAAAAAATATGATGAAGAACTAATACGTTTGCATTTGCAGGATTATATAAATATTGTGATTTTTTTACTGTTTTTTTCCCCATGTTATCATGTTTTAAACTGCTAATGAACAAATCACATGTTAATGATCTCTCAATATTGTCAATTTTACATAATGTAAAAAGATAAAAAAAAAATTAAACCATCTAATGCTTTCAAAAACGACGTTCTCATTTATAGAAAGTACATTGAAACAGAGTAAAAAGATAGAAACAGATCTTGTATAACTAAGATTGTGAAGTGGAGAACTCGATGTTTTCATTATTACAGTCTGTAGCCTTTGTTATTCTTGGATTTGTTTCTTTCCTTTTTTATATTTTGATTCATGTGTATGCTTAGGTGTTTTGTGTGCCATCTGTTTCGCTGACTAGTAAATACACGGGCTTAACTTTTTTGTTCTCTTTGTTTGGGTTGTTGTCTCTTTAAAACAATTCCCGTTTTATTCCGTATTACTTTATGACTAAGATGTCATATAAATCCATTGGCTGATGTTTTAACGCCACTTTCAACACTATTGTGCTACAGTATGTCGTGACGCTCAGTGTTTCTGATGGAGGAAGCCGGAATGCTCTGAGAGAAACACCGACATTGGTATGGAAAATTGAAAATCCTAGTCCATTAAGATTGAAGTAGAGTGAACCTTGCAAGTGTGGGATTCAAACTCACAACCTCACTTTTGGACCATGTACACAAATCGGCAATCGAGGTCCTATGATGTCATATGATAATGCTCTGCATTTAAAAAGATACCAAATAATAGTTGTAGGAATAGTGTCCCGAATTTTAGAATTCTTCTTATATTATAAATAGTATTTTGAAAAATTAGTTTAGGCTTTGAAAATGATCTGTTTTTGTAAGGTCAAATTAAAGATTTAAATAAGTGCTGCTAATTATATAAGTTAGTTTATCTACTAACCATTGTAACAGTCATGCAGATCTGTTGTTCTAGGACAATGTTTGGTTGCTTGTTCTTCAGATTCTTCAAAATAAAAAATCTTAAAATTTGTCTCCTTTGAAATTATGTATGTTTTTGTTTTTATAATTTCATATCATGTTTGAGGTTTAAAGTATCGAAAGGTGCTTCTGACGTACACAATTTCATACTGTAGTTATTGAAACAGACATTGTCACTTGTATTCTGTAAAAGCAGGATTTCATTTTTGTTTTATCATTATATTATGATCATTGTGTAACTGCCAAAGAGCAAGCTGTTCGTAATGTTAAAATATACATTCTAATACAACGTATCATTAGCAAATGGTATAGTGATTAAATCGCATAGTCATTAAAAAACTCAAAACAAACACAAACATTATTTAAAACTTCATGGTTGATTTGGTTTTTATAATTTTTTTTATTTTGAGTGCCATTGATAAGACCCAAGTTGACGAAAATGCTGGATGGACAGAAGAATTATTTTTGATAAGACTCAAGTTATTTTGTTCAATACATTGTGTGTGTATTTTGACGATAGACGATTTTTATCGAAATTAAACATCTAAATCACTGTATTCAAGAAAATTGCGCTGATATGTGTTAAGATGCTATCTCATAGATGTTTCCATATTTTTCCTTTTATTCACACATACCTGCATCCCTTTGAACATAGCATTGTCTATAACCATATTGATCTTTATATCTATCTCTTCTGTAGTCATGATGGTTACCCTCACTGGAAGGGCATTGTCTATATACTGTAAAGTATTGATAAATAAATTAGTAATTGCTATACGGTAATTGTTCATTACTTTTAATGAACCCCTTTTGTTACAGGTTTGATCTACTTAATGCTAATGGATCTCAATCGTTCCACAAACATAAAAAAATGCATATGAATTGTTTCACACCCTTTTGTCGTACGTTTTTGTTATTATTCTAATATTGTAGTGTTGAAATCTCCTTTTTCTTATTTCATATCATGTTTACAAAAATCATCACTGTAAATTACGAAATAAATGTTATATAATATATGTTACCATCATCCTTTGAAGTATATGATCGTCTATGCCGATATTGGTCGTGTTTATTTGGTCTTGGTGTGCCATGATAGCCATCCTCGTGGTTGGACATTGGGTGCTCTGTATCTACTAAATATTCAATAACTATTACCGTAAATATTCCTGTATATGTAAGATGGTTCATAAATAAAAACTTAGAAATTTCATAATTACGGTGATTAAAAAATGTGATGAAGAACTAATTCATTTGCCGGATTATATAAATATTGTGATTTTTTACTGTTTTTTTCCCATGTTATCATTTTTTAAACTGCTAATGAAAAAATCACATATTTTAAAATGATCTCTCAATATTGTCAATTTTACATAATGTAAAAAAAAATGTTTCCTTATTACAGTCTGTAGCCTTTGTTATTCTTGGATTTTTTTCTTTCCTTTTTTATATTTTGATTCGTGTGTATGCTCAGGTGTTTTGTGTGCCATCTGTTTCGCTGACTAGTAAATTCACGGGCTTAACTGTTTTGTTCTCGTTGTTCGGGTTGTTGTCTCTTTAACACATTCCCCGTTTCATTCCGTATTACTTTATGACTAAGATGTCATATAAATCGATTGGCTGGTGTTTTAACCCATTTTCAACACTATTGTGCTACGTCGTGACGCTCAGAGTTTCTGGTGGAGGAAGCCGGAATGCACTGAGAGAACCACCGACCTTGGTATGGAAAATTGAAAATCCCAGTCCATTAAGATTGAAGTAGAGTGCACCTTGCAAGTGTGAGATTCAAACTCACAACCTAACTTTTGGACCATGTACACCAATCGCAATCGAGGTTCTATGATGTCATATAATAATGCTCTGCATTTAAAAAGATACCAAATAATAGTTGTAGGAATAGTGTCCCGAATTTTAGAATTTTTCTTATATTATAGATTGTATTTAGAAAATTAGTTTAGGCTTTAAAAATGATCTTTTTTTGTAAGGTCAAATTAAAGATTTAAATTAGTGCTGCTAATTATGTAAGTTAGTTTATCTACTAACCATTGTAACATTCAGGCAGATCTGTTGTTCTGGGACAATGTTTGGTTACTTGTTCTTCAGATTCTTTAAAATATAAAATCTTAAAGTTTGTCTCATTTGAAATTATGTATGTTTTTGTTTTTATAATTTCATATGATGTTTGAGGTTTAAAGTATCGAAAGGCGCTTCTGACGTACACAATTTTATACTGTAGTTATTGAAACAGACATTGTCACTTGTATTCTGTAAAAGCAGGATTTCATTTTTGTTTTATCATTATATTAAAATCATTTTGTAACTGCTAAAGAGCAAGCTATTCGTGATGTTAATATATACATTCTAATACAACGTATCATTAGCAAATGGTCTAGTGATTAAATCTCATAGTCATTAAAAAAACTCACAACAAACACAAACATTATTTAAGACTTCATGGTTGATTTGGTATTATATTTTTTTTTTAATTTTGAGTGCCATTGATAAGACCCAAGTAGATGAAAATGCTGGATGGACAGAAGAATTATCTTTGATAAGACTCAAGTTATTCTGTTCAATACATTGTGTGTGTATTTTGACGATAGACGATTTTTATCGAAATTAAACATCTAAAATCACTGTATTCAAGAAATGCGCTGATATGTGTTAAGATGCTATCTCATAGATGTTACCATATTTTTCCTTTTATTCACACATACCTGCATCCCTTTGAACATAGCATTGTCTATAACCATATTGATCTTTATATCTATCTCTTCTATAGTCATGATGGTTACCCTCACTGGAAGAGCATTGTCTATAACCATATTGATCTTTATATCTATCTCTTCTATAGTCATGATGGTTACCCTCACTGGAAGAGCATTGACGTTCTACTGTAAAGTATTGATAAATAAATTATTAATTGCTAAACGGTAACTGTTCATAACTTTTAATGAACCCCTTTTGTTACAGGTTTGATCTACTTAATGCTGATGGATCTCAATCGTTCCACAAACATACAAAATGCATATGAATTGTTTCACACCCTTTTGTCGTACATTTTTGTTATTATTCTAATATTGCAGTGTTGAAATCTTCTTTTTCTTATTTCATATCATGTTTACAAGAATCTGCACTGTAAATTACGAAATAAATGTTATATAATATATGTTACCATCATCCGTTGAAGTATTTGATCGTCTATGCCTATATTGGTCGTGTTTATTTGGTCTTGGTGTGCCATGATAGCCATCCTCGGGGTTGGACATTGGTTGCTCTGTATCTACTAAATATTCAATAACTATTACCGTAAATATTCCTATATATGTAAGATGGTTTAATCATTGAATTATAAATAAAAACTTAGAAATTTCATAATTACGGTGATTAAAAAATGTGATGAAGAACGAATTCATTTGCATTTGCAGGATTATATAAATATTGTGATTTTTTACTGTTTTTTTTTTCCATGTTATTATGTTTTAAACTGCAAGGAACAAATCACATATTAATGATCTCTCAATATTGTCAATTTTACATAATGTAAAAAGATAAAAAAAATAAATTAAACCATCTTATGCTTTCAAACGCGACGTTCTCATTTATAGAAAGTACTTGAAACAGAGTAAAAAGATAGAAACAGATCTTGTAAAACTCATATTGTGAAGTGGAGAACTCGATGTTTTCATTATTACAGTCTGTAGCCCTTGTTATTCTTGGATTTCTTTCTTTCCTTTTTTTATATTTGGATTCGTGTGTATGCTCAGGTGTTTTGTGTGCCATCTGTTTCGCTGACTAGTAAATTCACGGGCTTAACTGTTTTGTTCTCGTTGTTCGGGTTGTTGTCTCTTTAACACATTCCCCGTTTCATTCCGTCTTCCAAAAACAACACAAGAAAGCTGTTTCACATCTATGTTTTATATAAGTTTGTGGTGTTTTTTTTATCGAGTAATCCCTACAAGTTGAATGAAATAAAATCGTACTTTTCTTGAAAAACGATTTTTGACTCATAATTGCAAATGTAAAAGTGACTACCATTATCCCTTGGAGTATAGAATCTTCCTTGTCCATGTTGCTCGTGTTTATTTGGTCTGTGTTTGTGTATCCTTCTGTGGTAGAGGTTGCCATTCTCGTTGTAAAACCTATTGGGTTCTGAATCTGCTGTATAAAAAAATACAATTGTTTTTATGTTTGATGTAAATGGTTGGTTATATGTTAGCTAATATATATACAGTTATAGAATCATGCTCATACTGAATAAAAAGCGCATCAGAGAGAATTCCTGTTTATGATAGTGGAATAGAAAAACATCAAAATGTAAGGCATATATCATTTATCTGTGTTTTTTCAAAGTATCGTCGTGTCATATGTTTTCGTATGTCATATATTTTCGTATCATCCATATTTCATCGGTTTCGATTTCACGGGCGTATATTGTTTCGGATTTTTCGGTTTCTATATTTAGAACAACAACAACACTACAATTTGACATCTTTAAAACATATTCAAAGTCGTTTTAAAAGACGCTAGAACAAATTTAATAAAACTGACCAGATTAGCCATTTTTATTTTATGCCCAAATTATGCCTCACTAGAATAGTTGTTGACCAATATTCTGAGGGGTAACATGAAGTATAGCTATGTCGTCTGCCTGCCCGACATCGGATCTTCAAGACATGTGACTGTCATGTGGTTTTTAGGTCATTTTTATTACAAACGAGCGTGTTAAAATTATCATGGTTCTTATATAAAATGGCTGTTCAAAATCCATTTATTCAATATTTTATTGACATTTCTTTTTATACATCATTGATACACGAAGATGAAAACAGTCTTAACTTTTAACATTTAAACCCTAAATTTTAAAAACTGCATTTTGTTTTCAAAACAAATAATGCCCTTGTAGAAACCAAGTATCAATCGGAAAAAAAGAAAAATGTAACAATTTCAGCACATGAAACACCAAACTAAAACTATTTAATGGAATTTAATTTTCAACATACATTCATGGTTAAAGATACTTCATTCAGACAGACGGTGACCTATAGTTGTTAATTTCTGTGTCATTTTGGTCTTTTGTGGACAGTTGTCTCATTGGCAATCATACCACATCTTCTTTTTTATATAGCATAGTAACCAGACCCGCCTGACATCAAAATGTTCATATATACAAAGATTCGAATGTCAAAAAATAGTTATCTTGCACACAAAAAACTATATAAACAGACAAGACCGCTGGAACACTACACTTTTAATCTTACTTAAACCGAACATTGTATGGATGGACCTAGTTCTGTAGATTCATTTATTTTCGTGGGTACCAATTTTCATGGAATATGGAAAACTTGCATGTTCGTCGATACTTAATTTTGTGATTTTGGTGAAGTCAGCAAAGAAGCCTATAAAAATTTGTCATTTTTGAAGATTTAATTTCGTAGTTTACCTGTACCCACAAAATCCACGAAAAATTGGTATCCAACGAATATTAATGATTCAACAGTATGTGTAAAACTAGGTAAATCTACAAACTGAATGACAACTTTATAGTTGTATAAATCTTACTATCATTTGAACAGTTTTAATCAATGTAATGCCTTACAATTCAAAATATTATAGTTGTCTTTACATATCAAATTAAACGATTTTCAGTCTTTCAAATGCTTCTCTATGTTCAATTAAAATTTTGGAAATATTGAAAAGCTTTAATAATCATATGATTTTTAAAAAACGGTTGGACTGATTTTTACAGAAGTATTTGGATTACCATAATCCCTTGGTTTATATGATCGTCTATGCCCATATTGCTCGTGTTTGTTACGTCTTGGTGTGTGTACTCGTATTTGACTTTTTTGGCCATCCTCATGGTTATCAAATTGGTTTTCTGTATTTACTGAAAAGATATTGGAAAATATTGTTGTAGTTGTAAAATTGACATGCCATGTTGGTTTGGGTTTCAGAGTAGACAATAGATAAAAAAAAACCTTGGGATAAAAATAAAATAAACGTTCAATGTTTTGTATATTCGGAATTAATGGGTTTTGCCTACATTTACGAGAATATATTCATGATTATTATTATTATCACAAAGTAGTCTTTTTTTCCTTAAATTTTGAATTAATAACTATAATTACCTGTAATAAGTATTTACTCGTTTGAATACATACCCTTGTGTCTAGGTGCAAAAGGTTGTCTTTGTTCATTGTTGTTAGTAGTTATTGGATCATGCGTTTCCGTTGTGGCTTGATTGCTTGTTGCTGATGCATGCTTTCCCTTATTATCTTGGGCATCGCGTATGGTGATAGGGCTTTCAAAACCTAAAAAAGATCAATGTACAATTTGACTCAATTCTTCTCTTATCTTTAACAAACTACACGTCTTATTGTTGTAAAGCAGTGCCATAACAGACAATGTTTGCATTAAAAGGCGGGACAGGATGTAAATCATTTCGTTATGTAATTGTGATACATTGGTTAATGTACAATAAACAATATTGATCAAATCAAAAGCACAGGTCGTTTCTAAATGAGTTTCCAAAAATGAGACTAGATTGTGGATTATTGGAAGTGATTATGTTGATAGTATGTAAATGGTTTTTTGAAGCGAGGAAATTATCATGCATTTAATAAAGTGTCATTTTGAAAACCAAATCTGGGAAAATATGTGTAATGTACAAAATTGTCTGAACATAGCATGCATAGGTATGCCAACCTATTTTTGTTACAGTGAATGTCGCTTAAGATGCAAATCAGATTGACATAATCTTGTGAGATGTTGGATGCTCTTTGACGTTCTGGCATGAATATTCATCAATGCAATGCAGAATGTAAATGCTTCCTTTTCTTAAAGGTCACTACGCCTTATTGGATGTTAACACACCGTTGTAGGATTGTGTGTCACGGAATATATACAACATATCATAAAGGTCAATGACTTATTTTAACGTATTCTTCCATTTTCTTATTGATAGATGTCAAGTAGTATCTGATATCATAACTTGAATGTATATTAGTACTTTATATAAGTCAATTTAACGTTCGAGTTATCTCTTTTATGAAAGGAGAGTCTGAGTAATGTATCTCCGAGACATGTTCTTACTCCAAGATGCATGTGGTCACATGGCAACTGTTATTGTATTTCCAAATATATAGTTAAGCATTTATTTTTTGTCAGGTAACAAACTTTTACTGTATTATACTATGATTGATTGATGATTACTTATAAAACACTGCATCTGCACAAAAAGTCTAAATCTCGGCGGCAAGTTTAGATATAAATGTATTAATTTAAAAAAAAATCAATTAACGGTACCCAAAATACATTTTGTTGTACTTTACTGACTGAGAAACCGTGAGATTGACACCGGAGGCACGCCTACTTCGCTCATGCGAACTTTAAATTAGAATACATTAAACCTTTTTGTCAGTGTGGTTCCGATATTTTCAATCTTTAAACATTAAAATTTCAGTTGATCTATATACAATATAAATCAATTACGTAATACCGCAATTTATAAAAAAACAAATGTGATGATGTACCGTTTATTACGCATTGTTAACCTCTTACCTGCTTTTGAATGTTTGTTAGATAACTTCAGTAGGAAATATAAGAGTCAGTTATAAAAAGTGGCTATTGTTAAAATTGTTGGCCATGCAGGTTTATGATCATACAATTATTACGTCATGAGTTTAAATGGGTTTGAGGTTTTCGATAAATTATCTACAATTTTTAGTAAAAGTTGTTTCTTACACAACTAATACATGAATCATAGGTATGACTCTGGCACATTTATGTAGATCAATAAGATACAGGAGTATCGGGTTTTCAAGCTTAATATCCGGAAGTGTTAAGTCAATTAACGGAAAATTAGAAATCTTCATTTATTAATTATTTCTAATTAAAACTTTCAAAAACTGGTCTGACTTTTTAAACGATTATATTTCATATGATACAAAAATAGTAATAACATGGATTGATACATTGTTAAATAGACAGACATACAGATGTAAGTCCCTTTCTCGTGTTTTTTTTTCTGATACTTTTTTCTGAAAGATCGTTTTTCGGTACGTAATAGTTATCCCAAGAGGACATGGACACGATGTGCTAGTGTAAGATCATCCAGATGTACACTGACACACAAAGTCCGAATGGGATAATTATTTTACATCTCAGATTAGATGAAAAAAAACATTTAAGCTTCATAACATCTAGTTAAAAACACCACACAATCATTATAATATACTTAACATATTACTATATAGTATATATCCTTTATAAGCTCCGGTCAAAATTTCTTAAAAGCTTATTTCAACAGGTAGCTCATGTCTAGTCGTCATGGTGTAGGGGTACGAGTCGTGGTTCTATATTGTAAAAGTCTTGAGTTCGATTTCTTGCATATACAGTGGATTTTGTCTACATAAAATTTTAGTCTTTTCCGTATGAATATTTCTAAGTTTTATCATGGATTTTGCCAAAATATTACAAAACAAAGGAAAGCATAACAAACAAAGAAACTCAAGCCAGGGTGATCTGGTAGGGGTTATCCGACTCAGATCATCCCTGGTAGAACAAAGGAGCTGGGATGTACTAAAATTGATACTATTCTTTATATGAGCGCTTTAAGGTTTTGATGACAATTTGCCGTATTTCCGAAAGGTTGACCAAGTGTATTAGCCTGATAATAACATAGATTTTAGACAGATACTAGCAAAGGACGTATGAGAAAGACGTTTTTGTCCATGCCAAAAAGTTAGTTGGTAGCAATTCTATATTGTCATTCAGACACAAATCATGTGAATATCATTGTTATTCTAAGCGATATTTTACAAAGTTATATATATTTCTCAATATTGGCTTCAACAGCGATTTATAGTTCTGAATTAAAACATCAATTTCGTACGAATTTGTCAAATTTTTTATTGATTTTTTTATTATGGTGTAGATGCGGAAAGTGAGTATATTTTATATACTATTTAATATACAAAAGCCAATGTGAGTAAGTTTTTACCAACTTTCAGATTTTTGATTGCAACAAATACAGGATACAAAAACACCTGTGCCAAGTCAGGAATATGGCAGTTGTTTGCCATGTGTTTCATTGGTTGATAGGTCTTACTTTAGATTTTGTAAGATTTTATGAACTTCCTCTTTTTGAATGTATCTGTATAGTGAGATATTGTTGTTAAAATAGATCATAAGTATAGATTTTTTGAGACACCGCGCTATTTTTCAAGCTATTAGTCGTTGATCATTGCCTACATTTGGTTGAATTGTTTATGAAAAAAAACACATTTGTGCACATAAAAAAAATTCTATGAGGTCGAATTTTGAAATAAATTGTGACAAGATAGGTGCTATTTTATGTTTTAAGAATATAAAAAGAAAAAATGGTGTCACCGAACTTGTTTTCTTGCTACAAGTAAAAACAAAATCCTATTTGTCCAGTATAAAATTTTTACCAAAAGAGTTATTTCCACATAAATGACTCATTTGAAAAATGATTTTAAAAACGAAAAAAAAATGACATTTGTTTAAATATTTTGGATAATACAATAAATCATCAAGTTTTCTTTATATCAATAAACAGTCTAACCATAAAACAATAAATATGTCTTCACATTTGCAGACTTGGATAAATAACTAGACCGATTTTGTACTGCGATTGTAAAATCCAAGATTGTGGTATACCATGAATCTACCTTAATACTCATTTGTAAATCCAATTTTTAACATTACTTTGACCAATTAGCTCAGTTTGAATGATGTTTTAATCAACATCAGCAAATATACTTTGGTTTCTAATTGTAGTGTACAACATGACAATGAAGAATAAGTATTTGGAAATTGGATGAACTTTACACGGAGAGGGATATAGTGCTCCTACAGTTTGAATCTATCATTTTTAGTAGACATGGTTCTATATGAGGACGTTTACTGTCACCTATAAATCTGGAAAAAAATTACAGCAATATCATGTAATCTGGATATTACTGTTGTATCTTTCTATTTTGTCACAGGAAGAAAAAGGTATACCGACTGAACCTATCACTTCATCTTTCCGATCATGTAGTTTGAGGGACACTTTCCTGTATTGAATTTAAACTTGATGACACTTCAAACAACCACTCACACTGTTTAAATGAGGTGCGTCGACTTATTTATGAATAATTATATTCTGCCGTCAAAGCGTGTCTTAAATGTAAATTATCAACAAAAACCGCACTCCGAGTAAAATTCAGAAAGAAAATTCCTTAATCAAACGGCAAAATCAAAAGCTCAAACACATCAAACGAATGGATAACAACTGTCATATTTCTGACGGTGTAAAGGCATTTTCTTATGTAAATTATATTGTATATTGAATTACAAGACATATAAATTTGGATCTTATCAAATTGGTATTGGTGCAAGCCAATACAAATTAGTATTCTTGAGTTCGTATGTTTTCAAACCTCTGTTATAAAAGCGGAATCCTCATTAATAGTTAGGTAAAAGTTTTGGTGTTTTAAAAATGAAGTCCACAAATAAGTGAAAAAACCTCGTTAAAGCGTTCAACATCATACATAAATGATTGGAAAAACAGTCAACTGGACACGTTTGAGGGATTGAATACCGTTCTAGAAGAGACAAACTCATGAACGTTACACATATAAGGAAAAATATGTTATTCCTCTGAACTACATGTATATATAGTCGTTCAAGGCTTTTTTTTATAGAGAATTAGCCTATTTTTACTTTTAACCGTTATTTGAGTTAAGAAAATAGACAGAAAAAACAAGCATCCTGTGAGTATTGCATGGTAATACATATTCCCTTACCTGTTAAAGATTCATTGTTTTGGAACAAAATTCTCATTAGATCTATAAATTGTCATGGTGTAATCGATATAATAAATATTAAGTCAATATCTTCAAACATAACGAAAAAAAACGTGTTCAAAACTGATTATTTAAGTGAATTTCTAAGTCAAAGGACTATAACTCTGCACAAAATCTTCAGACTGGAACAAACTACGACCTGGCATGCTAAAGCTATATACCAATTTTCAAACCAATTTCCTCAAGCGAGACAAAAACAAAGTGTGGAAAAATGACTTTTTGAGTGAATTTTGTAAGTCCAAAGACCATAACTCTGCACAAAATCATCAGACCGGAACACGTTTCATACTTGATCTGTAACATGTCATAATAAAACAATACACCGAGTATCAAATAATAATCTTTAAACATGACAAAAACAAGAGTGGAACACTTGTTTGCCGGATTGACAGACAGACAGACAGACAGAGTGCAAACTTAAAGTCCCCTTCGACTTCTCGGTAGGGAACTTAAAATAACAGCATTACCTTCACATCTGGGATAATCATAATTGCTGTATCTTCTTTCTTCGCTTCTCTTCATTTCAAAGTGAAAACATCTTCAGACATCGATTCTGAAATGGATGGTTATATCAAATATCTCGTGTTATTGAATATAAATTCCTTTGATGTATAGTTTAAACAAAGCATAAAATGTTTATTAATTATTTTTTTCTGTATTGAAATTTAAAAAAAAAATATAATGTGCATTGTCTATTCTCGTTTCTCGTTTTATACAGATTATACCGTTGGTTTTCCCGTTTGAATAGTTTTATACTAGTAACTTTGGGGCCCTTTATAGCTTGTTGTTCGGTGTGAGCCAAGGCTCCGTGTTGAAGGACGTACATTGACCTATAATGGTTTACTTTTTTAAAATTGTTATTTGGATGGAGAGTTGTCTCATTGGCACTCACACCAAATCTTCCTATATCTATTGTCTTTCTCCACTTCATGGTTTAAAGTTCTTTTTGGAATATACTCTTAACATAAGTATGCTCTTATTTTGTGCAATATTACTTTGGACATAGTTCATGTTTATAAAATTATCGTAAGTCTAGAATTTGCTTTAACTTTGGCAAATGACCTTTAATGAGCTATTAAAGTCTTATATGAAAAGGAAAAAAAAGTGTTATTGGGCAAAACATTTTACCTTGTATCAATGGAAATAAAAGGAGTCTTAACATCTAACAACATTCCTAAACCTGACATAAGTAACTCCTTATGCATAATCAAAACAACTATTTGGCATGTATCGTAATGTAGTTTGGTTAAACAGTTTTAGGTGAATGGATGCAATCATATCCAAAAAGACATTAACCCTTTTGCATATCAAAATATTAAGTTGATGGAATGTTACTGATAAAGTAGTACAGTACACGTTTTTATAATGCAGATAAAGAAAAATAAATGTCAACAGTCGTGATCCCAGTACCATAGTTTTAACTTGATGCAATGTTTATGAATGAAAAAAATATGTGAAAGAAGAGGGACGAAAGATACAAGAGGGACAAACAAACTCATAAATAGAAAACAAACTGACAACGTCATGGCCAAAACTGAAATGGACAAACAGACAAATAATAGTGCACATAACACAACATAGAAAACTAAAGAATAAGCAACACAAACCACCAAAAAAAATGGGGTGATCTCAGGGGCTCCGGAAGGGTAAGCAAATCCTGCTCCACATGTGGCACCCGTCATGTTGCTCATGTAATAACAAATCCGGTAAATAGTCTTATTCGGCAGGTCACTTTCATGAAAGGGAAGGGGATGGTTGTTACGACGCGAGAAACATATTCGATATCATTTGTAGACTAACAAATAATCATATTTGCATTGAATAGTTATTCTGACATTCTAATTTTTTTTCTTTTTTTTAAGCTGTCACATTTGATCCATATTTGATACTATTTGAAAATATTAATTTTCCATCGGCGCGTATTGTCTACAAAAGATTCATCAGTGAGAATTTATAGTTGGATTTATCCCATTAAGGGAATAGGGAACGGGCACGGGAAAAAGGAAAGGACAAACCTTTTTTCTTTTGACAAACAGTAGATATAAAGACCATTAATACACATTAAAGAAATATATTTTCAAATTTAAATTAGAATGTGTACTTTTACAGACATTTGATGAATTTAAAATGATTAATATTACAGAAATTGTACAGTACGAATTCTTACCCCACCCCTTTCCCCCACCAAATAAATACAGGATATGCTTTTGGATGGTATGTAAAATAGTTTAGTGTGTGATTGTATTGAAATTAAATTAGGTATCCAAAATGTCACTGCACTGTGTGCATGTTAAATCAAATGAAGTACATTGAAATTATAATACATTGTGTACAGTATACTATTGTATACAGACTTGTTAAGAAGGGATATTATTACGATACTGTTGTCAGGCCATTAAAAATTGCATGTTTTGGCTTTAATATTGATTCACTTATAGGGTCTTTGCATCGGAATTAAACACATTTAATTAAAAACCAGTTGTTGGCATTACACGGGTAATGTTCTTCTCATATATTTTTATGATCGAACAGTACTACTTGTGATATTATCTTATTCATGGTGGCCCTTAACATTATGTCCACCATGCTGGCCCTTTATGTCCATCATTATACCCCTATTGCTTAATCCAGACACAAGGTATTAATCATAAACTAGTCAAGGATAAAGGGAAATTTTGGGTGCATTGAAGTGTTAAAATGATATAACATACAGGTCATATGTCTCAGGTAAAATATACATATATGTGTTTGTCAAATTTAATAACTGTGATTATGTCAAGAAAATTCAAAAACAAAATGAAATAATAAAACTATTTGAACAAATAGCTGTATATTTTTTTTAATTGACTCATGACTATTTGTTTGACAATATACCTTTTAAATAGTTTTTAATCAATTTTAAATGTACTTTATGGTAAGAAGAATATTTGAATATCATCTTTTAATATAATGCAAACTTTCCCAATGCCTGCCTTTTTCTATTGAAAAGGTGTTACTCAAATTAATTTTCTTCATTCATAATGGTTTATAATTAGATCATTGTAGATAGACTAATCTGCATTCAACACTATTTAACAAATGTTAAAAAATATTTTTAGGACTTATTCTAAATAAAATTAAGGCAATTCATTATTTCTCTATTGAATTACAACAAAATTTCATAATATTTTTATTGTCATATAAACATATTGTATTTAGTTTGTGACAAAAAAACACCATTATAATGCAAAGAAATAACAATTCTATAAGAAATCAACACATGGAATGTTTTGTTTTAGGTTTCTGCCCTCAGTTCTAATTTATGACTATTTTATAAAGGAGCCAATATTTTAAACATGTTCATATATTGAGGTTTAGCATTTCTATCATTTTTTGTTCTTAAGAGACTTAATTATGAGAAGGTAAACAATTTTCAAAAAGATTATCTCAAGTTATTTTAATTTTACCAATAAGGAAGGAGTGTTCTTCATTGTCCAGCAAGTGGCACAGTTTACATATTCTAGCCTTTCTAGGAAATATATATTGTCCACTATTTTCTATTTCTAAACTATGACCACTAACTCTGTACTTTAGTGACACATTTGAGTATATACAGTTTTTATCAAAGTTTTAATTCTTAAATCTATTTTCTTCTTAAATTTTTTTTAAATTAATTTTTCATCAAGGTCCTTAAAAAGGTTTAATTCATTCAAGTCCCTGCAATTATTAACTTTATCTCAAACGCCTTGGTTGAGGTAAATATTCTTTGCAAATGTATACCAAGAATATGTACATGTATCATGCCAGTCCAGCACTTTCAACAATATAATGTACACACAAAAAAATGATTTAATTAATAAACCATAAAAGTGTCACCCTCTATATAAGTGTACTTTTGTCAAATTGTAGCCTTTAACTGACAGAAATTAGCCAAACCAAAGATAACATATTTAATTAGTTTATAGTTGTTTAAAAAAGCAAGACATTTTTTTTTCCATTAGATTCACTTTATTCAGAGATAGGAACATTTTTCATTATGATTAGCATTTTTAATGAGTTTTTATCAAAATTTGATGATAACTAAGTTGGCATTTGGAAAATAAGTCTCTTCAACAATAATTGTTCATGCACAACTCCTGTTTTCAGATTTGAAAAAAATAAAGATAGACAAAAATAGTTTTTTCCTTAACCGTATAATGATATTTGTAGTTCTCCTGAATGATTATAGATGTTTTCAAGATTTATTGTAAAAGGATTGATACTGATCAGTTTATTTTGTTAAGAAACCGGCTTGTTAAAAATTACTTGCCTCATGGTTTCTTTAAAAATATCATTTGCTTGATTATTAGTTATTATTTATAATAATTCATTAAATAATGCAAACAAACAATTGAATAAAGAACATCATGGACATTTATCATTTTTTTACTTAAAGTATAATTCTTCAAAATCTGTTGTCTTTCAAATGCTAGTCAATAACTTTATCTTGGACTTTTGTTTTTGTTTTTTTTTTGCTATTCAAAATTCTTACCAAGATGAAATTAAAAGAATAAGAAACAAAAAACATACAAAAATGAATATAAAAAAAAAGAAAAAAAAAAAAAATTGAATAAATTTAAAGACATAAATCAATAAATAATATGAATTTACAAAGAATAAAACAATATTTTATTCTACATTTTCAAAAAATGGTGAAATGTCATTTTTAAAAAGAAACCTGAGTAACCTGTACAGGTAAATTTTAATGAAACATACAAGCTGAAAACTTCAACCTTGATTGATTTCAACAGGTAACATAATCAGATAAAACATCAACCTATGTTTTATGACCCAAATAAATGGTCCTGATATTCCTATGATGAAGACATAATCTTTCAATTAGTTTAACTGAGGTCTGGAGCTGGCATGTCAGTAACTGCTGTTGTTATTTATGTATTATTGTCATTTGATTTGTTTTCTTTTGTTACCTCTTCTGACATCAGACTCGGGCTTCTCTTGAACTGAATTTTACTGTGCATATTGTTATGCGTTTAGTTTTTTACATTGGCTAGAGGTATAGGTGGCGTTTGAGATATCAAAAACATGTTTAACCCCGCCGCATTTTTGCGCCTGTCCCAAGTCAGGAGCCTCTGGCCTTTGTTAGTCTTATATGATTTTTAAGTTTAGATTCTAGTGTGTAATTTAGAGTTTAGTATGACGTCCATTGTCACTGAACTAGTATATATATTTGTTTAGGGGCCAACCGAAGATAAAAAAAGATAAAAACAGAAAAAGATAGTGAAAAACAGGGCCATAAATAAAATATTTAGGTCATTTAAATAAAACCAGAACGTTAATCCAGATGTTAGATTATAACAGTGTCTTTTTAACTTCAATAAGAGATTATGCAATTAAAAAACCTGTCCATATTTTCATTCCAGTAATTAATTAACTGTAGTAGACTAAATATTATGTGTTTTGCTAACGGACAGGAAAATACACTTACCGTATTCACAAGACACCGTTACTTGAAAGTTTACAAATAGGTGAAATCTACTTTCACTTCTTTGGCGGTTTTTACGTGATTAACCGGAAAATGTAACTCATATTTTCAAATCAACCTTTTCTTGAAACTACGATTGACACTTAATAATTACATTATCTACTAATATACGGTATGTTTAAGGAGCGATAAAAAAGATAAAAACAGAAAAAGATAGTGAAAAACAGGGCCATAAATAAAATATTTAGGTCATTTAAATAAAACCAGAACGTAAATCCAGATGTTAGATTATAACAGTGTCTTTTTAACTTCAATAGTTTTTACTCCCATCATGTCTGTTTGTTTTACGTCTTGACATATGGCATATCTAATCTACAAATCATCACAGCGTTTCTGGTAACAAAGGGGTTAAGAATACTAGAGAGACATTAAAAACTTATAAATTAAACTGACAACGCCATGTTTAAAAAAGGAAAGACAAACAAACAAACAATAGTACTAAAAAAACAACACAGAAAAATAAAAACTAAGCCACACGAACCCAACCAAAAACTTGGGGTAATATTAAGTGCTCCAGAAGGGTAAGGAGATCCTGCGCCACAAGTGGCATCCGTCGTGTTGCTCATGTTAGCAACACCGATATATAATAATAAATAGTTCATTTGACTGACAGAATTAGTTTCACTAAATTTCACATCATAAAGAACTGGTGTACAAATAATCAAGTTGACGTGACTGCATTCAATAAAAACTTCGTTAATAAACGGAATAAAATAATGGACAACAATAAGGATGGACAAATATATGGGAACATAATGCTATTATTATGGAGGCGTTGCAATACAATCTTGATTTCAGCAATGCCATTATAGGTTGCACTTTGTAAATACAGTGTCTCTCAAAACACGCCTCTTTTGGGGAGATCTTGAATATTCATAGTAAATTAATTTTGTTTACATACTGGTTCCCCGTTCTGCTCTCTGTGTTCCATCACACAGAGACATAACTTGGGTATGTTACCAGTAAATATATATGTGCATATTGTTCACATTGAAATCTGTGGAAACCTTTCATTCGAGGTAGGGGTAGATAAGAAAATTAGTGTTAGTTTAAACTCTGAGACGTTCAGGGCATATAAATGTTGAAAATATGCCGATTAGCCCTTTATTTTGACCTTTGAAAACAAAATTGTGGTGCATAAGAACTTTCAATTCTAGGATAAGATTTGTTCAAAACTTCATAGTCAAAGTGGTACAGTTTTAGCCGTAAGAGGAGTTCCTATGGGAAATTGCATTGTCAATATTTACAGAAATGCAACCTGTATGCAGAGTTACGGTTTTGAAATATTTATTATCTTATTATCTATATATAAAAAACATGCACATGCTAGTTATGGAAATGAATAAACACGGAATTAAAATAGATCAGACGGAATTTTAATCTTATTCAGCAGATATTAATCATATTAAAAGAGCAGTGCTTTCAAAGTAAGAATAATAATTCTGTTAATGAAGTAACGTGACTTTTTCCTGCAATCCTTTTACAATCACTGCAATTTCTTCGCATGGTACATATCTGATAACATTGTCATTTTTAATAAAATAGTTCAGGATTGTGGGCGTTTCAAGGCTTAACGTTTTTATCAGCTCTCCTATAAGACATCTCTGGATACGAACTATTTCACTCTCCCTTGTTGGCCATGTGTCATACTGGGAGAACATGAATTGCTTGATATGATAGGAACAAAACTTTTGAACTTTTCTAGGATGCTTGTCTTTTAAATCTTGAATACACAATTTTATAAACCGAAAAGCATTCTTTTTGAAGTTAAGTTTGTCTGCACTGTTTGCATGTTTTACGAGCATTTTTTCAGTTCTCGAAAAAGATAAGCGAAAAAGTAGGTTTTTGTCAGCCGCACCTGAAATGAAAAATGTATAAGTATTATACAACTTTAAATCGTATATCACCTATTTGATAGAGTTGAATATATAAAACAGTGACTAAATGTGCTATTAGCACTGATTACATGCCAAAATGTAGTTGATTTTTTATGTCTTTTTTGGGTTTTCAGGTCTCACACATCAGTTATGATTTTGGATTTTTCAAATGTCTTGGCCTCGAGCATCACTAACGATAAATAAATTGTCAAAATATGCATCCGATGGAGGCAAATTGGTACCGTTAAAGATTTTAAAGTTCATTTCACTATCTTACAAAAAATAACTTATACTTCAATACATTATCAGGCATGGTCGCTTTTTTGTAATTTAAAATAAGAAAAAAAAAAGAAGTTCACCCCAATAATTCAAATGAAATAGAAAATTCATCGGATATGTTGTTCATGTATCAAATAGTTTGTCAAGTAGTAGTATCTGGGTTGCTTGTATTGATCTAATATTTGCGTGCAAGAAGTGCGAAATGCTTTGGAGTTTTACTATAAAGTTCCACCTCACATGGTCTTTGTTGAAACGTTGTCTCATTGGCAAACATTCCACATCTTATTTTCATACATGTTATGGTTATGAGGGATATCATTATCAACATTTCCTCCCAATATTTAAACATAAATTAATTTTTTTTCGGAATAACATCAATATTTATGAGAAGGAGTGGCATTTCAGTATTGTGAGCATGAATATTTCATATTCCACAAATCATATTTCATACTTTCTGGACAAGTTTTGCAAACAACATCGTAGGATATCATTGCTTTGTTGACGACATGATCGAATATTATCCATGATGGATTTATTTTTCTAGCTATTTTCCCAGGTGGCCATCCAGCAATATTAAAGCTAGGAACCAGATCAATATCGATTGGACTTTTTCCTGGAAATGCATCATAATAAACTGTGTAAGCTGGACTACATGGGTTTAGTTTTGACTTTCCTAAAATATGAAAATTAGATAATAATTGATATATTAAAATTTGCACATTAACAATAGGAATTATACAAATATTTTCAAATCTATAAAAATTATCTTTCAATGAGATGACAAAGTCATCGGACATAATCTTTTTTTAGATATGTTTTATATCATTAAAAAAAGTAATAGTTTTCAAATCTTTTGAATTGAGCCAATTGAAGTTTTGTACGCTTAATTGTTGTAAGAAAGACAATGTCCTACTGAAAGTTGTATGTACATGTATACATGATACATTAATCGAGTCTTGTTGCTACTTAGTTCAAAAGGTTTCAACTCCATCAGGTAAAGTTGACCTTAGATGAAATCAGCATTATTTTTGTTTCCCTTTTGCCAAAAAGCTTCTGAAGTGGCTACATATTGTTACACCATCAAGGCTTTCGATGTTTAGGTTTGAGTTTTCGTGATGAAGGTAAACTCATTAAAAGTGCTCCGTGCGCATTTTCACAAAATCAATTCTCCCCTTTGATACTTACATTGATGATATTATAAAGAAAGAGATTATTAAAAAAAAAAAAAAAAATTGCCCTCGAACAAACATGATTGTAAAGATAAAGTCAGAAGTTGTTATCATATTTTAACAAATTTCATTTAATAGGATAATGCTTTTCCAAGCATAAAATACTTCAAATTTGAACTTTACACTCTAAGGCTTAATCTCGTTATTATCATTGTGGCTAGTCAATTCTACAATTCTTATATTGCAAACAAATCCATTTTTATCTTTACACAAACAGGAGTGATAGAAAAAAAATCCTTTACATTGGCGAAAACGAGATTTTTTTCAAAACCAAATTTTCGAATATCTGGAAAATTGATTTGAAATATGAACTTTACAAACAATTATTTCTCTTTAAACTATAAAAATCAGTTCAGTTGGAAATATACACTCGAATTGTGACCGAATATTTAGTTGGGTTTCTACTGTACTTCTTTAAAAAAAAATGTTCTCTCCAGATATCCATTCCACTTTACCATATCTGTCATATCTTTTTATGTTCATATTATAATTGTATCACTTACTTTTTGTTCTTCGTCCTTGTCGAATCCCGTCTGGCGCTAATACCCGATCAAACAATCCAAAAACATACTTTTTGAATTTGTCAGGCACAATATACCGATCCTTGTCCAACACATGTTCTAATTCCGGCACTCGTGGTGACACCATCTTAACCTTGTAAAAGCCAGGGATATTCATGTCATCGAAATTCACTTCAACAGACAGATCAGGATAAAACATTATATCAAATTCATCTGGATGGCAGTTCTAAAAAAAGAAAAAAACACTTATTTTCTGATGCTTGATTTTTCTAACAAATGAACAACGATACTATTACAATGACGTAAATCTTTTAAAATTTACTGTTTATACAAAAATTATGATAGACCCGTTCATGCTCCGAAATAAGATCATGTTATTTCCTCGGGAATTTTGTTCTATTGGTTTGTATATCAAAATCGACAAACACATCAAAGAACTTCCTCTTTAAATCAATTAGTTAATACTGAGATATACCAGGATCACAATTTTTGTCAATTATCGCGTTTTGTTTACAGAAGATTTACCAGTGACGCTTGAATCAGAAGTAACAAACTCCAAATACATTAAAACGTTGAGTAGCATTGAGTCAACAAAATTCTGAAATAGTATGCCAAATGCAGCTAAGATAATCTTTTCTTGTGTAGTAAATCTATAGTGTTTTTAAAAATTGATAGTTTTAAAAATATATCATTTATCATTAAGACCTTTCTAATTCATGTCAACACAAACGTGCAGATAACTAGGCTGGTGATACACATTAGGCCAGAATAACATTTCTTCTGTATTTAGGTAACAATAATCAGTTCTTTATTTCTTTTAAATACTTGCCTTTGTTTTGTCATAATAGGACCCTGATTTTAAACTGTACCAGTTAAGATTAGATATTTCTTTCAGTTTTTGAATGAAGTCGTTTATAAAGCTATTCATGGTTTTTGCAGCGGGTGATACTTCTTCCATGGAAAGTTTGCATTTGTCTTGATGTCCGCTCAACCTTTCTCTACAAATTGTATTGACAGGGGTTTGGTCTTTGGCAGTTTCTTCTAAAAAAAAAGAAGGGGTAAGCTAACAATAAAACATTTTATCAAATTGTAGATATATTGCATTGACATAGAAACTGTATATTAAATTTTTAAATCGTTTTTAGGAAATTGTAATATCACATCAATCGATAGTAAACTGTATAATGCGTTTCAAACTTATATCAAAGCTCGAGTTTCATTTGCTACAGAGATATTTGTTAGCAATAAAATGTCAATAATATAAAGACAAAATGTGTTCCGAGAATTCAAATGTCAAGAATAAGCAATGGATTATATTTCTCTGTAGTATCAGCTTACAAAATTGTGGTTTTTAAAATAAGTTTTAAAATCTTTTTTTCATCTTTGCTGGATATGGAAGGGGGGGGGGGAGATTTAAAAAATGCTTTAAGGTTGATGGAGTTTCTAAATCATAATTCATAGATTTTTTTTATAATTTGCCAAAACGTAGTTTATAGCATGCTTTTTACAAAAAAAATAATACTAGTAAAAAGAATGGGTCCCGGTGCTTATTTTCACGCAACAGGTTGTTCAAAATTGACAGATTTTGTATATATTATGCATGAAAAACCCAATTTTCTACAATAAAACAAAAACTACACCATAGAATTTTGAGATAAAATATGTGACGATAGTTCTTATATTATGCTTTCAGATAAGAAAAAGAAAAAAAATTGGGTCACTGGACCCGATTTCTTGCTGCATTATAACTTAGGTAACTTCCTAACACATTTTATTGTAAAAATAACTTTATCTGCATTATCTGTCCTTACAATTGAGTTTCCTCCCCTCATGTGGCAAAGTTAGAAAATATTGAATCAAACAAAACTATTCTGGTTTTTTTTGTACAATACAACCATAAATATGATAAAACATGTCATTTTCTATATTGAAATGTTAATTCTCACACATGAATTACCTTCTACTCTAAAAATTTGCACACATTTTATTAAAGATCTAAAACGATTGTTTTCTGGTGGAGGAATACACCCCATCTACCTTAAATGTGAAATTAAGTTTACGAGTATGCTTGCAATATATGTCGAGTATTGAATGTTACTATAAATAATTGCAACAGACTAATAATATATCACAACTTCGCATTCTTAAATGTCTTCTATATACAATTACACTTTAAAACTGTTTTCATATAAGCATGATTAGTGGCATTTAGTAATTAAATTTGTAATCTTACTTTGAATCATGACCCACGAAGTTCAACTTGATAATAGTAAATTGAATGAACAAAAATTCATGATTTTGCTTTCTATATGCACAACACACGAGTCTTGAATTAAGTTAATGTTTCTAATTGTTAGTAAATTTCCTGATAATAACATAATGCACCTCCTACCTATATGTGATAACATAGATTTAAGAAATTAAACAGAACTAACAGATAAACTTCAATGTACGTTCTTTATGACTTTGTCATATATAATGATTGAAAGCTAAACTCACTGTCCAATGATGTTGATTGAGACTTCTCTTTTACACATTTATCTGTAGGCTTCTCTGTTATAAACAAATGTAAATAGTTAATATTAACAAAGTTTAGACATGGGATAATCCTAACTTACTGACAATCATTGCTGAGCCATAACTAAAGGGCTTGGTCAAAAGCAGTTGCCCAAAATTAAAACCTTAATTTGAATAAGGATCTGCTCACCCTTCCGGAGCTTTTTCCAAGTTTGTGTTGCGGTTCGTGTTGCTTAGTCTTTAGTTTTCTATGTTGTGTTTTCTGTACTATTATTTGACTGTTTGTGTTTTTATTTTTAGCCAATGCGTTGTCACTTTATTTTCAATCTGTCAGTTTGACTGTCCCTCTGGTATCTTTCGACCCCTTTTAATATGAAGTTACTGCCGAAATGACACGTGTTTTGTTCTATCATTCATTTATTTTGTTTTTGTATCTGTTTCGATTTTCAAGCGTTTTGCTCTTCAATGTATTGTTAGAAACAGGGAGTACTGTGTTTTGAGTGACAACGTCAGATTTCACCTCCTTAAATACATTTACATAAAAACGTATTAAAACCAAAATCCAATTAGTAATATGCATTATCAGTAATGGAGAATTTTAGTGCGTAACATTTAATGTTCCTTTTTATTTTGATAAAGGGATTGGTTAATAACAGTAATTAGCTGATCCCTGAATCGATTGACTATGTACGGTCTTCAATCCTGTGAAGGATACATCAGGTTCTATTGCTAAATAGCTTAGTCGATATACCCTAACGGTTTTAAATAGTGCCAACCTGTTTAATTTGTTATTAAACAATTACATATCAAGGCAAATACACACGTGAAAACTAAGAAACTTGAACACTCTTCATGAACAAAATTGTTTTTATTCATACAGTGATATCATTAATAAAAGCTAAACTCACTGTCCACTGTTTTGACTGGAGGCTTCTGTTTTTCACTATTGTCGGTTTGTTTTCCTGTAATAAATATATGATATAGATGATATAATAAATACTTGTACGAGATCAAAAATTGTCGACTTATGGCAAAAAATTGTTGATTCATTGATAATATGGCAATTTAATTTTGATGCAATCAAATAAAATATTATAACAATGGCAACGGCATTTGTCCAAATCAAAAAAAATTATATTATATCAGAGTTAGTATCAGAGTTTTACTGGACTGTTGTTTTACGGGCGACAGTAGGAATGCTCGAACCAAATCATTTGAAAGACCGTGATGTACGAATTAATATACAAAAACCTTTAAAGATCTACATAAAATCTGAGGTTTACTTTGTTTCAGGAATTTTAGTTTCATCATAGTATATTTTGATCTATTTAATAAGTTTAGCATTTCTTCTTACAATAACACTAATTCGACTTATAAAGAAAACAGTTTTCAATTTTTTTCACGATTTGAAATGATGGTAAAAAGGTTAACTCACTGTCCACTGGAGTGACTGGAAATTTCTGTTTTTCGCTTTTTTCCGTTTGTTTTTCTGTAACGAAGAACATAAATCTTAAACAAGGGATCATTTCAAAAACAAAAATTCCAAAATTCCAAACGGAAAATCTCTAAGCAAATTACAAAATCAAAATCTCAAAGACATCAAACGAATGAATAACAACTGTCATATTCCACTCATTACAGACGGTTTTTGAGTCATATTGCAGACGATGCTTTAAATTAAATATGCTTGTATATTGATTGATACGGCAAAAGTATCTGTAGCTCTCTTAGACATTATCTTACATCACAGTAAATACCACACTGGTGATTTTCTTTGTCATGTGATACATTTGTATTACTTTGGTAGATGCATCGATCATTAAAGTGTTGTTGGAATCATGAAGCATTGCGTTTTGAGTGATAACGTCTGTGTATTCCTAATTCAATTTAAAAAAAGTATTGATTTGCTGAAACTGAAATTTCAATTATTAACAAGATGCATTTATCAGTAATGGGGATTTTTAGTGCGTTACAGTTTGAACTGTTATACTATTTTGCTCATTTGATTATGTTTTCTTTTTTTCTTAATAAAACGGTTGGTATCGTTTCCTTGAAATAGCTAAAATATGTAAGGTCTTAAATTCTATAAAAGGCATATCATATTCTATTGATATAAGGGAAAACGGATGTTACAAAACTTGTAAACTTTTCTTTGACAAAATTGTCCTTATTCATTTAAGGAACACATGACTAAAAGCTAAACTCACTGTCCGATTTTTTGGCTGCAGGCTTCTGTTTTTCATTTTTATCGGTGTGCTTTTCTGTAATATGTATGACGTTATTATATATAAGTTATACATGTACAACATGAAAAGTTTTCGATTTATTGCACATTATTGTTTAGCAATAATTAAAATGTTGCATTTTTTCGCTTTCTCAAAAAAACATTAAAACATACGCAAAATTCTAAAAGTAATCATATAGTACAATTCGCACTATAATGCTACCTGACGGATGTCTAACGGATATTACTCTGTATACTTCTATGAATGTGTGAGATAGTAAGATCTTTCCGATCCTGATATTAAAAGTCTTTATTTTATAAAAAGTCACATAAACATTAGTGATAAAAGAAAAAGAACTGTTTAGTCTGAAGATTTGTTTACAGCATTGAATTTTAAAAAGGAGAAACAACATTCTATAAATTATGTGCATCCTTAACACTTTTTCTGGTGTTATCTCCATCATGAATGCTCAAACCAAATGTTTGAATGTCAGTGATGTTTAAATAGTTTTAAATGTTTAAAAAGAAACGTTAATAGCTGCATCAGATATCAGCACACAAAAAAGAAAAACCAAATTCATCTGAGATCAAATTTGAAAGAGGAAACTTTGTAAGTTATATCAAAATTATTTTTGTTCTGTTAAATTTGTAATGACATTATTCTTAGCTGAAAGATTTATTCATTCCTCGTGAATAAAGTTATCATTTGTTTTTAAGAAAATACGTGAAAAATAAAAGATAAACTCACTTTCCACTGGTGTAGATGAAGACTTCTCTTTCTCGCATGTGTCTGCTTGCTTCTCTGTAATGAACAAATTTTAGTAACATATAGTAACACAATTAATACAACAAGAGGTTGGTTGGTTTACATTCATTATCCAATCATTGATATCACAATAATATTAATGCCTTCGGCTCTGAAATTTTACTGCTTTATCAGTTATTTGCATACCCTAAACATTTTGGTATAGCTTTGACCTGGTTTATGTGAGACATCTGTAGCTAACCGATGTTCAAATTTTATAAATCGATTACATATCAAGGCACAAAAGATGAATACGTGTGTTCCTCGACTATACAACGTGAACACTCATTGTGTTATTCGTGCTATGAAATCATGGCTGAAAGCTAAACTCACTGTTCGCTGTTTGGGCTGGAGACTTCTTTTTTTCACATTCAACTGGTTGATTTTCTGTAATAATGAGATAAATAATATATGCTACACATTTACGACATAAATTATTTTAAACTAATTGCTAATTTAATGTCCAGCCTTAATTAATTTAACGCTTTGTAGTGCTATCGTATTATGACAAAGGCAACTTCAGTTGTCAAAAATCTAAACTTTTTTTTATGTTACAGTTAGTCTTACAAGTTTATATTTTATACTGCAGTAAGTACTCAAATGTTTCTGGGCTGGTGTCTAACTAATGATTCCCCCTCTCTGTCCTTTGATGAATAGTAAGTTACTGTAAATCAGATCCATTTTCTAAACCCTGGTACTTAAAGTCTTTATATTCTTCAAAGGTGCAAATATAATAATTATAAAAATACTAGTATACACTTTATAGCATTGTTAATAAAAATAACCTTTTATAGATTGTGTGCATTTGAACACTTTTCTGGTTTTACCTTTAAAAGGAAAGCTAGAACCAAAAACAACATTTAAAAAACCAGTGATGTAGAAACACTGTGAATTTATTACTATTCTTTGGATATCAATTGTCGTGGATCTATGAATTCAAATGTATAATGAATAACAAATTTTCATTAAGAAGATATGTAGACTTTGGCAAAATCACAAAATAAAATATCCACGAAAATGCAAGTTTTCCCAATCCATCAAAAATAGTTCACAAGAAAATAAATGAATCTACGGTATGCATAAACATTATGTGCTTTATGACATAATAGATCTAAAAGAATAATCAAGTTACTTCTGAGGTCATTATTTTTAGACAAAGATAGGTGAAAGATACCAGAGGGACATCCGAACTCATGACAGCGCCATGACTAAGAAAGAAACAAACACAGCAGACAAACAATAGTACACAACACATAACATAAAAACCTAAAGAAACAGTAACACAAACACTGTCAAAAACGGGTGCACCGGAATAGTGAGAAAATCCTGCTACACGCGCGTCTGGCGTACAAAAATGAATTCTGGTCTTTTTGATGAGTTTTTTTTTTTTTGCTTTAGGAACCTTAGTCCCTTTATCATTATTATTTTTCAATAGTAAATAGTGTTTAAAATTCATCTTAGATCAAAGATGAATTCACTATTCATGAATAACATTGTCACGTTTTAACTAAATGAAATGGTGATTCAAAAATAAACTCACTGATCAAAGATGTGACTGGAGACCTCTGTTTTTCGCTTTTATCTGTTGGTTTACCTGTTTTGATTAACATATATTATACATTTAGACATCTCATAGTTGTACCTTATTACATCTTATTTTTAACGATTGTTCATATAATGATTTGTTATTCTATTATTAGAATAATTTTCAAAAATGGCTTCATATATCAAGATTCATGATCGATTTCGTGTATAAAATTAACATGAACGATAACATTGAAATCAGAAAGAGAAGAAACAAATTGGGACTTGATTGGCCTTGGTAATTCAACATTAAAATATATAAATTGGGCTATCAAGAACAATAATATTTCGATAATTCTACTGAGAGGGCTTGAAACAAAACATTCTATACTACTTTTCGTTTATTATCGCACTTTGATGATTTCAACAAATAATTTAAAGCTTAAGTTCATAATGAAGCCCCGAATTAGTGATGTTATGATATGAAAGCGCATTACCAGTATTACAATATTTATAGTCTTTGCACCTGTCCTAAGTCAGGAATCTGAAGGTCGTACATTGACCTATAATGGTTTACTTTTGTAGATTGTTATTTGAATGGAGAGTTGTCTCATTGGCACTCATACCACATCTTCCTATATCTATTTTATTATTTAATAATTTAAGTCACAATACAAATTTGTCTATATATTAAATAAGTTTTCCACAGGTACAGCCTCTACATGCAAAACAAATCGTTGAATCTACGGATGGTTTAGTAAAGGTTTTTACTTATTTGTGGTAACAAACTCCCTAATTTGATAATATACTAGCAGTATATTTAAATCCAAAACAACACTACAAACACAATCAATGCCGGACTGGTTGGGGTTCAAACGTAGATGAAGTATTATCGACATATTGATAAAAACTGAGCATAAAATACAATTAACACTTCAGTCTGTACCAAGTCAGGAATTTAACAGTTGCTTTCCATTCCATTGACGTGGTTGTACTTTTGATTTTGCCATTTGATAAAGGACTTCCGTTTTGAATTTTCTTTGAAGTTGCATGTCTACTTTGTTTTTTTAAATATTTTCGCAATGTGGACGTTTTGGTATTAATTAGTATTGTTTTGATTAATTAGTATTGTTTTGATTAATTAGTATTGTTTTGGTATTGACTAGTATTGTTTTAGTATTGACTAGTATTGTTTTGGTATTGACTAGTATTGTTTTGATATTAATTGTAATTTTCATTGTTATTAATAAATGTTAGATAAGTCATACAAATCTCAACTTGAATTCCATCTAAATTCTGTCTTAATTTTGGGAACTCGTTTTAGAAATTCAAATGTGACGTCACTTTGTGTGTTGCACTGGCTTTGGCTTACACAGCTATGTATTTTTGTAATGTATCCATTTTATTCTGTAGCTAGTAACTACTTCAGATAAATCATGTATATCTATTATATAGTCATTTTATCAAATTAACTGTTTGCAGAAGTATGAATTATTCAAAATAATAAGGATGTTCTTGTCCAAGGCGGATGACCTTGGTCGTATTGGTCACAACTTTTTGGAACTTTTAGTCCTCGGTGCTCTTCACATTTGTACTTGTTTTTGCGGTCAAACTTTTTCATCTTGGCGTCACTGGTTGGTCTTGTGTGGACGTTGCGCGCGTCTGGCGTATTATTTTTTTCAATTTTGTTTTAACCTAGTACCTTTTGTTGGCTATTTTTCGTTTGTTTTTCTCCCATTTATTTGTATTGTATTCCTGTCATGTAATGTTGTCATTTTAATGTTATAATTAACATTGCCATTTAAGCAGGAGGTTTGTCATGCCATAAAACCAGGTTCACTCCACCATTTTTTCTTAAAATGCCCTGTACCAAGTCAGGAAAATGGTCATTGTTATATTATAGTTCGTTTCTGTGTGTGTTACATTTTAATGTTGTGTTTCTGTTGTGTCGTAGCTCTCTTATATTTGATGCGTTTCCTTCAGTTTTAGTTTGTAACCCGGATTTGTTTTTTTCTCTATCGATTTATGAATTTCGAACAGCGGTATACTAGTGTTGCCTTCAGGAAATATTGTATCCATTTACAAAGTAATTTCCCAATGTATCCTGCGTTATCGTAAAGTAGTTATTTGTAATTTTTCGTCAATTTATTTACGTTTTGTTGTTACCTTGTTTACTAGTAGATGGTTCATGCGTTTTCTTTATCTCTGGTTTGCTTTTTGCTGATGCAGGTCTCCTTTTGTTTTCTTGGGCATCATGTTTGCGATTCGGGCCATTACTTTTAAAACCTGGAGAAGTTAATGTACAACTTTACTTAATCCATTTTAAAAATAAACTATGTAAAAAATCAATGGCATACTCGACAAAGTAAACAAACGAAATTGTCAGCAATTAAAAGAGCGACAGGTTGAAGATTATTACTTAATGATATGACGATGTGATATTTATAAAACACTGGTACTTGAGTTCCAAACAAATATTATTACTATATGATAGATTTTATTTTTGTTTTGTATTGTCATCCTTTTTCAATAACAAATTTCATCTAAAAAAAAATTGACATGTTGATTAACATTATGTAACTGCTCTTAATTAAACAATCTCGCTAGTGTTTCTATTTTATAACTTGCCTCTAAATTTGAAGAAACAGAAGTAAAGCGACTACCAATCTCATAAATCGATATAGAAGATAGAAATTGAGATAAGAAACAAAAACTGAGGGACTGGCATGAACTACAAAAGTAGAAATAGTAGGTGCATTTCAGGGAAAGCGACTCTTGATATCTATTAGAATACACTTACAGTAAATATTGCACACTCAGGAAAGTGACATATACTATAGCATACAGATTTTGGTTGAGAAAAATAATTGGCATCTTGAACTTTTTTTTTAATTTAATATTTGTTCAATAATGTATTTTACTGTAAGTACATAACGATAATATTCATATGTAGTAAAGTAACAATTTTTCCGACTTTTAATTCCGTTCCATTTGCTAAATAAGTAACACCGTTTCTTTTTCAAAAATGTTTTAATTGTTATGTTCTAGTTTATTGCTTAAGAAGAAAACGATGGAACTATGAATGTTTTTTCATGTATTTGTTACATATATCAGCTTTTCAAAATACCGAACTATTTAGCGAACCATTTATTTATGTTCATGAATGTTTTTTTGTTAATACACATTTGATCAATAGTTGTTTCATTTTCAAATAATTTATGTTCAGTTTAATGAATTTCTGACCCTGAACTCAGGAGATGCATGTTAAAATTCTTTGACGCGAGTTTGAAGAGTGGTTTGCAAAATTGAAAATTAACATTTTATTACAAATGTCACTAGAATCTCTTTTTTATGTCTTTTAATTCTTTCTTCATAAATGAGACAAGACTGTAATTTTAAGGTATTGAAAATTTCACATTTGCAAGAACAGATAGTTGAAAGAAGACCGTGCCAATAGAGAAGTAATCATATTCAAAGTACCAAATCGGTTGTTGGAACGAGGAATTTACAATACAATACAATTCAAAACATATACATGGTTACCATATTGAAAAAAGTTGTAATGGATTAATATTACAACAAATGATTCAATATCAAGTAGTATTTTATATAATACCGTTCATCTGTTCAAGGACATTAGCTAATGAAGCATCCGTGAGAGGATTTGTATTGGTCCAAGATAAGTCTTTAGTCCGATTAACAATAGGTCAAGTGTTATCTGTGTTCTAAATTCCACCACTTAACGTCAGGTTATTCCGTGAAGCCTTACATGTAGGTCAGACTACCTAGTGTTTTATGGTACAATGCTTATTCTGCGAAATTTCCCTTGATGAATATGTATGCCGAATTATTTGATTTTATGTCACTTAGTACCTATATCTTACTTTTAGATATAAGTTATTTATCTAGGTTATTCATTATGGGGGCAGTATTACTTTGTTAGTGTGAACTTAAACAAGATTACATTAAACCCATAGCTGTCAGTGTCAGCAAGGTTACAATATTTGTCTAAATCTAAACCTAAATCTAATATCTGCTTTCATTTCGCAATCAAATATATGCCAGGAAATTAGGGTAGTAACTATTACAAACAATTGTATGAAGTGGTTTCTGTTTAATCTTGTTTTAGGTTGTGGTTTATAATTATATAAATATGAGTGCGTTTGAGGTTTTGGTTTTACAAAAACGTTATATTAACCACAATGAATGCATGAATCATAGTAAACTGTTATGACCTTAGAACTTGTATGCGTGTCAAATGAATACATAAGAGCTTTCTATTCGGTAGTATTAAGTCAATAAACGAAATATTAAAATTTTCATTCATTCTGATTTAATTTTTAAAAAAGGCTTGATATTTAAAACCATATATCTTTTCGAAATAAGCACTTTCTAATACGGTATTCGAAAAATCAGGAACTAGAACATTCCATAAACCTTTTTGTCATCTGCTTGACCACAGTTTATTATTTCTTATAAAATTGAGGATCAGAATATATTCTAAGAACAAGCCATATCCCCCTTTTGATGTTAAATTGCCAATCCCTTAATGTACTGATATGTATAGTTATATACTAAAATTGTTTGAATATCCTTTTATGGCTGTTTTGATCAATAATGGTATTATTCGTCATTTTTATAGTAGTTTGAGTAACTAATAATATATATATACAAACAAAAAAACGTGTTAGCCATCATTACCTTCACATTTTGGAGACGGTTTTTTCTCGCTTCTCTTCATTTCAAATAGTAAACTGCTTCAAATATTATTTCTAAAATGGAAGTATATATGAAAATTGCATGATGTTATTAAATGTGGATTTCTTTAATTTATAGATTTAAAGAAGTAAGACATGTCTTTCTCTTATTTTTCCCATTTAGACTTTGAACATTATATTTTGGACATTGCTGACGAAAGTGTCCTCTTGCATTATTCGTGATATTGCGGGAAAAGAAGTCAATAATGAACATCGAGATAAAGACATAAAAATGAAGCATGAAAAACAAGACTGAATGTGAAAGGAAAATGAAGCATGAAAAACAAGACTGAATGTGAAAGGAAAATGAAGCATGAAAAACAAGACTGAATGTGAAAGGAAAAGGAAGCATGAAAAACAAGACTGAATGTGGAAGGAAAAGGATTTCGAAAATTGAACGTGCAGATCAGAAAAGGAATACATAAAAGGTACGAAGAAAAGCGATCTTTGGTTTATAACTAGTATGTATGAAGGCTTTTTGAATAAGGCTTCATCCACAACATATAGAATAAAATAAAACATCTGAAGCTCACTACATGATTTTAATAGCCATTTATTGGAGATAAGTGACAGTCTTATCTTACTTTTGGGGAGAGTTAATGCGTTACTATAAAATCTATTGTTTAAAAGTTTGAGTATGGCTAAAATGATGAATATGTAAATAATGTTGGTACAAGTACAAATGCTGTAACTAAATCTAGGACAAAACTTGTCAAATGTCAGATTTTTTTTTTAATAAATTAAACCTTTCATTTATTTTGATTTAGCTGAATTATTGAATTCAATTATATCGTTTTTATAATTATTGGTAAAATAGTCATTCTGATTCTGACAATTACACATGTTGTAGCACCCTTTAAGAACAATAAGCTATCAAATAATTCCATTTTAAGCTTTATCTCATTTAAAATAAAGTCCCGTTCATTTTTCCAAAGTATCCCATATACGAAAAAGGGATCCTTTGTGTTTTGCAGTGTTGAATAAAATTATATTTATTCCGCGATCTACGAAACTGACCATGGAAGTACGAGTCAGCAATGAATGCTGTACTATTTGGATATTTATAAACCAGTGTTCATGTTGACAATCACAGAAAAATATTTTTCAAAATTCATAACATAAACGATATTCATGAAATTGACATGTATTATTATAGGAATACAATACAATACAATAATATAAAATAATAATTTATTAACGTCTCACCATCAATAATACAATAAACACATAAATACAAAAAATTATCTTGAAATACGATTACTTGATAGTTATAACTGTTGTATCCTGTTCTCGCAATTTTGAAGGCGTTTAACTGTTCATTGTCTTATTTATTGAAAACCAGATTACTTTATTTCACAGACATTTAATGAATTTCGATGACTAATATAACAGAATTATACAGTACGAATTTCTTAACAAAAAGTACATGATATGCTTTTGAATGGTGTGAAAATAGTATGTAAGTGTGTTTACAGTAAATTATAAACACACATAATGTCACTTCACTGTATTAGTGTATATCAAAATAAGTACATTAAAACTTTGAAAGCATGTACATCGTAAAATGTAAGATGATGCTAATACCTTGGTTTTGTTACCCTTTAATTTATTTTTTGTAGGAATGAATAATACCTGTAAAAACATTTCTTCTATTGATGACTAATGTATCACCTATATTCCATCCCTTGACTGTACACATGAAATGTCAATATTGAAAGTCAGTATTATGCGATTTGCTCGAGACAAAGCAAATCTTTTAAAGAATTCTGTCTTGCATTATTGACTATTTATGAACAATAAGATAATTATGAACTTTAAAATCCTGTCCAGATCTGTATACTAGTAATCAATTAGCGGTTATTATTAACGCAATGAAAATACACTTACCGTATTCATAAAACCATGCTTCTTCGTCGGAACATGTTACACTATATATAAATAGATTATTGAACTGATGCTTTCACTTTTATACCGGTTTTTCCGGAAATAATTCGGAAAACTAAAAAAATTCAATTTTTGAAAAATTACGATCGACACTTAAAAACTAATCAAAGGGTACTGTCACACATTATTTTTGTACTAAATTTTATATTTCAAACCGTCTAATTATATTGATTTCTATTATGTACATTTCGTATACAGCATGCATATTTAATTTATTCAATACTAAGAATGATCTCGAAAGTCGCTATGAATTTACATGTCCGAAATATTTGTTTACATCTGAAACATGTAAGATTATAAATTTCTATTTGTCAATAACCTTTTAAACTCTAAGCTAATGCAAACATCTTACAAGTTCGTTATGCAACTTTTATACGGTCATATCAAATACACACATAATTTAATTCACCGATAGATTGATCACCTATCGTAACTCTCTTTGATAAACGTAATCAATCTGTTATCTAATTTCTGTTGACGAAATGACCATTACAAACTGTGTTGTAATAGCAACTTTATTTGGTATTTAAAGAAAGATAAATTTGTATATATGGACTCCGTTTGGATATCCCAACGAGAGCATATGAACTGCGTTCGGATTTTCCATCGCATTCATATACATTGTTTTTGGTTTAAATTAACTAAATTGTAACACTGATACTTTATATTTGGACTTTATTAAATGAATTTGGACTTTACCAATTTGTTTATGTTTACTGTATTGAACTACCGACTTGTGTGTGAATAAAGAGCTAGTACCCCGCATTGTGAATCGTTCCCATAGACGGAATCCCACTCGAAGCCGTTCTGGTAATGTTTATCTGGAAAAGTACAAAATCTTTCTTCATAGTACATTAAAGATGCGATAAATAACATAAAAATAGAAAAAGATAGTGACAATTAATCAGGAACAAAGATCCAATATTTAGGCCATTTAAATAAAAAACTGAAAAACACAAAAAATATTGTATAATCTTCATGCATGAATTCCTCAGATGAATTCATTGTAATATTAAACAACAAAAAACATCTAATCTTCCCCATTACACAAATGAAAACGTTATTGTTAAGGGCAAAAGTCGTTATTTATCAGCGTTGGGGTCTGTGCCTTTTTGAACTGTCATTTCAAAAATTAAGACCTAACTTATAGTGAGGAGGTATTGCCATCTCATTTTTTATTTTATTTAGGGGGAGGGCGTCACACAAAAAAAAAGTTTTTTTTATGTCTGAAAAGTATAAACATTATTGGTGATGTAGAAATGAGAGTTCAATCAATTATCAAATAAATAACTTCAATCTATTATCATCAAATCTTTGATAGAGACATCACCAACCGGACGCCTAATCTCTGAAGTGTTAGTTAAGTTAACCACTCCGTATCACGTTCATTATCCATAAAGAATGTGAAAATTAAAAATTATCCATAACATGCATAAAGAATGTGAGAATTTACAATCACATATCTCATGTATCTTAAGATTAACAGCTGTACGTGTGACACATTTAACTCCAGTTTTGACAAAATAAAAAAACATCTTTCGTATTAAGGTAGCACTACATTCTGACAAAACTGACAATAAAAATCATGAATCATTTTAAATTTAACATGTTTAATGCACTAACAAATTGAGACTTGTGTCCCCTTTTATGTTTTTCCTTCACAATAATTATGTGACAGCAAAAACTTACATATTTTTCATTATATAGAGTAGAAAAAAATACTGGAGGGTGCCGTATATATAGCATTTGTAGAATTATGGGTTACAGACAAATCAAATTGGAACAAAGAATCTTCTATCCGGGTTTTTTTTGTACATTCTATACATTTTTATTAGCACATGCTCAAATAAAAACAGATTGGCGAATAGAGCCTTTATAATAGATTTATCATATTCATTGTTTAATGAATTCGCAGATATTCAGTATTATGGTAAATTTTTGTATTCTTGAATTGTCTTCAAGTTATGCTAATATGATTGGTCTGTGTGTCATTCTGTGCTTCTTTGTTACATATTTGTTTGTTTTTGCGGTGATTAAGATTATAACACAAGGTGGACTGCTGTACCTCTGTTTTTTACATTTGTATTGATTATGTGTGTTTATTTTGTTGTCAATATAATGAAATTATTATTATTAATTGTACTGTATTCCTGTCATGTAATGTTATATTTAACATTGCCATAAAAGCGCAAGGTTTTGCTAGCCACATAACCAAGTTCAACCTACTTTTTTTTCTTTAAATGTCCTGTGCCATGTCAGGAAAATGGCAGTTGTTATCTTATAGTTCGTTTCTCTGTGTGTTGCATTGACGTTTGTATTTATTGCACTTTAGTGTTTCTGTTGTTTCATTGATTTTCTCTCATAGTTGATGTGTTTCCCTCGGTTTAAGTTTGAAACCCAGATTTGTGACTTTCCAACATCGGTATATACTACCGTTGTCTTTATATATGACAGTTGTTATCCAATTATTTTGTATGTGTTTGTGCTTTTGATTTTGCCCTTTGATTAGGGACTTTCCTTTTTAAATTTTCCTCGGAGTTCAGTATTTTTGTGATTTTACTTTTTTCTAATATAACAGATTAAGGAATTACTGAACTAGGAAAACATTTTAATTCACAGACTGGATTATTAAGTAACAAGACATAATAAATGAGCGACAACGTGAAGTTATGCTCGCATAATTTCTTACTAAACCGTGTATGAAATATGCCTCACATGAATAGAAACAGCAATATTATGATTAGGAACCCCGCAGCATCTTAATGTTAATTTCATATTTGAATAAAATCGATATGATATATCCCTCTCATAAACAAATTAAGTGTATCGACGGTGGGAATCCCTAGGACCAATTAAGTTCAAATCTATCTTAAAGAAGTGTAATGGGAAATACTTGTGTAAACGGTTGTCAAGTATAATAATTAATATAATTGCAAGAAGGAAGATCAATTATTGTAAGTTGTCAATTAGATTATTGATGAGTTTTAGCATCCATATCTGTATCAAAATGCCAGTAGAGTATGTAAATTCACTATTACTGTGGTGCACGACTTTGATTGCTGATCAAATTGACATTAATAATTTAACAGGATAATCGGGGAACAGTTGGAAGGTACGTGTATAACGTTAGCTGTAAGAACACTCATGATATTAGGTACTTTATACATTGAAGAAAGGTGCATAAAATGCAGCAGGTACAAACGTTTTAACGTGCGTTTTTTCTCTATTAGTTTCAAACTAAATTCTCTCTCAATAATTTTGATTTGGTCACAACCAATATATTTGATTCAACCTAAAGCAATTTTAAACACAAATGCCTCTCTAAAATTTTAACCTCTGCACATGTACATTTAAAATTTCAGCATGTAAACCAAGAATTAACCCCTTACTTGATAACATTTAAATATCTGTTGATAAACTCCTAATATGTTGACAAAAGAGTATGGTCAGTTTTCACGGTAAGTCAAGTTGAAAAGGAAACGACATCAATTAACAAATGACTAATTTCAATGAAATGGATCAGCAGACAACTGAGTAAAATCCTTGAAAAGAGTTTATTTTTAAAAAGTTTTTTTTTTTTCTGCTATTTTTAACGGTGGCAGTTTTAACTTGACACAAGTCATTGACACATGAAAATAAGGAGATGGTGTATGCATGATAGCCTAAGAGGAAACGATCCACCAGAGACAACCTTTTCCTCCAAACCACCTATCAGGTCATTGGAAAAATGTCCAAAAGAAAATAATCCTGAAAAATGCTGTCCTAGGTTAAGTAATCACATACATGTAAAACCCATCCAGATTCTATAAGCCCCAGGTCAAAAGCCTTGTAATACAGTGGTTGTTGGTAGTTGCCGTCTTTCATATTTATTTTCGATTTATTCTTTCATGATAAATAAGATTGCTGATTTTTTTAGTTTTAATTGTTTTACATCACGTCATGTCATGGTCTTTTATAGCTTGCTATAGGGTATTGATTTTGCTCATGACATGCCATAAAATGACTTACAGTTGCTTACATCAACATTAGTTTGGTCTGTCATGGATAGTTGTCTCATTTGCCATCATACTGTCACTTTTCTTTTATATTAACGCCATAGTTAAGAGATCCTATGTAATATTTGTTTAAATTCATAAAATGTATTTCCAACTATTAAATTTAAATATCATCCATTTTTTCAACTTTTTCATTTGGTTGCCTGTTACAAAGATTACAACAAAGCATAGTAGTAAAATCCTATAGTGTTTACCTACACATGTTTTTAGGTTACAGTTATGTAGCTTTGTTATACAATCATCACTTTGAACAACTAAAACTGATGAAAATTGGAAATTGCACACTTTTTAATCAACATATGTTTTGCAAAACTTGAAACGCATATTGATTTAAAAGTGTGCAATTTCAACTTCACTTGAAGTATCTTACATCATGTACATGAAGAATGCTTTTTTTGCAATCACCATTGGGACACCTAACGCCTGAACATTAGTAAAGAGAAATATTATTGTACTATGGCTTCTTCATAAAAAGATAACATTAAAACATTAATCTTTAATGATAAATGAATTGAACAACAGATAATATCAGTTAATAACATGAAATAAATAAATGTAAACAGTGCCTGCTGTTTAAAACAACTGGTCTTAAACTTTCATGTCCTTTATAACATTCCAACTTCTATAATTTATGTATAATAGGTACTCCTTTTGGCACTAGTTGTTTCATTGTGGCCAAGTTCTTGGTTATTCAAGATTTCAACAATCTGTCTATCATGTCCATAGCTATTGAAAAAAATGAAAAGATAAATAAATATACATTGTATTTTAATATCAAATAACTGGAGGCTTCAAGGAATTTTAATTGGGTAAGTAATGTAAATTCATCGTTCATGAATTCTCAAGAAATCTGTTATGAAATTCAAATAGTATTAAATTGCGAATGGAAACCAGTAATTTGTCAAAGAGACAACAACCTGACCAAAGGGAAAAAAACAGCTAAAGGCCACTAATGGGTCTTCAACACAGGGAGAAAATATTCATTTTCAACTGATTTTTGTTTTTTAGTATGGCTGTTTCACTGTCAGGGGAGGGTTGTATGCCAACAAACATGTTTAACCACATGTTATATGGGCCATTTTTAAAAAAATGAGGCAAAAGTGTGACATGGGGGGTCCAATTTCAAACTCAATATTTTGTATTTCTTTTTGTCTTACCCTATTACCGATACTTTAAATTTTATAATTCCAAAGTTTCGGGCAGAATGAAACAGACACATTGAATAATCTTAAATTTTAAGAACATACATCTCAAAAATTTTTAACAGAAACCATACTACTTATAAACAAGTTTGGTAATAAAACAGTTAAAAAAACATTGCTCAAACCTTTTCCAAATGAAAGTCAATAAAAAAATAAAAATTTTAAAACCAAATATCCATCTTTTCTGCTAAATCATATAATAACAATCAAATTGAATAGCTTAATTTGAAAAAAATAATAATAACTAGTGATTGAAGTTTTTGCCAATAAAAAGAATCTTAATATATTTCAGTTAAAATAGTAAACTTTGAAAGCCCTGAGTTTTTGTGATCATTTGCAAAAAAAAATGTCATTTCATTGTACCGGTTTTATGTAATTGTATGTAGAAAAAGCCTGCAATTTTCAGTATTTTGTCACACTCCTGACATATGTTACAAAGATTGAAAAATGCTTTAAACTTTCACAAAAATTCACTTAACACATTGCTATATCAATGATTTCAATTACTGATATCTTTCGCCATAGAACAGGACTTTCTTTTTAGGGCCATTTAAAAAAAATACAAAGAGAGGCACCCAAAAATGTCAGGAGTGTGACAACTGTCTTTAAACATCTACCAAAGAATACATAGGACTTCAATGTTTTCTTCTTCTTTATTTTTCAGAAGCGGCTATTCTTTGGTGTCCATTAAAACAATAAAATATGTGATTTAGAGCACCAACATACCCTTAATTATAGTGCTAATATACCAATACAAACTTATTTCACATACTGACATTATTGGACTTTAAAGCATGGTTACAAGGAAGCTTTAATTTTAAAAGTGTCATTTTTTGAAAGACTTTATTTTTTGTACATACCTTCACAATAAAGGTCAGTGTTTACTTATTTTAAAATTTTATTGGACAGAATTACAAAAATATTTAAGACTAATAATGTAGCAACTACCAGAAATATTTCAGTATAGCATAAAAACGATCCACTTTTTTCAATACTACTTTGAAAATTTCTAATTTTCTAAATGTCACGCTAAAAGCGTCACACTCCTGACAAAAATGGCCTGTTTCTCTGAAGTGGTTTGAGAAATCTTCATGAAACTTGGCAGCAAGCTAGCCCTGACTATCCTGCATTTTATAACACCTGTGTTATAATTCTAAACTTAACTAATACAAAAATATACCACAAAAAGTAAAAATCCTCATTGTTTTTGAAATGGCCCATATGCAAATATAAATCAGTAATGTAGTTTGTTGCTGTTTTTAATATTTTTTTTCCATTCAATGTTCAGTACATAAATCCATGGCTGTTAGCTTTCTTATTTGAATTGTTTTACATTTGTTATGTTGGGCCTTCCTTGCTGATGGGTTTTGGTCCTCAATGCTCTCAAACTTCGTACTTTATTTGGTCTTCTTAACTTTTTTGGATTCGAGTGTCACTGATGAGTCTTTTGGAGATGAAACTCGCGTATAAAAATACAAAATTTAATCCTGATGAGTTTATTTGCTATATTTGCTTGTTTAAGTAAGTCACATAAAACATGCTTCTTTCATTTTGAGCTGTCTTACCTTTTGTAAAGTTTCCTTAATCAATTGTGTATTGTTTGCCACATCATACTCTGGGTAGGCCATCAGAATCTATAAAGATAAATACAAAATTATGTACAAAATTCTACAATGATATTCGTTTTGTGATAGGTGCTGTGAAAGTTTCACAAAATCCTGTCAAGCAACTCAGTAGCAGTAGATGATACATTAGTAGGACAATAGGTAATAAACAAGAATGTGTCCATAGTAAAGGGATGCCTGACTAGCACTATCATTTTCTATGTTCACTGGACCATGAAATTGGGATCAAAATGTAGCCTTAAAATTAGAAAAATCATATCATAGGTAACATGTGTATTAAGTTTAAAGTTGATTGGACTGCATCAAAAACTACCTTGACCAAAAACTTTAAACCTTAAGCAGGACAAACAGAAGTACAGACGGAGGAACTAATGAACAAAGAACACACAGACAAAAAAAATGATGCACCTAGGTTGGGCATAAAAACATGTAACAAACAGACTACCCATCACTATATACTGCCATCTTTACCTTTGTCAGGGCAAATAGGTACTACCGTTAAATGAATGACTGAAAAATATAGAGAGATTCATTTCCAGTCAAATTTTCAACGTCTTCTATCTCAAAATAAAGGAAATAGATGTTAATTTTTTTCTGCTTTTTAGTTCTTTTATTTATTTTACTGTCAGTCTTTAACTGTCTTTTCTCAAAGCATCATTTTGTTACAGAGTTGCAAACCTCCTTATAATAGAGCCGACAACATACCTTTGTGGTTATGAAATGTTCTATTTCTTTTTTGTCTACTATTTCCTTTAATAGGTCTTCAACTTGTTCATCCTACAAATAAAAACAAAATACTAGGAAAAAGGAAACAAGAGCCATAACAATTATTTCTGAACCAGGGTGTTACATAATATATAATCAAAGAGCAGATTGCTCTGAGGGATACAATTGCCATTGTTTTCATTGACACATGTATACATGTAGCTGGATAATATTATTTTCAAAACTAATTCAACTGCACATGTAAAATGTAAAATATATGTAATCTAAATAGTTACAATATAGCCAATCCCGGATAAAAGTATGTGAACAATATACTTAAGGTCTATTGTGTTTTAGTTTTGTACTTTCAATTCTAAGTTTACTTTCCTCAGAAGTCACTGAGACTCAGAGTGAGAGAAGGTATTTCACTTCGTATCTTACATGTATCACCTATTTTCCTACGTTGATTCTAGGAGGAACCCCATTCCTAACTCTTTAAATATTGAATTTCCTTTGGCAGTGATCATGACCTCTTTCCGTACACATTCCTCGGTTTAAATTGCGATCGTTTTTAATATAATACGACGTTTATCGACAGAACAGTTTATTTTTCTAAACGTGTTGTTATTCAGAATTCACGAAGTTAATTCCGGAAGGGAGACAACTCAAAACGATAATATGGAAGACTCCATTTCACCTGAAGGGGTGTTGTATGTGGACTACATTTATTTTATTTTAAATGATGCATATGATTAAAATTATGCAACAACAATATCCCTCAATAGCAGACATACATAGAAAGGATCCCATGAGTTATAAATTAATCAATTGAGTGGGGAATCCAGAGCAACCATTCAATCTAATACCCCTTGAAGTCAAGAAAACTATATGCATGCGCATAATTCCCTAAACAAACCCTGGAGCAAGAACGCACATAAATTAAACGACCTAGATGGTTCTCTTTTTCTTTATGGAAGTACATCAAATATCAGTTTCATAACAGTGACATATAAGAAAACTCCACTTCAGTTCTTATATGACAGAAATAGATTTATTGGAATTCAGAGAACTCTCGCATTTTTATCACAACTGGGGAATTCCCTCTGACGTGTTTCTAAATTTATAAAAACACTAAATATAAATACTGCTTAATTCTGAATTTTTGTGTTGTTAAAAACATGCATATAAGTCAAGGGAAATATCAAACCTGAAGATTATGAAAAGAACATTATAGGAAAGTTGTTTAAGTTCAATCCATTTGTTTGTTTTTACCTTTTAAACCAAGATAATCATAATAATCTGAGATGTTCCTTAATGTTTAGAATAAAACATTTGACGTGAGGGCATGACACCCTGAGCCAATCGTATAAGTCTACAGATTGCTTGAAAGCAAGTGTATCCCAAAAACAAGAAAGGTTTCATAGTACACGGATGCCCCATCCTCACTATTATTTTCTATGTTCAGTGGACAGTAAAATTGGGTAAAAACTCTATTTAGAAACATCATATCATAGGGAACATGTGTACTACAGTACGGGTAGGGACTTATTTTTATGGATGCCTTAATCCGTCTAGTCAAATATGAATAATCCGACATTTTTATGGTAGGTAGTATGGTCATTAATCAACAGATCCAGGTGTGAATGGTCCTTTCATCTTAATCCGTGTTACTAGAATTACAGTTCACTGATTTCAGAATCAGATTACCTGTAATTTTAACCTCTCAGTCACTTTATTGATTAATATTAGTTCTACATCGTATTTGACATAAAATATTTTGTACTGGAGAAAACTTGTTTAATAAAAATAGCCTATTTTTGTTAATTATGGTTTTGATATTTCAACTGTTATTTATTTTCTTTGTTCCTAAAAATTATTTTTATTTTATGTTCCTTTTCGTTTGTTTTTTTGGGTTTTTTTTGTATCTTTTTCTTATTTGTTTGCATAAATTTTTTAAACATATATATTTTTACATGTATTCTATTTCTTGAAGCTTACGGTTATTTTTATTTTACTGATTTATTTTCCACGTAAATCCATTGATTAGCAGAATGCTGTCTCAAGTGCTGCTGCATACGTTTTAGTTTGACGGGGTCACATGCAAAATATTTCTATAATTTGTATTTAATATTCAGTCTGTGTTGTGTCAGTTCGGAGATAAAAAATAATTACAGTGAGCAATACTTGTATATTATTAGTAGCATGATGATTCTTTGTAGTTTTTACTTTTTACTGTAAACAAATATTGTCCGAAAGTTGGAGATGTATAACTAAAATAGAACGCAAATAATAACACTAGAAGAAAATATTGATTCTTCCCGGGCATAAGTTTATTTTAAGATTTCCGTGTTTGTTCATTATGCTAAATTAATATAATTGATCTGCATTTGGGGGTAGGGGGTAAAAGGGGTCCGGATCTCGAAATCCTGGGCTTGAAAACACGAAGTCCCAAGGTCCCGAATTTAAATAAATTTAAATCCCGACATCGCGAAAAAAGAATTCCCAGATCCCGAAAGGGTTAATCCCGAAATCCCGAACTTAATTGCATAATATTAATTTACGCACAATCCATGTAAAAAAGAAAAACTTGTACTGTATGTTATATTTTTTATAGCAATCTAAAAGAAAAAATTGCTGTGAAAAGACAATTCCATGATACACATATCAGTGATCAACAGCGTGTGCACGTGGTTGAACTTTAACTTGACTCCACTCACAATAATATTGAATGCTAATAAAAGATATTAAAGATCGATTTTGTCCACTGCACAAGATTTTTATATGGCGGGAAATGTCGTAACAGTAAACACAGGTGACCTTACTGACCGACCGTGGGAAAATTCATTCATGATTAAATTTGATGTGGAATGATTGACAGTATTGTGCTTTAGTTTTGAGGCTATTGATCGATTTACCAGAATAGAAATTTAATCGATTTACATACATGTATAATCAAAACACAATTTAGTCTTCTTTAACTATTTTTTGTTTTATTTTTATCAGTCATTTCCCGGATTCCCATTTAAATAATCTATTTGTAGACCTCCTTTAAACTTCGGAAATAATACAACATCGATTTAAAAAATCATACTGACTGCGCGAGCTTTAGAATGACTAGAAGTACGACGAAAAAGTAAAGACAGCTGATCATGGCTAGTACGACTAGCCTTCAACCCCATTGGGGTATAAATGTGCATTTAGTCAATAAACTATATAAGGTTAAACTTTGATTTTCGTGTATCGATTTGATACAATTTGTAAAATATATTTATAACACCGGCGATTTTCATAAAAAATTTCAGACATGAAAATAGAAAGGCTTATTATCTCGAGTGTCAACAATTTTAAATAAAATAAAAAAAAAATGGAATCGAAATATGATCTCGGCGTTATAAATATTGTATTAAAGGAAACCAATTGTTTGACTTTCAAAGAGATTAACGGGAAATATGTCAAAATAGAAAGCACGAGTGATCTGACTGACCAAAATGTTTCACTTGTGAGAAATGATTGACAGGTGTGAATAGATGAAGAGGCTCCGACGGGGAAAGTTGTATCAAAAGGAAAATAACTTAATTCACAATGCCTATACATATTTCATAAATACAATATGTTGGCCTTATACTTAAAATTGAGTTTCTTATAATAACATATAAAGGAACAGGACGTTAAAAGCTGGAAATAATATAACCATCAACGAAAACTCGTATAATTTACGGGATTGAAGTCTCAACAATTTGATTTAAACTTCTATTAATGAAAACAGTCTTGGTTGTTATTAGGCTTATTATTTTGAATTAGATGAAACATTTACGGTTTACAAATACAAATACAAAATAGTTTATTGGCACAAAACTATTGAAATAATTGGCAACACAATATATTGTTAAAAATCGTCTTTATTTCATTTTCAAATTATAAAAAAAAAAATTATATTTAATTTTTATTTTTATTCTTATATTCAATTTTAATTTTATTTCTTATATTTAATTTTAATTCTTTCTCTTTGAATACAAAACAATATTTTACATTTATTTATCCTCCATAAATACTAATATATCTGTACAGGTAAAATTTAATTCTAATCAAGCTGGTACAGATTGATTTACGACCTTCCACTTGGAAATTGCACAGCAGGTGTTTATTACACTGGGACAACTGTCCGACCAGTCTGACATCTAGACGGATTAAGACATCCATAAAAATAAGTCCCTACCCGTACTGTAAGTTTCAAGATGATTGGACTTCAACTTCATCAAAAACTACCTCGACCTTAAGCATTAACCTGAACTGGGACAGATGGACGAACGAACGACATGACGAACGCACGGAGAGACAGACCAGAAAACATAATGCCCATAAATGGGGCATAAAAAAAGAAGATGTGGTATGGTTGCCAGTCACAAGACAACTCTGAAGAGAGACTACATATATAAGACCCTGTAAAAGAACTTAGAAATCTCACAGATAGGAGTGTTTTTTGTGTATTGAAATTGTTAGAGAAATTGCCTCTGTCAATGGTTACCCTTATTTCAAAGTGCCTTCCTTGTGTGCCTTGTGTTTTAATAGCACAACCCAAATGAAATTGATTAAAATTATAAACTATTGACACCAAGATATGTCTCTCAGTAGGCAGAAAATTCAGAAAAAGACAATCTGATGGACAGCATCATTATTTATTAATTCAAAGCTCTGTATTTTAGACAATATCAATTTTGCTCTTTTTGAATCCACTAGTAAGTCCATTTCAAAGAACTTGACGGTAGAAAATGCAAAATAAGATAAATAAATTCATAGTCTGGCAGTGCTGTATAATTTCAAAATTTTAGAACCAGCCACTTACCGAGTTTTGTAAACTCTTTCTTTTCTTTCTTCCTGAACTAGTGTTTGAGGGACAATCATTTCCTATAAGAAGATATATTTGATTTTGTTTTATTTCATAAAGATTTCCCATGCAAATTGCCAAGATACAGAGGTTGTAAATAAGAATAACACAATCTAGGAAATAAAATCAAAGAGCAGAATGCTCTGAGGGATACGATTGCCATATAGTTTTCATTGACACATGTATAGCAGTTCTGCCAACTCAAATTCGTGAGATTTGGCCAAAATAGAAAAGATCAAAGAGGAAAAAATTGATCCAAGGATACTGCTGCAAAAAAGCATGAACATGCGTGAGTCTCACACATTTTTGGCAGCCCTGGTCTTGATAGTCCAAATAATTATGACGTCTTGAAAGGCTATTATATTTTTTTTTCTTTGACGCCTTACTTCGACGTCGTAGAAATGGGGTTCCTCCTAGAATTAACGGCACCCATAGAAAAAGTCAAATCGACTTAAAGAAAAAAAATATAATAGCCATCCAAGACGTCATAATTATTTGGACTATGGCCTTGAAGGCATAAAACTTTGCTCAGTGCTTGGAGCACAAAAATCATGCTCGAAACAAGAAATCAAGCAATTTCATTGGTTAATTTTTGAGTATGAGTACAAAAAAACTGACTCGAAAGTTTTATGGCCGCAAGGCCTGGTACAGCTGGATAGTATTATTTTCAAAACTAATTCAACTGCACATGTAAAGGTAATATAAATCTGAATAGTCACTCAACTTTAAAAATAGCTAATCCCAGATACAAGTGTAAGAGCAATGTACCTTTTGTGTTTTATTTGTGTGCTATCAATTCCAAGTTTACTTTCCACAGCAGTCACTGAGAGAGAGAGAGAAGGTATTTCACTTCATAGTTCGAGATTACTCTGATGTCCGACGGCTGATTTGCCAGACAAGCTGGGACCGTGGGGGACTTTTATGTTAGTATACTTAAATTCCAAACTTAAATAGTCCCAGTCCCATATATTATATCAAGTATTATTAGATGCCGAATTGAATTTTAAATAGGTGACGATTTGACTAGATGCCGATTTAACCAGGCGCCGATTTGACTTTTTCTATGGGTGCCGATTTGACTTGTACCCAGTAATCTCGGGACTATTCACTTCGTATATTATCACCGTTAATTCTAGGAGGAACCCCATTTCCCAGTCCCATATATTATATCAAATATTATTGGATGCCGAATTGACTTTTAAATAGGTGCCGATTTGACTAGATGCCGATTTAACCAGGTGCCGATTTGACTTTTTCTATGGGTGCCGATTTGACTTGTACCCAGTAATCTCGGACTATTCACTTCGTATCTTATCACCGTTAATTCTAGGAGGAACCCCATTTCTAACTCTTTAATTATTAATTTCCTTTGGGTCAGTGGGCATGAATCCTTCCGTACACACTCCTCTGTTTAAATTGAGATCGTTCTTATAATACGACGTTTATCGACATCTAACGAGTTAATTTTTTCTTGACGATTTTGACGGGAAATACTTCTGAAAGGGAGACAACTCGAAACGATAATATGGAAGACTCCATTTCGGCTAAAGGGGTGTCATAGGTAAAACTTCATTGATTTTAATTTAAATGATGCTTATGATTTTAAATTATGCAACAACAATATTAAACCCTCAATAGCAGGCAGACAAAGAAAGAATCCAATGAGTTTCAAATTAATTAATAAGCGGGGAATCCAGAACAACCACTCAATCTGATACCCCTTGAAATCAAGAAAACTATACGCATGCGCATTAATACATAAACAAACCCGCGACTTGCGATTTGGAACAAGAACGTTTATTTAATTTATAATATGATGAATGAGTCTCAATTTCTTTATGAGAGTACAGTATCAGTTTCATAACGGTAAAATATAGAAAACTCCACTTCAGTTCTTATATGACAGAAATAGAATTATCGGAATTCAAAGAACTCTCGCATTTATCAAAACTGGGGAATTCCCTCTGACGTGATTCTAAATTTATAAAAACACTAATTATAAATACTGCTTAATTTTGATTTTCCGTGTTGTTAAAAACACGCATATAAGTCAAGGGAAAAATCAAACATGAAGATTATGAGAAGAACATTACAGGAAAGTTGTTTATGTTCAATCCTTTTGCTTGTTTTTACCTTTTAAAGCAAGACAATCATAAGAATCTGAGATGTTGCTGAATGTTTAGAATAAAACGGTTGACGTGAGGGAATGAGCCCTGAGTCAACGGTAAAAGTCTACAGATTGCTTAAAAGCAATCGTATCCCAAAAAGTACCAGGGAATCATAAATAAAATAGTAAATACAGACACCAAGTGCAGCACTCTTTGGACCAAGTTAGCATTAAGAGCAATGAAGGTATATTTCTGTTTCCATTTGTGTCTAAGAAGTATACTGCCTTTGAAAAGTTCATATTAATGTACTAAGATATAATGGAGTATCCCTGGTACTGTAAATCATCTAATTTTGTGAACAATTCATTTTTATTAAAGGTCAATAACTATACATGCTTAAATAAGGTATCGTAGGATGATTTCCTCAATTTGTTCAATTGTAAATCTTAAAATAATAAATGAAAGAAAAAGGTAAAATTATCATTTCAGGACAAGAACTCCTATAAAATTTGGTCTGACAGTTTTGATGTAAAATGTTAGAGCTCAACATTCTGAACATTTTTACCTTGTCACATCTTCTCTATTATCTGATAAAGGTTTTCAAAATTATAGACAAACTTGCATTTTAACTCTTCTTTCTTTTTTTAGCCATGTCTTCCAACTTGGTTTACAGGCCAGATCTTGGGACACATTTTTTTTAACTACATACCCTAATGATGATTGTGGCCAAATTTGGTTAAATTTAGTTCAGTAGTTTCAGAGGAGAAGATTTAAATCTTTCAAAAGACAACAACGATGGACAACAGAAATCAAGTGATGAGAAAAGCTAACTTTGCTCTGTGGGCCAGGTGATCTTATAAGATTTCTTTCAAAGAAAATAATAGACGATGACAAAAAATGCAGAGATCTCAACTCAACTTGTTACAGGAAAACATTTTTGTATTATCTTGCTTGAGTGACTAATTGTGTGTGCTCAAGATTCTATTGTTTAGCATATCAAGTTAATGGCATACATTAATAAACCCTGCATGGAAATAGACTACCAGACAGAGACAGACATATTTACTGTGCTAGCAAACAAGGTGTCATCCTGTACAACAATATACAAAGTCTAATATAATCAGTTTTTGCTAGTTGGACTAAGTATAAGATCTAATTGTTTTGATTTTTGATGATTTAACACGATTTTTAAGTCCTGCTTTTTATTGATGGAGGAAGCAGGAGTGCTCGGAGAAAACCACCAACCTTTGATAGGAAAACTGACAATCCTAGTCAATTAAAATTGGAGTTAAGTACACCTGTAGGGTGGGGATCAAAGTCTACAACCTCAGTGTTGACTGGCTAGTGATTACAGTAATAACTACTTGGACCACTCGGCCACCATGCCCCTAGTATAAGATCTATAACAATGTACATGATGTATGGAGTAAATAATGATTTAATACATTTAGTTAATTTAAGGTTCTAATTATTTTATACTATATGTATAACCATGGAATATATGTAAACCCATGTCTAAAAAAGAAATGACATATACAAACCGTCCATTGAAGGTCTTTTCTTTGAGCCTGTTGTGACACATGATCCATAACTAGTGGATGGTTTCGGAGACTGACATGGTTGTGATGACTGAGTAGTGTAATCAACAGAAGTTGAATCATTTTGTGTCAATTCACTGCTCTCTGAGATAATTGGGCTTGCTATGTTGAAAATAAGAATATCATTTCATAATTAATATCACAGTTTGTTTTGTTCATAATAAATGTTGAAAAGGGTTGTAAATTCATTTAAGCAAGTATGCGAGGGAATAAGCTGTTTACAAGGCAAATGTCTTCACAATTATTTTCCCTGTTTATTTGTGTATTGCAATGTGGAATGAGAACCAAGTAATACATATCAAATGACGTCTTCAAAAAGTCAAATATGGAACAACAATTGGTTGGAAGGAATAGCAAAAATGAATTCAATATTTTGTAAAATTTCTCGATTTTTCTAGTTTGTATCGAATTTGGAGTATATTTTGCATGGGAAAAGTATGGACACATTAAAACAACAACTTAATATTTTGTTGAATTATATAAAAAGTTGCAAGAAAGAGTCTTAAATTTTTTTTAGTTGAGATAATATCTCCGCAAAGAATATATGGACTTTCCTAAGTGCACAAAATCAGTATTTTTATTCATTTTTGTTAAATGTGCAGATATTATGACACATGTATGACAAAATAAGAGTTTAAATTTCATCTTATTCACATATATTTCTTGATTTCAGGCAAAAGTTTTGAAGGCATTGTTATAAACCTGCCTTAATCATTAAATGTCCTTTCTCCTTCAGGACAGTCATGAATTTTTTTTTTATTTTCAAAATTAAAAGCAATCTTTTTTGTCTAATATAGACTGCAGGGAATATAACAACCACATAATTGATTCTTATTTTTACGTAAAATAAGCTAGCATTTGTTCCTTATTTTCATGTTTTTCAAAATATATTTAAGCAAGATATTTTATCTTACCTGCCCTTTCAAGTATTTCCCACTGTTCTTTTTTGGCTTTAATCAAATTTATTTCTATCCCTTCCTTGGTTACTTTAGATGATGACTTGACCGGTTGAATTTCACGTCTGGAAATGACCCCAAAAAATTATTCATTGAATTTAAAGCACAACATAGATGATTGGTATTGCATTTAAATTGATTTGGAGGGGTAGCAAAGTAAGTTTTATTTCTGGAAATGCCTAACTTAAGGTTAGATTTCCATTTGATATGTGCAAAAATTACTCCAAGTAAGTATGTTAGATGCTGAGGAAGCCTATCCTCCACATCAATTTTAATAGAATAGAATATTTTCTTTCAAATTTATTTCTCTCATGAATAATAATACTTTACTTGATTGATCTATAGGACTATAATGGAGGAGGAATATATAATATGCGGCAAAAACTGTTTCAACAGGAAAACAGACAAGGTACATGCAATCTAGTGCCACACCCTGACCTTCTAAGAAAGGTTGTCTATTACATGTATTATCTGTGTGCAGAACACAAATATGCACTACATTACAGCTGGTTGACCGTTATGGAATAACAGTTTCTCAAATTATACCGGACATGTTCCTTACGTCGTAACTACAATCCCCTTTCCTTTCATAAATGTGACCTACCGAATTATACTATTTACAGGATTTGTTATAACATGAACAACACGAAGGGTGCCACATGTGGAGCAGAATCTGCTCACCCTTCCAGAGCACATGAGATCACCCCTAGTTTTTGGTGGGGTTTGTGTTGCTTATTCCTTAGTTTTCTATGTTGTGTCATGTGTACTATTGTTTCTCTGTTTGTCTTTTTCATTTTTAGCCATGGCGTGGTCAGTTTATTTTCAATTTATGAGTTTGACTGTCCCTCTGGTATCTATCGTCCCTCTTTTACAGCAATTGAAAACCACACCCCAAAAAATCATCTGAAAATTAGTGAAAACACCATAATGCAAGAAATAATTAAAAACAACAAGTGAAACTGCGAGCTACTGCTCACTGATGATACCCCCGCCGCAAGTGGATAATATTAATAGTGTAAAAAAATGCAAGTGTTCGGTAAACAGGAAGTTGTCGAGTGATGAATCTGAAAACGCATCACACGGTATAGCTGACTTATATAAATCCTGAAACCAAATTTCAGAAATCCTTGTATTGTAATTCCTGAGAAAAATGTGACGAAAATTTTCAACTTGGCTATCATGTGTAAAATCATACAAGTGTTCGGTAAACAGGAAGTTGTCGAGTGATGGATCTGAAAACGCATCACACGGTATAGCTGACTTATATAAATCCTGAAACCAAATTTCAGAAATCCTTGTATTGTAGTTCCTGAGAAAAATGTGACGAAAATTTTCAACTTGGCTATCATGTGTAAAATCATACAAGTGTTCGGTAAACAGGAAGTTGTCAAGTGATGAATCTGAAAACGCATCACACGGTATAGCTGACTTATATAAATCCTGAAACCAAATTTCAGAAATCCTTGTATTGTAGTTTCTGAGAAAAATGTGACGAAAATTTTCAACTTGGCTATCATGTGTAAAATCGTACAAGTGTTCGGTAAACAGGAAGTTGTCAAGTGATCAATCTGAAAACGCATCACACAGTAAAGCTGACTTAGATAAACCCTGAAACCAAATTTCAGAAATCCTTGTATTGTAGTTCCTGAGAAAAATGTGACGAAAATTTTCAACTTGGCTATCATGTGTAAAATCATACAAGTGTTTGGTAAACAGGAAGTTGTCAAGTGATCAATCTGAAAACGCATCACACGGTATAGCTGACTTAGTTAAACCCTGAAACTAAATTTCAGAAATCCATGTATTGTAGTTCCTGAGAAAAATGTGACGAAAGTTTCATGGGACGGACTGACTGACGGACGGACGGACTGATGGACGGACAGACAGAGGTAAAACAGTATACCCCCCCTTTTTTAAAGCAGGGGTATAATAAAACAGTATACCCCCCCCCTTTTTTAAAGCAGGAGTATAAAAACTGTCAGCAGGAAACTAAATGAAAATACATACAGAAAAAGAATATATCAAGATGTATATGCCAGACACATCTACAGTGTGACATTAAAAGCCATTATCAATCATGAACATGTGTTTTTATTACTTACTGCAATTTGATCTCCCAGCCAAACACTGTTTCAGGAGTTGTATCCTTGTGGAGGTTTAAGAACTCTACATTTCTGAAAGACAACAAGAAAGATACTGAAGGTTTTCCAATAGATACATTAACATCAAAAACATGTATTGATCTAGCTTTATAGCACTACTTCACCTCGAACTAACATCTCAGCATTTCTGTGTACAAAATACAGTCTTTAAACATGGTATAAATCTAACTTTTGATTTACCATAATGTTTATATCAACATTCAGAATATAAAATGTAGTGTTACTTTTAATCTAACTCTGCATAAAATAATTTTATAAAAATGTTCTAATCACATGTATGACAACCATTAGTTTCTACATCCTTGTCCTTTGGTTTCTCAGGGATAGTTGTCTTATTGTCAATCATATCTCCATATCTATCACCTTTAAGAAAAGGCATCTGATTGCTATCTCAATTTTGAAATGCATTTCCTACAGAATCATGATAATATTATTGAGATGAAAAATAGCTTATACATGTTACAATATGTTAAAATGTGTGATGATCTTAAATATTGTTCAATTGTCCAAAGACTAACTTACAATGTGCTAAAGTGAACCATGACCTTCTGTCTATCAAACATACAGTCAAGTGACATAACATTCTTCAATGGAATTAAAGCTTTAATCTGCTCCGCCTGCAAAAAAAAGTTAATAACGGCTGAGAAAAACCTTGTTAAAATTATTCAATAGATCTAGCATCCAGACTGTTTTGATTTAATTATTTAAGTTAAAAGAAGTTTGTGATTCACCAAACCATAACAGTTAACACACAATGAAATGTACTGTTATTCAGAAATTACTGTGAGCAATTATTATTGCAATTTTCACATGATCTACCAAATTTATAAATTTTAATTAATTTGATTTTAGAAAAGCTGATTAATATACAAATCAGATATTAGAAAACCATGGCCAGTTCTTATTATTTTGAAAATTGCTAAGTTAAAAGTTATTTGCATAAAAATTAAAACCACTGTGTTACTCTTGAGCTTTGAACTTACCATTTCAGTTATTTTGATGCTGTAGGGTAAATTATTCAGACTAAATATCTTTTCTAAAATAAATAAAAATTTATAAATAATAACTATTCAACTAATTACACTGTTATCTCTTAATAAATGAGAAAAGTGTTTAAGGGGGCTCGCGGTATAAATCAATTTTTTTTCTAATTCAGGATTTCGCTATTTTTTCTATAAATAAACTTCTTCCTATACCTAATAGAAAAATTAAATTAAAATATGGGGTCACTGTTCATTTGAGCTCACAATCTGCCTTCAAAAGAAACATGCATTTTTGTTTAGGTTTTTTTTCTTCTGTTGAACTAATAGGAGAAAAAAAGGTAATATCGAAATAAAAAAAGAACTAAATTACAGAAATTGCTTAAATTTTATAATAGTTTAGTTTAAGTACAGCTTATTTGAAAATAATAATAAAAAATTTAGGTCATCGATGAGTTAAAAAGGTATTTCAATTTTAATGCAAAAAATTGGCATTTTTTCACCAAAGGGATATAATTTGGAGCTTTTTCAATGATATAAACATTTTTAAGTCATCTGGGGCCAAAACTAATTGATTTTTTTTGGTTAATGTTTGTACCATATCATAGAGTAACATCATATTATAGTGTAATAAATAAAATTTGCAATGAAAAAAAAATGTTTAAATATTTGCTGAATTTTGTACCCGTGAGCCTCTTTTACCTACAAATGAAGTCTAATTGTGTGGCTTTTATTACCTGTATGACAATTTCTAGAACAATATCTCATTGTGTATATATATAACATCCTAATACCAATGTTACAATAGCAGAATTATGCATATATTGGAAGACAAATACATAGTTCAGCTTTGATACCTAGTCATGCTAGTTAAGGAATAACTGTACTATTTCTATAAAGAAATAACATCAAAAATGTGGTGCCCACTGAATAACCTGCTTAGTAGGTTATTTTTAAGGTGTGCACCACATTTTTTTAGGTGATTTGGAATAGACAGAACAAATATTACAGTCTTTCCTTAATATTTAATTCTAGATTCTGTTTTTAATGAGTAAATCATGAAAAAACATTGATGGTCACATGACAAAATTAAGTCTATGAGCTAATAGATAAAAAATATTTAGCCAATCAGAAAACATGTGGTACCTCCAAAATTAAATAATTTGAAATAAAAAAAAAGTAATATTAAGCAAAACATGTCTTAAACCATGGTACATTTCCTGCTACTATCAACCCCTGACAAATTATGACTGTTTTAAGTTTATTACTAACAATTAATTTTAAAATATACACGTGTCCAAAGCACTTACTCTGATCTAAAATTTCCACTGGTAGCTCTATATTATCTTCCTCAACACCAGATATTGTCATTTTAATACTGTTACTAAATTCTTCTAATTTTTTCCTCCATATAGGATCTAATGTCATGTGAATTGCCTTCTTTGGAAGGTCCATTGCATAATCTGACAGTTTTTCTATATCATGGTCTCCCCTTAAAAAAACAGCATTTCAGATCTTTGTTTTTTTTATTAATTTTTGTAATGGTCTATTAAATAAATTTATAACTTGTTCCTTGGGATGTCATGTCACTCATGTATATATTTTTCAAAATATGTATACTCTAAATATTTTCTAGGCTTTCTTATGTTATATTGATGCTTGCTTTAATGCACTGGTTATAAAACTGTAGTTATTATAATTATAAATATTGTATTTCCTGTAATAATGGAGGGTTGCTGTTCACATGGAAGCTATCAAACTTTAAGTTCCAAGTGGTGAAATTGAAATAATTCCTTCGTTAATTTTACGGAAGCCATCACCAGTTGGGTGACAGTTATTGAATATCTGTTTCACAGATGAAAGTGAATAGGTTCCAAATGTCATAACTACAATCCCGTCCCATTTTCACTGAATTTGACCTACTGAATTAGACTGAATACCAAGTCTGTACTAACATGAGCAATACATCAGGTGCCACAAATGGAACAGGATCTGCTTACCCCTCCAGAGCACATGGGTAACCCCCAGTTTTTGTTGGGAATCATGTTTTCTTTGTTGTGTTTATTTTACTATTGTTTGTTTGTTGGTCTTTTATTTCCTTTTTAGCCATGATGTTTGTCAGTTTATTTTCAAGTCATGAGTCAGAATGTCCCTTTGAGATTTTTGTATCTTTCTCGCCTCTCTTTATATGTATACAGCCTTTGGGCATCCTGAATAAACAATAATGTTTTTGTGGTAGCAATAAAATCCTTTAAACATGTTAAAATAAAAGATTGGAAAAAAAAATTACCGGTAGTGATGTGTAAAGAAAGATTTCAAAAATAGTCTTCCTTGTTTTTTTTATCTGCTCCTAAATACATATATAAGATTTTTAATCATTCAATTGCATGTACATTAATTCTAAAATACCTTTTGGTTATTTCTGTAAATGTCTGAAATGAAAAAGTATAATCATTGATAATGTTATTATGTTTTAATAAATAAATTCAATATAAATATTTGGGTTTTTTTTAACATTGCATTTTCATATTCAAAATGCTAATTGATGTGTATACAAAAGAAAGATTATACATGTATTGTTATTACTGTGTTTGTCTGAAATTTGTATCTTTTAGTCATTTTTTTTCTCAGAAGCTGCAATTTATACTTTTATATATGTATTTGCAGTGATCTGGAAGGTTTTTTTCACTATGGGCCCAGGGCCCCTCTAAAATAAATTCAATGGGCCATTTTAAAAAATAATGGGCCATGTTGTCAAATGAGTGGGCCATTTGAATTGACTTCTGTGAATAAACAATAACTTCTTCCAACCCCAACAATATTTAAGTTAACCTTTATTTACAATGTTTTAACTTGTACTGTTGCCTTGTTCATGTTCATGTTTTTTTTTTTGTACATTAAATTTGGGTCTTCGTCGTTACCATACTTATTCCAGACGTTCCGTTTCAGAGGACATTTCAGGCATTTCCTCTGCACTTCTTGTATTATTATAACTTCATCACGGTGACAAGAAAAACAGTATAGAGTACCATTAATTTATAGAACAAAACAACAAATCGCTGAAGTTCTGTTTATTAAATGTCAAAACAAGCCAAAGACCAAAAAATGACAAGGACAGTTAAGCGTCTTTTATGGCGACAAAAACTATATTCCTAAAAAGTCTTTGGGGTTCTTTAATCAAAATAATAGCAAGCTAAACTAAATGAGATTATTAAAGTTAAATCTCGTCTGTACTAGCCAAATTTCACAAATTTAAAGTTGTTTATAAAAAAAATATATCATGAATGATGGTTAATTACGTTTTTCGGGTTATCAGTTAGACCGCATGGTTCTATTATTACAATAGGAAAACACCTGAGACGTCCCAAAATATATAGGAGCTCCTATATTATTGGAGGAACATTACACAGTTGTGTACACACACATGGCGGCACGGAACACGATCGGAAATTCATTTGACGATATCTAAACGTTTCAAAATGAAGTGAAAAATATCGTGCGCCACGTGGGCGCTTACGTTTGTCACTGTATGCGCCATTTCTTGTCAATATGCGTTATAGGCGCAGGGCGCACGTCCTTCCCGATCACTGTATTTGCATGCTGCATATATATATTCTTATCTAAAGCAGATTTCTTCTGCTTAAACTGAACTGTCTTAGACTGAATTTTCACAACCTAATGCTTGTAAAGGGTAAATAGATGTTCATTAGAAATTACTAATAGCTTTGTTGTGAAAGTTTATACAAAAAGGACAACAAACAAATGTGACATTTGAAAAGATTTAATCAGAATTTAAGGTAAAATGAGAAACACAGGGTTACCTTCATACATCATTGTACAATAAGAGTTATAAATACATTTATTCATCAATACTGATTGATTGTTCATCAAGATAACCTACCAATAATGTCCTAGCAGGATCAGTGTCGGATATAATATCAGAGATCAGCTTTTTCACATTTATAAGATCTTTCTCTACTATTTTCTTTTTATTTTCACACTGTGAGATCAGCTGATTGGTCATTTTACAATTGTAGGCAATCATTCCACTTATTCTGTCCACCATATACTCATTCAACATGTTTTTCAGTAATTTTATCTCTTTAGAAATATGATCATTTCTCATTTGTCTCCCTGCCTATAAAACAATGATAACATTTCGATATAAAAGTTACAATGGTTTTACAGAATCAATATAACCTCAGATCTGTGTACAGCCTCAAACCTGTGCCCCATTGTGACGTCAATCGCTTATCTATGTCCGTTAAAAAAGATACTGCCTCAAATCTGTGTCCTATTTTTAAATTAGTTTTCAATCATGTCAGATGTCATTCGCAAATCTTTGTCTGTTAAAAATGACAAGGCCTTAAATCCCTATTTTTAAAACTTTTTACAGTTGGTTTCGCCATGCACAAATTTATGCCCATGTAATACATGAACTACGGCCTTATAGGATTTTTTTTTTAAAGTCATTTCACATAATTCAATGTTAAATTTTGATGTGTTCTCCATCATTCCATGATATGTGTGTGCTTTTAAAAAATACACACTCCTCTGTTTGAATTGCGATCGTTTTTAATATAATACAACGTTTATCGACATCTAACAAGTTAATTTTTCTCGACTTGTCGTATCCAGAGGGAGACAACTCGAAACGATAATAAGGAAGACTCCATTTCGGCTGAAGGGGTGTTGTAGTTACATCTTTACGATGTGGACTACATTTATTTTAATTTAAATGATGCATATGATTTAAAATAATGCAACAACAATAAGCCTCAATAGCAGACAGACATAGAAAGGATCCCATGAGTTTCAAATTGATCAATGGAGTGAGGAATCCAGAGCAACCATTCAATCTGATACCCCTTGAAGTCAAGAAACTATACGCATGCGCATATTAACATAAACAAACCCTAGACTTGTGATTTGGAGCAAGAACGTATATAAATTAAACAACCTAGATGGTTCTCCGTTTCTTTATGAGAGTACAATATCAAATTTAAATATCAGTTTAATAAAGGTGACATATAAGAAAAACTCCACTTCAGTTCTTAATATACATGATATATGACAGAAATAGATTTATGGGAATTCAGACTCGGAACTCTCCCATTTTATCAAAACTGGGGAATTCCCTCTGACGTGTTTCTTAATTAATAAAAACACTAAATATAAATACTGCTTAATTCTAATTTTTCATGTTGACACACATATAAGTCAAGGGAAATATCAAACATGAAGATTATGAAAAGAACATTATAGGAAAGTTGTTTAAGTTCAATCCCTTTGTTTGTTTTAACCTTTTAAACCAAGACAATCATAAGAATCTGAGATGTTCCTTAATGTTTAGAATAAAACGGTTGATGTGAGGGCATGGCCCTGAGTCAATGGTATAGTCTACAGATTGCTTGAAAGCAATTGTATCCCAAAAAACGGGGCTTTGGCAACCATGTTTTTCATTTGATTGAAACCGAATGAGCAACTTTTGTAGGATATACATACCTTCCATACATAATGTTATGTTTGCATAAAATTGAACCTAGAAGTTTCAGAGGGGATAATAAAAATGTCACTGTCCATAGCTAGGGTTTCACAAATATGTGAGAGTGAGATTTGCCTGTGTGCATGTAGATAACTGTCAGATTTTTAGTGTGCTTTTTTTTCATTAACAATATGATTCAACTATACATATAGACTGGTTCCATATCTCTGTGTATTCATCATGACTATACAAAAATCAAGTATTCAATAAATTCATTTTATATATTGTGCTTTTCCTTTAAACTCTAAAAATCATTTATTATATTAAAAATATGGATTTTATTTACATAAATCAGGTCCTTAGATTTCTCGCTTGAGTTGTTTTATATATAAATCATATTAAATTGGTCAATTGCTGGGCCTTTAAAGCTGACTATAGGTTTTACTCATTGTTGAAGGTTGTGGGGTCATCTATAGTTTTAATTTCTCTGTCATTTGGTCTCTGGTGGAGTTATATCATTATCATCATACCACATCTTCTGATTTTCGTACATGTATTTGCGTTATATATTCTTTTACTGACGTCCTTGACTGTTCAAGTTGCATATAAATCTAAAGCAATTTTACAAGCCAATGCAGTAGGACTTGTGGTTAAGTGTGAAGACTGTAACAGTTATTGTTAATATAACAACATGATCAGATTGATTGTACGCTACATTGTACCGGTTCAGTGTACTTGTATTATACATTTACAGTATAATTCTACTGTCATGACTGTACATGTACCTGTTCAGTATTCATAATTCCATTCCAATGTTCAACAGCACCTTCTAACTGTCTTTGTTTCATATGCAGTCCTGGTAATAAAGTCAACTCCATTTTACTCTGTCACAAAAAAATAAGAGAGAATAAACTTTAAACCTCTAAACAATGACTAAATAGATCTATAACAGTGCACATCTCCTAATACTTATATTCTACATTACATAATTAGTGAAACCAGAAAACAAATTAATACAAATTTATGTGATCTGCAACTTCTAAACATTATGAACATTTTTTTTCAGCCTAGGTTGCTGTTCTATACATCTCCTAATGTTCATATTTTTTTCTAGTAGATTTGTATTTAATATTGTAAATGTTGAAGAATGCTTCTTCGTTTTTTTGTTCTTTTAAAATACATTGAAATAAGTGAAAATTTATCATGGATAATACACAAAATGAATGTATGCTTTCTAGTAACACACTTTATAACTACAAAATATTGGTCAGGTTGAACAACACAGAAGTGGATAATATTCACTTCTGATGATCAGAAATGATCCAGTGAGTTCAAAGTTCATCTAAAAACTACAAACCTTGTATCTTTCACACACTTTCTTTACATCATCTATCTTATGTCCTTTGTGGTCTCCAAAACAAGTAAAACACATTAGTGACAAACAGTCCTCACAAAACAAACCTACATCTTGATTATGAATGGTGCACATGACTTTTTTCAATCCCATCACCTGTTTAAACTTTTCAACTATATTAGCCAAGCTGAAATTTTTGGGCAAGTTTTCAACATTAGGTATCATATTTCTCTTGCGACAAGTTGGACAGGTGCAAATGACATAGCCTCTTGGAAAGACCTGCTGTGTAGCATCCCGAGCTGTTTTCTGTTCAATACATTTAAAACAGAAGCTGTGTAGGCACGGCAACGAGATAGGTCTTTCAAACAAATCCAAACATATGGGACATATCAGTTCCTCTTGTAGCATAGTAATGTTTTTAGAATTGTCAACTTCTGCCATTTTTGTCTGAAAAAAATAAACTTTTATGTCATGTATGTACATGTACATGTTAATCATGCAGGGGGGCTTCTTATAAATACAAGTGATTTCAAAATCACATCTGGTCCAAGGACGACGGGCAGATCCAGCCATTTTTAAAAGGGGTGTTCCCAACCCAGGATAAAGGAGGGTTCCAACTATATGTCCCCATTCAAATGCATTGATCATCAACCCACAGAATCACCCCTCTGGATCTGCCACTGATATCATATATATTTTGGATTAGAAACTCTTTCCTTTTTTCAAAATAAGCTTTTTTTGGAAGGCATGTGAGAAATCACCGGACATTGGAGGAACTCTCAGACAGAACAGGGGTTCCCCGGTACCTTGAATGACCAAATAACACTGTTATTGTCCGAAAATAACACTGTTATAGTCTGAATAACACTGTTATTGTCTGAATAACACTTATAATGACCGAATAACACTTCAAATTTTGATATTAGCACATATTGATGACTTTTAAACATTTAAGAAATAATTCATTGGGGCTTAAATATATCGTAATTTTACCACGGGTTGTCCCTTTATCACAACTACATGTGTTTTACCCTGAGCCATAGCAAGGGGTAAAATATAGGCATAAAGGGACAACCCATGGTAAAATCAAGATATATTCAAGCTCCCATGAATTATTTCGATTCTAATAGGACAAATACGGCAATTGTTTTGGATCGAAGCGCTCTAGGCATTGCTAGGTAAAGGCATCATTTGCCGTTCTCATAAATAAATGCACTATTAAACGTAAAAGAACAGAGCAAACTGAATAAGTGGCAGCTAAAACTATTTACAATAACATATTTAGATGGGTTTGAAGGAATTTATATAAGTGTATAAACTTATACTGTATGTCTTATATGTCTTATGTGTATACAAAACATGGCTTATATAACACATTTTAGCATCGTTTGTTTGTGTTTCCTTGTTGTGATGATTTTTGGTTTTACAGTCAGAGCTCAGACATAAACAAGTCTATTTCTGTTTTTGACTTAAAGAAGTCAAAACATGTATTCTTTATAAAAATGTGTTTTCAATTTTAGACTTATCTAAGTCACAAAATGACAGACTTGTTTAGGTCTATTTATGTTGATGAAAAAACTTAACTTGACTTGGTGGCCAAACTACACCACCTTTGACAGTAAAAACCTGTCTGAGAGTTCACAAGGACTTGATCTATCTATATTTAATTATCTAATTGAACATCCTTACTAAACACAGATGTTTTACCTCATTAAGTGTGGATCCAGGTGGTTGCATTGTAAGGTTAATTAACATGATCCCCGATTTTTCAGACTCTCATTCATATTTTTCTTTAGAAGACAAGGCATTGGCTTTCAATGTTGTCATTATTTGATTTAGATGCATGACCTTTTTATACGTATGCGTGGGTCTTGAAGTTGACCAATTTTGGTAACTTATCGACTTGTAGGAGTTGATATTTGCAACTTTTTGATTCTGGTCAATCATTTCTTGCTTAACAATATTTGACTTATTTAAGTCGTATTTTGTCTTGCATTAAAGGGAGACAAATCCTAAAACTTACAAATTTAGACATCTATAAGTCAAAAGCAGATTCAGACTTATTTATGTCTGAGCTCTGACTGTTTTACAAAGCGTGTATTTTCCCGTAAAATGCTTATATTCTGACCTTATTGTTCTATGACTTCAGTTATTCGGTCATTACAAGTGTTATTCGGATAATAACAGTGTTATTCGGTCGTTCGTGTTACCCATTGGACACACATTACACAAAATCTTGAGGGTGAAACCATACAAAAGGGGGTCTCATTGGGGGGGTTCCGATCCCGGATCCCGCTTACTATTTTGTCAGATTCCCGTATCCCGCTTACACTATTTACGTTAGCAATTCTCATTTTTAGTCATTTCCCGGGTCCCGTAAGACCTCATTTCCCGTTTTCACGACACAATAATTTGGCTTTCACGTGTTACGCTTACAAAAAATCGGCAATCCCGTGTCACGCTTAGACCCCAATGAGACCCACTACAAACGGAAGATTTTATGAAATAAAAGTATGTTATAAATAAATGTGTTCACACAATATTATCCAATTATTGGTTTTATCGCTTGAATAAAGTGAAGTCGTATTAGTCTTAGGTGCGCAGATACACAGGACTGCACTGTACTATTATTGGTGATTTAGCATGTTTAGGCCACAGGCAAAATGTTTTCTATCCCCGGGAAGATCTTCTATCCCTATATATTACGAGAAGGTGGCTAACATTGTAATAGCTACTTCCACTTCAAAACTCTATTTCTACATAGTTACTCGTCATAATATATAGGGATAGTAGATCTTCCCATGGATAGAAAACAAGTGCCTGTGGTTTAGGCATAGAAAATTTTCAAAAAAAGACAAATTTTACAAAACCACTAAATCAAGTATTAATTTGAAAATTAAAAATGTAAACACTTGTAAGAGTTTAAATATATAATATTTACTTGGTATTTTCCCAACAAGGTTGATTTTTTTATTGACATTCAGATATTGTTCAAACTTCAAAGACAAGCCAAGGATTGACAGATTTGTAAAAGCAAATTGCTTGTTTCTGAATCCTTAATATTATTTCATTGTATAATATGTTTAATGTTGATTTATCTGAATAAATATTGTTTAAACTAAGGATTGCATTTAGAAAACAACAATATTGGATACACATGATAAATGCGCTTATTGTCTTTTGTTGGATGAAAACTTGTAAAGTGATTGACACAAAATGTGCTTGGAACCCTGATGTTCTAACCTTTCTTTTTTTTTTTTTTTTATAAAGAGGGGAGACTAGTGAATGTCGATCAATCATCAATGTCCTTTAACTCGAATAATTCAGCGCCCTCTATCCACTACTTTTCTCGAGGAAAATGGAGTGATCGAAGTGATCGTAATATAACGACTGGATTATTCGGGTTACAATGTCCTTCTGTTAACTTGAAAATGCCGCCCATTTTATGTATGTCGTAAAAAAAACTCCGTGATCTCTTCGTTTTAAACATGTTAAAAGCAAATAATTCTTTTATAGACTTAAATTACAAGAACATGTATAAATATAAGTTGAATATTGTTTTTAAATACGTTTTGAAACACTTAATTTTTGCAACATATTTATCACTGACATTTCCGCGGGAAAATTAACAAAAAGTTTACAAATTACACCACTGACCACATGTGTTATAATTATACAGTAACATCTATATGAGTCTACATATACTGTGAAACATAATAACGAGGCGGAGCTTTGAGTGAAATCCATTTATAGTTATGTAAGCTCACCTTCTAGCATACCATTTCAACATAGAATCAACATAGCCAATCTTATGAAAAAAAATACATATAAGGCACAAAATGTGCACCATAATCCAGTTACCTTGTTTTGTAACCCCCATTGACATAATGGTTACATTGGTTACATAGGTTACACTCATACAAACTATCATAAATCATCATATTCAGAAATTCTCAAATCCTGGTACATTTGTAACCTCCATTGACCTAATGGCTACATTGGTTACATTGGTCACACCCATGCAAGAATCCCTTTTAGCCATCTTGTTACCATGGCAACCCCATTATTCATGGCTGTAAGGTTACATAAGTTATTTAGGTTACAATGATTTAGGGATTATGTGTTACAATGGTTTCTGATGATGCATGGGAAAGTTGGGTTAAAATAGTTACATATTACATGCATGGGGAAGTCGGGTTACGATGGTAACATACATTGAGAATCGGGTTACAATGGTTACATGCATGGGGAAGTCGGTTACAATGGTTACATACATGGGGAAGTCGGGTTACAATGGTTACATGCATGGGGAAGTCGGGTTACAATGGTTACATCCCGTATGAGAATTTTAGGGGGATTCCGCTTAAAATTAGCAGGAACCCAGGCGGAATCCGCTTAAAAATCTAGACTTTTAGACGGAATTAAGGCGGACATGGAAAAAAGAAAAAAATCTGTCTAAACTGTTATATACCTTAGGCGAAATGTTAACTTTTTTCCTGCTGAGTTAACAGGATTTCTGTAGCAACAGATATAACACAGACGGAATGCTGGACTTAGTAAGATTTGTTTCATTTCTAAGGTGGAAATTGTACTTAGAAAATTTTTGTTCAATTTTATGAGGCGGAATTTGTACTTAGAAAATTTTGTTTATATTTCTGAGGCGGAATTTGTACTTAGAAAATTTTGTTTGAATTTCTGAGGCGGAATTTGGGACTTAGAATATTTTTCACTTTTTTCTTATGAAAAATATATTGATTTATTTGTATTTTTGCAAATATATGATTAGAGGGTGGTGATTATCTGAGCAATACATCCAACATTAGTCAAGTTATCCAACAGATCAGAGATGCACAATCCCAGTATGTGGTTTGTATCAGTGCAACTTAGAATCATTTGTAGGCTTTAACATCACATTACCATCATCATGACCCATATATCATACTTAGGCTTTAAAACAGAAATCTGTTGAATAAAATTTATTTGGAGACAAATCGATGTATCCTTATACAAATATGAACTACAGAATAAAATAACATTCATGACATGTAACAACTACTAGTTTTATTCTCTTGATTTTCAGAAATCTACATTCACAGTACATGCAGTACCACAGTTTGGATTAATTTTTCATCAACATGATTAATACAAATAATATTTTTTCCCTTTACATCAACATGATCAACATGATCAATATTTTCTAATTTTAGTTTTGTAGCTATCATAATTTGCATTAAGCACTGTGAAGAAAATATTAGTTTTATGCTTTCTCTTTACACATGCAGGGCATATCCAGCCATTTTTAAAAAGGAGGTTCCCAACCCAGAGTAAAGGGGCAGGAACTATATGCTCCCATTCAAATGCATTGATTGGCAAAAAAAGAACTTTTACTTTACTGTTTTTAGAAAAAGGTTACATATGTACATGTATATAAACATTAATGAAATACTTAGAAATATGAAATATTAATCTGATTCCATTTTGTTTGGGAATTTGCAAATATATGAATACTGTGCACAATCATATGTAACTAGCATACAAGAAGTAGTTATGTTTTCAATTGGTATTACTTCCAAAAATGCAGTTTTTGAAACTCTTAGAATATTGGACTTTGGTGCATAATTTCCACATCTTAGTTTTTCAATAAAAGCCAAATAGTACTGTTGATCATTCTCTACAAGATTAATGAAAAACTTGACTTGTCCAAAATTAATTAATCCCCTATATTTGTATTCAATTACTGAGTTGTTCCTCTTTACCATACGAGTATATGACTTTCCATATACAATACAGTCCTTCAGTTCCAAACGTTTAAAGCATTGAAACTTCATTTGTATAAGCTCATATCCAAAAAAATCATGCAATGCCACATTTTCTGAAGCAGATAGAGTTATTTCTTTTATGCCACCTAAAATATAGCCAATGTTTCCAATTTTTTTCATTCGCTTTAAAATGTATGGACATTCCATTGAGTTATAAATTGATTCACAAACTGATCCTTTTTCTATGCAGTTCTGTTTTAACTCTGGCAACTTTTGAAGAAAAGATACTCCAGTTACTATTTGGCTATCAATATTCTGAGTACCACGAATCATTCTAATTAAGGCACCATTTTTGTCTTCAAAAGAGAAACAACTGTGAGTATATAAAGGACCTAAATTGCGAACACAATCAGCTAAATGTAACAATTGGTGAATATTTAAGCGCATGTAACATCCATTGTAAAGTCTTGGAAAATTCTTACAAAATTCCAACAAATACATTTCTGCTTCATTTACTTCTTCATCTGTTGATCCATATTTAAGAAGAACATGCATTGCATTTACCAACAATAAATAATGTGACCATCGTTCCTGATCAAGTATTCCATGTAGAACTGGAGCACCATAATATAACAGAAAAGATCGGTACTCTGAAGCCTTCCAGTATTTAAGGTCATTCTGTATTGTTCTAGGAAGTCGTGTAATTTCAGTAGTTGGACGTATACTAATAAGTCTTTCATCAACCTGACACAATTTTTGGAAGAAGTTGAAAGGTTTAGAAGAATGTTTTTGAGCAAACCATAATTCTAATAAAAGTTTCTGTACTCCCAAAAGTACCCCATGCATATAGTCAATGGCAATACCATTGACAATGTCAAATTCTGGGAAAAAAGACAACCATGATGGACCTTTAATTCCTTTTACTACAGAACTTGTTCCATGTGTACCATTCAATGCTTGACGAGCATTTTCAATAACATTGTGAACTGTTCTTTCTGGGCCTTTTGGATTTGCCTCTTCAAATGGAAATACTCGCGTCTGACCTTTTCCAACTGCTGCAGAAGTGCCTTGTTGTTCACATTTCCAACAGGAGTATGCACCATTATATTGTATATGGTTGCATAATATACTTCTTGCTGGAAGATCTGCTGTACCACATAACAATATTCCTTTTGATAGAAATGCTCCTCTTTTTGGAGAGAAGCATTCTATGCCATTATACAAATTTTTCATTGAATGTTGAAATGGTTTGAGAAAAGTGCCCATTGCTGGTTTCTGACTTCCAAACCATAAGCTTGCCAGTATCATATTCTCTCTTTTCATTCGTAGTTTATACGGCAGTTCATTTATTACCAAGAAAATAGGCCACACTGAAACTTTACTGCTCTTAAATACTGCTGCTCCATCAGTGTTAAAAGTAAAAGAAATATTATCAGGATTGCTCAAAAGACCATTCTCTTTGTTTAAAGATTTATAAATTTTCCCGTCATAAATATCTTCGTAGGTTCCATCTGGTGTATTACGCATAAAGCGATGTTGCAATCTTTCATAGAAATTTTCCTGAGAAAACAAATTTTGTATTTGGTTCTGTAATGGTATTTCAAGAAAGTAATTTCCATCATTTTTACTAAATGGCTTTTTACAAAATTCATATGGACAATTCTTTAGAGAAGTATTTTCAATGGCTCCTAAACAATGGCCACAGTAGAAGTGTTTTACTAATGGAATACGCAAATTTGTAAAAAACTTTTTAAACTCATGGAGCTTCGTACACAGATTATGTTCAAATGGTAAAGCAAATGCAATAATGTTCAATAACACTTGTGTTCCTTCGCTAGACACACCAAAATTTGTTGTAAATAGGGCAAGAAGTAGCATGAAAGCTCCTACTGTTACTGAAGCTCCAGGATAAAGTGGTCGTAAGTCATAGTCTGAATTCAAATCATCATTCTGATCAAAATTAGTAAATGTATGTTCATCATCATTGGAATCTTCCCAGAGCTCGAAAGGATCTTCTAACTCTATTGTTTCTTCATAAAGGGATTTAAGAATATCGTCCAGTTCTGGATCATCACTTTTTAAATCTATTTCTGTAGCTTGTTCAAAGGTAATTGCATCAACTTGGTCACAATGATCAATAGTACTCTGCAGCTGAAATAAGCAAATACATAAAAATGTACATTTGTTGAGTAATGCACATGTATAAACATATCTTTAAGGTTTACATGCAAGTTATTTACATTTATGTATGTGCCTGTCCCATTAGTCAGGAGCCTGTAATTCAGTGGTTGTCTTTTGTTTATGTGTTACATGTTTGTTTTTCATTCATTTTTTTACATAAATAAGGCCGTTAGTTTTCTCGTTTAAATTGTTTTACATTGTTTTATCGGGGCCTTTTATAGCCGACTATGCGGTATGGGCTTTGCTCATTGTTGAAGTCCGTACGGTTACCTATAGTTGTTAATGTTTGAGTCATTTTGGTCTTTTTTGGATAGTTGTCTCATTGGCAATCATACCAATCTTCTTTTTATGTTACATTGTACATTTCTATTAAGCAGTAATACATGTATCTAAAATTTATACACTGTGCAGGTTTAAAAAAGAATTGACACAGCAGGTTTTTTCTTAAACAGACCATAATTTTTTACATGTACAAATGTACAGATTATTATGAGATAGTTGTTTTGATTATGAGCTGCAATTTAGTAAAATGCTAAATCACGTTGATGTATTGGCCTCAGATGACAACATGATGTAGCGATTACATGATCAATTGAAGGTCATCTATGTGTGATACTCATTCACGTGTTAATCTTTAAATAATCGTGTTTAAAGTTGCAAAACTTACTTTTTTGTGTTTTTGTTTATTTGCGGAAGTTGAATATTTTTAAAACAATAACGGAGATGTTCCGGAATGCGGAAATATGTTCCGGATAAAAAAAAAAATACCAACACTATAATATATAACATGCGACGCATAACCTACCATTGAGGCTTCTGGAGCAGGACTTTCTTTGGATAACAAATTGTTTTGAATTTCATCCTCAAACACGAAGCTTTGGTTAACTTCCGACTCAAAAATGTAGTTTTCGTGTAACTGTTCAGTTGATTCATTCGATGTTAAATCCAAAGTAGGGACAGAACCATTAAGAGTCAACACTGGAATCGGAAGTCCATCCTTTTTTATTATTTCTTTTTGTCTGTATGGTCCCCTTTTTCTTTTCTTTTTCATATTGTATTCATCGGCCATGTTGAGGAGAAGAGTACTGTGTACAATTGGGGTTGCCAAAGGATGAATTAATTGCTTGTATTTGGAACCATTTTATTTGCTGCTATGTAGTCCTTTGAATAACTGTATATTTTTGTATACCAACTTTTCCAAAATCGACATATTTAAAGCCAATATTTCGTTCAGAATGGTGTTTTTTTTTTTAATTATAAAAAATATATTTTGTCATCAGTAATTGACAGCCTACGTAAATCAAATTCATTAGACAAATCCGCTCCACAGATTATATTTTATGAAGAAAAATCAAAACTTATAAAAAAATACATGTTCTCAAAGTCAGGGTTTTTTATTTTTAGCCTTCTTAGGTCTTTAATTTAATATTCATATTAAAGTAAGTATATAACGTTTTTTTAAAATAAAAATCTGTGATACACTGCATGAGTTGAACCTGTGACGATCCTCATTCCGTTATATCAGTAGCATACGCCAGAGCTTACTGTAATTTGAAACCTCAATGACCAGTACCATGCTGAATAGCGTTTCCTGTAATTTGAAACCTGAAAGACCAGTGCCATTTTGAATTTTCATCGCCACACATCATCACAGAACACGTTTTTCGAAGTAAAAAAATATGTATGCCTGTATTCATTGCGATTTTGACAATACATTGACTGTTCTTGGAAAGCAAAGCAAAAAGTTGAAGTTATTGGGAGAATTCAAAGTTAAAGAAAAGGTTGAACTGAAATGGTCAAAATCGGAAATCTACACAGGAATAATTGTAAAAATCAACGGTAAGTTACTTGCAATTTTTAACATTGAAGGAATTTTAATATCTATTCAGCAGTTTTGTTTTAAGAGTTAATATTATTTTTTAAATTGTTTATGTTTTTAAAGGTACGATTTATTGGGTTTTTTTACGACTTAAATGTAATTTAAACAGTCACTTAATATCGACTACTATAAAACATGTGGTTATAGTAGTCTCAGTTAATATCAAGGATTTGGTGATAGTAAAACAATTATTCGTCTCGGGTAAAAAGGAAACAACCTTTGAGACGTGTTGTACAATTATTTTAAAGTATTTAAAAAGACGTAAGTTCTAAACTTTCTGAAGAAATCGTTGAACTACCACCCCCCTTTTAATCGGAAAATGTATCCTGATCGCGATCGATGTAGCCTCCCATAAGTTTACTAGACTTTATAATTTGTAATCAGTTCTGATATTTAACTTTCCTCGAAATCTGGACCATCCCTGCCAAATAAAAATATTTTATTAAACCTATGCATGTCATCGTGAGTATTTACCCCATGCTGTATGTTCACGTAAATATTTGTCGATAGATGTCGCTGCTTCGACGTAAACAATATCGTAAATACATGGTTCCCTGTACGAGTCATCGACTATTACGCCTTATATTTAACAGATATGCTATTATTCTATAACAGTTTAAAATTTTCATTCATAAAAATATCCCAACCGACAAGACGAAAACAAATTGAGATGGCATGCATTTAATCGAGCTAAGGGTTACAGGGAATTAAAACCTGATGCTTCTTAAAAAATCCAATTAAACGGTAATCAATTATAGTCATGATTTTTCGGATATTTTCTTTTTACATGAATATTATGACTTAAAGGAACCGATCACAAGATTTATGTCAAACTACTTTTCTCGGATTTTTTTACAGGGATGAGATGATTTTTTTCAACTTTCTGAATTTTTTAACTTAAGATTTGACTAAATATTCAAGATGTTGTCATCATGTTTGTACTGCCACTAGTCCAATTGATAATCTGGTCTTCAGTGACTATTATTGTACATGTATATTAAAGTTATTTTGCTTTGACGCCTTACTGATCATGAGCAGACTTAGGCTTATAGAAAAATAATTAAATAGCCTTGCAGCACGTCAATAATATTTAGACTAATGCTTGCACATGCTTGTCTTTCTTTAGTGGCGGATCCTGATGTTTTCATAAAAGAGGAGGGGATCACTGACGGTATCGGGATCGTTCGCCCTGATTACATATTCGCCCTAGGTTCGTTCACACTGAGTTTGTTCGTCCTGATAGTCCGTTCGCCCTGGGTTCGTTCGCCCTATATTAATTTATGATATGTATATGTTACATCAATGAACGAAATATATATATATGTATATATTAAAATTTATGTATATCTATTAAAAGTTGAATACAGAATATTTGCCAAATTTATATTAATAAAATAAAATTCTTGGCTGCATTGCTACACTTTATTTTATAATTACTTTTAATTACTGTTGATTGAATTTTGATTGCTGATTAGGTGTCATTTTGAAACCTGAGTTATCACTGATTGTTAGATAAATTGTCTTTGATGGATTAATATTGAGAATACAGTAACAAATACTTTGTAGTCATTGAATTCACAAAAACTTATCCTTGTATAGTCTTTAGTTTTACATTTTCTTCTTGCTCAACAGTTGGACTCATCATGGCCAAAAATGATGAGTCCCTGGACTTGCCACCAAAAATCCTTAGCGAGAACCATGTTAATGTCGTCAGAACAGTAAAGTGAATTTGCAATTTGAGTAAGAATTTACATTCGGACTTAAAATATTTCGAATGCGATTTACACTATTTGGGTAATGCGAATTGAATTCAAATTATGTGTGAACGTTGCATGAAACATGTATTCTCACACTTTGATCTTTTAATTAAAATTCTTCACGCATGTACACATCTATGCTGCTCAGTAATGAAATCAATTGTTATTTTTAAAGGCAGTGCTTTAAGGCCTGACTTTCAAGTCATGAGGTTCATCTTTCCTTACGCAAATCTTTGCTGGGGGTCATTTTGCAAGAAATAGATCCGGAAATGTTTAAATTTCTCCTCTACTTTTTGTGGTATGTATTGGTTTTTGTTCCTTTCATTTACATTGGGAAATAAAGAAACGATCAGTGTGTATTGTTCGTTTTAAAAATCTGTTTATTAATGTGTCTTTTGCATTATAAGCAGTCAATCTGATTACAAACTATCATTATTCGAATTCCGTGTGGAAAGAGGTCCGTTCAATTTCGAGTACTATTTGCGATCTAAAGATATTTTAAAATCATTTCACTCGTTGATATAACATGATATTATAATTAAAAGTCGACTGACCGTGAATTATATTGCATAATATACAATTTAAAGTATTTCTGTACGTGAAGCCGTATGACGTTATAGTTATTTCGGTCTCAGTTATGTAAAATATGAAATTATCGTTCCTGAATAGGGTTCCACTAATTAAAGACAAGAAGCGTCAAAAAGTGATAAGAAGCGACAATAAAATTAAAATAGCGATAAGAAGCGACAATATAATTAATTTAACGAGAAGAAGCGTCAAGAAGACTATATAGCGACTATACATAAATAAAAAAAATGTCATTGCAACAACTTATTCCCCATAGATATTAAAAAAAACATGCATTATTTTTTATTATAGGGGCGGTTATAAAACATTTTTTATATTACTGTACATTGATAGATAAAAATATGTTTTTATTAAGAAGAAAGGGATTAGTTTTTATTAGATATAAAAAAAATATATATTTTATGCACACGCTAAAAATTGGCCATCAAAACAAAAAAAATTCAATTTCCTTTTAAAGAATTTATTGAATCAAAACCATGCAATATCATTTCCTTTCTAACAGTGAAATTCTTCTTTTTCATAGGGACATATTTGATAGGTGTAGCTTCACCCTATCACATCAAATGAGAATAGCCTCGTGAGAGAATTACGATTCGCTTGTCCCTTGTTAGTTATTGTCGCTTCGTCACTAAATTAAACTTCTTGTCGCTGTTTGTCTCTAAAATTCTTCTTGTCTCTTATTAGTGAGACCAGTCAGTTCCGTCCTGAACTTCCGTTTTTGGACTGCAAAACAATCACACAATTAACGATGCCTAGTCCTTGTTGGTGTGTACCTGAGTGTCATTTAAGAGGAGGACTTGCATTTCTAAATGACTTAATAAGAAGGAAAAGTTGGATCAACGCCTTGGCTCAAACGTAGATTGTCATGTGCGATGCAATCGTAGAACCCATATCAATCAGCTGTTGTTTGCAAGGCACATTTTACTGAAAACGACTACGTTCAGGAAACTATTCATGGTAAAACTTTATTTTCTTTAAGAAATATATACTGTTATTTATATAATCGCCATGCAAGTAAACCAAAGTCTGTTTGCAACCGCAATTATCGTTTTAGAATAAAAAGGGGGGTGAATTCAAGACGTCATAACTTTTGGGTATCGGGACTGTTCGCCCTAATAACATGTTCGCCCTGGGTACGTTCGCCCTGAGTTCGTTCGCCCATAGAGTCCGTTCGCCCTACTTGAAAAATATTAATATTCAGGGCATTTAAGTTGAATAAACTTATTAAGATATTTCTATGGTATATAGTCTTGAAATTTATGGAAACAGGGAAATATTTAAAAGTGTATGGCTTGTTTAGGATCATTAAAATTGTTCAATGACAAAATAATTCGGATCACTGATTATTGTGATACTAGTCTTTTGATGGATTAATATTAATAAAAATCAAACGTTTTGTTTTGATAAAATATTCAGCTGGAAATTAATAAAAACAATGATGTACGAACTGTAAATCATGAAACATGTATGTTTACATGTTCATTTAGTATTATACTCTGAAAGTAGTAATCAATAAAGAGAAATACATTATATTCCAGTATTTTATTCAGTAAATCAAAGGGAAAATGAATGCGGGAATATAAATATTCTGTCAATTTTTCAACAAACTTTAACATATTTTGTTCAAATACTTAAAATTATGAAATCAGAACAATTAGAAAAAAATAAAAATCAGGGCGAATGAACCCTGGGCGAACAGGAATCAGGGCGAACAGATACCAGGGCAAACGTGAATCAGGGCGAACGGACCCAGATTCCAACTTTTGGGATTACGATTCAATATCATCTGTTTGACATTTTTTGGTTAATACTACAATTGTATGGTTTTTCTACAAGAGATATATTATACTGATAATTATTTTAGCAGTAATTATGTAAATTTCGGTTGTAATGACAAGAATTCATGAGCTATGCCTCGGGCTTTCTTGAAAAATATCAATGACAATGTAAACAGGAACAAAACATTGACATGAATGATGCTCTCCACCTATGTTATAGTTATTTAGGTATGTGTGTTGCACAAGTCTTTCACAAGTTTCAAAAAAGCTAATGTTATAAAACTTTTTTCAGGGCACATACCCACTTTATAGAGACTTGTCTACTGCCATGCATTCCCATCCTATTTTCATGCACCATTTGTAAGCAAGAGACTGAATGGTTTACAAAATTAAAAATCAGGACAGTGTCCCGTTAAACCAAAAGAACTAAACTGGATGAATATTGTAGGAGAAATCTAGAGGAAAGTTTTGATTTGTGAAATTGGTTTTCCTGAACAGATGTACATTCATCCTGCAGGAAAGATTTATAACTGTCCACCACCAACTGACGAGCTAATGTTGAGCTTCACAGATGGAATTACTCAAACACCATAAATGCCTATGTTTTCAGCACAGATTTCACAAATCATGACACAACTGTGCATTTTTATGCCCCACCTACGATAGTAGGGGGGCATTATGTTTTCTGGTCTGTGCGTCCGTTCGTCTGTTCGTCCGTCCGTCTGTCCCTCTTCAGGTTAAAGTTTTTGGTCAAGGTAGTTTTTGATGAAGTTGAAGTCCAATCGACTTCAAACTTGGTACACATGTTCCCTATGATATGATCTTTTTAATTTTAATGCCAAATTAGAATTTTTACCCCAATGTCACGGTCCACTGAACATGGAAAATGATAGTGCGAGTGGGGCATTCGTGTACTGGGGACACATTCTTGTTTATACCTGTTAAGAGTCGAAAACTAAATATTATTTTTATATAAATAAACATATATTGTGTCATTTTAGAACTTATATTTTTCCAAAGGATGCATGAATGAAAGTAGTGAAATTCATTTTGCTTTGATATATAGATTTGAATTACAATTGTTCATGTTATTGTAATGCATATAAAAATAAGGAGATGTGGCACAATGTAAATATATGATATTCTGTGAGTTTATCAAACTAAAGGGGATAAGAAATGGGTATAAGCAGTTACAGGACTGTACTACTGTACAATCTCCAACAATGAGAAAAACTCATACTGTAAAGAGAATTTCATATTTACAAGTAAGTTTTGTTTTTGCATTGAATAATTTTCTTCTATTGTCTTAAAAGCAAATATGGGAAGTGGTTAAAATGCTAATGAGACAGCTTTTATGGCCACCAGATGTCATTGTTACCTTGATTAAAAACTCCTTTTTAGCTCACCTGACCTGACTCATTACTTGGTTTCGTCGTCCATAAACTTTTACAAAAAATCTTCTCTGAAACTACTGTGCCAAATTTAACCAAACTTAGCCAAAATCATCATTGCGGTATCTAATTTAAAAAATGTGTGGTTAGACCCGGTCAACCAACCGAGATGGCCACTATGGCCAAAAATAGAACATACAGGTAAAATGTAGATTTTGGCTTATAACTCTGAAACCAAAGCATTTAGAGCAAATCTGACAGAGGGTGAAATTGTCTCTTCAGTGAAGATCTATCTGCCCAGGAATTTTCAGACAAATCTGACAACCCGTTGATGGATTGCTGCCCCCAAATTAGTAATTTGAAGGAAATTTTGCAGAGTTTGGTTATTATCTTAAATATTATTATAGATAGAGATAAACTGTAAACAGCAATAATGTTCTGCAAAGTAAGATCTACAAATAAGTCAATATGACCAAAATTTTAAGTTGACCCCTTAAAGAGTTATTGCCCTTTATAGTCAATTTTTAACAATTTTCATAAATTTTTGTATTTTTTGTTAATTTTTAAAAAATATTTTCAACTGTAAATACTGGGCCATGTTTATTATAGATAGAGATAATTGTAGCACCAAGAATGTTCAGTAAAGAAAGATCTACAAACACATCCCCATCATCAAAAACACAATTTTGTCATTTTATATGTGTCCGTTGTTTAATATGCACATAGACCGTCCAAGGTGAGCGACACAGGCTCTTGAGAGTCTCTAGGTCATTAATACAGGTAGATAACTTTATCATGTTTATACTGAAAAATAATTTTGCTTGGAGGGAGAATTTTAAAAAAAGTTCTGTCTTCAAAAGAGTTGACATGTTACTATGTACATTAACCATTATGTTACTTGATGTTCTAGCAATACACACAGAACGGAGACTAGTCAATCTTTGTGAATTATTTTTCATAGGATAGGAGTAAATTGAATATGTGTATATAATCAATAATTAAAAATAGTTTTATTTACATTAAAAAGGAAAAGTTCTTATGTCTTAAAAATGCATTTCATGGCGAGGTACAGAAAATATACTGTAAACAGTAGACTATAGATATAGGTGAACTAGGTACAAGAGAACTCTAAATCTTAAATACTACAAACCACCTCTGTTCTATGGAAGATAATGATATAACTGGACTAGAAATACACACAACCTGTAATTAACTGCCTTTACAGCGCTTTCGCGCTTTGATTTGTAGAATCTCAAGACTTTTTGGATGAATTCGCTATAAAAGCCGTAACAAAGTTTTTGAAGCGTTCAAAGAGTAAAGACTTGCCAGAGGAAATATACACATACAATCATACGGAACCAGAATTGAATTCAAAACGATGCAGGACAAGCACCAAAAAAATAAATGAAAGTAAGGAACAAGAGAGTCAATTTAGCCCAAAAAAGCAGAAAAAACATAAAGATGATGATGAACCTAACCAAGAGCCACCCATTGCAGTTACCAAAAAATCAAAAAAAAATCTGAAGCAAAATGAAAATGTCAAAGTCACAGATAAAGTATTAAATCCTACAAAGATTAAAGCTAATAAGAAAAAGGCAGAGGAGAATGTTGCTAAATCTCAGGGCAACCAGATGTTTGGCTTATCAAATTTGGAACTCCAGTTTGGTGATGAGAGTTCCATACATGACGAGACAGTCCTGTCAACATCTGAAGAAAGAAATAACTTGGAGATATTGCCCTCTAAACCAGCAAGTTCTGCAGACCCTAACTTGACAGCTCCATCTCCAGACAGGAGCAACATATTGCCATCCTCTCCTTCGATACTTGCAGAAAGGAGCCATGCACCCTCCACATCTACACCATCTGCAGACAGGAGCAATACATTGCCATTAACCGCTTTGCTAGACGATTATACAAACCAAAGTGCAGGACCTATGCCATCTGCATATGCAGGAAGCACCTTGAAAGGGCCATTGCAGTCAACATCAGCAGAAACATCTTTGACAAGTACATGGAAGTTGTGTAAATCACTGTATAATGTGGATAATTCAGAGCAAACATGCTCTAATACAACATTAACAGAAATGAATTTTCCAGGTAATTTATTTACATGTATTATCACACTTAAAGTAAAGGCTTAAAAAGAGTACATGTAGTGTACACTGTGAAGAAGTTGATCTTTGAAAAAAATGAAAAAAAAGTTGTACCTGTACGGTGACCTATAGTTGTTGATTTTTTGTTTCATTTTGGTCTTTGGTGGATAGTTGTCTCATTGGCAATCATACCACATCATCTTTCTTATATATATGTAGTTAAAAAAAACAATGTTAAAGGCCAGTTAACCTATTTACCCTACTTTATATTCTATCCTGAAAGATATTTTTTTGTCATTTTTCATTAAGCATTGTAAAAGTCAGAATGCGATCAAAGCCTTGGTCAGCTTGAATTGGAGTTGGAATTTATTTACCTCAATTACTTAGGGTGACAATGTACTGGTATATACTTACTACAGTGAACTACATGTAGAATGTTAAAAACCTCAAGCACATTTGTTATGTATGAAGCAGAAATAAACTCAAATGGAATTATCTTTTTTTGACCAGTTTTGATATACATGTACATTGTACTTCAAATTCATCTGTAAATGAACATTTGTTAAGATTAACATATTTCATTGCAATACTTGATGTACACATTTTTTGTATATGGCTATTGATAAAAAATACAATTTCATACGATAACTACTTCCCCTTAACTTAACTTAGTTTGACTTTAGTATATATGTCATACATGTATCTGTTAACTTTGAATTTATAACTGTATAATTTCAGTGCCATCCCCAGTTGTTCTGGAATTTCTTGAGTTGATAACAAACAAAGAAGTGCAAAACTTTTGCTTAAAACTTAGTCAGCATTACAAGTTTAAGAAACAAGAGGAAGTAATTACAGAAAGCAGTACAGATAAGGAGGTATGTTTTTGTATACATGTTTCTCTAAGAAATTGAATTACATTTTTTATGAATTAACAAGTCATATTCAACAATTGAAATACTGAAAAGTTGATATATTATTGTATAATTGGGAATAACATCACAGATTTTAATTTGATATATATGTCCAGAAATCTATTTATAGTCATGACAGTAAAATATTGTAGGTTTGAAATCAAAATTTTCCTTTTTATAAGCACAATATAAAAAAGAAAACAATTTTTATGAAATCTATGTTACAAAACTAAAAATAATTCCAGAGATCTTAATTGTGAAAAACATCTTGTATTCACTTCTAAATACTTTTAGTATAAATAATAATAAATCCTTAAATGTCTAAAAACTAATTTCTGGTGACAAAACTTGAAAAAAGTTTCGTAGGAAGATATAAACTGTTTCACGAAAAAGACTTTTATTAATAACATGAATATACATTGTACTTGTTTTTGGCTCTTATTTTCAGTACACTTAAAATTCAGAATTCATTAGAAAAAGGACAGATACATGTATCATCCAAGTATGTCAGTCTATAATAATGTTATTTCTCATTGCTTTCCCTATTTTTAAACTATTAACTTATTATTATTATTATTTTTTAGTTTCCTTTAGATGTCATGGAATCTTTGGACTGTGCTCCTACATACAGTGAGCTCATGCCTCAGAAAAATCAAAGCCTTGGATTGAGGAGATCACCTAGAAAACATGTGTCTAGCTCTGCTTCCTTCACTGGTAATAGCACTTGTCAACCCTACTACCAAACCAGTGAAGAATGTACTAGTACATGTACTCAAAAACCAACTGAGAAATTTTCTGCAACTAAAGACTTAAATCAGTACCAAGAAGCACCCATCCAACAGATTCAGATGTCACCTTTTCCCTGTCCGTCTCCTCTGAATTCTCAACATCAATCTCCTAACATTCAGAGTTCAACATTTTCCAGCCAACATTTTCCGTCTCCTCTGAATTCTCAACATCAACCTCCTAACATTCAGAGTTCAACATTTTCCAGCCAACATTTTCCGTCTCCTCTGAATTCTCAACATCAACCTCCTAACATTCAGAGTTTAACATTTTCCAGTCAACAGAGTCCGTCTCCTCTGAATTCTCAACATCAACCTCCTAAAATTCAGAGTTCAACATTTTCCAGTCAACAGAGTCCGTCTCCTCTGAATTCTCAACATCAACCTCCTAACATTCAGAGTTCAACATTTTCCAGTCACCAGAGTCCGTCTCCTCTGAATTCTCAACATCAACCTCCTAACATTCAGGGTTCAACATTTTCCAGTCACCAGAGTCCGTCTCCTCTGAATTCTCAACATCAACCTCCTAACATTCAGAGTTCAACATTTTCCAGTCACCAGAGTCCGTCTCCTCTGAATTCTCAACATCAACCTCCTAACATTCAGAGTTCAACATTTTCCAGTCACCAGAGTCCGTCTCCTCTGAATTCTCCATCGCAACATGTTATGCAGTCACATGATAGTGATCAATCTGATGACAATAAGGTAAAAATTATTATATTTTCAAGAGTAAAAAAATGCTTTTCCTGAGTTTTTAAGTTAATTATGCTTCTAACATTTATGAAGAATTTTATGTCTTAGATTGTTAGTGTTATTTTTAGATATAAGAAGGATGCAAAATTAATAAACACTGGGTTTCTCATGGATTGTATAATGTGTTTAGGGACTATAACATCATAATTGGTTCACGAGTAAAATGTTTCTTTTTAGTGTTAAAGGGTAAACAATCCTCATTTCATGTATTCCGCCAGATAATATACATGATTTTAAGGAAGATATCTTTTTGACATAAATTTAAGAGCATCTCTAACACTCAAACACATACATGTTCACAAGCTAATATACATACATCATAAAAATGCAAACAAAGCAACTTAATGAATGTACTTATATTTTTCAACGGTTGGATATAAGAATATTTTGTCTGACAGAACCTTGACATTAGACACCAGCCGTTTATCTTAAAAGGAAAAAGGGGGGAGGAAGTTTAAAAGTAATTCAGCATAGACTCTAATTTTTATTAATTTTATAACCGGATGATAAATACATCTTTTTTATTTTTCCAGATGGTTAAGTTACTGCAGACATCAGATATACAAGTGAGGCGGGGTAGTTTAAGAAAGGCCAATACCAATGCAAGTAAAGGTGCAACTCAAAAATCATCTTTTAAGCTGGCTAGTTCATTGCTGCCCCTGTTATTCTCTGTTGATGAACTTGCAAATTCATGTGGACAAGGTTTAAAGAAGAAAGCCAATGATGTCAGAACTCCTTTGGATCCTGTTAGAATTGGAGTCTTAAAAGGTAAGGTTTTGTATTTCTTTATATTTTGATTATTTAATATATATATGCACACCTAAAAAGCCCATAGTATAAATGTAATGGGTAGGATCTTAATCTGGTACAGGTTTATAATCAATGTGAACTATTTTCAGATCAATAGCTAAGCCAAAAGCCAAGATTTTCTTTAATTTAACAATATCATATATAAAGCATTGACTGAGTGAAATTCTTGAACTTAAATGTAACATATGTTAATAGTTTAAAAAGTGAAATTGACTTGTTGTTACTGTATTTTTAGTAAAACATGGAGTCAAAATCAGCTCTAAAGATAGGGAATTCAAGTCAATATGTCAAAATAATAAAGAAAAATACCAAATATTTATTGATAATATTTACATTTGACCAAATTAAATCAACCAATAAAGGGATGCTCAGGAAAAAATATCTGACCTACTTATGCAGCTCACAATTTACCTGTATAACATAGACGAATTTGGTAAATTTATTTTAATTTAATCCATTATGCATGGTAATTTTAATTTATGTCTTCTTTTTTTTTCAGATTATGTTACTGCTTGGTGTGCAAAACACAACAGATGCATGCAAGATTGCCAGATCAATGATGCCGTTACAGAGCAAGTCAGCTATGCCCGAAAAAAAATAAGAAAATTGTGAACTTTCTTTATATCTGAAGAACACTGGAAATACATAAAAATGTGACTTATAAATGAATAGGAAGAAATTGTGAAGGACTAAGATTGTCAATATTTTACATATGTACATTGTAGTAAATTGTAGTTCAAATACAGTTGGCCAGGTTTGATAACATTTTTGGTATTTAATTTGTATGAGCCCTAGATATTCTTTGCAAGAATGCATAGAAATGGTAAAAACCTCAATCTGTAGAAAGAAAAATTTCTTTCTTTGAAGGCAGATTTTTTCCCCCTTTTCTTAAGGCTGATTTTTTTTCATATTCTAAGGCGGAATTTATTTCTAATTCTTTAGGCGGAATTTTTGCCACTTTGAAAGGCGGATATATTTTCCGTCTATTTAGGCGGACATATTTTCCCTCTCTTTAGGCGGATATATTTTTGTGAAATATTTTTCCTTTTAATAAGGCGGAATTTTTCCCCCCTAAGACAGGCGGATAAATTAGCATATTTCGGCTCTATTCCGCCTGGAACCCGCCTGGAATCCATGTAAGAAAGATTCTTCGTGTAATGGGTGACTTTAAAGGGATTCCCTCTAAAAAACCCGTCTAAAATCCGTGTAAAATACGCCTGGATTTTTTCGTACAGGCTGCATGGGGAAGTCGGGTTACAATGGTTACATGAATACAAACTGAAAAACACTCATTTGAACATTTTTCCTGCCTAAAATTACTAATGTGCAGATTTGAGGGTATATTTATGTACATGTATCATCACTGACAATAAGGGGTCTTATTTCAAATGAGGGTTTACCTCTTGAAAGGGGGTAGACCTGCAAATTGAAGTTCTAGTCAAATTCATCATTTCATGGTTAATTATAAATTTCCCAACTTGATAAAAATGATGCATATTTTCCCAATAAAAAAGGGTCCAGGTACAGTATGGGTAGAGACTTATTTTTATGGATGTCTTAATCCGTCTAGATGTCAGACTGGTCGGACAGTTGTCCCAGTGTAATAAACACCTGCTGTGATATTAACCTGTGCAATATCCAAGTGGAAGGTCGTAAAACAATCTGTACCAGCTTGATTAGAATTAAATTTTACCTGTACAGATATATAAGTATTTATGGAGGATAGATAAATGTAAAATATTGTTTTGTATTCCATATATTCAAAGAGAAAGAATTAAAATTAAAATTAAATATATCATGAATATGGGATCTTTTCTTTTATAACTTGAAAATGAAATAAAGACGATTTTTAACAATATATTGTGTTGCCAATTATTGTAATAGTTTTGTGCCAATAAACTATTTTGTATTTGTAAACCGTAAATATTTTTTCATCTAATTCAAAATTATAACAACCAGGACTGTTTTCAATCGAAGTTTAAATCAAATTGTTGAGACATCAATCCCGTAAATTATAAGAGTTTTCGTTGATGGTTATAGTATTTCCCCCTTTTAACGTCCTGTTCCTTTATATGTTATTAATAGAAACACAATTTTAAGTATAAGGCCAACATATCGTATTTATAAAATATGTATAGGCATTGTGAATAAACTGTTTTTTCCTTTTGATACAACTTTCCCCGTCGGAGCCTCTACGTCTATTCACACCTGTCAATAATTTCTCGCAAGTAAAACATTTTGGTCAGACAGATCACTCGTGCTTTCTATTTTGACATATTTCCCGTTAATCTCTTCGAAACAATTGGTTTTTTTTATACAATATTTATAACGCCGTCTGCATATTTCGATTCCTATTTTTTATTTGAAAAAAATAATTGTTGACACTCGTTGTATTATAACAAAGATATTGCCTTTCTATTTTCATGTTTAAAATTTTTATGAAAATCGCCAGAGTTTTTATTATAAATATATTTTACGAATTGTGTCAATCGATACACGAAAATCAAAGTTTTACACTGGTCATAATCAGCTGTCGTTACTTTTTCATCGTACTTCTAGTCATTGTGAAGCTCGTGCAGTCAGTAAGATTTTTTAAATCGATGTTGTATTATTTCCGAACGAGGAGGTCTCCAAATAAATATTTAAATGGGAATCCGGGAAATGACTGATAAATATAATGCATAAATAGTGAAAGAAGACTAAATCTTGTTTTGATTATACATGTACATGTATGTAAATCAATTAAATTTCTATTCTGGTAAATCAATTGTAAATGGACCTCGATCAAGAGCCTCAAAACTAAAACACAATACTGTCAATCATTCCACATCATATTTAATCATGAATTGATTTTCCCACGGTCGTTCAGTAAGGCAGCAACCATTTGATTTTCTGGGGGGGGCTATGGTTTTTTTTTCTGGACAAATTTTTTTTTCGCCTGCAGCGAAAAACAATCCATTTTTTTCGCAACAAGTCGAAAACAATTTTTTTCTTTCAATTTTAGCATTACATATAGTGGCAGCTGAGGGTGAAACAAACAATTTTTTTTCCTCAGAATCAAAAACAAATTATTTTTTTCTCCAAAAACTGGAAACAAACTTTTTTTTCCAAAAAAAAACATAGCCCCCCCCCCAGAAAATCAAATGGTTGCTGCCTAAGGTCACCTGTGTTTACTGTTACGATATTTCCCGCCTTATAAAAATCTCGTGCAGTGGACAAAATCGATCTTTAATATCTTTTATTAGCATTCAATATTGTGAGTGAAGTCAAGTTAAAGTTCAACCACGTGCACACGCTGTTGATCACTAATATGTGTATCATGGAATTATCTTTTCACGGCAAATATTTTTTTTAGATTCCTGTCAAAAATATTTAGCATAATGAACAAACACGGAAATATTAAAATAAACTTATGCCCGGGAAGAAACAATATCTTCTTCTAGTGTTATTATTTGCGTTCTATTTTAGTTATACATCTCCAACTTTCGGAGAATATTTGTTTACAGTCAAAAGTAAATTCACAACTCTAAAGAATAATCAAGCTACTAGTATACAAGTATTGCTCACTGTAATTATTTTTTTCTCGGAACTGACCCAACACAGTCTGAATATTAAATACAAATGTAGTGTGATTAATATAGAAATATTTTGCATGTGACCGCGTCAAACTAAAGCGTATTCTGCTAATCAATGGATTTACGTAGAAAATAAATCAGTAAAACAAAAATAACTTTCCAGATATAGAATAAATATATGTTTAAAAGTTTTATGTAAATAAATAAGAAAAAGATACAAAAAACCAAGGAATGTAAAATAAAAATAATTTTGAGGAACAAAGAAAATAAATAGCAGTTGAAATATAAAAAACCATAATTAAAAAAATTAGGCTATTTTTATTAAAACAAAATTTTCTCCAGTTTTCTCCTGTAAAAATATTTTATGTCAAATACGATGTAGAACTAATATAATCAATAAAGTGACTGAGAGGTTAAAACTACAGGTAACCTGATTCTGAAATCAGTGAACCGTAATTCTAGTTGCACGGATTAAGATGAAAGGACAAATATATTACCATTTTCACCTGGATCTGTTGATTAATGACTATACTACCTACCATAAAAATGTCGGATTATTCATATCCGACTAGACGGGTTAAGACATCCATAAAAATAAGTCTCTACCGGTACTGTAGTTTTGAAAAAAGCCAACAATATCACTGGCAATGGGAAGAAAATAGTGTCCATATACATAACAAGAGGCTTTCAAAACCTGAATCTCTGACCTGTTTGATTAAATTTTTCATCAACATGATCAATGATTATTTTTGTTTAATCTCAATATATATACTGTTTACAGTTTATCTTGATCTTTAATAATAATAATTAAATATTCAAGATAATAATTGAAAACTGCAAAATTTCTTTTAAATCATCGATTCAGGGGCAATAACTTAAAAACCAGATACCTGATTTGGCTGACAATTACACAACAGGTAGACATAGACCTATTGAAAACGTCTAACATCTTGTCTGATTTGCTCTAAATTAAATGCCTAATTTTTTTACATTTAAGTGGGAAACTGCATCTTGCTTTTTGTTTTATTTTTAGCCATGGTGGCCATGTTTTCTGATTAAACAGAAAATAAAACACAAACTTCATTCTACATTTATAAACTAAGAATCATTCCTCATAAGAACGCTTCAAAGGTCTTCAACCAATAACCTTGGCTCACACTGAATAGCAATCTATAAAGGGCCCAAAAAATTACTAGTGTAAAACCATTCAAACGTGAAAAAAACTGGTCTAATGTATATAAAAACAAGAAACAAGAAACTCTAATGAACCACATAAAAAAAACAACAACAACTGAACATCAGGTTCCTGACTAAGGACAGGTGCAAACGAATTTTTAAGGTACCAACCTTTACCCTTACCAGAAACAATAGTGTAACATCACAACATAAACATGTATGATAAAATAATTTAATTATAATTTAGTTAGACATGTCAATCATAATGTCATTTATTCAGAATTTGTTTTTTTTTCCAAAGCTATAATATGACCCAGCCTCTTCCTCATGGATCATAGACTTTGAAATTTTGCATCTGTTTACATGTTAAGTTTTTGTTTTAAACTTAAGCTTAGTTTCAACAGAACCACTGAAGATAATTATAAGTCAATGGTAATTATTGATATAAAGTTGTATCAGAATTGTCATTTCTTACTTTCAGGCAGGTTATATAGCTCTGTAGCACAAGTCATCATCATCATTGTGCATTGACTTACAGTTTACATGTTTAACTACTGTCTTTCAATTATTTTCATTCTCTTTATGCTTTCAGGTGCCTACAGAAAATGAACAAAACTTTTTTTTAGCTCTTTTGGTCATAAAAAGATTCTGTCTGAGTTTTGTAAAAATTCCATAAAGGTTTGACAAATTTATTGATATCATGTCCAAAAACGCATTTCCTTTGGTTTTGCCTTCATATATAATTATGATCCAGTATATGAATAAGTCTTCATTACTTTATTGTTTAAATTCTCTTTTCAGAAATGGAATAAAAGAGAGAGTGAGATATATGAAGCTGTATCAGAGTTGTAACAGAAGAATTTATTTGCAATCATGGCTTTTGACTCTGTGTTTTGTCAAGTACACCAGATACAGATCACATCTTATTGTGAGAGTTGCAAGGATGGGATTTGCTGGAAATGTTTTAAACTTCACAAAGGACACAAAGTTTATGCATTACAGTACATTTTCCCAAAATATCAGGTAGGTGTAAATTATATTAATAATACAGGTCAAGAAAGGATCCAATTGTACTGTAGTTGCTGTTCAAAGATTTCAGTACAAATTCATGTGTCAGACTGCCAAACACGAATTTTATCCCAGTAGGAAAGTTGAATTTGAAAGAATGTTCATGTTGTTCAATATTAGATTTTCGTGAGGATATCTGTTTGTCATATATATTATATTGAACGATGGGTCAACATAGTAGTTGATGTATAGAATGTGTGCATGTTACCTTGCAGGGTTCATCTGACTTCAACCTAATTTTCATGGTTCATTGGTCAATGTTTAGTTTTTGAAATTACCCTGGTTGGTCTTTTTCAAAACAATAGGCTTAAACTATATTTGGAGTAATTGTGGTATATTTGTAAAGTGAATATCTATATGTCTGTCTGGCTAGGTTGATCTGGCCTTGACCACATTTCCATAGACCATCAACATGTTAATAAAATGGAGAATGGAAATGTGGAATGTGCCAAAGAGAACAACCTGACCAGTTCATATGTGATACTTGTGGTTTAACCTTCATAATACAAACTTGTAAGTATAAATTGAATAATGATAAGTAAATCAGGCAAGACATTTCGGCATGTGCACTTTTGTTTATTTTCAGGCTATAGCTATGAATGAAATACTACCAAAAATATACAGAGACACTAGAGAGCTGGAAAATGTCCATAGTTGCTGGGAAACTTCTAAACTTTCTGTTGAGGTAATATTGTTCACAGTAAATAAAATAATGTATACAATTTAGGAACCATCACTGCCTTTTCATTTCCCTTTGTTGGGGGAAATAAATTGTTGTTATGAATAGCAAATAGGCTGTTATGAATTCTGCTTAATGAAACAAAATGCTTACAGTACTCATTCATCTTTCTATTTTGTTTTGTTCTAATATACAAGAAGTAAGAAAAAATTATAAACTAATAGGACAATAGTTACACATTTGCTTTGAGTTAAATGATTTTCAGTGCAGAGAAATTAAAACATGTTCAAGTGCACATGGTTTCAATTTGGGTCCGGGAAATTAAGGCTCTGGCTCTAAAGTTGGCTCCAAGTTTTTAAAACTGGCAACAAAATATAGTAGCTAGCTGGTAATTTTTTGGTTTCAATTTTTATGGAGCCAGAGCAGCCACTGAGATGTTTATTAATGGAAAGTATTTTCTGTTAAATTTCAGAAAAGCATTGACAGTTTCCAAAAAGGATTGAGCAAGCAGTTCAACTCCATAATTCTAGCTCTGAGTAGGAAAGAAAAAACATTAATGGCTATGATGAAGGAATCAAGATCCAAAGCTATAAGCCATTGTGAAAAAGAGATTAGCCATGCCAATAAACTTAAAAACAACTTGGAAGATTTAAAACTTGATGCATACAATATTGCTTACTCAGGAACTTCTTCATCTGTTTTGGTAATTAACTTTCCTTAAAATTTTGATTTTTTTTTTGCATACTTGATTTGCATAAGATTTTTCAATAAAATGCTAAAAATCTGCATGCATTGCCGAAAACAAATATTTCATCAAATAAATTTAAGTCAGATATTCTTATGAATATCCTTTTCATATTGGATACAAATTTCGTTAAGTCTGGTGCAGACTTTTGTAGTCAAATTGTTTCAACTGAGGTGCTATACAGGCATCAAAAGGCGTCATTATGGAGGGAAAAAATGTAATAACTTTGATTGTCTCAGAATCACCATTTCAGTTATTGACAAAATCTTGTCTGCCATTTTACAAAATTTTCATCACAGCTTGATTGATAATACCCCCATAGCATGCATGAGATGAATAAGAGTAGTAGGTCAAAGGTCAAGGTACCATTACCTATTTTTCATATACCATAATTTATCATTAGACTTTGTGGTATTGGCTTTGCTCATTGTTGAAGGCCGTACGGTGACCTATAGTTGTTAATGTCTGTTTCATTTTGGTCTCTTGTGGACAGTTGTCTCTCTCATTGGCAATCATACTACATCTTCTTTTTTATATTTACACTTTTCATCACTAAAATTGAGAATGGAAATGGGGAATATGTCCAAGACAACAACCGACCAAAGAGCAGACAACATATTATAATTTGTTGTGTATGATTTGCAATAACAAATGCACAAATTAACATGATTATTATCTGAAAATACAGTATTCAATGTTGAGATTGATTAAAAAGTCTACACTAACCTTTATGAGATATTGAGAAACCAAAAACTGTTACAGATTGATTCCTTCGCAATCTTTATCGTTGAATGTGAAACATCTTATTCGTACAATTATAAATATATTATTTATAGATATGAGGTGTCACTATTTTTATAAGATGAGTGATTGATTTGTTTTAATTTTAGGGATACAAGGATTTAAAAATGAATTTAATGTCAATGGACGAAGAAATTCTGAAATGTCTGCAAAACAAAAAGTCATCCTTGAAAGATCAATTATGTGAATATCAAATTGTTAACATTGAAGAGATACTGAAAGCTGTGGATAATCTAAATCTGAGGGAGAGAAAAGAGGAGGGTCAGCATGATAATAAACACAGACAAACTGAAGAGGAGAAAAGTAAGATACTCTCCTTACTGACAAAAATGGGAATAATATAATCTGAAAATTAAATCTCTTTTTGTAATCCAATCATTTACCTCCATGATCTCAGAGGACACATTAATAAAATAACAATATTCTGTCAACATATGACTCAACACTTTTATATTTTATGACACTGTTTGACAGAGAGCTCTTATACTGGATTGTTTTCCATTGTGTGTAATTGACCATACACACATGTATACATGTGTACTTTTACAATATTACAAGTAATAAAATAAGTTCATTTCCTATTTTCATACCAAATGGTCCAAAATTCTGTTACTAATAATAATGCATTCTTGAATTCATATGATTTTTTTTCTTATCACATTAGTTTCACTTTTGCACATCACCAGATTTATATGTTTGATCTTCCATATATTTTTCAGGAAGAAAGAGTCAAGTGAACACTTCAAGGTAAATGTATGCTCAAGACTAGATTGTAATTTATAAAGGCTTCAATCCATACATATTCTATTCTATTCTATATATATATATATAATATACATGTCATATTCTATTTGATACACACCTGCCAACCCACCTGATTGTTTATTATCCTACAGAATGTCATGGTTCTCTCTACAGCTTCCTCCATTTAAAAAAACTGATGACTGCAAAATAGCACAATTTTGCTAAAAGTGGCAATAAACATCAATCAATCAATAATCATGTGTTTATCACTTGTAAAATTTTAAAAATTATTTTATAATAATCCCTTTTTTAGCTCACCTGACCTGAAAGGTCAAGTAAGCTTTTCTCATCACTTGGCGTCTGTCCTCTGTCGTCCGTCGTCCGTAAACCTTTACAAAAATCTTATCCTCTGAAACTACTGGGCAAAATTTAACCAAACGTGGCCACAATCATCATTGGGGAATCTAGTTTAAAAAATGTGTGGCTTGACCCTGCCAACCAACCAAGATGGCTGCCATGGCTAAAAATAGAACATGAGGGTAAAATGTAGATTTTGGATTATAAATCTGAAACCAAAGCATTTAGAGCAAATCTGACATGGGGTAACATTGTCTATTATGTCGAGATCTATCTGCCCTGAAATTTTCATACAAATCTTGTCCTCTGAAACTACTGGGCCAAATTTAACCAAACTAGGCTACAATCATTATTGGGGTATCTAGTTTTAGAAATGTGTACGATGACCTGGCCAAATAACGAAGATGGCCACCATGGCTAAAAATAGTACATAGGGGTGAAATGTAGATTTTGGCTTTTATTTTTGAAACCAAAGCATTTAGAGCAAATCTGAGAGGGGTTAAATTGTTTACAAGGTCAAGATCTATCTGCCCTGATATTTTCAGACAAAACAGACAACCCGTTGTTGGGTTGCTGCCCCCGAATTAGTAATTTTAAGGAAATTTTGCAGATTTTGGTTATTATCTTGAATACTCTTATAGATAAGAGATAAACTGTAAACAGCAATTATGTTCAGCAAAATAAGATCTACAAGTAAGTCAACATGACCAAAATTGTCAACTGTCCCCTCAAGGAGTTATTGCCCTTTATAGTCAATTTTTAACAATTTTCATAAATTTTTGTATATTTTTAGAAAATATTTTCCACTGTAATTACTGGGCCAAGTTCATTATAGGTAGAGATAATTGTAGCAACAAGCATGTTCAGTAAAGTAAGATCTACAAACACATCACCATTACCAAAACACTATTTTGTCATGAATTTATCTGTGTCCATTGTTTAATATGCACATAGACCAAGGTGAGCGAAACAGGCTCTTGAGAGCCTCTAGTTTAAAAAAGAAAATAGTTTGTTGTCTTTTCTGGTTTCATTTTTTAAATCGACTTTAATTTGTACCACTTGAAAAAGTATTGTCATATAATTATTTGCTTATCTGGTTATATTTTGTTTTGTTTTTGAGCATTTTTTTTTTTCATGATTTTAACACGATCTTTATTTATTGTCAGGATTTGATATATATTTCAATTAAAATAAATTCCTAAATTAATATCATTGTACTGTGCTTTGTACCTTTAGGAAGAGGAAATTTGAAGGAGCAGATTTAGATAAAGAATCAAATAACAGGAATAAAACAGCAAAAAAGGACAGCTCTGATTACAGTCCAGATCCATTTCATGATAAAAAACAATTTGTTTCACAATCTAAGAAGTTGTCTGCTCTCAAAAATAAATTATTTAATAAAAAGAGGCTTAAATCTAAGGATTTATACAATTCTAAGCAGTTACACAGAAAGAAAGATTTGTTAAATGCCAAAACTAAGGCAAGCTATGTAGACCATGATAGAATGAAGGATGAGAAAGCTGAAGGATCGGTCCAGGTTAACTATACTTTCCAGCGTCCAACTGTACTTTATGATGACATTGAAATGTTTGCTGATAGTTTTGCTAGTAGTGATATTATATCAAAAGAACAGGACTTTTCTTACTCTAAGGTATATAAAAACTTTAAGAATAAGAACAATGATAACAGAAAGAATGTAAAAGTGAATAAAGGAAACCAACTTAGTCAAGATACAATAAACAAGACAAATCAGAGTGAAAGAAGAAAAAATAATCAACAAAAGCTCAATGTTTCTGCAAAGTTGTCTGACCAGAAAAGTAAGGTTTGTCTCAATGATAAATCAGATCTAGGGTCTCAATTTAAGGTAGTAGAGAAAAGTGATCTTGAGAAAAACCAAGATGTTCAAATTAAATCATCTGATAATTATATAGAAAATAAAACGTGCAGCTCTGTCAAAACTGGTAATAATATCCAATCAGCAGAGCACACTATCAAATCAGGAGTACAGCCTAAGCAATCCACATTACAGGCTAACCCGTCAGCAGTACAGGCTTACCAATCTACAACACAGACTAACCATACCAATGTACAGGCTAAACAATCAACTGTACAGTCTAGCCAATCCAATGAACAGGCCAAACAATCATCAGTACAGTCTAACCAATCAACAGTACAGTCTAAGCAATCAACAGTACAGTCTAACCAGTCAACAGTACAGACTAAGCAATCCACAGTACAGTCTAAACAATCAACTGTACAGTCTAACCAATCGGCAGTACAGACTAAGCAATCAACAGTACAGACTAAGCAATCCACAGTACGGTCAACTGTACAGTCTAACCAATTGGCAGTACAGACTAAGCAATTTAAAGTACAGTCTAATCAATTCACAGTACAGTCTAATCAATCCACAGTACAGACTAAGCAATCAACAGTACAGACTAAGCAATCAACAGTACAGTCTAATCAACCAACAGTACAGTCTAATCAATCAGCAGTACAGACTAAGCAATCCAAAGTACAGTCTAATCAATCCACAGTACAGTCTAATCAATCGGCAGTACAGACTAAGCAATCAACAGTACAGACTAAGCAATCCACAGTACAGTCTAAACAATCAACTGTACAGTCTAGCCAATCGGCAGTACAGACTAAGCAATCCAAAGTACAGTCTTATCAATCCACAGTACAGTCTAATCAATCCACAGTACAGACTAAGCAATCAACAGTACAGTCTAACCAATCGGCAGTACAGACTAAGCAATCAACAGTACAGTCTAACCAGTCAACAGTACAGACTAACCAATCAACAGTACAGTCTAATCAATCCACAGTACAGTCTAAACAATCAACTGTACAGTCTAACCAATCAGCAGTACAGTCTAACCTATCAGCAGTACAGACTAAACAATCAACAGTACAGTTTAACCTATCGGCAGTACAGACTAAGCAATCCAAAGTAGAGTCTAATCAATCCACAGTACAGTCTAAACAATCAACTGTACAGTCTAACCTATCGGAAGTACAGGCTAACCTATCCACAATACAGACTATCAAATCAGAAGTACAGTCTAATCAATCAACAGTACAGGCTAACCTATGTGCAATACAGACAAACCAATCCACAGTAAAGACTAAACAATCAACAGTAAATGCTAAGGTATCTGCAGTACAAACTAAACCAAAAGAAATACAGCTAAAGCAATCCACTGTACAGTCTAACCAATCTATAGTACAGTCATATCAATTCACAGTACAGTCTTACAAGTCTGCAGAACAGACTAAAACAATTGCTGCACAGTCTAACCAATTATCAGTACAGAGCTCTGCATCTGGTATAAAGACAGAACCAGGTCAACTACCAATTAGTTGTAATAAGACATCACCAGTTGTAAAGGCTGAACCAATTGACACAGAACCAGGTCAGGTATCAGTCACTTGTGATGAAACATCACCTGTTGTAAAGGCTGAACCAATTGACACTAGCTATGAACAACAACAAATAAATCAAGTAGGATCTGCAGAAATAAAAGTTGAGCCAACAGATGATTATTTTGGTAAGTAGTTATGAATTGTGATTGAAGAAGTCAACCAATGTTCAAAATGAAGTAAGGTATTCTTTCTCTTTTATTATTAGAAACATTTAAAAATGATGAATAACTAAATGGACTGTAGGAGAATTTCTATACAGTTAAAATTATACAGTATTTGGAAAGTATCTACTACATACATGTGATGTTTTTTTTTAGGTAAAAAAGAAAATTTGATTTAAACTTTATAGATATTTTCTTGCCAGAATCAAAGTAAAAGGCTCTGATAGGCAAACTGAATGGACTTTATTTATATGGTCTAGTGGTAAAAATGAAGTTATTGTGATGTTTGAAGTTAGCTCTTACATGTCTTAATATATTATTTAGTCATAATCAGTAAAGCATTAGCAAAGCAAACATTTCAACAGACCTGTATGTCTATTGTTGTTTAAATTATGAAATACTAATATAAATTACAGATAAACTTGAAGATGACATACAAGCTGCAGAAGAAAATAATGGGAAGGAGAATAAAGAAACAAATGATTTGAATAAAAGCCAGAGTTTACAGATTAAAGAGGCTACTGTTAATGATAATGAGACAAATGAAAGTTTTGTTGAAAGTTTGGTTGATGATATTACAGACAAGACCAGTAGTAAAAACTGTGCTGATGAATTTGTTTTAAATGAAGATGATAAATGGAACGTATTAGAGGAAATAGTTGACGAAACAGTTGAGATGCTTTCATCTGACCAAGTTATGAAAGACGTGGGAGGTCTAAATGACCTCAATCTGGTTTCGCAGGGTCAAGAAGTGAATAAAATGGATGATGAAAATATAGAGCAGTTGATAGAAGATCAAGAAATGGTGGTAGTTAGAGTGGGGGGCCCATATTCGCCATGGACACATTTTCGCCGTTTTACGATTTTGTACGGGAAATGTCGCGATTTTTTTCCCATTGCCAACCAAGATGTCTGCAGTCGTCCGGCAACGTAGATAAGCAGTTTCATATAGTCTTATGTGCAGTAAATACTTGTCGTGGTAAGTTTTCAAGGATACACGAGACTCGATCACGTTTAAATTAACTTTGTTTGTTATCCATGAAGTCCTTGCCTCTGGGTGTATAAAGGTAGTAAGTTTTATATAAATACACAGAGGAAAGCATATGAACCAAGCGTTTAGGCATTGAACACAAACCTGATATGTCATACACCTTTTCAGAATAAAAAAGTTCTACACGACAAAAAACTAGCCAAAACGTTTAATCATTCACTACTTTCATTTTGACGCCAATATTTACATTTGACGTCACACTCATTGTAATTCCTCGCATGAATACGGTAGGCACCAGTGTGATATTCCGAAACATACAAAATTGTTCCCAATATACAACGTTTGAACTTTCACGTGTATTTGAATGCCTGTCTTTCCTTGGTTGAAATATTATAAATGTATGTCCTTTATGAGGTTGTGTGTAAACAGCAGAAGCGGAATTTGGCGGATGCGGAGCGGGCGTGCGCCATTCTAAAAGGAAGCAAATGAACTCTTACCACGTCAACTTGTACCACCAAAAGTCAACACATAAACTCCTACCACTGCGAAGTCATATACGTACCATTCAAAACTCGTATACAAAAAAATATATACATCGTATATACGAATGTTGTCATTGTATTTTCCTGATATTTCCATTGTTATTTATCTTCATTTCCTACATTTATAACGTTACATCAACAAAAAAAATAAATAACCGGCGACAAAAGAATGACCCAAGCGCCTGGAAGGGAAATTAAAAAATAAGATTTTTTTAGAATGAAATTGATTTTTTTTGTCAATTTTATACACCAAAAAAACAGCACCGCTACGCTCGGAGAAATATCTGTTAACAAATATCCTACATTCTTTGCACACAAAAAATCTGGCTCACTCCGCAGAACAATTTGCCCAATTTCGAAGAACTGCTTCAAACTTACCAATTTGGTAAAAGTATATATATATATATATCATCATCGTCGTCGTCATCCGAAGACTTTTGGTTTTCGCACTATAACTTTAGTATTTTATGAAATTTAAACAAAAGGTTTATGACCATAAAAGGAATGTTGGTATTGATTTTAGAAGTTTTGGTCCCAACAGTTTATAGGAATAAAGGGCCAAAAAGGGCCCAAATAAGCATTTTCTTGGTTTTCGCACTATAACTTTAGCATAAGTTAATAGAAATCTATGAAATTTTGACACAAGGTTTATGACCACAAAAGGAAGGTTGGTATTGATTTTGGGAGTTTTGGTATCAACAGTTTAGGAATTAGGGGCCAACAAAGGGCCTAAATAAGCATTATTCTTGGTTTTCGCAAAATAACTTTAGTATACTAAGTTAATATAAATCAATGAAATTTAAACACAAGGTTTATGAACACAAAAAGAAGGTTGGGATTGATTTTGGGAGTTGAGGTCCCAACAGTTTAGGAATAAGGGGCCAAAAAGGGGCCCTAATAAGCATTTTTCTTGGTTGTCGCACCATAACTTTAGTATAAGTAAATAGAAATATATGAAATTTAAACACAAGGTTTATGACCATAAAAGGAAGGTTGGGATTGATTTTGGGAGTTTTGGTCCAAACAGTTTAGGAATAAGGGGCCCAAAGGGTCCAAAATTAAACTTTGTTTGATTTCATCAAAAATTGAATAATTGGGGTTCTTTGATATGCCGAATCTAAACATGTACTTATATTTTTGATTATTGGCCCAGTTTTCAAGTTGGTCCAAATCGGGGTCCGAAATTAAACTTTGTTTGATTTAAAAAAAAAATGTATTCTTGGTGTTCTTTGATATGCTGAATCTAAACATGTACTTAGATTTTTTATTATGGGCCCAGTTTTCAAGTTGATCCAAAGGGTCCAAAATTAAACTTTGTTTGATTTCATCAAAAATTGAATAATTGGGGTTCTTTGATATGACGAAACTAAACATGTACTTAGATTTTTGATTATTGGCCCAGTTTTCAAGTTGGTCCAAATCGGGGTCCAAAATTAAACTTTGTTTGATTTTAACAAAAGTTGTATTCTTGGGGTTCTTTGGTATGCTGAATCTAAACATGTACTTAGATTTTTTATTATGGGCCCTGTTTTCAAGTTGGTCCAAATTGGGGTCAAAATTAAACTTTGTTTGATTTCTACAAAAATTGTATATATGGGGTTCTTTGATATATGCTTTATCTAACCATGTATTTAGTTTTTTGATGTTTGGGCCCGGTTATCAAATTGGTTTTGAGGTCTAAAGGGTCCAAAATTGAACTTTATTTGATTTCATAAAAAAATGAATTCTTGGGGTTCTTTGATATGCTGAATCTAACCATGTATTTAGATTTTGGATTTTGGACCATAATAAAGGTAATGTCGAATTTAAAATTAAAAGTTTTTAAGTTAAAGTTCTTATGTACCACATTCATTAATTGTCAGAAACCTGTGTTGTGTCAACTATTTAATCACAATCTAAATTCAGAGCTGTATCAAGCTTGAATGTTGTGTCCATACTTGCCCCAATGTTCAGTGTTTGAACTCTGCGGTCATACAAAGCTGCGCCCTGCGAATCATATGGATGTGGTTTATCTGGCTATTGATATATTGATAACAATGGGAGATACAAGGTACTCAATGTAAACTGCTGAAGTGATCTGTATGATAAGCTCATACTGCTTGCAATGTTTCGTCAATATCTGCCAGAAAAATGGACGGATTAAGGTAAAAATATATGCCCCTTTCACATACGTGATCGGTGGCATAAAAATAATGGACGAAAAAAAATAATACAGAAGTTATGAAACCACCTTCCATACCATTATATATATTGTACATCCTATCTTTCTCATTTTAGATCCATGGCTAAACAAAAATACAAGAAATATACAAATGAAAAGTTAAGCGAAGCAGTGGACCTAATAAAAAGAGGTATCCTAACAAACACACAAGCATCAAAACGTTTTGACATCCCAAGAAAAACATTAGGGGACTATCTAAAGGGGAAAAGCACATTAGGCAAAAAGGGTGGGCAAAAACCCTACCTAACACCATCACAGGATTCATCACTTGCAAACTACGTCAGGTACATGTGTGAAAGAGGATTCGGACTTACGAGAAAAGTTCTACAAATTTTCGCGTTTTCCATCGTCCAAAAAACAAGCTCTTCCACGAAATCTGCCCCGTCAAGAAAATGGTGCCGAAGGTTTATGGAAAGACATAGTCTTTCTTTTAGAACAGCAACATCACTCGCAAGATCAAGAGTAGCGGTTTCCTCACAAAATGTTATTGACGATTACTTTTCATTACTCAACACAACTATTGATAAACTTGGCCTTACAGACAAACCTGCCCAAATCTGGAATGCAGACGAAGCCGGCTTTGGGAAGGAAACTGAGCAGATAAAACAAAAGATTATAGCCACAACAGGAACAAAAAATCCATACCGACAACAAATGACGGATTATGACCACATAACCGTTTTAGCATGTGCATCAGCGGCTGGTACTTTTATGCCAAACATGCTGATATATACAAAATCCCTACCTTCCGGAAGATACGCCTCTGAAATGCCTTCTAATTGGATCTTCTCTTCATCGGAAAATGGTTACATTACAAGAAGTTTGTTTGAAGATTGGTTTTCCAGAATATATGTACCTAACATTGGTATGAGACGCCCAAACCTATTAGTTCTAGATAATCATAGTTCTCATTTATCATTGAAAGTTATAGACATGGCCATAGAGAATGACATAGAGATATTAGGTATTCCGCCTCACACATCACACTTTTTACAACCTTTAGATCAAATATTTCACCCCCTCAGAAGTACCTACAGTGATCTTGCCCTGAACATTGGCTTGGTTAAGGCAGACATGGTTATTAAGAAAAATAAGTTTGCAATAGTGTTGGAGCAGGCACAGGATAAAGCGTGGTCACCGCATCTAGTTAAACTCGGTTTTAGAAAAACTGGATTGCACCCTATCAACAGCAAAGCGATAGACAAGTCCTTCATCAGACCTAATCATAATAACACTAATGAAAATGATGAGGAAAACACTTCTATGACGAACCCTGCTGACGATGTATGTAAAGAATGTGGACGTTTGGTAACAAATCCTTTGGTAAAGGCTGGACTAGTGGATAAAAATCTGCAGGATATATTGATCCCAACAGACATTACAAAAACAGATAAACCAAAGAATAAAAGATTGACTGGTGCTCGAATATACACAGGGGAAGAGATGAGGAATGAACTTAAAAGAAAGGCAGAGGAACAAATAGAAAAGGAAGATGGCATCAAGCGCAGAAAAAAGGAAAGGGAAGCAAAACGACTCAAAAAGGTAGAAAATGACAAGACGAAACGATTGAAATCCGCCAATAGGAAGAAAAAGCTGTCTAAAACGAATCAAAGTAAAGTAATAGATGTCCCAGAAACTGTAAATCCAAACACAACAACTATTATGGCAGATGTACATGCAGTACTAATTCTTGAATCTGATCAGAATGACGTTGAAGTTATGGCAGAAAATCAGACAGAAATTGAGAGTGAGGAACTAAACATTGAACTTTGTAGACCACGACCAAGATCAAGACGGAATAATCGAGGACAAAAAAGTACACATGTGGTAAGCATTACATCCCAACACATCACATCACATTTCACATTACTTCACTTCACTTCAAATCACATATCACATCATTTCACTTCACTTCCCTCCCTTCACTTCACGTCACTTCACAATTCAATTCACAATTCAAATTCAATTCAATTCAATTTAAATCACAATTCAAATTCAATTCAATTCAATTTAAATCACAATTCAAATTCAATTCAATTCAATTCATTTCAAATCGCAATCACAATTCAAATTCAATTCAATTCAAATTCAATTCAATTCAATTCAACTCAAATTCAATTCAATTCAGTTCAATTCAATTCAATTCAATCCATTTCAATTCAATTCAATTCAATTCAATTCAATTCAATTCAATTCAATCTAATCTATTTTTTTTTCTTCTTCACAAAATGAAATTCACCAAAGTAGACATATACGTTTTTAATATTTATTTCCAGAATGATCTCATGTCCAGAATGATCTCATGTTCTTATTTCTATTTTATTTCTATTGCCTTTTCAGTTTCCTGAAGAGGATGATGACGATGAGGTATTTACATGTGGAGTATGTGCCACTAGAGGGAAAAAACTTGATGAAAAAAATGGAATTTTCTGGGTAGGGTGTGACAGAGACACCTGTCCATTAATGTGGTATCATTATAACTGTCTGCAACGACAGGATCAGATTACCGTGGATTTGAGTTTGCTATTTCCTGGAGAACAATGGATGTGCCCTGTTTGTATTGACACCAATCATTTTGAAGAGTGAACATGTGATAATACCCCCATTTCTAGTAAAAGAACGTTGCATTTGGACAATACATGACAATTTATTTCATTCTCTGTATTCCAAAACAAAAGTTCAAACTTTCTTTAGATTATAAATATCTCTAACATGCATAGACAACTGTAAAACAGTGGTTACAATGAAAAATATATGGGCATAATATTTTATTACTTTTAATTTTTATGACTGTAGTCTAGATATGTTGCTGCATTGTTACAAAAAAAATAATAACAAGAAAGTTGGAGCTGATAATCGAATAAGCGTAGGAAACGAAGGGGAATCAATGCAAACCCTAAAACCGATAAACAAAATACATCCGCAACACAAACGGGAAACACGAAACCCCCAAAAACAGACAGACGAACGGACGGACGGACAAACGGAAGCACAGACCAGAAAACATAATGCCCAAAAAATGGGGCATAACAAGATATCATACATGATATTGCTACGAAAATCTCCCTGGCGATCATTTAGGGGGGCTTTAATACTAAAAAGTCTACAAGTGATCAATGTAAAAAAAAAACAGAGATGAACTAGACCCAAAAATTCATATGCATTCAACAACAATAAACACTGAATACTACTAATTAATGTGATAAACACGGACTACCGCAAGGCACCAGCTGCAGTTCATTTTCAAGGTATGTTGTCATATGGATTACAGACGCCTATTTCATGTCAACCAGGGTATAAGTATGTAGAATTAGTATAAAAAAACGGTCACTGGTGATATTTATTTGAGCTCGTTATTCATGCAAAATTCAATGAAAACGGACACCTCGAAATTAGCACAAGGACAATCAATCATATGGTAAAATATCATTACTGTTTCTTTAATGAACTAAATGTTAGATGTTATCCAAAAAAAATGCCAATCAGTAATGGATTGCAGCCATTCAACTAATGATGCAAATGGCAAGGCAAATGCTCACATTAATCTCTATCGATATAGGCTCCAAATGTCCTCCTTTAGTGGTACTCCTATTTTTAGGAGACTCACACGGAGACGATAAGATGATGCATATATATATTCAGACTGTGTTGCATATACTGTATACACGAAGAGTCTATTGGTAGCTTATATCTGTAGGAATATCTTTAGTGATCTTTAGTGCTTCTGATCTCTTCATTCTTTCATCCACGGATCATCTTATAATTTATTTATTTTTTGCTTGAAAATCACGCATGCGCAAACTCTTTTTTCGATTCTTTTTTTATATAATTAATCATTCGCAACATTGATTTAATCTAAAAAATGAATCGCACAACTTTTTGTTCCGTTTTCTGTATTTGATTGACAATTTGTTAGTGATCAAAGACAACGGCGAAAATGTGCCCACTGTGGTGTGTGAAATACTTGATTTCGACCGACTTTGGGCTCTTCTGCAGACCGATAAAAATAATGAACGAGTGATTTTAATGTATCAGTTCTGTTTATCGAACAGTTAACTACACGCAAGTAACATAAAAAAATTCTGGCGTTATAAAATTCGTTGTCTATGGGTTAAAATGGCCGTTTTTTGCGGCGAAAATGGGCCCCCCACTCTAATGATGAAAATAACAATAAAGAAAATTTAAATTTTAATAAAGAATACCTTAACCTAAGAGTTACTGTTGACAACGATTACAGCAGAAATGGTAAAGATTTGGAATCATGGGAAACTGCAGATGGTATGTATAGATAAGATACTTTTACTTTTAAGAACCTTTTTTTCTTTTCATAATTTACCCAACAAAATCTTTCATTTGAGGTGGTACCTAACACTACAGGGAGATAACTATGTAACATCATCTAAATGTTTTAATCACGTTGTCTTGTTGAAAATATTAACCTTCTTAAAGATCAAAATAACTGTTTACCAAACTGCTATGTATCCTATGAAATTTTTATGAGAAAGTGATTGGTTTAAGTTTTTTGAAATTTTAATTTGTTATCAAAGGGTCAAAGTAAATATTTTCTCAAAATTTAATGAAAATTAAACCAGCCAATTAATTTTAGTCAAGGTGTTAGGTACCACCTTAAAGAAGAATATGGCAGTGGATCATTTGGGTCAAAACTAGAAAATTACTGATTGTATATTTTTTGGTGTTTTTTATGATTTTATGAAAGTAATACTCAAATTATTATAGCTTTCTAACCATTTTGCAATATACAAATAAGAAGATGTGTTATGATTGCCAATTAGACAACTCTCAACTTAAATAGACCAAATGACACAGAGGTTAATAACTTATATGTCACCTAACTTCCTTGACCAATGAGGAAAACCAATGCTGCATAGTCAGCTATAAGAGGTCCTGAAATGACATGTTTAAAATAATTCAAATGAGACAACCAACAGTCTGATTTATGTACAAAACTATGAACGAAAAACAAATATGACAGTTAACTAGTTGAAAGAAATGTTTTTACACATCATTGTACATGCATGTAATACTTCTAAACAATTTACTTTGTTTACAGACATGACAGAAGAAACAAATAACCAGCCTGCTTCTATATTGGTCCTGGAACATGATAAAGAACCAGGTCCAGGGTTTTCTAATCCTTCCCAGTCTAATCAATTTCATCAACTACAGAAAGATAATTATAATGACACTGCATTAGAGGTCATTGATCTTACAAACCAACGACATGTATGTTATCCACACATTCCACTTTATCCAAACAATGTGCAACTATCAGATTATACATCTGCAGTTAGTTATTATGTACAGCCAGGATTTTCTACACAGGTTGATCCAGCTAATTTTAATTTCTCCAGACAACAACAGCAGTCGTTTTGTGATGCAAATCTCAGTCAACAGGCATCATCAGTAGAGAGTTATGGTAAATGTATTGTTTCTTTTATGAGGCAAAGATTAAGTCTAAATAGTTGTGTATATTTAAGGGATTCTGAAATTTCAGGGCCTATATGATTCAATTTCAGGATATTAGAATATTGAGAAATTGAATTGTGTAGGTTAGGAAATTATGCAGTATATAAATAGTGATACTTAAAACGAATAAAAAGGTTCTGAAATATTTTAGGAGATCCGAATACGACAATTTTGATTGACTCCATGCCACATCGTCTTTTATTCATTTTTGTACTGGTTATGGATAAGATTTGTAAAAGGAGATTTTATTTATATACATCAATGAGACAGCAACCAAATTAAAATGAAAAAACACACTTTTAGATGTTAAGAGTCATTCTCTGTAAGCATCAAAGGATTTCAAAGAAAATGAGAAATGCATACTCTTGGATATCCTTTATTTTCATATCATGGGTTAGAAATGGTGCACTGACAACAAAAATAATAATCATTTCAAAATTTGAAGTGTTGGTTGCCATGGAAACTAGTTACTTTGATTTTGGTTGAAAAACGCCAAAAATGCTCGATGAAAACTCCATTTTTACCCTTTTTTACCATTTTTTTGTAATAGAATTGACACATCTATCCCCAGTTTTTCTTTTGCTATCAAACTATTATATATTAGTGTTTCAAAATATATTTGAAAGTTTGGAAAGTTCTTTCATCTAAAGTAAAAATTTTGAAATTTAAAATTGGATGTTTTTCCAAAAATCGAGATTTGCAAAAAAACACAAAATAACCCATTTTTATGGCTCCAAAATTTTTTTTCCAGATTTTTTTGCATGAACGAAGATCATCATTATAAAATATTGCATCTGGTGCATTCTTGAAAAAAATATCTCAGGGGTATATTTTTTATTTTTTTTTAAATTTTGTTTGAAAGAAGGTCACTTTTGATTTTTTTTTTTTTTTTAATTTTAGGAAAAAATCTCCAGGCATAATATAGGGTTATTGCATGAATATTGGGGAATATTGTCCCGAGTAGAATTTTATATTGCACGAGCTTGCGAGTGCAATATATGTTCTACGAGGGACAATATTCCCCAATATTCATGCAATAACCCTTTTATTGTATAGCAATATAATATTTAAAAGTAAAAATTGGTTTAAACTAAGAATTTGTCGTTGATGACGTCATGAATTTTGAAGATTTATTGCACTAGTGCAATATTAGAATTTATTGCACGCTAACTTTTGGTTACTTTCTGTGGGAAATATTATATTGCTATACAATAAATGTTATTATTGCAATCCTTATCATATCAAATGATTAGTTATGATCAAATAATAACATGAAATTAAACTACACACATTCTGACACCTTACATACATGTAGTCAATGAAAAAAATAATTAGATATAAATGTCATGTTTTTTATACGAAAAATGATTAAAAAAATCCTTCGAATGATCTAAGTCTGTTGACTTTTTCATATCTTCCCTGATTAGACAACTGAAATCTACATTTTGCATGCAAGTTGTTGGAAACTGGTAACTTTATAATGAATGACTGAATTGCAAGCTTTCAATTATCTGCCTTTTCTTTTTACATAAAATGTGTCCTAATTATTTTCATAACCATGTTAACCATTGCTATCAAAACTTATGTTTCGATAACTTGTATAAAAAAATTAAACTGTAAATCAAAATTTTGTTAGCATTATATTATATAAGTATATCATGTATATGTAATTTGGTACTCATGAATAATTTGGTTTACAATTTGGCTATCTACTAACTTGCATTATGAATTGAGCTATTGACAACTGATATCTGTCGAATAATGCATATATTGTTGATCCAAATACTATACTAGGCTTAAATCCAACATAGTGAGATTAAGATATTGTAGTTTTTATTCAGAGAAATATTTTTAATTTCTACAAAGTTGATACAGCAATGATTATAATAAGATAAAAAGTAAATCAAGCAAAGAATGAATAATGGATAACTATGTTATGTGAAACGATAAAACATTTTTTATTAGATATGACTGTATTACTATCTTGGAGTTTTAAGTAGAAAGACTTGACTTCATTTTTTTATTGGGACAAGAGGGTTAGGTGGTTCTTTTTGTTATATGATAAAATGCCAAATAGTTTGTTTGATTAAATTAATTGACACAAACATTATCACTATATGATAATTATAATTAGTTATCAAAGGTACCAGGATTGGAATTTTGTATTCCAGACGTGCGTTTCGTCTCTCATATCAAAATAGTTATATAGCCAAACAAGTACAAAGTTGAAGAGCATTGAGGATCCAAAATTCCAAAAAGTTTAAACTAGAGGCTCTCAAGATCCTGTATCGCTCACCTGACTCTACTTAGGTTTTCGAAATCATATAAAAAAAAAGATAAAATTTGGCTACAAAGTAACAACACTTGGCCAGCACCTCATTAGGAAAGAACATTTATGCTACATGTATGTTTGGTTTCATTCAATTCAGTGGTTCTCTAGAAGAAAACTTTTGTATGCTTTTCCCATTGGGTTCTTTGTTTAACTAAGCCCCCCAGCTGGCGGGCATCTTGGATGATGGATCGGCTACAAAGTAGCAACACTTGATCAGCATCTCATCAGGAACATTCATCATGTTCATGCTATGTTTGGTTTCATTCCAGTTAGTGGTTCTCTAAAAGAAGAAATTTGTATTTATTTCCCATAGGGTCCTATGTCAAACTAAGTCCGTCCTCTGGCAGCCATCTTGGACGTTGAATTGGCGACAAAGTAACAACACTTGGTCAGCATTTCATTAGTAACATTCATACTATGTTTGGTTTCATTCCATTCAGTGGTTTTCTAGAAGAAGACTTTTGTATGCTTTTCCCATTGGATTCTTTGTTAAACTAAGCCAACCCTCCATTGGCGGTGATCTTGGATGATGGATCGGCTACAAACTAGCAACACTTGATCAGCATCCTCATCAGGAACATTCATGCTATGTTTGGTTTTATTCCAGTCAGTGTTTTTTTAAAAGAAGAAATTTGTATGTATTTTCCATAGGGTCCTAAGTTTAACTAAGTGCGTCCACTGGCAGCCATCTTGGACGTTGGATTGGCGACAAAGTAACAACACTTGGTCAGCATCTCATTAGTAACATTCATGCTATGTTTGGTTTGATTCCATTCAGTGGTTCTCTAGAAGAAGACATTTGTATGCATTTCTCATTGGGTCCTATGTTAAACTAAGTCCCCCACTGGCGGCCATCTAAAAATTCTTGGATGATGGATCGGCTACAAAGTAACCAATCTTGGTCAGCACCTCATAAGCAACATTCATGCTATATTTGGTTTCATTCCATTCAGTGGTTCTCTAGAAGAAGTCCAAAATGTAAAAAGTTAACGATGACGGACGACGGACGCCAAGTGATGAGTACATTTTTGTAAAGCTCACTTGGCCCTTCGAGTCAGGTGAACTAAAACCAAGATATGGTGTGATTATCGATGAGACAACTCTTTAAAGAGACTAAATTAAAGGAAACAGAAATTAACAACTATAAGTCACCATATAGCCTTTAACAATGAGCAAAGCCCATGCTGCATAGTCAGTTATAAAACTATTGTAATATATTGCTCTGTAGCCACATCATGTTTTGTTGCATGACTGGAAAACAGGATTATTATTTGCTAATTTTTTTTTTTAAATTATTCATATCAAACATTTTACGCTATCAGACTTTATCAAATATATTGAGTACTTTCATACACTTTTATGGTTTTCTTGGTACATGTATCTACACAATATTTATTGCAAAATTTTGGAATAAGAAATTCCCTTTATTTTGTTTGTAAATATCATATTTTTCTCTACCTCCCTTCAATTCCAAGTCCATCAGTTATATGTTGATAAAAAAAATGGTGCACTAGTAGAGGCAATTGCTATTTGTTTTCTTAGATATATCAATATAAAGGTTATATTCTGCTTCAATGACTGCTTCAGCTTTATTTTCATCTCAAGCTGAAGTTGACTGTTATCCAGAGTTTTGTTCTGGCATTTCTCATTCAATGTTTCTCGAAAAAGTAATGGAATGATCGTTGGAACAAACAGTAACATCTTTATTCGATTGTTGTTCTAGTGACACTACCATCATATTGTGTTAAATCTTGTTAAAAAAGAGCAAAACAGAATCAGTAGGTTTCTGGATTACATTTCCTGAAAAATATACACATTTTGATAAAAGATATTATTCCACAATATGTAATTTAAGTTCAGAAAGTAAAAAAATATATATACAATGAAGCAAATTATTTATTTTCAATGCCTGAGGGTGATATAAAGATTTGTTCACCCTAAAACAGTCACATTTTCCCTCGGACTCTGACCTCGGGAAACATCAACTTTATCAGGTGAACAAATTAACATTTCTCCCTTGGGTAAGGGAAACAATTGTAATTTGTATAATATTCAATGTTGATTCTGGTTGGTTGAGAACTGATATTCAGGACATCTAATTGCATCCAAAACGTCTCGAATATCACAATATTGCTGGAAGTGGCATACAAACCATCAATCATTGTTAACCTAGTTAATGTTATACTGCTTTGAATGATAAATTGATCTTTCAACCCTTTCCAAAAATAACAGTCGGCAAATTATACATTTAATCTTCAGAAAATTATGAATTAAATACATATCTTATCTACAGATATGAACATAGAAAAAAAAATCATCACCGGTCTTCGTACAAATATGGCGATTTTTAGGAAATGTTTACCGCAAAGTGTAACATGAAAGCAATGTTTCTTTTTCGTTATTTAAATAAATTCCATTGGACACATATAATACCCTTGCTTGCATATCATATAAAGTTATAATGAGACATAACTGAGGGATGTTGAAAGTGATGCTACTCAAATGTGTACTTCATCCGAGTTTGTGGCAATAAGTATTTAGTATACAGTTCATAACATTTTGTTTAGGCAAACTTACATGTAAGTTGGAGAACTGAAATGAAAAATTTAGCAATTCTGCCATATGTAAAAGGACATAACTCGCAGTCTCTGCACTAAACTTTAAGTAAAATTCTTCTATTCCAACTAAACTTTTTAAATACTTGATCTTCAGGCTTGTGGTCTCAAAAGTTTAGCATGCAGGCAAAACTCTAGAATAGTTAAAGTGACATCACAAAAATCAAACTTGATCTGTATTTTGTGGTAATTATCATTGTGTATAAGTTTTATAACATTTGGTTGAGGTTAACTTTAGAGAATGGAAATACATGTCCTGACCACATGATACGCCCGTCACGTTTTCAAAGCATTAAGATCAATAACAGATGTTTAGTCAACAACAGAATTGTGCTACTTTTTATAAGTCTGTTTATGGGATGTATTATGGTATACTGCATTGAAGACCCATCTCTGGCCATCAGCTTTTGTCTGCTCTATGGTTGGGTTGTTTTCTCTTTGACACATTTCCATTCTCAATTTCATTGTCCGTCCGTACGTCATCAACATATGGGACATTAACTCAAAAACGCTTTTACCAATTTGCATAAAACTTTGGAGAATTGTTTATATTCATTGACGTGAGCTCCCTTTCGTTTTTTTAAATTTTAGATTTTACCTTTTTGAGTTTATAGGGTTTTATTCATTAAAAAAGGAGAATTTTCCAGTTTTCGGACGAAAATGTTTTTTAACCAACTTGCAACTAATTTTAGTGAATTCTTTATATCTTTTGACATGGACTCCTTTTTGATTTTTTTAAATTTTAGATTTTACGTTTCCAGTAATCATACCTGCCAACTTTGCAAAATGCCCATGAGGGTTTTGCGTGAAAGATTGCTCTTACAGTACAAAATCTTCAAGGGGGCCTTTATAAATATTTTAATGTTGTTTATAGGCTTCTTCATCATGTTACAAGCCTATAGCCCTTGTAAAATTAATTGTTTTGTTTAAAATTGTGGACAAAATTGCTCTTTCCAAATTTCCATTTAGGAGCCTCCATGGGGGAAATCCCCGCAAATAGTGACAGTTGGCAGGTATGCAGTATTCATGGTTTTATTCATGAAAAAGGGGGATTTTCCACTTTTCGGACAATATCTCAAAAATGCCTACAGCAATTCTTACGAAACTTTGGTGAATTGTTTATATCTATTGATGTATAAAGCTTTCTTTATAATTTTACAAATTTTACTATTTACATTTCCAAGTCATAAGGTTTTATTCATAAAAAAGGGGGATATACTAGTTTTTTTACAATAACTCAAAAATGCTTTCTGCATTATCATGAAACTTTGGTGAATTGTTTATATCTATTGATGCAAGCTCACTTCTGATTTTCATACATTAGCTAATATGACATTGAGAAGTAATTGAACTTTATTCTTTGAAAATATGACAGACGTATCATGCGCTCATGGCGCAGCTGTTTAGTAGATAATGCTATAAATGGTGATCTCGGCTTGGAGTTCTGTTCCTAATGGCCCAACTCCCACATCAATAATTTCAGGAAAAATATTTTTTACTTACCACGTTCATACAGTTAAAGATTTGATATTGTTTTCGTGTCACAAGTATGTCTCTTTCTGGCAGAACATTTTCTCTTGTCATCAGGTTCACAGCAAGTACTACTCGACCCAACCTCTTCTTTTAATTGTCTACATGTTGGGTGTGTTCCAATTTCGCTCAACACCAGGCACAGAGTTTACCTTTTCCTTTCTCCATTAAATGGCATTTTGCATGAGCAATTGTTGGGAATGTGTTCAACATTACAAAAAACTCATTTGTAAAATTTCAACTGAAATAATTTATCACAATGACCAATTGATGGAATAATTTCATTTTCACAAGTTCAGTAGAGCACTGGAGATGTTTTCAACAGTCTTATTTGTGGTTAAACCTCGAGATGTAAACAAAACACATTCTATTGTATTTATAGTACTTTGAAATACATTTGTCATGGAATTGTTTTCTGTAGATAAACAAAACCGTTTGTGTCTTCTTGTTTGAAGAGTAATTCAGGGGAAGCTACTCCTGCTACACATGGGGACTAAAATGGGCTTTAAATTGAGATTTTAGAGTTCATCAGTTGTTATATTTAATTTTGATAACATTTATTTTTTCTGAGATCAAGATTAAGTATTTGCAGACAAATAAAGCTTTCTTGTCAATTTCAATGTTCTTTTTGTAAGAACACCAAAACAGTAATTTCGAAAAACCATGTTTTAGAAAAATTGAATTTTGCAAAATTTTCAAATATACCCTTCCCAATTTTTTGTATTTTGATTTAGCAATGGTTAAACTATTTAAAAATTATTTTAGCTATATTGGGAAAATCTGGGTTGAAAATTTTCGAAGCTTTCAAAACAGAGTAAAATTCGTTTTTTAATACACATGGAATTTGACCCTTTTTGGAACTAGGTTCTTGACATAACTGTTATATAATATATTTTTTTAAATGCAATTTTTAAATATGTCGTAACCATACTTATTCATAATAACAAACACAATTTTCTTTTTTATTCTCATAAAGGCTGTATTCATGTAACTGAAATAGCACATTTTTAGCCTTTTTTCCTTACCAAAATTGACCAAAAAGTGTTCAAGTCGTTACCATAGCAACCACATAATTTTACATGAAATTGGTTGTATTTTTCAGTATATCTCAACTGTTAGAACATTTTTACAAATTTTGAACCAATTCTGTGACATATCATTTCCGCATGATTTTGATGCTTACAGAGAATGACTCTTAACATGTATAGTGTCAGTTTCAAATTCACTTTTAACATTTGTTCATGTATACACACTCTAGTTCAGCCAGCTTATTACACATTCTAATATTTAAGAAATAATTCTTTCATGCATGCTCTATGCTCATTTTAACATGGGTAGGCATTTTATTTGTTAATATCTTAATACCGAGCATTAGCGAGGTATTAAATGTTTACAAATATAATACCTACCCATGTTAAAATGAGCATAGAGTATGGCATGATAGAATTATTTCAATTCTAATAGGAATATTTTGAACTTTTGCACTTCGAAGCGGACCTTTAACAGACGCTCGAAATGTCGCCAATTTTATTTGATGAACAAAAACGTCTTCCAAAAATCAGCAGTTTAATCAATAAAAAAGAACAGAAACATTTAAACTTACTTTTAGAATGTTTTTATTAATTTCCTAGCATGCAACACAAACAAAAATGTCCATTTGATCTCTGGCGTTGTTCAAAATTCATCTTACGTTGCAATTTCAAATGTGACGTCAATCACGTGCAGCCCATGTTCTATTCATATTAGAACATGGCTTTGTACCCAAAGGTAAAGATGAACGTCATATCAGAATTGAGAATAACACCTGCTATTTTCATTGATGTCACAAGTGCTGTGGTAGTGGTGTCGCCAAATTTGTTAAAGCTTGTGATAGTTTGTTTAAAGACTAAACAACTTGATATGTGGTTAAAGATTGATATTTGGTATGCAGTTCTGGGCATTGAAATCCATCAGCAGTTTTACATCATGTAGAGTTTTAACAACCCAAGGAAGCACTTTTGATCATGGAGTCATGATAGATTATTATGTCCCTTCTATGATAAATATGCTAGGAGGACTATATTTTCATGTCTGTGACTCCCTCTGTCTATTTGTCTATTCACCTATCCATCCAATATTAGATAAAAGGTTTTAGTCAAATCAGTTAACCATGAGGTTGTTGTCACATCAACTAGAAGCTTAGCTAGTACAAATGTTCAGTATAAAAGTTTGATATTTAACTATTCAAAGTTGAAATTGGGGGGCATAGTGTCAGATGGAAACATATTCTTGCTATGTTTAAGGTGGTACCTAACACTACAGGGAGATAACTCTGTAAAATCACCTTAATGTTTTAATTACGTTGTGTTGTAAAGGGAATATTAAGCTTCTCAATGATCAAAATTGGTGTTAGTCAAACTACTATATAACCAGTGTAATTTTTCTGACAAAATGGTTGGTTCAAAATTTTTGAAATTTTTATATTTTTGTTAAAGGGTCAAAGTAAATACTTTGTCAAAATTTTATGAAAATTAAACGAGCCAAATTTATTTTAGTGAAAGTGTTGGGTACCACCTTAATTCTTTGTTTTTCAGCTGACAAAGCATTCTCAGAAGACCAAAACAATGTTGGGCTGTGTGAAAGGTAATTTTCATTTTTCAAAACATATAACAAGGCCAAAAAAAAGAACATGTATGGTTCAAGTTTTCTGACTGTCCTTATGTCAACCCCTGTCCCTAGCACTTATATTCCCCTTCTGATAATTGCATACAACAGAAAATACCAAGATTTAAAACAAAAGATTGTTTATATATGGTTTTTATGTGTAATTTAATTATATAAAAATGAAATGAGGCAATAATGTGACAAGTTCATCAAAGAGAAAGGACATATCAACATTGGAATGGAAGAGAGAGGCGTGGCTAGTGGAAATAAAAATTTAAGAATAATGTATGGTTTATCTGCTTTTATGTCATATTATGAATTTTTATTTTTCAATTTATTTATTTTTTCAGAAGAAAAAAGAGAACAAATGATAACATGTTGGAACATTTAAAACACAATAAATTACCAAATCTACAACTTAAAGATATAATTGGTCATGTTGTGGAGTTTCTATTAGACAGTGTAGGATCACAGTAAGTCTCGCATCAAATATTTATAAAAAAAAAACTTATATAAATATACATGTTTAACCCCGCCACATTATTCATGTATGTGCCTGTCCCAAGTCAGGAGCCTGCAATTCTGTGGTTGTTTGTTTATGTGTTACATATTTGATTTCTGTTCATTTTTTTATATAAATAAGGCCGTTAGTTTTCTCGTTTGAATTGTTTTACATTGTCATATTGGGGCCTTTTATAGCTGACTATGCGTCATGGGCTTTGCTCATTGTTGAAGGCCATATCGTGACCTATAGTTAATGTCTGTGGCATTTTGGTCTCTTGTGGACAGTTGTCTCATTGGCAATCATACCACATCTTCTTTTTTATATTTATAACCTAAACTATTTTTGTGGCTTATCTCTTATGATCCTGTACCTTTCGATTTTCATGGGTATGGTTCATTGATTAAATTAAAGTACAAATGAAGTGGGTGTAAGTAATTACAAATGTATAGGCAACTGTTAACCCTTCAACAATGAGAAAAACCCATACTTAAAAGTGTCTATAAAAGGGATATACATAAAAAACATGTATGTGAAACAATACAATTGAAAATAAAACAACCTAATTAATTAAGAAAATAAGTTGCAATTGGCTGAACTCAAAAGATTGATTAGAGGCACAAAAACAACTAACTAAATAAATGTTCCTTGAGATATGAGTATTTGGACCATACATGTATGGTCGTCACCATATGCGTAATACTCGTGTGGTCAGGTTAATTAACACCATAAATGTGGAAAACATATTGTAATCATTGTTACATAATTAATGAAATAAAATGAATTTTACTCATAAGTAAGAAATATATATTATAAAATGATTTTATATTGTCATTATTGAATTGTTTTTCATTTGAACAAAACGCAATATGTTATGAAAATAACTTACGAGAAATATCTAAATGAGCTGTTCAACGAGATGTCAATTGCTTAACTGGCAGGAACTTAGTATAATTTTAAACAGGATCCTGTACACCCGTCAAAATTTGACCGGACGTTTTATGGTATACAAATGTCCAGCGTCCGTGTGTCTGTTTGCCCTAAACATGTCGCAATGTAAATAGAGATGACTTATTCAAATTACATGAAACTGAACATAGGTGTTTCTCATGATGATCAAACCATCTGTATACTTTTTTTGTGAAAATAAAATAAAAACTTTTTCAGTTACAGGACTTTGTAACTAAAACAGGGGGTGGTGTTTTTTCTCTGTCGCACCCTATCTCAAAAACCGTTAATGATTATTGCTTAAAACTTTACACACTTCTTAGTTATATTAATCTAAAGATCTATATACTTTTTGGTGATGATTTAAAGTTTTATTTAGAGTTATTGAGTTTGTTGTGAATAAGGGGGGGATTGTTTCACATGTCGTGCTGTATCTTAGAAACTATTTATGATTATTGCATAAAACTTCACACACTTCTTAGTTATATTAATCTTAAAATATGTTTACTTTTTAGTGATGATTCTTTATTTTGTTTTTGAGTTTTAATTGAGCTTTTTAGTAAAAAACTTATAAAACATTTTGTGAGCAATGTTTTTTCTGTCTTTTATATAAACTTCCTATTGAACAGGAATAAAAATATGGTGCAGCTATGAACGCAGCTGTTAATTAAAAATTGTTTCTTGGATGGAGAGTTGTCTCATTGGCACTCATACCACATCTTCCTATATCTATGTAGGAACAAGGAATTATTTAAATCTTTAAAACAATTAACCATGTTGCTGTCTATAATAATTGTATGCCAACAGGTGAGTCATTTGTCTGTGTCAAAAGTTTATTTTTATATATAATATTATAATGTTATATGATATTACAGGTTCATTCTCTCTAAGTTACCAAGAGCTGCAAGAGAAGAAACTTCAATTATTGTCAATGAAATATTAACGTCAGGTCAGTTCATCACTCTGTGTAAGAGTCCTTCTGGTCACCATGTCCTGCAGATATTATTGATAAAGACTTTAAGTGAGCAGTCCCATTGTCTAGCTATGAAGTTATTTGGAAATATTGTCCAGTTAACACTACATCCTTATGGTTCAAAGGTCATACTACAAGCATTGAGTACATCAACTGTACAGATACAAAAGGGAATTCTGAAGGAATTAGAAAGAAGTGTCCTCCGTTGTATGACAGACAGCATAGGGAACCATGTTATACAGAAATGTATAGAGATATTCTCTCCACAATGCCTAAGAACTGTTATAGAAACTTGTAAAGATCAGGTATGTCTTCAGAAACTTTTCACATCACATAATTTTAGTGTACTTAAATATAGACATCTTTAACATCAATTCCTTTGGCAACATTGGTCTTTTCACATTGGATGTTGTGCATATATATTATAAATTCAAGTTTAAAGGTCAATTGTATTTGGTATGCAGTTTTACCCCCATTAACATTATTTCCATGGAGGATATTTGGCCCTGCACTTCCAGTCATGGTTCATTGACTTTTAATGTTTTTCATAGTAAACATGTTTAAATATTGCCATTTCAATTTCAACAGTTGCATTAAACTTTTGAAATAGCATAAAGGTAGCTGGAGACATAAATCTGTGCAACATTTTTTTTCCCATATCATATTAAGAGAGAAGTTTTCAGATGATAATCATACATTTGACTCCTTATTTGTAGCTAACAACTCTTTGTACCGATATTCATGGTTGTAAAGTGTTGCAGAAACTAATAACACATTGTGTTCTGTGGAGGACCAAACCTATACGTGAATCTATTCTTGATCAGTCAGATGAGTTAGTACAAGATCCCAATGGTGTAGAGGTCATCATGTGTGTATTACAGAAGGGAACTCCTGAAGATAAAAATAGAATTTTAAACTGGCTGAAAGGAGACCTACTTTCACACTGCGTTCAGCGGTTCAATAGGTAAACTTTTTGTTAGCATAGATTTGTAAGAAATTACTGTAAAAAGTGGAAGGTGCCCTTGGTCCATAGATTAGAATTAATTTTTTGATTTTAATCTTCATACAATTATCTTTAGTCAGATATGCCCTTGATTATATCATTTTTAAATGCATTTCCAAAGGAAAATATCGGTTATTTATTTGGTGATATACTGCCAAACAGTGTCTTTGCAATAACTTGAAATTGACAACTGTAATAATTCTGAATCCACTTGGTCAATTGAAATTAGATATCAAGTTTGAAAGTAAAATCCAGCCTTGGAAGACCTATTATTGTTAACATGTATGTTAAAGTTAACCCAATCAGGTTACTGTGGATTCATTTATTTTCGTGGGTATCAATTTTCGTGGATAGAGAAAAAAAGACGTTTCGTGGTATACGTAAATTCGTGGATCGCTGATTACAACAAAAAAAATTAGATACGTAATTCGTGGATTTCTAGAGATCATATAACATCCTTGGTTCGATCAATAATAAAACAAAACAAAAAAGAAGGAATTCATTGAAAAAGTTTTGAATTGTCACAATCCTCGCTTAATTGGTCATTCTAGGTTAAAGTATTCATTGATAACTTCGATTACAATAATGGGCAGAGACAACTAATTATTTGTTTGTTTTACAATTTATAAATTCTTGTCTGAATTCTATAAGGCATTCAAAACTTTATGATTGAAAGCTAATTTTCCTAATCACGATATAATAAACAGTGATATAAGTATAAGGTGTGAAAATAAATGTTCCTGTCATAAACAATATTACCTACGGGCAATATCCCCATACTTAATCCTATTGATTTTTAATCACAGGTAAACCAAACTATGACACGGTAATTAACAACTTGCAGTTATTTTCCATGAACAGTTTTAATCAATTTTAAAAAGTAAATTATCACTGATATTCGATATATTTAGTATAGATTTAATCAAAATACTTGTATCTTCTTTCAATAAAAAATCACTTGTTATGTTACCATGTTTATCGCTAGTCAACACTATACTAGAACTTCATAACATAACCGGAAATAAACATCCAACTCCATACACATTTCTCGGGATTATTCTTCGTTGAATTCTTAAATTCGTGGTTTGCTGTGACCCACGAAACCCACGAAAATTGGTATACCACGAATAAAAATGAATCCACAGTAAGTGCATGAACCAAGTTAAGTTATTTGGACTATGCATTGTTTATTGTTTTGTTTTGCCCCTGCTGTAGCAGAGGGGGCATTAAGTTTTACCCTTGTCGTTCCTTACATTTGTGTACTTTCTCAACTTTTAGTTTGTGTCTACCAAATGTTATGAATCTTATGCACAATGCTTATTACCTCAAAACACAGATCAAGTATAATTTTTGTGGCTTCAGCTTTACCATTCCCGAGTTATAAATGGAGAAATGGCTGAATTTTTGTTTACCATTGCTAACTCAATAACTCAATGTTGTTAAAGGGAAACTTCGCAAAAAAATCAAAAATTGATATTATGTCCATTCTGTATAAAAATGCTCAAATTTATAGATATTAAAGTTTTATTCCGCTAAATAAGAGATCACCATCGATTTTAAATTTTGAGTATCAGTTCTCTGCTCTCCGCCATCTTGTCACCTTCTCCGATGAAAAATCCCGATATGTCTATAAACCACAAAGGAACAAAACTACAGTAAACGATGTAGTCGTAATTGCGTGTCGATATCTTGTCAATCGTACGGTTGTTTTATCTGACTGAATAACTTGATACGGAAAATGGTCTTATATTTTTAAATAACCATATAGTCTGTTATTTTTAAACTGATAATATTGTAATTAGTTAAAAAGTCAAAGTTCAAATCATAAATAAGTGTTCCGTGGAAATTGTTTTCGAAAATCTAATTCGTTCATAATTCTTTCAAGTAATAAACTTTATTTAAATAAATTCGGATCTTCCCTCATCTGATCACCAGCATGGCTAAAGGTATTACTCCCAAAGGTATTGGAAGGGGTGTAAGGTGACACGTCCAGGTATTCAATCGATTTCCTGTCCGGCTGGCTTGCAAGTTCATGCATCGTTTCACTTCTGTAGGTATTGATCAGTGTACACGACCGTTACTTATAACTTTCCATTTTGAACTATCAGGTGCATGTATAATATACATTTTTGTCTTGCGTGTCCGAAAGTGATATTTATACTAGTCATTACTGAACTCATACGCTTGTTTATAAATAACATTTCTGGTGTAAAGAATATTATCTATAAAAAAAAATTAATACAAAAAAAAAAATTGAAGAAATACAAATCTATTTACATATTTTTCCAAGGGTTAATTTGGGAAAATGTAATATATACTCATTGTCAATAGTTTAGGACAGATTGGAACATACCAGAATTATTGATTTAAAAAAATGTGCGCACTTGTCGACGATTCGTGTATACATACGCCTGGGTAGAAAGTTACGGAACTATAGTCAGTAGCGCAATTTAAAATATGTATACATGTATACATTGAACATAAGAAAGAAACATACATTTTGTGTAAATTGTGGTAAAAGTTTTGTAAATTATTATAGACTAGTCCACGTATGCCAACAGTATGTAATCAACGAATTCGATAGACTATTGTATACCAAAAGAAGAAGAAGAAAAAAAAGAAACAATTTGATTTAAATACAGGTCAATTTATAACTTGCTTTGGTTCATCGAAGTTAAGAACATAGTAAACTCACAGATTTATATATCAATTAGATTGTTCTCGAATAAAGGACGAAATTTGTCATCATCACAATTGTTCCAACATTCATGTAAAATATATGCAACTGGACGTACACTAATAATCCCCAAGGGATGTGAATATTTTCTAGGAAAACTATTGAGTATCAATTTCGGGATTTATTTTCTTTCTTGATATTCAATGACAGCAATTTAAAGAATAAACTGCTTGTCGGATATTTGTCCGCTTTAGGGGTATTCTTGCAAGTTGAACAGACTTATAATAACATTCAAAAATAGGGAATGATAACATTAAATTCGTTGTCTTTTAATTTTAAACATCGTTGGTCAAATAGTTATTTAAGTATATATATACGTTGGGAGACGACGATTATTATAGTAGTCTCAGATTTTAATAAGGACGTTCCCGATTATGAATAAATTTGGTTGACGTTTTTCACACTTGAAAAGAATATCTATTCGTAATTTTTCGATTCCATTCCAATACAAAAGTATTTTTTCTTTATTCGTACATATTATATTCCGCTTCGGTAGAGTTATCTTCAGATAGTTTCATATATTAATTAATACATGGCTTTCAAAAGTCTAAATGTAAGTGTTCTCGTACATTTTTTCGCCCAATAAAGACAAATAAAAATGATTTAGTAAAGCTATTTCTAATTTCTAAGTCCCCCTTTTTTATGAGACATAAATCAAGGACAAGACTTGTATATCATTTCATTCTGACATATGAATTAAGTTTCCCGTCTTTAACCGAAAATTGTGTATTTCTTAGTAAATTAACTTATTTGAATTCAAATAAATAATAGCACCAAATATAATAAAATAATTCCACGGCGACCAATTTTTATTTGTCACCAACTTGAATATGTATTTGTAATGTGTGTATTAAATGCTCCCACTGATCCGAATAGACAGTCACACCTGGCAAGGTGTGCCCTAGAGGCGTGGTTAAATACCGAAGTGCAAATAACAATTTACCTTTCAACAAGCCATCTACGAGTATTGCCACAGAACCGTGAATACACACATCGTATAAACCTAGTCATAGCAGAGATAGTAAAAGGTCAATAATCATGAGTACACCAACATATTGTCTTTACAGATTATTGTACTTTAATTTGTTCACCTTATCAGTCCGAAAATGCATTTATTAAAAATAAATTTATAACTTTTTGTGTTGTCTACAAAAATAATTCGAATATATACGTTTAACATAGATAATTTATCTCACGAATGAGTACAATTGAACGTCTGTGCGTTTTATCTTCTTATTATCGGATGGTTATTAGATAAAGCATAAGTCATCGGCGCGCTTACGATTACGTTAAAATATGATTAAAAACCAAGACTTTTAATGATTGTATTTTAAATCCCGGCATGCAAAAATCAGGAGAAAAAGTCACGACCTACAGGAAGTAGTTGATATTTTTTCATTGATTATTGAATTTCTCCTTTATTACTGCACATATAGCGATAAAACTTTGTGAATATATATATTATGTCATAATGAACATATTTAAACCATAAGTAAAAAATCGTGAATTTTCCCTTTAAACCAAATTTTATGATACATATACACAACGCTTATGACTACAAAACTCTGAATACATGTAAGTACAAATGTGGGTAACATCACTTTTACTGTTCTGAAGTTATGTCCCTTAATAATGTTAATATGCAACCAGAGTCATCCTCTGTTTCCCATTGTCACATTCCCCATTTTATTTCTTTGTAAGTACTTATTTAATTTTTTGGTATAGATGGTTATTGTAGTATGTACTGTCCAAATTTTAGCAATTTATGTTATCCTTTTTATACCTTACCTAGGGCCATTATGTTGTTCTGTCTGTGTTTTTCCATCCATTGGTTTTGTCTGTCTGTCTAGCTGGCTTCAAGTTTAGTTAGTAAAATTTCACCACGATGCACTATAATCATATTCTAGAACAATAAAGGCTATTCCAGAAATAGACTGTGAGTGCCTTGGGTATGCTGAGATAATGTATAAGGAGGGTTCTGGCCCAACTATTCAGCTCATTAATGAACACATGTGGATGAAAAACAATTTAGTTCTTTCTACATAATACATTTATAATTTTTGGTCAAGGTAGATTTTGATGAAGTTGAAGCTCAATAAACTTGAAACTTAGTACACATGTTTCCTATGATATGATTGTTCTAATTGTAATGTCAAATTAGAGTTTTGGGCCCAATTTCACGGTCCACTGAACATGGGAGAGAGGCATCCGTTTACTATGGAAACATTCTTGTTTAAATGTATTATGTAGAAAGAACTAAATTGTTTTTCATCCACATGTGTTCATTAATGAGCTCAATGGTTGGGCCAGAACCCTCCTTATACCTTATATCAGCATACCCAAGGCACTTTCTGGAATAGCCTTTATTGTTCTAGAATATGATTATAGTTCATTGTGGTGAAATTTTACTATCATCAAGCTATAAAATATTGTGTGTTGTATAGGATGCTGGATTTCAGTGTCAACCTCTATCAGAGTATTTGATGAACTTTTATGAAGCTATAATACTAGATGAGAAATCACCATGTCTTATAATTAGAATATCGGTTTCAATAAATATTGAACTCATATATAATCTTTAAAACAATAAAATCACTTTGAAATATTAACGTATAGCAGGTTATTTTCGTGGGGTGCAAATTTTCGCTATTTTCGTGAATAGAAGTAAATTGCAAAAATAAATTACGCAACTTTAAAACGGCACACGCAAAGGTATTGATAAAAGTTTTGAATCCTCCAAAATAATAACCGCCAAAATATTTAGTATACCTTATTCAATAGAAATCGTGAAATTTTACACCCATGAAAATAACCCACTGTATGGTACGTTGACATCAAAATATATAACATCTAAAAATACTATACTTGTTTTTATTACAGTTATTTAGTCGAGACGTGTTTGACCTGTTTACAGCCAGATCAGAAGGCTGTACTCATCAAAGAAGTCTGCCTTATGAATGATATGTAAGTTTTTAAACATTAACTGTAAATTCAAAAATTATTGCGATGTTTTTATTTTTGCGAAAAATGAGACCGGGTTATAATCGCAATAATTAAAACTTGCATTTTGATTTTTTTTATGAATTAAGCAGGATTTTTCTGAATATCGCAAAAATGTATATTTAGATTTTCCCGTTACAAAAATTATGTGTATAACCATACTTGACCATTTTAACAAGCAGTTATATAGTTGCAGAAAAGTGCATAGTGTATTAACCAATCTGTTGTTCTTACAATTCTGGTTAATTTTTAAGGATTTACCATTGCAAAATGAAACTTTTTGCCTTTAGTTTTTCAAAGCACTTCATTTAAATCTTTTTTTAGCTCAAAAAGGCTAAAGAGTTGTTCCATCATTTACCATCTGTTGTTATCTTTAAAAAACAGAAAAAACTAATTCACTTGGCCTGAATTATCATTTGAGAATCCTCTTGAGAATAAATAAACATGTTGTCAAACCAAATATTGCTTGCACATGGTAAAATTTTGATGAAAGAATGACTAAAAACTAAAAGAACAGTGTAATGCCCTTTTTAATAGAATAAGAAAATTGGACCAAAAATACAGTAAAATGTGGGAAAATCTATTTGAAGGACTTATTGCTTCCAAAGTTAGGAGATAATTTTTTGGTGATGGTCCAATCCACTCAGACATTTAAACCAGCTTTTCAACAAATTGTGTGACTTTAAAAGGACAAGGTATGATAAGGGCTATTTTTGGCCCCCTCTCCAAATAAGTTTATATTGATATCAACGATGGTCTTAGTGTAGACACTTGAAAAAATAATGATTTTATTGTGTTCCGGTGAAAGGAAGGTTGCCTAGCAACGGTTTTTATTAAGAATGAAAATTATCACATAATAATTGCTTTATCAGTAAAAATTTAAATATTTGCAAATAATATTGTTTGTCCAAGAAGAACTTGAAGTCACAAATGAAAATACCCTTTGAATTTGTTTATTATATGTTTAAAACAACCTTGGCAACAGAAATGTTGCCTAGCAACGGTTAAAAAATTGGTGCTTGCCACTCTTAAATATGAATTAAGCAGTTGTTTGAAGATTTTTCTTTCCATTTGGAGTTTCATTCCAATATTTTTTCATATACATCTTTTTTTATTCTTTACAAATTTCGTATTGAGCATAGCAACACAAGTGTTGCTTAGCAACAGCAAAACATGTTTGAATTAAAGCCAACTACAAATCAATTAGTCATTATATTGAACAAATTAAATTGAATGCAATGCAGATTGTCTGTTTGTGAACATGTTTAGTTAGAAATGAACACTTAGTTCAATTGTAGGTCACTACACGCTGATCAACAACTAAGATACATAACAAGTGCATATCAACCATGCAATAATAGGTTCTTTATATTTTTTGAAGTATGAACTTAGTTATTTTTTAGGAATATACTTCCTAATACGGTGTTACACTATAATATAAACATCTAGATTATCATTATTTTTTGGACGAATTCTATATCGAGTATAGAATCCCACATCTTGCTTAGCAACAGCAAACATTTTTTTTTTAAATTGTAGACCACTACAACACCTTTGTTTGACTTTCAATGTGAAAGTTTTTTCATGAAAACAAGAATATATAGGATTTAATAATTTGAGATGAGTTTGAACAGCTTTCAAAGATACTTAACAGTTAATGGAATCAAAGAGACGTGACTTGTACCACATACAGACATAATCACATTGTGTGGAATAAAATGTCTAATCCAGGCAATTACGAATTAATATGATGTAGGGGTTGGAATAGGAATGTGTCCTCTGCATGGGTACAAAACCTATAGTGAATTAGAAACGACTTATCAAGGCAAAAAGGGGGGGGGGTAAATCATTTTTGAAGTTATTAACGAGGCATTAATTGACCTAAGAAATTAATCCTATTGTGCAGTTAAAAAAATGGCATAGCCTGTAAGAATATATATATATATGGTTTAAGGGTTGGACAATCATTTAACCATGAAAGTTAAAGGTCAATTAATTGTACCTTGAGATCAACGGTAAATGTCATAATGATATTAGACTGTTATGATATCTGATTCATGGCTATACACTGTATGCCAAATATCATAAGTCAATGTATAAAAACTAAATAAGTGTAGACCCGGACAAATGTGTATGAGAATAAAATTCCAAAAAAGAAGAAGAATAGTTATGTTTAACATAATGTATCCATTCATTTCATCTTGGAAGCCAGGGAAAATTGACAAAGACAAGTGAAAACTGAGAACAGAATAAACTGATGTTTCTTTCACGATGAAATGGACTATGGTTTGAATGGTTTTACAGTAGTAATTTTGGGGCCCTTTATAGCTTGTTGTTCGGTGTGAGCCAAGGCCCTGTGTTAAAGGCCGTACATTGACCTATTATGGTTTACTTTTATAAATTGTTATTTGGATTGAGAGTTGTATCATTGGCACTCACACCACATCTTCCTATATCTAAGGAACATTTTTGTTATCTGTAATTATGATGTGGATACTGGCAATGACGAAAAATGTTTTCACTTTCCTGTCAGTGTCAAATGATTTGTGAAATATCATGTAAAATGCATGTATGTGATTAAGTTGCATTTTGATTGTTTCGTTTTGTTTTTGTGTTTTTGTAATTTGTTTATCAAAATGAACTACAGTTATAATTGGACATGCAAGTTACTAATAAAAGTATATAAGTTCGGGTTAGGGTGAAGGTTGTGGCCTGTTTAAACTTTTTTCACATGCTGTGTTTGTTTGCAACAAGTAAGGAACCTGTTCGGTGGTTGTTGTGGTTCATACGTGTTCCTCGTTTCTAGTTTTTTTTTTAATATAAAGATTAAACCGTTGGTTTTCCTGTTTGAATTGCTACATTAGTCACTTGTGTGTCCTTGATAGCTTGCTGGTCGGTGTAAGCCAAAGCTCTGTGTTAAAGGTCGTACTTTGACCTATAATTGTTTACTTTTTACATGTTGTGTCCTGGAAGGAGAGTAGTATCATTGGCACTCATACCACATCTTCTTATTTCTATATATGTTGCAAAAATTATTTCTTTTGGCTGGATGTGTATGTTTAAGCGTGGATTCATATAAGATGGATTCTTACAGTATGCACCCTTTTATTAATTCATTGTACACTTAAATAAATATAATAAATGAATTAAAACGCCTGATATCGTGGGTTCTGACACCAGCCTGGTCAAACCTAAGACTCAAAAATTGGTATTTGCTGATTTCCGTTAATCAATTGGCATTAAGGGGTAAGAAAGAACAAAGACTAGTTGGATCGGAGTGTCAAGTTAGGGTAATATATCTTCCTGTGGACTGTAACCTTTTTAGCTATAGCACAATAAAAATTAATGAAACAAACAACCCATGCAGCAACACGATGTCCAAAAGTTAGCACTTTGTGTAAACATGAATTATTATTAAAATAGTCAATTATATGAATTAACTGTTTACAAAACTTTATATTGTTTGCAAAAACTACGGATAATATATTCAGGAATAAATAACCTTTATAAGCTGTATATCGCATAAAAAAAAATCGGAATATTGAGCCTTTTATGGTCTTTTGACATTTTTTTATTCGACCGTCACTGATGAGTTTTTTGTATGCGAAACACACGTCTTACAATCAAGATGTCTTTAATTATGATGCGTTTTATTCCTTTCATATTCAATACTTATTTTTATTCTTTTGAATATGTTTAAATTCATTCTACATGTAGTGCTGTTATTTAAGAAGACATATGATTGATTGAATGTTGTTTCCTGGCCGTCCAGTGACAAATACTTTATGCATGCAAATTTTAATGAAAAGATATGTAGAGAATGATTTGCAAACAAGAAATACGAAGTAGCAGGCGTTTTCGTCAAGATAGAACAACGGGAAGGCGGGTGACAATTACAAATAATAAGTCCAATAAATTCAACACCATGACCAAAACATAACTCAAGATACATAATTTAGATCATAAAAGTGTTGGATAGTTTTGTTTAATCTTGATTATTGTTATACTTACACAATTAACTAATTAAAATTGTCACATGGTGTCTTCTTATGTCATATAAATTACAATGTATGTTATTATTCACAGTTCTGTAGTTTATTTCGCCATCGCCATCTGTATTTATATTAAATGATTGTCTAAAATGTTAACTTGGCATGCCATACTTGGTAGAAATGCGGACGTGAAAGAAAGCACTTTTCACAAAAGTGTCATCGGAGATTAAAACATTCCAGGGCGACGATTTCGTCAATTATGAAACAAAATAAGTATATGTACTGTTTGAGTATGAACCAGTTATTATATTCATTCACAATTACGTTCCCAGAATTTCTCTGAAGTTTGTCACAGTTCCGTCTAATTTGGGTCAAATTTCGACGGTCTGCTAAAATGTCACTTTAAATTCAAGAATAATGAATTATTCAGGAATATCCTGTTTTCCTGTCTCAAATATGTTTATTTTTCGTCCTGAAGAAACTAACCATTATTATAGCGTACCATGAATACATTTCCGTCGGATCCAGTAAATACCGGAAATCATCTCCGGTCCGCAATTCGGTTAAAAATTTCGATGATTCAATGAAAACTACCGACGATTTTTGTCACTTTTTTGAATTTTTAACTATGAGCGTACTTACGACCCACTAAAATATTTGAACTGCATCAACATTTATGTTCAAGGAATGTCTGGTATAAATATGATCGTGGGTCGTAGGTACGCTCATAGTTTAAAATGCAGAAAAAGGTTTAGAAACTGCCATTTTTCTGGCCTTTTCGCGAATCTTGAGGTCTTTACAGCAACAGAGCATGAATAATATCAACGGAAGTTGAAAAATCTATTGATGTTTACAATATAGGTTTTAAACTTTAAAAATAATGTATTATAATTAAAGGCAGGTCACTTTTAATTTGAACGAAATTAGGGGGCCGTTCTCTGATGCTTATCGTACCTTGTCCTTTACTATAAAATTTTGGTTAATTGATGCATTTGTGATCCCCTTTCAAAACTCTTTTCAGCTGTTAACCTCAACAAAGCCTTTACCAATGAAAAAATGAAAAAAATGAACAGAAACATAATAACTGGCATGAAATATGTGTGCTATATATAATATTTTCTTCTTTTTAGTGCATTCAGAACAATATTGACTGATAGATATGCCAGTTCTATTGTACAGAGGATGATAGATGTAGCCAAACCACATCAAAGAAGAGTTCTTGTCATGAAAATTCAACCTTATCGTTCTACACTGTCAAACAGTTACTTATGGAAAGATGCAGCAGCTTTAAACAGCATTGAAAATTGACACTGTTACTATGTGTCTAAATTCTCTTTAATCAAAATTATCATTTGTAGATGCTGACTTTACTTAGAAGAGAACATTTTATTTTAATGAAAATGATTGACTGCTATATGGTCTTACTAGACTGTTGGGTTGAAGAGGGGTCATTCTTGACTTTTAAGAAATAGGTATCAAGTACAATATGAATGATAAACAGACCAATTGTGCTCTTATACTAGTTTCAAATTTGTTAGATCAATGAAATGTGAGTGTTATCAAGATGATGCTATGGGTCTGTTTCATTGATTTTCAAATTTCACTGTCCTTATATAATACAAAAATTATAAATGCTCTTAAAAGTACATTATATTTCAAAGACAAAAGTTACAATCATGGTTGAAGTCCATGTAGAGTTAAGAAATATTTTTTTAGACACTTGTTGTACAGTGTGCCGGAGTTACAAATGTAAATCAAGAATTAAATGAAACATGGATTCAATCGGATAAATGATATTTGAATTGTTGTTTAGTAGAATTATGTTTCTTTATCTTGTATTGTTGATCAAATGAAAAAAATGCATAGAAATTGTTCTCATGTTATACATTGTGTCAGGATGCATGTAATTTTTTTCATTTTGGAGACCAAAAAGACCTTTGTCTTGTCTTCTAAACATTATGATTAAAATGATCATGAAAATACCAGACTATTGGGGGTTTTTTTTCAGAAAGAAAGAAATGTGTTAATTTATGTTGTTGAATTAAATTTATTTGCTATTTCATAAATGAAAATTTCGATTGCAACATTTTCCTATATTTTATTATTCAATCATTGTTCAATATGCCATAATAAAACCATTGTTCAATATGCCATAATAAAACCATGAAATACTCTTAGACTAGTGCTTTTTGTCTTTCATCAATAGTAGTAATACTAGTATGACAAACAGGAAATAAATAATCTCAGGTAAACTAAAATGTATGTTCTAAAATCAATTTACTTATATGTATTGTGCATAAATTTACTTGATAATTGTGAAATGAAATGGCAATTTTGATTTTAATTGATTACAATTGTAAACAAAAAAAAAAACAATGCTATTATCACTTTTTGTCTTATATTTCTAAGATTAGATCATATGGATACAATCCCCAAAAAAGAAATGAAAGACCATAAAATCATATAATATATCAGCTAACTTTGAAAAAAATGATACATTTAAGATTGTTTAAGAAACCAAGATGATCCTTAATTCGTCATAATTGTGTCCATAAAAGTAAGCAAAATAGATAATTCAGTGGTTGTCGTTTGTTTATGTGTTACATATTTGTTTTTCGTTCATTTTTTTACATAAATAAGGCCGTTAGTTTTCTCGTTTGAATTGTTTTACATTGTCTTATCGGGGCCTTTTATAGCTCACTGTGCGGTATGGGCTTTGCTCATTGTTGAAGGCCTACGGTGACCTAAAGTTGTTAATGTCTGTGTTATTTTGGTCTTTTGTGGATAGTTGTCTCATTGGCAATCATACCACATCTTCTTTTTTATATTTGCCAAAAAATCTTAAGTTGTGTGAAAGGGCAATGATAGAGCAACTTAGGTTAAATGAAATTTTTATATGATTCTTTTCAAGACTGATGTATGTAACCACTTTCAAAAACGGTCCCATAGTACTTAAAATAGAAATTGGACCAAACCAATTCTGATAAGTTATTAACACTTCCAATTAATTGTATTAGATGATATGTTTACTTTATTATACCTGTCAAGATCAAAAGTAAACAAATCTGATCATATAATTTATAAGGAGAATTTATGTTAGTTAAAAATGAAATAAATAAATTCAAAAATTCACAAATTTTTATGAAAGAACATCTGATAATAAAAAAAAACACATTTTAATTTCAGTTTTTTTCCTTCTTTCCAATAATGTGTCTTAACTTTTATATTTTTTTCTATATATGTTTACTGTCCAACATTAAATTGCATCAAATTGTTTTATACCTGTATGGGGAAGTTTATAGGTTGATTTGTAAATTGTGTCGTGAAATACAGAATTCTGTGGTTCAAGCAAAATTAATGATGAACAATCACATCTAGAGGTCAGTGCATGTTTGTTTTTTTTACCTCAGTATGTATATAGGCATTAAAGATTACTTTTGGTTCAAAATTACCATTTAATTTTTTGGAATATTTATGTTATGTATGCAATGATTTATACTTTCTTACAATTATGTTATTTCCAACTTTATACATATGTTACCAGTTTTGTTCATTAAAAATATATGACTAGTCTTTCTTCATATTTATTGGAAGTTCACTTAAATGTTACAAAAAGGTGGTATTTTAACAAGAATATAACTTAACTTTCAGCAAGTCTTGAGCCATCTTGTAATATTAACCACTTCATTGAATGTGATCAAATATTTCTCCTCAGGAGACCTTTACATTTGTTTCAAATTTAAAGGTGAAGATTTTAAAAACTTAACGTTTAACTGTTGGGTTTGTTGCAATAACACACCAGATTTAGTTGGTGGGATGTGATAGAATTATTTGAAAATGATGTGTAGTCAAATTTTACTTAGATAAGTAGTACATTAGTAGTAGTACAAAAATGTAACTACAATCAGTTGGCAGCAAAGACCTTAATATGAATTGCCTTTTAATTAGGTATAGGAAGATGTGGTATGAGTGTCAATGACTCAACTCTCCTTCCAAGTAACAATTTATAACAGTAAACCACTATAGGTCAAGGTAGATCAAGGTACGGCTTTCAACACAGAGCCTTTGCTCACATCAAACAGCAAGCTATAAAGGGTCCCAAGAAATTACTATTGTAAAACCATTCATATGGGAAAGTCAATGGTCTAATCTATATAAAGCTGTATTATGTCATGGGGTAGAAGACATGCATGCTCAAACCTGTTATATTGAAATTTTTAGTAAAATTGAGTAATTTGCCAGACAAAATTTAAATATAACACCTGTACACTCACCTCATATTACACCAATACAGGTTGTTGGCACCTTCGAAACAAACACTCCTGGTACCTATCAGTTCAGACAGTGGATAGTTTATACTTTTAAATACATTTTGCCTAGTTCTTTAATTTCACTTTCAGAAATATTGAAGATGTAATGTCATGCACAAGCCAATATTTGTGAGCTTGTGTCTCATATTAGCCAGAAAGATTGACTAAGGTAATCGATATTACTAAAACAATAATGTCTGCTTCATATTTAGATTCGTTTTCTGTATATTGTCGCAAATGAACTTCCTTAAACTAAGATCTGTCCTAGATTGGTCAATTTTAGTTTTCCCATTACCATGTTCGTTATACAAATATGAAGATTTCGTTGTTTGCCAATGAGGCGGTTATCCTCAAATCTTTATATACTAACTACATGTACTTAGTATAGAAAGTCCCTGATATTAGCAACAATATATAGCATGTGCGGCCTGTAACTTCCAACAATGATCAAAAGCCATTCCCAACAATAGCGGAAAGCTAAAATTGAAATACGACTGACCGTAGCCAACTACATCAACCTAATTGCAGGCTTCTGACTTTGGACAGGAATGAAGTGGGTTTTAACTTCTTTGTAAGTGCCTCTCATCTGCAACAATTGTGTAACATTTGTAAAAAGCTAGACTTGACAGAAAAATCAACTCACAAAAAGACAAAGGACACAAATTACCGTTCTAAGAGTACTCACATTTACTGAAATTATTAGTTCAAAGCCAATTCCAAGAAATAGATAAGTCCTGCCATTATAGAAAGTACCTGGTCCTGTTTCCTTACAATAAAATGTCAATCGATACGCATTCAACAGATTAGTCAAAGGACGTCAATAATAGCCTGTAATAACTTGACATTGTCTGATGCCCGAAAATAACTATGGTATTGGCATATAATTGTAGAGCATTTATAAAAATGAATTTATGAATGTCCATATGAATATTAGTACCGATAAAAACAGTTTTCAAAGTTCTTACTTCAGTGTTGAACTGATAATAACATTAACGGTACATTTTTTTCTGCACCAGATGCGCATTTCGACAATACATGTCTCTTCAGTGATGCTCGTGGCCAAAATATTTGAAATCCAAAGCTAAGGGAGCTACCATTTGATTTTTATGGGGGGGCTAGGATGAAATTTGAAAAAAATAGGCAGGACAGGAGTTTTGAGTAAAAAAAAAGGCAGGATGAGACACTTTGCAAAAAAAAAAGGCAGGATGACAATTTAGGTAAAAAAAGTCAGGATAAACTAATAAAAAAAAAGGCAGGACCGAATAGAGTGAAAAATAAAAAGGCAGGACAGAGATTACAACTAAAAAAAAATGCAGGACAAAATTTTTCATCCTAGCCCCCCCATAAAAATCAAATGGTAGCTCCCTAATATAAATGATGAAGAGCTATAATCCAAAAGGTCCAAAAGTATAGCCAAATCCGTAAAAGAAATCAGAGCTTTGCTTGAGGGAGATACATTCCTTAATTTATAATAATTTCTAACATTTTGTAACAGTAAATTTTAATAACACAAAAAATCCGTATTTGCATGCCAGTACTTAGGTACTGGCTACTGGGCTGGTGATACCCTCGGGGACTAACAGTCAACCAGCAGAGGCATCGACCCAGTGGTAGTAATAACATTAACGGTACATTTTTTTCTGCACCAGATAACCGTCAAGACTAAGTCTAATTAAAGAATCAATAAGTTTACATGAATTGTGGACTCTATAAACAACATTACCGTAAACAGTTTGATTCCATTTTTTGCATTAATATATTTTCTGCCATCAAATGCTCTCTACATACGTAACGTAAATGTTTACATAGACAATATCAATTGACTGGGTTCTTGACAATAAAAAAAGCAGCATAATAAGAAAGAATGACTGAAATCAAAATTGCTTCGTGTTGAAGACCGTACTGTGACCTATAATGGGTTTTCTTTCACAAATTGTGATTGGATGGAGAGTTGTCTCATTGGTACTCATACCACAATTATTTCTATTAACAAGACTCACCGTCACCATCAAGAATAGGTTGCTCATAACGATGTGTCTTAGCTTAAAAGGATTTGGGTTTATTGTATTATATCTTTATATACAAGGCAAATCGTCTGATCTTAAAACTTACTGATTGTATTTTTGAACTGTGTGTTTATTTGCCTTACACGTAAAAAGGAGACGGTCACACATGCTCATTGTATATTCTTATAGTATTTATGAGAGGAAAACTAATCTTTAAATTACTGTTGCCTGTAATCAACAGCCTTTTTCTTCTTGTCGTGATATTATAACTACTGGTTTGATACCTCTGCTAGTAAGCTGTTAGATTCCGAGGGTATTACCAGCGTAGTAGCAAGTACTTCAATACTGACATGAAAATACGGATGTTGTTGGATTAGAACTGAAGTTGCTGTTATTTGAACTGTTTTTGAAATTATCTTCAATTAAAAAATATATCTCACCCATTCAAATCTCTGGTTTGGTTTCGCTTTGAATCTTTTTCGTTTGAATCACTTTACAAATTTGTTTTATATTTGTTATATATAAAATTGTGTTTACCCTTTGTATCACTGAATAGACGTTAGTTGTCGAAATACGCATCTTCAACTTGTGAATTAAAACTAGCACAATTTATTTTATTAAAAGGAAATCATTTAAAATCGTTTTACAGGAAAAAGAACAATATCTTTTCAGTAAATTTGCATTACCTTTATTATAAACAAGATTATAAGCTGATTAGGCTGTAAGTTACATTTTTCTAAACTTTTGTCTCAATAGAATAACGAATGTATAATGCATACAGATAATGGAGATTTAACGGCTAAACATTGATGAGCTAGATGACAACTAACTAAAAAAATACTAAAGAGCCTGTGTCGCTGGACACACATTATAGACAAGAATAGAATTCATGACAAAATTGTGCTTTTGTGATGGTGATGTGTTTGTAGATCTAAAAGAGGGACGAAAGATACCAGAGGGGCAATCAAGCCCATAGATCGAAAATAAACTGACAAAGCCATGGCTAAAAATGAAAAGGACTAGCAGACAAACAATAGTACATATGACACAACATATAAAACTAAAGAATAAGCAACACTAACCGCGCCAAAAACTGGAGGTGATCTCAGGTGCTGTGGAAGAGTAAGCAGATTCTGCCCCACATGTGGTACCCATCGTGTGGCTCATGTTACAACAAATCCGGTAAATAGTCTAATTCGGTAGGTCACATTCATGAAAGGGAAGGGGATTGTGGTTACGACGTGAGGAACATATCCGATATCATCTGTGAAACGGTTATTCCATAAAGGTCAACCAATTCGTGATGGCATCTATAAAATTTACGAAGGGATGATATCGACTTCACCATTTGGAACTCTTGGTTAAATTGCTTCCTTGTGAGCAGCAACCCTTTCAAGAAAATCATGATAGGAAATACAAGTACGGGAATATCGTATCATTTGGGAGATACATACCCCGTATATGTAAAGCAAAATTATATCCGGGTAAAATTTGATCCGGAGGAAATAATGTCACAGTAGTTGATATTTTTTTATCCTGAGCAAAATATTTCCCTGGGATATTCTATCTGGGTTGTGAACTTATTGAATATTTATTAGAATAGAAAAAACTTATCCTTTACAAATACTATGAAGTAATAATAGTGTATTTGAATTAAAGCTAAATTGTTAAAAATAAATGTGTTATAATGGAAAATAATTTCACAAATTCTCTTTGAAAAAGTTTCCTGAAATATTCAAGTAAATATCATTCTTTTTAAAAGAAAATTATCATGAAACATAAGAAAGAAAACCAGAAGTAATTTCAAAGGTGGTAATTGTGAAATAATATCATAATTAGATAAGGTAAGTGGAATACATGTAAAAGAAAGTTGTTTTCAGATCTCATTACAAATATAAATTAAAACGTAAAGGTAGAAACATAGTTGCATTACTACTTTTAACAGTAATGGAAGAATTTGATTATGATGATGATATTTTTAACTATATAAATAGTTTTGGCTGGGGACAAAGATGTAGTTGTTGATTATATGGAAATCAGATAAATCATAGCATAACAATATATTGGAACAAAAACAATTTTAACAGCTTGATAGTATTTATCTGTGAAATGTTATTTGTCTGATTAAATCATGCTGTAAGTCATCTTTTTAAATAAATGAATACATAAGAAATAAGATTCAAGGAAAAATTTCACTATGAAATAGATTCAGGAATATATCATATTATTATCTTTAAAAGATAAATTGCTCATAATTACCTCCCTTTGATAAATTATGCAAATTTGTTCTACCTGAGTGAAATATTTTACATGTTTTTTCTTTGTCTAATATGTTCTCCTATTTATTTGTATTGTAGTCCTGTAATATTATGTTGTCATTTCAATGTTATATTTAACTTTGCCATTAAAGTGCGAGGTTTGGCATGCCACAAAACCAGGTTCAACCCACCACTTTTATTCCCCTTTAAAAGTGTCCTGTACCAAGTCAGGAAGATGGCCATTATTATATTATTGTTCGTTTCTGTGTGTGTTGCATTTTAACGTTGAGTCGTTTGTGTTTTCTCTTATTTTTGAGATATTGAGATCAGACGTGGTACGGTACTTGTCTATCCCAAATTCATGTATTTGGTTTTCATGTTATATTTGTTATTCTCGTGGTGTTTTGTCTGATGCTTGGTCCGTTTCTGTGTGTGTTACGTTTCGGTGTTATGTCGTTGTTCTCCTCTTATATTTAATGCGTTTCCCTCGGTTTTAGTTTGTTACCCCGATTTTGTTTTTTGTCCCTGGATTTATGAGTTTTGAACAGCGGTATACTACTGTTGCCTTTATTTACAATTATAGTCTGGTATATATTGATTGCGAGTAACTTATACATAGTAGTTAATGGGACTCTATTTCACAAGGTTCTGTGAAATATGGGACGGCAAATATATACCGGTACATACTATTCTCACAGATAGATTTTCACTCCTCCGGAAAAGATCTACCTGTGAAATACCATGTCTGGAAAAAAATTACTGTGACAAAGTATCCTCAAGATAAATATCACAGAGGAAGAAATAAACCGTTACGTATACAGGTGCTGCTGGAATGTTGCTACTTAGAAATGGAAAGTTCACAATTGGAAAGCTGAAATCAAATTTCTTTTGTCGTAAAGTTTTGTTTTCAACCGACTCTCATTGTCAATTTCTAGATGTAAGTCAAGATATGAGGCCGACTTAACTGTATATGTTGTATCCTTTATCTCTAAATCGATTGGATAGATGAGTTCAACATAGTCACCAAATTTTGAATTATTTAGTGAGAGAACATAATCTATATAGCGGAAAGTAAAGTTAAAGGATATTGCTAACTTCTTATCTTTCTTCCTGAGAAGTTCCTGTATGAAGTCAGCATCACAATAATAAAGAAACGAGTCGACAACAAGAGGGACGCAATTGGTTCCAATTGAAATGCCGACAGTCTGTTGAAAACACGTCCTCCGAACGTAATAAATATATTGTCAATCAAGAAATCAAGCATCTTGATAATGTCAGAGTCAGAGAATTTTTTGTTTAAATCGAGTGATACTATACTAAGTAGGATTTATCCTTCCCTAATACAAGATACGTTGGCCATTCTTTTTTTATCAAACAAAGCAATACCAACTCTTGTAATTTGTTTTCTTAGTTTGGAATGTGGAATACTTGTATAGAGTGTAGAAAAGTCAAATGTTGTAATACTATTGCAAGATGAAAGAGAGTTAGATTGTATGTACTCTTAAAGATCTTTGAATTTGTTTTAGTACCCACATCTGATTCACACCACGTCTAGAATAGGACGTTTCACAATAACTTTGAAGCCCGGCTTTGATTGCTGATAACATAGATGTTAAGCATTTAGAAAGAGGTTTCGTGAGCACTTGGAAGACCCAGCAATATATCGCTCGTAAGAACAATTATGTAGTTTATGTATTCTATGCAGTGATGGAAGATCCAGTTCTTCATCTTTGGCTGAAATGATATTGAAGATAATAACCAAAAACTGAAAAATTTTCTTAAAATTACCAATTTACGGGCAGCAACCAAACAACGGATTGCCTGATTTGTCTGCAAATTTCAAGGCAGATAGATCTCAACCTGATAAACATTTTACCCCATTTCAGATTTGCTGTAAATTCTTTGGTTTCAGAGATATAAGCCAAAATCTACATTTTACCCCTATGTTCTATTTTTATCCATGGCGACCGGGTCATCAGAGTTTTTTTTAAAACTAGACACCCTATTGATGATTGTGGCCAAGTTTGGTCAAATTTGACCCAGTACTTTCAAAGGAGAAGATTTTTGTAAAAGTTAACGACGATGGACGACGACGACGGACGACGGACGCCAAGTAATGAGAAAAGTTCACTTGCCCTTTTAGGCCAGGTGAGCTAAAAAGATATCTTAAACTCATTTTTTTTTATCAGTTTTCAACAATAGAAACATACCGTATTTAAAAGAAAAGCTGTATATAGTATAAGAGATAAAGATCAACAATAATGCCTTGTTTGTGCTTGCTTTCCATTTTTAATAATACAAAATTACACCTTATTCAAGTGCACGAAATATGAAAGATATCGAGCAATATTCTAAACAATGTAGTATCTTCTAAGAGCCAACCTTACTGGCCTTTCGAATTCCCAAAAGCCTTTGACGCATAAGGGTTGTAAGAACAAACATTGTCTGACTTTCGAGCAAATACTGAGCACAAAGACTATTAGCACGTATGGGCTTTGCTCATTGTTGATCGCCGTACGGCGACCTATACTTGTTAATGTCTGTGTCAATTTGGTCTCTTGTGGACAGTTGTCTCATTGGCAATCATATTACACCTTCTTATTTATATTCACAGGAACGAAGTTCACCAAATTTTACATTTACTTGCAAGACAACAAATACATTGGGCCATTCCAGTTAATGTCTGCTGAAGGGGGATGGATGGTCCTTTCTGAGGGTGTAAAATTCATACATCTTAGGGGTGTATTTTTTTTTATCTGACACGTACAATTATACGCAAAAAAACTTCAAATGGTCTTGCAGCAGTGAAGTTTTCAAGGTAAAGGAAATTACATCTAAGGAAGCTAAACATCTGATAGGTCGTAAGGAAAAGATCTGATAGGTAGATTTTCATGAATTTTTTTCTGATACGTATAAACAAATCTCCACATCCATCCCTACCTGTCAGAAATTAACTTGAATGGCCAATTGTATCTCCTACTGTGCAAATGGGAAAAACACAAATATGATGGTGAGTCAGAAGAGTCAATTCACAAACGTATGAACAGCCATCGTAGAACAGCCCAGTAGTTAACATTTCGGTGTTGACATGAATATCAATAATGTGGTCATTTTTATAAATTTCCTGTTTTCAAAACTTTGAATTTTTCGAAAAACTAAGGATTTTGTTATCCCAGGCATAGATTACCTTAGCCGTATTTGGCACAACTTTTTGGAATTTTTTTTATCCTCAATGCTCTTCAACTTTGTACTTGTTTGGCTTTATAACTATTTTGATATGAGCGTCACTGATGAGTCTTATATAGACGAAACGCGCGTCTGGCGTACTAAATTATAATCCTGGTACCTTTGATAACTATTTATACTACCCAATTGTTGATAAATTACAGATCAATATAGAACTGATTTATTTTTTGGTAAAATAGACCCTTTCTATTTTCTTTGATTTACAGCATTAACCTATTCTATCTTTTTCTTATGAATGACATCTGATTATTATATCCTAATTCATGTTTTGAAACAATTTACAGAACAGTGCAAACTTATTGTAGGTCGAAAGTTACAAATTTTATTTGTAGCTCTGGATTTCTTAAAAAAAATAATGTTTTGTTGAATTCTATTAGAATGATAAATTTGACCCATTTTAAAAGACGACGATAGTTTTCCAATGTGAAAAGCCGATTAAAAGAAGAGACACTTGCAATATATGTATATAACGGGATAGGTGCTTTTTTGTGCTTGCGTGATGGAGTAATACCACCAAATTATAGTACGTCACATCCGGTTGCATACAAAAAAGAGTCGAAAAAAATTTTTCCTTGAATTTGACAGTTGCAGGAAAATTTCTCCTACATTTCATTACAGTAAAAAATATCTGGGTCATAGACATATATCTTATGTGTTTCAAATCACCATTATTTTTTATTTGGTGTCTCTATAGAATATTTTGGAAACTTGAGGTCACTAAATACGTCATGACAAACAAATGAATACTAAAGGTAATCACATAGTTCCTTTATTGAACCTCTTGTCCACAGTTAATTGTAAATTGGTAGCATGTATGTTTATTTTAAGACCAGGTATTGCAACGTAGTGATTGTAAGTATACCATCGTTTCAATTATGTAATAATATAAATTATAACATTTTTGTCGAGCCTTTCGACTTTAGTCGAAAAAGCGAGACTAAGCGATCCTACATTCCGTCGTCGTCGGCGTCGTCGTCGTCGTCGTCGGCGGCGGCGGCGTCCACAAATATTCACTCTGTGGTTAAAGTTTTTGAAATTTTAATAACTTTCTTAAACTATACTGAATTTCTACCAAACTTGGACAGAAGCTTGTTTATGATCATAAGAAAGTATCCAGAAGTAAATTTTGTAAAAATAAAATTCCATTTTTTCCGTATTTTACTTATAAATGGACTTAGTTTTTCTGCGAGGAAACATTACATTCACTCTGTGGTTAAAGTTTTTAAAATTTTAATAACTTTCATAAACTATCCTTGATATGTACCAAACTAGGACAGAAGCTTGTTTATGATCATAAGATAGTAACAAGAAGAAAATGTTGTGAAAATAAATTTCCACTTTTCCGTATTTTACTTATAAATGGACTTAGTTTTTCTGCGAGGAAACATTACATTCACTCTGTGGTTAAAGTTTTTAAAATTTTAATAACTTTAATAAACTATCAAGGATTTGTACCAAACTTGGACAGAAGCTTGTTTATGATCATAAGATAGTATCAAGAAGAAAATTTTGTAAAAATAAATTTCCACTTTTCCGTATTTTACTTATAAATGGACTTAGTTTTTTTGCCAGAAACAAAACATTCACTCTGTGGTTTAAGTTTTTAAAATTTTTATAATGTTCTTAAACTATCCTGGATTTCTACCAAACTTAGACAAAAGCTTATTTCTGATCATAAGATATTATTCAGAAGTAAATTTTGTAAAAAAAAAAATCACTTTTTCCGTTGTTTACTTATAAATGGACTTAGTTTTTCTTCCAGTTAACATTACATACAGTCTGCAGTTAAAGTTTATAAAACATTTATTAGATTCATAAATTATCCTGGATTTTTTTTACCAAACTTGGAAGCTTCTTTCATTCAAAAGACAGTATCGTGAGGGAAATTTTTATTGATGTTTTTCCTCATTTTTGTTGAGTCTGCGATTAACAGAAAAAGTAGGCGAGACACCGGGTTCCGTGGAACCCTTACGAATTTTTTAAAATTAATAGCGTTTTGTGACTGTCACGCAGAATATTATAGTGCCTAACAAGATTTTGTGAGGTAGACGAAATTGACTTTAAAACGATCGTATTGACTTTTGATGTCCAGAAATAGGCAGATCGGACATATTTTGACTTTATTTACTGACTTCTTAAGTTTGTGATTAATTGTAATTAACATATTTCAATGAGACTGAAAAATGCTTTTTTTTTGTTATGATAAATAATAATTTTACCTGCCGTAGTCGTGCGTAAAATATATTTGGGCATTTCTCTTAAAAAATGACTTGTTTAATGGAACAAAACGTCTTATTTGTAAACTTTCTCTTTTATCTCCACAATAGGCTTTTAAAAAATAATCTTTCAACTGTGTATTCAGAAAATTTTGTGAAAATAGAAGAAGTGGCAATTCTTACCTTTCATACCTTAACTTTCATTGATAAAAGATAATATTGACTCGTCCAGTGTCCAGTTTGAAGGTCATTTTAGTTACCGTACACATTCATGCACGTTCTAATTAATCAATAGTCATGTATGAAAAGCATAAACAAGTTTGTAGGTAAACTAATAACAACTTAATCCAATCAAATTGCCTACGATTCAATAACAATGACCAGTCCACATCATAAAAATGTATAGGGGTAAACTGGGTAGGGAGAAAATGTCAGATATTTTAAGTTCATTATTTTGCAACAACGAATAAAAATTTGTTATCCAATAGATTTGCTATAATTTCATAAACATGTCATTCTGTATTGGTATAGTTTTTGGATCTTTTATTTGCGTATTTAAGGCTGTAAAAAGTTTGGCCTTCAAAAGTCAACATAATCATTGACTTTATACAGAAAATTCGCCTTTTTAAAACATTGAATGTATCACAAATAATACGCGACATCAAAGTAAAATCATTTCTTAAAACACTGCAAAAAAAATAATTCTGATTAATACAGTGGTATTGTCATAAATTGCGCTGGAGTGAACAGTGGTACAACAAACGTCGAATTCCCTCACACAATGTTATCACACACTATAGAACATAATTTATTTTCTGGAAGATATTTATAAAGGTCATTGTTTTGTTCGTCTTATTATGTTTCTCTTTGTGTTTATCAAATAGTCGATTAAATGATTTAAATACTGCAAAGGTTGATGTTGTTTTGTGCTCCAATCATCCAATGTTGAAGTCATTTTTTTTTATCATTGGTGATACTAAACATGTTGAATATAAAATTGTCCTCTCATATCTAAGTACCGTTTGTAACACTAAAGAAAAACGTACCGTTACATTGGCAGTATGTCATACTGCAACTAGTTGTGTTTAAATATAGTAACACACCTACATTTTGTGCAATGTCATTTTCATCATTGAACACTTTTTCTGCAGTCAAGGGTTCATTAAGGGATGAAAATAAGTTAAACTTTGAAATCTGGTTTTCAATTTGAATAGCTATCAATGTATTAACTTAAGTTACAGTATAAAAACAATATTAGGTCAGTGTCATAAAAATATAATCTGTTTTGTATTTGGCACAAAACTGTGCAAGGGCTTGGTATAACCCCACCGTTAGCCAGTTTCGCAGCCTCATACAAAAAAGTGCATATTTTTCTTACATTGACCTAATATTGTCTATATAGTTATCAAAGGTACCAGGATTATAATTTAATACGCCAGACGCGCGTTTCGTCTACATTAGACTCATCAGTGACGCTCAGAGCAAAACAGTTAAAAGGCAAATAAATATAAAGTTGAAGAGCATTGAGGACTCAAAATTCATACTTAATTAACTCAGCTTTAATCTCAAAGTATCCCGCCTGGCTTTTAGTCTCACACTGTTTACCTTTTTTCTCATTGAGTTGTGTGATGAATATGTTTTGATGAGACTGTATGGTAAGTAAAATTTACAATCTTTACTATTGACAAAAACATCAGCTGAACTGCAAAGTATTTAAGTGAAAAATCATTTATCAACTAACGAAAGCTATATTTTTATGTTGTCTAGCTGACTGCATGACCTAGGGCATGACATAGTGCAGGCACTGTTTACACGTTGTAAAAGAAGCAGGGGTTCGAAAGCCGATGAGAAACGTTTAGAAAAAATGTCAAATTAAATTTCAAGATCTAATACTGTGGCACTTATTTCAAGAGAAAGTACATTAACGTTTTGGTATAAGCCCTGTAAAATAAACATCTATCTTTAAATTTCCCTACACTATGAAGGGTACAACATCATTATTAATGGGGCTGTATGGTAAGTAAGATTATTTTTTACGAAAGACAAAATGTAGCTGATCTGTACACATTTCATTTGCCACTACGTATCATGGATTGGTTTTAATGCCATATTAAGATAGTTAAATATAGATGATTCTTAATTGGTACCTGTGAATTACCGGATTTATTCAATCGGGATAGTTTTAAAAAATTATTAACTAGCACAAATATTCTTGAGTTTTACAAATGAAAAGGGACATGTTTCGGCAGATTTATATTTTCATAGGATTGAGTGAAATAGACCCGTTTCGGAGAAGATGATGCATTGTGGGGAATGGACACAATTGAGAGTTACTTATTCTAGAATAAGAATAGCAGAGAAATACGTTCACGGGTTAAACATGTTAAAAAAAATACTAGGAAATTCATCCCAAAAATAGAAAATTAAATTGATAATGAAACTGGTACCATATTTCTGGTGTGTATGTGATACGCGCTGGTATTGTTTTTACAAATTTTCATTTCAAGATTGAACATGTGTTGATTTCTTTAAGAGTAAAGCTTGTATGAATCAGTATTTTTGGAACCAAACTCTTCAAATGCTAAGAAGTTTTAACAAAAATCATTTCAATAGTTGATTAACAAGTTTTCAGGAGTTTGTGTGCTCCTTTAATAGAGAAGTATTAAATAAGACCCCAAACTGTGAAAATATTGAAAAAAGCCACGCCAATTTAGAATAATTAGATAAGGCTGAATCTTTTCTTTCAATTTGAATGTAAAATATGAGGCAGTTTATTGTATAGTTTCACTTGCCTTTGACTTTTAGTATATGTTAATTTTGGGCCTATAGAAAGTTCCCGACCGTACAAAAATTAACGTCAAAATGTATTATATTTTTTCGTAGCATGATCATGCAGACAGACTGTGAAGATATAGTGTATAGACCGTTACCTGAGGGAAAACGCTATCACGTGTTCATTTCGTATAGAGATATTGATGACGACATAGAATGGGTTCGACAACTGATTTCAAAATTAGCTTATTCTTATAATATAATTTGCTGTGACCATGTTAGGGATTTTGAACCTGGTCGGAAAATAGTGGAGAATATAAAACAAGCAATTTCAAGTTCAGTAAAAACACTGGTTGTACTGACAAAGGAATACAATGAGAGTTTCTGGTGCGAGTATGAAATAGAATATGCCCTTCTCATGAATATGGACATGAAAAAAAGAATATTGATTCCTGTATTGAAAGAGGACTGTGATATCCCTGATTATCTGAAGCCTTTCACTTACATTGATGCAAGAGGTAACATGGAGAGTTGGATTCCAAAGCTTGTTTCTGCAATAGAGTCCGAAGGTATACACTTATTGTTGTCTTAGACATCATCTGTCTCAATGAAAATATACATGTCTGCATGTTATGCTATTTTAGAACGAATTCACGACCAAAAATACCAAAAACATTTTTTTTCATTCATTCGAATATTGCCTCTAATGTAGGTAAGAGAAAAGTAAAACGATTTTGTTTGCTATTTCAAAAATCTGTATAACACATTCTCTCCAAAATGAAAGCCATATTAGGTAAACAGATTAAAAATTGGATGAGCAATCAGCATAATAATTGGCTCCAAAATCCCACTCTAAGAACGTATTGTACTAAATGAGATGTCCACAACATCACTTCTGAAATGACTGTCATGAAGTACTCTTTTGGAGCCAGAATTTTGTAAACACCCAAAACATCAAAATCGAAAGAGGTAACAAACTATGTATGGTCAGCATTCCATAATATAATGGTGAACAATAATTATTGGATTAGAGAGACCAATTATAAACATAATGTAATAAAATCAATACATCGATACACATATGTTTTACAGCTCTGTGATTTAGGGGATACACCATATTTCAACTACTAGTATCTGTTAATTTTAATTAAGTAATCAGTTGAGAATGTGCGGGTCCTTACTTTGAATCCTTTTTTTTTTTTTTACATTATCTTTGTACCATTTTTTAAGCAATGCTAGGTTGATTCATGTTAGTCACACACAAAATGTTATCATGGTTTCGATTGTAATATGAGCATAAATAACAGATCTAAATTAAAACAAAATATAGAGACGCTGCTACATTGCATTGTTTTTAATATCTTTCTGGTCATAGAACATATATTGAATGCGATACAAAAGTGTGATAATTCATGAAAATCTAATATTATATATGTTTAATTTAAAGGCACCTACCGAATAGGACCGGGGATTCCCAGGAACTAACTAATAAGAAACAATATCTGAGTTATATTTTACTTACCATGTATCAAAATTTTGATGGACCATGCCTGGATTTTAGGAATATAGTTGTACTTAAAAATGTTCGAACCCACTGAATTATCTTACGCTTATGTAATAAATACAACACTATATATAATTACAGGAGAACAGTATCAACATCTTCAGGGAAACCGGAATAATATAAATGCAGGTATTACTAACATTCTATCTTAAGAAATCATACCATTTTCGACAACAGTTGTTAGCATATGAAAAACAATTTTATGGTATGCAAGTGTGTACTCAGAATTACTTATTGTGTACTTGCTTACTACAATCCGAATCTGATTTGAAAGTGTAACAACAAATATCGTTTTCCATTGTGACTACAATCATCATTAGAGTTTCTAGTTTGAAAAATGTATTATATGATTTCGCCTGTTAATCAATATTGCCGCCGATTCCACAAATATAAAAATATTAACTTCTAAATATCTTCAAGCAGTAAAAGTGAAAATTAGGATTGTTCAAAATGTTAAGATGAAGCAACTTTCCATACTGACCAACGTTTTAGTTGACTCCTTATCGGATTAATTTGCTTTAAACTGTATTGTGTAACAAAATCATGTAATATATGCCCTTTCAGGATTTTTTTTTAATATGCACACAAATAATTCCATATTATTTAAAAGAAGTGTAATGTTTTTTTAAACAATAAAGATGTTGGTTGTATCAATAATTGCCACAAACAGTTACCTCGACTATATTTGGATCCTCAATGCTCTTCAACTTTGTACTGGTTTGGCTTTATAAATATTTTGATATGAGGGTCACTGATGAGTCTTATGTAGAAGAAACGCGCGTCTGGCGTACTAAATTATAATCCTGTTACCTTTGATAACTATTTATACCACTGGGTCGATGCCATTGCTTGTGGACGTTTCGTCCCCGAGGGTATCACCAGCCCAGTAGTCAACACTTCGGTGTTGACATGAATATCAATAATGTGGTCATTTTTTTTTATAAATTTCATATTTACTAAACTTTGATTTTTTCGAAAAACTAAGGATATTCTTATCCCAGGCAAAGATTACCTTAGACGTATTTGTCACAACTTTTTTGGATCCTCAATGCTCTTCAACTTTGTATTTGTTTGGCTTTTTAACTGTTTTGATATGAGCTTCACTGATGAGTCTTATGTAGTCTGGCGTACTAAATTATTATCCTGGTACCTTTGATAACTATAATCATACAAGTGAGAGGTTAAGCTAGCTATCAAACCAAGTTCAATTCTCCATTTTCTACATAAGAAAATGCCTGATCCAAGTCCGGAATATGACAGTTGTTATCCATTCGTTTGATGTGTTTGAACTTTTGATTTAGCCATTTGATTAGAGACTTCCCTTTTTGAATTTTCCTCGGAGTTCAGTATTTTTGTGATTTTACTTTTTATTCAGTTTTGTCTTATTTAGATTTAGATTATTAACTTATGTCTTGTATGATTTGATTTTAGTGTTAAATTCGGTACAATGGTCTCGTTGTTTAACATGTTGGGTTGCTGTCTCGTTGACGGAATAAATGTATATCAAACTCCAAGGTAAATTCAATAATTGGGAAGTCCATATTAAAACTGACAAAACCACCAGAAAGATGTGATTAAAGGAGGGGAAAGTAGATTAAACGGATTCTGATTTCTATCTTGGTAAATCAGTGCACACTTTTGATTCCTTTTGATTTTATTTAACTGCAAAGTTTGGTGGCTTTCATAGAAAATATATTTTCATAAATTATATATTAAGTATGCATATAATCATATGTCATATTTAAGGACACAGTAACCTTGAAAAACTACACGAAGAAAGCTCACAGTTTAACTGCACCGGACCAGTATTTCGTACTAGGAATATTCCCCAAAATTTACTTGACGAACCTTTTAATGTAAGTATGATTCAGTCACACCTCAATGGATTAGACATACCTGTCCCCTTCAACCGAGACATATTTTAGAATTTACGGCGTGTTCCTTTCTGTATTTATCCTTAACATTATGCAAAGGATTTCTACTAGGGTTTCTTATGCAATATATGTCATAATGATGTTTTAACGTAATTCGGTAGATATGAAAGATAAAAAAAAAATCATATAATTAGTATTCAAGTTATATATTTTTTTAGTTATTATTTACCGAGATTGGAATATAATGTCTTGGTTTAATGACGGGCATAGATAATCCCAACGCGGTCTGCAGACAATGGACATATATATCCTTAGAGAGGTCCTTATGGTAAATTTGATTTTTAAGTTCGAAAGAAATTTGGAATCAAACAATATCTTTCAACCTCCTTGCCAGTCCGTAACCCAACTTCCATAAGATAAGTGTAACACTAACAACATTGATTGTTAACAATTATGTATCAGTGTTATGAATGTTTCGCTATACTACATTCCCTTTGAGCATTTAGTCCAAGAAGTAACACTTTCTTCTAATACAGTCTTTTTTCGTTTCAGCTACCGGCAGATTTCTACTCGGAGACAATGAAGAAAATAGCAGCGACACATATTGTAAAAGGACGTCATTGTAGAAGTTGTTGGTGGCCAACAATATTTTTCTGGATTTTCTTCTGGTTACTAGCAATGGTTGTGCCTGGAATCTTTCCATTCGGTATTTACATGATGGATTCTGATTATAGGAACAGAGCAGTTTTTATAGCGCCTCTCGTGGTTCTAATTTGTCTGTTTATTACATTTTGTGGAATTTGTTTTTCTTGTTGCCATACAACGTGCAAGGTAATGTACATTATAGATAAACAAAGTTTGAATGAATTATCTATATCAAATGCATATGTCATCTGACTTAGATTCTAAACAAGAATAACGCAATACAAACGCAGTTGGTTTGCTTTTAATTGTCCATCGGGATTGAGATTTTGTTTCATGGATTAACATGCCATAGCGCTTCTTTTCAATACTACAAGAACGAAAATAGAAATAGACAGAAGAATCGTTTACCACAGCGAAATACCAGAATCACCGTTTTTCTACCTCCTAAATTCTTAATTCTAGATACATTAACTGCAAATAAAAAATACGAAGATGTGGTTTGAATTGTCAATTTAACGACCCAATAACACTGCAGTAGTTAACAACTTTAGGTTACCGTACGGCCTTCAACAATGATAAAAAAAAACTATTTGATTAGTTTTATTAACTTTTTTATAATTTGTAAAGTCGGCAAGTTCAACACAAAGTAGCATAAACATGATAATAATGTTAAAAAATTAAATGAATTAATATAGAAATTCTTGAAAATTACTCTAAAGATTTAGACTTTTACGTTAAAGGACATCAGAAACCAAAATCCTCTCCAACCACAATCATTACATTTTTTTATAATATCAAACTTGTGGTTTATGTTCGCTTTACGATACTTTTCCCGATGCTAGTCTCAAAGATAAACTGCATATTCATTAACGTGAACATGTAATATTATGTTTAGTTGAAAAGACAATTTTTGTTTAAGTTTTAGAAAAAAATATACTTTGTGAAGAACTATCGACTTGTTATGTTTTGGGGTTTAGTATTTCAACAAATAGTCGGTTTGTCATGTATTCTAAGTTTTGCTTCCTTTTTGGCTGACTTTATTTTGTACTTTTATGAAGCAGAAAGTAAACAAAACCTTCTCAACACAGAAAAAAAAAGTTGTTTTTCCTTGTTCTTTAATTTCATATTCAGATATATTGATGATGTCATGTTACTTAATATTCAAAATTGTGAGCTTGTTTTTTAAATTTACATGTCATCTTCTATTTACGAACTCTATGAAAAACACGCTTGCACGTTTACATTGACAATACTTATTTGGGGATGCGTTCTTGACGCAAAAAAGACAAACAGAATAATAAAAAAGATTGGCTGAAATCAAAGCTAGATAATTTTCACCGTCAACATAATAAACTGGTTGCAAAATACTATGTGTATGTGTCTCGTCTTGAATAGATCTAGTTTTCTGGACTGAATTCGTTAAATACCAAACAATTCTTCGGATAATATAATTAAGAAAGTGTGTCATATCCCCTATTATTTTATTCTTTAACTGGGTGTGTATAACCCTGCTGACTGATAAAAGTATACAAAGAGACGCATACCCTTTGTTTATTTTTAATATATTTAAGATTTTAGAACAATCTTAACTACTGTTGTATTTAATCAACATGTTCTTCATAGTTATTCGTTATATAGTAAACCAAAGTCTGTTGGTCGATTTCAAAGCAATATCAATAAAGACTTGACCTCAATGAAATATTAACTTAGTTAAAATGGAAGTATTTAAGATCGTTTTACAGGGGAACAAACAAATCCAAAAGATTCTTCGAGAAGCCAACAGGAAGATGATGTCACACAAAGTAATGTTTACTTACTTACGGAAGATTTTAAAAGCTGAAGTTCACATATCCTTTCAGTATATTTGTTGATATTAACTAATTTTTGTTGAATGTTTTTTGTCGAGCCTTCGTCTTTAGTCGAAAAAGCGAGACATAGCGATTTTACATTCCGTCGTCTTCGGCGGCGTCCACGAATATTCACTCTGGGGTTAATTTTTTTAAATATTGATAACTTTCTTAAACTATCCTGGATTTCTACGAAACTTTGACAGAAGCTTGTTTATGATCATAAGATAGCATCCAGAAGTAAATTTTGCGAAAATAAAATTCCTTTTTTTCTATATTTTACTTATAACTGACTTGGTTATTCTGCCGTGAAACATTATATTCACTCTGTGGTTAAAGTTTTTGAAATTTTCATAACTTCCTTAAAATATCCTGCATTTCTATAAAACTTAGACAGAAGCATATTTATAATCATAAGATAGTATCCAAAAGTAAATTTTGTAAAAACAAAATCTATTTTCCCAATATTTTACTTATAAATGGACTTTGTTTTCTGCCAGGAAACAATACATTCACTCTGAGACAAAAGTTTTTGAAATTTTAATATCTTTCTTATACTATCCCGGATTTGTACCAAACTTGGACAGAAGCTTGTTTATGATCAAAAGCTAGTATCTAGAAGGGAACTTGTTAAAATTTTGTACCTGTTTTATGTATTTCACTTATATATATATGGACATTATTTTTCTTCCAGGTATCATTACATACAGTCTGCAATTAAATTTTTAAAACATTTATTAGATTCATAAACTATCATGGTTTTTACCAAACATGGACAGAAGCTTTTTCAATCAAAAGATAGTATCAAGAGGAATATTTTCATTGATTTTTTCCCTCATTTTTGTTGAGTCTGCGATTAACATCACAAGTAGGCGAGACACTAGGTTCTGCGGTACCCTTAAATTTTTTTAACGTTCTATACTCTTTGTAGTATAACGAATGTATACAGTATTGACCCAAAAGATAAATAACTGAAAAAACAAGATATTTAGAACTCAACAACATATACCAGTCTTCAGCAATAGAGACATATAAATGCCATGTTTTAAAGTAAAGTAAATGAGTAAGAGATTACGTTTGCCGTGCCATCCGAAATTTAACTGATTTTACACCTTAGCCACATAATTGGAAATCATTTGAACAATATCTTCCCGAGCCATCCGTATTGGCTAACTGAAGGCCTAAAAATCATACCCCTTAAACATTAATTTATTCGGGGAAAAAAATTGCAGGCTTTTGGAAGGCTTGTGAGAACAAATAAGGACGGACTTGCAAGCAAATACTGAATACATTAACTTCACTGGTACGACAAATGCATCAAATTTTACAACTTTAATTGCAAACCTATACTATGTATCTTCTGTAGTATAAATATGTTAAACAATAAGACAGAAGAGTCATTTCACAAACGTTAAGTCCTTAGACGGTCGTCTTCAACGGTTTAGGTACTTTGAGCGTTTCGGATGAAGGTAAATCCAGAAAAGCGCTTCGGACGCAAAAAATTATTAAACTTGTTTTTTCACATCACTGGATTGATACTTCTGCTGATGGACTATCAGTCCCGGAGGGTATTATCAGCACAGTAGTCAGTACTTCGGTACAGACATGATTTAACAAACCTTTCTATAATTGTCTGTTTATTAATTTTTAAATCATTAAGAAACTAAGGTTTCAACTCCCTCAGACAAAGTTGACTTTAGATGAATTTGGTTATTTATTTTAGGTATTTTTTACATATAGGTCTTCAACGGTTTCTGTACTTATACATCCTCGGATTTAAAATGTTGGCTTTGAGCTTCCTGATGAAGGTATATCAAGAAAAGCTGTTCGGACGCATGCAATTATTAAACGTGTTGTTTTCAATTTTTTAATCATTTCTAAATCAACTTATCATTACCACCATTCACTAGTAAACCAAGCAGTGTTGTGATCAATATTAACAATAACACTTCTTAGTCTATGGAGGAGAAAATCACAAGGGAATATTTTGGATGAGAAATTTTTTAATGTTATCACCAAATGACTTCAATGAAATGGTGTAGTTCTAATCGCGCAGTGCTTACTAACACGGTTGAATGTGTTACTGTGAAAGTACTTTAATTCGTGGGTATCAATTTTCGTGGTTTGAGCAATATTTACATGTTCGTGGGTTTTTAAATTCGTGGATTTTAGTTTTCTAAAATAAAAAAAAAATTAAAGCCTTTAGACAAGAAGGTTACAAATAGTCTGGATTGAAGGAAATTGCAAAGTAAACATTGACCCGTGTTAATCCTAGTGACAACACTTATTAACCCAAGTTAAAGTGATCAACAGATTAAAGACCATCAAAGGTGTTAATTAGGCCATACACATGTCACCTAAAGAAAAAAGCAACATAAACAAATGCTTTAAACGTATCTTAAATTGTCAAATGATTTTTATCATAATCAAGCCCAGCATGAAATTATTATTTCCCATATGTACGAAAACTATGAGGATATAAAATGAACACTTTATCATACTAGCATACCAATACCGGAAATCTGACTTTCATCGTCAAAAATATTTTTTTATGAGAATTAAAAGATCAAAAGTTGTACAGTTTAGATTATTAAAGATTAATTGAGTATTATCTTGCATGCAGGTATAGTTCTGTGACTGCTATTAAAGTATTCTCCGATAAGGCGTCATTCAATACATTCTTTCAATCATATCAGTAGTCAAACCTAAATGGGGATCTTTCTTGTCTTGATTTGGACAATGGTTGTTTCATTTCGTTGGACACTTAAATTCGTGGATAGAGTCATCCACGAAAACCACGAAAATTGGTACCCAACGAATAAAAGTACTTTTACAGTAGTTTAATTAAGGATGCATAAATACGTATCCTTCGTTGTGAAAACTGAATGTGTTTGAAAATTTATAACAATTTTTTACAAGCGTATGATACGGTGCTTTTTGTCCGCAATTTGCTTTTTGTCTGCTTTTGCTTTTTGTCCGACACTTTAACTCTTTGTCCGTTGCTTTTTGTCCGTTTTGCTTTTTGTCCGATAATTTTGCTTTTTGTCCGAAACTTTTGCTTTTTGTCCGTTGCTTTTTGTCCGTTTTTTTTTTGTACGCTGATTTTGCTTTATGTCCGATATAAAAATGTGTGTATTATTTGCAGGTTTCATTTTGAACATCAAAACACCATACCCTTTTTAATAATTACAAAAGTAAACATACAAAAGTGATTGCGCATATTGTAAATATCGGCAGAAATGTTAAGGGTTATCGTGCATATTTATAATTATATATATTTTGCGTTTTGTATTCAATAGTTTGTAAGAAATACTCCAAAGCTCAAATTTCAAATTATGCATATAACATTATTTATAACATATACTGAATGCTATAAAAAATGCAAAGCTAGTATTTTTTTTCTCCAAAAATATATTGATTTATTTTTAGCTCATCTAGCTCTATTGAACAAATAAGCTTTTCTCATCACTTGGTGTCCGTCGTCAGTCGTCATCGTCGTCGTCGACCGTTAACTTTTACCCCCCCCCCAAAAAAAATGCTCTTAAACTACTGAGCCAAATTCAAACAAACTTGGCAACAATCATCATTAGGGTTTCTCATTTATAAAAAAAAATATGTCTAATTAACTCACCTACCAACCAAGATGACCAACATGGCTGAAATAGATTGGGTAAAATTAAAGTTTTGTCTACTTTTTTGAAAACCACTGAAAAGAGAGAAATCTGACAACAGCAAGGTGTTGAGCTCTACCGATTGTCCATACATGTCAAAACGGCCAGATGATGTCCTATAGTTTGCCTCAACCCAATGGTATGAAACTTAAATATTACTTGCCTATTACCACATAACACAGAACAAGTTTGAATTTTGGTGGCGTCTCATTTTTTGTTCTAGAGTTATGCCCCTTTGCAAATAGAAAAACTGTTGATTTTTTTATTACCGTTCTTTAACTTAAACAAAATGGTATGAAATGTGCAATGTATATTACTACAAAACACAGGTCAAATATGAATTTTGGTGGCCTCACTTTTCCTGTTATGCCCCTTTATACAATGCTGACTTTATCGTTTTTGATTTCTAACTTAAGTTTGTCTCAAGTAAATGTTAAGAAACTTATGCACAATGCTTATAATAACAGAAGTTAGATCAAGTACAAATTTTGGTAGTGTCACTTTTTCCCTTCTTAAGTTATGTCCCTTTATAAAGGTAAGTGCAAGCGGAGTCATTATCTGTGTCCCATGGACTCATTTCCCATTTATTATAGGATTTATTGCCCTTAAATGATGTTTACCATTTATTTTCGTTTTTGTCTACTATTTTGAAAATTGTATTAGATACATAAAAACTTTATGATCAGTAAGATCAGTTCTACAAGTGAGACAACGTGGTCGAAATCATTAATCGACTCCTTATTACAGTAAATGTCCTTTGATGATGAGTTTAACCATTTTTTGTTTTGCTTTTTTTGCCTCATATCGTGACTACAATAAAGACAATATGAAGGCGACTTTTGATTGGAGTTATGGTCCTTTAATGTAGTGTATTTCTGCATTTTTTGGATTGTAAATATCAGAGAACCCAAGGTCAAATTTGTAATTAATGTAGCAAAATTTGATTTTGTTGTTTGATAAGCAGATTAGTAATGTTTTTAAATGGCATTTTAGGGGAGATAACTATAAAATAGTGCACTTTCTGAAAGAGAATAATGAGCTTTTGCTATTTTAAATTTTAGCCGGGAAAAAGCACACGGTGACCCTATCTTATTTATAAATATTTTGAAAGCATTTTCTGAAAGCTATCTTCTATCATTTGTTTTCAATTCTAACATTTAGTTTAGCTTCTGTTCACATGATTCTTGTTTTCCCCTGTATAATCCATACAAAATGTGACATTTTGTCACAACCTGTATCTTGAGAAAATTTTCGTTTACCTATCATATTTATTATATTTTTGAACATTTCACAATATAAACTACATTTTGGCAAGGTCTGAACAAATTCTATCATTTTTAATCTGTACTCCCATACCACCTCAAAGACGATTTTTTTACCACCTATTTAGCTTTCCACATATATTATAGAAAATTAAAATATTCGTAGATAAAGATACATTTTAAATCACAAAAATGATCAGCAAGTCAAGATCTACTAATGGGTCAATTTTTTGCCGACATAGTTAAGTAGACTGTTACTCTTTATATGAGTTATTGTCCTTAAATGCTGATTTTGTTTGGTATCCTCTATTGTGTTTTGAGCAAAACTCTAGAAGTTAGAAGAAAACTAAACAGCACATGATTGCTGAGCAATACAAGGTCAACAAAGCAGATTTTATCACAAATTCTATTCTTGTTTACAATGTTCATGATGTTGGAGAGTGTCCTTTGTTTGTTAAATATGCACATAGACCAAGGTGATTACAAAGGCTCTTTCGAGCCTCTAGTTTATAAGAATTATACAATACAATAAAATATTTTGATTGTCAATCAAGGACGCCTTTAAAGAGCAGTATAATTACAAACAATTTATTACAATGATTGTTATTAATTCTTAATGATATACAAATGACAAAATATAGAATACTTTTCGCTTGATAGATTTTTGGAACAGATGTGAAGTTCATCGGGTTATTTGAACGAATGTAATTCGATTGCGGATTGACACGTTTGGTGCTTTATGTCTCCCTGGACATGGCCTTTCATTAAAAGATCCCTTTGCAGAATTTGTTGATTATTTGGTCTACTGTAGAGGGTAAATATACAGTCTACGAGCAATTGCATCCTGGAAAAAGCCTCTTTAAATTACGCCCCAAATTGATTGTCACTGCTTGTTAGAAAAACCTGGCATATGGTCTGCTATTTATTGAAGTTTCTTTACAATAAGGGCGTGAAATCCATGACATAAGCCTAAATTGACATGTCGAAGGTAAAATAAGAAAGTCTTTCTTGAGTTAAAAAACGTTCGAACTCGAATAACATCCCATTAAACATCTAGTATTAACAATACCATGCGTTGTAGAGGTTTCGTTGCACAACATGACAGAAACATTCGTTGTTAGGATTCTATGTTGATAATTCGATATTGTATGTTTTATATACCCATTGTAGCCGAAAAATTATAATGAAACACTCTTATTTGATATCGATCTATTGTTTGAATGTTAAATTTTCCTATTCAATTGTTTGTTTAAAAAAAATATTATTTTGAATATAGATTTAATTTTGAAAAAAAGCAAGTGTTGGACTTGTGCTTTTATTGGCACTCAGTTCATGAAAGCTGTCATTTTTTTAAATGTGCTTATCCGAGTCTTGGACTGCAACCCAGAGGCTTTCATTCGTTTATTTTTGTAGTACATTTTATACAGACCAGTATTATTTTTCAATTGTTTTTACCAATATTTTAGATGCAAGTTACATCTTAAACACTCAGAACAGCGAAACAAAATTTAGCCTTTTGTATCGTGAAATTTCTTCTATAAGCCAAGGCAAACTTTAAATGCGGTCGTAAAAAAAGTGTTTGCAAGAAATCCATGTATTAAAATCTAATAGCTACAAACTTTCTAGTGGCCTTAGATGAGATTTTCCGAGACGCTGAGTTTGAAATGGGGTGCCCCGTTTAATTTATACAATATTTGAAATCTTTAAAAGATGCAAATGGGCATTTTCGGTTCTTATGAATGTGTTTGCAAGGAATTAAATTAGAACTCCTTGTAAGATCATAAAAAATAGCTATTTAGGACCTCCTTGGATCTTTCAAGACAACGGGTTCGAAAGTTCACTTAAACATACATCTTTAGACATAAGATTAATGGACATGGCACAATAAAGTCTTGTCCAAAATATAATATTATAATACGACACAAACGGAGCAGGATTTGCTTACCCTTCCTAAAAAGCATAAATCGTCACGTTTTTTACAGGGTTCTTGCTGCTCAGATATTATTTTTCAATTTTATGTTCTGTGGACTATTGTTTGTCTTGTTGATTTTCATTTTAGCTGTGGCTTTGTTAGTTTGTTTCTACCTTTTTTTTAGTGTGATTGCCCCTTTGGTATCTTTCGCTTCTTTCTTATGTGATATCACAATTATTATATATATGTAAGCGTTCAGATACATTTATATGTATACAATGTTGAATTAAAATAGACCTATGTGTGTGGAGTTGGCATACTTAGTGTTTTACACAACAAGGAATATTTTAGATTGTGTTATATAGACAAACGCTTATTCATACTGGTCGAAAGTTAGTTTTGAATACTTAGTGTTAGCAATGGTGTACCTTCTCCAATATGTAGAATGCATGGGATATCCAAAGATTTAGACGTATATTTTCAAAACTTTATAATAGTTAAAAATTGAACAAATCAAATAATCCATGTGTGATGGTTTTGTTGTGGAAATTCTAAATATGTTTTACCGCGCTAAATATTATAAATGGAAATAAACAAATAAATTAGGAATGGGGGTTCAACCTGTGATTTAGTACAGTAGTTGTTGTTTGTTTCTGTATACTGTAAATTCAGAAATGATTGCGATGTTTTTATTATTGCGAAAAATGCGACAGGGTAATAATTGCATTGATCTAAACTAGCATTTTAACTTTTTTTTTAATATGAATTGGATTTTTCTCAATTAATAAAATCGCATTTTAGTCTAAAATGACAAAATCGCAATAATAAATATATGAAATTATTTCTGAATTTACAGTTTTATAGCTTATACGCACAGGTTTTTTTTTTTTTGCTAGTGATATATAGTCACCATTTGCACTGGTATACGAACGGCCGTCTGTCCGTCGCTCCAAAATATTTTGTAACATTTTAGTTTTAGTCTGGTAATAATTTCGTCATATTTCCAACCTTTTTTAAAAAACATTACAAACATTACAAACATAACAAACAATGCTTTAACTTTGGAACACTATCGCAAAGTTTAAGGAATATACGTGTAGCTATTTCTTGAGATAAACTGTATTATTCTTTAAATTTTGGAAATGTCTATCAACTATTTCAAAATGGCTGTTCAAGGGATAAGGAAACTTTGGATACCACAACAACAGTATTGTCAGCCAAGTAGTTAATTGTTGTTTGACAAACTCGAAAAGAGGGGGGGAAGTAAAAAAAAGGCTACTTAGCATTTACTTAATGTTTATAACAAAATAGATGTGCAGAATATTTTATGTACAGAAAGTGCATTTCTAAAACACTTTTTTAATAGAAACATTTGAAATAAATACATCAACAATGTTTACTTTAAAATTGGCCAAGTCTGCAGGGCGACAAAAGTAGAAGTTATTGTTATTTTTTTCCTCCTCACTGAAATGCGATACTTATAAAATCCGTAAATGTGATATATTTCTTATAAAAAAGGTATGCATGTACCTACCAAAGAAAGATGACTGTATCCCCAGTTATTACTCCCGAAAAAAAAAGAAATAAAAACAAATCTGGAACTAGTCTCGGTTACCCAGATGGTTGAATTTTAGAAATTAATATGTGATACAAGTGGAAAATATCAATAAATTAAAAAAAAAGTATTATAATCAATAAGAAGTTTTTAAGTAAGCAAGTTAGTTAAGTCGTTAAAAAAATGTATCTAAGTTGTTATCTAAGACGTTATAACAGGTAAGCTAAGTCGTTATAACAAGTAAGCTTAGTCGTTATAACGACTTAGAAATAAAACTCCAATCAAATAAAAACCAAAAACTGTAAATTTTCTTTAAAATTACCAATTCCGGGGCAGCAACCCAAAAAAACTTGTAATTAGATGTGTCGGAAATTTATTCAGCAGATAGATCTTGACCTGATGAACATTTTTATATTTGTCAGATTGGCTCTGAATGCTTTGGTTTCAGAGATACCAAAATCTACATTTTACCCCTACATTCTATTTTTAGACATGGCGGCCATCTTGATTATTGGGTGGGTGATCGGATACTTTTTTGAAACTAGATACCATAAGGATGATTTTGGCCATATTTACTTTTATTGTGCCAGTAGTTTCAGTGGAGAATATTTTTGTAAAATTTAACGCTGACGACTGATGTCAAGTGATGAGAAAAGCAAAACGGACAAAAAGCTACGGACAAAAAGCAAAAGTGTCTGACAAAAAGCAAAATTATCGGACAAAAAACAAAATTATCGGACAAAAAGCGAAGTGGACAAAAAGCAACGGACAAAAAGCAAAAGTGTCGGAAAAAAAGCAAAATTATCGAACAAAAAGCAAAACGGACAAAAAGCAACGGACAAAATGCAAAAGTGTCGGACATAAAGTAAAATTATCGGACAAAAAGCAAAATGCGGACAAAAAGCAAAATGCGGACAAAAAGCACCGTATCAAGTGTAGTTCGGTTTTTAATTGGTGTAACTTTGAAGATCGATTTTTGTAAAATCAAAGCAGATAGATATATTTTACATCATACTGATGAAGTAGTTTGATTTATTCAAAATACTTGTACTAATTGTTTCTCTTTTTTAGTATTAGTGATGTTTGTACACTTTTCAGGCACATATAATATACTTCGTCTCAAATTATGGCAAACAATGTTCGATCTTTAAAGTTATGTTAGTACGTTTTGTTTTTCCCACTCGTCGAGATTCAAACTTCTGTTTTCGTGACATCGCATGCCCTATGATTACCGCCCTAGACCACTGGTTCGACTAGGCTATAAAAAGATATAGTGTATGCTAGTCTAACCTTTAATTTTTTCGTTTGAATTATCAAGAGTTGTTACTAAGTACATGATGTATATATATAGTATTAATAGATGATGTTAATACGCTATTTTTGTCAGTCGTAAAAGAATATAATTGTCTTTTCTTGCCTTTACATCAATTTTCTACTTTTATCATATAAGTCTAAACGTGACACACGTTCTCTGTCGGTTACCCTGTGGTTAAACAGGGCTTACATCATTATGCATATATACTTCGTCTTTAAATCTCAAGAATGTTAGATCTGCAATTGTTTGTTTTTCCGTCATCGGTATTCGGACCCCTGTTTCTGTGACACAGGGAAAACGTCACAAACAGCGTGTTCCGTTTCTCAAACCACTCCCCAATATATCTTTATAAAATAACAAATACTAGTAATATTTGAGATTTGTGTTTCGAAGAAAATTGCAATTGTATATATATCTTATCCCAGGAATAGATTACCTTAGCCGTATTTGGCACAACTTTTTGGAATTTTGGACCCTCAATGCCCCTCAACTTTGTACTTGTTTGGCTTTCCAACTTTTTTGACCTGAGCGTCACTGATGAGACTTATGTAGACGAAACGCGCGTCTGGTGTACTAAATTATAATCCTGGTACATTTTATAACTATTTACACCACTGGGTCGATGCCACTGCTGGTGGACGTTTCGTCCCCGAGGGTATCACCAGCCCAGTAGTCAGCACTTCGGTGTTGACATGAATATCAATTGCATGGACAAATATATAAATTTCCTGTTACAAAACTTAAAAATTATTCGAAAAGGTAAGGATTTTCTTATCCGAAGAATAGATTACCTTAGCTGTATTTGGCACATTTTTGGAATTTTGGACCCTCAATGCTCCTCAACTTTGTACTTGTTTGGCTTTACAACTATTTTGATCTAAGCGTCACTGATGAGTCTTATGTAGATGAAACGCGCGTCTGGCGTACTAAATTATAATACTGGTACTTTTGATAACTATTGACACCACTGGGTCGATGCCACTGCTGGTGGACGTTTCTTCCTCGAGGGTATCACCAGCCCAGTAGTCAGCACTTCGGTGTTGACATGAAAATCAATTACATGGACTATTATATAAATTTCCTGTAACAAAACTTAAAAATTTTCGAAAAAGTAAGGATTTTCTTATCCCAGGAATAGATTACCTTAGCCGTATTTGACACAACTTTTTGGACTTTTGGACCCTCAATGCTCCTCAACTTTGTACTTGTTTGGCTTTACAACTTTTTGTATCTGAGCGTCACTGATGAGTCTTATGTAGACGAAACGCGCGTCTGGCGCACTAAATTATAATCCTGGTACTTTTGATAACTATATATCTATTTTTATTTGTATTTAATCTATGCCACAGTACATGAATAACCTTAACTGATATTAAGTATTTATCATTTATTACAACATGGAACCGTGCATTGTAAGTATTTTGTATTACAAAATTTCTTTGTTAACTTTATTAACAATTTGGAAAAGAAGGAACACTGGATTGATTCGATGCCAAGAAATCAGAAATGACGTGTTAATAGAAACAAAATCTTAATCTACAAGCATAAGGGAAAACATGATCTGGAAGTAAAATAATTAAATACTTACAATGCGATGAAATTAACACTTTATAAATTGTATGCGTATGAAGTGGTTTTCGGAACTTATCTTCCTCAGGAACGCCCATAGCAAGGTATGCCATAAAAACACTTAATGGATTAGCCAGTTTAAAAGCATAACTGTCTGGCGGAGTTGCAAAGTAAAGAAATGTTGTTGATTTTTAAGATTGTTCGTTTGATTTAAAATATACAATAAAGCGTACCTGTTTGAATTATTTTTGTGTATATGCAAGTTAAATATCGTACTTCAATATCTATCAATGATTCAATAAATAAACATGTATCATAGAATCTCTTTTTTAACAGGAACATGTAAAGACATCTTTAAGGAATAATAGTGAACAGGGAGGAGGTTCTGACTTGGAACTTTATCGATCATCAGCTAGGCATACACTGTTGTCTGTTAATTTAGACATCGAAAACGAACCTATCATTACACAGAGGCTTCAAGCTGATCATGTGAGTGAAGGCAGTAAAAATGTGATACATTTCATAATCATAATAAGGATAAATATTTGTTTACAAAAAAACCATTAGAGTAAGTTTCCATTTCGCAATCATCTCCCAAAACCAAACAATAAGCACCAAATGAAAAAATATAAAACTATTCAAACGATAAATCTAACGGACTGATGTATGTACTCAACAATAAACGAAAAATAAATATTATGTACAGTCACAAACGACAACCACTCAATTACATGTTCCTGACTTAGGACAGGCACATACATAATGTGGCGGAGTACAGCATGTTTGCTGGGGTCAATCACTCCTCTGACTCAAGGATAGTGTTGTAACAATAAATCAACGAACATTAACTATCAATATCAGTTAGAAAGTCGTCACATCAAACAATTAAAACTAACAAAAACATGAGAGACACAAAGTACAGATCAGAGAGTACTTGCAGTTACTGAAATCTTGTTAAAAAACCAACAACAATCAATATAAAAAATAGTGTATATAAGACTAAAATATCAATCGGTAAACATGCAACATCCAATGGATTTAGTGTCAGGACGTCATTTACAGTTACAGTCGAGAAAACATTATTTTGTGCTAGGTATAACTGATTGTAGAACCGTGAATGTAATTTTGAGTAATAACGTTTGGTGTGTTTTATTTTTTGGTGATTCGAAATTTTTCTCGTGAAATTTTTTGATGTTGTGTATTCCAAATATTTTGTTAACATATATAACTAAATATAGTGACAATTACAGATTTTTTTTTTATGTCTTGCATTCATAATACAATACAACCATAAGATAATAAAATCTGCAAAACAAATATAACAAGAATAAACAAAAATAATACAGGCCGGTTTCGCAGACAAAAATTCCAACTGCCAATCCTTTTAATGCACTGTTAACTTTCACAACGCTCTTCAACTTCGTACTTTATTTGACAGTTTTCACTTCTTTGATTCTTACGTTATTAGTGAGAGTTTTTAAGACGATACGCGTGTCTGGCGTTTATAATTTTAATCCTTGTTATTATTTTGAGTTATTTAATACAATGAATGTACTTTTTTTGTTTATATAGGAAATTGCACAGAATCTGTTACTGGAATTGTCCATACAATATCTTCAAGACTTCGTTTCAGAAAGACTTGTTCATGCCGTTAACCAGAGACATTCAACAAGGGCTATATGCCTTTGTCAGTATGCGGAGATGAAAGGCTTAATCAAACGAGCAATTGAAGTTTGAAGAAATTGATATTAACATTAATATAGTGTAACTAATTAAGGTTTGTAATGCTTAATGTGTATTTCAATAATAAAAGAGAGTTGAAAATCCGACATAAGTTCTTTTAATCAAAATAAATTAACAAGTTTCATACTCACTGGGAAGTTCTAGTAGCGCGCATTTGGATAAACATTAAATGAATTTCTAAACATGGAGCGATAAGTCATTCCCATGTTAAACTTTAACACCATAACTGCTCCTGTAAATGAACGTTAATTTAGTTTCAAATATTTAACATGAATGATATGGTAGTGTCCCTTATCCATTTAAAAATTAACTGGATTATTTCCCCAAAACAATTAAAAACGAACTTTTTCACATATATGTTAATGGGTTAAGTTGTTTAAGAACATGCTGAAAATTGTATCAAAGTATCTACACTATGAATAGATAAACTAAGCTGTATATGGCAAAACCTTTTGGAATATTTGGTCATTGTTGTTCCTTAACTTCATAACTTATTTGGACTCTTAAATCTTTTTTATTCGAGCATTACTGATGCATCTTTTGTAGACAAAACGTTCGTTTGGCGTACACTATTTTAAGCGTGTTATCTATGATGAGTTTATCATCAGACAGTCATGTAACGAAAATATAAGTTTATCAAAGACTAAAATGAAATTTGCAGAAGTAGGATTTTTAAAAGATTATTATGGATCTTTGGAACATGTTAACCCTCGGTCATCATGGCGTTCAGTTGTGTTGTGAAGTATAAATAAGCGCTTTATATTATATGGTATCTTTACATCAACCATCTATATTAGAAATAACATTCAAACATAATTTTTCGATTTAATTCCACAGTTAACAAATATAATGTTACCCCGTATCTTCATCTTTGTTACGCGCACGGTAATTTTAAATTTGCATTTTCGATTGTGTTCATTTTGGGGTTCTCTTCGAGGTCCGCGTTTCAGTCAGATCGATTTCCATCCAAATTAAAGACAACATTACTAAACACATATTAGCAACAAAGTTAAATTGCAATAAGCATGTATATGGAAACATACATTATTAGGAAATACAATATTCATTTGTACTCGCTAAGTGAAGAAAAGAAAACCTCAACATGTCGCAAATTTTCTCCTGTTTCTAAAGCTTGTGCGTATTAACTAAATATTTTCCTACGATGAAATTTTTTATAATGTATATTATTAATATTTGTGAGTGAACGCAGTAACGAGGTAATAAATGCAATGAAAATAAGTCATGTTTTCTTTTTGCTATCGGTGCTTCCAAAATTGGAATTACATTCTTTGAATTTGACTGTTCCAGATCAAATCTGTATCAATATGGTACTAAATAAATTATTGCTAGTTAACCATCTTCGAAAAGTTTATAGTTCGATGGTATCGTGGTTACATACCTTTGAGTGGAGTGCGGGTGATCGCGGATTCAATCCAAGGAAGGGTGAAAACAAGAACTAATTATTGATGCTTCTCCAATGAGCATGAGTTTTGGAATGGGAACCCCCTAAAGGAATCAAAATTGAAATACTGGGTAATTGATGCAAGATTGTATGTCCTGTTAAAACAGGGGATATATGTAATGTTCTTATAGAGCGAATCATGTTTGCAAATTACAATATTCTCTAACTTGTCTTTATGTTGAACAGATCTCATTTGATCTTAATATAACTGTGTATTTATATTTTGTCTTTGTTTGGTATTTAAAATGTATTGTTTGAACTTAATTAAGGACATATTGGGTCTGTAATATGATATATGTATAAATCGTGTGACAATTCTACATTCTGAATGGTAACATAATACCGCAAATCGTTAAGTGTACAACACACATGTTATAGACACATGTCAACATACAATACAAAATGTAAGTTATTCTTATGTTAACCATCTAATCGTGTCTTAATATTGTGCATAATAAAATTTTGTTATATCTTCATGAGGTAATATAAATTTTGTAAACATTTATGCCTAAAAACAGAACTCTGTCTAATGTTGGGGATAAATTATATAATAATAGAGTAAAATAAAAGTACGCTTCTGTATACTTACCTAACTAACAATGAGCATTAAGAAGTTAATTATCTTTATAAACCTATTAAGCTAAGACAAATGATAATTTTAATCGGTAATTAATAATATTTATTGATTAATTAATATGTGCTTGCTTTAAGTTCATTTGCAAACAGTACTATTCAGGACGAAAGAAAACAAAATATTTACAAGTAGAAAATGTAATACAAAATATGCCAAATCGTTATCAAAGGTACCAGGATTATAATTTAGTACGCCAGACGCGCGTTTCGTCTACATAAGACTCATCAGTGACGCTCATATCTAAATATTTATAAAGCCAAACAAAAACAAAGTTGAAGAGCATTGAGGATCCAAAATTCCAAAAAAGTGGTGCCAAATTCGGCTAAGGTGATCTATGCCTGGGATAAGAAAATCCAAAATTATGTATGGTTGGTTGACCGTGCTGAAGCGTTTATACACTGTCGCTGGATAACTAGCGCATGCATATGTTTGATGCAAAATGGTCAGTTATTAAAAAGTGTCCTTTTGGATTATAAATTGACGTATATAAGTCATTGACGACGCGACCCTATCACACTTACATAAAAGATTATTCGAGGTCAACGATTTATCACTATATGTACATGTAGGGGTGACTGCACTCGATCTTTTTTATCAAATAGATTTAATGATCAAACATTAATGCAAATAGAATGATAACTTCGGTAATGTTACGTTATTAAATACGCAAAAGCAGTGATTTGAACTTTTGAATAATGAGGATATGGTCCTAGCCATCTGTAAACACAAATGACAAACTTAACTTAGTTTTACAACAGAGTCAATCGCATTATCTAACTCAAATTAACGCAAATACTGTTAATGGTAAATTTAGAATAATATTGAAGTATTGAGTAATATTGAATAAAAAATGTCTATAATTTACAACATTTTAACATATTTCTATATAGTTTTTATAGTATAATAAATTGAATGGAGTTCTGCGTCCTCACAAATAAAATTCCCTTGTACACTGGTTCTGCTTTATACCCCTGTAACAAACTTTTTTTACGGGAATCTCACTTATCTGTCTAAATGGAAAGTTGTTCAAACATGACAATCCTACCAAATTTACGAAGTTATCTTGCATATATATCGTAAAACTCTCAATTTTAAATCATTTACAGGCTAAAAAGTACTGTATTCATAAACTCTTTTGTCTCAACACTTTTTTTATCAACACTCTTATATTCAGATCCTCGGGAAATGCAAAAACGCATCAATCAAAGAGCACGTCATATTAAAGATGATGGAAGTTATGTTATCAAAGACCTGGAATACAAAGATTTTTCTTGCGACACAACATATGAAGAGAAGCAATGTGAAAATAAATTTTTCACTAGTGAATTACGTATAAGTTCTAGAGTACAGCTAGTTAAGAAAAACAGGAATCCAGACGAAGATAGTAGAGAAGTTATTGAAATATTCCCCGATCCATTAAAATTAAACGAGCTCATGAAGAAACGAAACGCCAGAAGAGAACAAAGAAAAGCAAGATATAAAAAATGTAAAGAAATTACTAGAAAAATGAAACAATCTGAATCAAATGCTGTAAGCTCCCCGATAAAAACAGAACCTTCTGAAAATACCACTGTCATAGAAACATGTACGCGTAGTATTAACACTTGTGGTCAAACTGAGTATCCTCACACAATTGATTCGGTATTCGTCAACGAAGAAAGTGAACCTGGGAACTGTTTTATCAAGATCAAGAAACAGGCTTTGATGTTTACTGGAAATGGATGTTTTCTACAAAAGACTTACTAAAACAATGTCTTGCATCCTATGTTTATGTTTAGCCAATACAAATTACATTTCATCTGAAGTTGGCGTGTAACATTATGTGCACTACCAAAATGTGAAAAAAAACAATCATACCATTTCACTATGAATAAGACAGTATCGCGCTAATGTAACTTTCAAGATTTAATTTTGAGAACTAATAGATAATAAGTGGTGTGTTTGTCTAATTAGTTTTATGCTGAAGATATAAATTTTTGTCTTCACATTGTCTTCACATTGTAGTTCTATTATTGATGTTGTTATGTCTGTCACTAAAGATTTAATGTTTCGTGATACAAATCATGATAAATGTTTACTTTTGATTAATATGCTTTGGATAGAATAAATCCCAATGACGCTCATTTAAATAACAGTTACCTTGCAGTTGCACAAAATGTTAGTTTTATGTGGTTACTAATATTCTTGTTTTTTTTTAATTCTTGCTCAAGTTAGTTGTCATTCTCAGACTGCTGGTCGCTATATTGTCTTTTTTTGTGTCTAAAGAAGGAAAGACCGTAATCAAATGACAAAATCAAAATGGTCAAACACATCAAACGAATGGATAACAACTGTCATATTCCTAATTGGTGCAGGCGTTTTCTTATATAGAAAATATTTGATTAAAACTGGTTTTATAGCAAGCTAAGCCTCTCACTTGTTTGACAGTCGCATAAATCGTAAGTCATTGATAAGAAATAAAATCCTTTTTAAAAACGCAAGAGACGTATAACATGTCTGCACAAGCTAGGGTGACCTGAAGGACCCCGACAATTATCGGTCAATTTATTTAGTGTCATGATTAGGTAAAAAGTAAAATCCCAAAAATACTGAACTCGGAGGAAAATTTAAAACGGAAAGTCCCTAATCAAATGGCAATATCAAAAGCTCAAACACATCAAACAAATAGATAACAACTCTTAAGTGTTGACACAAGATTGAATAAATTTTCATATGAAATGTGTCTCACATCTGGGACTAAAGAAGGTTTCTGTACAGGATATTCCATGCTGGATGAAATATATTTTATACTTTGCAAATACATTATAAGTATCGAAGAAATCAATATTCTGCACAGTTATAGACCTTTGTATACAAGGTTATAATTGTCTTTCTGATATTGATTTACATCTCACCCCCTTTTGCATCAATATTGTATTTATTTTGTGTCATTAATCAAGTGTATTCGTTCAGTGTAGTTACTGAATGCTCTTCAACTTCGTACTTTTTTGGCATTTTAAAACTTTTTTGAACTTTTTTGGATTCGAGCGTCACTGATGAGTCTTTTGTAGACGAAACGCGCGTCTGGCGTTAATACAAAATTTAATCCTGGTATCTATGATGAGTTTATTTACTTGTTTTTTTTTCAATTTCAATTGAAATTTTATAGTGTGTCTTTCTATGTTGAATGCTACACTACTACCTCAGGTAAGGGTGAATGGTGGTGCCTGTTAAAACGATTTAACTCGTTTATTTGTGTATACCTGTTCTGTTACTGTTGTTCAGCTGTTGTCGTTGTTGAAGTGGTTCATAATGTGGTTTATCGTTTCTCGTTTTTTTATATAGATTAGACTGGTGATTTTTCTATTTGACTTGTTTTACACTAGTTATTTTGGCCCTTTATAGCTTGCTGTTGGGTGTGAGGCAAGGTTCCGTGTCGAAGGTCGTACTTGGCCTATAGTTTTGTGCTTTTAACAAATTGCGACTTGGATGGAGAGTTGTCATAATTATTAGCACTCATACATTATACCCAAAAATGTCAAACAGAATGTTAATTAAAAAAAAAATGTAGTATTCCATAAGAGACAAACATATGAATTCAAAAATTATGAATTGTCGGATACTTTTTCGTAATAAGCTGACTCTATACATATTTAGTTAAACCTCAATGTAGAAAATATCAGTCAATTTAAATTTGTAACGCTAAAAGATAAAACGACTATCAAGTAAACATATGCAGGACTTGGACATGCGATGCGGACGCTGAAGTGCGATGCGGACGCTGAAGTGCGATGATCCGTTCGCTGAAGTGCGATGGTCTATATGACACGTGATGTCTAGTTTAAAACCTACATGTGTGTACTTATTAACAGAATCAGATTTTCCTAATATTTTAGTATATAAATTGGAATTCACTATTGTTTCTGTATATCTTCGTTTAAAGTTGCATACAAGAGAAATATCGTACTTTTTGATATTCTGCATGTAGATTTAACTCTTTTTCTAGTTTTTACTTTGTTCATTTCTTGAGTTTTTCGTTTTACGTAATATTATAAAACAGATATTTTTCTCCGGAACCGTATGTATTTACGCTCCATCATACGTAAAAAAGAAATCGTTTGTAGATTTCGAAACAAATCCGCTAAAGAAGATAAACTTCCCCCCTATACGCCAATCCTCTCCGTATTTCGTAGTATTTATATTTAAACGTCCCTTATAACTCAAAAACCTGAAGAATTGAATATTTATGTAGACGATCACACTTCAGCTATACCACCAACACAATTCGGCATAGCAATCAAAAAGAAAACGTCACAAGGCAATCATCGCACTTCAACGTGACCACCGAGGAACTATCGCGGTTCCGATCCATACACATCTACTCAGTTCACGATGTTTTTCAGCATGTCCTACTTCGGGAAGTGAAAATAATTAAACATCGCCATTTAAAACAAAATGTTTCCTAGAAATTTTAGACACATACTGAATTAGTGCAAATTTTCCAAACCTTGGAAATAGTTAGACAATGAATATTTACTTTGTTTTAAAAAACATTTGATGTGAAACATAAACATATAGCGAAGTCTTTTTTTAACAAAAGTCTAGGATAGGTTCGTAATAATATAATGACGCTCTTGAATGAATATAATAAGAGAGTAGACACAAATAGAAATGAGATAATAAGTCCAATTTTATTAAAAATTAAAAGAAACATAACAAATGAATAATTTTATAGACTGGTTTTTCTACAGTAACTGTTAACTTAATAAAACGTATATAACTGTCAATTACTCTAATCAGCTGATTACTCCCTGGGTAGTCAGTGGAGTGTAAACAGGGTACATCAAGAGAAGCTTGAAATCGTGATAGTTTTTGTAACAAGCAATATTTGATGAATAAAATTATTATGTTGTTAAAAATATATATATAATGACGCTCACAAGCAGGTAACACATAATAAAGGTCATAATCTTCGGACGTTTTTTGACTCACCAGTCACCTTACACAACAGACACTCTCCTTTGAGCTAAAAATGCAAAATTTCCTTAAAATTACCAATTCATGGGCAGCAACATAACAACAGGTTGTCTGATGCGAGTGAAAATTTCAGGGCAGATAGATCTTGACCTATTCAACATTTAAACTCCATATCAAATTTGCTTTAGTTTCAGAGATATAAGTCAAACTGCATTTTACCCCTATGTTCCATTTTTAGCCATGGCGGCCATCTTGTTTGACGGGCAGAGTCATCGGATACATTTGTAATACTAGATATCCTTAGGATGATTCTGTCCAATTTTGGATTAGATTTTTGCAAAAGATAACAAAAAATTACAAACAACTGTGAAAAATTTAGTTTAAAGGGCAATAACTTCTTATGAGATCAATTGACAATTTTGGTCATGTTGACTTATTTGTAGCCCTTATTTTGCTGAACAATTGTGCTGTTTACAGGTTATCTCTATCTATTATAATAAGATTTTTCTAAATGCTTTAGTTTCAGAGATATTAGCCAAAAACTGCATTTTACCCCCATTTTCTATTTTTAGCCACGGCGGCCATCTTGGAAGATGGACAGGGTCATCGGATACATTTTTAAACTAGATACCCTAAGGATTATTTAAGCCAACTTCGGTTTTATTTGACCCATTAGTTTAAGAGGAGAAGATTTTTGTAAAAGTTAAAAGACTGATGCCTACTCACTTGACCCTATTGGGCCAGGTGAGCTAAAAAGGGGAATTCCATAAAATCTGACAAAATCAATCATAAGACTATGTTAATAACGGAACTAAAAGAATCTATGCAGGATAACTTGGTAAATGTGGTATGAATGTCGTGTGAAAAACTTTCCGTTAAGATAAAATAAGATAGGGTTTCGTAACAAACTGTTACAGGGGTTCAAGTATGAAGCAGTACAAGTATACAACTTATTTTATAGTGAGAACGTAAGAGTGCTGATATCACTCCATTTTTATTAATACACTATATTAATTATCATAAATAGAAATATGTTAATACATGAATATCAAATATTCTAAAATTCTAAATTTACCATACAAGTATTTGTGTTAATCTGATTCAGATCACGTTCTTGTAAATGTAGTACAACTATGTTAAATTGTTCATTTACGTTGAGTAGAGATGACTAGGACCATACTCTTCTCATTTTTCAATAGTTCAAATCATTGTTTTTGCGAAGGAAATAACGTAACATTACACATTACTGAAGTTATCAAGTTTTATTCTTTTTTATTTATGTTTGATCAATTTATCTATTTGATTATAAATCCAGTGCAGTCACCCTTTATATGTACATATAGTTATAAATCGTTGACCTCGAGTGATCTATTGTTTAAGTGTGAAAGGGTCGCATGGATATGGTAAATGACATATACGTCAATTTATACTCTTGACAAAGATGTTAGATATTTTTTACGAAATCCAAGAGGAATATGTCTTTTATTACAGAATATTTTGTATTAAACATAAACACACGCTCGTTTACAAGCGACAGTCTAAAATTCAAACGCGTCAATACGGTCAACCGGCCTTGCAGAGACATGACTTTGTATTACATTTCGTCATTTATATCAATATTTGAAAATTAACATGAAGCAAGCACCAACCTATAAATCGTCTTTCTTAAGTTTAAAAAGATAAAGATCTTTTTAAAGCTCCATATGTGAAGGAGTTTATTAAAAAAGTTACTTTTAAGAAATTTTCAAAATCAAAAGCCTGTTTTTTTCGGAGTATATATCAGAGGGGTGGAACTAAATATTGACTCGATCTGCTTCTCATCTAAAATGTAGTAGACTCACATATTCATATTCTGCTCAATATGGGAAGGTATTTAGAAAAAAGTCGGTATATCTGTTATTTTCCTGAAGTCCAAAGCCTGTAATTTCGGCAAACATTAGTGGAGCAAACCAAACATATACTCAATCTGTAACTCATCATAGTAGACCCACATACTAAGAATCAGCTGGCGTTTGGAAAAGCTCAGTCAATATAGTTGTTCGTTGTGAAATGACGGAATCCAGAATAAGGGTAACACTTTAAGCCCCGGCCACTCTTTTGCGGGGCATTAAAAAGCTCTATGAAATAAATAAAACGGATGGTATACAGGGATTCTCAACTGCTCGACCTTAGCAGATCGAAGTCCCCCCCCCCCCCACACACACACACACACAGACACACACCTCGAGGTTCTGATACAATGCAATTTGTGTAATCAGACTTCTTTGTTTAATGACAGTTAAATTAAATTTCGATAGTAGTCTTGTGCAAATAAAACTTTTATATAGAAATTATTATAATTAACTGACTTGTAATTAATGTATAGGATGAATAAGAGAAAGGCCTTACACAATTTGATATTACTAAATGAACAATATATACATATTTATATATGTAAAGGTTGTAACACCTGGGCATCTTAACCGTGACCTTTGTGGTTTTCAGATAAATAATTTCGCAAGTTCAATTGATATAAATGATATTAATTGACTAGAAACGATTGTTTGTTAAAATGTCTATAAACTGTACATGTGTTGTTGTGAGCGAGGAAATAATCGATTGTAATGGGACATTTTATCAAAAGGAAGAACAGCCTCTGTCTTATACAGATAGTGAGTTTTGGATATACTGTGGCATTTATGTCGGTCTCGTACTTTTTGCAGGTATGTGTCATTTTTATAGGTTGCATGTTATGTATGTAGTGCCTGTCCCCAGTCAGGAGCCTGTAATTCAGCGGTTGTCGTTTGTTTATGTGTTACATATTTGTTTTTCGTTCATTTTTTAATATAAATAAGGCCGTTAGTTTTCTCGTTTGAGTTGTTTTACATTGTCATTTCGGGGCCTTTTATAGCTTACAATGCGGTATGGGCTTTGCTCATTGTATAATGCCGTACGGTGACCTATAGTTCTTAATTTCTGTGTCATTGTGGTCTCTTGTGGACAGTTGTCTAATTGGCATCATACCACATCTTCCTTTTTTTAATTTTTAACGTGTATTGGGTTAATTATTGGGAATCTTAAACAGTCATACTCGAATGAACCGGAATGATAACTCAGATATTAAAGTAACATTACCTTGAAGATTTCGTCAAACAGTACGATCCTTCAGTTTGACGAGATGGGGAAGTCCGATTGCATGTGTGGAGTATAGTAAAGCTTAATACCGATCTAGCTGTATATGCTAAACCCTCCCAGTCAGGATTCTACTTCGTCAAAATTATCTCCCCATTACGCCAGTTCATTTTCACAATCGTAGAAATGGAAGCCATTGTAGGGAAGACGCGCTGCCAATTTTTCTCATGGAAACCGATAAATTTATCCACATTGCACCATTACGATCCTTATATGCCAGTTTTTTTTTTTTTTTTAAACAAATGTATCAACTAGCAAATGAGCATCAGTTAATGATCTTGTCTGCATTGATTCAACTTAAAACTATAATTGTCTGATTGGTTGTCAGGTGGAATTTTCGAAAATTCATAAACATCTAAAAAAATTCTAATTAAATATTTCGAGGAAGGACAGACTAGATTTTTTTAGTGGTTGAAGACTATATAAACCCTAGTTATCACACACAAAAAAATTATAATTTTTCGAAGATATGCATTTTCATCATCCAACTTGAAAGACTGTCGTCAAGTTCTTTCAGTAAAAAAAATAGCTATTCGAACACACCTACTCTGTTTTTGTGATTCATTAGATAGGTATTTCACTTGACCCATATATATCATCTTTTAGCACTGTGATTTTTTTATGTTATAAAGTCAACCTGTAGTTCTGATATTTAAAAAATGATAGAATCTGAAGCGAGACGATGTATGAAATATTCTTACTTGTACGATATCGAGACAAAATATTCAACTCAAACACGCCCTAACATAAAAAGGTGCACTCGATTTTCTCTTTTCGATGCAATTGTTACCCTTTTTTTGGAATTTTTTCTTGGAGTCACTTAATAGAAGGGCAGACACGAAAATTGCTGAACTAATAGATTGGTATGTTTTCCGTCCGTGGTAAATTTTTTTTTTTTTAAATCGGAGGTTATGCATTTTCTACATCCAACTTGAAAGATACCTATGTCGTCGACTTGATATTTAATTGGTCTGCCTAACTATGTTGTAGATAAATTGAAGACTTATGCAAATGGTGTTTTTAAAATAAAACACTTCGTAATTGAGAAGAAAATTGTAATTTTATTTGTTTCTATTAACTTTTAAATTTTTTTTCACTATACAATACAATACAATACAATACAATATTTTTATTTTCCAAATTAAAGGGCCCATTAAGAGCATAACATTAATTACAACATGACATAAACATTACAGAGTGATTAAAGAAACATAAAATAATAATTCAAATGCATGAAGAAAGGATCAGTGGTCAAGGGGAGATAATTTTGATATATTTTAGAGTATTTAACTAATTTTCTGATTTTCTTAGTTGCAGGCCTTTATCAAGGTATGCACATAAAATAGATAAAAATCTGCTATCTTTATTAATCATGATCCATGAAAAAAGATCATTTATATTTAAACTATCTAAACTGGGGTATTTTTTTTTTTTTTTATATAATCAGTGATATCTCTTCTGAGGTTATTATAAATAGGGCATTCCAGAAGAAAGTGCATTTCATTTTCAATACAATTTGTATTACAATATTAACATATCCTCTCATGTCGAGGTAATATTTCATATTTACCACATACATTGGTAATTCGTTCATGTCTGCCAGTTTCTATTCTTAAACAGTGATTGCTAAGTCTGTATTTTGTTAACAAATGTTTTTGTGGGTGCTTTAAATCTAAATAATTTTCATAGTCAAATGACCTTTTGAATGAAAAATAAGTGTCCAATTTGCCTTGATTCTGTAAATAAAAATCTCGCATTTTCTCCCAATCATTTTGAAAATTTAATTTGAGCTGTTTTTTCAATAAGTTTTTAAATTTATTTTTTCCTAGATTTTTACATATATTTAGGTCAATACCCAATTTTTCACTGTAGAAAATGATATTAGAGAGCCATGAATTATTGGAACTAGTTTGACCTTTACTTTCTATCATTTTTAACTCAGCATAAGCATTTTTCAATAAATCAGATGGAGAATTCTCTAGTCTATGCCAATACATAAACATATGTGTTAGCAAATTTATATAAAGAGGATATCTACCCAATTCAGACAGGACTGCTACATTTGTGCACATCTTTGTAACACCAATAATATACTTACAAAATTTTTAATTTAGCTTCTCAAACTCCCAATCTTTAAATATGTCATAAAGGGACATTTTTTTCCTTTTAGAAGTAATGTTAATAACACCCCAATTTTCACAACCATGAGTTACAATTGGCTGTATACAGTGATCAAATAAATGCAAAAGAGTTTTAATAGGAGGATTAGATGATTTCAAATCTTTATAAAGTTTAAAACTGGCCTTTTGACCTTTTTGGAATAATTGTTTCCTGGCTTCATTAAAGTTTCCAGTATTTTGGATGACTATGCCAAGATATTTGTATTGTTTAACACATTCAATAGAATTATTTCCTACATTGAAATTTTCATTAAGGAGTCTACCACTCCTATTGAATATTATAATCTTGGTTTTCTTCACATTTATTTCCATACACCAATCTTTGCAGAATTTGCACAAAGTATCAAGTCTCTTCTGAAGCCCTTCTTTTGAGTCGGGTATTAATACAAGATCATCAGCATAAAGTAGACATGGTATCTTTTCATCATTTAAATTGACATCATCATAATTGTTAGATAATATATCCAGTGGCGGATCCAGAAATTTTCATAAGTTGGGCCCACTGACTGACCTAAGAGGGGGCCCGCTCCAGTCACGCTTCAGTGATTCCCTATATAAGCAACCAAATTTTTTCCCAAAAAGGGGGGACCCGCCCCCCCCCCCCCTAAATCCGCCTCTGATATCTGGCAAATCATTAATAAACAGTTTAAACAATGTGGGACTCAAAATGTCACCTTGTCGTACACCAACATTATATCTAAAAAAATCAGTTATTTTGTCTTCTACTTTAACACACACTTTGTCGTTACTATACATAGATTTCAAAATGTTATAAAAAATACCATTATTTGTATGCTGTAATAATTTGTATAATATACCAATATGAATAACCTTGTCAAAGGCCTTGCGAAAATCTACAAAACATACATACAATTTACCTTTGCCTCTTTTAACATATTTTTCTATGAGACATTTTAGTACAAAAATGTGATCCGAAGTGCGAGCTTTCTTAGAAAAACCAATTTGAGTTTTGTTTATGATATTATTATCAGATAAAAATTTATCAAGTCTGTTATACAGAATGGTATTGAAAAGTTTGCCAAGACTATTATTGATGGCAATACCTCTGTAATTTTCAGGGTTCTGCGGGTTATCAGATTTGAATATAGGAGTAATGTAGCTCTCAGACCATTTACTGGGATAAATGCCAGATAGAAGAATGGCATTAAAAAGTTTTAGTAAGCAATCTTGCATATAACTCTGTGAAACTTTTAACATTTCATTTGTAATAGTGTCTAGACCTGGACTTTTCCCAGATTTTAATTGCCTCAGGGCTTTTTGGAGTTCACCAGGGGTGATTTTAAAGTCAATCTCACTGAATCCAAAGTTTTTCTTTTCTAATAGTTCAAGTTTACTCTTTATCTCTTTTATCTTGGACTTTATGTGTTCATTTTCAGGAATTGATGACAAGTCAGAGAAATATTTATACCAAATGTCACCATCTATGTTGTTTTTAGTTTCTGAATTATTTTCAAGACGGAGTTGATTGACAAGGTTCCAATAATCTTTTGGATTTTCTGATTCTAGATTGCTTAAACGGTCCAAAATATTTTCTCTAAATTCTCTTTTCTTTTTCCTCCTTAGTTTGGCAAATTGATTACATGTTTTTACCCTTTTCTTCTTCTTTTTTAGTGATACTTTGCACACTTTTTCGTATATTGAATGAATACTATATGTGGCATCATTCACATTCTTTTTGTCTAAGATAATTTTGTTATTTAAAAAATATTTTAGCTCATTTTGTATGACAGGATGTGTAAATGATTCCTGGAAATTTTGAATACTTTCTGTGTCCCATTTATACCTCAAAGGAAAGTCTTTCATATGACTTTTATTTTTCTCCAATTGGAAAGATGCTAAAATCTTAAAAGTGATTTTGCAATGGCAATCTGAAAAAATTGCCTTAAAATCTGATACATTAAAATATAAAATTTGCTGGAGTAGGCTTTGAGAAACTAAAGCATAATCAACTACACTGCATCCATTAGGTTTGAAACATGTAAATTTACCCGTGCTATCACCACACATACGTCCATTCAAGATACGTAACTGATTACCTATACAAAATTGTAGCAAGTTTTTCCCTCTGGAATCAGTTATTAAATCATTACTGACCCTTTCCTCTGTGAAACAGTCTACATCATAATTTTCATCAAATAAAGGAACATGGGAGGTGCTGTCACCATCAATATAGTCTTTTTCTGACCCAGTTCTGGCATTAAGATCCCCTACTAACAGGATGTCCTCCATAGACCCATAACTATCAGTTATATCATTTTCTATTATCTCCAGTAGGTCTGTTTGGCTTTTGGGAGCATAGTATATCAAGCACAGATATATATCTTTGTTTAAATTGAAAAATTCTCTCTTCAATTTTAGCCATTGGTATTCTGAGGTCCCGTTATTCAAAAAATTTACACCTTTACGAATTTCTTTACGTATGAGAATCCCTAGACCACCAAAATATCTGTTATTTTTAGATTTTGGTCTGCAGAATGGGTAGTACAAAAAGTTATCAAATTTCAAATGATGTTCATAGCCAACATGGGTCTCAGTTAATAGAACTAAATCATTTTGTGCTAATTCTGATAGAAAATTCTTATCATTTGACTTATCATGATGTTCTGACAGCAACCCCCCAACATTCCAGCTGCATATATTTAGACTAGTTTTCATATTGTATCTTATAATAATGTATATATGTATTTGTATATTTATGTGTATATAATGATGGAAAATTGTATGTTGCAAAAGTAAAATAAAATAAAATAAACTTAGAGAAATATACTAATAAATAAATAAAATTGAATTAAATCGCATTGCTAAAAAGCTCCAAGACAAAGTAGGTGACGTAAGATTAAGTTATAAATAGTTTCGTCTTTTTGTAAATACTATAGTTAATCTAATGTTTTAGTTCTTTTGATCATAGCTATTTAATGTGACGTTGAGAAATAAATTAAATAAACTGTCATCTTTAAAAAGAATAAAAATGTATGTAATTTGCCGTAGGAAAATAACCCCTAAGTGTTTTTATTGTCCACTAAATAATTCTGTAAAGTAAGTAAAGATTTTGATAATCCTTTAATTGCTTTTACATAACTAAATAAAATATATGTCAATCATATAAATTTATAACATAAAAAGTGAATAATTGACCAATAAAAAGTAACTTTAGAAAATTCAAAATTGACGCTAAAATTTCATAGGTGAATAAAATAATTCCAATCAGCACGTGATGTTGGGGTTAAAAAGGGAAGACCGCAACCTCCCAACATCACATATCACACTTTAATGTAGATAGCTGTTTGGAATAAATAATTGAAACATCATTGTATTTTATTCACCAGCGTCAGGCCTCGAAAGTACAAGTGTCCGAGATGAGGGACACGCCAGAAGAAGGCATAACATAGACCTGAATATGAGCGAGCTAGTATTCCCCAGATTCCTAGAAAGAAGCTAAAACCCCCGTATAGATAAAAGCGAGTCAGAGTAGTCCCCAAGTGAAAGATGGCAGTCCCTCGATTTTAATGTTATTAACGTTTTGGAGGGAAAGGGGAGACAAACTGACAGAACAGAGATCCTTCCCCCTTTTCCTGCATTACATGTACACACTACACTAGCCTTTTTTTTTAAATCTCTTATATCTGTATTTGGTTGTACAATATATTTGAATATCTATTACGTTGCATATCTAGATCTGTTTTTAGTCGTACACAAAAAATTGAATAATTCACTCGATAAGTTATATAAAAAAAATAGTACTAAAAAAAGTTTATTGAAATAATCTCTCTACCTGAGGATTATTTAGCTGATATAATATTCAAAATAACAACACAGCTCAGTACAATTTGTTTAAAAAGAAGATATCAATGAGGTTTATACTATAGGTAGTTTTGACAGTCTATCAGTATCCTCTACGGCCACGTCCATAGCCACGTCTGCCGCCTCTGCCTCCTCTACCTCTATAGGGTCGTCCTCTTCCATATCCAGTTCTTCCCTGTGTACTGCGTGGAGGCAAATTAAGGGCTTTATCGATACAGTCACGGATATTTGCAGCTAGTACAGCAGTTCCATCAGGAGTAAGATGAAATTGGTCCTGAGCTATATATCTATTCATCACTTGTCCTTTGTATGCCAAGTTGCTATTGTCGCATAGGATAACAGAGTCATCTCCCCTGAACTTGGTTTTCATTAGAATTGTTATAAGTTGTCCATCTGAGTTATAGTCTTCAGAATCGCTTCGCGGTGTTGGCAAGGAGATCACGATCTTGATATTATTGAAACGTGAACGTATATCATCGCATATCCTAGTCATTCTGTCAACACAGTCATTTGGAGTTTTGTTCATTAACTCGTTCGTTAAGGAGTGTAACACAATAACGTTTGGTTCACTCTCAAGCTTTTGGAGTTCTTTTTCTGTTTCGTCAAGGGTATATGCTGTAACTTTGTGCACACTGTAGTCTGGTGAGATTCTAGGGTCTATGCTTTCAGTATTTGAGGTGCCCATGAGAATAACTGATGGTTTTGATGGTCTAGATATTGGCACAGTTTGGAATTCTCCGTCGCCACTACTGGCATGTATTTTTAAACTAAGAATCTCTTTTTCTTTGTCTTCAATATCTTTGCGAAGAGCAGTAAATGATGATTCTAATGATTCTATTTTGTTTTTCCTTACCTGCATCTCCTTGTTTATTTCACCAAGATCCAGGTCTAGTTTATTTATTTTGTCACTTTGTGATTTATTTTTCTGTGTAAGCAACTCACATTTTGTTTCCAATTCGGTTTTCATTAATTCTTTTTCAAGTGTAGTTTCATGATTAATATGCTGAATTTTGCATTTTAGTTCTCCATTTTCTCTTTCTAAATTAGCCTTTTTGTTAATCACAGATTCTACTTTGTCCATCATTTGAGTAAACCTTTCTTCATATGCTTGAATGGTATGTTTATATGCAATGTTCATTGAAGTCATTTTCGAAACCAGCATGTCAGTTTGTTGTTGACATATTTTATCAAGAGCGTTGGTAAAATGTTTTTCCATACATGTCATAAATTTTTCCATGTTATTATTTTGGTCCACTGTCTGAGACACTACATTTTTTTCGTGTTGTTCCATTGTTTGGTTCTCATTGTTTTTGTTGGATATCTCTTTAGTGCCTGATGGGCTTTTTACGAGGGTGGTATGGTTAATATCTAAAGTAGCCGTATCTATGATATCTGATTGTAATGTTTGTTTGGCATTTTTAATCTTTGTTGAGTCTTTGTCTTCACTAGTTGACAAATTATGGGCAACAACTTTCTCAACAATTTGGAGTAAGACGGGGAAGTCAATTGTAACGAATGTATCTTTGTGATTTCCTTGTATTTGAATCAGGCCAGTGTTTATGTGTAGTTGTATTTTATACAGTAATGGATTTGGCTAATCTGTCTTTGTTGATAGTTCTTCAATACAGACTGTTTTATTTCCTGTTTTCTCTGACCAGTTGTCAGGTTCATCAAACCAGCTCACTGCATACTGGGTCGATTTACCATAGTGTTCATAATATACGAGATGTAACGCTTTGATCCAAGGGTACAGTTTATCATGGGGAATGCGAAAGGCGACCATGTGAGCAGCTTCCGCGTATAGATTTTGGTCTATGGTTTCAATTAATGTTTGTTTCCCCTTATCAGTTGTTGGCAATTTAAATTTATTTGGCATATGTTCATAAGGATAATCATCATAGATACTTGTCAGGTCTAATGAATGATCTCTGATAATATTGTCTGTGTTCAAAATATTTCCGCTGTCCGCCATTTTGTTTATTTTAGTTTTACACGTGGAGTGAAATCACTGCAATTTAATGTATCTGCTGCATTTTTTAAGGCGTGATGTTTCTGTTTTGGTAGCAAATCATTATTTCATAATCTGTATCATGTTTAAGAATGATCGGCTGGCAATAACCACAGCTATGGATGTGTTTTCTTCTCTTACATAGACGCTGCCATCTTAATCAAAGGGAGGTTACTAGGAATAGTAAACATTACAGTAAGCATTTATCGACGTCTCTAACAAAGAGCTTCGATTCTTTTGTTCTATTTCAACCGGGTTTCCGACTGCTCCTATCATGTGTAACTTAATTAGTGGAATAGGAGTAGACAAAGAGCATTGGAGGTGGAGGTGGGGTCAAATGCATTCAAAAATATTCTTATTAAATATTTCGTGGAAGGGCAGCCTAAAGATTTTTAGAGGTTGAAGACTAGCTAAATAAATAACCATAAAAAACACACTCAAACATAAACTTTTTTTAAGATCCAATTGTAAAGTACTTATAGTAAACAATTGTTTTTCAAACCGACACATATATATTATGTTGTTATGACTCATAAGAAGTGTTTTTCACTTGACCATATATATTTTAGTACTGTGAATAAAAAATGTCATATCAAAATGAAGCCTAATTGTATATATACAAATAATACATTTATAGCATTGTGGCCGGGAGCAGAGATGAAAATTAGTGCTTTAAAAAGATTAATATTTTAATCGTTCATGCTTTTTTTAGGCGGAATTCATGCTTATGCATAAAAAAAAATCTCTATTTTAAGTAAAACCCGTATATAAGTTGTTATCAATCATAAATTAGGAATTTCTTTAAATTCAAAGCCCATAGAAATAGGTGTAAACAAATCAAATATACAAACTTGTCCTTTTTACACTTTCTCTATTAATGCATTCCTTATGTTTAAGTTCAACTTGGGGTCCGCCTTTACCCATTAACACAAAACATGAATAATTTGGCACTATTAAAGCTACCTCAAATTTTGGATGTTTTAACAACCGTTCAAAGTGTTAGATCGATGTTAAAAGAGAAAAGATGAAAATTAGAAAATAAAACTACAGATATTTTTTGACAATTAAGGATGTTTATACGTCTTCTTTTTTTTTTGTAGGTTTGACATCCGGGTTAACTATTGGATATTTTTCTCTTGACATTACGACAATTAAAACAATGACAGAGGGAGGAAATGAAAAAGAGAGAAAATATGCAAAGAAAATCTTGCCATTGTTAAAGCAGCATCATCTTCTGTTAGTATCCTTGTTGTTGGCATGTTCAGCAGCAGAAGAATCAATGCCAATATTTCTGGACAAACTCGTTAGTCCAGTCTATGCCGTTGTTGTTTCAGTTGTTTCCGTTTTGATATTTGCTGAGTAAGTATTTTTTATTTTCATTTACATTCATAGTAGAAGGATTTTACACGATTTTAATTATTTCAGATGAATTCGTTTTGATATTTGCTGAATAAGTAATGATTGATTGTTTAAGAGGGGCGAAAGATATCAGAGGGATGTTCAAACTCGTAGATAAAAAATAAACTGACAAAGCCAGGCTTCGTTTCGTGAAAGTTAACTACATTGGTTTTCAGACAAAAAAAGTTCTTAACTACAGTCTGACCATCTTTATTAATTCATGAAATTTTTTGGCTCATCATTTATTATCAAATATTTCAATATATGAATACAGAAATGTGGTCTATTTGCAAATTAACTCAATAGTACATACCAGACTGAAATTTGTATACACCAGACGGGTGTTTTATCTACAAAATACTTATTAGTGACACTCGGATCAAAAATGATATGAATGTAAAAGCAATTACAAACAAGTTTTAGTTTTCTTGAAAGCTGTGAACTGCTTCGCTCTATCCTAATTTAATGTAATATGTGTGAATGTGGTATTTTTAGATAGTTGATTGATATAAAATGGATTTACTTTAAGAGTGTCACTGTGCGTTATGAGTGTGTCTCTCTGCAGGTGTGCCTAGATTAGGAGAAGTTATAAAATACAGATAATGCTTTTTTGAAAACGTTGTATAGGCCGGAACATTGTTTAGCAAAACAAATCGTGCATATATCTTCTATACTATTAAACGAGAAGACCTCATTTTGTGTGTCGCTTCTCCTCCTTCCACAATAAATTAATCATCATGTCTCTGTGTCCTATATGTAACATGTATAGTCGCATTTGTCATCCATTCTTATAATCATTCAGTTTGGGTTATTTTTGGATAAAAACGAAAAAGAATGCGTCCGGATATTTTCCCGTCATTGGTCAAAAAAGTCAGATTAGACTTCCGGTTTGTGTTTTTCTGTACTTTGAACATACAAAGACTATGAATAAAGTATATAAATTTGCTTTCTGCTATCTCATCTGCTATCATTTTGAGTTCTAGCATGTATCATCCTTGATTTACGTGTTTCAGTTTGGGTTATTTTGGGAGGAAAACGAAAATGAATAATATTTGCTAATTACTATCAATTAGTTTACAGTGGCGGATCCAGAACTTTTCATAAGGGAGGGGGGCGCTGACTGACCTAAAAAGGGGGGGCGTTCCTCTCATGCTTCAGTGATTCCCCATATAATCAACAATTTTTTTTCCAGCCTCCCCCCCCCCCTTTGGATCCGCCTATGATTTACTATCAACAGCGGTCACTGCAGATATATTTCTGTATACTTACATACATTTACTATGAATAACTGTATTTGTTGTAATTTACTATAAATTCCAATGGTTATCTTGTATGGCGTTCACTGATGTATATATATATATATATGTAAGTACCTTTGACTTTTGAGACCTCTCCTGAAATTCTCTGTATAGTAATTAAAGTATATATATGCATGTTCATAGAGTACAGAAAAACAGAAGGTATAAAAATCGATATTTGGAAAATAGGGGGAGGGCAAAAAAATGTGCCCAGTTCTTAAGTACCTTTGACTTTTGATACCTCTTCTGAAATTCTCTGTATAGCAATTAAAGTATATATGCATGTTCATAGAGTACAGAAAAACAGAAGGTATAAAAATCGGTATTTGGAAAATAGGGGGAGGACAAAAAAATGTGCCCAGTCCCTAAGTACCTTTGACTTTTGATATCTCTTCTGAAATTCTCTGTATAGTAATTAAAGTATATATATGCATGTTCATAGAGTACAGAAAAACAGAAGGTATTAAAATCGGTATTTGGAAAATAGGGGGAGGGCAAAAAAATGTGCCCAGTCCCTTAGTACCTTTGACTTTTGATACCTCTCCTGAAATTCTCTGCATAGTAATTAAAGTATATATGCATGTTCATAGAGTACAGAAAAACAGAAGGTAACCGTATAAAAATCGGTATTTGGAAAATAGGGGGAGGGCAAAAAAATGTGCTTAGTCCCTAAGTACCTTTGACTTTTGATACCTCTCCTAAAATTCTCCAGTCAGTATATTTGTTTTTAAAGTTTACATACGCTCTATTTCCCTGCGATTTCGCGGGTGTGTTCTAGTGCATAATAAAACGAACATGAATTAATGACAGTTGATCGGAACTGATATACACATAGTTAATTTTCCGGCTTTTAATGACTTATCCTGAACGAGAAAAGTCTGTAATTCTTTATCTCATTGAAACCAATGGCTGTTGCTGATTCTCAGACGAATCATAAAGTAACCAATCAGTGATCAGTAATTATTTTAAGATGGAGTGTATGTCTACTGAAACTAATAGCTCCACACCGTGATGCGAAGCAGAGGGCAACTTTGAGAAAACCCCTTATCGTATAGCAAGTAATTAATGACCCCGACACGACAAAAATGTAAAACAAGAAAACCAATGACATGATAATGCTTTAGTAAGACAATAAGAGAATAACGAATGGTACAGATAGAAATCTACAGCAACCACATGATTTCATGTCCTGACTTTGATTCCCCCTACCTTGGAAACTCATGAAACAACCAACATAAGAAAATACGACACGAAGCTAAAAAAAAAAAAAGACAAAAGACAGTATACATCCAACGTGTTTAGCGTATAAACGTCATAGACATTCGTTAACAAGAAATTGCCAGATAAACGCAAGTAAAAGTCTCCAAGATAGAATTGATGACCATAGTGAAAGGTTTCGGTGCGTTTTCAATCAATTGAGGATCGTTTTAACCAAAGTTTTTATTCACCAAAATAAGCTATAGGCTATACGCTAACCTTTTTTCAACAATGACGTCCATAATATTGCTAACCAAGTGCTGCTGGGAAAAAAAATCTTTTTCAACCGACAAAAAATGTCTATTTGGAACATCAATATTTACCAGACCTGCATACTTATAACGCAGACAAACCAGAGGAAAATGCACCAGGATATAATTTAGCTGTAAACAATGGATAACAGAAAGATTAAAACCCTCAACAAGATAAGGACTAGCGCCATACAAACAGCAGTTACCTCCTGGTTTAGAACGAGAACGAGGACGTGAACTTGAATGAAGATGCTACAATGTATCGATAAATTCATGAACAACTAAATACTTCAATAAAGGTCAGGGGTATTATCCTTTTGACTTTCTTCTGTGGCACTGGTTTTGGAAAAGACACCGTTTCATGCTGTCTTTTCTTATTTTCAGAGTTACAAACAATCAAATTTTCCAACATGGATGTAGTTGGTCCCTTGAACATCTGTTGTGAGATTGGTGCAATTGTGTGACTACAAAATGGATATATACTGTGCTTGAAAAAGTAGTTGGTGCTACAATGACCATGTCATAAGAGGTTGTACTTATTACTGGCCTCTGACATCTGATATCTGTCTTTGTTGACTCTCGTGGGCCAGGTGAGCTACAAAAGCAGACGATTGTACTTTTAGAAAACAAAGAGGGCGAAGGAAGCTAACCATATTTTTTGTATTCATAATATTTATAATACATTTTTAATATATTTTTTACCGTATGTTAGCGGTTTTTTTCATCGCTTTAAAAGACTAGAATAACTGTATAGTCTTTGACATGTCAAACGAGGCCATATTTTGTTAAACAAAATTTTACTGTACTGAAAACATTTATTTTATTGCCGAAAGTTATGTTGTTTGTGTTTAATATCGTTAGTGTATTTACACCAACAGTAACGTATTTTTATTTATTTGTTCTGCAATTGGCACACCATATATTGGCTATACAAAGTATATAAGTATTGTTTTAACAAAATCTATTATAATGTTATTAATTTTAAACGAACTTGACATTTTTTGCACTTTTGTTAGTCGTGTACGTTGTTTATATCTAATTTTGGTTCATGCATCTAAAATTGTATACATTATTGTTAAGGGCCAGCTGATCCCGCCTTAGGGTAAGGGATTTCTCAGTTGATATTTTATCGTACAATTCTTATAATATACTCTGATGTGCGTTTAACATTGTATCTAACAACATCGTGTGTGAAAAGGTAATTCCGGTAAAATATGAAGAAGTTATCAAGAATAATAATAAACCAGTAATTTGTTATTTCACCTATAAAGATAGTCGGAGTTTATCACAATGTGTTTAACAGATTGATTGCTTAACGTACTGTGACAATTCTTTCATGCGTTTTTAGGACGAGACTAAATTAACAATAAATACATTATGCTGGTCCTGTAAGAGAGGCCGTCCGAGACGAAGGCCGGGAGAATTGGATTGCCAATGGAAAGTTGGGGTAGATTTGATAGGAATATAACTACTTGCAACAAGTCACTTACGGCCCCCTCAAAGAGTCTTTTACGGGGTTTTAATACAAATACCGCGATATTCTCTTTCTCCAAGGCACAGGATATGACGTCCCTGTTCTGACTGGACGTGACTGCGTCTTTGTACATCCCGCACAGCCACATTTGTAATTTTCTTTAATGACAGTCGGAAGGAGACCAATGGTAACCATATTTATATTCCTATGTCACCTTTTGGTTTCACAATAGAAATTCAAATTAATCACATGCAACTTTATAATTTCAAATCAATTCAATTCAAATGTTCATTGTAATATATAAAACTTTATCAATATCAAATAAGTGACAAATAAAAATAAGTAGACAATATAACTAAAATTCACATAATGATATATATACACATAAGATCCGTTAACGAATGACTATTTTACTTTTAAGTGTGCATGGTTAAAGGTTTTTAGCAATACAATGTTAATATCATGTTTTGAAAGAAACATATCCGGAATGAGGAAAAATGTGTTTTCAATAATTTAAAGGTTAATGAAATATCAACAATACCGAAAAATAGATTAAGGGTGAAGTCTATAGAATATGAAAATAAAACCTTCGATTTTGGATAGACATGTACTTTATAGATTTAGAAGATGTGGTATGAGTGCCAAGGAGACAACTCTCCAACCAAGTCATAACTTATAAACGTAAATCATTTTAGGTCAAAGTACGGTCTTCAACACGGAGCCTTGCCTCACACCGAACAGCAAGCTAAAAAGGGCCCCAAAAATTATAGTTTCAAACAATTCAAACGGGAAAACCAATGGCCTAATCTATATAAAAAAAAAACAAGAAACGAGAAACACTTATGCACCACATCAACAAACGACACCTACTGAACATCAAATTCCTGACTTAGGACAGATGAAAACAATTGCACCGGTTTACATTGTGACGTTTTAATGGTACCAAATCTTTACCCTTATCTGAAACAAAAGTGTAACATCACAAAATATGCACACGTGTTAATTTAATCATCGGATTAAAAAAAAGGTGGAAAACAGAATCAATAGTATAAGCCTCCTGCGAATTTCATTCAGTATTCCCCAAATGACTTTCATGGACCAGTAATTACAGTTAAATTTAAATGCTAGAAATCGAGAGACTAGATGCACCACTGGTGTTTTAACTCTTTTAATCAAGTCTTATTTAATAAAAATCACTTACTGTGGTGGACCAATCAATGGTGCAAGTTGAACATAAGCGAACCAGGGATATATCCATTTAGCTTAGAAATAAATTGAATCTAGTATCTTAGAAAGAAGGCGTCATGCAGGAAGAATTTTTTTTATAAACAAGCTGTATTAATAAAGTTTGATAAAATATACGTTGATTCTATATAACTATATATGACAAATGCTTCAAAATACTTGTATGGACATTATATTCTTCAGAGTGATTCCACAATCAATAACAGCAAAGTATGGTTTAGCAATAGGAGCAACTTTATCACCGTAAGTATGGGAAAACAAAACATTATAACTATGACACTGAACATAACATCCATATCACTCTACATAACCGTTATGTTTTATATGAAATATGTATACACCTATGAATTCATTTCCATTTTAAAGAGCACAGTAATAGATTATTCGTCCGTCTGGCGAACTAGTTAGTTAAACAATTCGATAAAAATGTATTTATTTGATACTAGATACTAGTAAAGTACAAACGCTTTGGTTATTCATTTCACAAGTACTTGTGCTAGTTTATATTCACAAGCTGTCAAGTATTAGCACTTTTTATCAGTTTATCAGATCAGCTGAATATAATTGTGGTTTTTGAAACTGAGGGTAAATTAGAATCACCAGAACCATTCAAATAAAGTCAATCAGCTGGCATACGCTATGTTGTATATTACAACGGATCTGGAACAATAGCGTTGGAAAGATATCATATAATAATAACCCACTAACAAATGTTGTTACATTAAAAAAACGAAATAAAACGGCCTCGTTCAAAAAAGGAAAAAGGTACACAAAAACATCTCTGTAGATTTAAGAGCCAATGTTGGTTATAGAATTGAGAATGGAAAATGGGGAAATGCCAAAAAGACATCAAGCCGACCAAAGAGCAGACAACAGCCGAAGGTCACCAAGGGTCTTCAACGCAGAGAGAAAACCCGCACCCGGAGTATTTAAAAGTCGGCTTCTCAGTTCATATCAGCGAACGCCTAACTAGAAATGAACATCGAACTCTTCCTTTCGGTGACATCATCATGATTGCCTTTGTTATCTGTCTCCTCAATAGTTGTCAGTGTTTGTTCAGAAGAAAAAAACATTTCAAATATTTTGTATAGAGTATAACAATATACCGTTTCTTAAAATCTGCCTTTTCTACGTGATAGTCCACATGATCATTGGTTTTACCGGATACATTAACATAGGTACAATGTACTAAAGTATATTATGTGCGATGATACCTACATATAAAAATACCGAGTAACATCTTTATTAAAGAAGGAACCAAAAGGCAATACTAGAAATAAGAATAAAAGAGACAAATCTCGTACTACCACCAATGTCCATTGTTATTCTGTGTATTGTTATCCCAAATTGTCAACTAATGTATTTATTACCACTTTCAAACGGTCAACATTTCTACGGTATTTAATGGCTTTAACTCTATCTTTGCTTGGCTTTCGTTTTCGAATATATGGTAACCGTCAATGTTTTCTATGTAATATTCTTGTTTAGGTTAGTGTACGTCCTAATTGCAATAACATGCATAGTAACATGGCCTATATCCAAGGTTTTGGACTGTTTACTTGGCTCTGACCACGGCACGTTCTATAAGCGGTCACAATTTAAAGTCCTTGTGGATTTACACGCTGACGATGGATGTAGTGAGAATGGATTGGAAGAACCATTTACACAAGACGAAGTCAGAATAATAAAGGTACCAAATGGGTTTCGTATCTAAAGCATGCGATAACTTTTGGAAACATATTTTATAATAATTTCAAAGTGTATCATCATGTAGTAATTGAGTTGAATTTGCTTGAATTTCTTGAACTACATGTATCATAGACAGAAATGAGTCTAAAACAAAGTTGTTAAAATAGTTTCATTTATATAAAAGTAGTAGGCAGAACTTTATAAGAAGAACATGCATTTTACAAATTCCCGGATAGTAAACTTTATTTTTTTAATTGTTAATTGTCAGCCAATTACAAAACTTATTTACGCTAATATCTGACATTAAAATTAGTTTAATTGTTTCATTTTGTATGCAATTCTAATTTAACTTTACTTTATTCATGTTTTAGGGTACTCTTGATATGAAAGTGAAAACCACAGAAGATATAATAGTTCCCATAGATGACGTGTTTATGATCAACGTAGACGACACTTTGAACAAGGATACACTTAAAGTAGTGAGTAAACTTAGCTTTAAAGACGTATCTAGAAGAATTCCTTACTGAAATATAAACTATGACTTTTAATTTTGTAAGTCACATGCTGAATCAACCTGATGGTGTCCGGTTTAAATCTTTATCCATCAAGTTTTGCTGTCGTCATAAAAATTAATGTAGTTCTGTTTGCAAAACCTCATGACAGTGATACGCATGCTAAACCTTGAAAATTGGCGACCTATTTGCTTACAAGTAATATGAAGTATGCTTAGGCGTATAAAAAGGGGATATAGAACAATCAATACCAGTTCAAACTGATCATCAGAGAATATAGATATATACTATAGCATACAAACACATATACAGAACAACGTTAAAATATATTTAATATGTATCTAAATAAATTATTCTATTTATTTAGTGGGTTTTTTTTTTTACTTTTCCTGAAGACCATATAGTTATTATTTTGTAAGAAATGCAAATATATTTTGCACAGATTTGTTATCTTTACAACTTCGATTTCAAAAGAGGGAAGAAAGATAGCAGAGGGACAGTCAAACTCATAGATGGAAAATAAACTGACAACAACATGACTAAAAATAAAAAGACCAACAGACAAATAATAGTACAGAAGACACAACATACAAAACTAAACTAAAGACTAAGCAACACAAACGCCACCAAAAACTGGGGGTGATCTCAGGTGCTCCGAAAGGGTAAGCAGATCCTGCTCTACATGTGACACCCATCGTGTTGCTTATGTTATTACATATCTGGTAAAAAGTATAATTCCGTAGGTCACATTCGTAATAAGGGAAGGGTATTATCAGGAACACATCCGATATCATCTATTATAAGTTGCATAATATCACTACTTACTTCAAATTCATATCTAAGTATTAAAACAGACAAAAACATAAGTATAATTAATAAAAAAATATTAAACAAATGTTTGAGATATAATTTCATTAGGTTGATTAAACATTTTAAATAGATGGATTAAAAAAATTGAAACTTATACATCATAATTTGGAATCGTTTAAAATAGTCGTATTTTTTTAAAGAATTTATTGCTTTCCAGTTACAGGAAATTGGATTCTCTAGAATCCCGATATATGAAGGTAACAGAGATAATATTGTGACGGTATTATTGACAAAAACATTGTTATGTCTCGATCCTTATCAGACCATACCGATTAGAGCTCTGTTATCATCAAAAGCAACTAGAGACGTTATATTTGTTCAACCAGATTTACCATTATTTGATCTGCTATACGAGTTAAAAGGACCAAAAGGTATTATATATTGTATTTCTTCTTAAAAAAATAAAGGTTATTGTTCAAGTCTATAAATAAGGCAACAGTAGTATACCACTGTTCAAAATTCATAAATCGGCTGAGAGAAAACAATCTGGATTACAAATTAAAATCGAGGGAAACACATCAACTTCTAGGGGAAAACAACGAAACAATAGAAATACTGAAGTGCAACAAAAACTAACGACAATGCAACATGTATAGATACGAAATTTTTGATAGCAACTGCAATATTCCTGACTCGGTACATGACATTTTAGGAGAAAAAAGGGAATTAAACCTGGTTTGAGTCTAGCCCCACCTCCAAGTTTATGGCACTGTTAAATATATCACTAAAATGACAACATTCTAATCCCGCTGCATTGTTGCACCTGCCCCAAGTCAGGAGCTTCTGGTCTTTGTTAGTCTTGTATTATTTTTAATGTGTGTTTCTTGTATATAATTCGGAGTTTAGTACGACGTCCACTATAACTGAACTTGTAACATATTGTTTAGGGGCCAGCCGAAGGACTCCTCCTGGTGCGGGAGTTTCTCGCTACATTGAAGACCAATTGGTAATCTTCAGCTGTTGTCTGCTCTATGGTCGGGTTGTTGTCTCTTTGACACATTCCCCATTTCCATTCTCAATTTTATTGCATGATAAGAATACAGTAAAACTAAATGACAGAACACTCAGGACAGAGAAATACACAAATAAATAATATTAAAGTACATTTCGAAATGTAAACCACAAAATAACATTGAATACCTAAAATTAATTTACGACTTTTCACTAAAACACTATAATGTATCATGCAACAAAACATAACGTCACATGTTAATTTCTAAAAATTGGATTAAATCGAGATTAGATTAATAGTTATGTTATGTGATGTATTTTATAACAATTACAAGAATATTAATATTGAAAAGTGTTAGTAATTGTGCAATTAATTGTATTATCATATGAAATATTGTTCGTGATACCAGTGTTATGGTAAATTCGATGTAAAAATAGTTAATGAAAGTTACAGTCCTATTTATCTACTTGAAAAAATTGAAAATCACAAAAAAAAACAAATTCCGAGGAAAATTCAAAACAAAAAGTCTCTAATTTGATGGCAAATTCAAAAGCTCAAACACATCAAACGAATGGTTTACAACTGTCATATTCCTGACTTGGTACAGGCATTTCCTTAAAAATGATGGATTAAATTATATACCATAATGAAATATATAAATCAAGATAAAAATAAACTTGAAGGAATCCTATCACGTAGCAAGACCCAGCAGTTTGACAAGGTAAGCATGTTCTGCTTTGCATATATCACAGACAAGTTATCTACACTCGGTTAAAATATCACAGTTGGGAAGAGAACTGAAACGTTTAATTTACAGGTCAAACGAGAGTTCAGGTACCTGTCAAAATATCTTAAGAGTATCTAGACAAAGCAAGGCGTGTTGTACCTGTACCAAGTCTGATATATAAACTCATCATAGATTCCAGGATTGAAATTTTATATTTACGTCAGATCCATCAGTGACATTCGAATAAAAACAAATGTTAAAAAGCCAAAATAAAGTACGAAGTTGAAGAGCATTGAGGAACAAAATTCCTAAAAGTGTTGCCAAATACAACTAAGGTAATCTATTCCTGAGGTAGAAAAGCCTAATTATTTCAAATATTCAAAATTTTGTTAACAGTTAATTTATAATTATGAACATATCAATGATAACTCAAGTCAACACAGAAGTGCTGACTACTGGGCTGGTGAAAGCCTCGGAAAAATAAATCTCCATTAGCAGTGGCATCGACCAAGTGGTTGTAGATAAACTCATCATAGATTCCAGGATTGAAATTTTATATTTACACAGACGCGCGTTTCGTCTACAAAAGACTTATCAGTGACACTCGAATAAAAAAATGTCAAAAGCCAAAATAAAGTACGAAGTTGAAGAGCATTGAGGTCAAAATTCCTAAAAGTGTTTTCTGGTATATGACAGTTATTTTTCATTCGTTTGATGTATTTGAGCTTTAGAATTTGCCATTTGATATTTATATTCTATTTTGAAGTTTTTTTGTGGAGTTTGTAATGTTTTTTGTTACGTTACTTCTTAATAAACTGAGATGCTTGTATTTTATTCGGTCTAATCATATGTAGAAATTTAGATAAATTGTAACAAATAGAAAATAGAAGTTTAGATAATACAATTAACGGTACCGATTTTCTTGCACCAGATGCGCATTTCGACAATACATGTCTCTTCAGTGATGCTCGTGGTCAAAATATTTGAAATCCAAAGCTTATATAAAAGATGAAGAGCTATAATCCAAAAGGTCCAAAAAGTATAGCCAAATCCGTGAAAGGAATCAGAGCTTTGCATGAGGGAGATACATTCCTTAATTTAAAATAATTTCTTATATTTTGTAACAGCAAATTTTAATAACACAAAAAATCCGTATTTTCATGCCAGTACCGAAGTACTGGCTACTGGGCTGGTGATACCCTCGGGGACTTATAGTCCACCAGCAGAGGTAAACTGTTACAAATAGAAAACAGAAATATAGATAAACTGTTACAAATAGAAAATATGGTTCCAACCTAATACTGAATTTTTAGATACGTCAAAAGAGAAAATAATGTGCGAAATCATTTTTTGCTTGAAATTTTGTAGGGCATTTAGCATTTGTGAAAGAACACAAACGTTCCTATTCATTGGCGCCAAAGGTAAGAATGTCATTTTACTTAAAAATACATAAAAAAAGAATAACATGAAGCACCAAAATTACGTTGCATAATAATGGGTGTAATGTTATTTGTCTGTTGATATCTGAAAATGATATTGAATCTCATGAGTGAATCTTTTACTGATGTATTTTTAAACTCGGGGAAAGTATAATCAATCATCAATTTAATAAAGGTCGAAATTCATGCTAGAAAAATTGGATATGAAATGAACTATTGAAGTGAAATGTAGGTAGAATATCATCTAAAGCATGAATAAGAAATAATATGATCGCCGTATAAATGGGTTTTTTTTTTTCGGAAAAACTCGGACATGAAATATTGGTTTCCTTCATATAGTACTCCATTTACGATTGCTTGAAGTTTAAATGTTGACTTGCTTGCCTTGTTTGTATAAACGTTTGCCCAAGCATTTGAATTAAAGTTGACATCTTCAATCGAAACATTATACTTGAATGTTATTATATGTTATGCAGATATGCACACATTTCTCTCCGTTATCTATAGTTGCATATTTTGTTGTACATCTTGTAGATCATGGGTATTATTACATTAGAAGATTTGATGGAGGAATTATTACAGGAGAATATTGTTGATGAAACTGATGTTGATGTTAATATCGACAATAAACTCGAAGTCGCTAACACTAAGAGAGCCAGCATATCTCAAGTTATTGAAAAGGTACGGATTAATTTGATATTATATCATCTGTATAGGTTTTTCATCAAACAAGTGAGAAACCCATCAGTGAGACATTAAAAAAATCAAAAAATCAAAATAGTCCATAAAAATCATTAACAAGAATATGTGTCCATCAGACATAGCGGTCCGTTCGAATTATAACAATTCCATGTTCAGTGAACCTTGAAATCTGTGTCAATACCCTAAATTGGGATAAACATTAACCCCTTACCTCGTCATGAACTTTGACAATTTAAGTGGTCACAAAAGTTTTTCAATTAAAACTTTTACCTAACTCAAACCAATTCATTGACCTGATAGTGACAGACGGGCGGACTCATGTCAGAAAGTTCTTGTGTCACGTCAGGAATATGACAGTTGTTTTCCATTCGTTTGTTGTGTTTGAGCTTTTGATTTTGCCATTTGATTCCGGATTTACTGTTTTTAATTTTCCTCGGAGTTCGTTATTTTTGTTATATAATTTTTCACAGATAGGAAAACATAATACAACTCTACTATCGTAGGACTGGCATTTAAATGTAATTAAGGTTTACTTTGTTTTTTCAAGTACGTTCGGCATAACCATTTTTTAGTTTCCTTTGTATGCAGTAAACATTTTTAAAACTGATAGTCTCTATTACATTACCACAATGCAACCCTTCAAGGATATCTGTTCAATTTGCAAGTTCCCCTTAACTCCAGTGGTAACTTTTCAATCTGTTATAATTTACATGTTGAAACCATTACAGGTGATTTTTCTTTTAAGTTACAAATTAATACATTAAAAATTGTTTTCCTGATTTTGATAAAAAAAAAAGTGTTTGCAATTCTATTCCTCAATACAACAATATGTCCCAATTGAGGAGCCGTGGCTCAGTGGTTGTCGTTTGTTCACGTCTGTCATATTGGTTTGTCGTAAATTGTTTTTATTATACATATATTTTCTCAATTTAATTGTTTCATATTATGTCGGAACCTTTGATAACCCACTACATGGAATGGAGTTTTCTCATTGTTGAAAATTGCCTATAATTGCTTACACTAACTTAGCTAGGTGGATTGTTGTCTCATTAATAAATTATACCATATCTCCTTATTTTTATATGGCGACCTTAATCTGCATTATCTTTAAATAAAGGTACAGTAAGTACAAGACAAGCTAGGTCGTATTCTATAAAGTATTACAATTTCTTTATATTAACTACTAAGTGTCATGTGTTTCTTTAACAGCAAATACGAAATAGGATCAACAAAACAACAACAACTCCAACCCCAAAGAAAAATTACCGATCTGTTTCAGTTCCAGACATAGATGTCGCTCCATTTTACAATAATACAAAGAACTCGAGTAGACAGTCTATTCCATGTATTCTTGAATCCACGACAGAAGACACAGATGAAACATCGCCTTTAATTAATTAAGATGTATATGGTAATTTTGTTCAATATAACTATTTCATTGAAAAAGTTAGTTGTATTGATGTGTTTAAACATATTATGTCGTTCACTTTCTAACATACTGTATCATTCTTGAATAAGTCATGTATGTACTGTTGATAAAATACTCAGATAATTCGGATATTCTAAACATGATTTAATTTTTATGCCCCTGCAACTAAAAGTTGGAGGTCATATTGTTTTACCCCTGTCCGTCCGTCCATCCGTCCTATTATGGGTATGCAGTTATTCCACATAACTTCTCCTACAGTTTGAATGCTAGGAATTTTTCTCTCTGTTGTATGTTTGTACATATATTGAAGGTGTGCACGTGGTCAGGATTTTTATTGATATTTGCTCTTTTGGGAGATCATAATTAAACTTTTATAAATTTTTTTGAGTATTTACTTGCCAAAAAAAAAGAATTTCCAGATATCTCCTTCTACAGTTTAAATGCTAGGAAGTTTTTACTTTGCTGGCTGTTTGTACGTACGTTGAAGGTGTGCATGTGGTCAGTGTTTTGATTTTTTTTTATATTAGTTCTTTTGAAGATAGTTGAACTTTGTTATTTTTGGGGTATAAACGGTTAAAGGTTAAAGTTATTTTAAAACAACACTTTGCAGCTGCGGGGGCATCAGTTGTGTCTCCCAAACACCATAATATCTCAAAGGAAGCCCTACATCGACGTAGTTATAATAAAGATTCTTTAGAGTGGAGTGCGGGGGCATCACTGTGTCTACTTTTATCCTGAGTCAAAGATGCCTCAGCTAGATTTTGTATCAAAAATGGTTTGATAAGAATTCCATCGGTTAAGCTTTTATGGGTGAAACGCTCAATCGCTGCCTAAATTTTTAAGCCTATTATCTTAAATTACTTTCTATTGAAGCATTACTCATTCACATTTAACGCGTCATTACAACACAACATATTTTATCTTAGTAACACAAATATTCCATAAAGTGTAAGCTAAAATGAGTTAACATATTTTATACTGTCTCAATGTTTTCATACTGTATTTTTGATTTCTAAAGTCGCACTTAATACAGGAGAGAAAAAAAACAAGCATAATAAAATGATGATTACTTTTTAAAACAAACATTTATGTAATCGTGTGTTTACATCAATTCTTAGCATCCATAAATCTCCACTCTTAGTCCAGGATTTCCTCCACTGTGCCATGATAAGGGTAAAAACCTTACAAATCTGGCACTTACTGGTGATGTGAGATAATGCTTTACAACTGTATCGTAGTTAACACTGCCAGCAAAAGCCTAAAATAAATATGAATAATAGAAATTATACAATCATATTAACTATTCCACATTTCAATTCGATAATTTCTCCAATAATTGCAATTCACAATAGAAAATTTCCTTTATTTGTCCCCTAAATAGAGCCGTGTGGTTGCACTTTGCTAATTGCTATTCACAATAGTAAGTTCAGCTGTTTCACAAACCACACCTATTTTTTGGGAGATAAATAATTTATAAGATTTGAACAAGAGATACTCTAATTATCAACAGAAAACAAGACAAACAAATAAAGAAGAGGGAGGACATGTGCATTACTAAACATCTCAATAAAACGTGAGATAAAGGATTATTTGTCGTATAGGATATCAATCTATGAATAAATGCAGCACCTTGTGGCCTCCTGTCGAGTCTTCAATATATTTGAAATTGTTTCCATCTGCACTGTACTGTACTGTATAAGTCAATGTGTAATAGGAAGATGATCTGTAACCCTGAGTGGCTACTGTGTAAACTTTCTTTATTTCACCAAGATCTACCTGTAAAGATATAAGGGTTTTATATAACTACTATTTAAACACTAATAATCAACTAGCTTGTTGGAGAAAAATCTAATAAACTCTTCTTTCATTTTCACCTGCGATTTTATTTTGTAAGTAATATGCACAATCGTGAGTAAAAGATATATTGATGAAATGGAAAAGTGTATTTGTTTATACAAAATCTGAAATTATTTATTTTATATATCATATAATGTATATTTTGTACCAAAAAAAATAAACTGTTGTTTTAGTTCACATATTTATAGAAATATTATTTAACACAGCTGTACTCAATTAATTAGGATGTTCTGTGTAGGCTTTGAATGTTTACAAATATTCTATCTTCTCACTAGTTGGTGCATGTTTTCCCGTGTATATTAATCTCGGAAACATTGATACAATTAAAATTTGGATCTTTATTGGATTTACAAAGATTGAGCCCTTAGTCACTCACAATGTATATCTACTGACATTTGCATTTCAATAAGATTGAAAAGAGGGGTCTGCTGTGAATATACCTATTTACAGTATCGTTTCAATTACACTACTGCAGCGAAAACATATAATTTGATAATGAAATAAGCGGATTGACGTTCCGTCCACAGACCTGTAGCCATGACCCAACTCCAGCCCCTATCCATCCGGAACTGCACTGTAATCGTCCATCAGCTGCATTTTTTGTACTTAGCGTATAATGGGCTGACATCTGCGCATCTGGAATAGTCTTTTTACTATTCGCAATACCGAAGGGGTTAGTTGGACAATCTGATAGATATATGGATAAAATATAAAAATGTATTCAATATATTAATTTGTTTTACTAACAATGTTTTTAAAAATCAAAAGATTAAAAAAAATAAGAACTTTAAGTGAGGATACTTTGGATAAATGTGTGAGCCGTCATCTTTTCTCATTTTCATTTCAGTTTCTCTCAAAAAGTTAACTACATATGAAAAACTCTTATAAATATGCTTTCCAATTATAAATATTTGTTTATACACAATAATTGAAGATAATAGGTATAGGACTACGTATTCCGGCCCGGTCATAAAGAACAGTAATATATATATATCAACAAAATAGTTCTTACGAAAAGGTTTAATTTTGCCAAATATTTAGGTATGTTTTGGTATCAAATAAAAGCTAAGGGACTTGAGATCACTACAGATAAACTTATAATAGATACCAGGAATAACATTTCACATTTACGCCAGACGTGCGTTTCGTCTTCAAATGACTCATCAGTGACGCTCGAATCAAAAAATGTATAAAAGGCCAAATAAAGTACGAAGTTGAAGAGCATTGAGGACCAAAAATTCCTAAAAGTTTGCCAAATACAGCTAAGGTAATCTGTTCCTGAGGTAGAAAAGTCTTAGTTTTTCATAAATTCAAAGTGTTAACAGTTAATTTATTTTTATGAACATATCAATGATCACTCAAGTCAACACTGAAGTGCTGACTACTGGGCTGGTGATACCCTCGGGTAAATAAATCTTCACCAGCAGTGGCATCGACCCAGTGGTTGCAAATAAACTCATACCCGTATGCATAATGTTTTTTTTTTTTAAAGTGGAAGAACATAAATAACCTGTTTGTTAGACCCGAAGTGTCTGTATTGTACAATCAAACTTTCGGGAACTAGTACGTTATAATATGCAATTTAAGATATGTTGAAGTTTTCAGCAATGTCAGAATTATGCATAGATTAACATGGGTTGAGTGTCACTTTATTTGAACTCAAGGTATAATTGCAAAGAATGCTTAAAGTTTCCAAATGTAACATTGAAAGCAGTTGATATTAGTAAGTGGTGTTGTTTCTACAGCTATTATATGTATTTTTCATTTATAAAGCGTCTTTTATATACTAGTATCTTGTTTGGAGATTTTTGGTTCAGTAATCATGGTCTTTTGTATGCATACAATGCAATCAACATTATGTTAGCATTTATCATTGTGAATTGTCTTTCTTACTTGTTTCACATAATGATCCACCATAATCCTGTAAGCATGTGCAGTTAAACCCATTAAAACCGTCTGTACATGAACCTCCATGTTGACAGGGATGACTTAAGCATTGGTCTCGTTCTGAAAAAAATATACAATAACCTACTATTATTGTGTTCTAATTGTAATTTACTTTAGAAATATATCTGCTTTATTTCTTCTGGTATAGCCTTTACATTTTTTTATTATGGTTTAGTCTCGAAAACTGTTCCAACAAACAAGACTTCAAACTTGAAACACCTCAAATTGTGACCCTGAACCGGCGTATCAAGAAGCTTAATTTTCTCTGAACTGGTAAACAATAAAACTTCTACATTAAGGGGTGCAGGTGAGCAAATCGAACAAGCCTTATTGTTGAACTAATAAAGTGAGTCACCCTTTTATCGTTTATCTTAATCTAATGTTATTTGCATACCTCGAATATCAATAGAAAAACTTCCATCTGCATACTTCCCATGGTGATCAGTTGCCCGGATGGTAAATGTGTACGTTGCATCCACATCGGGTGCCCGACCAGTTATTCTGCCTGTTTTAGCATTAAGATTTGTTCCTGGTGGTAAATGACCAGATACCAATTGATACGTGATATTTCCACCATCTGGATCCTGCAATAAATCATAAAACATCTAATAGTAGTTCCTTTCACGTATTTATATTGGTTCACCTCTCCTTTAATATATCCTCACAGTGTTACTTGTTTGTAATTGTCGAATGTATTGTATCAGTATTAATAACAAAGGATTATGCAGCAAAGTTTTCTTACATTATTGTAATTCAAACAATTAACATACTAAGTAAGACAGATGTTGTGAAGGGATTAACCTTAGGTAGTTCTTGTTTGTTAATTTTGTGTTTTGCTGCAGTTACTAAGACTAAAATTTGTTAAGAAAATATGTATTTACATTATTTCATCTAGTAATCAAGAAAAACGCGTGTTAAAACATCAAATACCATGCTTATGAAAAGTGAATGAACAGTGAATTTCAAATTTTACAGTTGATATCCATTTGTTTGATGTGTTTGAGCTTTTAATTTTGACATTTGATTCGGGACTTTCTGTTTAGAAATTTCCTCGAAGTTCGCATTTTTTGTAATTTTACTTTGACTGATTTTTTATTTCAAATTTGCTAAATTTACTCACTAAAGCTTGAACCGAGACAGATACCACCGATCCAGAGAGAAATGTCCCAAGAGTGCCGTGTACGGACTGCTTTGTCCAAACTGGTGGCAAGCTTTTCACTTTCTGCAAATATATTTAATTTAGCTGTATATAAAAGTTTAATATGATGAACTTGTCTTAAGTCTTATTTTCTTGGTAAAAATTAACCACTGCATATTATTGTATTCGTCAAAAACCAAAATACTGTTTTTTGTTTACTTCTCAAAAGATTTATGAGAATTACTGTTTAGTATTTTACTGAACATATCTGCATATATAACTTCTAACAGTAAAACGGATACAATACACGCATATTCGTATTTGTCAAATTTGCTCTTAGCAATATACACGCTTTCCCATTTCAAATACAAAATTAAACAACTAAAACTTTTTTGTCCATACTTTATGAAATGGTCTTTTAGGTTTCTAGAGAGAAAAAATGTTTTAACTACATACATTTACATCGTGCAGATAAGGAGTTAGCATTTTTCCGAAGTCCCCTTTATGTATGATTGTTATTCGGCTGCCTCTAAAGAACGGAATAATAGAGCAAAAACACGCCATCACTTCGTATTAGTTACTTAAAGGAGACGCGCCATAAGCAACATTTAGTATATATCGCCATATACATAGTTCATTTGTACTTAGAAATTGTACATATTTACTTTTGAGATAATTTTACATGTAAACGGGAATAAACCCTAATTAGTATTCATTTGATTGGGGGATGTACCAAGTTCCTAGTAACAGATACTTATAAGCGACACAAAACAAATTTCTAATAAAAATGTGTCGTTTCTCAGTCCTTAAAAGTTTAAATCTTTTCACGATGGCTGCAATTATGCTTAACGGCATGTGCAACTTTATGATGTTACCTCTTGTTGAACTATTAAAGTACAGGTTACCACACCTTTAGCAATAATAGTAATAATACAAACGCTAAAATTTAACTGCTGTGTACCTGAATGAATTTTCTTAAATCTGTTCCAGATATGTAAACGGTTCCACCTTGTCCTGGTTCTAATATGACATCACCTCCTGTTCCCGCCTGTAATAAATCAAACAACAAGCTAAACATTCCTTTAAACAATATTAGATCTTATATCAGAAATTATACTGTTCAAGGTAGGGATCGCAATGTTAGGTGGTTTGGTCAGTCTCAAATATCAGGGGTTGTTATGACCCTAAAGACTTTTTATGTGTATCATTCAATTGGTTTTGGCATGACAAATAAACTCAACATAGATACAAGGAGATACAAACAAGAACATAATATATTCTGTAAGATGGGATCTCAACCATTTCCAAATATGTTTATCAATGTCAAATGACAGGGAGTTAAATAACCTACTAGGAATAACCCTATTTACATGTATCTTTTATTCGTGTTAACATACGAATATGTCCGACGTCTGGAAACTCTGGCATTGGTTAACATTAGACTAGTAATTTCATAAGTTCATTTATATTTTTTTGAAGGTTAGTGTGACTTCCATTTTTCACTTAACTAGTAAGTCTGCCTCCTATTGCGGGATTTTTCGCTACGTTGATGACCAATTGGTGACCGTTGGCTATTTTTGGCTCTTTGTTCGGGTTGTTGTCTCTTTGACACAGTCTCTATATGCCTTCTCAGTTTTATTATGGGAATGAGATCTAACTGTTTGGCTGATATTCTATCATTTTCACATGGCAGGGGATAGGGTTGACATCTGGGCACCAATTCTATATCTTATTGAATTCAAGTTTTTTATGTCAAATTTGGAAAAATGTGGTTAAAGGATGGGTAACTCAAATGGTATTGTGATATTTATGTAACATACTCAAATAACAGCGGGTGGTCATTATCTTTATAATATCCTAAGCATCGTACAATGTATCTTTACAGTTCAAACAAGAACTTATGTGTGAATTTCAATTGTTTTCCAGTAATAAAAATAGTTCAAATGGTAAAGGTATATTAATCAATTCGTTTTGACATGACAAATAATAAACTTTAATGTTTATGAGTGATAACATTAACTATTTGCAAGATATTGCATCATATGAAAATAGCAGAAGCGCGGAAGACTCCTTTGGTACCAATCCTACATATTATTCATTGAATATAAACATATCTAACAAAGAAAATACATGGTTTAAGATAGTATTCTCGATCGTATTCGAGATAACAAACATCATCCATTGCCTATGGTTGGGGTTACCCCTGGGTTAGCCTTATGAAAAGGTGATGGTGGCCTAATTTTGCAAAATACGAATAAACACGAATGTGTCCATATTATATGGATGCCCATTCGCACTATCATGTTCTATGTACCTTGAAATTAGGGTCAAAACTCTAATTTGGATACAAATAAGAAAGATCGCATAGAGAACATGTGCACTAAGTTTCAAGTTGATCGGACTTCAATTTCAGCAAAAACTACCTTGAACAAAACTTTTAACTGAAGCGGGACAGACGGACGAACGGACGGACGCAGATACCGAAAAAACTAATGGCCCTAGGTGGGCATGAAATTTCAATGGTTGAAAACTATATTGTTAATTTCATTGTAATCCAAAACTTTGCAATTAACAATATCATAATAGCATTCATAACTTTGTTCCAAAATTTGAAGCATCAATATTAAAACTTAAATTCATCTAATATTAATAAATCCTGAATTATATATCACGTAAATTAGAAAATGCTGTATGGGAGCATACGTATGATATGGAGATAACATTTTTTCCTAATTTCCTTCATGCATGACATCATTTTAAATCATGTAAATAAGAAAAGAATGTAATATAATTTTGTTTTGCACGAAAATTCGTACTAAGATTATTACCAGTATTGAAAAGTGTATAACAATACAATTTAAAGCTTCCGAACTGAATTTTACATTTGGTTCTGTGCTGTGATGTTACAGCACTGTCCTATATAAAAGGGAGGATTGGCCGCTTACAAAATTGCGTAACCTCGCCACATTATGTATGTTCCTATCCCAAATCAGGAGCCTGTAATTCAGTGATTGTCGCTGGTTTTTCAGTCATATTTGGTTTTCGTTTAAATCTGACTATTGGTTTTTCTATAGTCGCAAACTCTTTCCATAATCTTTCCTGACGAGATTAAAGTTTTAGTGACAGATTTTTTTTTTTTATAACTAATTTTATAACTAAGGAGATCTGTAAATAAAGATGTTCATCATATAATAAATATCATAAAACATGTAATATTATTAAATAACAATAATTGTATCCCCTTACCTCAAATGTTAAATCGCCTCCTGGATCAGCGGATATATTAACATTGGGATAGTCTATTTGGAAAAAACTGCAATGACAGAGAAAAACATTTTTCTTTATTAAATAATCATAGTTATTTAAGTTAATCTGTATAATAAATAAAAACTCTTAACTCGAGGACTCTATTTTAAGTTGATGCAGTGTGGAATAATATTCGGAAAAAAACATCATATTTCAAAACAATGTAAATAGATTTAAAATGTGTGGAAGAAAAGTAAATGATGTAATTTTCTAAATTATGCTTTATATGACCACTTATGTGAATTTAATTATATAATTTTAACATTACAACTCACCTTCCGAAAACCAAACTTGGAAAAACTAAAAGCAGTACAAATATTGTTGTCGCCATTTTTTCTGTTAGCTTTCGTGTACCTTCCACATAAGATCCATCAAAATCATCTAATTTGCATATTTATTAAAATCTAAGGCGGTTCGGATACATGACTGACAGTTTTAACAGTTGCAAATTCTTATCTGATGCAAACCGAATTCCAGAAGCAACAAGGAAGCTGGTGTAGTTTTATACAACGGAGCGTTGACAGAATTAGATGGTCCTTGATATGTCACGATAAAAGCTGTGCTGTATCAATTAATATATTTATGGTATTATCTTTATTTACACAACTTAAAAGCTATTATTGTTCATCCCTCCCTAGCAACTGAATGATGTCCCCAATTTAAGATGTCTTTCATATTTTCATAAAATATTATGTTTCTAAAATGAAGATATTGTATGTTTTTCTGATATTCTTTTCAAAAAGTGCAGCTGATAATGGGTGAGTTCAAAACTTATACGTTAAACATATATTCAATTTATTATAACGAACTATTATGACATATAATGTGCACGTTTATGAAACTAACAAAGGTTATCATGGGCAAAGTCGACCTTAGGTGGAATTATTTATTCTTTTAGGTCTCTTTTGATAATGTTTCAAAGTAATTATACATTCTTATTTTTTAATTTGTTGTGTTTAAGCAATCATGATCGGTAAAAGTGAGCAAACCAAATTTTTTAATTGTTATTCTCATGTGCACTGTGTCAATACCGCTGCTTCTCGATTCTAGTTCCCAAGAGTATTCATCCGCTAAAAAATAAGTTTGTTCGGTATTGACATGATTAACAACACTGCTTCATTAATATATTGGTAAATGTAGAAAACTAATTTAGATGCTTTGGTTCCAACTCCTTCAGGCAAAGTTAACAATGGTTGGTTTTGCCATTAATGCCTTCTACTCATTTTGCCTCTCAAATACTAATATTCACGTATTAATACATCTTTTGACTTTCATCTTTTATGGGGGTGGGGTGGGGGAGGTAGTGTTTCTAAATGACAACAACAACAACAATGAAAACATTACTACCATAGCCTGACTTGGTAAAAACTTGAATGATCTGAAGTTTAGCCGTTATTCATCTGTAAAAATACAACAAAGTTTTTTTTGTTCTTCTTCTCAACTGTAACCAATTATGATGTTGAAGCTATTTGTTTTTATTCTACATATTTTGAAATAAGATATAACAAACTTAAATGAGTATATCTATAGGTGTGTGACTTGTTACTGCATACACCATTTATTTTTTCTATGTTGTTTTTTTGTATACTGTTGTTTATCTTTTGACTCTTTTTAAAATACGTGCCTTTTGTAAACGATATTGTCAATTCGGTTTTATGATTTAGGGTGTTGGATATCAATGTACCACATTTGACAGTAAAGGCACAGAATTCAGGAAATATGACGCTCCAGGTACAAATTGTAACAATGTATTATATTATATGACATAATAATTCGTAAAGGGTGCACGAGTTTCAGTACAATTTTCTTTCAAAAGTCTCATCCTTTTTTTCAAGTAATAAAAAGAGTCAAGTAAAATAAAAGAAAAGAATATTTAAAACTTGAATATCCCGAAATCAATATACAATGTTATCTTTTGCAATAAAAACATTTGTTACCTTAGAAAAAAGTAAAGATGAAAACTACTAGCATTATCAAATGAATATCAAATAATCAAATTAAAACGATTGTCAAATATCGTTGCAAAATGCATTCATCATTCAAAAACTTGTATAACGTTTGAAACAACATCCTGCATGTGTCTTGTAATAATTGGTATACAACAAGTACTATATAAATAAATACCATATAACACTTGATAAATTAATATCAACTTATATTGTAGTCTGGCCTTGCAAGAGATTTGTATCTGGAACCTGGACCAGGCGGTAAAGTTGTATTTGATGGAGAAGATATTTTAGAGATCATTAAGGTAAAGATATCTATTTGGTTAATTGATATGTAATCAACATCTAGTTGCAAATTTGTCATGCATAGTCCTATTAATGAATAAAAATTAAAATAAATTCAATTGTCTTTACGATAACGAAGGTCGACTTACAAAACTAGAATTTCAATTACCACAGGAATAGGAGAGAATTTTAAATAAAACCTTTGCCATTTATGGACACATCAAAGATTTGTTACAAGGGCACTAGATCAAGACACATACCCTACACGAGGCGTTGGATTTATTTCCCTTTTTCGATTAAACATAACTAATTACATATTTATTTGAAATCCCGTTCAGTCAAAAGCCCGTACATGCCATTTCTTTAACAAAACTTTTTCTCCTGGATTGAAGAATTCTGATCACCATATTTACATATACTAGTTCCCTAGTTAACATGTGTTGTCTAATACATATTGCAATTTCCGTTGCACTTTTAATTAGTTTTGACTAATTTTAAAGAACTTCTATCTAATATAATAAAACAATGCACCAATATTTACCATCGTATCTTTATTTCAACGTGATTGACTCTGTATTGTATTTAACGTTCTCAAATTGAGTCATAATTGTGGGTTTTAGCATTCAACGAATCTTGTGTTAATCATATTAGGGTAAATTTCTACTGTAAACACCACATTTAGTGAATAAATTGCCACTTTGTATTCATGTATCGCACTTACAATATTAACAAAGTTGATGCTCACATGTTTTAAATTTTAAAAATAAATTGTAAGTCTAACATTCCATGTTCTCACAAATATCACATCCTTTTAAATTACATTTTTAAATAACATTTTTAACAGATGGCAAAAACATTACCTCCAGTGTGGCTACCTCATGCTCATAACGGATTCTTTGGAACATTTGAGGGAGGACAACGAATCCATGTTAAATTAGAGGCAAGAGTAAGTATTGTTAATATTTTCATATTCTTAATGTGCATTCAAATACATTTAATTTTCAAAAAGTATTAAATATATATAGATTTTGGAAAACATCAAGCATAATGGGAGATCCTTTGTCTATTTGTCTTTTTGTGTTTCTTTGATTGTTATATAATGATTACAAAAATGACACAGTACTGGGTGCTGTACCCTTATTTTTGACATGTTTACCTATTACGTCTGCTTGTTTTGTTAACACGTAGTTGTAAATAAAATGAAATTGAATGCGACTGTCATACAAGTGAGAGTTATTTAGCTATGAAAACAGGTTTAATCCACAATTTTTCTTCATAAAAAAATGCCTGTATATGACAGTTGTTAACACTCGTTTTGTGTGTTTGAGCTTTAGATTAATTTGCCATTTGTTTACGGAATTTCCGTTTTGATTTTTATGGGAGTTCGGTATTTGTGTTATTTTACTTTATGGGTGAGTAAAAACGAGTGATGACGAATATGTATAGTTATAATTTACTACACATAATCGGTTGATGATTTATTTGCAGGATCCAGAAAATGGACCATTAGAATACAAATTGGTTGCCGGAGACTTGCCAATTGGTATTACTCTAGATGTGACGGGTGGCTATATAAATGGAGTAGTTCCTGATATTGAACGTTTCTACACATTTACCATTAGAGCCATAAACAATCAAACGAAATATGCTGACTCGGTATTCAAAATTGAAGTTCTTTGTAAGTTATCTAAGAAATGTTGTTGGTCAGAAAAAACTCAAACTTACGATAAGATCATCAAATCTGTTCAAATTAACAACATCTCAAATTAGCAAAACTCTATGTTGCATCTATGTGCTTTCATGAAAAGTGATTGTTTGTCATTTTACATGTTGTAGTTGTATAGTCATCAATTGAATCAGTAAAATTAATAGAGAATATGTGATGGCCTTTTTTCAATATCATAAGGATTATATGGGTGTCTCAGGGTGTGATATTGAAAAACCCATATATACACTTTATTATATATTTCAAATAGATGTGGGATTTTTTTTTCACCGAAGTGTAGCCCTCACATATAGATAAACATATACTATAGACCATACAATCTTTTTTTATAATGAATATCAATTGTTATTTTTGTTAAATTAGCATCAAAAGTTGATGTGTGTGTTGTTTTGGGATTAATTTTTGTTTGTTTTTTTTGTTGTTTTTTTTTTTTTTTTTTGCTTTGACATAATGTTTATTGGGTTGTGACAAAATGAAAAATAAAAATATTTATTGAATTCAAATGGACAAAAAGGCTTATAATCAAACAATTCTTTAGTTTAATTGTTATGAATCATTAGTATAACTGAAGTCATAAAATTAATTATAAACAATAATTTGAATTTGGATGTTATCTGGTATCATTCGTTCCCTCTTTTCGAATTCATTTTATCAAGTTATCTCTAAAATATATTTAAGTAACAGTGAATTTAATGCCGATCTTGAGAAATAAATGATCAAAATTTTAAATGCAAAGAAAAAAGAATATGCTTTCGATCAAATGAATGACCACAACCTTTTTTATTGTAGCACATGACAACTGTAAGTCTAGTCCGTGTCAGCACCATGGTTCATGCATAGATAACAGCAACAACACTTATACATGTGTTTGTCCTGAACCTTACAGTGGACATAGCTGTGAAATAGGTTAGTTATTATATAGCGCATTCTTGTTTACCTTTTTCATACATGATATTTCAAAATAAACAGAACGGAAATTTTTCTTTATAAATTAGTGTTTTTTTTTAAATTAAAAAAATACGGGAATCTATTTTTTTTGTAAATGCTCATTGGTATTCCTATTGGCTCCAATTGCGTCCCTAGCATTTCGACAGAGTTGTCCCTGTATTGTTATAAATCATAATTTATGACAAACTGAGTAAAAATTCGCATAATTTGCTTTCTTTCAACAGATTGCAGAAGTAATGCCTTTGGTGTACGATATAAAAATAAAATACCTGATGCTCAAATGTCAGCTTACTTGTCACAGTCGACTAAACTCGCATCGAATGGAAGATATTCAGGGAGTAGTTATTGGTGTGGAACAAATGACAATTCTTGGTTACAGGTCGACTTGGGTAAATTAATGAAAAAATAAGGTTACAAATAAAACATATGTTAAAATGACTTTGCAAATGTCAAACATAAATTTTTATTTTTAAGGAAGCATATTTTATCTGATGTAGCTTATTTCATGTCGTAAAGCAATGACTTGAAATTCTTTTGAGATGATAAGATAGCTGTTACCACAAAGATTTCTGTCATATGCGTAATGAATAAAGAATCAATGTTATTCAGACACATTCTACAATGAATATATGATAGAAGGGGATTGAAAAAGAATACACTTATTTATCACAACAAATACAAAGAAATAATTAATAATAAATATAAATGTAAGTGTTGATATATCCAACTGCTGGATAATGTTCTTGAAATATTTTTCAGGAGAACCAAAGACAGTGTACAAAACACTTTATCAGTACGTAAACAGCAACTTTTACACAAATGGCTATACTTTGTCTGTCAGTTTAGATGGAGTGCACTTCAACTACGTCAATGACACAAGTGGTCTTCATGTAATTACTTTGATTTTTTTTAAATTAATAATGCGTTTAATTGAATCGATTAACTTTTTGTATACCCTACTCTCATCGGTTTTGTGCTAGAAGTATTATTAATGTGTCATTTGGTCACTTGTGTAGAGTTAAGTTGTTTCGTTGGCAATCATACAACATCCTTTTTTATATTGTAACGTCATAATGGTCATTGAAAAAGGATGCATTAGGCAGCAACCATTTGATTTTCTGGGGGGGGGGGGGGGGGGGGGGCTATGGTTTTTTTGGAAAAAAAAGTTTGTTTCCAGGTTTTGGTGAAAAAAATAATTTGTTTTGGACCCTGAGAAAAAAAATGTTTGTTTCACCCTCAGCTGCCACTATATGTAATACTAAAAGAAAAAAAATGTTTTCGGTTTGTCGCTAAAAAAATAGATTGTTCTTCGCCGAAGGCGAAAAAAAAAGTTTGCACAGAAAAAAAAACCATAGCCCCCCCCAGAAAATCAAATGGTTGCTGCCTTATACGATTTTATATGACGTACGAAAACATATGATCTGACCATATACGAAATATTACTTTAATATTTCTTTGCAATGAAACAAATCGAAAATTCTTTCTTTAAAAGAATCTTCAAACGATCTGGATTAAGCCACATATTCTTATATTAAAAGAATGCAGTCGGTTCAGAAATAAAATTGAAATTTCAACTTTTAACTTTCAAACATTTTATGTTTCAGACATTCAGTGGCGGACAAAGCACTTACTCAAACAGTTTACCTAATCCGATACTTGCGAGATTTGTACGATATCATCCTAAGGGATACAAAAGTGGATACTATCCCTGCATGAAAGTCGAACTTTATGGATGCTAAATAAAACTGCAGCACTGAGACTCATAATTGTTACTTTTCTAATTGCAATTTATTAATTATGTGTATCTATACGACAGTTGAATATTATCTTAGTTAAACTTTTACATGTTTAAAATAATGGATAATATTTTTATTTGTCGAGAGATGGTACAATGTGTGCAATGGTTGGGCAATGCATTAGGATCACAAATTTCGATAAAAACTATGAAAACTCTCTTTTCACTCAAAGATTTCAACAATGAGTTAAAAATCCCAAACCTTAGTGCATGATAATCAAAACGAATCCTTGTGTCACTTAATATGATTCTATTTTGATATCCATCCATTAGCTTCCACTTTAGTGATTTTGGTAGCACGTAGAAATGAATCAGATATTGTCAACGCCATTCAAACATTATACTATTATAACATTTCGTTACACTTTCGTATAAAATCAGTTGCAACTGGAAACCTTGTATTACCATAATTTGGTGTATTAATAAACGCGGTGACAATATCTTGGAAGATATTCAACATGATTTTGAACCCAGGATTAGATTCCCTTATAGCTGTATTGGCTACATTTTTCGGATTTATCATTCCTCAATGGTTTTCAAACTTAGTTCTTCATTTTGCAATTTAAAAATCATTTTCTGACAACCAGTAGTTCTTATTTCTTTTTTTTTTGGAAGTGTAATCTTATTTGACCATATTTTTTATATCACCTTTTTTTAAATGCCGTTCCAGGCAGTTGAACCTTTGAATCTGTGCCGCGTTTCATTTTCATTTCCCCCTGCTGATGAACATTATGGCTTTGAGTGATGTAAGAGCTAAATCCCCGTTCAACTTTGTGAATCATTTCTGAAACTCCCAATATCTCTAAGTTCAAAACTTCAGTTCAGTTCTAAGAGAGAGAGAGAGTGTAAACATCACTCCGAAATGAACTGACTATAAGTTTTAAAAAAATTGAAATATATAACCGACAATAATATAATTGCAACTTTCTGAGTTAATTTAACAAAGCATAAATGAACAATATGAACAAATATACCGTAATGAAGAAAAATGTTTCATAAAAACAAGACGAGTTATATAATAAGACTTTTTAACCTTATCTTCGTCGTATTATTGTATACTATAAATCATTTGGTGTCTGATATATTGTATAGACCATCTTCCGTACTCATATACATTTATTTTATTTTTTTTATCACCGAGGTCATGACAAGTGATCTCCACACAAAAAACTGAACACCAGTTTATCATCTATTGTTACATGAAACACTAAAGAACATTCATAGCAATCAGGCCAACAGACTCAAGCTTATTTGCGCCACGGAATCCAAACCCTTAAATTATTAGGAACAACTCAGAAAACATCTTCAATCAAGAGGATATAAAAACAATATACCACTATAGCTTGCAGTAAGGCATAAGGTCCATCACGATCTGCTGTCCACATTTTACTGGCTACTTATTTGAAATGATTTTCCCTATCAGACCTGTGTCTATCAATTCCTGTTAATGCTATCCAAGATCCAAAATATCTCAAAGATATACAAGTTACTCCCAAAAGAATAGAAAAACAAGAAACCTGTAAAATAGGCTGTTACAAACAATGCAGATAGAGGCATTTGTAAGTGCTGTAACATCGCCAACACTGAAAACATTCTAGCCAGCTCAGTAATTAAGCATTGATAAAACGTCTATGTAATAACCAACTGTAAAACGAAAAAAATAATTATATAATTACTGGAGGGTGTTGCAAGCTCAAATATGTTGTCTAATGCAGAAATGAATTTAATATCAGTCTATATAATCATCGATCAATTTAAAATAAGATAGAACTGCTAACATTCTTTATAAAATTTCACTCTTCAAATAATACATGTTAACCAAAAATATTAAAAACAGAACAAAAAAGATTGTATAAAAAAGAAGATGTAGTATGATAGCCAATGAGACAACTATCCACAAAAGACCAAAATGACACAGACATTAACAACTATAGGTCACCGTACGGCCTTCAACAATGAGCAAAGCCCATACCGCATAGTGAGCTATAAAAGGCCCCGATAAGATAATGTAAAACAATTCAAACGAGTAAACTAACGGCCTTATTTATGTAAAAAAAATGTGTATTGTTCTGCTACCAACTCTTGAATCTCATGAAAAAGGTGAAAAAAAACATATGGTAAAAAGACAAAGTAATAAATCTTGACGGCTTCATGCTAATTAACTAACATGATTATATGTCTGTGGTCGAAACAGCATTCGGTGTTACCTGGATGCCTGTATGCACCTGATGAAGCTAGTTGGTTTATCGTTATATTGCGAGAATATATAAAGTATACAAAATATTTTTAGAACACTCATTAACGTGTTATGAAGCATAAGTGAATTATTATAAGTATGAGGATGTGTGTGGTAAGTGTGAACGAATAAACGTTCAAATGTTGTTAAACACATAATAAAAACGCAAAACAAACTTTACAAAGTTCTCAATTTAAAAAAAAGAAAAGTGTATTCAACAGCAAAACGCTATTTAATGCTAGTTGTTTTTTTTGTTTTACTTTGTGATTGGGTTATCTTCATAATAAACACTTTGTTCCCTTGGAATGCTGAGTTTTTCCTGATAAGTTTCAATTCGAATGATCTTAACTGTAGAGTTGTACGTAAATTAAACTATATGAAACTTGCATTGGATGTAAATGCATGGGAGGGGGGAAGGTATCAAGATACGAACAATAGGAAGATCTAATACAGACAATCCGCACAGCCTCATATCAGTGCGTCCGTACTGACACGATACATAGCATTTTTTTAAATTTCCTTTCAATGAATTTTTTTTTCTAGAACTATGATTAATCCCTCGGGTCTTTATTTCGGATAAATCATAACAATGTTGACTGCTATGCCGTTATTTTTGATATTTTTACCTTTTATGTCTGTTATTTCTGTTCACGCATTGTCAATATAATTGAATTTGGTGCGACTGTCATACAAATGAAAGGTTTAGCTAGCTATAAAACCAGGTTCAATCCACCATTTTGTACATAAAAAAGGACTGTACCAAGTAAGGAATATGACAGTTGTTATCCATTCGTTTGATGTGTTTGAGCTTTTGATTTTGCGATTTGAATAGGGACGTCGGAGTTCAGTATTTTTGTTATTTTACTCTCTATATGTCAGTTACCATTCGTTTTAAACTGTATACCTGTAAGATGAATATAGAAAATCTGACGACGAATATGTGATTAGAATTATGTTCAAATGACTTTCATTTTATTGATCACTTAATAACTTAGATTATATAAAAACACAGCACCTTGTTTAAAAGTGCCAACAAAAGGTGATTTAATTTTCAGTAACTTGTGCATTATGACAAAACTGATCCAGTTTCAGTAGCTATGGTAGAACAAATATTATATCAAGTATCCTTCCGAGTAAAATTACGGACCAAAATGCAACCAAACTGAACCGGCGAGCGAGTTTTCAATGTTTTATCAAGTTCCAATCATTTCAATGAAGATTTGGCTTTAAGATAGAATTAATAACACTAGAAGAGTTATCATATCAAAGTTAAAAATTATTCTTTTTTCGACGAATGTAAGTCTTTCAATAAGATTTGATATAAATATTGTACAATGATCAACTATCTGCAGATTTAACAGTTAACAGTTTTACTTCATTTCTTATCATCAATTTGACATAAAGTTAACATCGAGTCAGTTACGAAAGAATTTAATTTAGAATCGTCAAAGGTTCGTGTTGTTTACCATTTAACAATGATTTTGTGTTGGATATTTGTTTTTCTACGACAAATATGGATAACTACAGGATCAAAAGGAGAGTGAGTATTTTTATTTTTTTAACAATCCTTTCACAGAATTTGGTATAAAGATCTTTATATTATCGATAAAACTATTGAATACAAAATAGGATATGTTATGTAGTGAAGTAAATGTTGAAAATATATCTGCTACATGTGTAAAACCATTAATCTGAATTCACTTTGTCGGATAAATGCGGCACAACTGTTCTCAAAAATAAAAAAAAAATGTCTTTTTGATTTACTTTTACTTACAAGTTATCTTATGATTTTAGGGTATTGCAAATGAACTTTCCGAGTATAACAGTAGCAGCACAAGAAAAGGGAAATTTAACAGCTGAGGTGAATACTATACTGCTAACTTTAGGAAAACAGCAAAATTACACAATTACACATAAATACATTTTGGTCTTTTACACGCCAGTTTAAGGGACGTAAATATAGTATACTGTTGTGCTGTCGTCCGTCTGTCCGTCAGTCCTCATCATGTCGTACAATAACTCAAATACGATTTCATCAATTTGCATCAAACTTTGGTAAAATGTTTATATCTATTGACGTGAGCTCTCTTTCGATTTTAAAAAGAGAAATATTGTATGTTTCCAAGTTATGGAGTGTTACTCGTTGAAAATGGGGATTATTCGAGTTTTCAGACAATAACTCAAACATGCGATAAGCAGTTTTCATGAAACCTTGGTTACTGATTTATATCTATAAGAATAACCTCTGTTTAGTTTTTTTACATTTCGGATATGACATGAAAGAGTTATGGGACATTATTCTTCGAAATGCGAGGGACGTAAAATGAAAAAAAGTAAGATCACAAAAATACTGATCTTAGAGGAAAATCAATTCGGAAAGTCCATAATCACATGGCAAAATCAAATAACAAAACACATCAAAAACGAATGGACAAGAACGGTCATATTCCTGACTTGGTACAGGCATTTTCAAATGTAGAAAATGGTGGATTAAACCTGGTTTTATAGCGCTAACCCTCTCACTTTGATGACAGTCTCATCAAATTCCGTTATATTTACATTGATGCGTAAACTAAACAGACACAATAAATAAAATAGTCAAAATATGGGTACATCAGTCATCATCGTATAACAATTTTAAAAGGAACAATTTAACAGAACACAAAAACATCTATCTACAAACACATTCATTGATTTGAGTGTCTGACGTCAGAAAATTTTATACGTCACATAAATTTGTCGTTCAATGTGCATTCAATTAATTATAAAATTTACATAGGCAACGTTAGCATATAGGGTTAAAAAATGAAAAGTATGTAAGAATAAATTTCAGAAATAGGCCGAGATTAAAAATAGTCCAAAAGTTATATATAGAATTTATAAGAATCCACAAATAGTAAATTCCACTACGCGATTGAATGATTTTGACGTTTATGGTTCAACATATTTTTTAATTCATAATAGAAATATATCATTATGACATAAACTAGAACAATATCTTGCTGACTTGATCTGACGGAAATGAGCGCAGTTGTTTATTTTAGCCTGGCGTCTTTATTTAAAATAGTTTGCAAGCAAAAAATATACGGTAAGGTTAATTAAAATTAATTATAAGTGTGTAAACAAAACCTCTGATTTTGTAATTTCAGTCGGGAACAAATGGAGATATCACCATCAATCCAGGAAATGGCACAGGCACTGTTTATTTTGAAGGCATCGATTTATTAGAGATAGTGAAGGTTTGTGCAGGGTCTTATTGATGTGTTAACATCATACTATGTTTTTTTTTCTTTTAAAAGACTCTATAGCACATTTCCCCCTCTGTTTTTCTTATATTTATATGAAAAAAATTATAACTCAAATAATGTCACAAAGTTGGAATATAAACCCTTAATTTTACACAATATCAAAAGTTTTACTGTGTTGAGTTTGTAGCGAGAAAATGAACTGTATATACATAACGTATTTAAGGATCTAATTTGAATTTTATATTTGTCATCTTCTTGAAAATTTCTTTAACAAATTATATACCATAACTATGAAGTACTAATTTCCCATTTACTATTTCAGATTGTGTACAGTTTACCGCCGATTTGGATAAACCATTCACATGTTGGTTTTGTTGGAACGTACGAAGGCGGTAGAGAGGTTGATATACCGTTGAAAGTAAAGGTTAGAATTCTACTTCATGTTTTTGTGTCTTATGTGAAATTTTTCAAATAACACAGTCAATAGAGTTATGAATAGTTAGTGTCTTAGATTCTATATTTTCTCAAAAGTTTGACCCACTATTTTCATTTTCTTAGTATACTGCTTTAATTTTAACTGTATTAAATTGCCATGATATTTTCTTTCAGGAACCATCTGGAGGAAGAATAAGATTCAGCCTTGTCGCCGGAGATTTCCCTCCAGGAATACATCTAGAATCCGATCGAAGTAGAATATATGGCATAGCACCAGACGTTGATGCGCAGTATAGCTTTACTATTCGTGCTACTGGATCTCGGGGAAGGTTTGAAGATGCAGTTTTCAAAATGGAAACTATCGGTAGGGTCATATTATTTTGTTTTAACAAAACAAACATGGAGCAGTCCAGGTCATTTTTAAATATTTGAAGTTGACTATTTTCATTTGTTTTAAATGAATGAATCTGTGGGATTTACACAAAGACGGAAAACATATAACTGAAAATAAAACAAAAGCACATCCTGAGGATAAGGGTGTTTGTAATTGTTGTGGTCTGTACAGTACAATTTGAGAGATGTAAGTGATTGACGATGCAGGGGTGTGAACTATTCATATCGTACATTTACCTTTCTACAGAAATCTACTTTTTTAGATGTCTACTGCGGTAGATTATGTAAAAACATACAAATAATGTGTATTGCATAACTTATAATCTTCCTTATATTTTATATATTGTGTTTTTTTTTTTTTTTTTACAGAGTTACAGCATTGTCAATATGAACCTTGTCACAATGGTGCTTTGTGTAACGAGACAAATGTCGGTAAAGGATACGAATGCGTATGTGCCGATTTCTACGGAGGAAAAGACTGCAACACAGGTACACTGTAAATCACATTTCGTTTTACTTCAATAATAAAACAGTTTTGACACATTTGTCTATCTAACAATGAAAAATCAACCGTATTTACTATCATTAACGGCCTGTACTCATAACTTGATAAACTGTTGTAGCTTTAATATATCATTATCTATAGAGGTTAGTAGATATAATAAGATGTGGCATGACTGCCAATGAGACAAATCTCTATCCAAGTCACAATACATAAAACGTAAACCATTATAGGACATAGTACGCCCTTCAACACGGATCCCTGGCTCACAACCAATTCAAGCTATAAAGAAGCCCCAACAATGTCTATATATGTAGTATTGAGTATGCTGATTTTTTTCTTCATTATGCAACTATAAAGTTTAAAAAAAAAAATAGACAGAAACTATAAAATTCTCCAAATATCAAAAAGAATTAAAACATTAAGACAAGCAAATAAAAACATTTGTACGTGTGTGGTTAATTTCAGATTGTAGACAGAGTGAAGTAGGCATTTCTCTTCCTTCAAAAATCCCAGATGCTCAGTTGTCGGCATATCTTTCACACGAAATGTCAAATGCTACTGAGGCTCGTCTCGACAGTGAAGAAAAGGGTTGGTGTGGAGAAAATGCTAATTCTTGGCTGCAGGTCGATCTAGGTAAATATTTTGATAACTTTTAAAATGAATCATAGAGCAAACAGCATACTTTTAGTTTTTACAAAAATGAAATCTTTTGTTTTACTTTTTTTCAGTTGTAAATTTTTTTCTTCCAGTACACTTAATGACATTGTTCAGATTTCTTTTTCGTTAGTAAACGTTCAACTTGCACTGCACCGAATAAAGAGAATACAATATCATATCAACATGTGCAATAATATAAGTAAAGATAAGCATCAATTGAAAACGATGAAAATGATTCTGATTCTTGCATAAGCATGACAACTTAATGGAAAATTTATCAAATCAAGAATAAAAAATACCTCATTTCAAAGTTACATTAAGAGTATTGCTACTATTTTAAGACATTTATTTTTTTTCCAAGGTAACCGTTCTAAGATAGCTGGTGTTACTATGTTCGGCTACAGCACTCAGTATCTGACAGAATCATTCCAATTATCGGTCAGCACGGACGGTCAACATTTTCAATTTATTAAAAATGGGACCTCACCAATCGTAAGCATACATTTTCTTTCAGACTTTTGATACTGGGGCTATTCTGTATTGGTACGAAATAGTTAACATTCATCTAGAAAACACGTTTGTCAAATATTATGGATTTCTCAATTATTCGTGGTATACTCATTTTTGTTGATTTTGTGGTTACATGTGAACAACGAATTTAAATGTTCAATGAGGTACAAATGTTCTATAGGCTTGTATGCAGAGCTTAATAAAACCATGAAATCAGATATCCACGAAAATACAAAGATTCCTCAACCCACAAAAAATGGTACACAGGAAGAATAATGAATCCACAGTACTTCGTTCATAAGTCAGGTTTAAACATGTATTTTTTAAAAACTGTTGAAGTTGTACATAGTTTTGCAAATGTTGTCTAGTTTAACCATCAGTATAAACAGTTTTGTAATATACTCCTGGTAAAGGTTGTATAATTTGATAGAACTTTTTTTTTCTTCATTTTTCAGGTTTTCCCCGGTCGACATGGAAGACTGTATTCTAGCTTACAGGATGTTACTACTGCCAGATTTATTAGATTTCATCCATATTCATACAATGCTAAATATGTTCCTTGTATGAAAGTTGAACTATACGGATGTGTTTTGTAATTGTATTATTGCAATATAACTATATAAAGACATTGTGTATTTATGTATTTACTTTTGTTTTATTTCAATTGCTAGGAATACAATAGAAAATACCCAGAATACATCTGAAAAATAACTACCATTAGGTTTGCTTTAAGAAAATATCTCTGCAATAGATGTGCATTGGAAAGATGGAAGATAGACTTTCACAGTTGAGACTTGGTATATACCAGCATATCTTTAAATGAAAGAAGAGGGTTGGACCAAGTTTTAATACTCACCACAAATTCATTTGGAGTTCATTTTCAGTTACAGTCTATCCATAGATAAGGGTGGCAAAGTCAAAAAATTCAACAGAGACATCGTATATAAACATCCAACACAAAGAAATTGTATGTATACCACTTGTATTAAACTGATAACCGTAACTGGAATTACGACTACTATTATCCCAATATGGCGTCGGCAGATATTGGTAAAATCTTTACAGTCATTTTTCTCGAATGTAGCATGTTTTTGTCAATAGTTACTCAGCTGCAAGGTTTTTCTATACCATTACATCATATATGAATCGTAACGGTGCACTGGAATTGTCTAAGCGCTTTGAAAATGGCCTTTGAAAAATTCGGTATGATAATCGTAACTCGGAAAAAAGATAATCGTAATTAAGTGATCAATTAATCACGAAAACGTTCCAACATCTTATGACATTTCTGTTTGTGCATATATTATTTATAGTTCTAATGAAAACAGCTACTTGCTAGTATATCATAAAATTGGAAGGGTGAACAAGCTTCAAGAAATTTGGAAATGGGGAAAACACGAACTATTTTCAAAAACAGAAAACTCTAAGAACTAGGAATGTCACAAAATATGGGAATGAGAGAAGAGGCAATTTTAAAGAAAGTGTTGATAAATGGCAATAATCGTCGGGTGAATCGCATGTGTCACCTTACATCAGATTTGTGATTAAGACTGTCCAAACTTTAAAATAAAAAAAAAATGGCGTCATGATCTCTTCATATTTAGAATTAAAAAGAAATATCGTGTGGTATTCTATTTAAATCAGTACTTTGAAACAAAGTCACACCATTTTGATTGTGTAAATTGTTGTATAGTCCATACATACTATAAAATGCTTAGCTACTTCATAGTCGAGATCTCAGAAAATTACTATAAACAACACCAATTTAATTTTGCATTATAATAATATGACATCCTTAAAACATTCAATGCTATATAAGACTAGAGAAAGGTTTGGATGCTTTGTGTGTTATGAAGTTAAGCACATTCTAACGTGGAGTTCATTGGCAAACATGGTTGTGTGTTCTTTAATAGTTTGGCCAAACGCCCGAAAATCAAATTGATGTGGCCTTACATTTTCTTACGATATACTTATTCAAAGGATGACTGCAACATTTAAAAGAAATAATAGCGCATATTCCGCCATATTAGAAACAATCTAATTCAAAAATTCATAAATACTAGGTATATGAAAAGTATGCTGCATACATATGCATGGAAGTTGTTGTGGAGAAAAATAAAGAAGGTACTAAACAAGGAACATTTTTGTACTTGCATACCTGCAATATTCTTAGTACTTTTCTATTAAATGAAAACAAAAATTAGCCTTACCTAATTGTCATGCATTTTTCTGAAGCACAAAATATTTGTTTTATTATCTATAAAAATCTTTTTAATTAAACCAGTTTCGACTGTGATGATCTACGTGTTATGCCTTCTGAGGTAATCTATCAATATACATATATATACTATATATTTGTGTTATTTTTTTCAGTCCGTCAAATGCTTCGTAAGACTATACGCGCCATTTAGGTAAGGCTAATAAAAACAATAAACAAAAGTTACAATAAACAAAAGTAACAATAAACAATAGTAACAATAAACTGGTAACTATTCTAGATCCTTTACCATCTACACTGTTTACAGAAACATTTGAATTAGATTTTTAAAATCATATATTATATCAGTATAAAACAGAAAAAAAGAGAATCCACGGGAAAAAATATGAACGGCTATTTTGACCGGAATTATACATTTCACTCAAAAATTAAACTATATGCATTTTTATTGAAATATAAGGAAAAGAGCAATATGAACTCTCATATCCACCGATACAAGTATCAACTGTTAAATCCGATAATACAGTTATAAAGTTATTGATGGAAACTTTTGTTCATTTCGCGCAGAATTTTAGTATAAACGTGATATCATATTGAAGGCAAAACATATGGCATATTAAAATGAGGTATACGGGACTTTCATTTTGGACAATGAATTGAAAGGATTGCACTTTTGGGTTATGGGATATTGCTAATTCCCCCTTTTTTCTCCCAAAAGTAAAGGAGTAGGTCCAGTAAGACCCCTTTTTGGCCCCAAAGTATAACAGTTTTACAAAATTGTTAAAATGTAAACTTTTAGTTATTTATTGGAGAGTAGAATGCTTCTGCTACTTAAATATGGGTTGTGTTAATGCACATATATAGGGTACTAGCATCATTAAGTCATGCTAAATTAATGAAATCTTCACAATTTTAGCATTTTAGTTAAATTTTAGACGGTTTCCGTCTAAAATGAAAGTGGCCGCATTTGTGTTCATTCTTAATATTGATATATAAAGGTTGAGAATGAACACGGATGCGGCCACTTTCATTTTTGACAAAAACCATCTGAAAAGTGACATTGTTTGGCATATTTGATAGATTTTTCATATTTGAGCTTGAATCGGAGAGTTTTTAATGACTAAATCAATTAAAAATTTTCACATAAACTAATTGAATCAAATGAAGTAGACACTTAAGTGTTTAAAAAGTGTCCAAAATCTTTCGTCAGATGAACCTGAAATTTGAGGCCAAAATCGGCCCTTACCGGACCTACTCCTTTGTCCTAAATATTAACCTGTAAGTTTCTTCATTTATTTTTATTTTGCGTTAGTTTAAATGAACATTTGCATTTTACACATACCAAATTTCATTGAAATGCTGAAAGACACATTTATTATTTTTCAGTTACTATTATCCGATAAATAAATTACGATTATCAAACAAGAAAAATGCCATAGAGTTACGATTATCTTTCCGAATTTTTCAACGGCAATTTTCAAAGCGCTTAGACAATTCCAGTGCACCGTTACGATTCGAATATGATGTAATGGTATAGAAACACCTTGAAGGTGAGTAAATATTGACACAAACATGCTACATTTGAGAAAAATGACTGTAAAGATTTTACCAATATCTGCCGTCGCCATTTTGAGATAGTCGTAACTCCAGTTACGGTTATCAGTTTAATACCAGTGTATACATCCATCACACTGACGTCGTATTATTAAATCCTCTGCAATGTCAGCGTATTTATGCCCATAGTGGCATCGTGTACACTCATCTCTCTAGTAATTGATTTCAGCTTTCTAATTGTGAACTTTCCATTTCTATGTAGCAACATTGCAGCAGCGCCAGCATACGGAGTATATAACTTTAAATTGATACAGTAGTCTTGGGCTTGTATATCCTATCATCAAGATTTCATTGATAGAGGGTTGCTGCTAACAGGGAAGCTTTTTAACCAAGAGTTCTAATAGTGACGTTGAAATCAACCCTTTTGTAAATTTTACGGAAGCCATCACGAGTTGGTTTATCGTTATGTAATATCCGTTTCACAGATGATAGCGAACATGTTCCCAATGTTGTAACTACAATCCAGTTCTCTTTTCACGAATGTGACCAACCGAAATAGAATCGTTACCGGGTTTGTACTAACATGAGGAACACGATGGGTGCCGAGAGCATCTGCTTACCCTTCCGGAGCATCTGAGAACGCCCCCTGTTTTTGGTGGTGTTTGTGTTGCTTAGTCGTTAGTTTTCTCCGGTGTGTTTTGTGTTCACAGGTTGATTTCTACCCCAGATTTTTTTAAGTACATGTTGTTCAGTAATTAGGCTGTGTTTTGTGTCGTCGTTTTTCATTTTTTGCCATGTCATTGTCATTTTGTTTTCAACTTATGACTTTTGATATCCCTTTGGTACACACTTATAATTACTCGCCCACGACAATACAAAATGGTAACATAAAAAGAAGATGTGGTATGATTGCCAATGAGACAACTATCCACAAAAGACCAAAATGACACAGACATTAACAACTATAGGTCACTGTACGGCCTTCAACAATGAGTAAAGCCCATACCGCATAGTCAGCTATAAAAGGCCCCGATTAGACAATGTAAAACAATTCAAACGAGAAAACTAACGGCCTAATTTATGTAAAAAAAATGAACGAAAAACAAATATGTAACACATAAACAAACGACAACCACTGAATTACAGGCTTCTGACTTGGGACAGGCACAGACCATTCTACCACAATAAAACTTTCGTCCCCTCTGACATGTCCAGCATTTTTTATCCTTCGCCTATTTGTCTTAGATACACACATTTTTATTAGTTGTTGTTGGCTTTGAATTAGCTTTCAGTAACTGCGAGTACTCTCAGATCTGTACTTGGTGCCTTTTGTATTTTGGTTAGTTTTTTAAGGTTTTTTCCTCTTTTTTGTTTTGCATTGTAAATTTCTGATGAGTTCGACTGATTTGATAGTTGGTTCTTGTGTTGTGCTGTTACATAACAACGATGTTCCTAGTAAAGAGATTTTTTTTCGCCGAAAGTATGTTTAACCGCGCCATATTCGAAGTTTGTCTGTCCCAAGTCAGGAGCCTGTTTTTCAGTGATTGCAGTTTTTTGCTGTATATCATTCTTGTTTTTTGTATGTTTTGTATATAAATCAGGCGGTTAAATTTCTCGTTAGAATTGCTTTACGTTTGTCATTTCGGTGCATTTCATAGCTTGTTATTTGGTATGGGTTCTGAATATCGCTATGAGCTATAGCTGCTAACTTTTACGTCATTTTGTCTTTGGTGGAGAGATGTCTCGTTGTCAATTATACCAATTCTTCTTTTTATATTATGCATCGAGAAGAAAATTACTTTTCTTTTTTTTTTTACATATTTTATCTTACAGAATTGATACGAAAAATGATCTTTTAAGAATGAAGTAGTGTAAAAACTTCACACTGCCAACAATGAATTCAATTTCTAATGTAAAAGTTCATACTCCTTGTTTTATATAGTAAATGCATTTCATAATGCATTGGAATTCTTACGAGGGGAAAACCCTGGTTTGATCTTATTGTCGAAAACAGTTTTTTCTTTCTTCAAATTGTTCAATCTTGCCATCAGTTTCAGGAATAAACTATGCGTAAGATGTGACAACTAAAGGTTAATATTTCATTTATTCAACAAATTTAACATAAACTGTTAATTGACAATTTCACATCCGTACACTTCCACTCGCATTCCTGGTTTGGTTTGATATGTTCTTGGTATGAACCGGATATATCTGGCGGTAACCGGCTGGGGAAATGGATGTTTTATTACGCTGTTTACACTGCTACTGCCAGTAAATTCCTGTAAAAACGAAAATACTACAAATTATAAATTATTACCAAACAAGTATTTAACTGATGTAAGCTGTTGATAGTCATTTAGAAATAATCCATGCTCTTACAGAGTAATATAAATTTGATAACGGAAACAAGGACAGTAATTTCATTTTGATTTTTCCGTAATGTGTAAAATCTGAATGTATTTTAATTTAGGGACCGAACACCTTTAAATTTATATCAAAACAAAACACTCATCAAAGATCCAACAAGAAAGTGTATCGTAGTACATATAACGAAAAAAACAATTGGCTTTTTTCAAAATATTGAAACTATCAGGTCGGCCGTGCATGCATTAACTTGAACAGAAATGTATGTGTTATGGGTAATAACAGAATCACTATGTTTACCATTGCAGATGTTCCATTGACAACATTGGTAAAGGTATTTCCATCAACACTGTACTGTACCCTGAATGTCTTGATGTAGCTTGAAGATGACTGACCTTGGGTTGCTACTGTATAAATAGATGTAGGATGACCTATGTCTACCTGAAATTTTAAATTATTTATTTTATATCGACATGTTTTATGTAGAAATAACAGACCACTAAAATAAAATGATTATAAAAAAGTTTTTCTTTTCGGGAATCTACTATTTTCTACACGTTTATTTCTCATGGTTTGAAAGTCTCTGGCAATATATTTATCATAAGGATAAATGCTTGTAAGATCTTTAAAATATATAATGAATTGAGTTATACTCGCCTGCAACCAAGAGTTTGTATTTGTACCAGACCAGCCACGTGGGTTGTTAAGTCTCCCATCAGAAGCAGGATGGTCTCCAGAAGCGTAATGGGATGATAACTGAGCATCTGGTATGGTCTTAACACTGTTATCTACACCGACAGCTTTACTTCTACAATCTGTACAGAAAATTTTGAAGTCATTTTTTGGTTTTTGCTGGGAAATTTTATTAACGGACAACAACTTTTGAAGAAATTTAGTAGAAACCCTGTTTGTAACTACATGTATTAAGTTTTAATATAATTAGATGTGGAATTAATAAAACATGGATCCTGATCATTCATTTGAAAGTTTTCACAGTTGATTTCATAAGACCACTAATATATAAAGTCTAAATTGAAAACTACGTTCAAACCTATGATTGCGTTGGATAAAAACCGCAATTTTTATACGTGTGCATGTAAAACAAATTTCGTTGTAGAAGGGTCTAAAAACAGCACAAACAACATTTTCCAAAAGACCAAAAAAGTGAAAAAGTATATTTAAACAAAACGCATTTGACTAACAGGTCGAACAACTGATGTTCTTTAACCCTGCTGACTGCCATTGGCAATTGCCAAATAAAATTGATCACAAGATGTAACAAAATGGATCTTAATATAAATTTAATACTAAACCGAAAAAATAATTAACTTGTGGCCACGATGTTATGCCACAAACAGACGGTGTCAATATTTTTTTAGTGCACCAGATCCGGATTTCGACAATAAATGTCTCTTCAGTGATGTTAGGGATCGAAACGGTATTTGGAAGGCCATATAAAAAGTACCCTCATTTTTAGATAGACTCTTGAATTTTAAGAGTCAATGTAGGATGAACGGATCATATAAACCGGAAGGAAAATATGATACAAGCCCAAACGAAAAAATATAAACGAGTCTAAATTGAAAACTACGTTCAAACCTATGATTGCGTTGGATAAAAATCGCAATTTTTATACGTGTGCATGTAAAACAAATTTCGTTGTAGAAGGGTATAAAAACAGCACAAACAACATTTTCCAAAAGACCAAAAAAGTGAAAAAGTATATTTAAACAAAACGCATTTGACTAACAGGTCGAACAACTGATGTTCTTTAACCCTGCTGACTGCCATTGGCAATTGCCAAATAAAATTGATCACAAGATGTAACAAAATGGATCTTAATATAAATTTAATACTAAACCGAAAAAATAATTAACTTGTGGCCACGATGTTATGCCACAAACAGACGGTGTCAATATTTTTTTAGTGCACCAGATCCGGATTTCGACAATAAATGTCTCTTCAGTGATGTTAGGGATCGAACCGGTATTTGGAAGGCCATATAAAAAGTACCCTCATTTTTAGATAGACTCTTGAATTTTAAGAGTCAATGTAGGATGAACGGATCATATAAACCGGAAGGAAAATATGATACAAGCCCAAACGAAAAAATATAAACGAGTCTAAATTGAAAACTACGTTCAAACCTATGATTGCGTTGGATAAAAATCGCAATTTTTATACGTGTGCATGTAAAACAAATTTCGTTGTAGAAGGGTCTAAAAACAGCACAAACAACATTTTCCAAAAGACCAAAAAAGTGAAAAAGTATATTTAAACAAAACGCATTTGACTAACAGGTCGAACAACTGATGTTCTTTAACCCTGCTGACTGCCATTGGCAATTGCCAAATAAAATTGATCACAAGATGTAACAAAATGGATCTTAATATAAATTTAATACTAAACCGAAAAAATAATTAACTTGTGGCCACGATGTTATGCCACAAACAGACGGTGTCAATATATTTTTAGTCCACCAGATCCGGATTTCGACAATAAATGTCTCTTCAGTGATGTTAGGGATCGAAACGATATTTGGAAGGCCATATAAAAAGTACCCTCATTTTTAGATAGACTCTTGAATTTTAAGAGTCAATGTAGGATGAACGGATCATATAAACCGGAAGGAAAATATGATACAAGCCCAAACGAAAAAATATTAACGAGTCTAAATTGAAAACTACGTTCAAAACTATGATTGCGTTGGATAAAAACCGCAATTTCTATACGTGTGCATGTAAAACAAATTTCGTTATAGAAGGGTCTAAAAACAGCATTTACCAAAAAGACCAAAAAAGTTAAAAAGTATATTTAAACAAAACGCATTTGACTAACAGGTCGAACAACTGATGTTCTTTAACCCTGCTGACTGCCATTGGCGATTGCCAATATTAAAATAAAACGTACCAAACTGACATGATGAGCCACCATAAGGATTTGTACAGTTACACTTGTAATCATCTATAGCATCTTCACATTTACCATTGTGTTGACAGGGATTACTATTGCACTGGTTCTTCTCTGAAAATATAACAAGATTAGGCTCTATTACTTGCATCCTACGGAATTGAGTTGAACACTTGTATAACCCCATTCAGCGCATATCATTTAATATGCAATTCAAAGAAACTCTAAATATGTTCATAAGAGTAATTTCCTTTAACAGCCATATCATAACTTCACCAAAAAGTTGCCATTCGTATAAAAATTACATATAAATCAGTATACGTAATCAAGTAAACCAACAACAAATGAAACACTAAAATGGGTCTTTAAACGACATGTTCTTTGTCAATAAATGTATTATTTTTTTTATTAAAATATCGCGAAAACAAAAATGACGCATCACATTGCACAATATGAACTTAGAGAAAAGTTATGTTTAAAATGTTCTTCTACAATCTTATCAGTAAACAGGATTATGACATCATTTTGCATATTCTGTAAGAAATATCGAGTTAAAAAAGCCAAATACTATTACAACGTAAGCAAATCAAATATATTCTACACAGAAGGGACAAAAAATTGCATTTTCCCGCGTATGATCAAAACAGTATACATGTACCTCTTGTGTCGATTGAAAAGATCTGATCAGCATATTTTCCATGAGCGTCAGTAACACGAATTCCAAACTCATAAGTAGCGTCTACATCCGGTGCATTTCCCGATATTCGACCTGTAGTCTTGTCAAGGTGTACACCTGGAGGGAAAGCTCCAGATACTTTCTCAAATCTCATTTTACCACCTTCGGGATCCTGCAAAGATAAAAAATTGATAAACATAGTAAAAAGGCGACCAAATAGTATAACATAACTTGCCTTCGAACATTGAAATTAAAATTTTAAGGTAATTAAAATGTTAAGTACTACATTTTAAAATGTTAGACTGTTTTCCTGTTTATTAGTTCTTTCGGTCCCTCCGTAAACGAATGTTTGGTAACTTTATGATAAAGATAATTTTACGTTTCTGTTCAAGTTTTATAACTGAATGCAATTAATATTCATATTTTTTTTATCAATGATCCACTCTAATAAATGCTACAATTGTGTCTTCGAAGAACTAAATGTTCAATGCTCACAATTGCTTCCAACAATAAGTTGACTGACTGTCCACCGGCAAACACTCCAAGACTGCCATGTGCTGAGTTAACCTTCCATGTCGGTGGTAAACTGTTTACTATCTACAAGGACAACACATAGTACGTTTGTTAACTATTCTTGTCATTGTTACAAATATCATGTTTACATAACATGAGATGACGTTGTTGTCTATTCGTAGGACCAGAATGTAGGTTCAAGCATACCTGCCAACTTTTCAAAATGCCCATGGGGGTTTTGCGTGCAAGATGGCTGTCATAGTCCTAAACAAAATTCATGGCGGTCCTCAAATACATTTTAATTTTGTTTTTTGGCTTCTTCATACTTTTATAATCCTAAAGTCATTGTAAATTAATTGTTTTGTTTAAATTGTGGACAAAATTGCTTTTCGAAATTTTAATTTGATAGCCTCCATGGGGGAAATCCCCCGCAAATAGTGACAGTTGGCAGGTATGAGGTTGGTAAATTCACAGAACACTTGCAAATGAGGTCCACAATCGATGTGTTGTGGCCCTTCCCATACTCAACTTTAAAACGTTTTAAATTACCTACGGCTATAAGTTTTTGTCTAAGCTAGGTACACATGATAAACGAAGTATTAAGACTCTTAGACCAAAGGGACCGGACTTCCTGTTTTGGTTTTTCCTCGGAGTTCAGTATTTTTGTGATTTTACTTTTGCACAATTCTTTACAAAATTGTAATCAGTCTTTTTTAATGATTTGCAGACATTAATAAATGATATGATATATGGCTTATTATAATTAAATGTTATGTGTTACTGTTTGTTTGATCAATTCGGTCCACTTTTATAGTATGGTTCTAATTGGAAGAATTTGAGAATAAGAAACATAAAACTGTGGACATTTATAAGTATTCAATCAGATAATGTGTAACATATGTTTTTGTGTTATAGTTTCTTAAATTACTATACCTCAAATAATTTAAGCATATCTGTATGTCCAATGTAAACAGTGCCATTTCCATTTGGCTTCATAAAGATATTGCCTTGTTGTGGTCCTGCCTTCAAAATTAGAAGAAAAGATTGTCATGTATGTCAATGAGATTTCATAAGAATAACATCTTTTTAATCGCTTTTTTTATCATAATTCAAGGTCTTTTCCAACAGAAACATATACAGAATAGCCTAGTCGGACAGTTCGTCCTCTTATTACATTTTTTTTTATATTTACGTATGCTCATAATTCATCAGCCAACAATGATTTCCTTTTTCAATATGACACTATGAAAACAACTATCAAGTGTTGCTCAGACAAGTTCGGTAATATAAGATAAGCAGTTATACTTAACTTGTATTGAATATATTTTATATTTTGTAACATAGTTACCTGTATTGTAAGATTACCCCCTTTTTCTGCTGTAATGTACACATTAGGATACTGTATGTCAAAGAAACTGGAAATAAAAAGGGTAAACAGAAACTTATACTCAGTTTTTGAAGATAAAAACACAAAAGTCGAAAATAAACTAACGACGCAAAGGCAAACAGAAACAAAGGAAACAAAAGAATCAAACAAACAATTGTCAAACACAGCATATCAAACGAAATAAGAAACAGAACGAACCCAAGTTAAAACTGGAGGCAATCCTAGATGCTCCGGAATGGTAAGCAAAAAATATCTAATTGTTGACAATAAAAAAGTGAGAAATTCATTAAAAAAAACGTACACACTTACCCAGTTTGCGCGCTATATAAATTGTTTAATTCACACCCACTAAAGACCAGTATCAGAATCTACATGTACTTAGATTATATGCTCGTGCAAATTAATACGGATTTGTAAATTCAAAATATGAAATTGTCGAATTGCCATCAAAATATATAGATATAAAAGCATATTCTGTTATGCATACATTGTTAATGTTTTATTAAATATTGTGATATTATTAAAAGTTCTTACCTCGCATATATTGTCAAGAAGCATAAAGACAATATTAAAATGCTGGTGGTAGCCATTTTTTGTGATTTTGGCTATATATGTTTAACTATGATTGTTTAGATATCAGTAATTCATAGGCTGTTGTTATCTGGGAAACTAAACTATGGTATATTACGATAACGCAACTGAGGTAAAAATATAGCCAATGTTTCAATACGACCAGTAAGAAATAACCTAGATAAGATGTGAATAATACTTTAGCAGCAACCAAATAAGATTGTTATAGTGAGCACAAATAAAACATTAACCCAATAATAAAAGGCATCAAAATTACATTATAAGATTATGACAGGTCGCCTAAATTTTATAGATTGATTTACTGATTATTAAAAGTCATTTCTTTGTCAGCTATATCGAGGCGGGCACTTTTAATCACTGGAGGAAGCCGGAGAGAACAACCGCCCTCCATCAGGAAAACTGGCAATCCTAAGCATTACTGCAACTGCCACGTACGTACGGGTTTAGTAATTCACAACCTCAGAGCAAAAACCTATATGGTATCATTCTGTATAATGAAGTGATTAAGAAACTATGAGTGAACTTAACAGTGCTTTAAATGTCAACAACACACATACAAAGCTGAGGTTCACATGGACGTTTTATAGACCAAACATTTCACTGATTCGCTAGTTTGATAAATATTAAAACTATTATTGCATTCATCTTTCGTTGATGAAAAATCTTTGCAAATCGACAGTAAATTTTATGTCGTGGCTTGTTTAAACAAATATGTTTTGAAGATCGTCACACCATTATGCAAATCCGGCTAAAGGAGCTGAGTGTTTCTCCCAACCACATACGATATAGAGTTGGTTTATTTTAAAAAAAATGGGGGGATTTTGTAGGCAAAGTTTTATAATGATATACAACTGCACATTGCAAACAGATTTGAAATTCTTGACCAAACATGCAAATCCTTATCTGATTATTTCTCTCTCGCTCTATCTACATGTATCTAATTAGCAAACAGTACTGTTTAAAAAAAAAACTCGCTAATTTTAAAGTGAAAAATCAAAGCAACATTTCTATAAATAGTTTTACAGAATTAGTTTTTACATTTTTAATTTCTTGTTTTTCAAAAAATGTTTACCTGAAATAGTTTTAAAACCTTGACAACATAAAAATGATTTTGGTCATTGTACACAATGACATGATATATTATGAAAAACTGGGCTGAAAGCGAGGTCATTAAGATGTGTTTGCCTCCTACAGAAAGATACGGCTACTTCCTAGTTCATTAATCCAAAGTTCATTTCCACCTAGAAACAAAGGTTTTCCAACTTGTTTATAACCTTAACTTCAAAGCAACTAAAACAAACACATGTAATATTTATCATCGTCAAAACTTAATAAATGGATTAAAATTCATATTATCCGAGAAACATAATTATGAATATATCTCTATCTTGGTTTCAGGTCGTAGGTCCGTAACTTCGTACTTATGTTTTCTTTAACAAGGTCGAAGAGGCCGGCAGCATATCTTGACAGACAACTGAAGTTCCTCCTTTCAAAAATTACGCTCATCTAACGAAGAATTGATTCAAAGATGGCTGCCAAGATGGCGCTTGTTGTTCTGTTTGGATTTTCTCTTGTTTCCATTATTTCATCACAAACTAATTTTGAGTAAGTTGCTAATTATATTTTACAATGTAGCCAGTAATCTGGATTGCATTATTTGTCCCATTCAAAAAACGCGGATTATTTTACAAACAATCTTCCGCATAAATAAAAATACCCCCGGTTTTTTACTGTGTTTGTGTTGCTCAGCCTTAAGTTTTATATGTTGTGTTTTGTATACAGGTCTGTAATTTAGTCGTCTTTTGCATTTCATTTTTGGTCATGACATTGTCAGTTGGTTTTCGACTTGCATATATGAGATTAAATATCTCTTTGATTTTTTCGCTTCTCTATTGTGAAAAAGTCTGTTCGACTAACCGTCAATATACAAAAAGAATATGTGGTATGATTGCCAATGAGACAACTCTCCACAAGAGACCAAAATAACACAGAAATTAACAACTATAGGTCACCGTACGGCCTTCAACAATGAACAAAACTCATATCGCATAGTCAGCTATAAAAGGCCCCGAAATGACAATACAATTCAAGTTTATTGTAATATGTTTTGTGAAAAGATTCGCCGATATTTTCTTATATCTTTACATTGTATATGTTAATTTCTTTTTGTATGGAATTGTAATAAGCGAGGCCTATATTTACGTCAATGATCTAACGATTTTTGCCATTCAATGATCATGTGTAAAGTGCATTACATCCTAACGTGTCTATGATCTGTATTATAAATGAATGAATATTTCAGTATTAAAGTGCAACCTGAATTATAACAAACAATTACATTCATACATACAAGTAATTTTCAGCCAGCCAAATAGGCTTATGATGCACTGTACATAGTATAATGAACAGGATATACATGTATATATAATATTTTTTCGTTTGGGCTTGTATCATATTTTCCCTCCGGTTTATATGATCCGTTCATCCTACATTGACTCTTAAAATTCAAGAGTCTATCTAAAAATGAGGGTACTTTTTTTCTAAAAATGACGGTACTTTTTATATGGCCTTCAAAATACCGTTTCGATCCCTTACATCACTGAAGCGACATTTATTGTCGAAATCCGGATCTGGTGTAATAAAAAAATATTGACACCGTATGTTTGTGGCATAACATCGTGGCCACAAGTTATTTTTTTTTCTGTTTAGTATTCAATTTTAATTAAGATCCATTTGTTACATCTTATGATCAATTTTATTTGGCAATCGCAAATGGCAGTCAGCAGGGTTAAAGAACATCAGTTGTTCGACCTGTTAGTCAAATCCGTTTTGTTTAAATATACTTTTTCACTTTTTTGGTCTTTTGAAAAATGTTGTTTGTGCTGTTTTTAGACCCTTCTACAACGAAATTTGTTTTAGTACATGCACACGTATAAAAATTGTGGTTTTTATCCAACGCAATCATAGGTTTGAACGTAATTTTCAATTTAGACTCGTTTGGATTTTTTAATATATATATATATATATATATATATATATATATATATATATATATATATATATATATATATATATATATATATATATATATATACTGTTATCTGTTTAGTATTAAATTTATATTAAGATCCACTTTGTTACATCTTGTGGTCAGTTTAATTTGGCAATCATCAATGGCAGTCAGCAGGGTTAAAGAACATCAGTTGTTCGACATGTTAGTTAAATGCGTTTTGATTCCATATACTTTTTCACTTTTTTGGTCTTTTGGAAAATGTTGTTTGTGCTGTATTTAGACCCTTCTACAACGAAATTCGTTTTAATGCACACGTAACGCAATCATAGGTTTGAACGTAGTTTTCAATTTAGACTTGTTTATCTTTATATATATAAATAATGAGATGTTGTATGATTGCCAATGAGGCTACACTCCAAATGAGACCATATAACAAAGAAACTAACAACCAAAAGTCACCGTAAGGCCTTCAACAATGAGTAAAACCTAAACCGTATACTCAGCTTTAAAATGACAAATGTAAAACAATTCAAACGAGAAAACTATATATTTTTTCCAGATGTGTTATATATAGGGACAATTGCCCTTTTCCCTAATATGGAATATACGGAACAATAACTTTATACTTTTCAGTCCAATGCAAGTAACTCCACCTCATGTTTTAGTTCATGCTGCTACCTCTGGTGATTTTACTATGAAGGTAAATTTTTATGTTATATTTCATTTGTATTATGCAATGTACTCTATGTCTTAAAACTAACGATGACGAATTTTTTACTTATAACTCTATAAATTGTAATAAGTCTGTGAACGTTCAAATTCAATTTTGATTTTGCCAAAAGAGACCTCATCGACAACACGAAATTTTCAAAAGACATGTACAGATGAATAGAACGTCTAAATAGACCAATATGTAGACAATTCCAATTTATGTGTTAAAGTTTATATGTATTAAGATCTCTAGGCCTTATCCTCTTTTATTTTGATTAGCGAAATAACAAAGAAAAGGTGTACAATAAACTTGATTACAGAAAGGGCACATAAAATATCGGTATAATAATACACTACTACAAACAAAACAATAATTGTTAAAGTCTATCATATTATATACACAAGTCTTGTTTGATTGGACGGGAATGAGAAAAACACTTTGCAGATTACAGACTACTTACACTAAAATTGCATCTTTATATACTCAGAAGATGTAAGTAGAGATTCAAAGAATCTGTCATTCAATTATTTTATCAATTGTAGAGTAATGATGGAGATATAAAGATTGGATACAATGAAACGGGCAAAGTTATCTTTGATAATGAAGACTTAAATTATATAATACAGGTATATTTATTGGATTGTCCTTTTTGTGCGTCAACTCAGTGTTTATCATTTTTTTTTTTTAGAATTCAAGAAATATATCATTATTGTATTTTATATTGTCAATAAGTTTAAGGTAAACAAACGGTCATCGACAGAAAGCAGATTTCTAGACCAACTGATCCAAGTTTACTTTAAACAAGTTATGAACAGGATTAAAGGTCATTTCAAAGGTTATATGTATTCAAAACTAAATATTTTAAAGGCAAGCCATATGCGTTTCAATAAAGACAATCACTGACGAAACTGCTGGCTTAGATGTCGGTATCAAAGGAGGCAAACACATCAAACAAGTTAAACAATACTATTAGAAAATAAAAACTTTAAATCATAAATGACATGATCCCAAGGAGATTTTTTGAGTTACCTTCATCAGGATCGACAAAAGCCGAATATTTGAAAGACAAGCATGCGTGCGAAACAGTTACAGAGCGATATAAAAAAGAAACTATAAATAATGACCAAATTCATCTTGGGTAAACTTTGAGTGAGTTAAAACATGTAAAGGAATGATGAAGAAACAACATTCGAGTTGTCTTCCTTTTACTAGAAATTGACCAATACTTGCGTTAAACTCCGGTAAACTGTACAGTTGAACTTACCTCAAGGAGGGAAGGTAGACAACTCAAATGATAAGAGAATTACCACTCACTAATGCCGATGCATTGCACGTTTGTCAGATACAAATATCAAGTTTTGTTAACCCTTAGTTTTGATACTTAATATAAACAAATAAAACGTTAAAAAATCTAACAATATATGCAATTACAATAGTAGATATAAATTATTTTAAATATTTTTTATGCCCCACCTATGATAGTAGAGGGGCATTATGTTTTCTGGTCTGTGCCTCCGTTCGTGCGTTCGTTCGTCCGTCCGTGCGTTCGTCTGTGCGTCCGTTCAGGTTAAAGTTTTTGGTCATGGTAGTTTTTGATGAAGCTGAGGTCCAATCAACTTGACACTTAGTACACTTGTTGTTTATGATATGATCTTTCTAATTTTAAAGCCAAATTAGACTTTTGACCCCAATTTCACGGTCCACTGAACATAGAAAATGAAAAAGGGGGGGGGGGGGTTTCAGGTTAAAATTTTTGGTCAAGGTAGTTTTTTATGAAGCTGAAGTCCAATCAACTTAAAACTTAGTACACTTGTTGCTTATGATATGATCTTTCTAATTTTAGAGCCAAATTAGACTTTTGACCCCAATTTCACGGTTCACTAAACATAGAAAATGAAAGTGGGAGTTTCAGGTTAAAGTTTTTGGTCAAGGTAGTTTTTGATGAAATTGAAGTCCAATCAACTTAAAACTTAGTACAGTCCATTGAACATGGAAAAGGATAGTGCAAGTGGGGCATCCGTGTACTTTGGACACATTCTTGTTTTTCAAGTGTTTGGTTGTTTAAAAATTAAGCAAGAGCACATTTTTGTTTTATGAAAGTATTGTAAAATTTGTTGCAATTTGATAATTGTGTTACAAAAAACAAAATATTTCATTTTGGAAAGAATGACCTGGTGTGTTTATGGAGAAACAACAAGTCAAAATGAGTGAAAACAATCGGGGTGATGCAAAACGATGCGATCAAAATAAAGATGTGATCAAAACACAGTAGAAGTCGTCATCAATAGACAGGCTATATGTACCCTATACCAAGCTCTCAAAATTGATCCAAATTGATTTCAATTTATTTCAGCTGATTCTGAGTCAACCTCCTATCTGGGAAGAACATTCTCCGTTTGGATATATTGGAGAATTTCATGCAGGAGACAAAATAGATGTAAACGTCATAGCTAAGGTATACACTTATTATATGTGAATGAACTTGTAATAATAGTTCTCAAGAACGATAAACAGGGGTAGGACGTTACTAAGTTGAAAAACTTGTGTATAATCCATTTGTCATTTTTGAACAATAAAATATGTTTAAAGTACTTTAAAATAGGGGCTCACAACTTTTTGTCAATCATTATATTTTAGGAAAACTGTCGGCTGTATGTTTCAAAAGCAAATACATATTGAGTCATTATAGGCGCATGCAAAATCATGACTTTTAAAAACAGAGTTTGAAAGCATTCTAAGGAGTATATTTGTATGGAGGGTCCAGTACAAATGATTAGCAATTGATTCAGATCAGTTAAAATCAATTACAGTGAGACGATATACATCAATTTAAAAAAAAATCTTTTATTCGGAAAATACATGGCAGAATCATTGTTTTTAAACCTAATGGCATTACTATCTTTTCGTCTCAAAATTTATAAAATCTTACAGGAACATGAGCGGTTGTCATGGCGTCTAGACAAAACTGCATAGAAAAAACAAACCAAACGAAAATCTTAATTTAGCAATCGTAATTTCATAATTGTATCATATAAATTTAATTATTTGAATTGACCCTTCGAATAATTTTAGATTTTACACTTCACTAAACCTACATAAAGAACTATTAAATCTCAAGTACAAAACTATGTAGCTATGAAGCGGATTCAAATGAATTATGTTATCTTTGAAAATATCGATATATTAATGTAAGTCTAGTTAAAATTGTGTCGTCACAGGACCCGGAAGGACAACCCATTGTGTATGCTATTGTAGCTGGGATGCTGCCACCTGGGGTAAAACTAGAACCTGATTCCGGTCGAATACATGGACTGATTCCGGATTCTGATGCCACTTACACAATAACTATCAGAGCTACAGATATACATGGTCATTTTGCGGATAGTGTATTCAAAATTGTTACCCGTGGTAAGCATCATTTATTAATGGAAAAAAAAGGTGGAATTATTAAATACTTTGGTCCATTTTTGTTTTTGAACTACTTTATTTCCATCCAAGACATGCTTTCCAATAACTGCTAAATATCTTAAAACAAACTGATCGAGCATTGATTCCAAGGAAACATGTATGTAATAAGTACATAAAATACTAAATCAAAATCAATCATACGATTTCATTTTGTTCTTTCATACTTAGGAATAATATATTGCTCCAAGAAACCTTGTGTTAATCAAGGCGTCTGTGTGGATGAAGCTACAGGATACAAGTGTTACTGTCCAAATCCATATGGTGGTCTAAGGTGTGAAATTGGTACGTATTCAAAAGAAAAATCACTTTATCAATAGGCGATTATTTATGATATCTCTATATTTCAAATTAATAAACAAACAAACAAAAAAAGAACAAAAAAAGAGGCTCCTACGTCCCTGAATCGACAACCTGTCAAAAATTGATAAAAAAAAAAAAACATTGGCAAAACTCTTTTTTATGCCCCATTTATGGGCATTATGTTTTCTGGTCAATGCGTGTAAATAATAAACACATAATTTTGAATATTTAAAAAAAATATGCTCATATAATAAACTATTTCGTTCTGTGTGCAATTGAAAGAAAAGCATTCTATTTTGAATATGGTGATGATAATTATTGATCTAATTTTTAACACACTCTCCCTATATGAAGATTGCAGCAGTAACAATCTTATTGGACCAACAAACGCCAAAGCTATACCCGACGCAAGTTTATCAGGATACCATATGCTCAGTACATATTCGGCGAAAGGGGCAAGATGGAATGCAGGTGGATGGTTCGGGATAGATTCAACATCTTATTTACAAGCGGATTTAGGTTTGTTAATGCATTTAAATAATAATTGCATATACAATAAATCTCAAGACACCTTTTTTTATACAATAACACATAAAGACACCATTGATATATGCAAAAAATCTAATGACATCATTGATATATGCAATAAATCTGAAGACACCATTGATGTATGCAATAAATGTAAGGACACCTTTGTTTTATACAATAACACATAAAGACACCATTGATATATACAATAAATCTAAAGACACCATTGATGTATGCAATAAATCTAAGGACACCTATTTTTTATACAATGAATCTAAAGACATCATTAATATATACAATAAATCTAAGAACACCATTGATGTATACAATACATCTTAGGACACCTTTGTTTTATACAATAAATCTAATGTAACATGAAATAGCACTCTGTAACTGAAATAGAGGGTTGCGCGCTCACAAAAATGTTTTACCCGTCACAATCTTTATGTTCCTGTCTTAAGTCAGGAGCCTATAGTCCAATGGTTGTGGTTGGTTCATGTCTGTTATATTTGTTTTTCGTTAATTGTTTTGTTTAAAACCGGTCGTTAGTATTTTCAATTATATCGTTTCATACTCTCATGTCTATAATAGCTGACTTTAAGTTATGGGGGTTTTCTCATGTTGAAGGCCATACGGTTGCCTACAATTGCTTTCATTCACCACATGTGAACATTGGTGAAAAGTTTTGTCATGGCCAATCATACAATATTTCCTTGTTTTTAGCTCACTTAGCCTCAAAGGCTAAGTGAGCTTTTCTCATAACTCTCACCGTCGTCGTCGTCGTCGTTAACTTTTTAGTAGATTTTACATTTTGAACTTCTTCTAGAGCCAATGGAATAAAACAAAAAAAATGCATAGAAATAACCAAACATTGCTTGATTATTTCTAATGAGGTTCAGACCAAGTGTTGTTACTTTCTAGTTGATCCATCATCCAAGATGGCAGCCGGGGCGGACTTCGTTTAACATTGAACCATATGGAGAATACATACAAAAATAAAATCACCATAACACACCAAATGACGGGATGTATAAGTACCAAGCCACGTCAAAAGGAAATTATCAAAAGTTGAGTAACCAGTAGAAGAAATATCCATAAAGGCAAACAAAAAAGTAAAATAACAAGAATACCGAACTCCTAGGGAAATCCCAAACGGAAACTCCGTAATCAAATGGCAAAATCAACAGCTAAAACGAAAGAATAACAACTGTCATATTCTCGTCTTGGTACAGGCATTTTATTATAGAAAAGAACACTATTTATGTTATTAAGATGATAAACTTCGTCAGTGCCTAGAATCTTCTTTAGATACCCACTACATAGAATGAAACCAAAAATGGCATAATGCTCCTTATGAAGTGATGACCAAATGTTGAAACTTTTTAGGCTATCAATCTTTTTAGGTTGCAGCCAGCAGGGAATATGTCAAAGAGGCAACAACCCGACTAAAGATCAGAAAAAAGCGTAAGGCCACCAGTGGGTCCTTTATACAGCGAGAAAATCCCGCACCCTGTGGCGTGCTTAGCTGCCCCCAAACAAATATATGCACATGAAACATGCTTTGTGATACCTGAACGCTCCCCCTATGCCTCTAGCCAATGTAGAAAAAACCCAATTATACGCACAGTAGAACTCAGTTTATAAGATGTCGGAGACCGATGTCAGAATAGCTAACAAAACAGACTAAACACAATGACAATAATACATTAATTAGCAAAGAATTACTAGCAGTTACTTACTTGCCATTTTCATAACTCAATTTAACTGATTAAAAGATTATGTTTTTACATGTTCATCAAGCACAATCCCTCCCGTTAGGGGTTTAGTAGCATACCATCATAAAATATATGAGAAGAACAAAACCAGCATCATGCCAACAACTGTTTTTAGAATAAGCGAATCAATATTAACTCCAAAATATGCCATCTTTAATGACCAGAGAAAAGTATCGTAACTATATCCCTTCTTTATCAGTCTGGTTAAAGGTTATGTTACCTTTAATTTTGGTGTGAATGCCGACATTTCTGTGCTTTGTAAAGAATATTACATTTGACAGTTGTTATCCATTCGTATGATGAGTTTGTGCTTTTGATATTGCCATTTGATTAGGGACTGTTTTAAAAAGACATTTCCTCGGAGTTCAGTATTTTTGAAATTGTTACTTTACTTTTCGCCATAAAAGATTGGGAGTGAAATACCTGAACGTATAAGATGTCTGCATGTTGATTTATATTTGCTGTCCTTGTACCGATGTTAAAATTTAGTAATTTTTTTTACGAGTTTGCGATATCGAAAACTTTGGTATAATTATTTTTCAATAATACATAAATTTCTTTCGCAAAAAACTAATATGTTGTTACATACTTAGTTAGTTTGACATAGGACACTGTGGGAAACACATTAAAATGTCTATTTTAGAGAACCACTAGATGGAATGAAATAAAACATGGCACGAATATTTCGTTTGAGGTGCTGACAAAGTGGTGTTACTTTGTAGCTGATTTGTCATCCAGCTGTCAGCATTGGGAGTAAGCTTATCAAAGAACCCTATTGGAAATACATACAATTGTTTTTTTTCTAGAGACCCACTGAATGGAATGAAAACAAACATGACATAAATGTTTCTTATGGCGTGTTTATGAAATGTTACTACTTTGTTGATAATTTACTGTTCACGATGTGCACCATGAGGACAATAGTCTAACATAGAACACTATTGAAAATATGTTACCAAGGTCTTCTTCTAAAACCAGGTCCAATCCACCATTTTTTACATAAGAAAATGCCTGTTCCAAGTCAGGAAAACGACAGTTGTTATCCATTCTTTTGATTAGTTCGAGCTTTTGATTTGAATAGGGACTCTCCGTTTCGAACTTTTAGTATTTGTGTGAATTTTCTTCTTTTTTCTACAGAACTTTTTGATGGATTGAATTAATGTTTCTTATGAGTTGCTTACCTGGTACTTACAAAGTTTTGTAACTGCTTTGTCATCCAAGATGGCCACAAAAAAACTAGTTATAGGAAATTTACTTAGTATCTTTATCGATTGAGATAAACTGTAAATTTAAAAAAAAATCTTGTTGAAGTTATTTTCCTTATAAAGCCATTTCTACAATTTCAATGAATGTATTGGTAATTTCTGTACACTTTACAAAAGTCTTCGAATTCTTCTTTTGATAAAATAAGGGGGTTTAAATTAAACCAAATTTTACCTCAAAAATTATTAGGGTATTTAAAATTATTTTGATCTATTTTTTCATGATTTCCAAAACAAAAGTAGAATTAGGTGAGCGACAAAGGCTACTGAGAGCCTCTAAAATATGTAGCATGTATATGTAGCGTATTTTTATATCCTCTATTTTTTGCAAATGCAATATACTTTGTTAGCGTGCCCTGATTATAATTTGATTTATCTATTATTTTTTGTTGTTTTAACGCTTCGTTCAGCACTGATTGTCTTTTTGGCCTTTTCACAACTGTTTATTTGTTTTATTGGTGGAGGAAGTTGGAGTGCTCAGAGAGAATAACCGATATCCATCTAACTGCTAATCTCGCTCATTCCTTTGGGGTCGAACACACATACCACGTGCGGGGCTCAAACTCATTACTCGATGATGACAGGCAAGAAATACAGTAGTTAAACCCCATAGACGACGTGGCGACTGATGCCCCGATTTTATTTTGACGTAGAAGCGTAAAAAATGTATATCAATATTGTAGAAAGTGCCACTATTGATACAAGATGTCAATATATACATGTAATTTGATCAATTCTGTTGAATTAATCAATACGCATCGTCAACATAACAAATGCCGATTTTGAATGTTTAGCACATTAAGGATGCAAGTGAAGTAGCACAATTTACAGAGAAACAACTAGGAAACTCGTGCCTATAATACACTACATCATTTTCTTAACACTTAAAACAGCATCGTATTTTAGGAGTTGCGACCGTCAAATCCCAAATTGACGGTTGCAACTTGTAACATATAGTACTTGTATCCCTATTCTAAAGCAATCCTCTTAAATTGTTCAAATTCAAGCATTTCAAATATTCTTTTACTGTTGACCGGTTTTTCATAACGTTTTGCCAATGACTCCGATTGTTGACCGGTTTTTCATAACGTTGTTGCCAATGACTCCGATCGTTAACCGAGGAATTAATGATAGACGTCATCCAATCAAAATTGGCACAATACGTGTAATTGCCATTTTTAAACATCAATGTTCAATTTTATAAACAGATTAATTGTTTGATCACTACCTTTAACTAACACTACCGCAGATTAAAAAAAAGAAGTATTCATTTTTAAACATAGCAACAACAAAAAAAGTCATGACATATATGAGAACTAATATAATTGTTTTAGGTGCTACAAGTTAATGGGTCCTTAATTTATGATCAAATGTGTATATTATATATTATAAATCATTCCTTTAATTAGGAATGCAGTTTATGGTAGACGCAACACCAACTTTATAGAAAATGTAATTTCGAAGAAAAAAAATGTTACTTTTAGGAAACGTATCTCACATAGACAACTTCAAAATCAAAGGGTACAATTCCAATCAGTATTATTATACCGGGAGTTACTACATACAACATAGCATAGATGGAAACGTGTTTCATAACTACACATCAAGTTCCAATGGAAATGTATATGTAAGTTTTAAATTAGATTAAAATGTTTGTATTTTTCATTTAGTTAGAAATTTATACAATAAGCAATGATCAAAACTATGGACATTATTTAGTAATCACTAAAAGGTTTCATCGAGCAGCATAATATATAAAGGTAATTGGAATAGTTAAATCCACAAGAATATACAAGTTACGTTTTAAAAGAAAAGTAATTTGAGGAATGTATAAATTATGAAACGTCTGTATACTACATTTAGGTACTAATGGGTAGTATACTAGTAATTTTTTGTCATTGGAATTTTACAGACTTTCTCTGGTATTCGGACTGGCAGTTCCCGCACAGTCAAACTTCCTGAACCATTAGATACTAGATTTATCAGATTCTTCACTCTGACGTGGAATCACAGTTACCAACCATACATGAATATGGAAATTCATGGCTGTCACAATAACTCATAAGAATATATAAAATAAACCGCAACTATCTGATTTGTTACAACTTCAAATACTACTTACACTACACATTATACTTACCAAAAATTGTAAAACCTTCCAACTCTTTTGACATTTATTTTTATGCCCCCGCGACAATATGTCGGTGTCATATTAATTTACTACTGTCCGTTCATCCGTCCGGATTAGGATACATTGTTTGTATGGCTATCTTTTCCTATAGTTTTAGAGGTACAGCTTTAATAAATTGTAGGATGTTCATAGAGGTGTGCATGACCATAGGTCTTAGAATTTTAATTTCTTTCAAATATTTTGAAAATGCCAGGTACTCATTTTAGATCGTCGTTTATCCGACTATCTCTTAAATACAAATCATTATACATAGTGTTAAATTTATAATTTCTTATCGTTTGTGTCTTATAGACAGCCTAACAATTTTTAAGTTGTATGCCAACAGCACTGTTTGCCAACCTAAAATATTGTTAGTTGCCGATACATATTATGTGAGCATGTGTTATGAATGTCAGGATAACTTATAAGTTATCTTCATTCTAAACAATCAGGTACCGTAATTTTAAATTACACAAACTTATTGTACGTATATCAACTAATATAGTTAAAGGGCTTGAGTATAGTATACATATAAAGTTACTCAGTTACAAGATAATGAAAATGCTCGAGTACATGTATTGACAAAGCAATGCACTCTTTCGAAACATTAAAACATACTTGACAAAGTTTGACAACCATTAACGATAATGAGAATCAAAAACAAATCAGTATGCTTATCCTCATTATCGTGTCTTTATTTATTCTTTACTTTCAAAACTGTAAGACTAGAAAGACATACAAACCATATACCGTATACAGACGAGCGGAATGACAACATGACTTACTGGGATAATTAAAATACACCTATCTTTCTGTCGCGGGTCTGTACCCTAAATTGTTAAGTAATTCCCATTTTTAAAAATAGCCTAATGTATTTTAATTCATGAATTGTAAAGAGGGAATGCTTTCGTGGACGGACTGGTCAATTTGTTTTTTGGTGGAGTAAGGAGTAAACAGAATTATAGTTTTTATTGGTTATGTTGAGTACTAAAGGGATGATGGAGATAATATGATGTATATACCAGTGAGACAGCAACTTAGGAACAAAAAAAAACGACATCTGGGGCTTAACACAATGTTTTCCAAATTAGACAAGACTCTTCTAAATTGACCTTAGTCTTAAAAGGTATTTCTAGAATATTTAAAAACAAATAAAAAAAATCGGCAATCAACATTAAACTAGTGAAAAAACGAATACCATTCATTCCAAAATAAATTGAAAAAAAAACATTGCAGGCATTCTGAAGTCTATTTGTAAGTTACAACGGTCTACATGATGGCCTTCTTCTATCACATTGTTTCTACTACAGATTGTCTATCAAAACCCTTTATTCCTTATTCCGATATCTTATCAGAAAGTTGAATTAGTACTTATAGAACAGGTGAAAATTCATGAAGTAGTAAATAAACACACTATGAAGATAATAAGATTGAGATTGATAGAAATGAAAACAATATCAATTTGAAAAAGAAGAACTATAATAATAAACGTGCATACGAGGTGCACGCCATATTAAAAGTCATGGAAATATGCATCAAGCTGGAACTTTTAGTACTTATTGTTATGGATTGTATGTACCATTTGGCTTGCTTATCGGGGTGAGTATAATAATTCACTCTTATCAAATTGTACTACTTTATTTACATCTATGTGAATATAATTATTATCTGCTGAAAGAGGGAAACTATACAGATGTATAAATGTATTTGTTAAATGAAAAAAAAAATGAACGATTTATTTTTGTTTGATCAATGTCAAATGGCAAATACATTTTAATTCCACATAACATGCTTCTCGAAAAACGTAGCTTCTTCAGATACAATAGAGGCAAAAAGGTAAAGATGAAGAAAAAAACACACAACATAAAAAAACAAAAGGACGAAGGACCTAGCATGCCTATTGAGAACAGGCAAAACAAATCTAGTAAAATTACATAATTTATCAACTGATGACGTATCAATTATATCATGACCGAAATTAAGAAGTAGTTATCAGTTTGGCTGTATTGTCGGGAACTTATCATTCACCAGCAGAGGTATAAATGTTGTTATGAGGATATTAAGCACAGCACAACATTTGTATCATGTGGAACTGTGAGTTGTGGCTGACAGATCTAACTCCTGCTTTAATGTTTTCGGTAGACATGAAGTTGCAGAGCAACGGCTGAAAAAAACCACCACACGGTAGAGAATACTCGTATAAATATTGATACCATATTGCAGGATGCTCTGATTTTTATATCATGGGCAAAAAACTCATGAAATGGACGGCAATACGAATCGGACCGAACGATTTGAGTTGTCATGTTGGTTTTAAAATGGAGAGCATGTATATAAACTTTTGTTATTGTTCAACTGCATGTTGATTTTGCAAAATCAACATCTGATTGGTTGAAACTATTCCACGTGACGTCGAACAAAACTTCATATTCCCCCCCATGAGTATCATATTCCCCTCTGAACGTCGGGATTACCTTGTTCGACGTTACCCACGGTTAATGCTTGAATAAAACATTTTGATACGTTTTGTTTTAAAAATTATTTCAAATCTAAAAACAAGTAGAAAACAATAGATAAATAATTAACTTTAAATCGGTATCATTGTGTATGATGTGTTAAGTTATAAAAAAAAATTCATCAGTAAAAAAAAGTAAAGGCAGTGGAATAAAACATTAATTTCCCTTAGTTTCGTGAGATATGAAGATTTGTTCACTCACGAAAAGTCACATTTCCCTCGGGCGACGCCCTGGTGATTTTTTTGGGTGAACAAATCTTCATATTTCTCTCAGGCACGGGAAATAAATTTATAACATCCTCGTCCTTTGGTCTCTGGTAGGTAGTTGTCGCAATCAAATAATATTTTTTGCCAGCTCTCCGATCCTTTTCATTTAGTTTCTGAATCAAATATGTCAATTTAAAACTTTTTCAGGCATGTTTGTACAAGAGAGCGAGCTGAGAATTATCTTACATCGTACAATCAGGCTTTCATATGTCAGGAGAGATATACAACCAGCTGTGGGCATCTTGATTGGAGGAGGTGTACAAAATATCGGTAAACATAATATCTCAAAATCTATGCGTGTGGAGAATGGAATATTGTAGATAATTCTAGGAAAACCTTATCCATTTCATTTTTCTTTAAGACTGCATCTTTAATAATACCAAGTTTTCACGATTACATGATCTAATTCTTGGATATAAGATCTTTTTAATTTGTTTAAAGCAAAACCAGTGATAAAGATGGGCGCAAGGGTTATATTGGTGTCTCAGTTTGATACGGATGTGACTATAAAAATCGGTATAATATTCCCTATTCACCATTTACTTACATAACTATTCTAGAGGCACAATGTCTGACTGTGTATGGTTCAGGTCATTCGATACTGGATATTTCAATGCATGTTATTTGATAAGTGGCAAAGCGGTTTAGGTTTTGATGAAGCATTTGTATCCGATATTTGTAGTTATAACAGCTACACACACAAAAAGGGATAAAATGTAAATGCCAGGAAAAAACGAAAACCCTAAAATTTGAAAATACCGCCATTTCAACGTGTAAAATTGTAATTCAGTACAACGTAAACGAGAAAAACAATCTAAAAATGTACAGTTAACTTTAAGGAACGAAAATAAATGAAAAAAAAACTACGTTATAGCAAGAAGCGAATGACAATACGTCTGAAAGGGACAATCACAGTATACATGACAAGAGATTGAAAATACTGAGACTGTTTAAGCTTTAAATTTTTAATTTATCATTACAGAATACAAACATGTTTCACTCCTAAACAAAAATACGCCATTCGTTATCATCAAATAGAAGAATGCTGTTTAGGGTGGAGGCGAGATGGATCTGGACAATGTACAGTACGTAAGTATAATAAAATGTTTGAAAATAAGATACAACTATCTATGTAGATATAGTGACTTAAGGGTGTACTTAGGTGAGGTTTTGGAATTCCTGTCAAATGTTCGGACTCCTTGGCATTTTTCCATACACTACAATGTAAAATAGTTTGCCCTATAACACTCATTTATTTTTTCATATAAGACTTTATAGCTCATGAAAGGTCATTTGCCAAAATTTTAGAAGATTCTTGATTTTCTTTCTTTTGTTTTGAGACCCAAATAATACCAATGCAAATATAAGGTAAAAGTCCGAGTCAGCCTTTTCCCGCCATATTTTAAATCTCAGATATCTCAAAAAGGAGGTCCATGACCCATCAAAATTTTTTAGCTTATTTTTATCTTTTACGAATGTTCTACCGGCTTATAGTATCAATTTAACATTCTTGATTTATTAATTTTCACCCAACCTCACCTAAGTACATCCCTAAGATTGAATAACTAAGTTACAGATTTTAGTATATTAAACCTGGACGAATCAGGGTTTGTAAGGAAGAAGTTCGTTCTAAATATGCGCTATGTCCAGAAGAAACAAACTGATTAACAATAGTTTTGAAACAACAAATTATATAGTTATTATTATTTTAACAATGTTACTTAAAACAAATTCAGTATTCCATAATTCATACGATTTTCCCTAAAAGAAGTGTGTTTTGTGTTAAATGTAAGTAAAACCCGATTAATAATTGAAATGTACTATGCCTTGAAGTTTTTATATTAAATATCGTCTCGACCGATATTCTTTCTATTCTTTACATTTAAGCTACTTGTACACGAGAATGTCAGAATGGTGGATCATGTGTAGCTGTTGGTAACATGCCCGGATGTCTTTGTCAGGAAGGTTTTCATGGCGATACATGTCAGCATGGTACGTAGTATTTACTTCACATCACCATGCAAAGATATATAGGTTTCATCATGTTTTCATGACAAATTTTGCTACTTAACAAAAGCTGTAACGATTGACTTCATAATAATATGTCTAAATTATCAGCTGGGTCTATTGGATGGAATGAAGAAAAAATTGTATATTGAAGATGATAATTCGAATTTATTAAAGCAACAGTAGATGCGGTGCATTTGAGCCAACTAAGTATTTACTGAAAAGTCATAAAACAGCTGAGAAGATAAGAGAGAAATTATTTTATTGGAGTAATTATTTGGTGATATATCTTAACTTTTTGTCTATCATTATTGTCAATTTAGTTTGTCGAATTATTCTATACAAATCTAGCACAAAACGAATGGAAGTTGTGGCACACAGTGGCAGTATCGTCTGGTGCAGTGTTTCTCGTATTTGTTATTACCTTAGCTGTGATTATAACATATGGATGCAAGAGAACAAGGTGAGGCTTATTGATGAATATTTAAGGTCTATTGGTGTCAACCATGAAAAAGAGAAATGATAGAAAATAATCGAAAAAAGAAAGCCTGCTTTCTTAATTATCTCATTCGACACCAGCCTAAAATCAAGATTCTTATAGTGTTTTTCTGTCAAAAAAACAAGTGCGACGTATTTGCAAATTAAAATCAAAACAAAGTATTTCCATATTCATTGCACATCTTGTTGAAACAAAATACACCCAAGAAAATAGTTAAAAAGTTGGCGAGAGTTGAGGCAAAACGGTTATATATTTCATTCCACGGGTTATTTACATCAAATACCATTTAATCACTTGACAATTAATAATTCAAAGCATAAAAAGATACAAAGATGGATAAACTGGACACTGATTAAAGGAAAAATGAATAATAATAGTTCGCGACATATGTTTCTACAGATAATTTATTATTGAGTTACACAAATCTCAAACCATGATGAACTCGATCAAGTTCCCCGTAAAGATAAGCAGCTCGTTTTTTGTGGTGAGCATAATAAGCAAATAAAAGATTATGATGGATAGTTTTATGCCATGAGCAATGAAAAAATCTAACACATATGAGACAATTTTGGGAGTTTTGTATAATTGACAATTGGTTCTTTTAAATTTCAGTGGATATCAAAGACTTCCTCAGAAGGAAATAATTTGTTTGAAAGCACCAAGTACAATAAGTACTTACACTACTACTCAAACAAACACTGAGAACTATGATCAACCCAAGGACGAAGTGTGTAATACTGTGTATCCTTCGGCGCCTCATATGACAAATGTATCAGATAGCGTACACAAATTATAATTTATTGAATTTGTGATCAAAGAGATTAATTATTGAACAATAAAAACTTTAATATTTCATATTACTGTACATATGAAATAAAACATTTGTGATCAAAATGTTCATCAAATAGTTCATGATTATGAGGAATGTGAGGTGCAACAAAACAGCAATGCAAAGACAAAAATAACCAAAATTAATCGGGAGATGAACAATGTGAAATTCGATAGTCCATCAAATTATTTTTAAAATATACGTCATGCTCATAGATTTTCTCTTTTTGAATTTGCTTTGGAGCTCAATATTGTTGATCTACTTTTTTTCTTGAAGTTCATGAACACATAGCCCATGAATAGACAGGACAATACAAATGGTTTTTCGAGTTATATCTACTATGATGAAGTTACATTTTTACTGCAAAATGTTTGGTATGGGGAATAGGCCACCTACGGACCAGGATTTTTGCATTGGTTCTTTAATTTGCAGAGAGTGTGATACACATTATACCCTTAGCATCGGATAGAACAATGTTGACCGGACGTGGCTGTTATACATTCTTCACAGCATATCGATAGCTCAGTTTAATTATAATAGTTTTACTTCTGCATATGAGAGAAAATCAAGAATAACCATACATCTATACCAAAAGGGTTATGCTTCTTTTGTTGATTTGTCTGAATTCAATTATAAGATCTTATCTGATTTATACGAGTGTTCTGAGTACATATTAACATTTACAGTACCAATGTTTCTGCATCAAATGCCCATTTTGGTAATAAATGCCTCTTCAGTTATGCTCGAGAGAAAAATATTTGATAACCCAAAAATTAAAGACCTGGCGAAACCAAAAGGATCAAAAGCATATAGCCAAAACTGGACATGATTACAAAAATATAAATTATTTTGCGTCACTACGTTCATAAGACATTTTATCATAAGTAATGATTTGTGTATAGCCGTAGAACCAAAATTTAGGATTACAGGAAATATTAAGAGGGAGGATGTGTTGTATAACAAGAAAAAACATCCTATGAATAAATACATATATATGCATGAATGATAGCCTACGGGATGCTTCCTCGCAACATTAGACATAGACAAGAAAAAGATGTTTGAAAGCCTTTAATATGTTCAAATATCTGTGTGACCAGATACTAAGTACAAACCATTTGATACGCGAATAAGAAGCTAAAAAGTATAAAAGCTTTGAAATAAAATTCAATTATTCGAATTGGTGGTTTGACGCTGTTTCCCATGCAAAGGAATGTTTGATCTGAGGTATAATTATGCTTAATTACGACAAATTTAATTTAATCGATATGCACGTCAAAAAGGTCGAACGTTTCCACTGTATGCACATAGACGGTGAAAGCGAAACATTTGGATAAACGGCTGTGATAAAATTGATTAAATATAACTGACTGTTTTTAAAATAGTTAAAATCGTCGAATTTGATAAAATTTCAAAACTTTACATTCTTTTAATAAATGATATGAAAAAATGAAAGGAACAAGCGTAACTTATTTCTTTGATGAAATACATTTCCGTTTAAATCCTTCTTTTTAACTGTTGACAGTTCAAAGTAAATAGTAAATACTACTTTAATATATTCAATCAATAAGTGAAAATGATCTTACACGCATAACCCTGTTATTATAAATTAATGTTAGACTGCATAATAACAGGTCTCGTTTATTGTTGCATGTTATTAAATGCTTTTATAGAAAGGTATTAATTAACCACAGTATGCTATCAAAATGTATAAAATTGAGACACCTTTCATGCAATTGCTTGGCAAACTTTGCAAATATTCAAAAGTGAGTAAACGTAACCCCAAATTGGTCATTTGCTTTCTATTTCTATCAAAACCAAATGGTTGACTTTGAAAAGAAATATTAACACCTGTACTTGTAACATCCGGCAGTGAAACCCTTTCGGAGGGATGCATATACGTCATGTGGATGTATAATTGTAGGTTTATTTAAGGAGAATGTCATGCTCTTGGGAATTACAATGTCCCTTGTAATTGTTGTTTGGGGAGTCGTATGAACAGAAAAATACTCTCAGTTCGAGTGAGTCCAAATAGCATAGACATTTATCGATAACTATACTTTTAGAATTTTTAGTTTTATCCTATGAAACCGTCGACCGTTCCATTTAAAAAAAAGTATGATATTTATGAAGATTGTTGAAACATAAATTGATAAAATGGCATTGACTGAGATTTTACATAGCGACTACGGAAAATTGTATTAAGCCCAATGCAAAATATACGATTTAAACTTAATTTCTGTACGAACAACATATTGAAATGTAATGTCTATTGAAAATATATGTCATACTTACGTTTCACTTTGGTACCGTTGACAAAACTAGAATAAAAACTACCGATGATGAAGTGAAGAATATATTTTAGGATGGTGCTTACCAGATATGTGGATCAAATGATTACTGGAACAACAACACCTTACTACTAGGAAAGATGTTCAGTGATTGTCGTTTGTTGATGTTCATAAGTGTTTCTCGTATCTCTTTTTCATATAGATTAGACTGTTGGTTTTCCTATTTAAACGGTTTTACCCTTGTCATTTGGGGGCCCTTTATATCTTGTTGTTCGGTGTTGAAGTCTGTACTTTGATTTCTTTTTACTTCTAGGTGTTTTAGGTCGTTTAGACGTATTTGGCAATTTTTTTTGGAATTTTGCTCTTCAACTTTGTTCTTGTTTGGCTTGAAAACTATTTTAATACGATGGTGAGTCTTATGTATACGAAACGCGCGTCTGGCGTACTTGATTATAATCCTGATACCTTTGATAACTATTTACACAACTAGGTCGATGCCACTGCTGGTGAATGTTTCATCCCTGAGAGTATCACCAGCCCAGAAGTCAGCACTTCGGTGTTGACATGAATATCAATTATGTGTTTATTTTTATAAATTTCTGGTTTACAAAACTTGGAATATTTCGAAAAACAGGTATAGATTACCATAGCCGTATTGGCACAACTTTTTGGAAATTTGGATCTTCAATGCTCTTCAACTTGTACTTGTTTGGCTTTATAACTATTTTCATATGAGCGTCACTGACGAGTCTAATGTAGACTAATCCTGGTACGTTTGATAACTATTTGTTATTTGTTTGTTTTTTTGTTTGTTGTTGTTGAGTACAAAGATGAAAGTAAAGTAAATATTTTCGAAGGGTCATGGCTTTGTTTGGACTTGTTTGTTTGCTTTTTAGATGTTTGTCCCTAATATTTTATTAACTGTGCATTTGCATTCAGATATCGCAGATCGAATTTATTCGTTTATAGTGTATTAATGTACGTTTTTTGATTGAGTTAAGCCTACCAATTGATATTTTAATGTGTGTTTTTCTATGTTGTGATGTTATGCTATTGTTTCAGAAAAGGGAGAAGGTTTGGATCCATTAAAACGTTTAATCCCGCTGCAAATGTTTGCACCTGTCCTAAGTCAGGAATCTGATATACAGTAGTTGTCGTTTGTTCATGTAATTTATACGTGTTTCTCCTTTCGTTTTTTTATTTTATATAGATTAGACCGTTGGTTTTCCCGTTTGAATGGTTTTACACTAGTAATTTTGGGGCCCTTTATAGGTTGTTGATCGGTGTGAGCCAGGGCTCCGTGTTGAAGGCCGTACATTGACCTATAACGGTTTACTTTTTTAAAATTGTTATTTGGATGGAGAGTTGTTTCATTGGCACTCACACCACATCTTCCTATATTTATTATGAATTGGTACACCAGGCGCCCGTTTTGTATGAACAAAACTCATTAGATACACTCGAATCATAACAGATAGAAAGCCATATCAAATAAGAATTTTAACAATACAGAAAACCGAATATTTCAATTCATATTGGTTGTGCAAATTAGAATGCACCTTATATCCAACAAAGATGATACATCATAGTCAATGCCATACTAGATTTCACATGCATGTACATCAAAAGCTAATAGAATTTTAACACAAGTCATAAGGTAGATATAAGAAGATGTGGTGTGAGTGCTCATGAGACAACTCTCTATCCTTGTCACAATTTGTAAAAGTTAACCATTATAAGTCATAGTTCGGTCTTAGCAAGTATGTATAAGCAAATGGGAAAAAGTATAACACAAAGTATCACGCTTTCTCATTTCAAGTGATAATAATTCAATTTATAGCATTAACTTCAAATTCTGGGTTAATGTTAATCCCAATATTATGCTTCGACGGCTTAACAAATTCACCATTTTTTGTTGAAATTGAAAATATTGGACTTTTAAACCAGATCTGAAACATCGATAAGTATGCATGGTTCCTTATGTCTTAAAGTCGATAGATAAAGTTCAATATTTTAAATTTCTCAAAATAGTATATATATATTGTTTCATTCATAAACATGATAAGTATAAAGAATTTATTTGTAAAATGTCAAAATATTTATTTAAATTTTACAGGTAAGCAGACTACAGGTAAATTATACTTTGATTGGCCGCGTGGCACAGCTTGTGTCACACACGTTCCGATGGATTGCCGGTTGAATGTAATACATTTAAAATCATTAAAAATATCCGTTTTTGTATTTGAAATATTTTACACTACAGAACTCTAGTTATCTTATTTTAATAAATTGGTTATTTTAATATATTTTAAGTTATCCTTTTTTGTATTTGCAGATTATAAATAAACAAATAAACAGATTCTTGTATTTTTATAAGTGTATTCCTGCAGACGAGAACAAATGTTATGAATGCATACCTCAGAAAAAGGTGAGAGGTCAATGATCATAAGTATTCATATTGAAATACAACTAGGTAGTTAACATTGAGAGTATTTATCCATCTGGAAGACATGGGATAACTATATATTTCATCCAGACCTAGCTTGCAGCCGCTTGTACGTGCAAGTGTAGGTAAGTCTGGTCATTATTTAAGTTTTCTATTTTAAATCCTTCTTTTTATTCATGTAATAATTAGGTCACATAATATTTAAAGATAGATCAGTATAATCAAATTTGCATAAAATGGTCTTTCCTACCAGAAAGTGTGTCGAGAGATGGGATAAGATGTTGGACAGAGGGTTTGACTCTGCAGGCCATAAACATTGATGATAGATACCATGTGTAGAAAATTACAAAAGATCTCTGCAAATGAAAACCCCATGACAATAATAAAATAGAGAATGGAAATTGAGAATGTGTCAAGGAGACAACAACCCGACCATAGAACAGACAACAACAGAAGTTTGTAAGTGATACGTCGGTGAACTGCTGCATACATTCGTTATGTAGTAGTAGTCAAGATTACCCACGTATATCCATATCATCCAAGCTCTACCACTTTTCAGAATCGTCCTTCATCAAACTTATATATTGCTTGATTTATTCTTTTCCAAATTATACATGAGACTTTTAATACTGGACGTAAAGTAAACGGGAGTTAATTCAAACTTACGTTACCCGGGAATCCTGACTAACTGCTTGAAAGTAGATGTAAAGAGTGGGTTGGGCAAGGATCAGGGTAGCTTTCCAACTAGATATACAAAAAGATTATCAAAACAAAGATCTGATTGATACTGTGCTGTCTATACTTTACATACAAGTAAAATGACTCTGAAATTCAAAAAGCAGCTGATCGCTTTTAAAAAAGATATAGAGCAAACTGTTGTCAACTAAACACAGATATGATCACAGAAAAAGTATTTTTGTGAGAATTAGTATGACTGCTATCATATTAACAATTCTTTCAGAGCCTTACTGTATACTGTTGTCACATAAACAATAAGCACATACGAAATGTAGTTTGTGTCATATATAAAGCAACATACTGACATCACATTAGCAAGTTTTTATATGCCATCAACTGTACTGCCACCGCTCAATAAAGTATGCCTACCGTATTATGTCATTACATAAGAAGAACTATCAATGCCATTCAGTATACTGTCATCGCATAAGGAAGACTGTTTATGCCATTCCATATAATGCCATCGCATAAGAAAGACTATCTATGCATTCTTTATACTGTCATCGAATAAGAGAGACTTTCTATGCCATTACGTATACTGTCATCGCATAAGAAAGACTTTCTATGCCGTTCCATATACTGTCATCGAATAAGACAGACTTTTTTATGCCATTCCATAGACTGTCATCGCATAGAAAGACTTTCTATGCCATTCCGTATACTGTCATCGCATAAGAAAGACTTTCCATGCCATTCCGTTTACTGTCATCGCGTGAGAAAGACTTTCTATGTCATTCCGTATACTGTCATCGCATAAGAAAGACTTTCTATGCCATTCCATATACTGTCATAATATAAGAAAGACTATCTATGCCATTCCGTATACTGTCATCGCATAAGAAAGACTGTCTATGCCATTCCGTATACTGTTATCGCATAAGAAATACTATCTATGCCATTCCGTAAACTGCCATCGCATTAGAAAGACTATATATCTATGCCATTTCGTAATCTGCCATCGCATAAGCAAGTCTATCTGCGGTTAACATTGAACTAACATAAAATGTGTTATGTAACGTACTGATACCGTATTATGTCATTATATAAGAAAGACTATCTATGCTATACCGTATACTGTCATCGAATAAGAAAGACTTCTATGACATTCTATATACTGCCATCGCATAAGAAAGACTATATATCTATGCCTTTCCGTATTCTGTTATCGCATAAGCAAGTCTATCTGCGGTTAACATTGAACTAACATAGCATAATGTCTGTCTTTGTCATGGCATAAAAAAGACAGTTCGTGTTCTACAACATAATGTCATCCTATAAAAAGCCAGTCCAGTCCATATAATAAACTGTTATCACAGCAGAAGGTCTGTATGTGCCTGTGAGCTTTAAACAGAACACTGACATTTCATAATGCCTCCAGTGTACTGTCAGTGGATAAGAATATTCGTCTGTGGAACACCTTTTATTGCTATCGCACAAAAAATCATTGCAGTTCTTTGCCATACTGTATACTTTCATTGCACAAGGAAGTCTTTATGTGCCGAACCGTATATTTCATCACATGAGCAAGTATGTGTGTGCCAAACAACTGACATACTGCCACAGCATTAGACAGTCTGTCATCGTTATACTATTATAGCAAATTGTCTGTCTTTGTCACAAAGTACATGCACTGTTATCGCATTAGAAAGTCTGTGTGCCAAACATGTAGAAAAACTGACAACTTTAAAACTGTTTCAAAACAATTTCATTCATAATTTTAATCTACAGTTAATAGAAAATTTTAAGTAGATAATTTCAAACGTTGAATGTTTTGAATACCCATGCACTTGAGAATCTTTTAAACGATTGTGTTCTAAAAAAAAATATTACGCTTTATTAGCGAATGGGCCTTTTATCACATTTCAACAAAATAATGAAAAATGGGATATCATATGGTACTTTTACACATTCTTAATTTCTTAACATTAAAAACGTTGACTGTGTACACGAAAAATTAACAAAGCGTTGCATTTTTTCTGCATGCAGATGTCAGTCATAATACTGAATGCGTGGTGCATCAAATTACCATGATGCAACGGTTTAAAATTGACGAGATTTCAATGCAGAATTTAATAATTCATTTTGCAATATCTTTTTTCAATTCTTCAAATTCAATTTGATAATTTTATGTAACCAAATTAGATTTTTATTCAATACATTATTGGATTTAAATTTTGTACCTGAACTCATGAATGTAATCAAAATTGAATTATTTCACATTCTTTATCAATATTCAATTCACGTTTATAATAATCATTAAGTATATTATGCATAAGAAAATGTTATTGCTTATGATTTTAAAATAATAATGCCAAATTCTTTCAACAAATCAAATAATGTTATTTCAATGATCAGGTGTGCAGATTCAAAACGCCATTAAAATCCAAAATTACTTGATAATAAGCCAACAACCAAAGGCTAAATTTTCATAACGTTTCAAAATGCATTTAAAACATAATAAAACTAAAATTGTATGACAAATGTATTTGTATTTGGTAATAGTTTGTTTTTCGTTTAAAAGTTTTTTAGGTGCACGGTGCACTATAATAAGACTTGGATAGTTCGGTTTTTATTTGACTTTTTGACTTTTTTTTTAAAACTTTGTCCTTTAGAAGTTACAAATATTAACACCGGGTAAATAGGAAAGCTTTCGAAATTGAAATATATATCAATAACTGGAGACATCCGAGGTAACGAAATTACTGAAACAGTTCAAGATTAAATTTGCACAAAGCAGTCGCAGACTCAGACTAAGTAAAGCTTACATATTTACCAATCGCAGTCTTTTTCAAATTGTATCTTACAAACCCTTTTGGTCAGTAACAGATAGACTTTAGATATATATGTATATATATATAGATAGTTGTTCATTTCTGTCATATTGGTCTCTTGTGGAGAGTTGTCTCATTAGCAATCATACCACATCTTATCTTTTTATTAATCCGTGGGCCTCTGCGCTTTGGTTGGGTTGTAGTATCTCAAACACATGCCCCATTTCCATTCTCAATTTTATTCTAATCAAAATCGGTATAAACATGTTTCTTTTAAACTGTCTATTCTTTTAGTCTTCCGTCACCTCTTCTCTCTTCAGCATATTTATATTTGGGGAATTTCACGTCAGGAGCACACTCTCAAACTAGTCACGAATGCAGATTTAACAAAGTGGAATGGTGGGTTTTATACGTCTCGCACATTCTTATTATTAAAAACAAATATGTATTTGATCATTAAATCGCGTAGGACATATATCTTTAAACAGGTTATAAAATTCAAGATATTGACATTTTTTTCATTGCATGATTTCATTCATTTGCTTAAAAAACACAACATCAGTTTAGTTCGGCCGATTACAATTCGATGTGGTGGTTTTTTTTTGTTTTGTGAAAGTTGGAAACTGAAAACTTTATTGTTACCTGTAGATAGTTATATCATGTTGTCCTTTCATAAACAAACTGTCCATATTGTAAATTTTTTTCTGTTGTATATAAAACTATAATATATCGTATTGTTTTTAATTATATTGCGTGGGACAAAGTGACGGGTAAAACATACATATCATTAAAATCTGTTACTCAGTTGATCGATTGATTGTTGGTTGCTTAACGTCCAGTGGTAAATATTCGTGAATGTTCAGGACGAGAGTGTCGCAATTGGCAACAGGAACATATCGAATCAAATGAACATTACAATCCATAAAAAAAGGTTTAACAATACTAAGGGAACGGAAACTTGTGGTTTATCATGAACTTGATTATTCTTCATTGTATATATTTCATAGAATCCTTGAAATTGATTGGCTGACAACAGTCGCAAGGCAGTCCAATATCATATTCAATTTCCGTATAATTTATTTACATAACATGTTAGCTTAATATTATCTGTTATTTTTATTGGCTAATTTATTTTGAGTTGATAATAATTTTAAACGTTTTACGCCAACAATCGACAATTCCTATTGCATGAATAAACAAAATCTTTTTATTTTAAGAATGAAATGCTACTTTTTACAATGTTTATGGTTTATAATTGCATTGCATACGTGCTTCATAAGAATCCTTCTTAGGGCATTTAAAAATTTAACAGAAAGCTTGATATACATATTGTAGAAAACATATAATTTATCTGTACGAGTTTTAAGAAACAGGACGAAAAACGAGGCTCGAGGGTCATCACACTTATATATAGATATATTCCTACTGGCAAATTTTGATATTGCTTAACCATCTCTGATACAGGAAAGCTATATATTAATTATTTTAAAAAATATTTTGGTTTTAAACAAACATTTTGTTCATTGCTACAAAAGCTTAATTGATGATATTATGTTTGTATATTATGTAAATTCTATAAGCTGTATTACTTTTAACTTAGAAACATTTATTATTTAGATTCTAGGCGTAAAACGTTTAAAATATTGTCTTCTCAGAATTAGTTTAACAATGTGACGACGTAACTTCCATTACACCTGTACAAGGGCTACTATAGATACTTTTCTTTATTTACTAAGCAAACATTTGTATGATACTATTCAAATAAAGCCGATAAAGATCTCGTTTTAATAGTTTCTCCTCCTTCTTTTGTAAATCGTCAACTTAAAGCGTGATGCACATGCTCATATGTACGTTCTATTTACTAGACCGTATGCCATCTGCATATAGTCGCATCGTCACTCATTCTTTCAAGTGCGAAATTCGGCAGGTGTTCGGTTAAACTACAAGGGGTCCCCTTGGGGGGAAAGACATTTCACATTAGCATTTTGTATGAAACAATCCGAAATAAATCTCCAAAATAAATCAATCTGATTATGATATGAATTATCATGAAAACGAGATTTTATGTTATTAAAAAGACAACTGGTAGAAATATTTTAGCAAAGAACTAACTTATTCAATTGAGGTTCGAAACCATTATTAAATATAACGGTACATCTGCCTTTTTCGATTACAATTGTTTTTCTTTCCTTTGATGTTTCCGCTTAAAATCAAAGAGGACATATTGGAAACTGGACATCTGCTTTGAAAAGCTAGAAAATAAAGCTTGAAATTTGCCCGAATTCAATAATAATAATGTCAACAGACATTAAATTTTTACAAAATATTTACCACAAATTCTGAAAGTTAGGTTAACGTTGAATGTATTCCGTTGGCACCAATTGCATTTAAAGAGAAAATTACATTAATTTTTAATAATTACATAACATGTTTGTTTCATTATAATGCGTTATTATGATTGGCTAACAACAATCTCGCATCATTCTGAAATTAACCTTCATTTCAAAATGAAATGTAACATTCATGATGAAACGAGCTTCCACAATAAAGTGCATACTAGGTACACGGTGGGTATGGTTGTCCTGCGAGAGAACGTTCTGTGCTGGTGATTTGGTCCTGTCAGGTGCTGGTGGGTCCTGATTCTGTGCTGGTGGGTTTGTTTACATTGTATCAGAGCGGCAATAAACGACAGTTTTGTTGCTTAATTTTTCTCTGATGGGTCATAAGTACCATGCAAAGTATATTACAACAATATTATATTGCAAAAGTCGTGCAAGTTCGTTAAACGGAATTGTCCTGACGCTGTGCTGGTGATAAGAAAAACGGTCCTGGTTCTGTGCTCCTATGTCCTGGTTCTGTGCCTTTATATTTTAGTTAAAAGTGGCATATATTCAAGATCATTGATGCTGTACTGTTATTGACTAATTAACTGTTGTCTGCTTTCTTGAAATTGACATTGTTGTGAATCTGTTTACTGTTATTATGAGAGAAAAAATACCCCTATTTTTTTATTTTTTTTTTTTTTAAATTAACTGCAATCTTATTTATTGGCCTGTTAATGGAACACTTCTTGCCCCCTTTTAAGATAAGTAAATATGTTTACGATTTTCGGGATTACGATCATTTTGCAAGATCACCAAAATACGTTGTAATTTATACAATACTTAGGCACCAACCATATTTTTTTCTTTCAATTTTAGCATTACATATAGTGGCAGCTGAGGGGGAAACAAACAATTTTTTTTCTCAGAATCAAAAACAAATTATTTTTTTCTCCAAAAACTGGAAACAAACTTTTTTTTTCCAAAAAAAACATAGCCCCCCCCCCCCTCCCCGGAAAATCAAATGGTTGCTGCCTTAAATAAAGTAGATGATGTAGTATGTTTGTTGTCAATGGACTTTCCATAAGAAACCAAAGGAAGTATGTGTTAACAACCATACGTCATCGTACGACCTTCAACAATAACCCATAAAATAAAATGTAAAAGGTTTTGCATAAAAATGGAGAGCAAAAATATAGAACAAAAGACTTTCTGAGCGTTTGAATCATATGTCTTTAGCAGCTTAAAACACATTTGTTTGTGAACAATTTAGTGCTGACTATAAGAATGACAATAGTATTGCGGGTTTGTTTGTTTGGTTTTTTTTTTATGACTAGATTAAAATATAGTGACAGTACAGTATAATACTTTAAGCACTAGTACTGCTTAAGTCGACACTAGGGACCATCTTGACCATGTTTAGCGGTATTAATGATTCTTTTATTATTGAAGACCCTCCAGCAACTATCAAGATGAAGAACAGGAATAAAAACTTTGGCCATTGATTATTTGTATTTTTTCTATGCATTGACTTTGTGTGTGATTAGGTCCGGTGCACGTTTTACTCCATATTCCTTTACTTTCTGTTAAAGGGTCTGAACACGACTTTATGCAAGTTTAACCCTTCAATGTAAAAGGTCAACCATACCCACCGTGAGGTAGATAAAAGAAAAACATGATAGAAACTTTGTTTTCATGTTCCTAAGGACAAAACTGTAATAATAAGTATTTAATGCTTATTTAGTAATTTTATAGGGTTGTATAAGCGTTATACGTGCGCACATTTTTAGAATGAAGCGCTTCCGCACTTCATACAAAACGTGCATCTTCAACGCTTTTGCATCCCCATACATTTACATAAAAAAAAGAAGCTTTCAGTTCTTAAATAAAACCTTTAAGGTTATGTTTGTCTGCTTCCGAATAGGATAAGGGTAGCAAATTTGCATGTATAAGAAGTTAATTCACAAAAAAACTGAACTCTGAGGAAAATTCAAAACGAAAAGTCCCAAATAAAATGGCAAAATCAAAAGTCAAAAGTATACGAAGAGCTCAAAATTCAGCCGTTCCACATTATCGTATACCGCAGGATCACGGATTTTTTTCATAAAGACTAAACACGTTATGATGTGTTTATTGTTGAATGATTTCTCTTTTTCAACTTTTGGGAATGACAGTAAGTCATTTTCCATATTTTGATCTACTGTGTTTAACACATCATATATACTCTAATGGGTATATATTTGGCTCAAGTATATATAGTGCAATCTTTGCTAGCCAAGGGTTACGATCCACTCCCCTCCTCTATATAGTGCTAAATATTGATATAAACACTTTCTGACTATCATCACTTATATCACATCAAATAGTAAGGAAACATCACTCGGCCATTTGTATTAGAAATACTGTTGCAAATTATGATACAATAAATATAAAAAAGATTTCAAAATGAGGCCTTTTTGGATTTTTTCCCGTTTTTCTTAAGAATTAGATCTTTCCCGATAATACAGAAAATCGCTTCGGACACACCACATTTGTTGAGGGACATTTTCCTTTTATATATTATAAAACTGAGTTATTTTGAATGAGAGAAACTTGAAAACTTAATTGAGAAATATTGACAACATGTTTTAAATTTGAAAACTGGCTTGTGGTGTTTTAATTCTCATTTATTATTTTTTTTCGGTTTAGTGAAGAATCTTTAATTGAACTAGTTTGCCATGTATCTAATGTAAATGTCCGTGAATAAGGTTGATTCCTGTAAAGTTTTTGAGTTAGTGCATGCAATAAAAGTTAAGCTTGTATACTTCAAGGAAGACGCAAAGCAAATAATAAAAATAAGAAGAAAAAAATCTTTATAATAATTAGTTTTTACCAATAACTTCTTGCTTTGGTTTTGGAGGTACTATTGTCTCCAATTTGCACTCATTCCACGTACAACAAATGACAAAAGTTCTTTAATGTTCTCTTTTAAATTGTTCAATGTCTAATAAGAATCTTATCTAACTCATTTTCCAAATAAAAAAGTCTAAATATACAACGTGAATATACCCTAAATAGTACCGCTACTATGCAGAAAATATATCAATTATTATAACAGGCACAAATGACCATTGCTTCGTTCAATACTCGTTGAATATTCGTCTAAAAGAAAGTTTTGGCTTGAAGTGCAAGCTAGTGATTATATAAATTGTACTGCGCAAATTTTTTATAGATTCAATACTTTTATATAAAACCTGAGATTTGATAATTATCTCGGCTAAATTAACAAAAGTAGACGTCATTTTGCCAATAAAATCTAATGCAATATTAATTTTAATTGGATTTTCTCATAAACGTGGTGCTGTGATAAGTGTTGCATATTAAACATCAGATATCTTTTTTATAATTCAAAAATGAAATATTGATGGCTTCAGTTTCCCGCTTTAATTGTATTGATTATCATTAAAGAAAAGTGTAGAAAGCAGGTGTGTGTGCGTCGGTCGTGCGTCTTTTAATAGATCACACGCGACCGAACACCCTTCCGATTGGTTAATATTGCCAGTGGCGGAATGTAGTTTTGAAACGACTTGAAAACAACAGCTTTAAATTTTGTCACCACGAGAAACTTAAATTAGAGTACTAACCTGGATTAATATAATATGTATTTACAGTTTCAGGTAAGAATTTAAGAAAAATGTTTTGTTGCTTTTAGAACAATATATAACATTATAACGTTCTAGTTTAAACAATTTCTTTCAGAATAATTTCAACATAAAAACCAATCAATTTAGTATGCAGGCAGATATGATATGTATGGTTTTGATTTATGGACCTTGCATAAATCTAGACTACGATAAAATATGTTGTCTTGCTAGTTAGTAATACTACCTTTAAACAATTCCATTCACATATAACTTTTCTAATTTATCTTACAACTATTAATCAATTTTATGTTATATCATTGGCTTTTTTTTTCTTTCTTTCGAATATATGACGGAAATAAAGTTACTGGCATGGCAAGCATGTTTATTCTTAAATATGATTCGTAAAAAAAAAATAAAGATTCGAAATGTTAAAGTCTAGAAGAAAAAAACCTGAAAAAAAAAATTAAATTAAAAAATGTCCTATCAGTTCCCTCACTACGATACGAATATTTTGACGCTACGACATAAGGTCACCGAACGACAGCTGTCGCGTGCCCTAGTGAATCCTACCAACTGCTTACCTGGATTAATCTGTGGTTTTTATCACAACCCGCGGGGCGTATTACGTGTGTTCTTTGTTCCGACGCGTGTACGTCACACTTTAATGGCTTGTTAAATTCTTAAAGTGAAAGTAAATAATGCTAGTTATTAATTTTTACAAGCAAAACAGTTTAAAACTTAAACTTTTACAATGCATACATGTAACAGTTCGGACTTTTAAAGAAATTAAGGAAAACTGCGCATTAATCTTAGAAAATGCGATTGATTTCCTCCAAATGATTTTCAATTATGAAATCTGATAGAGGATGCTATCATGACTATCGAATATAATATGCAATATTTATTTCAGCATGTATATAAAAGGATATAATTACATTACATATACGTTTCCATGGAATCCGTAACTTTGGATTGGCTGAAAACAATAATGGGGGCACTTCATTATCATATTTTATTTCAGTACAAAATACAACAGCTTTGACTTCACGTGCTATCTGTTACAAAGTTGAAATAATGCATGGAAAAATAAACGAAATATTAATATCAATCTTGGTTATGGCATAACAAATATAATAATGATCATATTTTAATGCTTTTTTTTTATAATTATGTAGGGTTGTAAAAGAGCTGATCATGCGCACTTCAAACAAAATTTGTTTCGATCATTGCTTTCATATCCCCTCAAAAAGTATGAAAATAATCATTTTTAAAAATCATCTATAATGCCTGATTCAAAGGTATTTTAACTCATCTATAATGCCTGATTCAAAGGTATTTTAACTCATCTATAATGCCCGATTCAAAGGTATTTTAACTTATCTATCATGCCTGATTCAAAGGTATTTTAACTGCGAATTAAAAGATCGATCCAGTACATTTGTTTCGTGTGAATGCTGCCTTGTAGCGGCATTAGCCTGCTCTTTCTTTTTTTAAAGGTAATTCCATAGCACATCCATATAGTTGTGTACACTTTAAAGGTAACATTTTGAAGATATCAAAGAAAAGTATAGTTACCCAAGGTTTTCGCTTCATATCTGAAGCCCAAGAAATGAACAATTTTGCTCTTGTAATCTGTACTGACTAGTTTTTCGCTCTCATTTCAAATCCAAGTGTATCAAAATTTAAAGCGCAAATGTCCTTAGCATTTGAAGCACAAATTAATGTCCTATCGTGTTACATGTAAAAATGTGCAAACGTTCTGAGCCCCTTTGAAGTGTCTCTGTCAAATCCGGAGAACGTATATAATATCTCCGTTTAACCATGGAAGTAATACTCAATATTATTTCCATGGTCAAACCTAACGTGCATGCATGTTCCTATAACGTATCACAACGAAATTAAAAGGATCCACCAAAACGCGAAGGGTCCGTGTAACACTTATTATTTCAAAATATTGAGTAAAAAGTTTTCAAATTTTAGATTTTTGAAATTTTGATCAAAGTTTTAAAATATCAAAATTTCAAATGTTGGAAAAATTTAGAAATTTAGAAATTTTCACCAAATAGTTAACATTTCAAAATTCTAAATTACGTTTCTATATTTGATAGTTTAGACAGTTGATCAAACTATAAAAGTACTAAAATAAACTTGCAGTTTTCATTATTTCGCTTTTTGAACGTTTGACTTTTTAAATTTTTGATAAATGTATCAAAAATAGAAAAGGGGCGAATAGAGGGTATCTGTAAACTACGAAACGGTATAAAAGCGAAACGAAACGAATACTTCAGAACTATTTGGTTTTCCCAGCGGCCATCATTTAGGAGTAACAGTGAATACTGATGAACTCGCAGTAGCCAAATAATATGGTACGGTTGAGAATGCATATGTTTCCACTGAACTTTAAGCAATAAAACTGCTCAATACACGTGTATTATCTCAATTTTGATTTTATCTTGCTTTACCTTTAATCAACTATTTTGGTTCTTTATACATTGATGGCCTAATATTCGGATTTGAAATTGCTTGAACTGAAAGGAATACTGTATATATGGTGTCGCAATGAACCCTGTGCTGTTCACGAACATGGGAGGTTGTTGGTATCTTTTTGACAATACACTATATTTGACTTTAATACATTAACGAGGGGCTTCAGTGATGGAACATTTTTCAGGTGCAGATCCATGAATTTTAAAATGTGGCCTGGGGCCTAGTTAGAAAACGTTAGGACCGATGTTTGTAAAAAGATATGCATTTATCATATATAAAGCTCCGTTAGAGATCGGTGGCCCCCTAAATCCGCCTCTGTTTTTAAATAGCAACTAAAAGGAAACGGAATATTTTTGCATCACTGTATAGTTCCGTATTTGTTATTTGTGCATTTTTAAGTTATCGTACGATAAACAACTTTGAGCAAAGTATACAAGTACGTCCAGTCAAAATGGTGTGTGTTTTTTGGAAAAAAAACATATCCCATCCCCCACCCGTATTGAAGTTAAATGGTTGTTCCCTGACTAGGACCCCGCCTTTTCAAATTCATTGAACCACACCTGAAAAATGCACCATTATTGAAGCTCCTCGTGGAAGTATCCAAGTCAAATTAAGTGTCACCTTATTGACAATATTTATATTTTCGATTCCCAAATAGATTGTATATTTTTAATTTTAGTTACTTGTGTTTAATTCGGAGTTAAGTATGACGTCCATTATAACTGAGCTAGTACAAACAAATATTTGTTTAGGGGCCAACTGAAGGACGCCTCCGGTAGTGGGAGTTTCTCGCTTCATTGAAGAGCTATTGGTGACCTGCTGTTGTCTGCTCTATGGTCGGGTTGTTGTCTCTTTTACACATTCCCCATGTCCATTCTCAATTTTACCATTTATCTTTGACATAAAATTTCAAAAATAGATGGGAGCTTCATGTACAGCGGCAACTTTTACATTACTATGCAGGCCGAAAATAATGTTTACCTCCCACAGTCGCAGCTAGCGCAAATATACAAAAGAAGATGTGGTATGATTGCCAATGAGACAACTGTCCACAAGAGACCAAAATGACACAGACATTAACAACTATAGGTCACCGTACGGCCTTCAACAATGAGCAAAGCCCAGACTGCATAGTCAGCTATAAAAGGCCCGATAAGACAATGTAAAACAATTCAAACGAGAAAACTAACGGCCTTATTTATATAAAAAAAAATGAACGAAAAACAAATATGTAACACATAAACAAACGACAACCACTGAATTACAGGCTCCTGACTTGGGACAGGCACATACATAAATAATGTGGCGGGGTTAAACATGTTAGCGGGATCCCAACCCTCCCCCTAACAATTGACAGTGGTATAGCAGTACAAAGTTCATTGCGACACCAAGGATTCAGTATTCCTACCGTAACAATACTTTGAACAGAGCTTTATAGCTTGCTATTCGGTGTAAGCCAAGGCTCCGTGTTGAAGCCCGTACTCTGACCTATAATGGTTTACTTTAATAAATTATGACTTGGATGGAGAGTTGTCTCATTGGCATTTGATATATTTATTAAAAATTTTAAAGTCAACTTTCAAAAAGCGAAATAATCAAAACTTTACGTTAATTTTAGTACTTTTATAGTTTGATCAAATATCTATACTATCAAATATAAAAACATATTTTAGAATTTTGAAATTTTAACTATTTGGTGAAAATAACAAAATTTCAAAAATTTTTCCAACATTTAGAATTTTGATATTTTAAAAATTTCAAAAATCTAAAATTTCAAAACTTTTTAATATTTTGAATTGATAAGTGTTACACGGACCGCGAAGGCTACAACAGCAGTCACAAAGAATTACAAACCGCAAGTTAGAGGTACATTTCGGAAAAAATCGTTTGAACATAATACATAATATGATGAAAATATTGTGTCGTCACAGTTGCTTATATATATATATATATATATATATATATATATATATATATATATATATATATATATATATATACAACTCGTCTAAACATCAACCCAACAATGTTAGATCTGTAAATTTGCTTTCGCAAATTTTTGGTTCTTCCCTCGCCGGGATTCGAACCCATGCTACTGTGATATCGTGACACCAAATCGCCTGCACTGCAGCCGTCCCGCTAGACCACACGACCACCTGGGCTCTCAAAAAAGAGCTTTCGCTGGCCATGTGTTATATATATATACATTTATCTTCAATTAAGCTATTCTCTATATAAAATATTTTACAACTCATGTCTTCAGCATAGTTCTGTTAATTTTTCTACTCTCTTGTAGATGCAGGACTACACTGACTTCTGTCAACCGCTTCATGTAGAGGTCGCCACTGAAACTAATTCATACTCTGAACAGTATGGAGGTAAGTCTATATTTATATTATTAGCTGTCTTATGACACTTTGATTACCAATTGCATGGACATGTTGGTATCCAGCATGTGCTTGCGTTTATTACGCTATACATAGATAATGCTTGCCAAAGGTTTTCCCGTTGTCAGCTGCCCATTATTGAGTCAGGCATATATGTTACAGTGAATTTGTATAATCAGGGATTATGTAGAATCTCTGATTTTTCAGGGAATATGTAGAATCACTAAAATCATTAGTTATTATATATAATCCCTGAAAATGACCAGTGATTTTACATAATCACTGAAAATTTTAATAATTATTCTACAAATTCCCTTATATGATTTCAGGGATTATGAATAGTTTAATGATCCTTTGTTTGATAAAAAAAAATATTATAGACAAATTATCATTTTTTTCTTTCATGTTCCTTTCCAAATGAAATAATTTGGCTTTTAAACACAGAGGATGATATAAAAGATATAACCAACACAGGGTTTCGAGATAAAGTTGAAGACTTCAAAATTAATAATATCAAGATTCCCTTTATAGCGATAACTTTACATGTATTGTTTGTTTATTATTTGAGATACATGTAGAGCAAATGGTGAAGAATATTAGGAAACATCTGTTTTGTGGTGTTATTTTTTTTGTTGTTCAAATGAACAAGAAATTCAAACTGTGAGAAGTTAGGCATCTAAATGTATAGAAAAAAAAAACAGGCAGAACTTAGGATTGACAAATAGAACAAAATTTAAGAGGAAGCTTGCATTTGGTGAAATATTCTCATAGCAATTCCACAGGGTAAAAAAGGTAAGGGAAACCCAAAAAACATAACCGTGGCAATTGTTAAAAAATAAGTCTGAAAAAGAATATCGCCACAAAACATGGTATCTTTCTTGCACTAACCAGTTCAAGGTTACAAATTCCCATATTTATTTTTTTTTTTTTTGGGGGGGGGGGGGGGGGGGGGGAGTACCTTCAGATTTTTGACTGAACACTTATTTCTCTTAGGCGTGTCGTTAAAATCTGATTCGATATGTGCAGGAAAATGTTTTTTAAAATGTGGATATTGTGGGAAAAACAGATTTGAAGCATATTATTTTAATATATTGTTTCACATTTTAATATAGTGTGCCTAACATTTTGAAAAATTGGGGTTATCATTTTTTTTATATATTGTGCTTAACATTTTACAATTTATGTTACTTTATAATAATAATATGTTTTTATTTGATTTTATAGGATAATTTTTTTTTATTAATTTTCTTTATAAATAAAACTATTTCTTCATTTCAGTTATTATGTATAATCCCTGATGTTTTTTTCTAGTGATTATACATAATCCCTGAAAATTTTAGTGATTATATATAATCCCTAAACTACCCAGTGATTCTACAGAATCCCTGAAAATTTCAGGGATTCTACATAATCACTGATTATACAAATTCACTGTAACATATATACATATTCACTGTACACAAATAGTCATGCAGCTGAAAGAATTGTTTGTTGATTTACGACAAGTGACAAGCAATTATTCATAAAGAACGTAAATTTAAAAATAAATAAATCATATAATCTGATGTACTAGAGATGGTGTACTAGCATTACGGACGGACTGTAGTATATCAACAACCTGTTAACAAATCGTTATTCTTGTACATGTGTCGATATGCCAAAACTATACATAGCACCATTAAATTGGAATTCAGAACCTTAATGATCCATAAAATAATCCGCTCTGGAAAAGTTCGAAAGTCATAAATATATATTCATGAATTTGAATCAGTGCAGGCAATGTTAGATTTGAATTATTTGATTTATAAGCATATCATAGAACTACTGCGCATAGCATAAAAGTTGTAAATAAAAATCGAATTAAATTGGTTGTCATGAAAAACTTTTCAATTCAAAAAATCAAAAAATGGTCAAGTTACCGGATTAGAAAACTAACACGACCGATGGTAAACGAATGGAGTGATGTCTTATGCTTAGATTAGAGTCGATTTTCAATATGCTTATATGTGGTGCTTTAAGTTTTAAATAATTTATCAGCGCATTTTATACGAGTAACTTTACGGGTGACACATGTAAAGCAAGATCAGCTACTTACCCTTCCAGGCCACCTGAGATCACACCCGATTTTTGGTGGGGTTTGTGTTGACGTGCTATTTTTTTAATGGTGTGTGTCTTATACAGTTGTTTGCCTATTGATCTTTTTTCCCTCAGCATTGTCAGAAAATGTATATTGCTATATATGCGAGGTGAATAAGATTCGTAGAAACGTCACAAGGAAGGATGCTATATTATTTATGTGTTTGCATGAAAACGTAATGAAATATCAAAATAATATAAGAACATGAACGATGCGAATTTTAAAAGATTTCCGAGCAGCTTTTCTTTTCTTAAGCATGTTAAGGTTTTCGCTTAAACATATAAATGAATGGCTTATACTAACCATCAATAAGATGCAATCTAGATGCTATTCATACACTTCAAAATATCAAGTGCTTGAAAAATTTGTCAGTCTTTTGTTGTCGTATTTAGCTATTTTCCTGGGGTAGTTATTATTTCATTTATAATATTCAGATGTAACTGTCAGATATATGACTGGGTTTGTAAAGACCCTTTCTTTTCTACTGCATCAATAAAATACGGTTCAGTACTCACTCTTGACCTATAGACGGTCAAATGGTTTTCTTGTAAGACTTCTTTACTTGAACTATAAAAACGTTTTGTCATCTCATCTGGTGCACCATTAATTATGAACAATGACCCTTTTGCGAACGTGAATTTTGAAATGATATCGGATTAAAATTTTATGTATTTAACCCTGCAACCCTACCCCCTTAGGTCAATGGTCATCATTATACTATGAATTGATGCAATAGCAGAATAATAAATATCCTCGGAAGATGTGGGAATAAAAGAAGTCTCATTTTCAGACTCTCGTAACTCCGAGGATATGGAGACAAGTGGTGTGGGAAACGATGAAATTTGTTACTCTTCAAGGTTCTCGGGGTTTTTGTGTTCTTAATTATTATGCTTGAATGAAGTAATAAGCCGGATTTCCATTCAACGTGTCAAAAAATGTTTGTTAAAATATGTAAATGTAAAATTACAGATCATAGAAACTAGGGTCTCAAATACTAGTTTAGATACTGCTCATATTTATGTCCATTGGTTATCACATCTACTAAGTTTAGTACATCTACATTTTGTATAGTTTGGTGATTTTTTGGAGTACAATTATTGTGTTTTACATAGATGTATACTAGTTTTTGCTGTTGCCTTGGAAAAACAATTTGAAATTCAGTGTCAAATATTTCATTCATGTTCAGGCCCAAATTAACAGTTTAAATAAGTCTTGCAAAGTAAGTGCCCACCAGGAGGAAGGGTGGGAAATTTGGACTGCAACTTGAAAATGATGGAATTGTAATAGCCCACCTATGGTCCTCTCAAAATTTTGATGCAAGGATTTTAAAACGTGCAGAGAGTTTAATAACCTTCTACAGGAGACATATATGAACTACCGATGCCTAAATATAACGACCCCATTCAGACTGTACGTGGCTGCATATTTTTACATTGCAAAACCGCACCTGGAAGCCCACTAAAGCACAATCCAAGAAATGATCATATTTCTATACTCGATTGCGAGTCACCCCTTGGTTTTTTTTTATGAAGAACATTGCATGGAAGGCAACATTTGAAATGGTATAAATGTTGTTATAGTCATTTTATTTTCTAAATACATTGTGGAATTTATTTTAACTTTAGATTAAAAAAAGAAGTTAAAATCTCAATGCATTTGAGAATTTATTTTCAAACATTTAATACAAAAAAAATAAAGTTTAGATTTTGAGCGAGTCGTTGAAATTTAAAACGAATTTCCCATCAGCGTCAGGTGTAGTATTTATCAATATAAAATTTCTTAAATTTTGATTTGAAACCAGCAGACTATATACAATTATTAAATCTTTAAATCGTAAAATATACATTTAATTTGATAAAACTATTTAACAATCGAAGCCGCTCAAGTATAAATACCGGCTAAAGTCGATGACTTTTTTTACTTCTTTTATCAACTTTAACAATATTCAAGGAAAAGAATAGATTATTACAAAGGTGTGTAATCTTGTCACTGTGTAAACAGAATAGGTGTCAGTTTATGTAAACCCATTACAGATTTGTATGAAGTTCAGGCTCATCTGTAGGGATGCATCGTCTTCGTCCAGCGTTGTTTGGATGTGTTTCACCTGGGACTTTAAAAGTTTTTTTTTTCTATTTGTGAATTCCTCGTTAATAAGAGCTAAAGTTGAAGTAGACAATCGAACTGACTTAATACCCACTTAAGATACACATGTAGCACCTGTCCTAGGATTATTAGTCTATAACGGTACATCATTGTTCCATTGGACAGCACATGGCCTTTAGACGACTTTCATCTCAAATATTCAATACTAACGGCTGCGAACATCTATACAATGTAACAGCTAGCTACCACAAATCCGATGACTTCTTCGTGAGAAAAATTATCTACACATTGGCTGTTTACTTTTAATAGTCTTCAAAATTACACTATAATGTAATTTTGTATACCGATTTATAAAATAATTGCTTATTGCATCAAATCTAGTATTTTCTAATTTATATCTACTTTTTCATATTAAAGAACATCAAGTTACTTCGTGGCAACAGATTACTGTTCTTTTAAAAATATAATATGATGGAAGCTTGCTACTCTTTTTCATATTAGCAAGCTTTTTAAAAGACTGGTATAAATCGATAGCATATAAATATATGAACTATAAAAGCAGAAAGAATTAATGTTCCGTACCCTGAGATACAAGTCATTGAAAATTTGGCGGGACATAATTCTCTCTATACTTTTCTTATATTTAACATTGGCACTAACTTCTTTCAAATACTATGAATTCTATATTCCCAAGATCTTACAATAGTTTTAAAAACATAACCAGACCAGCGAACATCTTTGATTTCTTGATTGACAACATATTTGTTACATTTGGAGGACGTGTTTTTCAACAGACGGTCGGCAATCCAATGGGAACCAATTGTGCCCCTCTTCTTGCCGACTTATTTATTTATTATTATGAGGCTGACTTCATACAAGAACTTATTAGTAAGATGGATAAGAATTTAGCAATATCCTTTAACTTTACGTTCCGCTATATAGATGATGTTCTCTCACTAAATAATTTAAAATTTGTTGAACAAATCTATCCCATCGAACTACAGATAAAGGATACAACAGATATAGTTAAATCTGCCTTATATCTTGACTAATATCTAAAAATTAACAATAAAGGTCGGTTGAAAACAGAACTTTACTACAATAGAGATGATTTCAGCTTGCCAATTGTGAACGTTCCATTTCTATGTAGCAACTTTCCAGCAGCGCCTGCATACGGAGTATATATCTCCCAATTGATACGATATTTCCTGGCTTGTACTTCCTGTCATCATTTGCTTGAAAGAGGTTTGCTGCTCACAAGGAAGCTTTTAAACCAAGAGTTCCAAAAAGTGAAGTTGAAATCATCCCTTTGTAAATTTTACGGACGCCATCACGAGTTGCTTTGCCGTTATGGAATAACCGTTTCACAGATGATATCGGATATGTTCCTTATGTCGTAACTACAACCCCCTTCCCTTTTCACCAATGTGACCTAATTTTTAATAATTAACTTGAGCAACACGACGGGTATCACATGTGAAACAGGATCTTCCTACCCTTCCGGAGCACCTGAGATCATCTCTAAGTTTTTGGTGAGGTTCGTGTTGCTTAGTCTTTGGTTTTCTATGTTGTACCGTGTGTGCTGTTATTTGTCTGTTTGTCTATTTCTTGTTTGGCCATGGCGTTGTCCGTTTATTTTCGATTTATGAGTTTGACTGTTCCTTTGGTACCTTTCGTCTTTTATATAAAAGTTCTTTTTTTGTGTCCTTTTTTAAGACGACATGAATTATTGAAAACTATAAAATACAGTCGTGGGGCAAGAAAAATTCAAACGTCAACTTCACGGCCATACGTTGGTGGCCTTAGGCTGTTATCTGCTCCTTGGACGGGTTGTTGTCTCTTTAAAATATTCCCTCATTTTCATTCATAATTTGATGCAAAAAGTACAAAAGACAAACAGTAGTTCACTAAGAAATATAAAGACAACTTATTTTAATATTAAGCAACATGAACTACTTTAAAAACCAAATATGTTGAAAATACTTGGAAAAGAACATTGTAAACAGTTTCTGTCCCATTGATACCTGTTCAGTTGCAAATATGGAGCAAACATTCTTGGAAAAGCTGCATTCGGTGATTATTCTCAAAAGTGTGGTAATCTGTAAAAATGCTACCCTTACTTATAACAAAGAAATAAACCTACACGATAATAATGGTTAGTTCAAACTTTCTGGCCAAACAAAAAGCGAGAAAACTTTTGGGATCTTATGGCAAATGACGGTGACTATACAAATGTATACATTTATACTATACATTTACTTTCTTCTAGATGGTGATGTGTTTAAACAATTCCATGCCGCTAATATGATTTTATGAAAGAAGAGGAATCTTTTGAAATATACTCCAACTCACCATTTACAAAAATTAAAAAAAAAACATTATGTCATAAATCATTTTAAAGAAGTTCAACGCCGCCTTTAGAACAATATTTTATCACAGGCTAGCTAAGCCAATTGGTTTTAATCATACGATTACCAAAAACACAGTATGAAACTTTTAAATAAATAACTTTCTTATCATGTATTTAATTGTCAACAAAATTGTTTAGAAATATTTAAGTTTTTTTTTTTATTGATTTTTTTGTAAGATAATTTGTGAAATAATGTACTAACATTTTTAATCTTAATTTTTAAAAGAAATACAAACATACTAATTCTTTTGACAGCTGTTTTAAATTCACTGACACACTGTGTTAATAGATTAATTGATTTTATCATAAGAAAATTGTTTAATGATATTTTTTTATCACCTTACGGCATGCCACTGAATTGTATTGCACTGACACTTACTAGGCAAACTGCTTTACGAGTAGTTATAAAACTTGACGTTTAATCGTTAATGACACTATGTGGACATTTAAGAAAATTGTAGTGAGGGCATCAATAAAAACATTATCGTTAATTCGCACAACGAGTGTTACCCAAATTGCAGTTAGCTAAAAGAAGGTGTTGATCTTAAGATTTTGTACAAACATTCCTATAGACATGTCATCTCATTGTACAAGAATGTGAAAAATAATCGTAGGACAATAATTGAAGGTGTCAACACCTCCGGACAATGGACATATCCTTATCACATCCCTATCTCTATTTAGATTTTCATTAACCTTTCACCGTAAATTTCTATTAAAAGATCATAAGTGATGGCAGTAATTCAAGAGTTTATGCAATGTATAGAAAATTATGACGAATTAATTACATTATAATACTAGAAATAGCCGTGACAGCATGGGAATTTTAACTGGATAAAGTCTGGATTCATCGTTAAAATATCATTCATGTTTGGTTATTTCTGGGGATAGTATACTAATACTAATATATTGTTTATATGTCCCATTGTATATTATTTAAAGATTTATGGTAGGGTCACAATTGCATAATAAACCCAAGTGGGTACACAAAAAGGGGATATATATAATAATACTCAGGACTTTTGCGTTGTAAAGTGTTCTTCTTCTACTGCATATTAAATTGAAAGATAATTAAAATCCTTCTTGTGTATGTACATACCACTAGTTTTCCTAGCTCTATACTAACCTGCAAAAGCATCGAAAGAATATTCAAGCGTTCCTATGATTTTTTTTTTATCATCATATTCAAAGTTATGAGTGTTATCTGGGAATAGTAAACAAACAATATATTATGTCCCAGGTGTTAAATTATACAATTTTATTTCCTTGTTGACCATTCGTAGTGATGACACGATATTTGGACAATTGTTTACCCCATGGTATTTGGTGCATCTGTTATCCCTCTGCAATATTTACATATTTTCTTTTTTAAATAACTTTCTTCCTTCCTTTCTATGATATCACGATTATCAAGGTTGACACGACAAGCATTTATTTCAATAATAAATGATCATTCTTTACATTTGTTTGTATAACCTTTTGTTCCGAAACCACAGATATTTTCTTAAAAAACCACAGGTTATGTATGCATCTCAAAAAGTTTTGTTTACTGTAGCACAGAAATGATCGAGGTCAACGGTCTTTTCCCTATTAATCCTATTATGACACCAAGCCAAGAGTTCGTCTGGTTTTGTGTGTCATTTTGTATACAAGTATAACAGTCTATCTATTTAAACGTTTACTAAGTTAAAATAGTTATCAAAGGTACCAGGATTATAATTTAGTACGCCAGACGCGCGTTTCGTATCAAATATTTATAGAGCCAAACAAGTACAAAGTTGAAGAGCATATACTGAGTCACAGTAAACTAAAAAAAAAATAAAAAAATAGAAAAAGATATTATCAAACTTTTTTTTGTTGCATCATTAATTTTCAAATCATGGAATTTATTAGTGTAAAATAAATAAGTCGCTAGTCAATATAAAAGACATATTACTCTAAAATGTACATTCAGAGTTCAAATTACAATTAAAGAATAATATTTTTATTGACAATTAACATTGTCAAACACAAAGTATGCAAATTTCGATCTCTATTGAATTGATAAAGATATAGACGTCAATATAGTCGCTTCATTTCAAGTTAAGAAATGTACCTGGCGACATCACTTAATCCGATAGACTTGCCTCTAAAATTATCAATTTTCAAATATTGTTTCACGGATTTTGATCCGACTTTATATCAATGTTGAAAAATCATATCGCGTAAAATGTATTTCTTTCATTTCTAAATTGAAACTAGAAATTCAAAATCACATGAATTGTGTTTTAATTTTGATTTCTTTCATATTAAGGCTAGCGGACGCGCCTCACTTATTAAATTATTATCCCTGATCAAACCCAGTGGCTACATCCATACATCAATTTTCAAGATGAATTCATTTTTATCATTACGTATACAACATGAAGAATTTGGAGATTTGAGTATAAATTCCTGTACTTTATGACCAGCTTACCATATTGAGCCTTCAGACAACCCATTAAGGAGTTGTAGATTTAAAGCACGAGGTTAAAACATTGACACGTTATCTGGTATATATTTATTTTTTCGTGGAAAAAAAGAATTTACCAAAAAAGAAGGATATATAATCATTGCTAAGACAAAGACTGTATTCAAGTCTTAGTCATCTTTTTTTAAAGGATAGTTGTCTCATAGGCAATCGAACCACAGATATAAGAAGATGTGATATGCGTGCCAATGAGACAACTAACTCTCCGATCCATCCATCATATTTGTTTCTTGTAAAAGGGATATAGTGCAGGTTCTTGCTTTTGATATGGGCTATCGAATCTATTATTTTTGCCTTTCCAAATTGTTCGAACCAAGTATTCTATAAGTACAAAAGGTAAATACGTCCGAACTTGGTCATACGACAATTTGACACATTTTCGTATATTTGTTAGTCATATATATAAATTAGATTCTCGTACAACTGTGAAAAGTATATAATTTTCCTCCTACATACATAGTAAAATAGTGATTATAGGACCGACCGTTCTGTAACAAACATCATACGGCGTTCTTTGATGTTCTTTATACATATTGCCATAAACAATTTAATTAACTCTTTTCTTACTGTGTTGATTCGAGATTTCGGATTTTAATAGCCAATTAGATTAGACACACAGTCATTTAAATCCCTTTTATTTATAAAAACCGAATTTTTGCTATCGATGTTTACTATTTAAAAAGAGGCATCTTGCAAAAAAATTACAGGTAAAAATTTAAAAACCACAAATTTTAAAACGAACAGAACAGTTAAGCTTCTGCATTATGATAACATATTATCTTTATAATATTTTTTTTCTTCATAAAACGTTCAGATTTTTAATAATAGTGTTGATTTTATCAATTATTGTGTTGACAATGTAACTTGAAATCCCCGATAAAGACTTGGACTCGCCCAACATTCCTATACACATGTGTTATATTCACACTACATTACCATTGAAATTCGATAACCAGACAGCAGCAGGCAATACTGACAGCTGGTGAATATTTCAACTACTCACAAAGGAAACTATCAACGGCTTAAGACATACACAAAAAGTGCATTTTATTTTTGGACTAAATATGCTTAAAGTTAAAAGAGGTAGGTTTTGTAAATTGTAATAGTTAACTGCGCCTGAGAATTGCGTTTGTCGAAAGAATAAGTTTTAAAAAATAAACAATTTTAAAGGAATTTTCTCTATTATAAATCTTTAAAGGATGCCACGAACGTGAAAAGTCATTCAATGCAAAAATCTCTGACAAATTAGAGACATGCTATTGGATTATTAATATGATACAAGCTTCGTTGTGTGGAAGCGAAAGCCAGCAAAACTGTAATATTATTCTTTTACAAAGTTGTATAGGGTTAAACGATTTTAGGTTTTATTGTATTTAAATTTTTAAATTATTATTAAGACTTTCATTTACCTTGCTGCATCCTAATATAAGAGAAGCATTTACATATGATCTTCAAGTTTTTTTAATAAGATGTATATATTGTTATTGTTGCATTTTTACATTTATTGAATATATAATTGACTTATGCTAGAAGAAATTCGTGCTTTATTTGCTACTAAATGACGATAACCAACACAAAACATCTAAAGCAATCGTTTGTTTATATTGTCCAGCAAACAATATTACTGATATTTTTGCATCCCATATTTAACAGATTTAGGACGATATGTAGTTCTCATTGTACAAAGCGAAAATGAAATTTGATAAGAAATGAAAAAAGCGTCAATATTTATTTGATGTTATTGTTTATATACAGAGTAATTACCTTTTTTTTATGCATTTTGTCACCGAGAGCTTGATTAATGTCAATTCGTTAAGTCATCGTTTATTAGATGCAAGATCAATATTCCTTGATACGCTTTTCCTTTCATAATGGTAACGATTCTATATAGGCCGGAAAACAGATATTGACATTAATATTTCAATCAATGTGTAACTAATGCAACAGTCCACGATCGACTGGTAGGGAAACATTTCCCAGGAATTTCTATAAACTGGAGCGTGCGAAAGGATGTTTTGACCGCCGTCAGCTATCGGATTTTTATTTTCTCACGAAAAATTGTGAATTTATGGACATTTGTAAAATTACAATACATTGCAATAAATAGAGTTCAAGCTACACTTCCAGACTTGAATAACGTAGAAAAAAATGTTTCTATTTAATGTTATAAATTGTGGAGTTTAACGTAAATTTAAATTAAAAAAAAAATTGAATTAAAACTGGACTTGTAATGCAAATATTGTTCATGGACCTTGTCTATATTATTGGCTACATAATGTACCTATTTAGTAAAGGTAACAAGAGTATCCATGCACTTTAATAACAGCATGTACATTTCACTTTTCAAATAGTTATGAATGAAAATATAAGAGCGTTAACATCGGTTTTACCTGCACTTGAGAAACGATTTTTCACATCTGTTTGGTATACATTGTAAGCATCGACACAAACTTTTCAAACGTTCCTGACCCAATTAGTAATTAACGGTTATCCTTATTAACACTACACATAAATGTATAATACATTACAATAAAAAAAAAAAAAAAAAATCGTTTTCTTGTCATCTGGTATACAGCTATTGTTAATATCTTCTGTAGAAATTGTATCCGTTTTCTATATGTTCCCAAACGAGTTTTAGGATGATTCCCTCGGATTCTTGTCGGTAGATGCCGTGGTCTTTTTTTTCAATTGTTTTAAGAAAACCAGCGTTTTTGTATGATCACTGTGAAATTCATTTGCAATTTGTCTACCTGAGGACAATTTCGTGTAGTTTGTGCAGTTGGCAATCCCTGTATACAATGTACATGTATTTCCCCCGTTTTAAATGTGGTACTTATTATGGTTGCAGACTAGCTATGTTTTTTTTTCTATATCTTTTATTCATATGTTTTAATTTTTATTTTGCAGATGAGATGATCCAATTCCAATCTTCTCCAGTTCCAGAATATATGGAATACTCCACATTACAGCCAGTCGTTCACCCTGCACTGATTGGAATGAACTCGTCCTGTCAGGACTCATTAAATGCAGGTTACAATGCATGTGCAGACGAGGCTATTCGATATCTAATCGAAGAAGAACACTTTGCTCCAGACGATCCCATTGTTGTCGGACTTCAAGATCATTTGCGAGAACAACAACGATTACTCAGTTTACAATATATGTTTGAACAGTATAATCTCGCGTTAAATTCATCCGAAAACGAGAGTATAAACGATTCCGGTGTATCATTAAACAGCCAGTCTACAGATTCTGAGGAATGTATAGAAAAAACAAACTTTGACAGTACCATCGAATTAGACGATGATATAAAACAAAATGAATCTGGTTTACAAAATGTAAACATGGCTGCAATAACAAGTCTTGCAGAGGAAATCCTGTCTCTACTAGAAGAAGGGGAATCGCTCTCGGATGTAGAAGACGAAAATTATCCTAGTGAGCAGTAGTACAGTCATAAACAGTATATTTTATCATGTTTTTAATATTGTCTCAATTGATAAACAATCTCAATAGTCATAGTGCCACCGTTTGTAGTAGCTATACATGATCCCATCATCCCGACCATAGTCATAGTGCCACCGTTTGTAGTAGCTATACATGATCCCATCATCCCGACCATAGTCATAGTGCCACCGTTTGTAGTAGCTATACATGATCCCATCATCCCGACCATAGTCATAGTGCCACCGTTTGTAGTAGCTATACATGATCCCATCATCCCGACCGTTTGTAGTAGCTATACATGATCCCATCATCCCGACCGTTTGTAGTAGCTATACATGATCCCATCATCCCGACCGTTTGTAGTAGCTATACATGATCCCATCATCCCGACCGTTTGTAGTAGCTATACATGATCCCATCATCCCGACCATTTGTTATTTGTTACGTTTTGATATTGTATTTATATTGGCAATGTTATTTTTTCTACCCTATACGACTTCTAGCATGTCTAGGACTTTCCACTCAGTTCCACCTCTGCAGTATGTGTAAATTGCAACTGTCCCATTCTGCGCTTTCTATGGTTACCCAACTTAACCCCGCGTTAAGTGATTTGAGGAAACGTTTAGTAACAGATTGGGTTTTTCTTTCTTAAACCTTTTATTTTTCTGAATTTTCAACCTGCAAACTCGTTTAGTAACCTGGTAACAGATCGTGTTCTTCTTTCTTATACCTTTGATTTTCAACCTACAGACTCGTTATAAATAATTTCAATCAGTGTCTTAAAGTTGTAAACATGTTAAAGTCGACAAATAAACAATAAAATGGAACGATATGGTGCATTGTAAACTTATGTGTTCAGAATCCATGACAGTGTTATGTATGAGACATTACGCATTATGTTCATTTGAAACAAGATATTAATCCTATTTATTTTGAAGGTATTTGTCAATGACTTTTTTGACATGTAACATGTTTATTATTATAGAATAGTATTTATTTATCAAATATGATGTATTTATCTCACCTTTTGAGATTACTTTTATGTTTTGTCAGTTTTAAGTAAATTGTTTAAAACCTAAATTTCGTTTGATGTTTTTGTCACAGATGGTTGATATGAGTGTACATTTGCGTTCATTATTTGTGAATGGTGTACACGATGGCAATTTTATTCAAAGAAAACAAATTATAAAAAAACCAAATCAACAACAGCAATTTAAAAATATTTTTTTTCTGAATTTTTCGGGATTCACGTTACCTGACATTTCTTTTCTATTGATAATTGTTGTGTTTTACACCCAGTGGCGAATAGTTCATGCAGAAATGTAAAGTTTCTCTAAAGTTTAAGGTGAAGGGCAGGCAATTTGAACTGCAATTGAAAAAGAAAATAACGATAACGGCAAAACAAATCTACTGTGCAAATCAATTATAAGCGTCTCAACGAGTGACCTTTTTTATATACGAAATGAAAGAAGACATTGTCGTATGATTCCCAACGAGAGCTATCCGCCAGAAACCAAAGTGTTAAGTGTAAGCAACTTAAGATAACTTTTCGCAAGACCTTCAATAATAAGAACCTTTTACCATATACTAGTAGCAAGTTGTAAAATGCTCCAGACATCACAAAATTTAAATAAAACAGTTCAAAATATGAAACCATCAGCTTGATTTATGTACAACACAATAAACAAAAACAAATAGGAGACAGCACCAAACGATTACTATTGAATTACAGGTTTTTGATATAGGATCGGCACATATAGAAAGCAAAGGTTAAACAAAACATGGTTGCAATCGCTAAACCCTTCCCCAACTTTGGATAGCGATGAAACAGCAAAACATAGTTGAATGAGGATTGACTCACCAGACCGATGCAAAACAACGAACACGACACACTGTATCGGCAATAAGAGTACTCGCAGTTACTGAAAGCGAGTTCAAAGATTATCAATACAACTTATTAATCATTAAAACATACGATTTTCTCCAAATTATAGGTACAACATTTAATTCCAGATTTGGTACTTTTGCATCCAGACCAGCTAAACTAACGCTACATTATAACGGACACGGGAGAAACTCGGATGGCAATATTTCATACGGCTGGTCAAGGTCAATCTTTGTGGTTATTGATTATCGTAGTAAAATTTTAATAGTTAAGGTGTACACGCGCGACTTAAAAGGTGTTATTTTAGATCGTTTCTATAGCATTTAGGAACTTTTAATGCTTGATAAGTTGATGGTTGGATTACGTCCAGTGGATACTATTACAATACTACCCAGAGCCATAAGATATTCTAGAAAACAGCTTTCATTAAATGGAACGTCCTTTTTATTTTCACTTTGCTAAATACCATATATTAAACATTACAAGCACATCTCGGTTGTAGCATGATCTTTTACTTGTTTGTAGGTCTGTGGAACTGTTTTGGTATAGTGAACTGCATGTCTCCAGTTTCCTCTTATAACATAAATGTTTTAATCATGATTTTTTATCATTTCACGAGGGTACCAGCTAATAAAATAGATTACACACGGAGTCTTTAACAATTTTAACATCTCCTACCAGAAGGAAGACACTGCGTAATTATACATCCTTAAAAATACTTTATTGTCGGATTGAGGAATTCCAGTTGACCATATTTCAATACCCTAGTCAATCTACCGGATCTGAATAAATACACGTGTATGTGATACTAACACTACACATGGAGATCCCTCTGGCAAAGAACACTCCCAACGGTTTAGGCAATACAACTTAACAAGTCGACCCAGACGTTTACGGCTATAAAGATTTTTGTTCATGCCTTCGTTTCATTCGTTGTACTTTTTCGGGTATTTCTGATCCTCAAACTTTTGGTCATGAACTTCTACCTAATGAAGATTATTGTTTGTACGCACGTAAATCGTAACATCAAAGTATCTCCCTCTCTTACACATTTTGTTTGTTACCTGTAACGTAATACTAGTAAATATACTCCTGAGATAGATTGAATATTTGTTTAATTCAATATTCATATACCCCCAAGTGGTATTGTGAATAAGAATTATGGTCACTGCAGGTCTTATTCCGGTAGTCGGTAAAACCGTTGTCAAAGCAGGCCATCTGTTTGGCTGTTATTCCGGTAGTCGGTAAAACCGTTGTCAAAGCAGGCCATCTGTTTGGCTGTGCGAGATGTACAACTACGCAGCCACGTTGGATCAGAACAGGAACGTTAAATTCGATGCCTCGTATATAGAGAGTGAAACGCTTTCACCAAATTACCAACCCTTGCATCAACTTTTTCAGGAGTACGTCCGTAGGTGACATGTTGCAGGGGAAAATTCATGACCCTATACCACTTTATTTTTATTTTATAGTGGCAGTCTACATTTCCCCACCTTCATCCCGGACAGTATCTATTACAGGACCTACATGTATATATACTTAGTAAGTTTTGTATTCATTGCTTGTTTGTTCTAGTCCTGAACATGAATGTAATAATTTCCATTGAACGTTATTAACTAACTATCTCCTATCAACATCTATACATGTACCGGTCCAGTTCATTAAAATAATATCTGTCATTTTACTTTATTTGAACGAAGGACGGATAAGTGAAGCCATGCATATAGATCTGAATTATAAACAGAATGACTCTTCTTAATCATTAATAGGAAATATTATCAAAAGTACGGAAGGAAACCATCATATGTTATACTTTTAAATCTTTGACATAAATTATTTATTACAAGTAGTTGTCGATAAACTATCTTTACTTGCAGAGAGCTATAGCCCTTAACATTCACGCTCCTTAGAGTTAACGTTCCTGAACAGTAGACACGACTGGAAATGGCACGAAATGTGTTTTTGGAACACACTTCACCAGTTATGTTCCTTAGCAAGCTGCGTTAACATTTGTGTGCATAGTATTTAAGAGTTTATCCTGGACCAGATTTACATACAACATACAGCCAACAGGTGCTCTCTACATATAACAGTGAATTTGTAAAATCCCTGAAATTTCAGATATAATCACTGAACTGATAAGGGTTTTTATAAATCCCTAGTTTTCACTAGGGATTTTACAACATCACCGAAATATTTTATGCTTGTTTTCTAACAGATTCCACAGTTGTAAAAAATATGTTGTTAGCTTCCTTAGTTTTGGTGCTCCGAATTTTTTTCAAAGATAATGATGCCAATTTCACTTCAAACATCATTAGTGAGCATGAAAATTTATGACCGGACTGTAAAATTATTCATTGCAAACTCGAAATCTACAGAGTAAATGCAGTGTTGAGCTAATGCTGATGTCAAGGATATGGTTATCACATGGATCCATGCGAGATAACCATTATAAAGACAGACAGGTTGATGTCAAATTTGTGCAATTTAAGAAAAACAGAAATCAGCATCCAGACATTTTATAAAACAGAGCTACATACTAAGCTATGCGTGGAATAGGTGCAATCTAAAAATTGGGCTAACATTATCCTCATTTCCAGAAGCTAAATATATTATAGCTAAAATTAGCAGCGAAGAGCATTTGTCCCATTGAGCAAACATTGGAACTCAATATAAATACTAAAGATGAAAACAAATGTACAACTGATGATGCAGAAATGGATATATATGAGCTGCATCTTGCTGAACATTAAAACTAATATGTGCGTTGTATTCCTAGCAACTTCGTGCATTACCTTCAAGATAACTGTTCATGCTTTATGTGGAAAATTGTCAGTTATAAAATACCTGATTGTACAAATTCACCGTAACATATATTATGGCGCGGAATCAGGGTCAAAAATACTTCTTTGTGTATATACATAATTCGATTTACGTATGTACAAAAATAATTACGTATATACGTTAATCCAATTATGTTTATACAGAAGTAATTCCGTATACACAGACATAAAATTACTATATACAAAATTAATTCCATATACACAGAAATCGAATAACGTATATACAGAAATAATTCCGTATATACAGAAATATTTATGTAAAAACAGAAAGATAGTATTTCTGTATATATACAGAAATAATTACGTGTATACGTTAATCGAATTCTGTGTATACGTAAATCGAATTCTGTATATACGTAAATTGAATTTCGTATATAGGTAAATCGAATTTCGTATATACATAATTATTTCAAAAAACATAGAATGAGTCACTCATTTTCCTGTCATCACTTGTTTCCAGTAACTCCGGCTTCCGTACTGGCTTTACAGTTCGAAGATTTTTTTTAAATACCAGTTTAAATTACAGGGCTCCATTCATTTGGGATGGATGTATAAGTACGTAGCCACGTTCAATTATTTTACCTTATTAGATAAAACTTATTTTTCTATCATTATCAAACTGCTATTCGTTTGGGAGGCTTAGATATGTCGTTTCTGTTGCTATTGCCCTACCGTTGTCAAATTTGAAATATTATATCAACTTGGACCGGTGAGGGCATTTTTGATTTTTTTTGTTTGAGGACTGCTTTCCATGCAGTTATAACATCTAAACTGTCACAACCTTTGGAAATTTAGAGTTGTGCCAATTCACTTCGCAAATGACTATTTTTATTTGGCATATCTTTGTAATCTTTGCGCCGTGTTTGGAAATTTTTAAATTGTACCAGCGTCTGTGGTGTTCGCTTAAATTATATAAATTTCAAGATGTTGATAGTTTCTTAGTTTGAATATATTGACATAATTCATTTGACATCGTGCTATTATTGAAAAAGGATATCGGTTATCCGAAATATCGGGCGTATTGCATTTCCGCTAATTTTTCAAAGTCCCAATGCTACGTTTCTGCAAATTTAAAGTATACGTTTCCGCAATTTGTATTTATTACTTTTCCGGAAATTTACCTGGTAAATTATAAATATTTGAATATATGTTGACTTGGAAAATGTTGCTATGTCCTTATACAGAGACAGGCGAAAACAGTTTCCAAAATTACCTAAATGTAGATTAGAAATTCACGAGACATTAAGACAAATAGATTTGAACACTAACAAAACTGAAACTCATTTTCACTTTTAATTAGTCAATGATTTTGATTCGGGAATCGTTATACTTTCATGTTTCACCAACTTGGTATGTCTATGTAATGAAATGACTGATATTTTCATAGATGGCACATTTAAATCCTGTCCGAAATTCTTCTACCAACTCAGTTTATTCGATACATGGATGTAAAAATGGTAACTACATTCGTCTTGTATTTGCGTTACTTCCACTTAAATCCGAGGAATGTTACACGAAACTGTTGGATCGGCTTATTGATGTGTGCACTACCCGAAGAATAACTCTCCAGCCCGAGGTAGTTCATAATGACTTTGAATGTGTAATGCATACTGCTGTTACGAAAACACGAATAGTGCCGAGTCTTTTCATGCCCTGCAGTTTTACGCTAGCCATCCTAACATTTTTGTTTTTATCAATGTGTTATTGAAATTGCAAACGATATCTTACATAAAGATGAGAACTCTAACTGTAAAAGCACCCGTTTGGGAATGTGAAAAGGAGAAGATGGACTTCCTTCTTGAACAAAATACAAAACTCGTAAACGGTGAATGTACTACTGTGGACTTTGTACGGCGTGTTGGCTACAAATATTCTGCCAGAACTGACTTATGAACTCATATCAAGATATTTCTGATTAGTGCTAACTTTTGAACATACGTTTTCATAGATTTAAATGATGAATTTTACTTGCATGTTATGATGACCTTTGACTTACTTAATATTTATTTTATATTATGGCTTTGCTTTCGATCAACAGGTATTCCTCAATTATTTGCGGAAAAGCAATAATTTATTTTTTCCGGAATAGTTACTTTTTTTCCGGAAAAGTAAGATATTTATTTGCGGAAACGTAAACTTTTTTTTCCGGAAACGTCATCTTTTTTTTTCCGGAAAAGTAATGCCAATTTGCGGAAACGTAAAACGCCGGAAATATCTAATATTTGTTCACTTTATAGCTATTTAATGGTGATGTTGTACCCTTTCTGACTTGTTACATAATTATTTCTGTATATACATAATTATTTACGTATATACATAATTATTTACGTATATACATAATTATTTACGTATATACATAATTATTTACGTATATACATAATTATTTCTGTATATACGGAATTCGATTTATGTATATACAGAATTCGATTTACGTATATACGTAATTATTTCTGTATATAAAGAATTCGATTAACGTATATACGGAATTCGATTAACGTATATACGGAATTCGATTTACGTATATACACATAAATCGAATTCCGTATATACAGAAATAATTATGTTTATACGTAAATAAGTATTTTTGACCCTGATTCCGCGCCATAATAATTATATATACCTACACCCAAATTTGTTGATATCTTACTTTAACATCACCATACATTAAAATCGAAATTTTGATTATAAATGTACTAATCAAAAGAATAACAAAACATTTCTACCCGATTTAAAAAAATTCTGAATCTACAAATACTTTGACAATTAATGTATTGTTGGAACAACTTTTAATATGCCTGTTTTTAATAAATCTTAGGAGTGTACAGTCTTCTTTTGGACATATAATTGACATTTCCGGATCGTGTGACGTTGTTATTTGTTTGTTTTGTTTTTGTAAAGGTTACTGTACATTTTTATATTTTTATAATGAAAACATCTTCCTATAGATGATCTATTGTATTGGTTGATTTTACAGAACTGTTTTAAATGTAAAAAAACATTTTATTGGATACATTCAGTGGCACTGGTATAAGTATGTATGTGGTAAAAATTTACCCGAACCGCATTATAATGAAAAGTAAAATCACAAGTATACCGAACTCCGAGGAAAATTCAAAATGTCAGGTTCTTAATCAAAACCAAAAGCTCAAACAAATTAAACGAATGAATAAAAACTGTCATATTCGTATATTGGTACACACAGACATTTTCTTATGTAGAAAATGGCGAATTAAACCTGGTTTTATAGAAGCTAGCTAGTCACTCACTCACGATAGTCGCATAACATTTCATTATATTAACAACGATGTGTGGACGTGATAGTCAAAAAATAAGGATACAGTAGTCAACATTGTGTTATATAATCTTAATCACTATAGGGATACAGTAGTCAACATTGTGTTATATAATCTTAATCACTATAGGGATACAGTAGTCAACATTGTGTTATATAATCTTAATCACTATAGGGATACAGTAGTCAACATTGTGTTATATAATCTTAATCACTATAGGGATACAGTAGTCAACATTGTGTTATTTAATCTTAATCACTGTAAAAACAAACCAATCAATGCAACTTTTTGTCCTTTATTTTGTAAACCATTATTAATAGAAACTAGAGGCTCTAAAGAGCCTGTGTCGCTCACCTTGGTCTATGTGAATATTAAACAAAGGAAGCAGATGGATTCATGACAAAATTGTGTTTTGGTGATGGTGATGTGTTTGTACATCTTACTTTACTGAACATTCTTGCTGCTTACAATTATCTCTATTTATAATGAACTTGGCCCAGTAGTTTCAGTGGAAAATGTTAGTTAAAATTTACAAATTTTATGAAAATTGTTAAAAATTGACTATAAAGGACAATAACTCCTTAGGAGTCAATTGACCATTTCCGTCATGTTGACTTATTTGTAAATCTTACTTTGCTTAACATTATTGATGTTTACAGTTTATCTCTTTCTATAATAATATTCAAGATAATAACCAAAAACAGCAAAATTTCCTTAAAATTACCAATTCAGGGAGAGCAACCCAACAACGGGTTGTCAGATTCATCTGAAAATTTTAGGGCAGATAGATCTTGACCTGATAAACGATTTTACCCCATGTCAGATTTGCTCTAAAGGCTGCGGTTTCAGAGTTATAAGCCAAAATCTACATTTCACCCCTATGTTCTATTTTTAGCCATGGCGGCCATCTTGGTTGGTTGGCCGGGTCACCGGACACAATTTTTAAACTAGATACCCCAATGATGATTGTGGCCAAGTTTGGTTTAATTTGGCTCAGTAGTTTCAGAGGAGAAGATTTTTGTAAAAGATAACTAAGATTTACGAAAAATGGTTAAAAAGTGACTATAAAGGGCAATAACTCCTAAAGGGATCAACAGACCATTTTGGTCTTGTAGACTTATTTGTAGATCTTACTTTGCTGAACATTTTTGCTGTTTACAGTTGATCTCTATCTATAATAATATTCAAGATAATAACCAAAAACAGCAAAATTTCCTTAAAATTACCAATTCAGGGGCAGCAACCTATCAACGGGTTGTCCAATTCATCTCAAAATTTCAGGGCAGATAGATCTTGACCTGATAAACAATTTTACCCGATGTCAGATTTGCTCTAAATGCTTTGGTTTTTGAGTGATAAGCCAAAAACTGCATTTTACCCCTATGTTCTATTTTTAGCCATGGCGGCCAACTTGGTTGGTTGGCCGGGTCTCCGGACACAATTTTTAAAATAGATACCCTAATAATGATTTTGGCCATGTTTGGTTAAATTTGGCCCAGCAGTTTCAGAGAAGAAGATTTTTGTAAAAGTTAACGACGACGGACGACGACGGACGCCGGACGCCAAGTGATGAGAAAAGCTCACTTGGCCCATCGGGCCAGGTGAGCTAAAAATCAGAAAGGAGCAACAATGTTCAAAATGATGAGCTCTTTCATTTTTCATTAAACATCAAACGGGTAGACACATTCTTATAGGAGTAATTGCCCATAAATTTACCATTTTTTGGCCATTTGTGCCTACCATCATGAAAAAGTTTTACGCCTTTATATAATTCATATAGCAATAAATAAACTCATCATAGATACCAGGACTAAATTTAGTATATAGGTCAGACGCGCGTTTCGTCTACAAAAGACTCATCAGTGACGCTCTAATCCAAAAAAGTTAAAAAGGCCAAATAAAGTACGGAAATCACAAAAATGATCAGCAAGGCAACATCTATTAAAAAGTCAAATAGTAAGTAGACTGTCACTCTCCATAGCAGTGATTGTGCTTAACTGAGGAATTTGTTTTCCTTCTTTTGTATTTTGAGCAAAACTAAAGACGATTGAGAAAAACTAAACAGACACAACTATCAGTAATATAATATCAGCAAAATATAGATCTATTCTTGTCTACAATGTAGTTAGATATGAATTTAGACCAAGGTAAGCGACACAGGCTCTTAAAAACCTCTAATTGGTATTGTGCTCAACATTTCGGAATTCAATTGCTTGTCATAATTTATCAAGATTTACCAATGCGAAAACAGTACTTAAATAAGTGACAAGGTAAGAGGGAACTAAATGTCTCAAATTAAACATGTGAACTAGCATATATATGAAGTCGTTTACTCCAACGTAACACAAAAAGTGTACCAATTAAAGGTCAAATTTATTTATAACTTATTCCCGATTTTTATAGAATTCTAAAATCAGTAGCCTGTTCATTGAGCATTAAGACTTTACGGTAGCTTTACCTCAAGTACTTGCTGAATTATCATCCTTTTTAAGTATCAACAATGCGATTTGTATATATCTGTATTGTGACTGGGCTGTTAATCGATTGTCGCTTAACGTCCAACTGTTTAAGTACCAAGAACGAGGAAGTTTAAGAGCTTAGTTACATAGCTGCATGCTTTAAGTCTCATCCAATCAGACGGTTGTACTTTGAGCTTTAACTAGACCATTCCATAAAGGTGAACGTACGTTACGTGGCTAATCTGCTCTTTAAATTCACCAATGCATATCATATGTTACGTCAGCGTTATGGAAATGTAAACTGGAGCAATAAATCGGTAGCCTACATTTACTTTCAAAGCGTAACCACATGTTTGTCAGTTTTTCGCAAAGTTGGCTAATAAATCGGTAGCCTACATTTACTTTCAAAGCGTAACCACATGTTTGTCAGTTTTTCGCAAAGTTGGCTAATTCGAAGAACAGCTTCGCCGTAACAGTACAGATATATAATACAATTGCATATATAGATTAATTTCCAAGCGATAATTTATATAGAAAGAGCAATTCCAAGCTTTATTTGGGATATAGCAATAAATTTCATATACATTTATTCCCCGGTAGTAAAATGTTTGCTAAAGAACGTTTGTTTGGTTGTTGTGTGATTAATTTTAATACACAGCCACGTCTGGTAAGAGTTGGGACGTTACATCCGATGTCACATGTATACGCGGCACGTTAAAGAAAACCGAACCAAATCTATATTAAAGTCACCCTTCGTATATTTCTGATGTTCACCCCAAATCATAAAAATCTTTACCATTGGCAGTTCTGATATACCATTCTTCATCCCCGTAGACTTTTTCTTATACAGAACCTTTAAACTTGATTCCCGATAATTTTTTAGTTTCCTAAGTTTGTGAAATATCTATACTATTAAACGAGAAGACCTCATTTTGGGTGTCGCTTCTCCTCCTTCCACAATAAATTGATCATTGTAATTATATGTCCTATAGGTACCATGCATAGTCGCATTTGTCATCCATTCTTATGATTATTCAGTTTCGGTTATTTTTGGAGAAAAACGGAAAAAAAGAAGTCCGGATATGTGTCCGTCATCACTCCGGCTTTTATTCATAGACAACTTCCTCTTCCGTTTATATTTCCAGAAGTTTGGAAAATTTACATTACATACCCTATATTATCATGTTTTATTTAAGATTCATTGCCTGAATTGTTATATAAGAATGTTGTCCCAAGTGTAAGCAACGACCCAGGCTGTGTGAAAATAAACACAATCATTTTTGTTATTCATTGTCCCAAGTGTAAGCAACGACCCAGGCTGTGTGAAAATAAACACAATCATTTTTGTCATTCACTTATCGTCACGTAAATAACGACACAGGCATAGCCTAGATTATCATGTTTTATTTGTCACGTAAATAACGACACAGGCATAGTCTATATTATCATGTTTTATTTAAGATTCATGCAAGCCATTTTAACACTTATCGTCACGTAAATAACGACACAGGCATAGCCTAAATTATCATGTTTTATTTGTCACGTAAATAACCACACAGGCATAGTCTATATTATCATGTTTTATTTAAGATTTATGCAAGCCATTTTCACATTGCCTGAATCGTTATATGTTGTCCCAAGTGCAAGCCATTTTCACACTTATCGTCACGTAAATAACGAAACAGGCATAGCCTAAATTATCATGTTTTATTTGTCACGTAAATAACCACACAGGTATAGTCTATATTATCATGTTTTATTTAAGATTCATGCAAGCCATTTTCACATTGCCTGAATCGTTATATGTTGTCCCAAGTGTAAGCAACGACCCAGGCCGTGTGAAAATAAACACAATCATTTTTGTCATTCACTTATCGTCACGTAAAGAACGACACAGGCATAGCCCATAGAATGAAATTCAAAACAGTGTGGCTGTGGCCATTGATTGACACATTAAATTCATCCATTGACTGGGACAATTATGTGAATGTTTGTCTGTAACGACCACTGTTCACGACGTACCTACGATAGACATTTAAACTGTGGGGTCACCAAAGGTTTCTTAACGCCTTTAATTATAAAATAATTCGAAAAATTAATCAGGAATAACCTTTATGTTTTGATTTATACAATTGATATAAATCAAAACATCGTGTTATTTCTGATTAATTTTTCGAATTACTTTATTAAGGTGTTGAGAACCTTTCGTGACCCCATAGTTTAAGTGTCTTTAAAAAGTACATAATGAGCAGTGGTCGTTACATACAAACGTTCACCTAAATTGTCCCAGTCAATAGATGAATTTAATGTGTCAATCAATGGCCACAGCCACACTGTTTTGAATTTCATTCTATTATCATGTTTTATTGTCATTCACTTATCGTAACGTAAATAACGATACAGGCATAGCCTATATTATCATGTTTTATTGTCATTCAATCACTTATCGTCACGTAAATAACGACACAGGCATAGCCTATATTATCATGTTTTATATATTAAAATAAGTAAAACATGTTCAACTTCATCTAAAACTACCTCGACCAAAAACTTTTACCTGAAGTGGGACAGACGGACGAGACGGACGGACGGACGACCGAACAAAAGAACGCACGGATGCACGGACTAGAAAACATAATGCCCATAATTGGGGCAAATTTATTGTTTTTAAAAAGGGAAAATAGTGATTTGGCAAAAATGAAAGTAAGGTAGAGATTAGAGGGAGGCAGGACCTTTTTTGGGGCGTCGGGATCGGGTGTTTTTAAGCTCGGGATTTGGGGATTGATCCCTACGGGATCCGGGAATATATTTTTCGATTTCGGGATATGAATTTCTTTAAATTCTGCATCTCAGTTTCATGGTTTTAAGCCCGGGATTTCGGGATCAGGACCCCTCCGATCGACAACCCCTCAAATTAGCCTTAGTCGGTATTAGTCATTTATACATGATTCAAATCCTACAATTGGCATGTTAATAAGGCTCTCAAAAAAAAAAAGCACTGATGAATGGTCATAGAAGCATATTTTTTAGACTAATAATGGTCTATATATAAGCAGTTACATTTATTTCATGTTTGAAACGGTGCAAATTTTAATTTGATTTGACTTTTACCAAAAGAAGCATTGTAGCAAAGGAGAAGAATAATTGTGGTCGTAGGCCAGAAACACGAATATAATTGAATTTAACAGAAAGGAAACAAATATCGGACTTTGGAAAAAGGGAGGTATACCTTCTATGTAATTCTCCATACATAATATATTTTACAAAAAATTATCCTGCAACAGTTCACAAGCTGTATATGCCCGCGATTTCGCGGGTGTGTTCTAGTAAGTAGTTATAGGCTTTCAGCGAAAAATAGTTTTTTAATGATGTCCATTAAGAGCTGAAAACCTTGTCGACGAACCTAGTATATAATTTCATTTGAAGTCAATACTGCAACTGGGGACACATGTAAAATTTGAGCGTTTCTGATGAAGGAAAATTCAGAAAAGCTTATTTGGACACAACGTATTTCTAAAGTGTTATTTTCATTTCCTACCACTGGGTCAGTACCACAGCTGGATAATAGTAAGTACCGATAGTGTCACCAACTCTGTCAGTAGGATGTGCTTCACACTGTGCATACTCGGTTTTGACATGACTTATATCTTCTGTACTTTTCTGTACAAAGTCAGGTTGTTGTTTTCCATTCGTTTGATGTTTTGAGCTTTTGATTTTGACATTTGATTAGCGACTTTCCGTTTTGAATTTTCGATCCTTGGAGTTTTAATTTTATTTTTCACTATCTTATTACTCATTTATAATTTTGAGAAATTAATTTACCAAAAATTTAGATTCAAACGCCCTCAGTTAAAGTTGAACTTAGATTGCTATTCTTCAAGGTTTATTTCGATCAAGTAGCACAGCGCGTGTTTAGGTAGTTATAACCAGTATATTTTAGATGCAAGAATGTTAAAATGTGGAATTCAAAGATTTGTTATAATTCAGTATTAGTTAAGATATTTAGCACTAGCTTAAGAAATAATTTACCTGTACATATATCTATCATAAATATTAATGATTACTATATATGTATTCTTATTTTTGCCCCAAAAGGTATCACATGTTAGGAGATATTTCACTATAAAGACGAGTTTCTGAAGAGAATTAAATGACTTAAGCAGCATTAGACAGTCAATGTACAGAGAGAGAATAAAACTTATTGCTTTGCTTAACAAAGATATGCCAATATAAAAAATAGAAGATTTTGCTCTTTATGTTTTAGCCACAAATGTTGATGACACAGAGCTTTGTTCCCACCATGCGTATGGGCTTTATTATTATTATGAACTATTATTAACTATTTTATGGATTTCATCCTTCAATGTTTGTGTTTTTGGACAATAAAAAGAAGTTAAAAGCTACTACATACATTAAATTGGGAAGTACCCATGCAGCAGCAGTAATAAAAACATATGTTTCAGAAAAGGAAACATGTGCCGTGTTACACTGCCGATTCCAAGTCCGAATAAAGAAGTAAGGAAGTAATTTTCTTTTAACTGGCGCAATCGTATGTTTTATTTTTGGTGCAAATGAAACCATCTAATTTTAAAACATGTGGCGCAAACGTAGCATTTGAGAAAAAAAGTTGTGGCGCAAAAGGACGCATTTTTGGCGCAAACGGATCTCTCCCTAAATTAGAGACATTGCTAAAAGAGTTGTTTTAATTATTTATCTTTCTTTATCTGGATAATAACTTGTTTATATTTGTCAACACATTATGTAATAATTGATCTTAGCTAATTGTTTAATTCTCATATATATATTGTAAAATGATTGTAAAAGATATAAGTTTGGAAGTCACAGACTTGGTGACAAGTTCCAGTCTTGGAAATAAATTATATACTAAGTGGAATTGATCTTCTGTGTATAACTGCTAGTTTACGGTGCATGGTTATTTAGGTTTAACATTTAGTTGTGACCGAATCCTCATATCAGTCTCCTTGTTTTAGACTGGATTTCTTGGTCACTCATGGTGGAGTTGACATGTATTCATATAAAAGCTACCAGCTAGTTCCCCCAACCTAGCAAGATGAGTAACCAGGTCAGGAATGAGCAATAGTACTGGCCTTGGTTATATAGTTATACATCCTCATCTTTCGATGTTATTGCTATAAGCTGTCCTGGTGAGGTTAAATTCAGAAAAGCGCTTGGAATGAAATGAACTTTTAAGTCACTTGCCAAATGATTAGCCTGTATGCGCAATTATATACTTTGTTTAAAGTCAGATGATAAGCCTGTATGCGCAACTATATAGATTGTTTGGAGTCAGATGATAAGCCTGTATGCACAACTATATAGTTTGTTTGGAGTCAGATGATAAGCCTGTATGCGCAACTAATAATTTCGTTTGGAGTATAATGATTATCTTGTATCATTAGGTGTTGATTATACTGAACAACACAGCCATTAAGTGTTTTTATATACCAAATAACTAATTTCCTAAAAGTGTATATATCTCATTTGAAAGAAAGAAAAAATGTCACATAACTTTACATGCACATGATGAACTTTACTTTTTTTATAATTCGTTTTGTATTTATAAATATTTCATTAATTTCAATCAAGACTACAAATACTTGTGTTAAACTTTCCGTGCTTATTATAAATCCTAGTTAAAGTACACCAAACGCAAATTCACTTTAATATACGGAGAGCGAACCCATATTATGAATAAGGTACTATATTTTAGATCTTTTACAAAATTTCCATGAAGATTTTCTTTCTCTTTTATAATTGCTTCTTGTAAGTGAAATTACAATCAAAACAAACAGATTCCACCGTTTACAATATAAGAGTGAGTTTGACGTTGCAAAGCATACGTAACCAAGCAGAGTAGTCAATGACATCATTATCGTCCAATGAAAAATAAGCATGGAAAACTACGGGAAAGATGATTATGAAACTATTAACCGGGGCAATAGTCTTTGAAACTATTGACTGGCAAATGGTTCTGTGAAATGAAATAGCACAACTATTTCATTACTTTTTATATAGAAAAAACATACTGAGGTATAATAATCAACATTGTGTTACAATCTTAATCACTATTTAATCAAACAAACATGTCACAAAGAAACACAAAAAGGCACATAGACAAAGCACATTGGGAAAGACAAGAATACATCACGTAATATGTAAAAAAGGAACAAATAAAACGTATATAGACAAAGTTCATTAGCAAAACAAACAAAACAGACAATAATACATTTTTTTAATATAGAACAATAAAACAATGACATGACGTTAAAGCACAGCCACGTCAAATGGATATCAAAGAAAACCAGGCTAAACAGTTAAAGTAATGTTCATAAATACTTCATTATCTGTTCATTTTTAAAATATTTATGGGAGAAATTACAGTATCGTCTTGCAAAAATAAATTTTCAAAACAAGATATTAGCAAAAGGTATAGTATTTGTATGCAAAATATCAGATCAGGGTATTACGGATTTAACTATTTTTTGACAATTTTAGATTTTTGCATTTACAAGTCATACCAAAAAAAATCTTAATTTTTTAGATGTATATGCAATGTTTATTAAGGAACTACGAAGGGTTGTGAATGAGACCAAAACTGTCTAAAAATGTATTTTTCATAAATTTAAAAAGATTGATTTAATTGATAGAAAAAAATATATTTTAGTTAGTTCTGTGTATTTTCCTGGATACTCGGAAAGTATTTCACAGGGATACCTTATTGAAGCTTCAGTTGGACAATGAAGTAAAATTGTAACAAGCAATCTCAATATTAAAGAATATTTATTTGTTTTAAAAAAATATATTCATAAAGATAAACAAAAGAATACTTGAACACGTTAATAAAATGATACACATAGCCAGTACCCAGAATCTATACTTCAAGACCATCGTGTATTATTTATGAAGTTGATACGGAATATTCATCTTAATTCCGATGAAATTCTTAAGAAAAAGGATGCGACGTTCTTTGACAAACCCTTGTTTCATCAACTTTCTAATCAGACACTGATGACGTTTTACAAAGCCTGAGTAGCAGCTGAGCAAGTTCCCGAATACCGAATAAGTTGGGAAATATATACAAGGGAGGGGGGGGACATATATCGCAGGTGAAGTTGTAATATAGACAAGTTCCGAGATACGGGTTTCAGACGAATCTGTCAAATGATCTCCATCACCACGTGACAAAAATGTATGCATAGAAATTTCCAAGACATGTTGAGCAAACGGGTGAAAAAAGTTTTATACTGCACAAAATAATTAGGAAATTTAAATCTAATAAGATGGTCACCCTCCCCCAGTCGTACAGGAATAAACATAACGTACTTACGGAACATAAATTATTTCTATGCTACCCTACAGAATGACGATTATGAAAGTCCTGGAAACGTTTTATAGAGCATGGATACAGGCGCGCCTTCTATCTGGTAAATGACGATCTTTTCAGGTGAAAGACATGATTTTAGAAATGACCTATTGCTACTAAGGTTGGAGGATTGATCATTTAAAAATTGAAATCGTCTCGTTTGTCATAGATTCTCGTACTCAGATGACTGCGTATGTCAAATTCGAGGTAGAAGTCTAAATATGAGGCAGAGTAAGCATTGTCTGTTGTTTCTTTAATTTCTAGATCTAAGGGATATGTTAATGGAATTCAGTACGAAAGGTTTATCTCCAAATTGATACGATATTCCCGGGCTTTTATTTCCCATCATGCTCTTCTTGATATAGGGTTGCTGCATACAAGATAGCTTTTAACCATGATTTTCAAACGGTTAAGTTGAAATCATCCTTTCGTAAATGTAACGGACGCCATAACGAGTTGGTTAATCGTTACAGATTATCCGTTTCACAGATGATGGCGGATATTTTTTCAATGTCATAGCGACAATCAGGTATCCTTTTCACAAATGTACCCGACCGAATTAGACTTTAACCGGGTTTCTACTAACATAAGCAACACAACGGGCGCCAAATGTAGAGCAAGATATGCTTACCCTTCCGGATCACATGAGATCACCTCAAATTTTTGGTGGGGTTCGGGTTGCTTTTTCTTTCGTTTTCCTTGATGTGTTTTGTGTGTTATTGTATGTATTATTCTTTTTTAACCACGACTTTGTCAGTTAAAGTTTGATTTATGACTTTGCAAGTGCCTTTGGGATCTTTCGTCCCTCTTTTAATGAATAATAAGAAATCTTTGCGATAACACTTTTTTTTGCATATTAATTCCCATTCATTCTCAAACTCGAAGATTAGGCATAGAAATAGACCGATTGAGTACTGTTATTTCACCATCCAAAACTACGGTATACAATTAATAAAATTGTAAATTCAACTTCTGTGTCGATACCACAGCCGAGGGTGTTACCAGCCCGGTAGCCAATACTGATATTGTTCTTTTTAAATTTCATGTAATAAAACTTCGAAATCATTTTAAGTTATGAAATGTATCCCCAACGACCGTTACTCTGATACATAGTCTAGGCTCGGCTATACTTTTTGTCGTTTTTGGTTTTAATCCGCTTTTTAACGTTTATATTTGGTTTTGGAATTAATTTATTTTGGCCTCGAGCATCACTGAAGGGACTTTAATTGTCAAAATGCGCATCCTTTGCATTAAAATGAATATCAATTATTTCATAGCTGGGTCGATACCTCTGCTGAAGGACTGTCAGTGTCCGACGTATCACCAGCCCAGCAGCATTACACTCGGTTCTGACATTGTCATCTTTAGATTTGCTGTTATGAAATTCAAAAATCATTTTAAGTTAAGGAATGTATCTTCTACGTGTGTAGCCCTAATTATTTGTCCAGTTTTGGCTTAACTTTTGGGCAAATTTTTGTTTTATCTGCTCTTCAACTTTTGTATTAGGTTTTAGTCTCGGGGATCACCGAAGATACACTAATGGAACTAAGGTCAGGAATATGACAGTTGTTGTCCATTCGTTTGATGTGTTTGAGTTTTGATTTTGCCATTAAATTAGGAAATTTCCGTTTTGAATTTTCCTCGGAGTTTAGTATTTTTATGATATTACTTTTTATTGTCCAAATGCACATTTGGTGCTAGAAAGTAAGTGCCTACGTCAATGGTATTCTAAAAACACACATTAATTAGCACATCATGAGAACTTATGACACTTATTGGAAATCATAATACATTGTTTTATTCATATTCTACTAGTATATAAATATACAAAATATCTTAGTGTGAAATAATTTTCATTATCCCCAACACAAAAAAAACTTTATATGGGTAAACAAGTTTACTGCCAATCCGGCGCACAGAACTTCCAATGTACTTGTGTGTCTCTATTGTATTCCTTCTTTACAACAGTCAGTGTGTTATGTAGAGATTTGAGCCACTTTTTCAATGTTTGCATGTTTTGTTGACTTTTTCTTTAATAAATGGCATACTTTTATAATTCAATTTATTTTCAAATTTACAAATTGTATTGTTTGGTCAATGGCAGTTGTGCAATTGCATGTTCAGGGATATTGAATAAGACAGATCATTGAAGTTTCATAGTTGGAACAGCTTAAGCTCCTCACCCCAGGATTCCCATCGGTAATAGAAATATTATAAGCTCTGGACTTTTATCCGGCACTACAATCCCTGCCAATGAGGAGAGTCATATGTTTTTCTTATACCTGACTGTTTGTTTTCGAGTGTTCCTGACAAAAATAGATCCATAAACTAGAGGCTATAAAGAGTCTGTGTTGCTCACCTAGGTATATGTGCATTATGAACAATGAATTATCTCCAACATTGTACACAAAAATATAATTCATGACAAAAAGTTCTTTTTTAATAATGTTGTATTACTGATCATTTTGTCAGTTGAGTTTTTTTTTTCTATCGTCGTTATTATTTGCCCAAAACACAAAAGAGGGTTAACAAATTCTCATTTTTGGTAATCACTCATAAGAATAGGGATTATCTACTAACTTTGTCACTTAAATTTGACTTGTGAAGTCTGTGAAACTTGTCTTGATGATAATTTTTCTGATTCAAAGTTTCTATGTATTTATTATTTTTTTTATCATATAATGCAAAATGGAAATAGTTTGGTAAAAATTGTCATTTAAAGGCAATTACTCCAATAGGGGGTCGTTGTAAATTTTATAACATATTGTCTTAAATGTAGATCTTGTCTTTCTAATAATATTTTATAAATTAAATTTCTAACTATCTATTATAATTATAAGATATAAGGCAAACATGCATAACAAATATCGCCATTCAAAAGCAATTACCCCATATCTATGATGAGTTTATTTGCAACCACTGGGTCGATGCCACTGCTGGTGGAGATTTTTTTCCCCGAGGTATCACCAGTCCAGTAGTCAGCACTTCTGTGTTGACTTGAGTTATCATTGATATGTTCCTAATTATAAATTAACTATTAACAAAACTTAGAATTTTTTAAAAACTAAGGCTTTTCTACCTCAGGAATAGATTACCTTAGCTGTATTTGGCAAAACTTTTGGGAATTTCTGGTTCTCAATGCTCTTCAACTTTGTACTTTATATGGCCCTTTAAAACATTTTTTGATTCGAGCGTCACTGGTAAGTCTTTTTTAGACGAAACGCGCGTTTGGCGTAAATGTAAAATTTTGATCCTGGTATCTATGATGAGATTATCTATAAGGAGTCGGATGACGATTTCAAAAATGCATGCTTACTCGTAAATCTTGTCTTGCTAACCTTTTCAGAAACTTAAAGTTTTTCGCTATCTATTATAGTTTTTAAGATAGAGGGTAACAATGAAAAACATGACAACATTTGCCGTTTAAGGTGGTACCCAACACCTGAACTGTAATAATATATTTACAGACTCACAATAGAAAGAAAATACCGATGGATGTTTTAATTTGTTCCACCCACTATCGCATCGCCGTTACATAACGCATCACACACACTGCTGTTAAACTGCAGTGCCTCGGTAGACTCAGCGCATCCAGTAAGCAACATGGAAGATTGCAAGAGTTCAGTTTTAATACTTCTAATTACTACTGAAATTACGTAGAAGACAAATTTATCCAAGGACCAGGGGCCGTATGCATAAAACATCTTAGCTTAAGTATTCCTTAAACTTATATTTCACTAAGAACTTCCTTAGTTAAGTAAAATTCTAAAGTGGTATGCATAAACTTACTTAAGTCTTTAAGGAATACTTAAATCGGAACCTTTCTCTAATTACCGTATGATATATACTAGCTCGTCACATGTACTCATTCGTGTAAAAGTTTGTTATGATTATTTAAATTTATTGATCAATGCATGCTTTTATTTTAAAGAGCTGGGCTTAAATTGATATTGGTATAGATGTAAAACAATTCAATAGAACGTAACATGTAGTACAATGATGAACAATTGGCGCATATAAGACAACGCTTTTTAAGGTTGAAGTTTTGACGGATTGGAAGAAAAATATTTCGGTAATCCAAGATTTTCCTCTACTTAATCTTCAATCATCTTTTAATGGGTGTAATATTTTCTGGATACAACAATATGTTTTAAACTCTAACAAAACATGTTCAAGGTTTCAGTGGCGTAGCAGACTAAGGGTAGCATTGTAAGCAAATCATTTTACAAAACACATTTTTCAATAAAATGTTTAATGATAATTCAGCTTATGCGCTGACGTCTACCTTTCCAGACCTCTTGCTTACATTTGCTTATGGTTTGAAAAAATCTATTTTGATGTGAAATTAACATTTTAATCACTTCCCTTTTACAACAACAAAAAAGGGGAAGGGTAGAATTTTTTCCAGGAATCCATATACAAACTAGGGCATTTTTCAAAAGTCCTACAATCTTTACTAAAACAAAATTATTACAGTAAGTATATTCTCAACATCTTAACGTACTTAGCAATATTTTCGAAACCGCAATATATCTCATTGAATATATAAGGAAAATTAAAAAAAATAATTTGATACGAGTAAGGTATCATAAATACCTTATATGATCTTATATAAATTTCGAATTCCATGGGGTGTAGCAATGGGGACTTCTGACTGCCGTAATAGTGATTCCATAAACAATCAACATATTGTTTCAACAAAATGGAGGTCCATGTCCACACCAACCCCTTTTTATGAAAGAAATCCACCTCTGGTTACGTCTTAAAACTTTTTGATTTTGTTCCTGTAAGTGAAAAAAAATATAGGGTATGCCGTACATCTTTAAAATAAAAAAACTAAATTGAAAATCCAAATGCCCCCAACCACCCCAAAAAAACAAAAAAACAAAAAAACAAAAAAACAACCCACACACATGATATAAAAAATGTGGCTTTGCATGCCCTCTCTTCATTCCTAAATTCTGTTTTAACTAACGGTTACAAATGATACCCGCTCGGTGTATTTTAAAAATTTATAAAACGTGCACGTACAGAGTAAACAAAAGAAAAATAGAACCATGAATTACATGAGTATAAAAACTGAGTACTTTTCGGTATGCACACGAGATATGGGAAATAGTATATAGCTACCCACTGTTATCTCTTGATTTGTTAATTATACGTGATTTGAAGAAAATTACGATGATCGTTAATATTTAGCAATAAATAAACGAATAATTAGTATTTTATTACTGATATAGTTATTAATCAATTTAATTGTAGATAACCTATTAATGTTCTGCAAAAAACGCATACTTTCGATTAATTTTTAACTATTTTTGAAAATTTAAGGAAGCTCTATAAGTACCTTAGACTTAAGTGTTATCTTAGGCGTTTCCTTAGTATAAGGAGTTTTATGCATACCACTTAAGTTTTGTGGGCGTGACTTAAAACAACTAAGATTTTACTTAGGAAACACTTAGTTGAAGATTTTTTTATGCATACCACTTAGATAAAAAGGGAGGAGTTTCCTTAACTTAAGTGTTTACTAAGGAAAATCTTAACTTAAGTAGCTTTATGCATACGGGCCCTGGCCCGACCGCAGTAAAGTCGAAACTTGGACATCTGCTTTTTGAACAATGATATACTCAACATGAGACACCCTCAGCTTGAATGTGCAATTTTAAGATGCAACACAACATAGAAGAAGATCATTCGGAAAAATCTAAAGTTTTTGATGAATCTAGTGTAATCAAAAAGTCTCTTTCGAGAGATATGAATCAGATAGTAATACAATGAAAGATAACCGATTGTAAAACCGCCTTGAAAAGAAGATACCAAGGCATTTCCTAGTATATATAACAATACAAAACGCTTTACTGTTAATGTAATAAACAAACAGGTAACCAGACTTGATGAAACTATAGAGGTATTAATGCTGACCATGACAAATAAGCATTTGTGAAAAATTCATGTTGAAAATGCAGATTAGAAAGTACACTAGTAGTGTTTGAGTTCAATGGTCTTATTAGCCTTGCTTCAATTGACTGTTTATTTATAAAAAAAATTTGATTCTAACATTTAGTTTTGATTATTGTTATATTTGTATTGCTTTAATAAACATTGAATCCAAGTTATTCTGATGTGTGTATTCTGTAAAATTAGTCTGGATAGCTAAGTCACTGCTTAGACCATGACCTGTCACAAGCATGTTAATTTAATCATAGCTTAGCCGTATTTGGCACAACTTTTTGGAATTTTGGATCTTCAATGCTCTTCAACATTGTACCTGTCTGGCTTTATAAATATTTTGATATGAGCGTCACTGATGAGTCTTATGCAGACAAAACGCGCGTCTGGCGTACTAAATTATAATCCTGGTACCTTTGTTAACTTATTATTCCAATTAATAGCAATTTTTAAAAGGAATTAAATGATTGATGATGTGATTAAACTTGGTGCCTTTACCTGTAAGAATAACTTCATTTAAACTTAACCTTTTTGTTTTTAAATAAAATAAGAATTATTTTACAAGAACAATATTTTATGAACTGAACAAGAAAAGCTAATCACCGTATTGAAACACTCAAAACATGCAGTTCTGATAGTCATCAGAATTCTGTATTCACTATGAATCCAATTATTTTCTTAAAGTCTCTTTGCAATTTAGAAGAATAGACACTCCAAAAAGATATTCATGTTAAAATATGATGTCTTTCATTATTGATTCTCCAGGATTTTCAATTCTAGTTCCACCAATGAACATTATTTCAGCATCTACAGCGGCAGTTGAAAGAGGTTTGCATACCACGAATAAGTAATGCTGCCTATTCAGCTCAACACTAACAAGGCAGAGCATATAGGAGTTTTTTTTATGATAATTTACTTTGAAGGTTCCACTGGCTGTGCGGAGTTGTTAGAGGATAAAATGGATTGTCTTGTTAAAAACGTTTAAATTAAAAATGAGCAGAAAATTTAAATCATAATATCAAAGGCAATCATGTACTTTCTTATTTTATTGTTACAAAAGATATTTTCTAATGAAGTATAAACACCAAAACTGGTATCTGGTATATTTGTTGTTTTCATAATTTCAATGAAAGTTTCGTGAATAATTCCCCAAACTACCATACGTTCTCTTCCAGACATATCAGAAAAACGGTGTGCGCATCTAGTGCAATAAAATAGACATTGTTAATTATATTCATCAACACCCAATAGCACATGTAGCAAATCATATGAAATTAACACCATCCGAATACCGGAGTTTCACACCCAATGGAAATTATTACATACATATATTTCCTGATTAATATACTATAAAAAAAAATATCTCAAGTTCTTTAGTGTGATATAATTTTTATTATCCCCTGCACTATATAACTCAGGTGTTTATGAAAGTATACTGTCAACCGGCGTGCACACCTTCCAAGGTAAACGGAAATATTCTTTACGCCAGCAGGTTTATTTCCTAGAAAATGTCACCCTAGGAGAAGTTTTTTTTTTGTCAAAAGTGGGGCGAAAGATACCAGGGTGACATTCAAACTCATAGATCGAAATTAAACTGAAAACGCCATGGTTAAAAAAAGACAAAAGCAAATTATATGAAACTAACACATTCTGAATACCGGAGTTTCACACCCATTGGAGTTATAACATGTATATTTCCTGATAAATGTTCTATAAAAAAAATATCCCAAGTTCTTAAGTGTGATATAATTTTTATTATCACCTGCGCTGTATAACTTATGTGTTTATGAAAGTTTAGTGTCAATCCGGTGTTCACACCTTCCAATGTACACGGATTTCTTTTTCACGCCAGTAGGTTTGTTTCCTAGAAAATGACACCAAAGGAGAAGTATTTTTGTCAAAAGTTACCAGAGGGACATTAAAACTCATAGATCGAAAATATACTGACAACGCCATGGTTAAAAAAGACAAAGACAAACAGACAAATAATAGTACACAAGACACAACCTAGGAAACGAAAGACTAAGCAACACGAACCCGACCAAAAACTGGGTGTGATCTCAGGTGCTCCGGAATGGTATTCTGCTCCTTATGTGGCACCCGTCGTGTTGCTCTTGTTATTACAAACCCTGTAAATAGTCTAATTCGGTTGGTCACATTCAAAAGGATAGAGTACATTACTGACAAGGAATACCTGGAACATTTAACCTACTTTAAATAAGCAGTAAAAATATATGAATCAACTAGAATATAAGAAAGTCCAGATAGAAATTGTGATTTGAGTAACCATGATGTGCTCATTGTGAAAGGGCGATTAAAATGAAAAAAATGAATGCACCATACATAACAGTACAGATCAGAGTACAAGAAGCTACAGTGTACTGACAATTATTTCAAAGTAAAAAACAACTAATGCAAATCATATATTTGTAAAAGACTAAAATAGCAAACAGTACATATTCAACATCCAATGTATTTTATGTAAAGACGACACCAAGTCATAACACGATGACCTTATTATGATACCTTGGTTATTGGTTCTTTCGGACTAAAGTTATATTGACGTGAATTCAATATCACTTTTTAGTATTTATTTTCATAAATGTTGAATATCTAAATTGTTTAAAGTATCAAATTAAGACATGGTTTGTTTACATTTTATATTCAAAATGACCCTAATTCTTGAATTATTTCATTTTTACTAGATAACCTGTATTTATGGTAATGATTTTTGTGCAATTGTACAAGGAATTTGAAAAAAAGCAGATGATCGAAGTTAAATAGAAATTAGTTTTTACAGCATAAATCTGTTCTTAAAAACTTATGTGACTTTATCCGGCTCTACAATCAATGCCAAAGAGGTGCGGACTTGGAACGTTAAAACCGGATATCCTGATGTTGAAATTGGCTGTAAAATACATTTTCGAAATAATTTTAAATTAAAGACTGTATTTTCAACGTGCATAGACAACGTTGGTTTTTATCTTTGGTGCTTTTTTTTGTTTTGTTTTTTGTTTTACCAGCTATTAAGTGTTGGACTTTTCAAAATATTTTTATCTTAATTTATAATCAATTTAAAGGCAAAAATAGTCGAAATGCGTAAGCGATCCAATGACTCAGGTACCGTGAGGGTTATTCAATAAACATCATTGCATTATTCAATGATAGGAAAGCACACCATCTAAATGACAGAAACTTTTGAAAATATCTTAAATATCGTAGTGTGAAATAATTTAATTTAACCGCATGCACTATAAAATTTCAGGTTGTATCTAAATTTTTTTTTATTATTTATATACTATATGAATATCCCAAATTTCTAATTGTGATAAAATATATAATAATAAGGAGTTCAAAGAAATTATATACATGCAAGTAAATTGATGATGTTCTTTCCATTAACAATCAAAACTTTTCTGATTGATTCCCATTAGTGTATTATTCCAGTCATTCTAGCCAAAATATACCAAACCTCAAACTAATTGCAACAGAATGTTCTTTTAGTTTTCCAAGCTGGTTTAGGTGTACTGTTGAACGTAAAAAAAATCGAGAATGTTTGGATGAAGGGAAATTGTTAATTTTGGGTGAAAACCTTGATTTTTGGTGAAAAATCGCTGAAAACTGGTAATTTGCCGTGACTCAAAAACAAAAACAGCAACTTGCACAATTTTTAATGATGTCAATAGATCTTATTACAGTAATGATTTATTTTAACGTTGATGAACTGTAAAGATCAGGAAATTGAAAATTTTGGGTGAAAACCTTGGATTTTGATGAAAAATCGCCGAAAACTGGAAATTTGTTGTGACTAAAAAACGAAAATAGCAACGCACACAATTTTTAATCAAGTCAATAGATCTTATAACAATAATGAAAAAAATAAACTATAATGATTTTTGAAGTATAGGAAGTGATAATTTTGGGTGAAAATGTTAGTATTTCTGATAAAAACTGGGAATTTATGTTTTCTAAATAAAAATCAAATTATATCATGAGTTTTAAAATTAATTTTATATATATATGTTAAGTGTTTAGATGGATAGTCAAATAATGACCAATTAGTAAATCCAATAGATCTCATAACAACAATAAAAACCGATTGACGGGTATGATACCTTTTTTAAACCAAAATATTTACTTTATATGATAACAAAAACATGCAATTGTTTTACCGAAACCCCTTAATTATGCTTATTATGTTTTTTTGCGTATTCTACATAAATCTTTTGAAGTTGATTGTCACTGTATCGTATATGTCAACTGTTTTACTCGAATTTGTACAACCAGTTCCTTTACATTCGCCACAAGCTACTGAACATTCAAGTCCGTTTTTTTCTACAAGTACATCTTTTAGTGTCACAGTTTGTCTTACAATTGCATCGAATAATGTTCAGCAATTTAGAGGGAGCTGCGTCCATTGTACACTTAACTGGAACAAGGTTTCCATTAGCGACTTTCCAACCCCATTCACACGGATTTAGATTGTCCTTGTTCATACACATTTTCATTTGAAGATACGCCCTCTGGCTATGAAATGAAGCCGCACTTGATGTTGGCGGCAAAGTATGAATTTGAACGCATGTTTTGTTTGTCAATACTTTTGCAGCAAATTTCCTGTAGCAAAGAACATTCAGTCCTTCATATGGAGCACCATTATATAAAGAGGAAATAATGTTTTCACCAGCAGAAATAACATCATTCTTTGCATAGTAACTGTGCCTGAGTCTTAACAAAGTCATGTTCTCCAAATTTCTTTAGGGTCGCTGCCTTACTGACACCGAACGTTCTTGAAGTTGTGTCACAACCACTGATAGCATGAATTAAAGGTAACAGTGTACATAGCTCCTCACCAAGCAGCAATTTGGTCTTCAAAATATTCCATATTTTAATATGTGTGTTTACTTTTGACACATTGCCGGATTTGAATATCAGCGAATTTGATGTAACGTCCGCATGATGAAGGGGTAGTACCGGAAGATCAGTGTCCTCTCCAAGCAAAACAGTTGGTTTTGTTTTCGCTGATTCGATTGCAGTAAGGGCTATCAATACATCAGCATCGGCATCTGCGTGTTCAGTTTCGATTCCCTTTTCTACCATCTTTGCACTCAAGAGATTAATAAAGTTTTGCTTATTTTCAATGTTTGCTAGAAATATTCCTTTTTTTTTTAGATTTGAAAGGAGTTCTATCTGTGAAACTTTTGTGCCTATGATTCCTTTGGTGCGCCGCTGGTGAGTGGTATCTTTAGTATCTGGACCCGAAGCATATCCATCAAATACAACTATAGCTTTACTGTATTTCCGTTCTACGCTGTCAACGTACCTTTGGCAAATTTCACCGAAAGAAAGCCGGCTTTGCCAGTGTATACGATGGAGAAGAGAGCCGCCATCAATAACATACTGAGTTTCGTCGTTTTCGCTCATTTCAAATGATATCCTCTTGAATTCAAGATTTAAACAACTACATATACAGCATCCTCCACGTGATTTTTGTATAAATTACCTCGAATTTGACAACAGCGGTCATCTAAGTATCAAAATCTATGACAAAAATTTGGGCGCACTACATTTGCGCGAATTTGGGGATTAAAATGTTTAACGTTTGTGCGCAGCTTTTGATTTCATTTGCGTGCATTTATCTTACAGGTAAACTCAGGTAAAAAAGGGTATATAATGAAATATTAATACTATAAAAATTCATTAAATTTGAAAATATACTTCAATCATATATTGTTCATATCGTATTCTGAGACAAAATATAAAGTGTGCATGCTAAATTCTGTTATAACTTAAGGCATACATGAAACTTCATTGCGAATTTTTCAGGGTGAACACGTATTTTATAAATTGTTATTTGGATGGAGAGTTGTCTCATTGGCACTCACACCACATCTTAAAAATTCCTATATCTAAATACCCTGAATAGTGATCTCTTTAAAATTTGTAAACAATCTAATTTAGTTTGTAAAGTTTTGTCAAGTAACAAACATTTGAAGTTTTTTTTTTATTATTGCAAATCGGATTGATAGAATATAATGCAACCGACTTATCCTGCTTGTATCCAACTTCTACCTCCTCGTGGGTGAGTAGGTGACTTGGACTAACAGAAAGGGTACTTTTAATTAAAAATAATTGAATAAATTTATAGATCAATAAGAGTTATTGCCTAAGCTTACCTGAGTTTACCTGCCAAATAAATGCGCGCAATTGTAATGAAAAGCTGCGCGCAAATGTAATGGTAATGCGCGCAAACGTAATGCACCGAAAAATTTAATAGGAAAATAACCTAGACCATGTAGTTTAATATTCAGTATCTACTTCACAATAATTAAAATGGTCTGTATTAGGTTTTAGGTGCTGAAATGTGTATCTTTTTTGTTTTATCTAGGCTTCCCGGGTATTTGTCTTCCTTCTAATAGGTAGCAATAAACAGTTAGGAAAAAATATTATAAAATTTGCCCTCACAAATTTTATCATCTTCTTGCAATATTAGGAATACTGGGTGTGTCATATATGTGCATATTTATGCAATCAGAACCTTCTATAGATTTATTCCAGTATATAAAATGGTAAAATATCATTTCTTTTGGGTGTATCCATGGCAACAATATGCATTTATTTGCTATAGAATATTGCAAAAAAGAGAGGAGACGATGTCACATATTTTTCCAAAAATTTTGCTTAAAGTAGAATTTCAATCGCTTGCATCAAAAACTTCGTGTAGAAAAAAAGTGTTTGTAAACATTACTTTAATTTCTGAACCGATGTCTGGTCTAGCTCTAAAAATACGGAGAGTCAAACAGAAAATAAATCATAAAACATGTAAAAAATAATCTTGATGTTCTTATAAACCATCTTTGAAGGCTAAATTAGTTCTCAGCTGTCTAAAATGAATTTTATTACACAATAACTTTCATATTTGAAAAATCCACCGGAGCCATAATGCGAAACCAAACTCCTAATTGTGTATTGCTACCTTATGTTTCTTTTGATCGTATGACTTTTGACGTGACTCGGTTATACGTTTCAGTTGGTCGTAACACCTTTTACGTGACTCGGTATTTATGCATCCGACCATCAGGTTTTAATGTTTTGCTTTCATTGTGCAGGTGATTTTTAAGCTAATATTTTGACACACAGGGTTTTTACAGTCACTGCGTTGTTTCAATTTTGAATATTCTTGTATTTCTATTTACTTATTTTTACTTTATCGAGAAAGGTGTTTACTAGATACGATAAATATTTTCCACTACCAAAAAAAAAATTTGTTGGTGACGTCATCGTCGTATTTGTTTCATTAATGAGTCGTTTGTATACGAAACGCGCGTCTTGTGAACACAATGTTGGTCTGGCATATTTGGAGACTGGTAGATATGTCTCAAATCTGTTCGATATCATATGTTCAAATCACTAAAATTACCATTAAATTAATGTTTAAAGTTGCGGTTCCCTGCATCATTACTTTCATTTATTTGCTTGTCTTTTATTGGTTCATAAACTTTGTAGCATTTTTGTTTAAGTTCATTAGTTTTGATATCGTTATAACCTCTGCCTCCATACTTCAAAATTCTTTTTTCTTTTCTATTTTTCGTCTCAATATATCAAGGGTGTTTCTGTTTCGCCACATACATAACATAATTTCGTTGATTTTGTTAAAGTTGCATTGATGTATTATTTCTTTATGTTGATAAGTACATCTCTTCCGCATCTTTCAAATTCAAATCGTTAACCACCAGCCTCATCAGTTGCCTTTACAACTGAAATACAGACCAATTTATTTACTGTTTTCCCTTCCTTTTTTCCTTTTTAGTAAAATTTTCTTGCGTTTTTAAGCAATTCTTGATGCTGTATTTGTAAATGCATTAATTTATCTAAAGACAAACATTCATTTTAATCAATTGTAAATGACCCCAAGAAGAATGAATTCCACTTTAGGCTAATTAATTTATCTGTCCCTTGATCGGAGGTAAAAAAAGGTGAAACACAAAATTACCGAACTCGGAGGAAAACTCAAAACGGAAAGTACCTAATAAAATTGCAAAATTTGAAGCTTATACACATCTAACATAAGGATAACAACTGTCTTATTCCTAACGTGGAACAAGCATTTTCCTACATGTAGAGAATTGAGGTTTAAGCCTAGTTGAGTAGCTAGCTAAACCACTCACTTGTATGACAGTCGCATCAAATTCTAGACACCTGTGTGCGATCAAAACAACAGACATAAAACTAGTCGTTAAAAATATTTTTAAAAATCCATCCAGGGGATAGCATTCTACCATCAAGACATCCAAGATGATTTTATTATAATTAACTACACATTTATTGTTGACTGATATCACCAGACTAAAAGTCAGAACCTCGGTACTCACAAGCAAAGACAGAAAATTCATTTTTAAGGAATGTATTTCCTACGTGCGGTTTGGGTTTTACTTTTTTTCTGTTTTTTTTCCAGCTCTTTTATGTTTGTATTAGGTTTTGAGCTTTCTAATATTTTGGTCTAGAGAATAACTGAAGACACCACGAATGTGACCTACCGAATTAGACTATTTACCGGGTTTGTAATAACATGAACAACACAACGGGTGCCACATGTGGCGCAGGATCTGCTTTCCCTTCTGGAGCACCGGAGATCACCACCAGGTTTTGGAGGGATTCATGTTGGTTAGTGTTTAGTTTTCTATGTTGTGTCTTATAATGTACCTTTGTTTGTCTGTTTTGGGTTTTTTTTTTTTTAAGTCATGGCGTTGTCAGTTTATTTTTAATCTGTGAGTTTGAATGTCCCTCTGATATCTTTAAATTGTCTATGCGGCATCTGGTCAATAAAGGCGGTACCTACGTCAATCGTAGTCTTAAAAAACGCCATTAATAAGCAAATCCTAAGACATTCGCACCATCTGAATGCCGGTGGTTTGACATTCCTTTGAAAATACAAAACATTATTTCCTTATTCAAATACTTATTAATAATACTTTACTTATTAAATATTATACAGATTTTTATAATCCCCTACATTGTTAAAATTAAGATTCTTATTTAAGCTTGATTTTATTCCGGCGTGTAAAATTTCTCTATTGAATTCTCCTTCATATGTTCTGCAGGACATGAAACCATGAAGAAAACATCATAGGGAATTCGAACACTTTGAAAGTTCTTTCAAAAGGAACCAGAACACTGCTACAAAGGATTCATTCTAACACTTTAAATAAGCAGTAAAGATATAGGAATGAACAAGAATACAGGAAAGTCCAGATAGTATTTCAAACAAATCGGTAGTCCGAATTCAGTTCTTTACTACCGTCCAATTTTTGTTACTGATTCTTTTTCAACATATATATACATAAACAAGTCTAAATTGAAAACAAATTTCAAACCTATGATTGCGTTGGATAAAAACCGCAATTTTTTATACGTGTGCATGTAAAACAAATTTCGTTGTAGAAGGGTCTAAATACAGCACTATCGCTCGGGCAAAAAATAATCACGAACATAATGCCTACCCATGTTAAAACTACAATAAAGTATAGCTTGCATCAATTATTTCTTAAGTAAAGATATATGAGAAAACAAGAATGCAGAAGTTTCCAGATGGTAACTATGGTATGAGTGACCACAATGTGTGTATTGTTTCAATAAAAGCCGAAGCTCACAAAGGACATACAGTAACTATAAGTCGAATGGAAAATGTTAACACAATTTGTAACATCAACAAAGGGCCAACGTTTTCTCTGTTACATAAAGCCCCTCCAGCATATGACCTATACATATCTTAATGTACATTGTATTATTTGATTCTGAAGTCAGCTGACTATTATACAATGACATGTACACAAATGCATTTTTTCATAAGCTCTTTCCGATTTAATTTTCCTTAAAGTTAAGTATTTTTGTTGTTGAACTTTCATTTCAAAAACTTAAGATAAAGAAATATATATCGTTTATAGCATGCTATAAAAGTGGAACGAATGATACCAGAGGGACAGTCAAACTCATAAATCGAAAATAAACTGACAACGCCATTGCTAAAAATGGAAAGACAAACATACAAACAATAGTACACATGACAGAACATAGAAACCTAAAAAATAAGCAACACGAACCCCACCAAAAACTAGGGGTGATCTCAGGTGCTCCGGAAGAATAAGCAGATCCTGCTCCACATGTGGCACCCGTCATGTTGCTCATGTTATTACAAACCCGGTAAATAGTCTAATTTGGTAGGTCACATTCATTAAAGTGAAGGGGATTGTAGTTACGACGTTAAAACATATTCGATATCATCTGTGAAACGGTTATTCCAACCAACTCGTGATGGTGTCCGTTAAATTTACGAAGGGATGATTTTAACTTCACCATTTGTACCTCTTGGTTTAATAGCTTCCTATAAGATACCCCGATATTAGAGAATGAGAAAGTGATGAAATATACAAGGTAATAAATCGTTCAGCTTTCTTGTTTCTTTCCCAACGAAGGTAGATAGTCCTCTCTTGATTCTTTGGATCCCTCTACCATTAAAACTTTTTGCTACAATATCGGGTAAGATTTCTGACAGTGATGTAAAGCATCAACAATAAACGAAAGTAATAACCCAAATTGAACAGACGAATTCGCATATTATTTACTAGTAATCTTTTTTTTTAAATCAATTGAATGGTTTGCGAATTGAACATACAATTCATGTACTGATTGTAACACATTTATAATTTAATTCGAAAATCAGTATCATGTGCATTCATTCTGTAATCTATACGGTAGCTTTACCTCAAGTACTAACAGAAAATAATACTTTGTATGTTTGAACTATCATGCGATTAGTAGATATATGTACTGTACCGCTGAGGTATTAATTGGCTGTCAATTAATATCCTGCTGCTTAAGTTACCAGAACGATGAGATAGTATAGCTTTGTTACATTGTTGCTTGCTTTATGACTCATCCTAACATTTCCATAACTAAGAAAGAACTTTTTTGGGCTTATTTGGTCTTTAAAATTAACCAATGCTTATCATATTTTATGAAAACTATACGAATGACTGAGTAGCCGAAGTAAACTTTCATATCGAAAAATCTGTGAGTGTTCGGAAATATATTGTTCATTCAGCTTAGCTTAAACAATATCTTAATATAGATCCAACTATCATCTGAAATGTTTTTTTTAAGCGAGTAATGAAATCAAAACAGAACCCCAACGTTTAACTGCTAAATAGAAATAGATGAAAGGTAAATCACAAAAATACTCAACTCCGTAGAGAAATTCAAAGTCCATACTCAAAAGACAAAATCAAAAGCTCAAACACAACAATCGAATAGAGAACAACTGTCGTATTTCTGACTTGGTACAGCCATTTTCTTATGTAGAAAATTGTGGATTAAACTATATTATTCTGAACAGTAAACCTCTTCTATGTAGAAGTGTGTATGGTGGTTGTGAATTAAATATTAGTAGTTGTGATATTATTGAGACGACAACTCTCCGTATAAACTTCCAACTTCTTAGTCTTTTAAATTGAATAAAAAACCTGTATCATGTAAGCAGCCCCTGTTCGATTAAATGTTAACGTCTTTATTAACGAAAACACAAATATCGAAACCAGCAGCCTGCCTTAACCACTTAGTTATATTCTCCTGGATTGGGATAGTCATATACAGAATGTGGATGGGTTTAACATGTTTGTGAGCGATGAACCATCCCTAACTTTGGAAAGTTGAGTAACAACACACTACAAAAGCAAACTGTAAACATTTTGTTGAAAAGTCTTTGCTCATCAAGTCGGTACTCAGGACAAAAGCAAATAACCCGTTGGATATATAACTCCCCAAGTACGATGTTGATAATGTCATTTCTAGAAAAGCGGTTTGGTAAATCTTGTTTATGAAAGTGTGAATATAAGCTGCTAAAACATTCATAGATTAGTAAGAATACCAAAGGTTCCACTTTCCGAATGTCAGTTTGACAGTTTTCGTGTGTTAAGATTAAGATACATGAAAAAAAAATATAACAAAAAAAATACCGAACTCAAAGTTAAATTCACAAAGAGGGATGTTCATAAAACTAGCAAAACAAAACCTTATACTATGTAAACAAACGAAAGAATGGAAAACTAATGTAAACTTCCTGACTTACTACATTTTACATAAAAGTATTCCTTCTTGTCACTTTTATTCTTTCAGATATGTAATCCTCTGGAAAATACGTCAGGATTGTTTACACTATATTTAGAATAATGGCATTTTTGTTTTTGATACTGACTGTATCAGCAATACTATAAAGTGATCCTTTTAGTGCGAGATGATATTCGAGCCAATGCAGTCAATATCAAAAAATTAAAAGCCATTATTCTTTTCATCGACAATTTGTTGTAACTGCATTTTTGTTGTTGTTGAATGAATTAGATATAAAACAAATTTTACGCGTAGAAAACGTTGGTATTGAATGACGTCGCGTGCATTTCATTGATTAATTGACGCGGATGGATTTGAGCACGCAACGTCGGTGCACGTCTACATGATGTCATTGCCTAATATTTGCGAGTAGCAAGTCCTGTCAAATATTAGGCAGTAAGATCAAAGGGAAAATGAGCAAATTGCCGATAATGCAATGTATCCAGCATGAATGAGAACAATGCCAGCGAAGATTCAATCATTATTTCACAGTTTTACATTCATTCAATAAGCCAAGTAAAAAACGTCCAGGAAGTAGAGTGAGCATGTAATCAAAGAAAGGAAAATATTTGTATACTAAACCATTACAATGATACAATGAACGTAAAAGTATATAAACAAAAGTAACATTTGAAAGACAAATTGCACACTTGTTTGCCTACTGATAAAGTTATAGAAAGGATGAGTATAAATACCGTTAAATTAACAAAATCGTGCAGGTTTAAACTATTAGTTGCCTAAGTTTACATGTCTTATTCAAAATTTAAGTTCGTATATATCACTTCTTTAACATGTAAAATGATTGAAACTGTACATTACTGTAAATACATGCATATCTAACCATATGAAAAATATAAAATCCATTAGAAAAGGAATATGATGAGTTTATTTTAGTATAAACATATGAATGATTCTGTGAGTACGAAAAGCCTAAATGAAGACTTGTCAAATTTGAAGACTTTATATTAGTTCTTCAACTGATGTCTCTTAGTCTATTTCAATCTGTTTTGCGTGTTTTCTAGTATCAAAAATTTATAACTATTGATTAATCTATGGTTTAGTATTGAAATTTCAAACCTCTAAATGAAAAATTGCAAGATCATTATATTCTAGTGCAGTACGACTCAACGACAAAAATGTAATACATATCATTTTATACGACGTCTGGCTTGATACTGTAGTCTGCATTCCATAATTTGTTTATCAATACTTAAGTAGTAAAGTTTTATTGTGTATTACATATCTCCAAATTAAATTATTGGTATGCTTTTGTTAAATGTTTTTTCCCTATATGACCATGATGATATCTTATATCGGACGCACCATAAAACCCGTCAAAAATGAATTAGTGTGTGTTTTCATTCTACCAGTAAGATTTAAAAGTAATATCATTTTATTGAACATTAATCTTCTTTAAAAGTAGATGGGAGGTCTAATTTATTATCGATAGAATATTTTGATGATTTGTCAAAATGTCTTTTATATATTAGGTCTTTTTCAAAAATAGAATAAAAAGTATTGGTCTCGGGTTGGTTTTTTTCTAATTGTAGCGTTTGAAAAATTGATCGATTTGTATAAATTATAATTTGAAAACCCAACTTTGTGATAGCAAGGTTTGAAAATTTGAATAACGTATTCTTCCTTAATATGGATGGAAAAATAGAGTGAGTTCGTAATAAAAATGTATATCAGATTTAAATTATTGTCGTGCAAAAGTAGCTTATACTGGGGTTTTTTCTCATAAACATGAGAAACATTATGGTTCGCGGTTTTTTTTTCAAGCCACAGGTTGTGCAAAATTGTCAAATTTGTGTACAGTTCATCTGCGATTATTATATGGTAGTCTCAGAGATAATACATGGTAACTCAAATTGTGTGTGATTGAAATGAAACTTAACTACGGAAAATATATGAAGTTAGCGGTAATTGTGTGTTTTCTGAAAGTAAAAGAAAAAGAAAAATTTAGGTGAAAAGATTCATTTCTTGCTACATAACAAAATAGACATTAATATGCTTAACACTTTCGTTTATAAAAATTACAATATTTTAGTTATTTTCCCAATCGAAATGAATTTAGGAAAATAATCAATATTTGTAAAAAAAGAACCAAATGATTTTTCTCAAAGAAGTCTTTCAACTGAATAAATTTTTCAATCAGAATGTGCACAATTAATTAAAGACCTATATTGTTTTTTACAATCTCAGCTCGGAATACACCAGAAAGTTGTACGAGATGTTTAACGAATAAAAACGAAGTATCTTTATGATGTAGTTATGTGTTTTATTTCTTACATTCCTATTGTGAAAGGATCATCCCAATTGGTCAGTGTTCAGGTATACAGTATAGACAAGAACCTATCTTTCATAGTATTATTATGATAGTGATGCTGATCTATAATTCCACACTAGGAATTAAGACAATTTTTGTTTTCATTTCAGTCTACTTTAATCTCAAGAAGAAAATGAAAATATCACTTTATAAATCTGTTGCGTACGAATCGGCATCTTTATTCTACCAGAAACACTCACAAAATTCTTAGCATTCGTCTTTAGTTTTGGACACACACTTATCAACGGATATAATTTGGAAACGAGCTATAATACATCGTATATCAAGACATTTCCTGTTTAAAAGTTAAAGTTACACTTGATATATTTAGAGCGTCTGCAGCACGTTTCCTGATTTTCATCCACCGGGAACGTTCATTCTTATACATTTGAAAGAGGGACGAAAGATACCAAAGGGACAGTCAAACTCATAAATTTAAAACAAACTGACAACGCCATGGCTAAAAATGAAAAAGACAAGCAAACAACACGACACAACACAGAAAAAGAATAAACAACACGAACCCCACCAAAAAACTAGGGGTGATCTCAGGTGCTCCGGAAGGGTAAGCAGATCCTGCTCCACATGCGGCACCCGTCGTGTTGCTTATGTGATAACAAATCCGGTAAATAGTCTAATTCGGTAGGTCACATTCATGAAAGGGAAGGGGATTGTAGTTACGACGTAAGGAACATATCCGATATCATTTGTGAAACGGTTATTCCATAACGGTCAACCAACTCGTGATGACGTCCGTAAAATTTACGAAGGGATGATTTCAACTTCACCATTTAGAACTCTTGGTTTAATAGCTTCCTTCTGAGCAGCAACCCTCTATCAAGAAAATCATGATAGGAAATGCAAGCACGGGAATATCGTATCAATTGAGAGATATATACCCCGTATGCAGGTGCTGCTGGAATGTTGCTACTTAGAAATGGAAAGTTCACAATTAGAAAGCTGAAATCATCTCTTTTGTCGTAAAGTTTTGTTTTCAACCGACCCTCATTGTCAATTTCTAGGTGTAAGTCAAGATATGAGGCCAACTTAACTGTATCTGTACTATCCTTTATCTCTAGCTCGATTGGATAGATGCGTTCCACATAGTCACCAAATTTTGAATTATTTAGTGAAAGAATATCATCTATATAGCAAAAAGTAGAGTTAAAGGATATTGCTAACTTCTTATCTTTCTTCCTAAGAAGTTCCAGGGATGTATAAAGAGATATAGGAAGATGTGTTGTGAGTGCCAATGAGACAACTCTCCATCCAAATAACAATTTATAAAAGTAAACCATTATAGGTCAATGTACGGCCTTCAACACGGAGCATTGGCTCACACCGAACAAAACGCTATAAAGGGCCCCAAAATTACTAGTGTAAAACCATTCAAGAGGGAAAACCAAAGGTATAATAAGTACGTTATTATTTTAGCGGTTATAATACATTTTTTTTTTTTATTTTTTCGAAATATTACGAATTTTCTACCCCAAAGAATAAATTACCTTAGCTGTATTTGGCAAAACCTTTCGAAATTTAAATGCAACGAGTTTTCAGACGAAACATGCATCTTGCGTACAAAATAGAAGTCCTGGTAGGTATGATGAATATTTCTTCAAAGAAAAACACAAATCTAAGGAATATCTACCAAAGCTAATGACGACGAATGGTGAGAAAGAACTAAGGGGTAGGTACGTCTCATTAATTATTTTTTTTCCCGAAAGAAGTTTATTCGACGAAGATACTAGTTTAAACCAATTACTTTTCATTTTGCAAGATTTTCTAATTTGGATATTTAGATGAGAAAAGAAGGGCAAATTGTAACAGAAAAATATCTGAAATATGAATGATTGGTATGTTAATTTAATAGAACAAATAAGGCAAATATTAAATATTACGGAAGCGTATTAGGGACATAGAAAAAATAAAATTGGCAGTGGTCTTTTTTTTTCAAAGTCGAAATTTTGACTTTTTAAATCTCGAAATTTTGACTTTAACTTGAAATTTTGACTTTTCAAATCTCGAAATTTTGACTTCAACTTGAAATTTTGACTTTCTAAAATCTTGAAATTTCGACTTTTTGAAAAGTCGAAATTTTGACTTATTTAAAACTCGAAATTTAGACTTACAAAAAGTCGAAATTTCTACTTTAAACTCGAAATTTCGACTTTTTTAAAACTCGAAATTTCAACTTATTTTAAACTCAAAATTTCGACTGTTTTAAAACTCGAAATTTCGACTTATTTAAAACTCGAAATTTCGAGTCTTTATAAAGTCGAAATTTCGAGTTTTAAATAAGTCAAAATTTCGACTTTTCAAGAAATCGAAATTTCAAGATTTTAGAAAGTCAAAATTTCAAGTTTAAGTCAAAATTTTGAGATTTGAAAAGTCAAAATCTCAAGTTAAAGTCAAAATTTCGAGATTTAAAAAGTCAAAATTTCGACTTTGAAAAAAAAGTCCACTTCCAATTTTATTTTTTCTAGGTCCCTAATACGCTTCTGTAAAATATGATGTCATGAACAAGTGTTAATTTGTGCGTTCATTTCTTCCTCAAACAAATTAAGATAGTCCATTTAGCGGTTGTAAAATTCTGTGTTCAAGCTGGATTGCTAATTTCAACAGCTTGTTATAAATTTCTTTCCCTCGCACGAAAAATAATTCATAATTACTTTAAATGTCAGACACGTACCTCTGAAAGATTATTGAACATTTGTTATGGGATAACAAGCATGGATATGAATTTGGTAAAGGAACATAATGTACACATTGTCAATGATGTATTTCCTAAACACTAAAATAATCAATAAGTATACGCGAAGATGATACCAAACTAATGATAGAAACTTCAGTGTAAGCCATATAAAATAAAGATGGGGGTCCGCCTCTTCTACTTTCAGAAATATAGAACTTTAATGTCGCTGCTTCTGCCGTTACAAGATGATCATAGTTATTTGTTAACAAAAAACAAAAACAGTACAAAACAAAACAAAAACGATTAAATGAAAAAAATGAAATGAAACGATTCGAATGCATTTCTTATAAATTATCAAATTCTGTGTTCATCGTTGAAATACCTAATTATATTTCTTTATATTCGGCTGTTTGTCTAAATGTAATAATTGGCTATGTATACCAAACAGTCTTCCTTAGTTACAAAATTCCGATGATTACATACTGTAGCAAAATAAGTTATAGAAAAGCTGAGAAAAAAGATCTCCGTCAATAGTTTTAAACTTTTCAATGTTTATTTAGTTTCAGGAAGAAAAGAAATCATTGTTTATTTACAATGTTTACCAATTTTAATTTTTGTTTACATAATTTATACAATTCGAGGAAGAAAGGGTTTCATTCTTTACCGTTTTGTCATACGGTTATATGTTATTGATTACTTTTAAGAAACATTTAGGTATGTCTTGAAAAGTAAACGTATCGAAAGCGACAATGGAATGGAGAACCGAATTCTTACTATTCCTCTGTTTAATTGGTAAGTAATTTATACATGGATGTAAGGAGATGTGGTATAAGTGCCAATGAGACACCTCTTCATCAAAGTCACAATTTATATAAATAAACCATTGAAGGTAAAAGTGCGGTCTTCAACACGGAGCCTTGATGATCCATTTTCAAACTTAAAGCACTGTTAATTCAGAGCTTTATACGTGCTATGATTATTGCGAATTCGTAACTATTTTGACAAAAAGCTAGATATCATTAATGTGATTGTAAACATTTGCAAAGAAAGCATTGCTGAAATCATGAATGCTTGTTTTTATAATTGCGAACATGCTGCAATCCCATATTTTGCATTAATAAAAACATGGCATTATTATTTGAAGTCAAAAATTATTTAGCCGAGTTTGTTTTGTGTCCGGTTGCTATGTCATTTGTGTATTACACTTAATATCTTCTTTATTCGTGTTATTTTTATATATTCTCTACACATAAGTGTATCTACCCATTAGGTTGCCCTATTAGTTTGACACCAATAGTTTGCATGGCTGTGTTGACATGATTTATCTTCCATAAAGTCATAAGTATCAACTTACTTTAAAAAAAAACTTACTATTTTTCGAAATGTTTATGAGTTTCTACGCCTGGAAATGATTACCTTAGCTGAATTTGGCCCCTGAATGCTATTCAAGTTCAGTCGTTATTTGTCCTTTTTAACTTTTTTTATTCGAGCGTCGTCACTGGTGAGTGCTTTGTAAACAAAACGCGCGTCTGATTACAATCCTGATATGTATGATCATGGGCTAATTTTACATATTTCATATTATCTTAAAAATATAGAGTGCTGCTATTCTTTATACAGTTATCACTTGACCATATGTTAAGAATATGATTTATGATGGTAACTGTATGCATTTTTGTACATATATTAGGCCGTTAGTTTTCTCGTTTGAATTGTTTTACATTGTCATTTCGGGGGTTTTATAGCTGACTATGCGGTATGGGCTTTGCTCATTGTTGAAGGCCGTACGGTGACCTATAGTTGTTAATTTTTGTTTTATTTTGAACTCTGGGGGAGAGTTGTCTCAATGGCAATCATACCACATCTTCTTTTTTTTTTTATATGCATGACGGTATGTTTATATATTTTTTTTATGAATTATACAGTAAAGATTAAAGAAATCAGGAAATAGTTCTAGTGTCAAATAAATTACTAACATGTGAACGGTAAAAGATTTTCGAATATTACAGGTTGTTGGATTGTGACGACAGATGGTGCATCGTCCTGTACTTGTGGATGTTTTAACTTAAATTATAATTTCGATGACCTTGACCCGGAAACACAAGAAAAAATCCTGGAAATGAAGAAAAATTTGACTGTATCTACAAAAGATACGTCAAGTTATAAAAGATCGTTAGTTTCCTCTAGTGATTCAAGGTCTTCAGCTAAAGCAGTCGGTTCTGTTGGACTTGTTATACTGATAGTAATTGGAGTTTTTATGTTACTTGCTGACTTTACTAGACTTTTCATTAAACCAAATGACTATCAAAACATGGACTAAATTGTTAGTTAAAACTTTGTAAGATAGTTTTATTGTTGTATCACACATCTTTGTGAATTGATTGAATTGTGCATCGTTATTTTTAAATACAGGAACTTTTCCTTGAACTACTTCAATAACGTTTTTTATATTTGTAACTTTATATTGAAAATGAAATGTTCATTCAATATTCATGAGTTTACTATAATCACATTTGAAATAAAACGCAAACGTCTACAATATAAACTTTACAAGAATTTACCGTGTATCCATTTCTTAGTAACCGTCATTTAATGAACAAAAGACATGCAAGCACTGGAGTATTTTATAAAAAATGGAGATACATGTACATACTCCATATACAGTGATCAATTATATTCTTATATCCGCTGGACTACAAGCGCTGCTGAAATGTTTATGCATAATACTTGATATTTCACAAATTCAAAAATCCTTTCTGTTGTCGTAATGTTTTGTTCTTGTCTAACCCTCATTTTCAAATTCTAAGTGAAAATCTCAAGATATGAGACAGACATAATTGTTCCTGTGGTATCCTTCGATTCAAATTTGTTACACATCTTCACCACATTTGAAACATCTAGTGAAATGGCATATTTTTTTAATTCTTCGTTAATGTCTGTTAAAAATATGTTCTATAACGTAACAAGTATATTGTAGAACAAATAGGGCATCCTGATGATGTTAGTTACAAGGTAATTTTTGTATGACACATTTTTTTCTATAATTGTTTGATTTCCTAAAATACGTTATTTGTATATATGTTGGTCATTCGTGTTTATGCAACATTGTTGGATTAATTAATAGACCTTTTCAACATCTCTCGACACCGACTAATGACACCTACAGTTTACAGGTAAAATGGATGAGTCGTCTCAAAGACAAAAACATCATGATTATCAATACGTAACATATTGGATTGGCGGTTATATACTGTCTTGACTATATAGCTTCAGAATATATATCAACCAAATAAATAAATAAATATATGTCTCTGTCATATAATATTCTTATTTCTAAGTATTTATACGACATTTTATGTTGAATTGATTAAAACAAATACAGCAACCATTCTGCATCCTGATCCGCTTTCTCTTCAATTTTATGATTAAGCGAGTCTTTTACCAAATATTTGCCGCATGTAAATAACGATTCATTTGTTGGTGTAAAAGCTTTTATGCCATTTATGATCCGCTGCATTTCCAGGAGGACTGTGTTGTCCTTAGAGACAAAGTTTATCCAAATTGTCATCCTTTAGTTACACCATTTACAACACCTCAAAGTAATTGTAAAGCATAACATTTGAGAGAAAGAGCAGAAAATTTAATCGCGTGATTGGTGAATACAGAATTCAAGTGGAACATAAAATTGGTGAATTGAAATAACTGTACAAAGTATTGAGTACATTATGGAGGCACCCAAAGCCAAAACTAACAGACATTATGGAAACATGTGCCGCTCTTGTCAAGAGACATATTTATGATAAAACATATAAAAATATAAACTGCAATTAGACATGCTTTGTTCTTTTCATTTCCCAAATTCCATCAGGACAGCTAGAAGCTCAACGTCTAAAAAGATGAAATGTGACTTAAAGTCCATCATTTTCTTTATAATAAATTAAAAAAATCCATGTTATTTGAACTCTGTAGGAAAGCTATATCATTGTCAATGAAAGCAATAAAATCAATAATGATTTTAATTTTTTTAAGTTTAGAGACGACCCTTCACATTTTACCTGTCGTAGTCGTTCTCAACTGTAGGTGTCGAGATATGTTGAAAAGGTCTATTTCTAAATGTCTTTACATTTGTACGGAGTACACGTGTAACTGGTAGATAAGTCATATGTTTACTCTTTTACAAAGGAAACATACTCATATTGTGTGTTTGTGATATATCTTTTGAATTTGTTAGTTTCCACATGTGATTTAAACTGCCGCTGTAGTAGGCAGTTTTTCTAAAGATCACACGACAGACTCTGATCGCAGGTAATCAGATGTTGATAACTTTGAAAGATGTTTCTTGTAGCATTTGGCAATACCAGCAATAACATTAACGGTACAAATTTCGACAATACATGTCTCTTCAGTGATGCTCGTTGCCAAAATATTTGAAATCCAAAGCTTATATATAAGATGAAGAGCTATTATCCAAAAGGTCCAAAAAGTATAGCCAAATCCGTTAAAGGAATCAGTGCTATGCATGAGGGAGATACATGATGTTGATTTTAAGGACACTTATGTTATTGTGGTATCCAGTACATTGAATGATCTAGTTATTCATCGTTGGGTGAAAATTGGCAACGGCACAAAGAACGGACCTATCAAATTGAGAATGAAGACAGGGGAGTGGTTCTAAGAGACAACAATCAGAACAGAGCGGAAAAGAAAACTAGGCCATCAACTGATCTTCAATACAACAAGAAAATCCAGCAGCCGGAGGCGGGCTTCAGAGATCCGTAAACAAAAATCTGTACTAGCGAAAATGGATGTCACACTAATGAACTCTGAAGAAAATAAATGAACTAAAATTTTTTAAAAAAAATCAAGACTCACAACTGCCAGAGGCTCCTAACTTTGTGTTTCAAAGCAAATTACCAATACACAATTCCTTTTCAAAGCAGTTTATGAGTTATGCTTCACAGATAAACATAGATCAATAGTGTTTTGGGTTTTGATTGCCTAAACAGCAACACATTTCCCATAGGACGTCTCCTTAGCATTTGGGTACAAAGTATTTAGAGAAAGGTATAACATAAATATTTATAGACCAATTTAGTTTTTAATTTTTATTTAAATAAACGACTTAAAAACCTTAACCTGTTCGAGGAGAGAGGTTTATGAAAAGTAGAAAGTTAACAGACGTTTTGAAAACGCTTGCTGTTAGCCATACATCGTACTGTTTCTCTTTAGCCAGAACTAAACAGTTTAAAAAGAGAGATGTTGTATGACTAGCAATTAGGCAACTATGAGTCCAAATAACATGGATTAACAATTATCAGTTACTGAACGGCTTTAACAATGAGCAAAACCTTTACTGTAAAGTTAGCTTAACAAAAAGCCTCAAAATAATTGGAAAACAATTCAAACGAAAAACCAACAGCATGATTTATGACAAAATAGCAAATAAAAAAAACAGATTCTGGTGTGGACGTTAAAACAAGCATTACTAAATCATTTCATAGATACAAAGATTTGATACACAAGTGTGAATGTAGACAACTTATTTCATATGAAATATCACATCCTAAATTAACGGTGATGTTGTTAACCAAGCCCGGAAAATGAGATATGATTCGGGTAATTTTATCAATCCTTTAAATAAACTTATTCTAAACAGTTATCTATTCAACACTGTAATTGAATCTTTGAATATTGTTTTCATTGGTGTAAATATTGGTTTGTTATCAGTTAATTAAAACCATATTAAATATGCCACATATGTACGTTCGCGGAACTACAATCTGTCGATACTTATGGTTTGGCATTGTACAGGGACATAGTTATCAAAGGTACCAGGAATATAATTTAGTACGACAGACGCGCGTTTCGTCTACATAAGACTCATCAGTGACGCTCATATCAAAATATTTATAAATCCAAACAAGTACAAAGTTGAAGAGCATTGAGGATCCAAAATTCAAAAAAAGTTGTGCCAAATACGGTTAAGGTAATCCATGCCTGGGATAAGAAAATCCTTAGTTTTTCGAAAAATTCAAAGTTTTGTAAACAGGAAATTTATAAAGATGACCACATTATTGATACTCATGTCAACACCGAAGTGTTAACTACTGGGCTGGTGATACTCTCGGGGACGAAACGTCCACCAACAGTGGCATCGACCCAGTTGTTTAAATAGTTATCAAAGGTACCAAGATTATAATTTAGTACGCCAGACGCGCGTTTCGTCCACATAAGACTCATCAGTGACGCTCATATCAAAATATTTATAAATCCAAACAAGTACAAAGTTGAAGAGCGTTGAAGATCCAAAATTCCAAAAAGTTGTGCCAAATACGTCAATGGTAATCTATGCCTGGGATAAGAAAATCCTTAGTTTGTCGAAAAAATCATGACTGTCAATGGCGTCTTTACACTAAATACATTGGATGTTTGATTTGTACTGATTCATGTGATTATCATTTTAGACTTAGACACACGATTTTTCGTTGTTATTTCTGGCTTTGAACTAGCTGTCAGTAACTGCGAGTAAACTCAGATCTGGGATCGGGATGTGCAAAAACCTGTCCAAGTCCACGCTGTATGTTTGTTAGATTTAGATCTATTTGAATCTTTCTGATGAGTCTTTTTCAACGGATAGTTATTGTTTGTTCTTACTTTGTATTGTTACTCCGCTGTCTGTCTCGGGTAAGGGGAGGGTTGAGCGCTCTCAAACATGTTTAACCCTCCTCATCATATGTTTGTGCTTTTCATTTAGTTCAGTGGTTGGCATTGGTCCACGTTTGTCTTATATGTTTTTCGTAAACTGGTTTGTTATGATTTAGGCCGTAAGATTTCTCTTTGGAATTGCTTTTTATGTGCCATTCTCTTGATAGCCGTTCACATGGTATGCTTTTTTTCATTGTTAAAAGCCGTATCTATAATACTAAAATAACGAGGTCCATTTAGTCAGCCGTCATCGGGTAAAAACCACAAATAAAAGAATTCAACTTTATATATAACTTATATAGAACAATGGTGTAGATTGAAAATTACACCACTCCAGACCCTTTTGTTTTCCACATAATTAATATTGCCAATAAACAAGTTCCGGGTCGACTCCGATACCGATACCAATAGTATATTCACCTTTACATATTACCTTATCTGTACGTTCCGCATCTGACAGGCGCACCACCAAACGGTGTATTTATGATTTGCTACATACACTGGTCATTATCACAGGGTTGACACTACTAAATTCAATCATTGTCAAATTGTTCCCTATTGTAGTATTTTTAAAATCAGTAAGACTTTCTAAGATAAAGATACGAATACTAAAAATCTGGACTTAAAATAAGGCGTATAGGTACAGTTTTCAATTTGTTAGCAGGCATGACGTAAAACAGCGAATAAAAGAATTCAAATTTATTTACAATGCTGTTGATTAAAAAATACTCCATTCCAGGACCTTTTGTTTTCCAAATAATTAATATTACCAATAATTGAAAAGTTCCAGGTCGACGGGTTCAAACAGAAAGATTTTGAAAGCAGAGAAAACTGTATCTTATAATCGGCATGACTTTATCAGATGACAATACCAATACTAAAATAAGGCTTACGCATAGTTATATACTTTAATTCAGTCACGGACCCGCGATATCAATGGTGTGGTCTAGTGGTTTCCTATAATTGTTTACATCCGCTTCATTTGAACTTTAACGGATAGTTGTCTCATTGCCATTCCTACCACATCTCCTTATTTTCAAATTAAGTGTTTCTGTCATTTGAGGCATATGTGTCCCTATGTTTGCTGAACATTCTAGATTAAATTGTTTTTTATTAGCTGTGGAGGTTAAAACAATTTGCAGTTTTATCGGGATCAATTCTGCAGTTTTTACACAAATTGGAAACGATGATAGTCCGTCGGAAGGGGACGATAAATGGCTGGCCCGTGTTAAGAGAGAGCCATATCTCTTGCACGTTAAAGACACCCTTGTAGATTTCGAAAAAGAGCAGGCTTATGCCGCTACAAGGCAGCACTCGCACCCGCAAAGTGGAAAGGGATTAATATAAGTTGCAAAACTTGTTTCCAAATCCACTATAAATAAATATGTTTAAACTAAACAAATTGTTTAACAGTTGTGTGACCAAAGTAGCTTTATTTGTTCATGTTCTTCGTGGCTATACAAATGGTTTCGCATACGTGAGAATGTGATTACCTGGACAACCTCCAGCAGGGACTCCCTTATGCAAAAGTTTACGTCAGACTAATTTACCTATTATTTTATATACATCTTGGGCATGAACCGTTTCTTCTTAGTTATACAACCAAAATTTCAAATATTTAGGTTTTAGCGTTCCTGACGATATAACTCCAGATAATCGACCGGAGGCTCGAAAAAAAGTTTGATTTTCATTAACTAGAACGTTGTCGATACCATTTCTAGATGACTGTTAGTTCGAAGATATATCATCAGATCAGAAGTCAGTATTACGGTACTTAGATGATTTATCATATACCATTTTTAACCGGATTTTTGTGACAAAAATGTCGGTTATTGATTTGGGGATGTACGGCGGGCAGCTGGTCGGGCGGTCAGTCGGTCGGGCGGGCGGCAATCAAATGTTGTCCGTGCATTAACTCATGAACCGTTCAACCAAAGCTTTTAAAATGTTGTTACTGACAACTAAATGAAGGTCAAGTTCAATAATGACTTTTACCGTTCAGGAGTTATGGTTCTTGAAAGATTAAAAAATAGAGTTTCCAGTCGTGTCCATGCATTTACATATGAACTGTTCTACCAAAGCTTCCCAAATTTTAATATGTTGTTACTGATGACAAAATGGAGGTCAAGTTCAATAATGACGATTTTGACTTTTACCGTTCAGGAGTTATGGTTCTTGAAAGATTGAAAAATGCGTGTTTCCAGTCGTGTCCGTGCATTTTCTCATGAACCATTCAACCAAAGCTTTTGAACTTTTAATATGTTGTTACTAATGACAAAATGGAGGTCAAGTTCAATAATGACGATTTTGACTTTTACCGTTCAGGAGTTATGGTTCTTGAAAGATTGAAAAATGGTGTTTCCAGTCGTGTCCGTGCATTTTCTCATGAACCATTCAACCCAAGCTTTTGAAATTTGTATATGTTGTTACAGATGACAACATAGAGGTCAAGTTCAATAATGACGATTTTGACTTTTACCGTTCAGGAGTTATGGTTCTTGAAAGATTGAAAAATGGAGTTTCCAGTCGTGTCCGTGCATTTACGCATGAACTGTTCTACCAAAGCTTCCCAAATTTTAATATGTTGTTACTGATGACAAAATGGAGGTCAAGTTCAATAATGACGATTTTGACTTTTACCGTTTAGGAGTTATGGTTCTTGAAAGATTGAAAAATGGTGTTTCCAGTCGTGTCCGTGCATTTACTCATGAACCATTCAACCAAAGCTTTTGAACTTTTAATATGTTGTTACAGATGACAAAATAGAGGTCAAGTTCAATAATGACGATTTTGACTTTTAATGTTCAGGAGTTATGGTTCTTGAAAGATCGTAAAATGGCGTTTCCATTCACGTTGTTGCATTTACTCATGAACCATTCAATCTAAGCTTTTCAAATTTTAATATGTTGATACTGATAACAAAATGGAGGTCAAATTTGATATTGACGATTTTCACTTTCACTATTCATCAGTAATGGTTCTTGTGATATTGCCAGGACACAAATAAATGTTAATAAATCCGGTTTGCTGTCGTTGTGACAGCCTCTTGTTAATTTTCTGTTGATGAATTACTAAATTGTAACAAACTAATGTAAAGTTGATCTGAGCTGAATTTGGCAAGGTTTTTAGATTTATTTAGTTACTTAAGCTTTGATTGTTTGTATGTATTATTCATCCTTGATTTCAAAAGTTAGGTATTTAGTGTTATTTTCATTTTAGACGTAGGTGTCCTCACAGTTGCTGAATATGCTAGGTCAGGGTCAACATTGTGTTGTTATGTGTGGACTAAAAAAATAAGTATCAGATGTTATCGGAACCATATTCACAGTTTACACAGAAAATCTCTGACAGTTGTGTGACCAATGTAGTTCTATTCCTGAATAAACAAATAGTGTTGCAAACTTGACATAAACAACTATGTAATAGTTGTTTCTCAAACTTGAAAATTACTTATATATAAAAAAAACGATAATAGGCATATTTCAAAATATTGGGCAGTACAACAACCACTATCATATAAACTCATCATATATACCAGGATTAAAATCTTATTTTTACGCCAGACGCGCGTTTCTTCTACAAAAGACTCATCAGTTACGCTCGAATCAAAAATTGTTTAAAAGGTCAAATAGAGTACGAACATTATTGAGGACCAAATATTCCTAAAAGTTTCACCAAATACAGCTAAGGTAATCTATTCCTAGGGTAGAAAACCCTTAGTTTTCCAAAAATTCAAAATTTTGAAGAATACGTGCACTCATCTCTATTTAGTTTCGTTTTCTATAACAGGATATGTCTTATTAAGACTATAAAAGGTCGTTCTTGTTTCGCCGTTTATAAATTAAAAGATATAGGGAAACTAAGTCTTCAATTCCACCAGAAAAAAAATGATCTTGTACTATGGAGTTGTAATCCTTTCAGCTCTTCACGTATTCAATTTTTTACATCTTTTGTTTTAAATTGTTTGGTTTAGCAATCCTGATGGTTCTTTAAGAAAAGACACAAAGAGTTTAATATAGATTTTAAGTAGTTTGTGGACACGAAATCCCAGCCTTAATAATTAACCAGTAAAACACAGATGGCATTCATTAAAATCAGACACGGTCGTTGCAAACGAGTTGTGAAATATAAATACCGTTTGATGGTGCTAAAGGAATATCACTATCAAAAATGGAAAATAGTCAATAGGGAACGAAAAATCGTCTCTTTTTTTCCTAAATGTAAGGATGGAAAGGTGAAATATGTAATTTTGAAAAAGACAGTTATTCGTTTACATTTGAATTATACAAAGTGAGTTCTTTTTGGGTTTTTTTTTGCACTATGTTCAGAAAATTCTTGATTAATTAACGAAAAAATATCATCAATGCATGTTATCCTCAATTATCAATTGCACGCGTACTTTATTTTGTATCAATTATCAGGCTGAACTCAATATTAAAAACTAGACTGATGTAATCCAATTGAATGAAATGTCATTGGAATTAGTACTTTGATTCTAAGTAGGTTAAACACCTTCAACCATATAGGATCATTACACACGTTTTGTTTTAATATCAGCTCTTTTTTATGATTATGACGGTCAACTGGTGAGAATACTGTAATGTATATGATATTCTAATTTAAGTCTAATGAACATTATTAGGTTAGTAGTTTGTTGGTTTTGTTTTTCGGTAAAAGTAGGTCACAGCTGGCTATTATATGTAACTAGTCATTCAAATAGTAGCTAAATCCTAGGACTGAGGAATAATAACAGATGAAAATTATGTATAAGTCCAATGGCCCTAATCATATCAAATATATCAAACGAACTAACAGGTAATCTATATTTAATGATGGAAAAATGATCAGCTTCATTTTTAGGGTGGTACTGATAACTTCTGTCCATATTTGTTTGTTTGTTTGGTTTTTGTTTTTGTTTGTTTGTTTGGATGTTTGTTTGTTTTTGTTGTGTTTTGCTTTACCGTTCATGAACAAAGATTAATAACATTCAAGCTCAACCTTGAATAATTATAGTTATCTAGTTGTTGAAAACAGTATTCCCTGTTCCTTTCTTGGTTTATAATATGTATCCAATTGGTAAAAAAAGGACGAAGACAACACAAGAGCAATCTAAAACCGTATTTGAGACAACAGTCAACATGATTACCAATAGAGAAATGAAATGGAAATAACAGTCAACGGCTGACAATAAGACACTACACCGAGACCTAAAGTCTGTACAATGTGAACACAATAATAAAATAGGTTAAACATAGGGGGAAAGTAAAATCATACAAATTCTGAACACCGATAAAAATTTCAAATGCAAAGTACCTAATCAAATGATAAAATCAAAAGATTAAACGATGGATAACAACTGTCATATTCTTGAATTGGTACAGGCATTTTCTGATGTAAAAAATGATGGATTAAACCTGGTTTGATAGTCTGCTAAACCTCTCAGTAATATGACAGTCTCAAAACTTTTCATTATATTGACAACAAGGTGTGAACAAATCAAACAGACATATTAGGTAGAAATGTCAAAATAGAGGTAAAACAGTCAACATTGTTGTGTATGTGTATTATTTGCAGATGTGAAAACTATCAAATTGTGTCTATTCTAGCTTTTATCCTATTTTTTCAGCTTTTGAACGTTCAAATTGGGTTTGCATATTCAAATATGTCGGCCGCGAGCATCGCTGAAGAGACATTAATGTTGAAATGTCCATCTGAAGCAGTGAAGTTATAACCATTGATATTACAGTGTCACCTGCCTAATCCGACACCTAAGCATTCCAACATTCTGCTTCAACCGACACATTTTCATGGTCCCAAAATATGCCTATCCTTGCAGACAAAAACCTGAGTGTTCTGACACCCTGCTTTTTATCCGACATTTTTTTTCTGGTCCCCTAGTGTGTCGGACTACACAGGTTAGATGTGGCTACTGAAAAATTCCAAAGATCTTTTAGAGTAAATACAATCTAACTCTCTTTCATCTTGTAACAGTATTAAAACATGTGACTTTTCTACTCTTTACACAAGTATTCCACATTCCAAACTAAAAGACAAATTAAAAGAGTTGGTATTGCTTCGCTTCATAAAAAAAGAATGGCCAACGTATTTACAAGTATCTTGTCTTAGGGAGAGATAAATCCTACTTTGTAAAGGACCACTCTGATTCAAACAAAAAAAATCTCTGAAACTGATATTATCAAGATGCTTGATTTCTTGATTGACAACATATTTGTTACGTTCGGAGGACGTGTTTTTCAACAGACTGTCGGCATTCCAATGGAAACAAACTGTGCCCCTCTCCTTGCCGACTTGTTTCTTTATTATTATGAGGCTGACTTCATGCAGGAACTTCTTAGGAAGAAAGATAAGAAGTTAGCAATATCCTTTAACTCTACTTTCTGCTATATAGAAGTTATTTTTCTGCTATGGAGCAGGATCTGCTTACCCTTCCGGAGCACCTGAGATCACCCCTAGTTTATTGGTGGGGTTCGTTTTGTTAATTCTTTGGTTTTCTATGTTGTGTCATGTGTGCTGTTGTTTGTTTGTCCTTTTCATTTGTAGCCATGGCGTTGTCAGTTTGTTTTAGATTTGTGAGTTTGATTATCCTTTTGGTATCTTTCGTCCCTCTTTTACACTGTATTACTAAATTGGGTGGCTATATGTGCTGGTAGTCTTTTAATCCCCGCGGATATCACCAGCCTGATAGCAAGATTCGGTAACGATTTGAAAATACTGGTATTGTTTGTTTTTTTTAATTAAATTCGCTGTTATTAAAATTTTTGACATCATTTTAGACAAAGGAATAATTCCCCCTAATGAAAAGCTCTGGTTCCTTTCCGGATTTGGGTATACTCAAGATTCGTTTTGGGATTGATCATAGATTTTGACTTTTGGCTTCACGGAAGAGACATTTATTATCAAAATGCACATCGTGTGCAGTAAAAGTGGAACCCGTTATGTCATTCATTTGTCAAACCAGCTAGGACTGACGTAATACAATTGAGGCAAATGTCATTTAATAAGATCAATGATCGTAAGTAGGTTATCCGCCTTCAACAAGTTTACCAAACTTGTTAATTACACACGTTTTTCTTTAAATGTTAGCTCGTCATTAAAAAATGGGACACAGAACTGTTTTAATTGTCATGAAGTTCATATTTAAGTTTAATGATCGTTATTAGATTAGTAGTCCATCGGTCTTCTTTTGATTAAAAGTAAGTCAAACTATTATATAGGTCAAATGTAATATGTAACTACTCGTCATATCAAATACTGTGGATTCATGTGTTTTCGTGGGTATCAATTTCCGTTAATTGTTATAAAGTTGCATATTCGTGGATATTTGATTTAATGTTTTGCCAATCACTGTATACAAAACCTATCTAAAATATGTTATTCGTCGAACATTTGAATTCGTGGTACACCTGTACCCCTGAAACCCACAAAAAAAATGATATCCAACGAATAATAATGAATTCATAGTACCTGTTTTTTTCGATCTCGGCATCACTTATTATATATTTTTTGCCGAAGTGCGTATCTGGTGCAGTAAAATTATAATCATTAATGTTAAACCCCGTTAGGCAGAACCTCGATATTGGTATATTGTTTTATTGGAATGTGTTGTTATACAATTCTGGAAGTAATTAGTCATTGTGTATAAAAGAATGCAGCTCATCCATGCACATGTCTAAGTAGTTGTCATTTTGGTTTAATCAGCTGTTCAACTTTGTATATTTGATTTGGATTTTCAAATACTTTAGCATCGGAGTCATTTAATAGACATTCTTTGTCGAAGTGCGCATCTGGTGCAGTAAATAACATACCATTTATTATAAAACTAGCACTAAGGCGTTACCTCTGCGGGTAGACTAGTTAAACTCATGTTGCTCAACTCAAGGTTGCGTCAATTGTGTGAGCAACCAGCCTAATTTGATATAAAAGTACCTTGCAACCATTCATATCATACATATATATCTTAAACACAGCGAGAAAAATCCTGCTTTCGGAGGTGGCCTCCAATTGGCCATAAATAAAAATGTGTAGTAGTTCAGTGAAAATTGAAGTCATACTAAACTCGTATGCATAAACATAAACTGAAATCAAAAATAATACACAAAACTAAAAGCTTCTGACTTTGAACAGATGCAAAAGTCCGGCGGGGTTGAACATGTTTTGTAAGATCTCAACCCTTTTCCTATACATGCTATACATCTAGCCAATGTAGAACAATCAAATACACAGCAAATTTACTTACTATATGTTTGTTGAAGTACGAATATGGTTCAGAAAAAATATTATCATTAATGTTAATACTTGGTACGGTACCTTTGTTGCTTGACTGCTAATCCCCGGTAGACAGAACCTTGATATTAGTCTGCAAATACTGATTTTGTTTTATCGGAATGTCTTGTTATAAAATTAATGGAGTCATTTTAGCTTTATGCATGTATCTCCTTCATGCGTATGCCTAATAAATTGTACAGTTTAGTCTAAGCTTATTTTGATTTAATCCGCTGCTGTCTTGGGCTTTTGATTTTCACATATGTTCGCGTCTGGTCAGTAAAATGCATACCATTAATGTTAAAACTAGCACTGGTTTGATAACTCTACTGGTATGCTGTTAATCCCCGGTAGCCAGAACCGTGGTATTAGTCTGAACATATTGATATTGTGTTATTGGAATGTCTTGTTATGCCATTTTGGATGTCAATTTGCATGAAATTCTTACATATATCTAATTAACTTTTTGGTTTGGCTATTCGTATCTTCAATCTTGGTTAAATCAAATTTAATTAATAAAAATTTGACGCTTGTATTGGGTTTTGGTCTTTCAAATATTTCGGCCTCTAGCATCACTAAATAGACATGCATCAGGTTCAATAAAATGCATACCGTTAACGATGTCATGATAAGGTTTAAGAGAAAATCTCTATAAGAACCAACCAAATTCTGGCACGCATATTTTTCTTCAAATTTGGTGTGTTGGAAAAAGTACGTATACGTTCAACACCTTCAAACCTACGGAATCATTACACAAGTTTTTTGGTATTAATATCAGCTCTTTATTAGAGATTGTGACAGATAACTGGTGTGAATATTGTAATTTACACGAGATTATAAGTCAAGTCTAATAAACGTTAGTAGCTTAGTAGTTCATCAGTCTTGTGTTTGGTAAAAGGAGGTCACACTTTACCAAGCTCATACGTTGTATGTAACTAGTAATTATAGAACTATTCATCAAATATTAAGTCAATCCTAGGACTGAGGAATAAGAAAAGATAAAAAAATAATAATGTATAATTCCAATGCCCATAATCAAATCAATTATCTCAAACGAACTTTCAGGTCATCTGTGAAAAAAATGAAAGTTTGTTGTAATATTTTTTTGTAAATGTATCTTCCTTATACAACATGTACAAGGCTCTGATTCCGTCTCAAAGTTTGGCTATACTTTTGATCCTATTTGTCTTTATCAGATTTGCAACGTTTTTATTTGGTTTTCTTTTTCAAATATGTCGGCTTCAACCATCACCGCAGCGACATTAATGTCGAACTGTCCATCTGATCATTAAAGTTATAACCATTAACATTATTACTAAACTGGGTCGATATATCTGCTGGTGGAATGATAATACTCGCGGATATCACCAGCCCGGTAGCCAGAATCTCGATACCAATATGTAAATAACAATATTGATTTTATTTAAATTCGCTGTTATTAAATTATTGTACATCATTGTAGACAAAGAAATGTGTTCCCATCATGCAAAGCTCTGATTCTTTTTCCGGATTTGACTATACTTGTAAGTCCGTTTTAGATTATGATCAATTCTTCAATTATATAAAAGAATTTGTTTGGGTTTTCAAATATCTTGACATCGGGCATCACTGAACAGACATTTATTGTCGAATTGCACATCTGGAGCAGTATATTTGGTACCATTTAGGTCATTAATATGTCAAACTAGGACTGACGTCATACAATTTATGCGAATGCCATTTAAGGGCATACGATACAGTTACAGGGGAGGTAATGACGTTGCTAACGTAAAATGTTATTTTCGCGACGTCAAACTATTACATATCGGGAAAAGATGCATTTTTCGACTGATTTTTATCATTCAAACTGATTTAATTTGAAAACGAGTGCATGGACCCCTATTTTTTAAAACGACATTTTGTTTCATATTCCAGGGAGATTATGTGGACCGAAATTTTATAAAACTGTAAATAGTGCAATTTTTTTAATTGTGATAAATATACAGCAAAAAAAAGACGTTTTTTCTCAATTCATGACCATTTGATAAATATGAGTTATTTTTTTAATAAAACATGAATAAATTTTTAGGATACTTAAAATACAGAAATTACAAAATATTTAACAAAAAACAATTTGTGTTTATCTTTTAAAACAAAAAAAAGTTATGTCTTTCTTTCGAAAGAAAAAATTCGTCCACAAATCCGAATTTTGAGCTAATATACAAAATTTCGACCTCAATTAACTCAAAAAGTAGCACATGGAAGTATAATTTTTATTACATTTTTGATTTAATCAGGCAAAAAAATAGCCTATATGGAATTTTCATCAAACTGTAAATACAGGATCAAAACTGTATCGTATGCCCTTAATAAGAGAAATGATCGTAAGTAGGTTATTCGCCTTCAATCAAACTTATTTATTACACAAGCTTTTTTTTCAAATGTTATTTCGCCATTCAAAAAACTGTTGAAATTGTAATTATCATGAAATTCATATTTAAGTCTAATGATCGTTATTAGGTTAATAGTCCATAGGTCTTCTTTTTTTGTCAAAAGTAGGTCAAGTATTATCTAGGTCATATTTAATATGTAACTACTCGTCATATTAAATACCTTTAAGGGTTTATTACCTTTTTAGTGTGTGTGGGTGTGTATAGGGTTTTGATTTTCAAATATGTCGGTCACGGAATCCCTTGATAGACATGTATTGTCGAAGTTCGCATCTGGTCAGTAAAACACCACCATTAATGTTAAAACTAGCACTGGTTTGATACCTCTTCTGGTATGCTGTTAATCTTGGTGACTATGTTGAACGAATATATCCCATCGAACTTGAGATAAAGGATGCAACAGATACAGTTAAGTCTGCCTCTTATCTTGACTTTTTATCAAGATATTGACAATGTGGGTCAGTTAAAAACAAAATTTAATGACAAAAGAGAAAACTTCAGCTTCCCAATTGTGAACTTTACATTTCTCTGTAGCAACATTCCAGCAGCGACTGAAAATTGACCTTTTGCTATCACATGAAACCAGTTTTAAGTTTGGTATTTTAGACTATAGGGCCCTTATCATATTTGAACGGTAAAGGGAAATAATGTTTTCAGATCAAGTATATTCAAAATTTTTTAGGGAATATCTGAAGATTTGCGAACACTTTAGGCAAAAAAAATCTAAAACTATACCCAGAAAATATGTTTTGACATGGAGTGAAGTTCCCTCTTCAGTTTTTGCCCTCATACTCTAACCGTGTAGCACATTTAGGCTGTGGAGAGAAAATGTGATTAGTTTTGGTCGGGACCAATCACAATTTTACAATTAAAATGATCAACTGAGAAGGGCATGCAGTGCTTGGTACGAACGCCAAATTTATAAAATAGGAAAAGTAAGAAAAATTGAACCTATTATAATAGTTAATATGTTATATAAAATACACAATATGTATTCTTAATTACGGCCTCAAGTTGGTCAATATTCAAAAAAACAAATTAGTGGGTACCAAATATCGGTGTAAATTGTTAAGTGACAGTTGGAGGTGTAAATTAGTGGGGGACACATTTAGGTGCAACATCTGGTGACAAGTAACATTTAATTTTATTGTAATAAATCTTGGATAAATCTTGGATAAATCTTATATAAACCCCGATATGTGTGACATATAGGGGTTTATATACGTGGTGATAACATATGGTGTGAATTGTGCCAACATTGTAAGTGTTACTGTTATACATGTCTTTTATCATATGTTTAGCAGTAAATACAGTAAGTTTGCATATTTGATAAATAGCCTACTGTTTAATCCACATCGCGCAACTTTGATGCGCACCCTTTATCGCATACCCTTTATCACACCCCTACCCTTTATCGCATATCCTTTATCACATCCCTACCCTTTATCACACCCTTACTTCTTTTTTTTATACATAAAGTCAATTTATTTATGTAAGCTTAAGAAAAATAGTCCAATAGAACGGTCTTTCGGGCGTGACGCCATTTATTGAATGACGTCATTGTTTGGTACGTGACGTCACGAACGTCAAGTTTTCATATTTTATGGCACACTAAATGCAACTGTGAAAAATACAAAACACACAAAAAAAAATACAATAATAAACAAAATATTTAAAAAAAAAAAACAACAGCACGCAAATTGTAAGGTAGCCCAGGTGCTTCGGATAAGTAATTGAGCAGTTCTTTTAAGGCTTTTGAAACAAGACAAAAGTAGAACTGATTCAGAAGGTAACCCAGTGCTATGGATCGGAAAACAGTTCATATAATATAAAACTCTCCTGTTGAAATATATGATAAAGTGTATACAACATGGCAAAATCCGTATCACATGCCGTATCACCCTCGACCAATATCATCCCTCGGGTCTAAAGGCCCTTGGGCTGAAATTGGTGTCTCGGGATACGACATATGATACGGATTTTGCCATGTATTATTACTCTATTTAATGACAATATTAGCAAATAACTGAATGATGATATAGTTATTAACAATCAATGCTGATATTTATAAAATTAATTGTTGATATTTATAAGAAAAGAATGCCGATAGTTATTAGAAATTAGTTTGATAAAAGACTGTGTATGACTTTTAGAGGTAGTATTTAAAACCACGGTTATAAGTTTGTTCTAGCTCTATGCTACCTGTAGTTTTGAAAATATTCAGAGTGGTGAGTGACTGGGTTGATATGTTAATTAGGCAACCCCAGTCATACCGGGGACCAGACCGATCAATAACAAAGCATATGCTCTCTGTGTATATAATTGTACAAAATATTATAAAACTTACATGTCATGTCTTTATGTCTTCTGCACATGTAAGATATAGAAAACTTTATAAAAATATAATAAACGAATCAGTAAAGTTAACTGATTCGACGGTATACTAACTAGACGTCGAGCCAACGCCCGTAGCCAGGAATTTCCAAGGGCAGTCAGGATTCTATTTCGTCAAAATTATCTCCCCATTACGCCAGTTCATTTTCACAATCGTAGAAATGGAGGCCATTGTAGGAATGGCGGCTGGCAATTTTGCTCTTGAAAACCGACAAATTTATCCACATAGCACTATTACGATACTTATATGTCAGTTGTATTTCAAAAGACAAATGTATCTACTAGTTACTGAGCATCAGTTAATTATCTTGTCTGCATTGAGCCAACTTAAAAATTATTGACTGATCGATTGTCAGGTGGAATTTTCGAAAATTCTTAAACATTTAAAAAGATTCTAATTAAATATTTCGTGGAAGGGCAAACTAACAATTTTCAGTGGTTGAAGATTAGAAATAAACTCATCATAGATACCAGGATTAAAATTTTATATTTACGCCAGTCGCGCGTTTCGTCTACATAAGACTCATCAGTGACGTTCGAATCACAAAATGTTTAAAAAGGCCAAATAAAGTACGAAGTTGAAGAGCATTAAGGACCAAACATTCCCAAAAGTTTTACCAAATAACCCTAGTTATCACACAAAAAAAAAACTTTTTTCGAAGATATGCATTTTCATCATCCAACTTAAAAGACTGTCGTCAAGTGCTTTTAGTAAAAAAAATAGTTGTTCCAACACACCTACTCTGTTTTTGTGATTCCTTAGGGCCGAGTTCACTTGTAACTCTTCAATCGACTTCAGAGTTAATAGATTATCACGTGAACGCACTAGAGTTGATATTCGGAACAACTCTAAGGCCGAGTTCACTTGAAACTCTACAATCATCTTCACAGTTAATAGATTATCACGTGAACGCACTCGAGTTGATATTCGGAACAACTCTAAAGTAACTCTAGGGTAAGGCCCTGACCAAGCATAAAAAATAAAATAGTCTCAATGGTTTTGACGTCATTCAAGAGTTTCTCGAGCTTAACCCTGGATCAGTGAGGGTTGGAACCAGAGTACGGGGGGTTAACTCGAGTGGTTAAGTAAAATCGTATTGTTGAAACCCATGTAAGTAAAGTTAACTCGAGAGTTCCAAGTGAACTCGGCCTAAGTAACTCTAGGGTAGGGCCCTGACCAAGCATAAAAAATAAAATATTCTCATTGGTTTGACGTCATTCAAGAGTTTCTCGCGTTTAACTCTGGCTCGCAGGTGAGGGTTGGAACGGTCCGGTTGGAACCAGGGAACGAGAGGTTAACTCGAGTAGTTCAAGTAAAATCGTTTTGTTGAAACCCGAGTTAGTAAAGTTAACTCGAAAATTTCAAGTTAACTCGGCCTGGATAGGTATTTCACTTGCCCCATATATTTCATCTTTTCGTACTGTGATTGTTTTATGTTGTAATGTCAACCTGTGGCTTTGATATATAAAATTGATGTCTGAAGCGAGATGATATATCAAATACTCTTGCTTTGTACGTTTTAAAGATAAAATATACACCTCAAACAAAACCTAACATAAAAAGGTGCACTCGATTTTCTCTTTTCGATACAATTGTTACCCATTTTTTTGATTATTTTCTTGAGTCACATAATGGAAAAGCAGACACGAAAATTACTGAACTAATTGATTGATATGTTCTCCGTCCGTGGTATTTTTTTTTTAAATTGGAGGTTATGCATTTTGTACATTTAACTTGATAGATACCCATGTCGTCGACTTGATATCTAATTGTTTTGCATTACTATGTAATAAATCAATTGAAAACTTATGCAAACGGTGTTTTTAAAATAAAACACTTCGTAATTGAGAAGAAAATTGTCGTTTTATTTGTTTCTATTAACTTTTAAAAGTTTTGTTACTCTAGTTTTAACATTACAGTAAGCATTTATCGCAACAGGGTTTCCGCCTGAGGGTAGTTGCATGGAGTTGCGATACAATCATACTCAACTTTAACATTTACAATTCAAACAGAACGTCGACTTTAACAATGCTTATTTACGTTCAAGGGGGTACGTACGAACACCTCGAACACTAACCCCAAGCCCTGGCTACGGGTGTGGGGCCTTATAAATATTTACAGTCATACATATTATTAGTTAATGATCTTCTTTCTGTATGTAACCCGTGATCTTTCTGGTGGCCGACTATAACCCAAAGGAGGCAACGCTATAATAGTTTGCCATGCAGGGACAATTTTCACCTTTTAAATTTGTCTTGTCTCCACTGTAACAAGAAATTAAGTTGCACAACAGATCGACTAGTAAGTCACCATAACCGAAACCGACTCGGTTTAGATGTTTGGCAGCTTTAATTAATCATTACTCAAAATGAAAGGATTTTCCATGTTTTGTGTATTTGGCTATTTTCTTGAAAACTATATTATCTATAACGAATTCATTAAAGTCGGGAAAAAAGTAAAATGAGGTAAATTATGATGAGGTTATTGTCCTGAAATGATCAAATGTACTGTTATTTTGTTCTGACTGTTATCTAAAGGGGAATTACCTTGGTTCAGGGAGATAATTTTTCAAATTATTTAATATGCGTTTGTACAAGTAAAGTTTCGTCAATGTATTTTAAGCCTATATCTGAAACAGTTTAGAAATAACCTATACATGTATTAACCTAGAAGCTTAGAATATATCTATGGTTGACACAAAAGTATACTGATGATTTTAAAAGTTATTTCCTTTAACTGTTTAACCTAGGTCTACCTCCTTAAAGGGGAGCTAGCTGTCAAATTCATGTTCACCGATTCTAATCAAATTCTCATATTTGATTTATAACAATGTAAAACATTTGTCCAAATTATTAAAAGTCTAAATAAAACAATAAACAAGGCACAGGCATGAAAATACGTAGCTTCGTTTCGTGTGTATTTGAGTCTAGACGCCATCTTCTAAACTATTAAACGAGAAGACCTCATTTTGTGTGTCGCTTCTCTTCCTTCCACAATAAATTAATCATCATGCCTCTGTGTTCTTTAGGTAACATGCATAGTCGAATTTGTCATCCATTCTTATGATTATTCAGATTGAGTTATTTTGGGAGAAAAACGACAAAATAGGTGTCCGGATATTGTTTCCGTTATCAGAATGACTTTTAGTCATAGATAAGACTTCCGGTTTTAAACATGCACAAGAACAACCAATCGTATGATGGATTACAAAAATGAAAAATAAATACGCCAATCAGAGCGTTCTCAATATCATGGTTTTTAGATCGCAAGAATCACAACTATTATACCTCCTTAGAGACAATTATGTTTTCGCGTTTATCCACCTGTAAACTACAATTATACTACTATAATATACAGAGACTCTCTATTCTGTCTACTTTTTTCTGAAATATTTACTATCTAAGGGGTCATACCAGTTGCATATACATATTGAAATAAGTAAAACATGTGGAAACAAGAATGTGTCCATAGTATACGGATGCCACATCGGCACTATCATTTACTATGTTTAGTGGACCGTGAAATCTATACTATTAAACGAGAAGACCTCATTTTGTGTGTCGCTTCTCTTCCTTCCACAATAAATTAATCATCATGCCTCTGTGTTCTTTAGGTAACATGCATAGTCGAATTTGTCATCCATTCTTATGATTATTCAGATTGAGTTATTTTGGGAGAAAAACGACAAAATAGGTGTCCGGATATTGTTTCCGTTATCAGACTGACTTTTAATCATAGATAAGACTTCCGGTTTTAAAAATGCACAAGAACAACTAATCGTATGATAGATTACAAAAATGAAAAATAAATAAGCAAATCAGAGCGTTCTCAATATCATGGTTTTTAGATCGCAAGAACCACAACTATTATACCTCCTTAGAGACAATTATGTTTTCGCGTTTATCCACCTGTAAACTACGATTATACTACTATAATATACAGAGACTCTCTGTATTCCGTCTACTTTTTTGTGAAATATTTACTATCTAAGGGGTCATACCAGTTGCATATACATATGGAAATAAGTAAAACATGTGGAAACAAGAATGTGTCCATAGTATACGGATGCCACGTCGGCACTATCATTTACTATGTTTAGTGGACCGTGAAATGGGGTAAATTAGAAAGATCATATCATATGGAACATATTTACTAAGTTTCGAGTTGGTTGGACTTCAACTTCATCAAAAACTACCTCGACAAAAACTTTAACCAGAAGCGGGACAGACGGACAGACGAACGAATGAACGGACGAACAGACTAGAAAACATATTTCCCATAAATGGGGCATGAAAATGTGTTGTTGAAAGTAAAAACTTTACTCCTGAAGCCGGACAGAAGGACGGACGAATGAACGAACGGACGAACAGACTAGAAAACATAATTCCCATATATGGGGCATAAAAAATTATTGTTGAAAGTAAAAGTATGTGTTTGGCCAAAATGAAAGTAGGGTAGAGATTAGAGGGAGACAGGACTTATTCGGAACGTCGGGATCGGGGTTTTTAAGCTCCGGATTTCGGGATTGATCTTTACGGGATGCGGGAATATTTTTTTTTAATTTTGGAATGTCGGGATATGAATTTCGTTAAAATACGCACCTCGGGATTTCATGTTGTTAAGCCAGGGATTTCGGGATCAGGGCCCCTCAGACCACCCCTCAAATGAGCCTTAGTCATTTATACGAGATTCAAATCCTACCATTGGCATGTTAATAGGGCTCTCAAAAGGAAAAGCACTGATGGATTGTCCTAGAAGCACATTTTATTAGAATAAAAATGGTCTATAAGCAGTTTCATTTATTTCATGTTTGAAGCGGTGCAAATTTTTAATTTAATTTGACTTTTACCAAAAAATGCATTGTAGCAAAGGGGAAGAATAATTGTGGTATAAGGCCAGAAACACGAAAAATAATTGAATTTAACAGAAAGGAAAAACATAACGGGAGAGGGCTTTGATACCTTATATGAAATTCTCCAGTCATAATATCTTTTACAAAAATTCATCCTACAACAGTTCACAAGCTGTATATGCCGCGATTTCGCGGGTGTGTTCTATTATTAGTTATCGAGTTGACCTCTATAGTCATCCGATGACCATACAAGCGATGTAAACATAAATATAGATATAAATAGATTAAGCAAACACGTGCTGTTGAATTATGCTAGGTCTATTTAATTTCATATTACAGATAAAAAATAAATGTTTATCATCGTTTTTACCTGTATTAGAATGTTTATTTGTGGATCGAATCAGTCAATCAATTGATTTATCTTTGTTTCAATTTCAATGTTGACATTCTCTTCTTTAAATACTTGTACATACATTTCCCGTGTTATCCATCTCAAGCTAAGGGATTAAATTAAAGTTCACATGAATACGGAATTAATGAGGTTGAATTATTCACTTTCAAGTGAATAATTCATAATCAATGTTTTTTTTTTTTTTTTTTGCTTATTTTGACAAAACTGAACCTTATTGTCTACTAAATAGGAATTATTATTTCACTATTTGTATTTCATTACTGATTGAGCCAAAAAAATAATATATTAGGTTTTTCATATATCTCGTAGCTAGTGCCCCTTTAAGACCTATACAACGTCAAGATAGAGAATCGGTTTCTGAAAAACGGGATCATCATTTTAAAGATTTAAAAATAAATTGACATAAATTAACTTAAATTGTCAATCAACTGCTTTAATTTTACAGATCTTTATAGATCATTTACCCTTTCTGTCTTATATAAGCATACAATCAAGAAACTCAGATTTTGACGATCCAGTAAATGCAAATTGCCAATGTATGTTCATTATTATTATTATTATTATTATTATTATTATTATTATTATTATTATTATTATTATTATTATTATTATTATTATTATTATTATTATTATTATTATTATTATTATTATTATTATTATTATTATTATTATTATTATTATTATTATTATTATTCTTATTCTTATAACAAGGCATTTTATAGAGCATTATATACAAGTTCGTACATACACAAAACTACAAAGGGAAAAAAGGAAAATCCTAATTGAAAGAAAGAAGTGCACGTTTGGTATCATATTTAAAAAGTTTTTTTTTAATCTTTCTGAAACTTTCTCCACTTTTTGTGGCTTCTATCTATTACCATTTCTGACCAAGGTGACTTGTGTCAAATTAATCAACATTAAATGTTTAACTTCCGCACTAATACTCATTCACTACCAAACTTTTAAACTGTTGAATAGCAAGGTCACATTTTTAGAAAAAAATGATAAAATTATGGTTAACTCCCTGAATCCAAAATATTTTGTTGTAAATTATTACAAGTGTGGACACAGACCAGTGTGGATAGTATGTTTGAATGTTTGACAGTATTTTCTGACAAAAAGGGTACTCTGGTTTTCCACATAGGGTCCTTTTTTTTTTATCGCAACCAAAATTTAAATGGGTACGGATGAAAAGTGTGTTATACGTCTTGGTCCATGTAAAATATGTATTTTATAATAAATATTTTTATAAAAATATTACTGTCCCTTTTAAAGTGTAAATAATACGATAAATGCGTTTTGGATACGGCATTGTTGTATAGATGATGAAATGTTTTTATGATAAGGCATTGTTGTTTTGAAGATGAAATATATTTTGAAACGGCATTATTGTTCTTGAAGATGAAATATATTTTGAAACGGCATTATTGTTCTTGAAGATGATTTTTTTTTATGATATGGCATTCTTGTTTTGAATTTGTAGTGTTGTTTTGTTCGTTGTAGAGCTTCATATTCCTGGGTAAAGAAAAAAAAATACAACAAAAAATAAACCTAAACTGTAGGCTAAGACAAGCTATAGGGAATATGTGATCATGTGTTTCTAAATCTTAACAACCCCAACCCTTATATAAACTGTTTGCTATCATAGACATAGAGCATAAATGCTCTTCTTACTGAAACGTATTTTAAATCAGAAAATATATAATCATGTAAAAGAAAGCGAAATATATCAAAGGGACAATCAAACTAGTATGTCGAAAAAACTAACACCGCCATGGCCAAAAAACAAACGAACGACAAAAAGACAAAAACATTACCTAAAAAACACAACATATAAGGCTGAAGACTGACAACTGCTGTTATTTCTAGTTTGTTCCAGTCAGATATATCACTTTTCGTACATTATATAAACCAACTTTAAAATCTTCAAGCATTTAAATTATTTAATCAAATATTCTAGACAGGACATTCATATTCAATTCGAAATGAAATGTATACGTACGACACTTAAACATGTTAAAGTTGAATGGGGAAATTGTTCAAGTTCTCAACAAACTAACAAATCAGTTTAAATCTCCTATGTCAATTTTGTTTGTGTAAAGATCTTTAAAAATTGCATATCTTTACAGATGACTTCCTTTCAATGATTACATGATTTTTAATAAAAGTGCGAGTGATAAATACAAGTGATTTTTTACTTACTTTAAAAATGGCGGAACAAGGTATGTTATTTTGGTAAATTTTATGAAAATAATTATAGAAACACAATATTCTTATGAATGTTCATCAAGAAACAGTTGTAAACATGTTATTTTATTATTTCAAATGTCACCAGTTTTGTGCGTGTATTCATTTTCATAAATTTGAAGAAAACAACCGTAAAAAAAAAGAAAGCAGCTGTTGTTTTCAACAGTCTTAATAATGTATTTCTACTTTTAGAGTTGACCTTTTACTAGATTTTGACATCCATCATCACCGATTTTTTTCTCTGGTGTACGTGTTCAATTTGTCGTTCTGTCTTAAGTTTTCTATGAAGTGGTATGTGGACTTCTTTTTCTATATCTATTCTTCTTTCTTTTTTATATTGTTCTTGGTTTTTGTGGGGTTTTTAAAGAGTGTGCAATGGCTATAACAATTTCTTTTGACTATGAAGTTTAGACTATCTACTTGGTACCTCCCCTGTCTTTTATTCTTATTAGGAAAGTTTCAAAATACGAAATTGTTATAAATATTTTATGTAATTCTGACAAAAAACTTTGGATGATAAACATCAAATATGTTGTATTATTCATGGCACGAAATAACCAAACGTCATAAAAACTACAAAATAAGAAACAGTGTTGTATTGCAGTTCTCCATCTCAAAGTCACTGTTAGCCTTTTAACTGATATATAAATGATGCTGATGTTTATTATACTGCATAATCAGATGTGACATTCAGTTAACAGTATCGTTCAGTCGGTATCTTGCTCGATGTTTTAATAAAAATAAAAAAAAGTCGTTATTTTATCCATCAATGAACTAATAAGTTAATTCAACATTACAATTTAATAAAAATCGTTGTGTAGGCTTGTTAACACTTGTTAATTCTACCATAATACATGCCAATTTTATTTATCAACTAGAGTCAAATGAATGTTTAGATCTCGGTACCCGTTTGCAGGTCTTAGTATGTTGACGCATAGATTAAGTTCAATGCACGACTTTAAATTCTTAAGTTAGCAAATAAATTTATCTCACATTATGTTTAATTTGTAATTCTTTCATGGGTTTTCATTGATTCTTCTCACTTAATTTCACCAATTATTGAAATGTTAGAAGAATATAATATGATAATCAATAATAGACTACAGGAACATCGATTTTTAACTGTAGCATTTAATACATTTTATTGGATTCGATAAATAAATATATGTATTCCAGTTTTAATGGCACATTTTCTGTGAATTTACATATTTAAAGGTAAGTGTGTGTTGACAAGGATGCAATACACAAACATTGGCAATATATCTCTCTTTCTTTCTTTTTTGGGTGGATTTGGGGGGGGGGGGGGGCAACACAATAGAATTGCCAGTTTAATTTTACCCTTTTACTAGCTAGTAACATTTCTTTATTTCCTATGTGTGATGGGTATTGGATAACACATATCGTCGAATACCTGCCAGTAGCTATGAAGATGAACACTCTTTGTGTGTATTTTTCCTTAAAATCAATCTGTATTTTATGTTCTATACGGAACCTTTGTATTTGTGTTTCTATGTGCAGTATCGCCCATGCTACATAAATATGTCTCTGATATTTTATAACTGCACTAGTGTCAGTCCGAATGTCCGCCGTCATTTCATTAAACACTATAACAGTAAATCAATTAGTCATTTGAAGGGGTTTATACTCATCGTCCGAACTTTAGTCCGTCACATTTCAAAACATCCATGATATTTTTCCAAAGTCATAAATTTAGCTTTTGGGGATTGCTATGAATAAAAGACGACGTATGGTATACATCAATGAGACATCAACCCAAATGTCACAAACAACAAAAATATATCTACAGGTGAAATTATATAGGTGCTTTATTGCGTTACAATCTTTTTCTAAAATCCATTATCATGCTGTAATTAAATTTTGTTGAAAGTTTAATTAGGCTAGCAATATCAAAGTCAATTAGTAAATATCGTTTTGATATTAGGGTTGAAGCCGAGTACTTCTGAATAGTCCAAATTAAGACTTAATTAAGATTAAATGTTGTTTTGAAACTAATTAGTGCCATTTTTAATTAGAGCCATTCGAAATTTTGATTAAAACGGGCTTTTAGGGAGTATAGACATTCAGTTTTCCGAACAATAGAATACAGACTCTATGTGGACCTTTCCATCGGACTGTGCCCGTTTATGTAACTTTAAATAACTTAAGTTTTTTTAAAACAATTTATAGAACATTTGAAGTACTTTCATTTATATGAACACTTGTAAATACATCAGCCAAGGAAAAATATCAATGTGATCATCTCTTTTAAAGTCAGCTTACACGTCAATTTTGCACTCTAAGAAACTACAATATATTTTAGCATCAATGGAAGGACAAGTAACTTCTAGTACTGAACAGACAGAAACAGAAACAGGAAGTGATAATATTGCTATAGGAATACCAACTGGTGAAACTCAAAATGAACAAATAGTAGCTATTCCATCAAGTGATCCACCAATGGCTACCAAAAAACCAGCAACACCAGAATTATCTTCAAAAGAAAAGATGGTCAGAGAATTAGAAAAAATGAAACGTGCAGACTCACTTAGGGAGGAATGGCGCACTTATGAATATAAAAAGTTATGTAGAAAGAATAAAGATGATTTAGAGAGACAAAAACTTTCAAAAGGAGTAGAATTAAATGCTGGTGTAAATGAAGCTAAACAGGCCATTAAGAAAATAACCGACGATGAAGAATTTTTCGCCCTGAAGAAACAGCGAAGACATTTTAGGGAAGAATCAGCATTAATCAGAAGAAAACTTGAAGAGAAAATGGGAATTTTGATTCGGAGAGATAACCCAGAACTTAAACAAATGGTGGAAACATTCATATTCAAACCAGAAGACAATTCAACAATTCCTGAACGTATATTAAAGGTTTTGTCGTGGTCAGAAATTGAAGATCTCAAAAAAGCTTTTGATTTATTTGACATGAAGAGCAAAGGGTAAGTCATTATATTTATTTCCATTTTTTGTACTTGATGCAATTTGAATTTTTAAAATGAGACATACTTTTTGTGTACGTATACACAGATACAAAAATTCAAATTGTGTCTTAGTATCGTAAATACCAGTAATAAGCAAATGGTATAAACTTTAAGATCCTCTAAGCTAAGGCAGTGTCTGAAGCTTAAATGATTGCGTTCGGTTTACGTTTTTGAACTGTTTCTGATTTCGTATCCCCGTACCCTTTAAGACCTTTTGAACTCACTGTGTGTTTTGCTCACTGTTAAAGCTTGTACGATTACCTATAGTTAAAATTGAGAATGTAAATGGGGAATGTGTTAAAGCGACAACAACCCGACCATAGAGCAGACAACAGCCGAAGGCCACCAATGTAGCGAGAAACTCCAGCACCCGGAGGTGTCCTTCAGCTAGACCCTAAACGATTGTGCATACTCAGTTCAGTGATAATGGACGTCATACTAAACTCAGAATTATACACAAAAAACTAAAATTTAAAATCATACCAGAATAACAAAGGCCATGCAGGGGCTTCTGACTTGGGACAGGCGCAAAATTGCGGCGGAGTTAAACATGTTTTTTAAGATCTCAACCCTCCTCTATTCTAGCCAATGCAGAAAAACATACGCACAGTAAAACTCAGTTTAAGAGAAGTTGTTCACATACTAGTGTTTCAAGAGACTCTTTTGATCGTATAAATGAGTCTTATTGCCAGTTATGCCATATTTACTCATTTTCGTTCATAGAGCCAAATAAAGGCTTATTCATGTTTTTGTCCCTTTCTTTGTCTCTTCGGCCGAGTTCACATGAGACTCTCGAGTTAACTTTACTAACTCGAGTTTCAACAAAACGATTTTACTTGAACCACTCGAGTTAACCCTGGTACCCTGGTTCCAACCCTCGTCGATCCAGGGTTAAACTCGAGAAGCTCTTAAATGACGTTCAACTAATGAGAATATTTTATTTTTTATGCTTGGTCAGGGCCTTACCCTAGAGTTACTTAGAGTTGTTCCGAATATCAACCTCTTGTGCGTTCACTTGAAAATCTATTAACTCTGAAGTCGATTGTAGTTTCAAGTGAACTCGGCCCTATATGCTTTTCAAGATAACAATGAGAAGTACCTTACATGTAACTAGTTCAACCACATTACATGACATATTGATGTACCTATCGTAATCCAAAATCTCATCATCAACGTTAACTTTATATTTTAGTTTTTGTACTTTCAAAGAGTATGTCAGTGTCAATGCAAAACAGTGTATTATTCTAAAGCACCTTTATCTCTTAACATTTGGAGATACAGAGTTTGAAAGGATCCAGACGCAAATGTGAAACGGTAGATACACCAAAGGGAGGGTAGGAATCATCGCCCTATACCGTCAGGCGTCAAACGGTCATTTTCGGCTACTTGTAAATTTTTTACCGTGATTTGTCAACTAGTCAAATATCTTATTGTGATTAGTCAGAGGTCTCAAATAATTATCGTTACCGTTATGTTTAGAAAAATTAACGTGATTCGTCAAAATCTGTTTATTTTTTTTTTATCGTCTAATAAACCAGGATCAAAATTCTATATTTACGCCAGACGCGCGTTTCGTCTAAAAAAGACTCATCAGTGAAGCTCGAATCAAAATATGTTCCAAAGGCCAAAAAGAGTACAAAGTTGAAAAAGAAACTACATTTTACTGTTATGTTCCAAAAGTAACCGTTTACGTCATTTGGCAAGAATTTTTTACCGTGATCCGTTATGACGGTACCCCATTACTACCCGGCCTCCAAAGGGATTAACCAAACTCATAAGTCAAAGAAAAACTCACAACGTCATTAAGCAACTCGAACCCTCTTAAAAAAAAGTGGATGATCTAGGTGAGAGTAAATTAATAGGACAGAGAGTCACATAAGATACAATGCTTCTGGCTATTTCTCCGTATTTCACAAACTAATTGGACAATTTAGGAAATTGTCCATTAGAATTGTTTCAGGAAGATTTGTCAATTTTTTACCATACAAATGACAATTTCTTAACCTAGTGAATATCTGTCCTATAATTGGTACATACAACTGTCCATTGCTGATGTCTGTAGGTTGACATTTTAAAAGTATTTTTTACTGTTCATGTTTCTTAGTTGTTTTGTTTACATGAACATGTGCTCCGTTTACATTCAGATATATCCATGCATACTATAAACACAGACGTTTTAAATAAACTCATTAGCACATTAAATGTTGAAAAAATCCATGTGTTATAAACATGTCTGGTAAATAAAATGAACTAAATAACAGGATCAGTACAAGGAGTGTAAAAAAAAGACAAATGACTTGAATTAAGATGATAAAAATAAATCGAGTTTGTTGTAAGAATTGACTGAAAAGTATTATGCAAAATAGAATAAATTATTATATACATTAATCTTATATTTTAACAGATATATAAATGCAAGAGATGTCAAAAGAATAGCAAAGATGCTTGGATTTAGAGCAACTAAAGTAGTGTTTGATGAAATGATAAGTATGTATTTAATACAGTTACCAAATAGGACTATAGAACACTAGTAATATATATTAATAAGCTTTTTTAAGATATTGATGTACAATCTATGGGACAACTGTCTCTACTATTAATTGTCTTGTGAAAATGAACACGTATGCTGCCGTCTGAAAACATCCAATCAAACAGTGAAAAATCTTGACTAATATACATTGTCACATGAATCTGATCACCTTCATTTATGGACAAAGGAAGATAACTCTAATTCAATATTGTAAAATACTTGTTTTGTACATTGTATAAATATAAGGTTTTTGTTGGAAAATTTTGAAGAAATGTTTTCTTGTTTCCATTTCTTTCCATATTGTTTTTTTTTATTAATTTTTTTGCAGCTTTTAGTGTCCTACTCCGACAATAAAGTAATTTCAAAAGAACATATGACCTCAAAATTGTCTGTTCTCTCAAGGAAGTATATAGTGTCACTATACAAATCCTTGGTTCTCTGCAACGTTATTCATTACAGGGAGATTTCAATAAGCATTTGAAAGTTTGATAAATGTTCATTGATATGTCCAAGAACAGCTTATTTACACATCTATATAAAAAAATTCTATTTTATGATCCCATCTGTTATGATGGTGGGACATTAAAAGTTTATTTTAATATAAATGAATATATTTCATAGGTGAATTAGCAGGTCCACCTAAAGACAGAGTGACATTTATAAACTTCCTAGATTTCATTGTAAAGAGTCAAGGAGAAGGTCCTGATCCATATGATGAAATACTTCAGGTAAGATTAGGTTTATAGCAATATTGTCCTGAATATGCCTGTTCAATGTGCCTCTGGACATAAAGCAAACAACAATCAATCAGTACCAATACTAACCTATCCATTTAACATATCAAATTACAAAAGACAAAATCCTATTGGAAACAAAATATTACCACAATAATCAGAAATTAATGCGAAGTTTTTATCTTTGCGAAAAATGTGACAGAGTTGTAAACGCAATAATTCCAACTCGCATTTTGAAATATTTTATATGAATTAAACATGATTTTTCACAAAATCGTCAAAATTAAAATGGCATTTAAGTTTAAAATGACAAAATCGCAATAATGAATGCACACATAGTAGCAAGAGATCAATTAAAATAGATCTTTTAGTCCTAGCCATACGTAACACATACTCATTGACAAAACCACAAGGGAAAGTATGATGCAGTATACTAGTACCTGTATATTACACATTTTTTAAATTATATTTAAAGTGCAAATGTATTTTTCTTGCAGGCTTTCAAAATAATGGACACAGAGGAAAATGGTTTTCTGACATTAGCTGATCTTAAACAAATATGTGAGAGTGTAAACTTAAACTTTTCCAATAAAATCATACAAGAAATGATTGAAGAGGCTGACAATACTGGAGATGGAAAGGTCTCATTAACAGAATTTACCAGTATCATGTGCCAAACAGGGCGCTTCAAATATTGTGCTCCAAAATAAATATTTAAATTGTTATTTTGTTGAACTTATAACAAATTTGATCATGTCTGTTAACAAAGATGTTCGTCCATTAAAAGATGTCATAATGAAGAACCTAAATGCACAATTTAGCAAGTCGTTATTGTAACTTAAGGAAGTTTGCTACTCAGTTTAAAAATAAACAGCTTTTCATAAAATTAGTATATATTGATAGCGGATTAATTGAGGAATCAAAAAAGCAAAAAATATAGAGGTCAATGTTCTTGTTTTCGAGATATTAGCCATTGAAATTTTGGCTGGGAAAATGTTCTCTCTTGACTTTTCATAGCTTTATCATTGACAAGTTAAAGTTCTAAAAAACTATTAAAAAATAAATCAGATTTTTTAAGACTTTTACAAATGGCTTATAATTATACATGCAAAAAATTTATTAAAAGAAAAATGGGGGTCAATGGGCAAAACATTTTAAAGCATTCAAATGGATAAAACCAGAGGATTCCGAAAATCTGACAAAAATTCCGAAACATAACAAGCGAACATCCTTAAAAGCAATGATGAATTCTATTAGACTTTGTGCAAGCATCAATTAGTAATGAACCAAATTTATTTTTGACTTACCGGGGTATATGATATCCGAGTTCAAAACACAGTGTCTGGATTTACCTTCATCAGGTATACTTCTGACCAATAGTTCCAAAAGTCAATTATACAAAACAAGTGTAAACAAGTTTTTAAAGGGTCTAAACAGGAAGTGCTGAGGTCGACCAGGCAACTTTAGTACACGTTATTGAGTGACTTTTGTAGATATGTTCATTTCTGTTTTGTTGACCTTTATTTGTCAAAAACAACAACATCTGTATCATAGAAAAGGATATCCATCTTATTAATATATTCTAGTCACAAATCAGTTTCAAAATAATTAATACATGTACTTACTTTGAATTACACATCTTTCACTAATCCAGCTATGTATAGATTATTGGGTTTTCTACACATTGATATCGTAAAATATCAGCCACAATGTAAACCTTTTTGGTAAGTGAGTGAAAACTGATTATTTAAGTGAATTTTCTTAAGTCCAAGGACCATAACTCTGCACAAATTCATCAACCTGGAACAAAATTCAAACTTGATCTGAACTTGTCATGACAAAAATATATACCAATTTTCAAATCAATGTCTTAAAGCATGACGAAAGAAAATGCAGAAAACTGATCATTTAAGAGATTTTTTAAAGTCTAAGGACCATAACTCTGCACAAAATCATTAGACCAGAACAAAATTTGACGTTGATCTGTAACTTGTCATGATAAAACAATACACTAAATATCAAATCAATATCTACAAGCATAAAGAAATGTGTGGAAAACTGATTTGCTGAAATGACAGATGGGCAGACAGACAGACAGAGTGCAAACCTAAAGTCCTGTTTGATCTCCTCAGTAGGGGACTAAAAACTAGTGGCCTCATAATCATTTGATGTAATACACTATATGTAAATCAGATCCAGTTGCTCATGGTCAAGTACATAACATGCAAGGCAAAAGGTCCAAATCTAGAATAAAAACTTCTAACAGAAATATTATTACATTCATAGCAGGAAAAAGTATTGATACTTTTTTATTTATTTCTCATAAATACAGAATACTGAAATAAATCAAACTATGATGTCTTCATCATCAGCTGTTGGGAGAGTGTTGTGCAGCCTTTTTATAGTCCTCTGCTAGCTTGGGATTTTCTTGGACCCATCTCTCAGCAGTATTCTCTTTCAACCAATCACCAGATTTAATGTTTTTATTTAAAGTCTTTAACATATCTTCTATGGTATCTGCAAACAGATTCAACAAAATAACTTCTCTTTTTCATTTAAAAACTTCAGTTTATTCAAGTTTCCCAAAAGTGATAGTAGGGGAGATAACTCCAATGTCTTACTATAAAGAAATCATTCATAAACTTCAAGGTGAAAAGTTGGTAGATAATAATATAAGAAAACATGAATTGTGTAATATATTTTAACAGCAAAAAACACAAAAGAAAGCTTGGCACATGGAAACAAACTTCTTGCACTTGGAAATCAATTGTTTTAAATTTTCATTTAATAGATTTTATCTAAATGTTTTTTCAAATGTGAACACATTGCTTTATAAACATTAAGTATCTTTTCTGACTGTGGTATTTTTCTTACCATTTAATTTTGCTAAATTAACTTCTATGTCATTTGGTCTCTGGTGGAAAGTTGTCTCATAAACAATCACATCACATCTTCTTATATATATTTTTTTATATTTCTTTTAGAAATACATGAGGTTTGTTTTTATGTGTTTTCCACATTATGAATTGCTAAAGACTTGATATAAGGCACCTATTCATCTTTAAACATTTCACCCTGACCTTTAGATATTGATTTGTAATAGCCATGATGAGCTAATGATTTCTGTTTCATTGAATTTAAGTATCAATTAATGAATACAAACCTTTTCCTTTTCCTCCTCCTCCAGCAGCTTCTTCTTTACTATCTGTTGTTTGATCCCCAGAACATTTAGATGTTCCTTCTAAGTTTTCTGCCACTCTGTTCAGTAAGTTCTCAAGTCCTGGAAGTTCTGTACAAACAGTTAGTCATATATTATCAACCATTATCTTAAATTCATGAATATCTATAGAATAATCTTGCAGTAGGTTTTTTATTGATATTAAATAATTAATTTAAAACTGATCCCCACATAATCTGTATGTAATTGTGGTGACAATCTTTCCCATAATTGTGTAGTAATTGAAAAGTGAATATTTTGATGTGGGAATTCCATATTAATTGATACAACAATAGTATAATAGGTACAGAACTACATGATTTTTTGTCAACAAAAAATAACTATAATTCAACAAAAGAATGGAAACTACCTATGAATGAATATATTATGTTGACAGTCTTAAAGGTAAAGATTTCACTACAAGTATCAAATAAACCAAACATTTATAAATATCCATGATAATGTGGTAGCGGTCACAAAAATTCTGTCTAACAGACATATACACTTTTGCATTTATTCCTACACCTCTATTGCTAACCCATATCAAACATAGTTATCCTTTTGCTCATCATAAGTGAGAAATTCACATGACAAAAAAACTATATTTTTTTTCAGTCAACAAACCATGAAAGTGAGGTCAAGGACAAGCGACATATGACTGATGTAAATTTCATATCATAAAATATCTGCATACAAGGTATGAAGACTCCAGGTCTTCTATCTTCTGAAATAAAAAGTTTTATTCAAATAGTTTCTGCTGCTGCCAGATAGTAATCCCTATCTCTTGCATAGTGTGACTTTCGTCACAGGCTAGTCAAAAATGGTGATATATCTACATTTTGTAGTTCTACCTTTAATTTGAAGATCTCCCTCAACAGGTTTAGATGCTGGTTTTGGTGGTGGTAGACTATCAAGCTGAGCAGTGAAATCTTTCATCAGCTCCTCTAGGGATTTATCTGTAGCAGATAGTAAAAAATGTTAAAAAAATCTAAAACTATTTAATTCATTTATTGAATTTGTCATACATTACAACCTTTTGTCTCAGAATTATTAAATTATCTCAAAACAGAAATTTGTAAATGCTATGTTACTTAATACTTTTATCAATGCAAAAATGTGTCAAACAATCTACATCTCTATTTTTCAAATAATTTGACAAATAATCCTTCTTCTTCTTCCGAATACGGGAATAGACTCCTAGGTAGGAGTGTAAAACTTCCTGGATTATAATATTATATTATACCATGTACATGAACCACATTTAGCATTCGGAATTCATTATTTGTTGAAGACTATTCACCCTTATACATGCAGTCATTAACTTATAAATATTTCACAAAAGTAAAAAAAGAAGATTTTTTTTCATTCCATTATCTTCATAAGAAACTAGAAACATGCCAAATTACACAGCACACTGATAATTTGTTGACTGATTAACACTGCCTTTTTCACTTTGAATCTCATTAAGGATATTGACTAATCTGTGAGAAATATATATTTTTCTATTCATAACATTTGTAACAGGAATTTCCAAAATTAAAATTGAATGCAAGCATAACTTAATGTGAAATGTGAAATGTTAAAATTATGTTTTTTAACTTGATTGGTTTATTGATTGCTTGTTGCCCAGTGGAAATAATTAATTATTTCATGCATATTCAAGATAAAAACTATTCTCACTTCAACACAAATTAAGGCTTTTGCAAAAGCATGGACCAGAATGAAGAGTGGAAATGTTGACATCACATTTTTCCTATGCAACAGTCAAAACATGTATATGCAAATGTTTGCACCTGTCCCAAGTCAGGAATCTGATGTACAGTAGTTGTCGTTTGTTTATGTAATTTAAATGTGTTTCTTGTTTCTCGTTTTTTTTATATAGATTAGACTGTTGGTTTTCCCGTTTGAATGGTTTTACACTAGTAATTTTGGGGCCCTTTATAGCTTGTTGTTCGGTGTGAGCCAAATGAAACACTCTGTGTTGAAGGCCGTACATTGACCTATAATGGTTTACGTTTATAAATTGTTATTTGGATGGAGAGTTGTCTCATTGGCACTCATACCACATCTTCCTATACCTACATGAATCCTTCTGAAATTATGCAATGTTTTGCAGTATGCAGAGAGCTCGACATTCTCCCAGCAAGAGGAAACCAAATGCAGTTTAGTACTTTTATAATGACAGCCATAAAGACACTGCCTCATCAAAGTGTTACTGCCAGACAGAAAAAATCCAGATCACACAATTTCTGTACTTTTATGGTCAACCGTTGCATTACCTGTAGCATATATTTGCCATATAATTGAGAAAATACATATTAACCTATTTTTCCTGTAGATCTATCTACTTCCTGTTCATTGGAATGTTTGGGTTTTGGAGGTGGTAAGTTGTCCAGCTGTTCCAACAAATATTCAACACCTAGAAAATATATATTAAACATTAATAATAGACCACCTCTTTCATTGTTGTCTATTTCTAAATAAATTTGATAATTTTTAACTAAAATTTTTTGAATCGTTCATTTGATGAATTGCTTGATTGTCCCAATAGGTCAGGATCCCCTTGAATTGTCTTTTTTCATATATCATTGTATATTGGTGTTGTTATTTTTGTTATTTTAAGAAATAAATGTTTTTGACAGATAATTTAAGGGGTCTCTGTAGACTTTGTTCCTGTCTTATTTTGTGCTCATGGCAATATATTGCTTGTCTTCATGTGTAGATGTCTAATGATGATGAACTTATGATGTTATTTCAAATGATGGGGTAATTGAAAATGTAATGGTAATTAAGTGTAATGCATTACAATTTTCCATGTAATTGAATGTAATGTGTAATTGAGCATTTTTTTAATTACATGTAATGGTAATTTAATTAATTACATTGAAAAAAGCATGTAATGCTCAATTACTTTTGAATTACATTTCAATTACATGTACTTTTATTGTGTTAAAGATAAGGATTTCAATGTGTTTAATAATATAAATTGTTAAATTATATTTATTTTTAAAATATTGATATCACATACTTCTTTAATATATGAAGTCTATAATTTATTCTGAAGTTTTTATATTATTCATTTGACCTACAGAATTTTTTTTCTGAATAGTCTTATAATAAAAAAAAAATGTGAGAATATTTATATTTGTGTTGTTCAGTTTTATAGAAAGATCTTTGTTAACTAAATAGATTGATAAGTTATAATTAACCACCTTGTTAAACAAAACCAAAAAAAATGTGTCACAGTGAATTTTTTTTCTTATACAGGTAATTAAAATTCAAAATCACTGCACACAATCATATTGTCAAATTAGTATACACAAAAGGATTATAGAAATAAAAATTAATAGCTGTAAAAACAAACAGCAATTAATCAGATTAAAATGTCAAGGGACAATGCCACTTTTACATGTATTTTTATCTAATTAGTGAAATTCATGTATTGCTAATACTTAGACATTATGTACATTGTTTGTACTAAAAAATATTTTCAATATTTTGACAAGCACACTATTTAATATTTTTAAAGTAAAAAAAAAAAAAATTTTAATTTATTTATAATTTCTTTATTTATATTATGTTTTATTTAAATGATTTTATTTCTGAGATGTCAAAATACCCCTTAATGTATTGGCAAGTAATTATGAACAAATTCCCTCTCCTATCAACACATCTTCTAATCATGGAACTTCCATGTTCTGATCAAGCAATATCTGCCACATAAGCTCCTGTCGAAAAACTTTAGAATTGCTGTCAAAGTGTTCAGACCAGAGATATGCAGACTAAATGACAAAACATTAAAATTACTAATGATTATCAAATGCAACGCTTAAACTATGCTTATCGGTACGTCATGCATATTTTACACATGGATTTTATATACATGTATAATATTGTTAAAATAATATTATGATAAAATGTAATGTGTAATTTAATTAATTACTTTAGTAAAGTAATTGTAATTTAATTAATTACATTTCAAAAACTGTGTAATGTGTAATTAGTGTAATTGATCATTTTTGCAATGTAATGTGTAATTTAATTAATTACATTCCAATGTAATTGACCCCAAGTCTGGTTATTTGGTTGTCTTTGTTATTGAGTTAATTACTATCAAACTAAAGTATTCCTATTATTCCTTATTTTATAATATACATGTACTCAATTTGAATAGAACAATTAACAAGGAAATACTAAAGCACAGGAAATGAGCTTTATGAACTTCCCAATACGTAATTAGTGTTTCATTTACATGTACTTGAAAACAGTAAATTGATGATGTTTTAAACATACAAATCTTTGTTTAAAAGTGTTCAAAATCAGAGGATGCGAATAAAAGTGAAGGACCTCTATATTAGGGAGTAAGGCCGGAGGCCGAATCCCCTATGGATTTTATTCACCCTCTATGGTCCGTAGGGGGTCAGTAGTTAATCGTATAATGAATTTATCGAACGCTGGACTTTTTCTGCTGCGTTATGTTGAAAAATAAACAACAAAACACAACAACATTATTAGATGACGTCACCATTAACGTGTCATGAACACCCTATGAAATTTACTAACCCCCTACGGTCTAATAGGGGGTCACCACTTGACGGCGTTAAACCAATCACAACGTGATATTTTACCTGCGGTGCGATGAACATTGTTAGTCATCTTTTTGACATTAAAAAGCTGGTAGGTTGAAAAATAAAACCCTAGTTTAAGCCTGCTTATAATTAATGTACATTGTACATGTGTCTGCTCAAAGACAGAAACCTCTATAGTGATTGCATATATATAAGTCATTTCTGTTGTTTCCATATAACTATCATGCTTATGTCATATTGTTATGTCATTATAATTGTTAATATATTAGATACCCGGTATTGTTGTTATAGTCTGTTTTGAATATATCAATTGTGCCAATTTGTGGCCTGAGTTTCTTTTTAATATACATATTTCTGGGACTTTTATCATGATTATACTAACCATGTGACATGATATTAGCTGTTAATCAAAACAAAAAATCAATAATTCTCTACATGGACAATGAAATCTCAATGTTCAGACCAATCAGTTTCCAGTCCTGTTAGCATAATAGTCCCAGCATATACAAAATATATAGGGCAATTTAAAGGTTGAAATGTACAATGTAGTATAGATACCTGTATTATGATTGTTTGATATCTATTAGCTCGTACAAGTTAGCAATAATATTAATGCATTCAATATCATACCTTTTCCTTCAGCCATAATGATTATAAGTTTATGCCATTATCTGCTGAACAATTATTCTAGCATGACCTACAAAAAAATAAATATCTTTATCCAATTCTTCTATAAATCAATTATGTTACTCGATAATTTACAAGAGTAAATGAGAAACAAAAGATGAAAAAAGTCAGCAGCATATCAAACTTGAAAGCATAAAAATATTTACACTTTAAGTATTTAGCCGAATTTTGTCTCTGAATCACCTTAGATCTACTCTGAATAACCTAATGAGTCATGACGACAAACAACTTTTTAATTGTGTTGTCAAAGTTTACGGGAACCTGTGTTATTGTACGTAATGGCGGACAAATTTGCATACAAGTTTAAATACGTCTATTGGGTGAACAGTTCTTATATTATTACTCAGTTACACCTGGAGCAGATCCACAATTAATCACCCCCGAATGTAGATGTTTACAAAATTGTAAATACCTCATTCAAGTGCATGGGTCTCATTGGGGTTTAAGCGTGACACAGGATTGGCAGATTTTATTTAAGCGTGACACATGAAAGTCGAATACTTAAGCATGAAAACGGGAAACAAAGTATGATGGGACACAGGAAATGACATGTGCTATTATGGCAATGAGAAGCAGGAGGTATACAAGATTCTCACTTAACAATACGCAGGATCCAGATCAGACCTTCCCCAATGAGACCCCCATTCATATGGAAATTTGCAGATATTGACTCAGACAATATCTCATATCAATAAACACTAATATCTAATTATGTTGAGTTCTGGTGTCTTTATTACTTTAACATTTTTTGTATCATCTTATTCATTTAGATTTTCTGCTGTGTTTTTATCTTAAAATGTTCCTTATTATTCCCCACCCCCTAAATTATAAAAGAGTCACTTCATATTTGTTGACCCAAGGATTTGTATAGTTAGATCTTACTATACAAATCCTTGGTTGACCACTGTATATAATATTTTTAAAAACCTGTAAAAATTTATCTAAGACTAAGTTCTGATGGTCTTTTCGGTATTAGCCTAAACCAAAATAAACCAAAGTAAGATTATCTTCGTAATTACTTTTATGATATATAATGTATTCTGATAGATATTGATTAACAAATAAAACTTAAAATTTATATTTATATTTATACATCTACAATTAATTGCATTTGACGTTAATGATATGATATTTCTATTTTTTATTTTCGTACGATAAACAGGAAAGTGACGTCAAACACAAACAAATCCTGTCAGGGTCGTGTGACTGTGATTCTATATGTTGAAATAAAACTGTGACACAGTGGTTACAAATCACTTTTCAGGCATTCGACAAAATGTTCAGCAGTAGCGCAAATTACAACAAACTGAAAACCAATCTGCGATTGGTGATAAATCGGTTAAAACTACTTGAAAAGAAAAAGACAGAACTTGCTGCCAAAGCTAGAAAAGAAATAGCTGATTACATTTCAGGAGCAAAAGATGATAGAGCAAGGATAAGGGTAGAACATATTGTTCGAGAAGATTACCTGGTTGAAGCTATGGAACTCCTAGAAATGTATTGTGACCTTCTGTTGGCACGATTTGGTCTAATCCAAACACAAAAGTAAGCATTTCACATACTTGTCCAAGCACTTGTTTCTATCCATTGGAAGGTGGCTACCCATATACATGTATGTAGAACTCTAAAATGCAATGGTACTCTGAACTGCCATGGTCAGACTGAGGTGCATCTGATGGTTTGACCTGTCTTCTCTAAATCATTTATGAGTTATAAAATACATCGATAATATACTATTATTTAATAATCAATGTTTAAAAGTCACCAATATGTGTTAATATTAAAATTTCAAGTGTTATTCGGTCATTACAAGTGTTATTCGGATAATAACAGTGTTATTCGGTCATTCGAGGTACCGCCTGAGGGCTACAGTTCCGCAGCTAGCTATTGGTATGCTTTTCGTGTTTATATAGAGATCAATGTGTAAAAGCAGTTTTTAAGTTAATAAGGGCTTACAATATGTAAACTGTTGATACAACAAGAAATGGGGGGATGGTCTTTTCATAATTATATGACCATCAATATGCTGTTACTGTACATGTGATGTGATTTAACTCAACAAAAAGTGAAACCCATATAGAATAAGCTGCTTATAAAAGGCCCTGTACATGCTGTAGTCCATTCTATTGATTGTTTTTAGTTGGTTCAATATAAGCAAGAATTATTTCTCTTTTCTTGGGATGTTTGATGTCTAAAATATATGTTCTTTCAGGAAACAATTTTAATTTCCATGTATGCCTTGATTATGTTGATTAATTAATCATTAGTCTACCATGATTACAATTATGAAAGTCTAGTTAGGATTAATTTATTAAACCTGTTTGTAGATTCTTTTTCATTTGCTTAGTTTTCTTATTAAAACGTATATTAAAATGAGTCTGTTTTCTAACATTACAGAGAACTAGATCCTGGTTTGGAAGAGCCAATAGCAACACTGATCTGGGCAACCCCAAGATTACAAGCAGATGTTCCAGAATTAAAAATTGTCGCTGACCAGCTATCAGCTAAATATGGCAAAGAATTTGCTCAGAGTTGTAGAACAAATGAACTGAACAATGTTAATGAAAAAGTTATGCATAAATTAGGAGTTCAAGCACCACCCAAAATTTTGATAGAAAGATACATGATTGAAATAGCCAAGACATATAATGTACCGTTTGAACCTGACCCCTCAGTAATGGCTCAAGATGAAATATTTGCTGCAGAGAACCTGTTGATTGATTTGGACGAGAAGAAAGGAGGTGGTGGTGGTGGTGGGGGAGGAGGGGGAGGTGGCATGAGTGTGCCACAGATACAACCATCAGCATCAGCACCTTATCCACCAAGAGCCCCACAAGATCCTGCCTATCCTCCTCCACCAGGTGGAGGATATCCACCTCAACAGGTAAGAAATTTGTTGAAAAAGAAAATAGATGGAAATATTGTTATTAAAAGTTTAACTATTCTTATCCGCATCCACCTACATGTAACAATCTCAGCTGGAAAGACATCAGGGCAAATTTTGTTTGAAAGAGTCGTTGTGGATTGTTGTCTCATTGGCAATCATACTACATTTCATGTCTGTGGACCTCAGCAGGAACATGTACATTTGATCAAACTCAGTATATCTGTACATGTATGACTTTTTATTTTGAAAATTATACACCATTATCATGATTATTTAACATGTTTAATGATTGATGTATCTGAAATTTGGAAAATCACAAAATTTTCACAACTTATATTATTACTCAGGAGGCGGAGAAGTGACATCATTGAAAATATACTTCAACATGTATTTCACATCTTTATCAGTCTATGCCTATGGTTATGAAAATAAGAAGATGGAACTATGATTGCCAATGTGAACTCTCGATTGTCTATATTCATATTACATAACGAGCAATTTAAATTTTAATCCATTTGGCTGATGGATTTTTCCTACCTTAAGTTCTTTGTCTTCAACATTGACAACATTGCATATATATATATTTGTAATATTTATTCAACTGAGATGCATGGATGGATAATTGAGGACAAAACAAATTTTAACAACACAGCAACCTTAGGATTTAAAAAAAGAACTTCACAAGCAGTCATTCGTCCTGAACATGCATGAAATATTTGCCACTGGACATTAAGCAACCAACAATCAATCAATCAATCATGGTCATACCAGAATGCTATGAATGCAGCTGACAAAAAATCTGGAACTATGTTACTATGTATCAGGTACCAGTACATTGAACATTCTGCAGATTAAAACTTAATATTCCTAATTATTTGTCTTTGAAAGTACATGTACAAACAATGTAATTTAAATACAATTTACTATATTTCAGCAGAATCAACCAGGTGGATTTCCACCACCAGTTCCCCAGTCAGGACCAATTGGACCAGGGGGCTTTGTGGACCCAGGAGCAGTACCACCTAAAGCATCGTATGATGATTGGTTAGGTGAAGATCCAAAGAAGCAGGTCCATAGTGCACCCAGTGGACCCCCACCTAATGTAGGCTTTAATTTACCAGATCTACCAACAGTACCTAATAATACATTACCTGACCCTGGTAATTCTGTTGGGACATCGTCAGCAGGGGGAGAGGACATTGACTTTGATGATTTAACAAAAAGATTTGAAAAACTGAAGAAAAAGAAGTGAAAATACTTTGATGTTTTATTTCTTATGTAGGAACCTTGTAATCAAAGTCCTTTCTTAAAATTATAGCAACTATTTATTTGTTTTGTGACACATTGTATCATTTACATGCATGCACTCTTAATATTTTCCTAATTAATCAGTGAAATACTTCAAACACGTAACTTTAAAGTATATGTTACACCTACTACATGTACCATAACTACTAACAAATAATCTGGTATGACGGACACTAAAGAAAGTCGAATTGTGTCCATGTTTACACTTAAATAACTGGGTTTTTGTGCACATATCAGAGCACATATTAAAATCATTTTTTTGTTTGAACATTATGGTAAATAAAGTAAAACTGAAAATATTTAATGTGAAAGGCAAAGGCAAATTTTTCACTTATTATATATCATCCCCATATCATGGCCTCATAATGAACTGTAAGGGAATGAATCATATGTTGTTACATATACAATTTGAAATGTATGCATGGTGTTAGGTTATTTTATGTCTCACTCTAGGAGTGAGGGGCTCTGCTGGCTACTGCAATAAGTTTGTCTATCTGTCCTACAAATATTTTGATCAAATATTTCTGCAGTACCATTGAACAGTCTACAAGTGTTGACTTGATAAGTGTAAGCACTTTTCAGATCTGTCAGATACCTAACTACTTTCAAAACTTTAATTATTAGTGAAGTTATGCTAAGACATTGTGAAATTACATGGACAACCTCTTGTTTGCAATTGTTTTATATCTGATCTTTTATTCTTTATTTAAATGTCATGTGACTATATTTTATTCTAATCCAAATTTAGTTCAAATGAATTATAAAATCAGTGTTTATGTAACTTTTGATGGTTATGAATTTTGTTGAAACATTCATATCAGAAAAATATGATAGACTGTACAAACCAATATTGTTAGAAAAATTGACAACTGATTATGAGTAAATTAATCTTTATATACCTTTGTGTTTAATTCTCTTCTGAGTAATATATTTCTACAAACTGTATAAAGCCAATAATATTAGTAGAAATCGATGTCACTCCTGTAAAATAGGTTTACAGAAATGACATAGACAGCTCTTACTTGGCCAAATCAGACTTGTTACCTTGATGTCTCATTTATAAGTACATGTGACTTTTAAAAGAGGGATAAAAAATACCAAAGGACAGTCAAACTCATAAATAGAAAATAAACTGACAAGGCATGGCTAAAAAATTAAAAGACAAACAGACAAATAATGACCAAAAATAGAAAAATTGACCAACAGCAAGATCTACAAATAAGTCATTATTTCTTCTTTTTTTTTGACTATCTTTAGGACCTTATCTTTCTTTTTTTTTGGCATTTGCCGTATTATCTATTCTTGAAAAGGATAAAAATAGAAAAATACTCAAATAGCAAAACAAGATCTACAAATATGTGACCCAAATGTCCTTTGAGGAGTTATTGCCCTTGAGTGACAATTTTTTACCAATTTATTTGCCATTTTGTCTATTACAGGTATCTTGAAAACTTTGATAGCTAAACATCAGTTTTAGATCATCCAGAAAAGATGTACAAAAATGTCAACATGGTGAAGAGTTGTCTCATTTGCAATCATACCACATCTTCTTTTTTATATCGTAATAATTGTTTGTCCACTTTTTTAAGATAGGTGTAATTTCTCCCTTAAATGATGATCATTGTCTTGCTTGCAACAAAAGATGCAGAAAATGTGACACAGGGATTACAATCCCACAACAGCAATAAATATTTGTATAAAGCTTTATGTTTCAGAAGTTAGAAGAGACGTTTCATGCCTTGTATGTAGATATCTTATGTTACAAAGTTTCAGTCTGTCAAAATAATTATCCATGACCTCATTTTCATGGTTCAGTGACTGCTTGAAAAAAAATCAGACATGTTTGATTAGACTTTAGTTTTCTATGTTGTGTCATGTGTACTTTTATTTGTCAGTTTGTCTTTCTCAGTTTTAGCCATGGCGTTGCCAGTTTATTTTTGATCCGAGTTTGACTTTCCCACTGGTATAGTTCGTCCCTCTTTTTCTTTGGACCTCGACCTAATTTAATGGATCAGTGAACAAGATTAAGTTTTCGTGGTCAAGTCCATATCTCAGTTACTACAAGCAATACTTTATTTGGTGTATGGAATTGTTGTAAGGTCTACATGTCCAACTGGCAGGTGTCATCTGACCTTGATCCCATTTTCATGGTTCAGTGGTTATAATTACGTTTATGTGTTTTAGTCTGTTTTTCTATTACTGTATGCAATAGGTTCACTTTATTTGGTGTATGAAATGATTAAAGGTGTACATGTCCAACTGGCAGATGTCAACTGACCGTGACCTCAATTTTCATGGTTCCGTGGTTAAAGTAGTTTTTATGCTTTGGTCAGTTTTTGAACACTATGCAAAAGGTCGACTAAATTTGGTGTATGAATAAAGGCAACAGTAATTTACCGCTGTTTGAACATATTTTGCGATGTACATGTCTGTCTGGCATGTTTTATTTGACCTTGACTTCATCTTTATGGTTCATTGCTCAAAGTTAAGTTTTTTGTTTTGTAGTCTGTCTTTCTTACAATTTGCTACTTGAAACCATCGCAACTTTATGGAAATATTGCAAATATAGTGCTATATATATTAATGGAATGTTGAGGATTTTCCCTCAACTTTAATTACATTTTTCATTTGTCATACCTGGGCCTTTTAAAGCAATGCAGTATACATGGTATAGGTTTTGTTAATTATGGAAGACCATACTGTGATACAGGGTTCTATAGCTGCTTACTTCTTAGTCATTTGGGTCCTACTTGAAAGTTCTTATTAGCACTCATACTACACTTTCGTATTTTTATTTTGAAAATGTAGTTGTTTTTCAAGAAACTTCTACTATAAACAGTTGGTAAATACTTACCTTTTTATTCCTGGAGAAATTTCTTGCCTATTGAGGTTGTGCCCCTGGTTATATATATAAAAATTAAAAAGGTGTTAAAGGTGTTTAAAGATATTGTCTCTACCACAGTGTAGATACTATTCTGTACGCTATCCGGAATTTGCGATTTTCGAAGCGATGATTTCCAACTGGCTAACAGGACGGTTTTGCCTACGGTAACTTTTCTCATCATTTGTTTACTCCTATATCTACATAGTGCTTTGAACATCTTCAAGGTCTATATAGCATCATAAATATGAGTAACTGTAACAAAAACATGCATTAGAATAGAAAATATACGTGTGCATCACATCAACTTGGTAGAAAAAAGTGAAATCATTGGACAATTTTGCTCTCGTAGTGCAAAGCAAATAATCTTTTATTGGAAATATTTGCATCAGTTTACAGTTAGATATATACTGTTTTAAATATTCTTTTCGTATTTAAGTAGAATACTCATATTTCCCATAAAAAATATGTTTTCCTTGAGGATCCCAAAATAAATTACTGTACGATCAGTCTAGAACTGACTGTATTCTAGAAGCGATTTCAGTTTTTTGACTGTATGACCAGTCGTGATAAAGAAAAAACAACAGCAATTTGAAGTTATGTACGTGTATATGTGATATTATGAACTATCCAGGGAACTATAAAGTGTAATTACTTTCATCAGACAATACAAATATATTTCTGATGATTTTTTTAGACGGCAGTTCCATCAGTCTTATTTAAAATTAAATGCCTAAAAAGTAATACATTTTTAAAGATTATTTACATCGTCCGACGTTGACCAATTGATGATAACATAAATCAAGCTTGTCTCTTTTAAAATAACAAAAAATTGATAAAGACAGCTTTGCGTAGGGGGATAATTCATGTGATATAATTTTGGTAAGTTTACAGAAATAGAAAGTCCATAATGCATTAATCGAGTAAAAAAGGAGCAATTTCAGAAAACTTTAATGATCGGTTTAGGAGGTGTTGGAAATACCTAATGGGTGCCCCCATATAATGCAATGTTCAAGTCCGTATCTTATATAAAGTAATCCCATAAAAGATTTTTACTAAAATTCGAAATAGACTGCACAAAACAATCATTATCATTTATGATAAGGAAACCGAATAAGATTAATTAATAGTTATATCAGTGACAAATTCAAAAAAGGGGGATCCCTTTTTTAACTATCAATGCATTTGTATGGGAACATATATTTGAAATCCCCTTTTCTCATGGATTGGACCCCCTCTCCATTTAAAAATGGCCGGAACCCCCAATGTATATTAAGTGGTTTATGAGAAGATGCGCTTACAAAACCGGCAAAACATATTGTACCGGTCCAACGGACGAACGGAAAGACGGACTTCTTTATCACTATAACCCCCCGCTTGACAAAGTGGTGTACAATTGAGTGTCAAAGAGACAGCTCTACATCTTAAACAAAGTGAAGGAACTGTGATCAACTATAGGCTACAGTACGGCCTTGAATGTGTGTAAATACATGAATTTTTATATAACAACTAAATCTGTGTGTTTGTACAATTTTAAGTATAACGGAGGACATTTCTGAAACTTATATACTAGTATACATCAAACCTTCCTCTTATTTTAGCAACATTTAAACATCCTTATACTTAATGTAGTAAGTCGAGTACACCCTATCAAGCTAAAACATGTTTCATAAGTTTTCAGGATGTGAATGTATTGAAATATATTTGTGTTATTTAGAAAAATGCCACCTTCTAATTTATCGTAAATAACTTTGAAATCACCACTAGAATACAGTGACATAAAGACTGATCATACAGTTTAAAAATATACAAGCGAGACTGATCATACAGTGAGAAATTCAAACAAGTGTAATTTTCTTATTTCTGGCTTCAAAGATCTGGTTGAAACTTTTACCACCACTTGAAATATACTTCATTTAGTTAATTAAGTCTGGTTTTTACGTTAATTTGTACACTAAGAGGGTAAAAAGATTGTTTTTAGGTTCGCCGACTGATTTTTCGTAGTGATGCACTTGAAAATCTCTTGATTAAGGCAAAGATACGAATAATGAATGTGCGGAATTTAATTCTAAACCATTTGAGAATATCGAAGTCGGCTGAATTGAATGAATATTTATTTGCGAAAGCATATATAACATGCTATGGCAAGTTAATCATTAAGCAATGTACAGATGATAAACTTACCGTTTAATTCAGTATACCCATCGAATTTAAAATGTGATCCAAAAAGTTCTCGCTTCGAAAATTGCGACTTCCGGATGGCGTACAGAATAGTATCTACACTGTGTCTACTAGTACTTTCCATACTGATAAACCTAAGTTATTTTTTAAGCAAAATTTTTAAAAGACAGTTCAAATTTATAATATTTAAAAACTTTATATTTTCCACTTAGATATTTGAATCTTTACCAAAAGATAGCTAGCCAATCACAAAAGTTATGCAACCGATAAATCAGATACAGTTAATAGGTTTATTTGTTTAAACATATTTTATTTGCTGAATTAAAGCAAAATGGATTAGACACAAGTAAATCATACTTATGAAGTCTTCTCCATAATACAATATAAAGTTACAATAATAGTATAATATAATGGACATGCATATAAAACAAACAGTTTATACAATATAATACTAGCTTTCATAGGTGAACAAAGAGGAGACAAAGTAAAAAAGGAAAAAGAAAGTTTGAAAAATCGTATACTTCTGTGACGATGACTTGTGGATTGATGGCAACGATGACGTCCTGTGTCAGCAATAATAACGCTCTATCAAGGCATAAGAAATCTGTTTGACCTTTTTATGTAATTCTGAACATGTTTGAAAATTTGAATATTTTGTTCATTCGAAAGTTCCAAGTGTCCGCAAATTAATAGTTTTGTATCTAAAACAAAGTTTTCAGATAGCCAGTTAAGGTTATCGAATAAGTTTTTCCTACATAATGTGTATTTTGGGCAAACGAAAAAGTAATGGTAGACATCCTCAATATCGGACCCACAATGACAAGAGGGATCATTTATAATGTTAGCTCTAAATAGGTCATTGTTTAAGGATGAAGCGGAACATCGCAATTGCGTTAAGATAATATTTAATTTCCTTGGGCCGTACAAATAAAACGTTTCAATTTTACATACTAGACTATCGTTTTTTAATTCTTTCTTAAATTTAGAAATAGAGTCGACACTGCGAATTTTTGGATCAAGTTTATTCCATTCACGTATAGTAGAGGGAATAAACGATTCATTAGTAAGGGAAAGTCTACAAAATGGAACAATAATATCTTGACCATTTCGCAACGGGTAGTTGGTTGTACTTTGTACACAAGGAGGTACAAGATTACATAGATATTCTGGTGCATGCTTTTGGTTCATGTTATAAAACATCTGTAATTTTCTTCTTCTTCTTTCAAAAAGAGATTCCCAGCCAACCTCAGAATATAAAGTTTCAGTTTTTGTAAATATTGGTAGACCTGTTACTATTCTTGCGGCCTCCAATTGTAAATTTTCTAATTTATTTGAGTAGCCTATTCCACAATTATCCCACACTTCCGTGGCATATTCGAAAATGGGTCTAATAAAAACTAAGTATAGTTTTTCTAAATTATTTCGAGATAATCGATATTTAAGTTTACGTAAAACATTTAAGTGTTTCTTTACACTTGTAATTATACTTTCAATATGATTGTTCCATTTTGCGTCACTACTGAAATTAACTCCCAGGTGCTTATGAGATGTACTTAAAGGTATATTTTTACCATTTAAGGAAAAGCTGAGGTCTGGAGTCTCAATATTTGAAAAAATCATAATTTCGGTTTTATCTGGGTTGAATGACATAAGCCATTTAGAAGACCAAACATCCAGCTCTTTCAAGTCGCGATCAATAACAGATCTAATCTGTTCTCCATCGTTACCAGAATAGTTGAATGATGTGTCGTCAGCAAATAGCCGACACAGTGAAGTAAGCTTATCAGCAATATCATTAATATATAAGACAAAGAGAAGAGGGCCCAGAACTGATCCCTGGGGGACACCAGCTGAGACATTACAGAAGGAAGAAGACGAGTTATTTAATACTACTCTCTGTTTTCTGTCGTGCAGATAATCCTGAAACCAATTCAATACGTTTCCGTCAACACCATAAGCTTTCATTTTATATATAAGACCCCTATGCCAAACTTTGTCAAAAGCTTTAGAGAAGTCACAGAATACAAAACAATTTATATCTTTTTTTTCCAAGGAGTTTAATATGCAATTATATATTTCTAAGAGTTGATGAACAGTTGAATTTTTAGGGAGGAATCCTGATTGATACTCATAAATTAATTTATTAGCTTTTAAATGATTGTATAAGTGCTTAAACACTACTCTTTCCATAACTTTTCCTACACAACTAATTAAGGATATCGGTCTATAATTTGATGGCAAAGATGAATCTCCCTTTTTGAAAATGGGTATCAGATTTGCTATCTTCCAGCTAGTTGGGTATATTCCCTCTCTTAAGGATTTATTAAATATAATATGGAGTGGAACTGCTACCGATTCTGGACACAGCTTTAGCATCTTATGACTGATCACATCAGGACCAGATGCTTTGTTTGGATCTAATATCTGAATAATATCTATTATTTCTTTTATATTTACTTGAATATCTGAAAACTTACTATTAGTTTTTGTATCAAATTCGGGCAAATCAACATGATCTTCATCCAATTTTGAAATCATACTAAAATAGTTGTTCAACAAATTACATTTCTCCTCATCTTCATATACAGTATCATTCAGTTCATTATCATTTATAATATTTTGGAGAGGGGGTATGGTTTCTGAACCTTTTTTGGATTTAATTAACGTTTTCATTAATTTCCAATACGTTTTTGAGTTTGAGGGTTGTTTTGATATTAGACAGTCCAAATTTGTTTCAAAATTTTCTTTGGCGATTTTTTTCATATTATTTACCTTATTTAATAGGTATGCCTTAAATCTGGAATCAAATCTATAACCATGCATCACTGTCAAGCTGTTATAACCTGATGGTTAGAAAGTCATTCTGCTCCGTACAACCTGGCTGTGACAAGTGTGCCAACAATATTTGTTGGACAAAGGGATGAACGCAGTTAAATAGATGGCTCACTAACAAGCTTTATATGAATCACAAAATGGATCACAAAGTATCTTTCAAAGTTTTAAGATACGATCATCAATTGATGACAGAGATTGAAAAAAAAGGAATGATGATGCCTCATATGGCAAAAAAAAATGCTATCAATACATCTGATTATATTTCTGAGTTTATTAAAATTAATAATGAACACATGCAAATATGACAACTACATTAATTTCTTCTATTTAAAATATACAAGATATTCTGGTATAGCTTGTGAGTCGTGATATATAACGAACATTCCTGGGTTGGCAACGTTATCTGTTGTAGAATCATACAAAATGTGACTTCCTGCTGCTGATTGTGTCTTTGGTGGAGGTGTTCTCATGGTTGTGTTACCAAATGCAAATTCTCCTGCTAAGACCTTACACATGAGCATACGCTTTAGGCCATCAGTGGGATCAACACTTGAGTAACCAGATGCAGAGTAACTAACATTTACAGCAAAGTATACTCCTTTCCCAAATGCAGTAACTAAAATATTCAAACAAGGTAATTATCAATCTTTATGCAAAAAAATGCAACTGCAAATATCAAAGAAGAATTTATAAATGAACTGAAGTATTATTAATCAAAACAAAAAAATTCTCATATTCACAAGACCGTTACTTGTTTTTAAGGGAAAGTTTTAGCACAGTCACTGATGCCTGTTTTAACCATATTTTGACTACTTTACCGATTATGTCTGTTTTGTTCACGCATCGTTGTAAAAATAACGGAATTTGATGCGACTGTCATACAAGTGAGAGGTTTAGCGCTATAAAACCAGGTTCAATCCACCATTTTCTGCAATTGAAAATGCCTGTACCAAGTCAGGAGTATGACAGTTGTTGTCCATGTGTTTTATCATTTGATTTTGCTATTTGATAAGGGACTTTCCGTTTTGAATTTTCCTCAGAGTTCAGTATTTTTGTGATTTTACAATTTGCAGTAAATGGGTCATGTCAAAGATTTTTTTCATTTTATTGATATTAAGTAATCATCTGGTCGTTTGTCTGACGTATATATTTATTGTAAAGTGGTGTCTTTGGTGATTCTTTGAAGGATGAAATCCTAATTAGATTGATAGTTATTGAGATTTGTGTCATAGATGTCCATTTGTGATAGTCACATTTATATCTTTCAGTTCTTGTTTATGAATATCACGAAATGTTACGAATCACTAAACTCTTATAGGACAATTGAAGCTGATGTTTTATCTAGTTTTTGTTTTATACTTTTGGTCATCATGTGTTGTCTGTCTTTATTGGATCTATCACTTTTGAAAGCTCCTTTATATATTCCTACGTTTCTTTTTAGTTATTTTGTTGATTTTGCTCTAGAGCAACCTTTATAAAAAGGGGCTTCAGCTGTGATTATCATGTTCACCGATTTGGCTACAATTTTCATACTTGATCTATAATATACTATTAGGTATACAAACTAAAGGAAATAATTATAGTTTATCAAAGTAAATGTTTACCAGTACAGTAGCTCCTATTAAAACCAGTGTTTATGATGTTTTCTATAGCCTGTTTATTAGTTCCATGCCAAACAGGTCTTCTTTCATTTTGATAACCAGGTGGATTAGTAGAATCCATCAACTTTTTCTTTGCTATATACTGCTGGTTTAGGACTTTGTTTTGTATTCTATCAATCTGAATGGACATTTATGATCAATGTTTTTAATTCAAGACTCAATGTCATATGGAGTATAGTATTCAACAAAACACGTATCCAAACATAATAAATGACAATATATTTTATCTTTTCATATATTTTTTTAATAATTTTGAAGATGGCCCAAAGTAATAGCTGTAACAGATCATATAATTATGTGGAATTGCCTTTATTAAATATACCAGAAGACAATTTTAAGCATAAGAATAAGCTGCAGGAAATATTTCCCAAACACTCTATTATAGTCGATGAGATAAGCTCAGCAACCACATTAAATCATTCAGAATTTTCGCCTTCTTTTTATTGATCCCTTTTCCTTTAAAGGCCTCCCTCATTGTTCCATAGTTTTAGAGGGAGTTTTACTCATTAACAAATACATAATATAACAGAATGTTCTTCTGCGGGGAAATATCGAGGCTCTTACCAGCAGTATCCTGTGGAATTCAATTACTGAGATTATATTAATTTCTAACTGAAATGTACAAGGTAAAAAACAATTGCTTTTTCGATGAAGTCAGTTTAAGTTGTGTGACTATAGTGTGACATGTTAACTAATTTCATAAATTGTATAAACTTTGTTGAATCCTTTATATTTAGAGCTGTCAGTAAATTTAATTATGTACAGTACCTTTACAACAGTGTAAAGGGCTCCCCCTGTTTTTTTAAACTCTGTCAGGACATCAGTATATTCCTTGGATGATTGTATAAGTGGAACAATCTTTATATACTCATCGTCTGCCATGTCGTCCCAGTGATCTGGTGGTTTGAAATCAGAATCTATAAATAGATAAAATTCATAAAATTGCCTTTCAAAAATGTTATTCAAATTAACCTACTGCAAGGAAACTCTCACAGAAATTTTGATGAATTAAATTAATTACCGTAAAAGCAATTACAATTTTGGTTTCAAACCTCATTTGATGATGATCGACGAGCCAGTGTGTTTGTATGTGCACAGCTATATGTGTTATACTAGTTTTATGTAAAATTTTGAATTCACAGCATCAGCTCAATTATCTCCATCTTTTAGACCTAAGACCAGAATTATAACCTACATGCACACATTGAAATTTACCCGACCACTTTAGTAAAAGTGTTCTCACAAGATTCAGACAGACAAAGAGTAATTACTCTTATAATACGAAAGACTTTGTTTGTTGAGAGAAAAATAAAACAAAGTATAGTAATTGAACTAAAATACAAATTATTTGGTCACTTCATTTATTCTCGTTTGAAATAATATATAATCATCTTTTCTTGTATTAATTGTTAATTTGTTCTCATGCTGAAATGGAGGATAAAATTGCCACTAGATATTTTAAAACAGGCAACAATCCCGTTAAAATCGTTTTCCTTAAAAGTCTAGACGTGTGTAATTTTTGGCCTGTGAGTGTAAAATTGGGATTAAAATAATTACCTGGTGATGTTTAAATGATTTTCAAGTTGAATCTGCATTAATAAATTTTGTGTCTGTTCACAAAAATCCCTGATTTTGAACTTACCACTGACAAGTTTTGTCTTTCTGATTACACCATTATCATCTGTGGGATCATCCTCTGGGAACATTTTATAAGATGTAAGGTCAATAACCATCTTACTACCATCAGAGGCCAGAAATGTCACCTTTGTGCTGTCGTCTTTAAATGCTTCTTCCAACAGAAGATTCACATCATGAGGAAATTCTACAAAAGTTTTCCTTCCATTTTGCTCCTCAACAAATGACCATTGAACCATGTCTGTTACTAACTTGGCTTTCTGATTAAGCTGTTTTTGTTCTTGTGCAGTTTTGATGATTTTATTTGCTGCTGTCATGGCTGAGGAAATGTTGTCAATTATACCAGTCAGAACAATTTCTTTATTTCCTTTGTCTACATGTATTTCTACATTGTCAGACTTTCCTATAAATTTCAAGGCAGCAATCTGCAGAAAAATAATATTACATAGATTATATATCACATAATTATTTTTACTTTCCAGTCAAGGATTAACAAGTAACAATCATAGGTAAACTATGTTAAGGGTTCTATGGAACCTTAATTGTGGCTGGCCTGCAATTGCTGCTGTCAGTGTAAAAGTGAAATGTTTATGACAAAATCTTTATCATTTTATCAAGAGAAAACATATTGTTATTTTTTTTATTCAATAATGTTTCTTATGATTCTACCACTTGATCATGTTGATTTTGAAAAAGCATTTGACAATGTTGCATAACATTCCAGGAAGGTTTAACAAAGTTACGCTAAATTATTTCATTACAGGCTACGTATGCATGTTAACTGCAAAACAAATAAGTCCATCTATCAGTAACAACCTAAAATTATAAAATAAAATATTTTCAAAATATTGCTACAAACAACTGACATGCTAGCTCTTAATACTAAAAACCTTAAATGAACTTAAAAAATAAGGTTTTCATTATCTTATGTATATTTATTTGACAGTATACTTTAATAAGTCTGAAGTTCCTATACCTGCTCAGAATTGAGTTCTGCTACCATCTTATCTTTTATTTTCCTTGATACATATTCTTGATCTAATTCTGTTTCTAGTACAGTGACTGCCCTTTCAGCCTCTTTCTTGTTTTTTGCATATATAACAAAGGTTACAGCAGTGGAGTGTTTTTCCATAGACATCTTTGGTCTGTCCTCAGTCAAAATCTTAGTTTGGTTGTCACCTATTAGAAAAGAATTTAAAAAAACATTTTATAACAGTAAGAAGTTTCTAGATTTTTTGGGTTTTTTTCAGTGGGCAATGGCAGTGGCCAACCAAGATCTGTAGCTCCTTAGCGATCTGATTTCCTGAAGTAGCAAACACGTTTTCACCCGCCTTTCCAAACTATATGCCGTTTTTATGTCCTTGTTCAAGAAGGGGTAATCCTTGTGGCAATTGTACTGTGCAAGTATGTATTGTGTGTTTTAGTTTTAAAGTTATCGCCAAAGTGTTATTATTTTATTAAATCTTGAGGAGTCCAGAAACAAAAATGAGATGTACAGAAGGACAGAAGGAAGGAAAGACGGACACACAACGAGGACAGCACTTGATAAAAACAAACTTTAAATGCCTTTATGACAGTTCATTTCTCTGATAAGTTATACAACCTTTAAGTTATCATATTTAATTTTACTGCAGCTAGCTATTAAATTATACCTTTTTGACATTTCTTTTTTCAACTTTTGAAAATTAAGATGTAATGCTGACAGACAGAAACAATCACTATATACTATGGTCTCTGTAATCAGGCTTAGGAATAATGTTATTCAGAAATGATGGTCAAAACTATTTGTATTTTAAATTTAGCCTTTTGTTTACAATATTGATTTAGGCACAAGAATTGCAGCAATATAAAAAAAACTCTTACAAAATAAATCAACTCTGTACTTACTGAGTTGACCATATCCTAAGTAGTCTATTGCACAATCATATACATAATCCATCCAGCCTTTCTTATTGCCAATAATAACACAAGCTTTAATAGTTTCCATAAATATCTTCATCTGGTCATTCTTGAAAATAACTACATGCACCTCCTTGACATGTTGTGGAGATGTACTCTGGAACTGACGAACTGCACTGTACATTTCTTCTGCTGCATCTTTTATTGTTATGTTGGCATTTGATGTTCCTACAAGTATTATATAAAACTTCATAATTGTTTTTACCTAGTAAGCAATTGGCCTGTTCTAATTTTGTAATACCACGGAAAACACATACAACCAGGTTTATACAAAATATAGGTGTACATGATTTTACTTCTAAATTATATATTCATAGAGACCTTAGGTAATGTTGCTTTCCAAGTGACTTTGGTCAAACTATTAACCAAACTATGGATATTTCTACAAGATTAAATTTTATTTTTAGTGAAATACAATTTACAAGATTAAGTTTTTAAGTGGAATACAATTTCATGTAAATAAATTTTCGATATTTCAAAATAATTGAAGTCATCTTCATACCTTCCAACTTTTCAAAATTTTCATTTTGGAATTTAATAACAAAAGGACCTATTGCTGCCTATAAATGTCATTAGTTGAATGAGTATACATGTATATAAATATATGTTTTACTCCTACGAATGCCTAATTTAAAGTATTTTAGTCTAAAATAATTGAGTTTTATAAGGCTTTGGTCAACACTTTTTATAAGGAATATACCCTATACAGCAAAAAAGTCGGCTGGTCTGCATCCTCAACTGTTCTAACACTAATAGAACAAAGATACAACATGCAAAATTTATTAACACAAATTGCAAAATTTCGTTAATACCCAAAGCAGGAAAAGCCACTGATATCTTGCCATGTTCTTCTGTCTTCTCTAAAACATGTGTAATTTTCTCTTTAAGTTTATGTGTTGTATCCTGCATGTCAACATGTATCACTATATCACAGAGTAACCCACTTCCTTTACACGCTGTTACAGCTATACCAGCATTCTTCATATCTGTTTCTATATGATTGATTTAAATATTTTAATAATGATTTATAAAATCCTATAATGGTTTAATATAAAAGCACACTACAAGTTCAACTTTAATTTCAACTTTCAGACATATTCTTTATTTCGTTTATTCTTCATGAAAGTGCAAACAATATAAATCAAAGATACCAGGCTGATGTTGTTGTATGGAAGATACATGTTTTGTATGGCAGAAGCACGTTTCCTCTGCAAAATACTCATAATTGACGCCCTAAGAAACATTGAATTTAATTTTAAACTTTTGAATTTTCTCCGAGAACATAAATAACCATGTCCATATAAACAATATCGACAAAAAAAAATAGTAAACCCACTTTTGTCAAAACAATTGATCGAATTTTTAGTCACAATATCAGCAAACCTAAAATTTTAATGGAAAATAATGTAAAAATGTCAAGCAGCATAACTCAATATCTTTTCTTTTGTCTCTTAGCAACGCTACTAAAGAATACATAATTGCAGTATTTTCTTTTTAATTTACATACTTAAAAATTAACTTCAATCCACTCCTACATCATCCAGACATCAACATTCAATCAACAGTTTTTACAGTTAGTTAACACTGAGTATACTACATGAAAATATTTTTCACAATATTTCGATCTTTATTTAACTTTTTTAAACCAAATTATAGTTTGCTTTGAACTACTTACTTTGATTTGATAGTTGTTTCTTTATTTTATCTCCTCCTTTCTGCAAAATAGCTTTTGAAACTTCACCTAAAACAATGCAATAGTAAAATTGAGAATGAAAATGGGGAAGGTGTCAAAGAGACAACAACCCGACCATAGAATAGACAATTGAAGAAGGTCACCAATAGGTCTTTAATATCAAATTAGTTTCCACTTAAAAGAAACCTATAAAAGTTATATTTCAAATATCAATTTATACAAGTTTTAAGACATCTTTTTTATTTCTATAAAACATATCAAATTTATCTTATTTTATTTTCTAGGGTTTACAACCTCTTTTTTATTTATTGATATTATTTCATTGTATCTAACATATTGGGGAATCTGGGAGTACATTTGTGCCAAATTAAACTTCTGAACTGTTGGGGAAAGCGAGATTTTATAACAAACTGGTAACTGATTCTTTTGTCAAAAAGTAAAAAGCAAATAAAAGTCTGAGAAATTATGGCAAAGTCATCATAAAATCATAATATATTTTCTTAATTCTGACATACCTAAGGACATATCTAGGTTTGTGTTGCTGCTGTTTACAATGACCTCTACTTGTACTGCAGTTATGTCCCCTTGGTAAACTTTCAGCACAAGTTTTCCTAGATTTATCCTGTATACTTTGTCGTCCTCAGGCTTCTTATTGCCTTCAAAATTCGACCAAGAGTTACTATTTTAATTTACAGTAGAAAAACGATTAAAGTTTTATAAAATTTTAAGATATCTTCACACGACGTGTTACAACTGAAACTGATTTAATTTTTTGTCTTAATTTTAAAACAGGAATACAGGTCAACTTTCTTGGACCAAAAACTGTTCTTAAATATCCAATTAAATAACTATTTTTAGCAACACAAATTTCTTACGGCTAACAAATCACAATAATAAAAAGACAGCAGAATTAATTGTTGAGTTCCAAGTAATGCATATTCAAAATGCTTGGTTATTTATTATTTATATTAGAAAAAAAAAACATTAACTAGTAAAATACTATAATAACCTTTTCCCTGAAATGTTGTTGGTGTTTCATGCTCTACTCTCGATTTTAGTTGAATTTTCTCCTGGTCTTCAAAAGCCTGTACAAAATCAATGCAAATCTGTTTACAAAGGAGTAGGTCCAGTAAGACCCCTTTTTGGACCCAAAATATAGCAGTTTTACAAAATTGTTAAAATGTAAACTTTTAGTTATTCATTGGACAGTAGAATGCTTCTGCTACATAAATTTGGGCTGATTTTGACAATACAATGCACATATATCGGGTACTAGCACCATTAAGTCATGCTAAATTACTGAAATCTTCACAATTCTAGCATTTTAGTTAAATTTTAGACGGTTTTCGTGTAAAACGAAAGTGGCCGCATTCGTGTTCATCCTTAATATTGAAATGTAAGTTGTATTTTATGATAATACATAACATATATAAAGGTTGAGGATGAACACGGATGCGGCCACTTTCTTTTTTGACAAAAACCATCTGATAAATTGCATTTTTCGGCATATTTGGTAGATTTTTCATATTTCAGCTTGAATCGGTGTGTTTTTTATGACTAAATCAGTTAAAATCTTTCACATAAAGTATTTGATTCAAATAAAATAGACACTTAAGTGTTTAAAAAGTGGTCAAAATCTTTCGTCAGATGAACATGAAATTTGAGGCCAAAATCGGTCCTTACTGGACCTACTCCTTTGACTGGCATGACTGTTAGATCTATAAGAAAATCAAACAATTGAGAAATCCTGTCATCAGCAGACCTAATATTTTTTTTAACTTGCTTGCTTATTAAATTTAAAAATTCAATTTGGCAAAACAATTTGTGAATCCACATCATAATAATGACCACAACTTAATGCTTAGCTTTCTTGACCAAAATCTATGATGAGCACCAAACTGAATAAAGGATGGACAGAATATCTTTTACATCGACCAGAAAACTTAATGTCTATCTAATATCGTAGGCCTGGCATAGAAAGCGATACCCCTAAACTGCAACAAGGAGTAAACATACTTTCTTAAAAAATAGACATTGTATTTTACATGCACATAGTCATGCATGAGTTACCATCTCTATGGTCCACATTCTATACAATAATCATAATATTTTACCTGAACTGTAAGATGATCTTTGTGATAAAGAACAAAAAAAACCTCTGTAATTGTTGACTTTGGATGTTTACTTGAAAAGTCTTCGACACATTTGTACATGTGCTTTGCCACCAGATCCCTCGGATAATTCAACTTTCCAGTTCCCATAGCTGGGAATGCTATAGATCTAAAACCTTTCTTATCTGCAGTGTGCAGACAGTTCATTATGAATGATTCAAACACCTAAAAAAAAACATTACATGTATGTCAATGTATATAATAAATTATTTCAGATTTGTTTTTTAAAAACATATTTTGTGAAAAACCATTTCTATAAAATGACTGTAAGAAGGCACATGGTGGAAAATCATGAACTAGTCAATTGGATGAGAACAAACCATGAGTGTTTACATTGTTATTGTTGTTTATCTAATTATGTAAAAAATGGTAATGCATAAATGTATGCCGACTCAAGCATTGAAAACTGAAAAAAACGTATATTCCGACAGGATATAAGGACATTATATATACTATCTAACAGAATTTTCAATTCCTTTGCCTCTAGATACTCAGCAGCATTAATAGTCATGAAAAATTAATCTCAAACTACTGTATTCAAAAACTACCACAACAAACCTTTATATTTTCTGTCAGAATTATTAACTTGTAATAGCTAAAATCATAATAATGATGAATGGTGAGGTACTAGCAGTCTATTTTAGATGAGCTGGTAGGTTGTCCAGGTTTTCTAAACTTAGTGTAAAAAACGTACCCTTTTGCAGGTGCATGCAGTCTTCTTATCAAAAAATAATATTAATCAAACCTACCTTTATTGACGATCCATCTGATTTCCATTGCTCCAATGACCCATGACAGACAATTTTACAGTGTAACCTGCCACCAGAAGTTACAGCTACCTCTCCATACTCGACACCATTGGGATGTTTCTGGTAACATTCTCTCTGAAGGACTGAACCTCCATGTTTTAACAGTGAAGCAGATACAATACCTTTATTTAACTCTAGGTCTCTGGATGTTGTGTTTACAATAGCATCAACCTATTGTCAAAAGTATTTGTATCTAATATATTTTATTTTAAATTCCTATACTCTAAACATTCATCTTTTCAATAGTTACGTTTAGATACATTAAAAATTAGACTCAGGCCTTTCACAATCGAATAAAGAAATAAAATAATAACTATAAATAAATGTCTAGACTTTTTTTTATTTCTTCCATTTTCTTTATTAATACTGATGAATGATCAGAAAGGACATACACAATCAAAAAAGAGTTAGAATGCCAAAAAAAAAATCATTACAATGAAATGCCTGTTTTTACAAAGTATAACAATGATCTACAAATAATGTACATATGTCTTTACAAGGTATAACATATAAAATATAAACTATATTGGTTGAAGAACTAAAGACTAGGATCAGTACACATGAATAGTTTGGTCGAAGAAATCCACTAGAATTCGAAATGTTTCCCTACATATTTAATGGACCAACAATGTTTTTAATCATTTTTCAACTCCTACAACTGCTGGAATTGCACTGCAATCATCCACCACAAACTAAGAGTCCCATAAACAGACACAAAATTTATAAATTATATATGGATCACTTCTGTCAAATCACAGCAAAATATTTTGAGATCTTTTATAATTCTAACAAATTATAAAACAGTACTTATCAACCATAAACATAATGATAATGTATGAACATGACTACTTCTAAATTTAGAAAGTCAAAAATGCAAAAGCCAATACTCTATCATTGTTTATTTTAGATATTAAGAAAATGTTTAGTTTACTCTTTAGATATTTTCATTTAAAAGTTTAATACAATCAGTTTGTTTATAATTTATATATCATTAACTTTACCTTCATCTTATTTAGGTCTTCTTTTCGTATTTTAATCTTTATATTTCCTGATGTAATATTTTGCCTTCCTTTATTGTGGGATGCATCTGGAAAATATATCTGCATACTCAAAATTCTGTTATATAAGCAGAAAGGACATTTTTGTGAATGCAAAGAATTTCATCTGAAAGCTTACAAAATCTGAACACTTCTTGTCATTTGATGGACTGATTACAACATGTTTTTGACATCTTTCTTATAACGAACAAAACAGTAATATTCAAACTTGAAACAAATGTTTTGTAAATTAATATATATCTATATCTTGTCAGAAAGGAGAGGTTACTTTTTAGACTGAATGGATATATTCTTTTTTTTTTTGGCTTTATAATATGTACTGTATGTCTGTCAAAAATACACAGCAGTAAACTGTTAACTATCTTGCATAATAAAAATCACCTTCAAATCTATTTGCAGAACGTCCTCTTCCAGGTGTACTATGATATTTACTATCAGGCTGATTAAAGAACTTATTTGCAGCTTTTACAAACAGGTATACTGTACTGGTAACTATGTCACACAGGAACACGGTCTTTATACTACTGGAGTGGGGTCGCTTGAAATAATCTCTAACCGATTCTGTTATCACCTTGGTTGCTTCTAATGCAGGATAACCAAAGATACCAGTACAAAGAGCAGGTATGGCTATACTTGACAGGTTTCTTTTGTCTGTTTCTTCTAGAGATGTGGTAACACAATCATATAACTGTCCCTCTTCTTTATTTCTACCACCTTGCCAGATAGGTCCTACTGCGTGGACGATATGCTTACAATGTAAAGATCCAGGTCCAGAACAGAAGACTTCTCCTTCAGACAACTGACCATGATGTTTGGTATACTGATCACACTCATGTTGGATACTAATACCACCTAAAATAATAGAAAATGACTTATACATATGGACTCGTGATACAATCATACTCAACTTTAATAGTTACATTCAAACAGAACGTTGACTTTACCAGTGCTTATTTGTTTTCAGGGGGGTTCATAAAACCCTTCGAACCCCCTTGGTACAGTTGTGAACAATGATAATTTTATCTATACGCAAACAATTCATCTACCAGACAAAATAATGCAAATATATTTTTTGACAAGCAAGATAAATATTTTGGTGAAATGTTAACATCTTGGCAAAATTGAAGAAGTTCATCACAATTGTTCCTATTTGTTATAACGTTTTATGGATTTTTTATATTTTGCCTTGTGTCTAAAATTTGAAATCTGGAAGAAAACCAAGACTTCATTAATAATATCTTTGACAAACAATTATCATAACATATTTTCATTTTTTTACTAATTTACTTTAATCTACTGAAAACTACCTGGTTATTCACATATTAAATTATATGTGGTTTGGATAGGGAAATAACTACTAGAAACTGCAAAATACTACTTCTTATACAAATACTATATCATCGTAAAATTTCAAGATAAAATTCATTGGTTTTTCCAATTGAGATTAATATGAAAATCTCCTCCTAAAATAATATTAATTTCTACTGATGATTTATTGTCTTATTAGACTTATA